>CM070724.1:23218394-24581798 GCA_036346275.1 Otatea glauca
AATTGTGGTTGGCTTTGCCAAATCTTCTCTCTGTCGTGGTTGCTTCAACATTGTTATTTTGGTTATTTGTACTGATTCATCTTCTTCATTCTTGAGACCGTGCATGCTTGTGCTATCGTACAAAACTTTGATATGATTCCGGGGTAGCTACACATAAGAAGGGGTACAGAGCGTAACAAAACATATGACTTACTTAGAATACATATAAGACTCTCAACTACACCCATAGACAAGCCTGAGCATAGGAGTGACCTAGAAATTAAAATCATCATCATTCCAATCCTCCTAATATACTTCATCATAAGGATCCTCTTCCTAAAGATATAGATTCTCTACTAAAATTTAATATGCAAGCGTGAGTATTTATGACTAAAACAGTTGCTACGTGGTAGTGCTATTAGATATATGCATGTGTCGCCATAGTGTAATCTACGACCTATTATTTATCTTCCTTGTAGTTTTATAAGACATTTTTAGATTTATGAAGAGTATGAATTTTATGAGGGTTGTTACTAAGTGATAATGACAACATGATCACAATATCTACATTTTAATTATCAAGAACATCTACTTATGCATGATATCCGTATCACCCATCAACACAGCTTCATTAATCGAAAGCACGACTTATCGACACTTAAGTTAACTTTTGAGAGTTTTGCTCAGCTTTATTAATCCATATGATACCACAACCGTATCGTGGTTGAGATGCCAAGAACAAGATACTACTTTACTACACTAGTCTCCATCCAAGATGATCCGTCGAATTTAACACACGGGACATGCATCACCGCTAAACAGATCTACTATTGTCAAGTTCAACCAAGAGTACAAAGGTTAAACTATGACCGCCACGCCTATTGGAATATCGACCACAAAGGTATACTAGTAACAAGCCTATACATACGGGAATATTATGCAGATAAAACAACGTACGTTTAAGTTCGAACGAACAATCACATGGATGGAACGAGAACTATGTCATTAAATCTTGGCAAAAGTTTTTGTAGTCTTTATGTGCTTTAGGCAAGAGTAACCATAACCCGGTTCGTAAGGAACCCACCATTAGCATCCATTCTGCCGTCGCATCTACCATTTTCATAAACCACCATAACTTGCCAACATTTGCTTATACCATATGAAACAAGTTTGTTATGACTTCAATTTTAGCATGGTCACTACCAACAAATTCAATGTGTTAACTTAACCATACCAAGCTTGTCAAGGTGAATATGGCTAAAACATACAAGGATGGCAATATTATCTAGTATGAATAGCTACTACTACGCATCATTCACATCAAAGATAATTTATACTAAATAATCACACATAAAGTAATTATAGGATATCAAGGTAGCATATATATATATATATATATATATATATATATATATATATATATATATATATATATATATATATATATATGACGTAATACTAATAAAAAGAATACCCCAACACCAAGCAACGAGCCAAAGCCTCAAGCATATCTCCACCCAGCAACAGCCGCACTTACCACACACCGATTCACTCGCGAGATCACGAAGGCATCCGCCCGACCGCCAGGAAGCGATCCGACAGACATTATGATCCCGATTTCTCTTGGCGGGCTGGATCTCCCGACCCGACCAAACCAAGGTGGTGAACGCCGAGTGCCGCGGTCAAGTCCTCACCGCCTATCGCCACGCACTCTGATAAAGTCAATCGAGCGACTATACGAGGGCGTGTGGCTCCTTCCCAAGAAGATCCGTGATCAGAGAAGACAAAGCTTCAAATTTCATCAACCGCCACGCATAAAGACGAAGACGCTTCCCTCCCGAGGCAGCAGACCGGCCACACGCACTCGACGCCGCGATTCGCAGGATCACAGAGGGCAAGTACGCTACTTCCCGAAATACCTAACCTCCCTTGACCACCAAGGCTACCAACCCAAAGATGGGCAAGACGGGTGGCGACCATCCACGTGGACGAAGGACCGAGCTCTAGTGTAGGTCGCCTCGCTTCCTCCTAACTCGATGTAACCCGCCCCTTCCTTTTGTATAAAAGGAGGCAGGCTAAACGATTCGTAAAACAACGAGCAAGAACAAGAAAGGAGAGAGCGCTTATCAAACTCCTCTCGCTAAGCCATTGGCATTCTCGCTTGTAAAACTTTGTGCACTATCTCTGTACTAAGAGTAATACAACACCACCACACACGAACCGAGTAGGGACCTTCACCAGAACCAAGATACATCTTGGACTCACGAGTCTAACCATTCAGGAGTGGAACGCACCCTTCTAGACTTACAAATTTTACTTGCCAGCGCCTAAAAAACGGCGGGCATGGCGCGCCAGGGGACTTCGCGCCTTCATCACCATCTCCGATTCCGCGATCTCCCGATGGCATCCACCCATCATGACGAACATGATCAGGCTGGGAACCGGATCCGCCGGCTCCTCGACTTGCCCATTACCCCGACGGGAGGGCTCACGCTGTCTCGCTGCCTCCGAAGACAGCGCCCACGAGAGCTTGGGCGCCCTTCCGGCGGCCGCAAGCTCCGCTTGGCGCCCTGCGGCCCCGGCCGGAACCCGAGGAGTGCTCGCCGCGTCGGGCGAAACTCCCATAGGTCCGGGCGGTGACCATGTCACCCCGTAGGCTCGCGATCGCATGGCGATGGCCGCTACATGCCAACCTCCGCCCACGAAGGTCGGAAGACTCTTCCACCACGCCCAGCCCCGACGCGGAGTATCCCGCTCACAGACGGACTCGCGAGTGCAACGGGCGGGCATACCTGATTTGGTCGTGAGCCACCGGCTACGACGGTCCCCGTCCGGCGTGACCGAGGCACAGGAGGGGATACTAGCCACGAGCGCCAACGCGCTCGTGCTCGCCACGCCGAGCCCAACGGCAACGCGAGAGTCGGAGGAGCGAGGGTCGAAGCTCGACCGGCCCAGCCAACTCGAGCAGACGAGCCCGAGCCTGCAAGGCCGGGCGACGCAGACGCGCAGCGCTAAGAGCACCACAAGGTGGGGGCGAATCCGGCTACTTCGCTTTTTCCTCACGCGAGCTAAAACGTGGTCAGCGGCCGCAATGTCGCCTCCGAGGCCTTCCGGAGCCCGCAAACCCGAGGCCGAGCTACCTACCGTAATCTTCGGCCGTGGAGCGCGCGCCGCAAAGACATGCAGCTCCGGCCTTACCACACCGGCGCTATTCCGCCACGCGGGCCCAGACGCATGAGTCGGTACAGGTGCGGCCAAGACCGCACCACCCCAGCCTCACGCACCCGGTGCGCCAGCCGCTTGGCAATGTTTATTACATCCGCGGGCCACCTCGAGGCGCGAAGAAAGATGGCGAGGACGCCGCCCACTCACGGGTTGCGGATGGTGAGCGCCACTATCACACCCGAGCCCCATGGTCCCGACCACGGCTTTTTGCTGGGGATCCGCCAGCGGATTTCACGCGATTCCGGCGCCTACCAACATTGCCAAGTACACGGCCACCAACCTGTGTGTCCGCTCAAGATTACCGGCCGCATGTCGGGTCGGGAGCGACAGATGATCTCTTCATCATCCAAGATCTCCCATCTACTCATGGACGGCCGAGCTCTGGCTCGAGTACCGCCAAAAACTGCTGAACTGGCCGACTTGAAGAATCTCTTCGTCGGTGAACTTCCGGCACTTACAAGCGCTCGAAACTCCTGGATTCGGCGGGTCGCAAACAGCAGCTGAGGAAACCTCCGGACTACATCCGCGGTTTTCCCGCCAGGTAACGAGCTCCCGACATCTCCGACGCCGATGTCGTGGGAGCTCATCTACGGACCCTCTCGCAAGGCCTTGCGCACAAGTCGGCCGCCAAGCCCAGACTACCAAGGAACTCCTCGACATCGCCACTCAACCACGCCTCGGGAGGCCGAGGGGCTATTTTTCGGCGGAGGAAAGGCTCAGCAGGAGCCCGGCCCAAACCGTCTTCTCCCGACCGCTTGACAAGCTAAGCGCACGGAAGCGATCCGTGAGACCTGCAGGTGGCCACGGCCGATCGTATGCCTCGCCATGCAGCAGGCGCTACGACCGTCGCCCGACCACTTCGAGAAATTGATGGACGGCCCATGCCCAAACCATGGGTTCTCCGCCACACAAGTACCGGATCGCAAGTCCTCGAGGCGCTTATCTCTCTAGCGCCCCCACCACGCGCGAGCAGCGGAAAGAAGTCGCGCCGCGCCCGCAACGGCGGAGAAGAAGGCGACGACGAGTTCCCGAGCCCGACGGCCGCCTCATGATCTTCGAGGACCGGCCTACGCGACAAGCGCCGACTAAGCTCGCTATCGCGAGGTCCACACCGCCACGGGCGCCCCCAATATCTTCGGTGGTCTGAGTTCCCGATCACCTTGATCGGACCGATCACCCCGATCGCGCCCCACACCGAAGGTACCTACCTGGTGGTCACCTGTCGTCGGAACGCCTCACGAAGGGTGCCGATGGATCGGGCGGCGGCCTCAACATCCTCTACGTTGAGACGCTCGACGCTATGGGGTCCCGCTACCAAGCCTCCGGCCAAGCAGGGCACCTTTCCATGGCGCTATCCCGCCGAAGCCCATCCGCCGGGCAGTCGACCGCCATTACCTTCGGGAGCCGGAAACTTCCGCTGACCGAGACCTCACCTTCGAGGTCGTGGATTTCCGGCGCCTACCACGCCATCCTCGGGAGGCCATGCTACGCCAAGTTCATGGCGATCCCCACCACGCCACCTCCAAGCCGAAGATGCCCGACCGCATGGAGTCATCACGCATGATCGCCCTTCCACCTTCGCCTTCAATCCTGCGAGCGCGGCAGCCGCGAGCTCGCCGCCTCGGCCGCTTGCCTCGCGAACTCAACAAGCTCGAAGGAAGCCGAGTCCGTCCCTCAATCCAAAGAAATCGGCGGGATCCTTCAACCGCCGAGGACACGGAAGGAGGTCACGGTCGATCCTCGTGATCCGACCAAGACCGCAAGCGGGTCTGAGCCACGCCTCGCCAAATAGGAAAGCGCGCCGACTTCCTCCGCACTAACAAAGATGTCTTCGCATGGAGGTCCTCCGACATGCCGCATTCCAAAGGAGGTCGCCGAGCACTCTTGAGCGTCCGACCGTGCTCAAAGCCGGCCGCTTCAACGCCGCGGGCCGCTCGACGAGGAAAGGCGCAGGTTATAGTAGGAGATCGCCAAACTCTTGGCGTGGTTCAGAAAGAGGTGCGCCACCCCGAGTGGCTAGCCAACCTCAGACTTGTAAAAAGAAGAACGGCAATGGAGAATGTGTTGACTATAACGAGTCTCAACAAAGCATGCCCTAAGGACCCATTCCTTACTCGTGATCGACCAAGTCATCGACTCCACCACTGCGCGCGAGCCCTTTCCTTTCGATGCCTACTTGCTACCACCGATTGCGCTAAAGGAGTTCGACCACTCATGACTTCCTTCATCAATCTGCTCGCCTGCTCGCTATGTCACAATGCCCTTCGCACCAAGAACGCGCGCTACATACCAATATGTATGCAAACGTGTTTCAATGACCGATCTACGCAACGTTGAGGCATATGTCGACGATATTGTCGTAAAGACCAGAAAGGTCGACGACCTTATCGCCGACTCCAGAAGAGACTTTCGCGAACCTTCGACGGTTTCGCATAAAGCCCAACCTGCAGAAGCGCTCGGGTCCCCAAAGGAAAGCTCTTAGGCTTCATCGCCTCGAGCGAGGCATCGAGGCCAATCAGAGAAGATCTCGGCGATCGCGAGGATGGGCCCTACAAGAACCCCAAAGGGGTCCAGAGGTCGACCGGATGCCCGCGCTTTGAGTCGCTGTCTCGCGGCAACGCGAATGCCGCTTCTACAGTCGCTTCAAGAAATCCGACCGCTTCGCTTGACACCGAGGCTCAGGAGGCCTCACCCGCTTGAAGGCCTTCTGCCCGCCGCCGGGCCCCGTCGCCCAAGATCAGTGGAACTGGCCGCCTCTACATCGCCGCCACTACCTGTCGCCGGCCGCGGCCCGTCGTGGAGCGAAAGGCGTGAAGGCCGTGAGCTCAAGGTACAACGGTCGTCTACTTCATCGCTGAGGTACTTTCCGAGTCCAAGACTCGGCACCACAAAGGTATTACTCTCACGCGGCTCATCGCAAAGAGGAAACTCGCTCACTACTCGATCAACACGCCATCACCGGTGACCACGCCCCACTAGGCGAGATCATCCACAACGCGATGCCTCGTGAAGGATAGCCAAACGGGCGCCGAGCTTAGCGCCATGGCATAATATACGCCCCTGACGGCGATCAAGTCGCAGGTTCGCCGACTTCGCCGCCGAGCGGACCAAGCCCGTGCACCACCAGAGGGTCGAAGACCCCGAGCATCGACAATGTACTTCGACGGTCTTACACCAAGAATGGCGCGGCGCGGAGTCGCCATCATCTCCCCACTGAACAGCTTCAATACGCCATTAGGTTGCTCTTCGACGCGACCAACAACATTGCCGAGCACGAGGCTCGCCAACGGTCTCCGATCGCCGCCGACCGGCTGCTCACGGCTTACGCCCACGGGACTCCAAGCTTGTCGTCGACCAAGTCATGAAGGCCGCGAGCCCCGAGACGCCCGCATGGCCGTGATATCGCCGAGAAGTACGCGGCCGAGGAGCGCTCAAGGGTTTCGAAGCTTCACCATAGCTACCGACGTTACAATGGCGAGGCCGATCACCGCCAATCTTGCTCTCAGCGGAGAGCCCGTCCCGCCGGATCTTCGTTATCCGCCTGCGGTGTGCTAGCACTGAGTCCGACCGAGGAGGCCCTACATCGACCGCTTGACTGGACGGGTCACTTCCGACCGACCGAGGCCCGCGCCGCCCCGTGGCAAATCTTCGTCCCGACGCCTGCACTCTACAAAGGAGTCCTCCGGTCCTCCAAAATGTATCTTGACCGACCAAGGAAAAACACCATTGGATGATATACACACGGAGTCTCAGCGGTCACCACGCAAAGACCCCGATCTCTTGTGGGAAAGGCCTTCGACAAGGTTTCTACTGCCAACCATTGCGTGTCGACGCCGAGCATATCGCACGCACTCGTGAAGGATGCTGCTCTTTGCTCTACAGACGATCCGCCACAAGCTTTACAGACGATCCCCATCACGTGGCCTTTGCCGTCTGGGACTCGACGGTCGCCTTTCAGAGCGCCCGGGCTTCACCCACCTACTCGTCGCATGAGACAAGTTCACCAAGTGGATAGAGGCCAAGCCGGTCGTGAGCGCCACGCCGGTACATAAGCGCCATCTTCTTCCGCGACATCGCTTTTAGGTTTGGAGTCCCAACCCATCATCACCGGCAACGAACACGCTCACGGGAAGGAATTTCGAGTTCGTGGACGACTTCAACATCCGTGTCGATTAGGCAGCGAGAGCCCATCCGCGACTAACGGCCGTGTCGAGCGCACTAACGGCATGATCCTTCAAGGACTCAACGCCGCGGATCTTCGGCCGGCTCGAGCATTTCGCAGGCGCCGGTAGCCGAGCCCCTCCGTGCTCGAGTTCGCGGACCACGCCGAGCCGGCGACCGGGTTCACACCTTCTTTATGGTGTTCGGCTACCTGCGCCGCTTTTGCCCATCGACCGAATACGGCTCCCGAGATTGCAAGCCTTCGATGAGGCTCGGGGGCTCGCCTCGCAACAAGACGCCGTCGACCAGCTCGACGAGGCACGCGACGTGGCCGTCCTGCGGTCAGCCAGATATCGCGAAGCCTGCGCCGCTACCACGTACCGCCAAGTTCGAGGACGATCCTTCACCAATGGGCGACTTGGTTCGCTGCGTCGGGTCCGCATAACCAAAGATAAGCACAACCGACGCCTGAGGGTCCTTTCACCGTCGTGGAAGTTCTCCGACCGCACCTTCCGACTAAGGACGCCGATGGTCGATCCTCCCTAATGCCTCGAACATTGAAAAGTTAAGGCGATTCTATCCCTAAATTCTTTCCTCTTCCTAGCATGCTCTTTACCTTCTTCCTTCCGGCACTCGGTCGCCAGTCAGGACGACTGCGGGTCGCCGCACCCTTCTGCTCAGTCGCTCCCGGCCGCACTCTGCGCGGGTTGATGACCCAACCGACCACAAGGTCCTTCCCGGCAGAACTCCTTTGACCCAAGTGCTTACAGCACCTTACGCCCGGCCGCTATGGTTGCTAACACTTCGCGAAGAAGGAAGTACCCGAGTGGAGTGACCTTTGGGCCGGCAGGAACACTCCTCCCGCACGAACTCGCCTATCCCACGCACTTATGAGGGCACGTGACCCGACCGGTCATGAGGTCCATCCCGAGCAGAACCCTTTCAACCCAAGTGTTACGCCATACGCCCGGACTCTGGGTTGCTAAGTAGCACTTTGCGAAGAAGGAAGTGCCCGAGTGGAAAGATCCTGGCCGCCTAGAACACTTATCCTCACAAGTGCGCCTAACCGCTGCATAGCCAAGTCTCCAATCCACCTCGCCCTCAAACAACCCGACCCTCCACGCACAAGTAGGCCCTCGCGGTCCTTAGGGCTATGGTCGCCAAACGCTCATCCTAAATACGAAAAGGACGAGGACGATTCTCGGGACTTGATAATTTCAAGATTGTTTAAATAACGGTCTTTACAATCTAAGAAGGATAAAGCTAACTTTTTCTACTCTTCTTGATTCGGCGACCGGTGGCGAGGCGGAGAGTTGGTCGCCTCGCTTCGAAGGCGGTCGCGGGCGGGATGCTACCGGCGATCTCCGGCGTAAGGCTCACCAAGAGCTCGAACCGATCGATCTCCTCGTCGATCCGGCTTCACCACGCCGCCTCCCCACCACCGCGAGGTCGGCGTGCGTCGTGAGTACGAGATGGTGTTGACTAGCCGATGAAGCCTAAGCCAGCCACGGTGACCACCGCCTCTTTCTACGGTCCGCACTTGGACCAAAGGGGCAAGGGCACCTGGGCCGCCCCGCCCAAGGATGCGGTCGCAGACCTCCGACCGGCCTTGCGGAGGGCCTCCACTCGGCGCCATCTCTACCCGACCGCCTCAAGAACCTTCAACGCCGCCGGGCCTCGCCCCGCCACGATCGCCACGCCACGGCGGCCGGCTGCTCTGCGCCTCCACGGCGACGCCAGATTCTTCGCCTCCGCAGATTATGGAGATTTTGGATAAGTTTGCCCTGGGTCGCACCCCCAAACTTAATTGAAGAATTGAGACACTTACCGGCCACGAGTTGGTCGATTGCCGCCGACGACTTCGCTTGTATGAAGTCTTCACTCGGCCACTCCTTCGAAAGGCCCGCTCACGGAGCGAACTCCTGGCCCTCGAGCCTTGTTCCGCTCGGTCCGCTAGACGTGTTATCTGCGGCTCGCGATCCCCTCCATGCAACAACAGCATCCTTGGCCTCGTGACTCCGTCTGCAGGACTCAGCCCGCCATTTTCGCCTCAAAGCCTTGGCTCCTAGGCGCCATCATGAAGGGCCTTTGTGGCCTCTTCAAATCTTTGGCGGATCACCACCGCCTCCGACCGCCTAATGCGCAGGGCCTCTTGGGCTAGGCGCAGCTCAAGGCGCACCGATCAGCACTCCTCCGCCGCACTACCACGACCGCTTTGAGCGCCGCAAGAGTTCGACCGACGACGGCGATCCCGCAAGTGTCGCAAAATGTGGACACCCGCTAGTCGCACTAAGAACTATCAAAAATGTGCAACGAATCAGAACTTTTTCGGCTGACCTACCTGGGCGACTGGCTGGACTCCCCCGACCATCATATCCAGCGCCCTGGTGGAAGACTTTAGAGCAAGGGCTAGACCTTCACGGATCTGCCCTATCTCTTGGCCGCGCCAATGCGCTTTGCCGGCGGTGGCCCACTCGCTTCCTCCGCCACCCATGACGCCGACCGAATTACACCCGTGGCCGCGCCTCCGCTTCGCTCGCGGACGCCACCCGCCCAGCACTATGGGCAAGGGTGACGAGGTCAACCTTCGAAATCCTCGGCGACTTGCGCTCGAGGGCATCGGCGACACCTCCCCACAGGACGTGGTCGGGCACTCCGTCGCCGGCCACGCCCGGTGGCGCGATCACGGCAACGCCGTTGTCTCATCCTCCAAACGACGATCACGCCGTCCGGAGGAGTCTCACGGAGGCGGCGGAAGTTCTTCGCACGACCTCGGTGGGGCTCATCCCCCTCGAAGGCGATCGGGCCGACGCCGACGCCACGACCGCCCACCCAACCGGGTCACCAAATCACCGCGCCGCATTTGCGGGTCGATGTGGCACGCCCACGATCACCCCAAGATAGGCGCCGTGACGTTGCAAAGATGCAAGAGTCGCCGGGCGGCTTTGCCAAAAAGAAAATGCTCCAAAATAAAATAATAATACACTTACAAGGCCGGCGGGTCGTGCACGCACGCGCGCCTCTTTGCCGCCCCCGCCATAAGCAAGTCGACGGTCGCTCTCAAGCCACCTCCACCGAGACGCCGCGACGACCGCAAGCGCAAGATCACCCCACCGAGGATCCGCGCCACGGGCCCGCGGACACCGCCTCGGCCGAGTCCACGCCGCCGCCGCCGATCGGCAGGTCGTGAAAACCCACCATAGGGGTGGCCGAGGCACTCCCGCCGCTGCTGGAAGTCGCCCCACAGCAGCGGGTCTCGACACATCTCACAAGGCTTGCCGCCGCTGCGTTCCTTACTTTTCTTCCTCCTCCTTTCCTCCTTCCGCTTCTTGCGGAGGAGTCACCGCTGCCTCGCCGGGCGGCCAAGGCTTCCTTATCCCCGAGCGGCGCACTGGGAAGACATCCCCATGAGCCCCGAGAGGATGCAGAATGCTCTGGCCAAGTGCGAAAGACAGAGAAAAGAGAGGCGAAGGAATTTCACCGGCTACAGTGATTCGCGGAAAAGCCGCCGAGAATGGCTCCGGTGGCCATCCGCGGCCACAGCATGCCGCTACCAGAACGGCCGCCACCCGAGCCTCCACTCGACGCGGCCAGCCTCGGGTTCGCCATCCTCGCCGGCCGGACGGCCTCGATACCGGAACAGGGGTGCGGCTCAGGCACGTGGTTGCACACGCATCCCCATGAAGGCGCGCACAACCATGTCCCCGGTGAGCCTCGCTTCCTTTGAGCCCCGACCGCTCCACGATCGTGGCTGCCTTGTTCTTCTCCCTCTTTCGGCGCCCAGGCCCACCGCCCTCCGCCACGGAAGCTCTCCGTGAAACGAGGGGCGCTGTCGCCGACGCTTGAACGTAGAGCCATTCGAACGCCACCTTGTTAGACGAGGGCGCTTCACCTCCAGTACTCCGTGCTTCGACCGGGCGGCCGAGGCCAAAGCACCAGAGGCGCCAAGGTCCGACGGCCTCGCCCTTCCGAGCCTTGCTCGAAGAAGTGCCTCCACAACGCCCAGGCGGCTCGATCCCCAAGAAGGCCGCACACGTGATGAAGATGGCGATGTGGAGGACCCCATTAGGGTTGAGATGGTGCACCTCCACCTTGTAATGAAACAACAGCCCCGGACGAACGGGTGCGTGGCAGCCAAAGCCGCGCCAAAGAACGAGGGGCACCACGATCTCGCCGCTCACGGCGGGGTGATAGCCCTGGTCGGCACCTCCAATGGAAAGGTCTCGCGGCATGAGGAAGCCCTTCTTCGCCAAGCCGATCAGACGGTCTGCTCTTGGCGCGGAGCACTCCGCCACGACATCTTCACAGTGGAGACGATCGAAGGTGAGAAAGAAAGGTCGGGTTTTCTTTCCTTAGCTCTCGTGCTCTTCTTGTTTCGCAGGCGAGATGAAAAGGGCAAGAAAACGTGACCACTCGAAGCACCTAACGGGCGATTTATAGAGGATTTAACGAACGCCGCCAAGCAGCGCCCGTCAAGCGGCGTCATGACCGCCTCGCTCGTCGCGCCACCGTAACTCCCGGGCCTAATACCACTCGCTTTTAATCCTCGCCTTGTCAGCGTAAAGGGCCATAAAGACGCCGCCCAACAACGTGTCCCAGAACCTCTCTGTCTCGCTTTTAGGCCGAACGGTTGTTCGGCGCGCGCGAAGCCCATCGGCCGCCATGCCCCAAGACTAAAGCTTTGTGGCTTGCGCCAGGGGCCAAGGAGCCGTGGGTTCAAAAGGCCTACCCCACCGGATGGGTATAAAGCCGCCCAAAAAAAAAAAAAACTTGAGCAAGGGGCAGTATGAGGTGAGCCCCACTGGGCCCTGCTAGGTCGGTGACGGCCTAATCACCTCTACTCGCGTCCGAGACCATACTTCACACTCTCCCGGAGCTCATCAATGAGCGACACCACCAGGCTCGGCTCAGCTGGACGACCTAGAGTCCATACGGATTGAGTAAAGAAAGGTTTTTATGGGTCGCCCACGCAGGCCAGACACCCTACTGGGACCGTCCGCCGGAAGGGTCCCCTCAGCGGACCTCCCAGACCCACTCGGACTACCCGCTATTAGCTCCACGAGCACGGCGCTCAAACCAACGCAGTAAACGCGCCGCCATCCTCCAGTCCCACACCGCGGATGGGGTATACATGTGGGATAGACGGCGGCCATTCCTTCAGCAGCCTACCTCGCCCGACGAGGACTCGAGAAGGATGCCCCACGTCCACCACGACGGTAACGAGCACTCACGCCCGGCCACGACGGTGAACGAGCACTCACGCCCAGCCTACGACGTAAACGAGCACTCGACACCCGAACCTCACAGAGGCATCCGGCCGCCCCGCCGACCAAGGCACCGCCTAGCTACGACGTTAAACGAGCACTCGACACCCGAACCTCACGGAGGCATCCGGCCGTCCTCGCCGACCAAGGCACCGTCTAGCTACGACGTTAACGAGCACTCGACACCCGAACCTCACGAGGCATCCGGCCGCCCCGCCGATCAAGGCACCGTTTAGCTACGACGTAAACGAGCACTCGGACACCAACCTCACAGAGGCATCCGGTCGTCCCGCCGACCAAGGCACTCGGACACCCGAACCTCACAGAGGCATCCGGCCGCCCCGCCGACCAAGGCACTTGGACACTCGAACCTCACAGAGGCATCCGGCCGTCCCGCCGATCAAGGCACCGTCTAGCTACGACGGTAAACGAGCACTCACGCCCGCCACGACGCAGAACGAGCACTCACGCCCAGCCACGACGGTAAACGAGCACTCACGCCCAGCCACGACGCAGAACGAGCACTCACGCCCAGCCACGACGTAAAACGAGCACTCGGACACCGAACCTCACAGAGGCATCCGGCCGTCCCGCCGACCAAGGCACTCGACACCGAACCTCACGGAGGCATCCGGCCGTCCCTCGCCGACCAAGGCACTGTCTAGCTACGACGTTAAGAACGAGCACTCGGACACCGAACCTCACAGGCGCCCGGCCGTCCTGCCACCAAGGCACTTTCGGACACCCGAACCTCACAGAGGCATCCGGCCGTCCCCGCCACCAAGGCACTCGGGCACCAACCTCACAGAGGCGTCCGGCTGTCCCGCCGACCAAGGCACTCGGACACCCGAACCTCACAGGCATCCGGCCGCCCCGCCGACCAAGGCACTCGGCACCAACCTCACAGAGGCATCCGGCCGTCCCGCCACCAAGGCACTTTGGACACCAACCTCACAGAGGCATCCGGCCGTCCCGACGATCGAGGCACCATCCACAACGATTAAAACTAAAGCAAACTCATCGCAGAGACATTTTCATAAAGAAAAGAAAATTTCATTATAGGCCAACAGCTCAAACTTTACACAACTTTACACACAAGATCGACAGATACAAGAGTGGCCACGCCGCACCACTGGCAGACTCTACCCACGCCTAGAACCTATCAAACATCCGTGGCGGCATCGGTGGCACCGACGGCAGATGTCGGTAGGCCCTTGCCAGTCGACGGATAGCCGCGCGCGTCGCGTCAAGCAACACGCCGATGCCTCTGCTGCCGCTCGACATCGACGCTGCCGCACTAACTACGGCGGCGCCTTGCGCCATCGCCTCCGTAAGGGCCCCTTACCACCTCGAGCCTCGAACGCCTCGAGCAAGGCACAATAACGTAGCGCGCTGGCCGCAGCTTCTTCCTCCTCGGCTCGCCATCGCCGGTCGAACTCACCCAAAGCTCGCCGGAGGATCTTCTTCTTCTCTACCGTGACGCCATCGCCAAAACTAAAGACTAGAGGATGTCTCAAGCCATTTGAAAGAACAAAAGAAAAAGCTCGCCCCTTCAAGCAAGCTACAACGCAGATGATATATATATCCGGCTAAGGAGGCTGCTGCCTCGTATAAATGCGGTGCCGAAAAACGAAGCATCCTTCACCGTAAACCCGAGGCGCTCAAGAAGACGAGCAGCGCGCGCGCCAAACTACGCCGCATGCGCAACGAGGCAAGTAAAGCCCCTGCGGTTAAAATGCCCCGCCAAACTCCGTGACAGCCGCCAAGTCCAAACGGCACACCGACGAAATCGCTAACCGGATCGGCTGACCGACCTACCAGCCCGCCACCACTTTCGTCAAGTTCAACCCCAACCGACCGCCAAATCGCTTGGGAGTTCGGGGCTACCGACGAATACTAATAAAAGAATACCCCAACACCAAGCAACGAGCCGCAGCCTCAAGCATATCTCCACCCAACAGCCGCACCGCCCGCCACGACCGATTCACCGCGAGATCACAAAGGCATCCGCTTCCGACCGCCGTGGGAAGCGAATCCACCGCATACGATCCCGACTTCTCGGGCGGATCTCCCGACCGACCAAACCAAGGTGGTGAACGCCGAGTGCCGCGTGGTCAAGTCCTCACGCCTACCGCCACGCACTTCTGATAAAGTCAATCGAGCGACTATACGAGGGCGGTGGCTCCTTCCCAAGAAGATCCGTGATCAGAAGACAAAGCTTCCATTTCATCAACCGGTCACGACAAAGACGAGCGCACGCTCCTCCCGAGGCAAAGACCGGCCACGCACTCGACGCCAAGATTCGCAAGGATCACGAGAGGCAAGCACGCTACTTCCCGAAATACCTAACCTCCTTGACCACCAAGGCTACCAACCCAAAGATGGGCAAGACGGGTGGCGACCACCCACGTGACGAAGGACCGAGCTCCTAGTGTAGGTCGCCGCGCTTCCTCCTAACTCGATGTAACTCCGCCTTCCTTTGTATAAAAGGAGGTGGCTAAACGATTCGTAAAACAACGAGCAAGAACAAGAAAGGAGAGAGCGCTATCAAACTCCTCTCGCTAAGCCATTGGCATTCTCGCTTGTAAAACTTTGTGCACTATCCGTACTCAAGAGTAATACAACACCACCACACACGAATCGGAGTAGGGACCTTCACCAACCAAGATACATCTTGGACTCACGAGTCTAACCATTCAGTGAGTGGAACGCACACCCTAGACTTACAAATTTTACTTGCCTTGGCCTCCCAAACGCCGATATATATATATATATATATATATATATATATATATATATATATAGGTTCAACATGACAAGGGCATGAGGAAAAGGCAACCTGGAGTGGAGGCGCAGCGCATAGGGAGGAGGCGGCTTGGGTAGCTAGGCTGCGGGCGTGGGGAGGAGTCGCTCTATCCAAAAAGGAGAGTGGAAAACAGATGGAGTTTCCGAAAAAGGAAGGTTTCCAGGAAAATAGAAAAAAGTGATTTTTGGTTGGCCGAAAATTGATGTTAAGCTTAAGAAAAATGCATGGCAGAAAAATATGGAGCCATTTTTAATACAGTCAGGAAATTTTTGGGATCATTTTGGTACTACAAACTTTTGAAAACTTGTAAAACTTTTGTGCCTAAATTTTGGGATATGACAACAATCCTCAACCATGAGCATGTACTAAGATACTGCTTTGTCCATTGGTATTTGGGAGCGAGGGATAGACAGATGTTGTGGCACAATTAGGGTGTGTTTGGTAGAGCTCTAGCTCTACCAGATTCGTGGAGCTACAGCTGTGAGTACATTAAGGGTGTTTAGATGGATCATCTTGTTTACATTTTAGACAAAAAATATAAACTTAATTTATTTTATTTTAACTTACAAGTTTTAGAACTCAGATAAAATTAGGATCTATAGCTCTATCAAATAGACCCTTAGTTAAGGTCGGAGATGCTTGAGGATGTACATTAGACTTTCGAGATAGTTGTGAGGTGAAATAGACTTCTTTCGGGGAAAAAAAACGTCTTCTGGATCCATGGGCCTAGCCGAGCCCACGGCCCAGCTGGACCCTTTTCTTCCTCCTGGCTAGGGTCTCCCCTCCCCTTCGTGCCGCACAACAGTATACCACAACCATCCCTCTGTCTCTCTTACTCTCTTCGCCAGCGCCGCCGAACCCGAACCCTCTCTCCGCCTGCCCGCGCCTCCTACCGCCGGAGCACGCACGCGCACACGCCACATCGAAGGAGCTCTCCTCTCGTAGCCGTCGGCGTCCTCCTCCTCCTCCTCCTCCCTTCTACTGGAGTGGCGATCCATCCGGAGTCTGCTCTTGGTAAGCCCTAGCTTCTTCCTTTGCTGCGAGCAACCAAATCCGAACCTTTCTTCCTGGGATTTAGGTGCGGTTTTGTTTGCTGCTGTTGTGGAGTAGTAATAAGTAATCCAATCTAATCCATCCATGGTTCGATCCGTAGTTGCGCGCAAAGATCAGATCGGTCTCGCCGGGGTCCCGTGCTGTGTCCCCATAGGTCATAGTTGTACGTGTGCATCTACCCATGTTTTCAAGTGCATGTATTGTGTTAGGTTGTCTATCACCCTAAACTAGTAGCAGTTTATTCTACAGAAATCTTGGGATTTTGCTGTGCAGGTGCTGGAGATGATAGTGCCAAATGCATGTGCCAGTGGCCATTAAGTTTAGCCTTCTTTCAATATGTACCGCGATACTTGGACCGAAAGAACATGCTGTGGTGGTTGTTCCAAAAGAAGGAAACCTGTAGCAGGGCATAATGCTAGTACGGAATAGCTTGTTGAGAGTTGCATGAAATGGGGATGCTTCTTTTGCAATTACCTCATCAAACAATCTTATAATTCACTGCCTTGCGTGCATTATATAGTTGCTTGGTTGTGTGAATAATCTTAGTATCAAAGAAGAAAATTCTTAGGATAAGAATATGATACCACAGCTACCTATTCTTGCACCAATCTTAGTGGGTAGTGATCAATGTTTTGTAGTGGAGACGCAATGCTTTTTGCTAGGCCCATCGATGTGTGAATAACATGCTGCAGAGTATCTCAGAATACCTTGCGTGACAAACATGGATGGCAATGGAATTGATTCACAAAGCACGCCTCATGCCAAATTTAGCAAAACGCTAGGCAATAGATGAGAGAGCTATGCAGAATACACACAGGTGTATGGTGATTTGACTCTGGTGGATCGAGGTTAGTTGCTTGGCTGAGTTTCATCATAGAGATCCACGGGGTTAGTGGTCGTGGGTCCACCGTGTGCAAGAAACAAGTAGTTAAGGTGTGCTCACCTCTTAGCTGAGCAAGAAAAAGTGTGTGGTACACGTACCTACACTAGTTTTTCACTAGAAAATGCATACCTGCCCCCTCCCGCACCTCCACATGCGCGCATGCACACACTGTGAAGCAACCCTCCCCCTGCCAAATTCTCCACTCCCTGCCAGCTTGCACCTATACATGATCATCCTCAAGTTTTTCCTGTTTGATAAACCGGTTTTTATCCAATAATTCATGGTTGCCATAATCTTATTTATGTTAGTTGCCAACTATTTTTCCCAGCAGGTCAAGAATTTTAAAGCATCCAATTACGACTAAGCATTTTTTACTTTTGATTGTCTACTTCCAAAATGATCTTCAGCCTTCATGTTACTATCAATTGTTATGTGTAAAATTTTCTATTTGTTTCAACTTGTTGCTATAAAAATGGGAAGTTATTTTCTAATCTTAGTCCCGTGCTTCCACAAAATTTAAACACCAAATGTTTATTTAAGTCCTTGTAAATAAGTTCTTTTGTTAAACTGATTCGTCATGTTATATTCGCATGGAGTTGTCTCAGCTCACAGCCGTGTATAGCCTAAGAAACTGTTGGAAGTGTATAGTGTAAAAACTCTCAACAGCAACTGGCACTGTCTGAGTCCAGAAAGAATGTTGTTTTTTTTACTTTGCATGTTCTCTAATGCACAACATTGACGGTATTTTTGCTGTTATAAATCAGGTAAAACATATAAAATTACAATATTATGACACAATGTTTTACGATGAATATACTTTTGTCATTTATTCATGCACAATCTTGATACCAAATATATCAGTGGTTCAAGTTCAAAAAGTTTACCGGTGGCACATATACAATAGCAACATTCAATTTAGACTGGGAGGGTAGTTACTTAGTTACATGGTCTCCCCAACAACATTTTACTTTCTGCCCCTACTGCTTATATAAGTTGCAAGATCTGTGCTACTCTTGGTCCTTGTAACTTTCCCTGGCAACCATACCATGGCTTGCAGATGTTTTTACCTCATTACTATATGTTTTTTTAACTTTCAGTCTTGTAATTTTGAATTGGTACTTAATCATTCTTTATAGTATATAAAATTCTCTTTCTTCAGAAATTTTGCTATTGATGTTGCATATCTCTTGTGTCGTACGCAGTGAGCCAGAAATTTGTGATGAACAGTCAAGCTTTAGTATTTTTTCTAGATCTGGTAATGCTTCTTGGTTGGTAACACAGAACATTCCAAAAATGTTGAATTAAACAATCATATCTTTAAGTTCTTGCTCAATTGTATACTTAAGACTCTCGTTGATTTCTTTTCTCCTTGCCAGCTTTCTCTAAAGTGTGACCTGTAAACAAGTGTAGACTGCAGAGCAAGATATAAAGGAAATACAGCCATAAATCTTGATTTGGTAAAAGATCAGTCAGTGGTTTACAATGGCTGGAAATCAGCAAACAGCTTCAGTTCCGTTGAATGATGCACCAGTTGTTGATGCCAAACCCTTGCGCACATTGACTCCCATGTTCCCTGCGCCGCTCGGGCTGCACACTTTCACCCCTCAAAACTCATCTTCGTTTGTCTGTGTCACCCCTTTTGGACCATGTGCTGGAGGCACCAAACTGGGGATGCCTGCTGGTGTTCCACCAATGTTTGCAGCATCGGCTGCTCCTGCAGATCCCAATCAGAGGCAGCCATATGTGGTTCATTTGAATGGAGCCGCTCATACTAATGGTACTGCAAACAACACAATGGCCACTCCTGCCTCGCAAACTCCTGTAGCAGCCGGAACACAGGAATCTGGTAAGAAGAAGAGGGGAAGGCCCAGGCGTGTGCAAGATACTACTGTTCCTCCAGCTCCTCCAGAAAGTAACAATGTTGCTTTCCAGACACCTCCTTCAGCTACCACATTTGAACCTGGTAAGAGGAAGAGGGGACGACCAAGGCGGGTGCAAGATATTTCTATCCTGCCAACTCCTCCATCTCATCAAGCAGATAGTACACCTGTTTTTCAGACACCTCCTGCATCCACTGTACATGAATCTGTTATGAGGAAAAGGGGACGACCCAGGCATGTGCAGGATAGTTCAGATACTTCAGCTCCTCCAATTCATTCAAAAGGTAGTGAGACTGTTTTGCAGAAACCTTCTGAAGCCACCTTACCGGAAGATGGTAAGAGGAAAAGGGGACGGCCGAAGCGTGTTCCTGATGGTTTAGCAACTCCTTCAAGTCATTCAGGTCTTTCAATAGATGATGACACCAGTGACACAATAGTAAAACGTGGACGGCCGAAGAACATTGACACCAACCTGCTGCACCTGCCATCTTTGTCTTCAGGTGATCCTAGGGAATCTGTAGATAATGTACTTATGATGTTTGATGCACTGCGGCGGAGGCTCATGCAGCTGGATGAGGTGAAACAAGCAGCAAAGCAGCAGCACAACTTGAAGGCTGGGAGTATCATGATGAGTGCTGAACTTCGTGTCAACAAGAACAAGAGGATTGGAGAAGTTCCAGGTGTCGAGGTTGGTGACATGTTCTACTTCAGAATCGAGATGTGCCTTGTAGGGCTGAATAGCCAGAGCATGGCAGGAATTGATTACATGACTGCTAAATTTGGTGATGAGGATGACCCTGTGGCTATTAGTATTGTGTCAGCTGGTGTGTATGAGAATACGGAAGATGATCCAGATGTTTTGGTTTACACTGGACAGGGCATGTCTGGTAAGGATGACCAAAAGCTTGAGAGAGGTAATCTTGCACTGGAGAGGAGTTTGCACAGAGGTAATCCAATTAGAGTCATTCGAAGTGTAAGAGATTTGACTTGTCCAACTGGTAAGATATACATATATGATGGCCTTTACAAGATTAGAGAAGCCTGGGTGGAGAAGGGGAAATCTGGTTTCAATGTGTTCAAACACAAGTTGCTCAGGGAACCTGGCCAACCTGATGGCATTGCAGTGTGGAAGAAGACTGAAAAATGGAGGGAAAATCCATCCTCTAGAGACCATATTATATTACGTGACATATCATATGGTGCGGAAAGTAAGCCTGTTTGCCTTGTAAATGAGGTTGAT
Organism: Otatea glauca; assembly: GCA_036346275.1. Lineage (NCBI taxonomy): Eukaryota > Viridiplantae > Streptophyta > Magnoliopsida > Poales > Poaceae > Otatea > Otatea glauca. The sequence goes on from CM070724.1 coordinate 23,238,886, forward strand.
GATGAGAAAGGCCCTAGCCACTTCACCTATACAACTAAACTGCACTACGGGAATTCTCTGAGCTCAATGAGAAAGATGCAAGGCTGCAAATGCACAAGCGTATGCCTCCCTGGTGATAACAACTGCTCTTGTACACATCGAAATGCTGGTGACCTTCCTTACAGTGCTTCAGGCATACTTGTTAGCCGGATGCCTATGTTATATGAGTGTAATGATTCCTGTACTTGTTCACATAATTGCCGGAACCGAGTTGTTCAGAAAGGTACGGGGATCCACTTTGAAGTGTTTAAGACAGGTGACCGAGGTTGGGGCCTTCGTAGTTGGGATCCAATTCGAGAAGGCACGTTTATCTGTGAATATGCAGGTGAAATTGTTATCAAAAATAGTGTGAATGGAGAAGATGATTACATCTTTGAGACACCTCCTGCTGAACAGAATTTACGATGGAACTATGCACCAGAATTACTGGGTGAACCTAGTCTTTCTGACTCAAATGAGACATCTAAGCAACTGCCAATAATCATTAGTGCAAAACGAACTGGCAACATTGCTCGCTTTATGAACCACAGCTGCTCACCTAATGTGTTTTGGCAACCAGTTTTGTATGATCACGGTGACGAAGGATATCCACATATCGCATTCTTTTCAATTAAGCATATTCCTCCCATGACAGAGCTTACATATGACTATGGACAGAGCCAAGGTAATGCTCAACTGGGAATCAATTCTGGGTGTCGGAAGCCTAAAAATTGTTTATGTTGGTCTCGCAAGTGCAGAGGTTCCTTTGGCTAAATAACCAACCCATAAAGAAAGCACTGAAGCATAATTTGCCATTACAAGGTTAGTGATTTCTGATTTCTTTCTGAAAATGTCATGCTCTAGAATTGTGGTTGCATAGTTTATGCTGCCTTATGGAGTTCATATACTAGTGGAGGTGTGATACTTTTGATTTGATGAAGAAATGAATGTGTTCCTTCAGAGCTGTTGATAGATTGAAATATTCCAGTGAAGTTTTACTATTTTGGTGCCTTTGGGCAAAATGGAAGTTGGTCGTAGAATTCACAAAACTTGGGAGTTAATGACTGCTTCTTTATGTACCCTATGGATGCTCACTCTGGAAATGTGATTTAGCCCGTGTTACCGGTAAGGTTGTAACATCTTATTCTTATGCTGACACAAGCGCCCAATTTAGCAAACTTGGTAAATAGGAATTTGCAAATTTTCTAAACTGCATATTAGCTTTGTGTAAACATAAACATGAAACACATAGAAATATTTGTCTATATGAGTACTACCAATTTTGAAGCATCTCACGCAAATAGTATGACAAAAAGCACTAGATATACCATGGAAAATCTTTAGAACCTTTCTTAAGTTTTGTCCATCTCACAGCATTTTAATCACTCAATTTATTTTCCTTATTTGTTCTTTATAAAATTTACGGAAGGCCCAACACAATAAGAGCAGGATCTTTCTTTTGACATCCACCTGTAGATCCCTGTTAAATAACACTAGATTCAGCACTGTCCAAATGTATTTTGGAGTTTCCATTCTGATGAACTGAACTGTCTTTATCAACAGAAGCAGCTGGTTGTTATGGCATTATGAAGCAAGCGGCATATTTGGTGTTCCAGTCACCATGGAATAATTGCCCCTATTCGGGTTAGAATGCCGAAGAGAGTATTTATTGCTCAAAGCAATTGCAATGCACTATATTTTATTGGAATAACTTTTTTTTAGGCATCTTCTGCGAAGGGATAATGTATGTTAATGTAGTTATCTACTCCTGTTAAGAACCATCTGAATTTTACTGATTGTAGAATGCCATGTATAATTGCAAGATCTTCCTGGTGTTTTGCATGTCATTGTTAGTGCATTTGTTGTCCTTTTATCGTTTTCTTGATTTTAATGGCCACATAATGCGGCAACATGTCATATGTACATAGCCTTATTCGTGCACTCATGCACTAAGCCATTCTGGACCCTCCGATCGAGATCCAAAGGAACAAGATCCAGGCGGGCACAATTTGCACAAAACCGCCCGCCTTTCACCGTCAATTTTGCAAAACAACCCCTTTTCTCCTCCTCGGCCCTAGCTCGTCTCCCTTCCCCTTCCCCATCCCATTCCCAGTCTCCTAAACCAAACCTTCTCCGTGCTGCGGCGATGGCAACCATGGATCACTCTACGTGCGGTGGCCGCGGCCACGGGCTACGGCTGACGGCGAACACCCCACTCCACTCCCATCTCCGTGCAGAGGCGGCGCCGCCCGTCGCGTGCTGGACGGAGGCCAAGTTACGGGAGATCTTGCTAGTGCTCAGCTCCACCATGACCGAGGGCAAGATAATCTGAACCGCCTCCAAGGACGAACCCGTCGTCGACGTAGAGTCCGACCAGAACATGTTGAGGTTTTCTATTCAATCTATCATGTGCAGCTAAGTTTTTCCAATGCTCATGTACCCTTTGTCAAGAACATGTTGAGGTTTTCTATTCAATCTATCATGTGTTGTTTGAATTTTATTCCCAATGGAATTCACTGCTGTTGTGGTCATGAAAATTTATGTCTTACACCTATGTTCCATTTGTCAATAACACGTTCATGCATTGTCATAACCCATGTGGATGCCTGCGGCTGTACATTTGGATTTCAACATCTCTCAGTTTTGCAACTGCATGTCAGTATCTCACTCACACTGCACTGCACTACCAATTGTTGTATGGCGCTGGTAGCCTGAAGATTTTAGAAAGGCACATTATCATGTAAAAATGGCAACAGCTAGCTAGCATTAGCCTGGGAGTGTTGCCAACCTGACATTTCACATGCCCCACAAAATATATTTGATACTCATTCGCAAGCAATTGACATTCGTGCCCCGTTGCAAGCAAGCACCATGTATGAGGATAGAGTTCCCGTGCAGTTCTTACGATGACTGCAATTTAAATAGTCTTTAGTTCTTATAGCTGTCCAATCAAACCAACAAATGGTTTGGATCATCCAACAGTATTTTCAAAAGATCTAGACCATCGATTTTTTATCCAACTATCTACATGTAACTTTTTAAGTTGTAGTCTCAATGGGAGTGTATTGGATCTCTTCCCAGGTATGGCCATGGTTTTTGACACATCAAGTATGCCCAATTGCAAGCAAACACCTGATACTTTTGCTTGCTACTAACAGTATCAGGCTTGTTGTAACAATTTTTCCAATGAGTAGCTGCAGCATATCCAGTAAATTCATTCACAACTACACTTTCCTTTACACCACATATATCAGGACGACAAGTAGCACTCACTTTTTATACATCAAGCATCAGGAAAATACCCAGCAGTTGTTCGTTCATGCATATACAATACTCAACTAGATTACAAAGTCTGAACAAACACAAAGATGCTCAAAATGAAATCCTTTCAGCTAGATCCATCTAATCATTTTTCTCAATCTTCCCCGTTAAAACGGCTATGAGCACAAATGTTGATGCTAGTGTTGTAAGTACAGCTCTTCCCATCCCTGCAGCTGGAATTCACCACAGGATGCTGCACCGGCGCCATTGACAGTCCTTGCTTGTAGAGTCAAGCTGGAATTCACCACAGAAGAGTCGTAAACAATTCAAAGAGCGGAAGACGCTCGCTTGCTTGTAGAGCTCATCGAGAGCATCACTCGTGATGGAGTACCCGACCCTGAACGTCGGGACGGCAAGGCCCCCCACCGTGTTCTTGCTCACAGCGGGATCTCGTCCTCGGGCTCGGACTCACCGGCGCGCACGAGCATCGCGACGAGGAATTCGTCGTGGAAGGTCTCAACGCCCATGTCGACCTTGTAGGACTCGACGATGACGACGGTGTGGCCCTCGGCGGTGGTCCAGGTGACGATCTTCCTCTCGGCCATGGTGGAGCTGAGCACCGGCATGAAGATCTCCCGGATTTTGGCCTCCGGCCAGCACGCGTGGCGGCTGTCTCCTGTGCACGGAGATGGGTACAGGGTGGTTGCCATCGCCCGTGGACGGCTGTCAGGACCTCGGGGAGTGGATCCCGACTTGGATTCAATTTTTGAGGCAGAAATTTAGAAAGAAATTGAGATTGGATAGAAATTAGGGATAGATGGTAAAGTGAGTAAAGTAAGTTAGGGTTCTACGCTGAGCTAATTAACTAGAGAGACAAAATTTGCTTTTTAATCTTGTCCTCAATTCCATTCGACCGTGTACATATAAGCAGCACAAGGATTTGGACAATCGGCTGTTACCAAGCAACACAAAAGAAAACGTAAATGTATATGAATCAAACGGAAGCTAATAGAGCTAAGTGCTGAAATCCATCTCCTTTGTTGAATGTGAATGAATTGATATCAAGCCATCACGATCATTGGATCTTCATTAATACAACACAGTAAACTGGTATATTGGACGCCGACTTGAACTTCTTCTGAATTTGTCTGCATTTCTCACAACTTGCAGAAATACTGAACCTAACAATACTACCCTCTTAAAGAACCTCGTCCTTGAGGTAGCTTGGATTTTGAAGTAGGAGTTCAATGCACCATGATATGAAGGCGATGTTAGAAGTACTACAGTACTAATTCCATTAGTTGATTGCTTGCTTGGCTATCATCAGGGAGGTAAGTAAGAAATGATCTAAAGCTCAGTTATACAACCCATAAAGTTCAGAGCGTCTGCAAAAATTTCTTCACCGTGTGTGTACAATTCACTCTAGAGCATTGATAAGAATCAAACCTTGATTTGAATATAAAGCCATGGAACTTCACAATGTCAGCAGGTATATAAGTAGATGCCATTGCTTCAAGATCAGGAACTAACCCATAGCAATTCCTTTGTACTTTCTTGTAAGATAACTCAAACAGTTTCCAAGTGGACAAGTATAAACACAGTAGTGCTAGAATTTCTAACCTCTTATTCTTGAAATCAAAAATTTCAACACCGGGATCCCATTGCATGCTTGACTTCTCCTCAAATAAAATCCCTTGATACAGAAGTGATCATTTATGCTTGGTAATTAGGAAGAATCCATGACACCAGATAGCCAACCTATTGTTATCATGAGTGCATTTTGTTCAGCACGGGTGCTTGTCCATACAATGCACTTGACAAATAGCTCACATTACATTCAGTTATCAGTCTAAATTGCTGAGAGTAACGATAGTTCCAATGAAATTCCTTGAGAAAAATGGTTGGTGGCAGTGATAAAAATAAGAGTTGACTAAGAAGAAATTCCTCAATTGTCAGATGCTTTGACGAGTAATCTCCTACTATGCAGTGTAACATCCTAAAATTTGCATATTTTTGTTTGAACTATTTAAATCTGAATTTCTGAGATTTTTCCTTTTTTTGGATTTTATAAATGCTTTTTCCTATTATTAGATTTATTAAAATGATTTACTGTAGATAAATTAGAACTCCAATTTTTCTAACAATAATTTTATTAAGTCTCAAATGTCTCAAGTTATTTTTGAGAACTTTTCAAGAATTTTTTAACGTAATTAATATCTTTTCAAAAATATTTTTCTTTCATTTAATTAAAAAACAATGGACCTACGATGTCAGCACAGTAACCATCTTCTAGCTCCAGCCGACCAAAGAGCTGAATGCTCTTCTCTCCTCCATTGCTAAGGATTTGGAGCTTTGGAATTTTCTGATTTCCTGATCCATTCTTTCCAAAATTTTGACCAAATCAATCCTCGGATCTTCATCTTTCCATTCTCGACCTCCTATCCCAAATTTGGTGCATAAATTTTGCGCTCTTTCCATTTCCAAAATTTCTATATCCGAGTAGGTTTCTATCCAACTGGCCCTCTTCGACACTATATAAGGTTAGCACCGCGCTCTTCTCGCCTCACACAACCCGTTCCTCTACTCATCCCAAGCCCTCATGCCCTAGTTTGCTCCGAATCATGAAGAACCGGAGCGTGACCCGAACACCGGCCGCCATGCTCCCTCCTTGCTGTCGGTGCCTCAGAGCCCCATTCGCTGAGTCAACCGCGTCATGAGGTGCGCCTCGATGTCCTCTACTCCTCTCTATTCCCCCTCTCTTTTCTCTTTGGATTCCCCTGTCCCTAGCTGAAATTTTACCAATTTTTGAACGACGCCGGCCGGCAGCTTCCCTGTGCACGGTAAAACCACAGAGAACAGCGCTCGCTACCGTGTGAACAATGCCATACATGAACAGTGTTTCACGCATATACAGTTTAAGCGCACAGTGTCTCCTCTTATTTTATGTGTTTTTAATCTTCTAAGAGCTCGTTCTCCTCCGTTTGAACTCCAAATCTAGTGATTCAAATATCTAAAATCATCTAAATTCAAACTATACATTCTAGTACCAATTTTTTAATTTTTGGATTTTATTTGTATTTTTTTATTTATTTACATCCATTTTTCGTGTTAGACGACATCGCCGAAGAAGTCATGCGAAACTAACAAGATGTAGAACCAGCCACGTTCAATGAAGACAAGTCTTCCTTGACCATGTTGATTCTAAATTTCCAAAATACTTTGTTGTTTTAAATTATTACATGCTTACTTTTATACAAGGTATTTTAAATTCAGGCATAGCGTATAGTTAAATTCCATAATTGTTATGGTCTCCTTGGCATTGATCATGATGTACCTTTGTCACCCTAGCTGGTATTAGCTATATTACTTGATGATGATCAATAGAGTAGCATCAAATGGTATAATTGTTTAGTCCAGCTTAAACATTTCGGTATTATGTTATTATGGGAATCATTTCAAAACATTATTTAAACTCATTTGTGAAGTTGTGGTAAGAGGTATTGCTGCTATTATTTAAATAAAATAAAGTGGAAAAATAGTTTAGACGGGGACGGGTGGATGTTTGGCAGGTGCAGGATGCACGAGACCTTGCAAAGTGAATGTTCTGCCCTAGTCAATTAAGAACCGAAGCGTGTGCTACCATAGATCGAGCACTACCGTACAACCACATGTTTATAGGGGTACAACATGGCTAATTAATTTGTGTGTCTCGTTATTAGCTTCACCAGTTGGTGGAATGTGTCAGATGGAGATAGGTGCAAGAGGGGCCTTCCGACTGGGCAAATTGAACCCTTCGACGGTGAAATCTTAGCAGGCGAAATTAATAGCGGGGTTGTACATTGTAAAAGCCTTGTCACGATCTCTCTACGGCACACCAAAAGAAGTGTGCTAATATCGATTACACAAAGTGTTGATCATGTCTTGTGAGTAAAGTTGTACATATTCTGCAAAGTTAAAACTACATAAGTAGCGGTGCCCACGGTCAAGGGCGAGCAAGGTACACTTTCACATTATAGATTTTTTTATTTTGTTTTAAATTGAAGGACCATGTGGAGGTCCATCCATGTTTGTGATGAGTATTTGACTTTATTTGAGCAAGGTGTGCTCAAGTTTGAGTTTGATTTGGATTGTTTTTCGAGCTAGAGCAATTTGAGTTACTAGTTGGAGACAAGTCGTCCGACCCCGAGTGGTCGGGGCTTTGGCTGGTTGGAGACCAGTCGTCCGACCCCGAGTGGTCGGGTCGTCCGACCCCGAGATGTCGGGTCGTCCGACCTGAGTGGTCGGGCTTTGGTGGTTGGAGACCGGTCGTCCACCCCGAGTGGTCGGTCGTCCGACCCGAGTGGTCGGGGCTTTGGTGTGTTGCGGACCGGTCGTCCGGCCAGAGTGGTCGGGTCGTCCGACCCGAGTGGTCGGAGCTTTGGCTGTGTTGGCACCGACGTCCGACCCCGAGTGGTCAGTCGTCCGACCCGAGAGGTGCAGGCTTTGGTGGGTCGGAGACCGTCGTCGACCCGAGTGGTCAGTCTTTGGTTGGTCGGAGACCGGTTGTCCGACCCGAGAGGTGCAGGTCGTGGTGGTCGGAGACCGGTCGTCGACCCGAGTGGTCGTCTCTCTCGCCGGTCGAGACCGTCGTCCGACCTCAGTGGTCGGAATGGAGACTAGTGGTCAGACCTCGAGTGGTCGGGATGGAGACCAGTGGTCAGACCATGGTTGGTCGGGATGGAGACCAGTGGTCAGACCAAGGTTGGTCGGGATGGAGACCAGTGGTCAGACCACGTGTGGTCGGGGTTTTTGCTGGTCAGCGTAGTGTATATCTTTCTGTTGAGATGGATATGTGTTGTTGGACATTGCTATGTGATGTGGTTTCCTTGTCTATGATGGTTGCAGGACTTTGGAGCTAGGTCATGGTGAGGCGAAGGGGATCAGGACTAGGCTGGGAGAGCTGAGGTCCAGATGATCAAGGTGTCGCCAAAGATGACTGAGGTCAGGGAGTAGCTGCAAGCCGAGAAGACAAAGGAATGGATGAGATGCTAACTTGGAGCCGCTCGATCTAGGAGGACCGTTGGATCGCGGTCGGGAAGATAGAGTAGCGGTCAAGTTAGTGTGAGTTGAAAAGCGTGCAAAACCCGTTGTGTTGTTGGGTTTGGGTGAGCCCATGCATAGCTTTGTGAGTGGGTAAAATCTCACCCTTGATGGAGTGCTCTAGGGTTTAGAGGCTCATCCAAGGGTGGTAGGTGTTCCAAGCCCGCTATGAATAGACAGGAGAGGGTGTCTCCTTGGGGGTGAGCAGTGAGGAAAGTGTACGTGAGTAGTTGAGAGTTGTTGAGAGTGACGGTGTAAGGATCAAATCCTGGCTCTTGGATGTTGGCTTAGGATTGAAGCAGACATCCAAAGGTGGGAATTGATCCTGTCACTATAAATAGAGGGTAGGGGCAGCCTCCCTCTCTGAAGGTCTTGAGGTTTTGCCGCTCATTTGAGCTTTGCCCACTTTGTTGTGAGGCTTTGTAAACCTCCCTTCGAAATGAAATGTTCTTCATTTATATTCTTGTTTCATTTCTCTTACGTATTTACATTACGCACTTGAATTACATTATCTAAATTCGCATTTACCTACTTGCGATTTACTTTACGTAATTTGGATTTGCCTCATCTCCTTCTACATGCTATTGAGTCTTTGTTGAAATTCATGATTGATGAACTCTTCTCTGGATTCGTGCTTTCAATCTTTTAGGCAATCCTTACGTTCTTGTTGCAAGTTGTAAATCGTGTGTTCTTAAAGTGCGTAAACGTGTGACTTGCAGTGATTTAGTCTTGATTGGCTTCTGGTTCTTGTTGCCAAGGATGAAAGATTGCCGGATGAATCTTCTATAGATCATATCCCAATCATCTAGGCAATCTACAACCTCTTCTATTCGGTTTGCAAGAAACCAATTTACGTGTCTAGTTTTCAGATAGTGTTTCTATTTGTTTGAAGGGTTGTTTCTTCGTGTACTTACTTGCTGTGATTTGTGGAGAGTCATCCAAGGATATTCTGACCATTAACTCCCACCAGCAAGTTAGGGGTGAAGTCTGTGTTCGTGACTCTGTTTTTGGTGTTGCATTTGTTAAACTGAAAAGGGACGGAACCTTGGTATCAATTCCTTCGATTGATGATTGAAATAGGTTCCTGACATACTTAGGGAGGTGCACACAAATTTTCACTATTTTTGGATCAGCCGATCAAAAGTTACATCGATTTACTTTTTGAGATCGTGGTTGATTTTTCTATTCACCCGAAAATGTTCATCCGACCTCCGCGGTCGGGGTACCGCTCATCCGGTCGAGGGGTACTGTTCACGTAACACTATTCACCGAGTATGTTCATCCGACCACTTCAGGTCGGGAGTATCGCTCATCCGACCGATCTTGATCGGGGTCTGCTCACCCGAACACTATTCATTCCGAGTCTTGCTCATCGACCTCAGTAGGTCGGGAGTATTCATCCGATCAGAATACCCGACCGGTCTGCGCTCTTTTCGGTCTTTTGGTGGTTTGAATTTTAGGGAGAGTTTATTCGAAAATTTTATTTGGCTCCTATTCACCCCTCTAGTCGCCTTTTCGATCTTTCAATTGGTATCCGAGCAGTTCTGCTCTTTCTAGATCTTGACCGGTCTCAAGAGCCATGGCGATGGACAAGTATTCCACCAAGCCTCCTATTTTCTCTGGAGTTGATTTTCCTTTTGGAAATCTCGGATGGAGTCGTACATCAACGCCTGTGGTTTCTGATATGGCATAAGGTGAAGCTCCGTATGAGGTTCCCGCCAGATAGAACGCCACGGCCGCAATATGGCTGATGTTGAGGCAAATGCTAAGGCAAGGAACATCCTCATACAGGGCCTTAGTCGCATGAGTACGATAGGATCTCTCACCTTCGTTCTGCTCATGAGATTTGGGTGACCCTCGATGCTTACCATGAGGGCACTACCCAAATCAAGATGGTTCGACAGGACCAATTCAAGCGTGAGTTCAACAAGTTTGAACAACACGCTGGTGAGAGTCTTGACGAGTGCTTTGGTCAGTTTACGAAGATTTTGAGCGACCTTCGAGCAGTCGGTTGTATATACCCTGACTCGGATAATGCTCGACATTTCTTGACCGCGCTCGATCTTCGTGTTTGGGAGATGAAGGTGACCACCATCAAGGACACCACCGACCTGTCGACCTTGACTCTTAACGGGCTTTATTCCCGCCTCAAGACTCATGAGATCGATGTCGTCTCGCGGAAGACGAAGTCTCAGTCGATGGCTTTGGTCAATGATCCCATTGGATCCTCTCTTTCTGATTCTTCTGTTGGTTTCTCTCTCTCCGCCCTTTGCGAGCTAAGCGATGACCAACCGGAAAAATTTCGAAAATGAGCTTGCTCTTCTTGCTCGCAAATTTTCATATGCATACAAGAGAGTGAGAGAGAGGAAGAGAGGTGGGATGATCACCTGTTTCGAGTGTGGTGGCCCCAACCACATTCGAGCAAACTGTCCCAAGCTGGAGAAGGGCAAAAACGAACAAGGCGGTTCGGGCAAGAACGACCACATCGACAAGAACCGCAACAAGAAGGCCCCAGCTCGTGAGCCGGCGAAGAAGAAGTACCGCAACTTCTCCAAGAACAAGAGGCTCTTCCACCGCGTCCTCGCCGCGCTTGACGACATCAACCTCTCCGACACGGAGACATGGAGCGACGAGGGCGAGGATGATCCACAAGAGAAGAAGGGCGGCGACGACTTCTCCGGCATGTGCTTCATGGCCGACACCAGCGACATCAGCGACTTGAGCTCTACAAATGACTGAATGAGGTACCCTCCTATGACCAGCTCAACGAAGCTTTCTGCAAATTAAGAAAATTTCATGCTAGAGCTAGAGCTAGGTGTACGGAGCTTGAGAAGGAAGTAGGTACCTTGACTCGGGAGTTAGCTTCACTTAGATCTTCTCCTCCCGAGTCACCGATGACTGTGTTCTCTGTGATGGTTGTTCTTGTGGAGTTGGAGAACCTAAGGACCATACATGATAGTGTGCTTGCTGAACTTGATGGTCTTAGGTTGAAGAATGCTAGCACTAGTTCTGTTGATGCTATTCCTGTTGAGGCTAGTTTTCTTCATGCTCACTCCACTCCATCATGCTCTAATTGCCCTAAATTGCTTGCTGAAATTGATGCCATGATTTCACACCTTAAGAAGCTTTTGCTAGAAATGATGAACTTGAATTGCATGCTTCTAAGGACCCAATCGACTCATGTGAGGGTCAGAAGCAACTAAAACTTGACAATGATGCTTTGAATGTCAAGTGTGATCAACTTGCTAAGGATTTACTAGTTAAGTCACAAACTGGTTGCTTGTTGTGTGTTGGGGTTAAGGATGATGTGGATCAAATCCATGTCGAGCTTAAGAAGAAGTTAAAAGACCAAACCCTTAGGATTAGAGATGCTCCTTGCATTTCTTGTGAGGCCCTCAAGATTGAGGCGGCGTGCTAAGGGAACAAAAGCACGTCTTTGAGAGATCTTCTCTTCTCGATTCTTCTTCTTCCTCTCCTTCCCCTGTTCTTCTTGTGCTTCTTTCTTCCGAGATTGCCAAGATCTTATGAGCACTCTCGAGAAGTTTGTTCGAGTAAGAAGAAGCTCAATCTTATTCTAGACCAATCCAAGATTAGTAGATTCAATCAAGGTCTAGGATTTGATCCTTGGAGCACGCCGCGCATCCTCCCACCATTGTGCGCGGCTCCAAGAGTGGTGAGATTGTGGTAGCTCCCAGTGAGTACCACCGTGTTTAGGTCATTGGGGTTGTCCATAGGACTTGACTAGAAGGGTGTTACTCCTATTGCTTCGCCTCTAGCAAGGCGGTACACATGCACCTTCCGTAAGAAGGATGGTCACCTAGTATATTTACGCTTGAGCGCGCCAAGATCACTCGGCGTGGCGTGTTGTTGCTCTTAGGGGTATTCAGGCCATCCCGGACTTTGAGTGCTCCTAAGACACACACCGCTTCTAGACCGTTAGAGAGTCGCTGTTTTTGGGCAACGTCCGGACTTGATTTTCATGCTAGTTCTTGAGTTTTAGTCCCGGAGCTGTTCGTAGTCGATCTTTCCGCCGTCCTCTTGATATTCCTCGTTTTCCCACGAGGTAGATATCGGCGGCGTGAGTGTTCCGGTAGGAGATCCGCATACCTTCTTGGGATGGTCCGCTTTTGCACCACGGCGTGCTAACCCGCTTTGACTCCTAGATTATCTACGAGTTGCTCTGATCGTGTGAGAGTTGAGCGTCAGAGAGACACTCGAGTCGATCTTCTTCGTGGATCGGTACTCGAGGCGTCGTGTGGTTCAGTATTGGGTTCCCAGATCTTCACTCTATCCCAGTACTGAGTCATCTTTCCCTCTTGTGTCAATTCCTTGTGTCATGTCTATGCGATGATGCTTTTAAGTGCCTTTTGCCTTTCTCATGGCATGAGTCGCTGAGGCTAGCTTGAAGATGTGATCACCGCCTAGTGGAGTGGTTTTGGGTCATCTTGTGGACTTGTCCTTTCTTAGTTCGATTCTTAGTCCATGAGTTGTCCTGAGGCATCATCTTCGCCGTACATAAGTAGTGGACCTCATTTTTCCTTGAGGTACCCACTCATGGCAAGAGTTGAAGGTAAGTATGTTGGTCATGTTGATCTTTACTAATCTCATCTAGGATTGGTCTGTCGCTTTTCAATGTTGGCACTCGATGTGAATTCCGAGTTGCCCTTTGCGGCTTGTCTCTAGAGGATTGGATCTTCCTGCATGACCATCATGAGCATCATGCTAACCTGCATGTTCTTTCAACTTTGTTTGCCTCGTGTTTCGCTCCACAAGTGTTGAGCTTCATGATAACAGCATTGGGGACTTTCACTTCCATGGTGAGCTATCTCATACCCTCATATCGGTTATACTTGTGATCATCATTTCCATGACATGTTGTGATTGCTCTTGCTCCCATGTGTATTATATGTACTTTGCTAGGTCTTGTTAGTTTTTGTTTGTCTTGTTTTGTGCCATAGCATGTTTTCCCCAACCATCTTTGTGCTTCATGTATTATATCCTAAATTCATGAGCTCTTTCCCAGCATGTGATTTTCTTGTTTTTATCTTGTCCATGATATTGTTCATTTGGTATGAGCATTTGTATTAACTATGGGCACGTGCTATGTATCATTTACTTTATTTTGTCATGAGTAGTATCTAGGTTATATGACCCTGATTTTCTATTACATCCATGATTAGCTTTGTTTAGACTTTGTGCTACATGTGAATGCCTTTCATGAGATTAGGGTCATATGATCTAGCTGCCGTTGTATGACTTATATTGTTCATGATCATCTTTTATTGTCCTTCATGCTTATATGCTTCATACCTATTTTGCATGAGCTTGTGTTCTTCATTCATGGAATGTTTTCATCATCATGCATAAAGTGTTGCCATAAGTAGCTTCTCATCTTTGTGTTCATGGTCACCATTTACTTTCATGCTGCCTGTGTCCTCATGACCTTTTGTTTGGTCTTCTTTTGACGGGCCTTTTCGCAGCATGTAAATATTGTTATTGAGACTATGGATAAATGAATCTTGATGTTGCTAATTGGTTTGTTTTATGCATGATCCTATTTGGTTGTCTTTATTTATCTTGCTCATGTTATATCTAGTAGCATGTTGTTGTGCTTCATTATGGTATTTCTTCATTTACATGCTCATTGCCATGTTTAGGGTAGTATCTTGATCCATGTATTTCTAGGCTTGCATATGATCCCTGCTAGCATTTAGTTGCTGTGATGCACCTTGCTTAGCTTCTTTTGCCAGCATGACAGTGCTATGATGCACCTTGCTGTTGTTTATCATGTGGATATGTTTTCACTGTTGTCTATGGATATATGTATCTTGATGCTATCTTTAGCTTGGTTGTGAACATGATCTTACATTACCTTCTGCATCATGTTCATGCTCTAGATGATCATTTGCCACACTTTTCCTGTATCTTGTCCATTCGTGCTTAGGAACTGGATCCGCTAACTTGATTTGAATGCATAGATTTGTTGGATGCATGTATGTAGGCTTTCGGTGAGAGACCATCATCCTAGGAATATCTCTAAGTCTTCTTCCTCTGCTTTTGGATCCACTTGGTCATTTGCCACTACTTGCTCTACACCTGCGGTAGGTAAGTACCTCTGAAAATGTTGATGATAGTGATGGGTCTCTTAGGAGGTTGTGGTTCTTTTGTAGGTAGAGCTTGTGTCCTGTTTGTCTAGAGTCTTTTGGTTGGACTTCTAACATAGTTAGGTTGCTTCTTACCTTGAGCCTTCTTGCTCCTTAGAGACCATGTGGTTTTAGATCTTATCTCTTCTCCTCTAGCTTTCTACCTATCTCTTGTGAGGAGAGAGTTTTAGAGTGTGTTCAGGGGGATTTGAGCTTGGGTTTATGAGCTCATATAGCTTATCTTGAGGGGGAGCTGGTTAGTATATTATGTACTATATATTCTCTTCCAGATTTTCCTTTCTTCTTCTGGGTGACTTTGGGCTTGTTTTCTTGAGTTGAGTTCACTCACTTAGACTTCTGGCATGCCTCGCATGGACCTCTTATCTTGTGCTTTAGGTTGCTATCATGCGTGATTAGCTATTCTCTCTTCTCTCTAGGTTGAGTTCCCTCACAGTCTTATAAGTCTAGCAGGTTTTGTGGCCTCCTGGGTAGACAGGGTCTGTGTGCACTCCTTAGTTGGGATCTAGAGTCAGCTTTCCTATGTCAGTCTCTGGGGAAGATAAGAGCGAGCCTGAGCCGTAGTGAGTCTCTTCTATCTTATCTATGCTCAATAGACATCCAGTTTTGCTGTTTCTCGACTTCTTCTCCTCATTCTGTTTTTTTCTGGTTGTTATTGAGTTCATTCGGTTTTTCTTTATGCCTAACCTTGATAATAACTCAACTTTAACCAGATTTGAGCTTAAAATTGATTCTTTTGTTGAGGGGGAGTTTGGGAATCTGTTCATGCATTGCATTTAGACTGCATTTTTCGTTTTATGAGCTTTGTCTATTATGCATTTGACTCAATCTTCGTGAAATACATCATGCTATATCTTTCGAAGAAAATCACTAGCTTAGATATGTCAAGTTCATTTATCAAGCTAATGTTCATTGAAATCTGAAAAACTTGAAAGCTTTAAATGAAAACTTGATGAAACATGTTGCTTTTACTTACTAAGTTTCTTCTCTAAGAACTTTTACCATGAATTGTGAAATTTTGGAATTCTCTAGAGTCCCTATAGCAACTTGGGTGAAATTTGCTTGATCCATATTTGAGTCCTTCAGAATTGCTTATATGTGCTACATTGAAAATTAAAAAAATTGACACTTTTGTGTAAAATTGATTTCAGCACTTTATATTCTCGAGACTGCCTCCCATTGCATTTGGGATGAACTTGGAATATATTGTGTATGACCAAGATCATTCTCTTAAGAGTTACTCTTGAGATGATCGAAAATGGCTTGAGTCAATCAACAAAAAAAATTGCAAATATCAAACACATAAGTGGGTAAAGAATGCAAATTATGTCAAACATTTGCACCCCGCTATGTTTTTCGAAGTCTGAAAGAAAATTTGCATAAATTGAGAAATGGACTCGAAGGACCTAATATGCACTTCAAAATTCCCCAAAGTGTTGAGTAGGTTGAACTCTAGGTTTTCCATTTGATCCCTGAGTGGTTTTGCTTCTAGTTTTGAAACTTTGCTAAGTTTTGCACTTGTCAAATCTTGCTAAAAATGATACATTTTCAAAACCTAGCTTATAAGCAAAATTTGTTATTTGCACTTGGACATGTCTTAGTTTGGTCATAATCTGAGATTAATAAGCTTGGTGTCATATCTTGTCATTATGATCATTTGGATAATCTTCAAAGCTCCCTTAGGTTGCATTTCATGCATACATAAAAGAGGGAGAAAATTCTATTTTGATGCCTATATTGCCAAAAGGGGGAGAAAATGTAGAAAAAAGCATCATTTAAAATGTAGAAAAGGAGGAGATAGAAATGTGAAAGCTTGTTGGTTCTTATGATTTTTGTAAATCTTTGCTATCTCTTATGGATCATAATCACATTTGACACTTATGATTGACTTGCTCTTTTCATGGCCTTGCTCTAAATTCTTTCTGCCAACTTGGTCATAATTTTATATCTTTCTCTCTGGACCAAGTTTGGCTTTGCAATCAAATTGCTTTCTTCTTCTCTCATTCAAACTCAAATTTATGCCTTTTGTGTGGTTTGTCAATATACTCATCAAGGGGGAGATTGAAGGACCATGTGGAGGTCCATCCATGTTTGTGATGAGTATTTGATTTTATTTGAGCAAGGTGTGCTCAAGTTTGAGTTTGATTTGGATTGTTTTTCGAGCTAGAGCAATTTGAGTTACTGGTTGGAGACAAGTCGTCCGACCCCGAGTGGTCGGGGCTTTGGCTGGTTGGAGACCAGTCGTCCGACCCCGAGTGGTCGGGTCGTCCGACCCCGAGATGTCGGGTCGTCCGACCTGAGTGGTCGGGGCTTTGGCTGGTTGGAGACCAGTCGTCCGACCCAGTGGTCGGGTCGTCCACCCGAGTGGTCGGAGCTTTGGTGTGTTGCGAGACCGGTCGTCCGACCCAGTGGTCAGTCGTCGACCGAGAGGTCCAGGCTTTGGTGGTCGGAGACCGATCGTCGACCCCGAGTGGTCAGGTCTTTGGTTGGTCGGAGACCAGTTGTCCGACCCAGAGAGGTCTGGGCTGTGGCTGGTCGGAGACCAATCGTCTGACCCCGAGTGGTCAGGTCTCTCGCTGGTCGGAGACCAGTCGTCAGACCTCGAGTGGTCGGAATGGAGACTAGTGGTCAGACCTCGAGTGGTCGGGATGGAGACCAGTGGTCAGACCATGGTTGGTCGGGATGGATACCAGTGGTCAGACCACGTGTGGTCAGGGTTTTTGCTGGTCAGCGTAGTGTATATCTTTCTATTGAGATGGATATGTGTTGTTGGACATTGCTATGTGATGTGGTTTCCTTGTCTATGATGGTTGCAGGACTTTGGAGCTAGGTCATGGTGAGGCGAAGGGGATCAGGACTAGGCTGGGAGAGCAGAGGTACAGATGATCAAGGTGTCGCCAAAGATGACTGAGGCCAGGGAGTAGCTGCAAGCCGAGAAGACAAAGGAATGGATGAGATGCTAACTTGGAGCTGCTCGATCTAGGAGGACCGTTGGATCGCGGTCGAAGATAGAGTAGCGGGTCAAGTTAGTGTGAGTTGAAAAGCGTGCAAAACCCGTTGTGTTGTTGGGTTTCGGGTGAGCCCATGCATAGCTTTGTGAGTGGGTAAAATCTCAGCCCTTGATGGAGTGCTCTAGGGTTTAGAGGCTCATCCAAGGGTGGTAGGTGTTCCAAGCACGCTATGAATAGACAGGAGAGGGTGTCTCCTTGGGGTGAGCGGTGAGGAAAGTGTCGTGAGTAGTTGAGAGTTGTTGAGAGTAGATGAGTAAGGATCAAATCCGGCTCTTGGATGTTGGCTTAGGATTGAAGCGGGACATCCAAAGGTGGGAATTGATCCTGTCACTATAAATAGAGGGTAGGGCAGCCTCCCTCTCTGAAGGTCTTGAGGTTTTCTTTGCTCATTTGAGCTTTGCCCACTTTGTTGTGAGGCTTTGTAAACCTCCCTTCGAAATGAAATGTTCTTCATTTATATTCTTGTTTCATTTCTCTTACGTATTTACATTCGCACTTGAATTACATTATCTAAATTCGCATTTACCTACTTGCGATTTACTTTACGTAATTTGGATTTGCCTCATCTCCTTCTACATGCTATTGAGTCTTTGTTGAAATTCATGATTGATGAACTCTTCTCTGGATTCGGTGCTTTCAATCTTTTAGGCAATCCTTACGTTCTTGTTGCAAGTTGTAAATCATGTGTTCTTAAAGTGCGTAAGCGTGTGACTTGCGGTGATTTAGTCTTGATTGGCTTCGGTTCTTGTTGCCAAGGATGAAAGATTCTTTGGATGAATCTTCTATAGATCATATCCCAATCATCTAGGCAATCTACAACCTCTTCTATTCAGTTTTGCAAGAAACCAATTTCTGTGTCTAGTTTTCAGATAGTGTTTCTATTTGTTTGAAGGGTTGTTTCTTCGTGTACTTACTTGCTGTGATTTGTGGAGAGTCATCCAAGGATATTCTGACCATTAACTCCCACCAGCAAGTTAGGGGTGAAGTCTGTGTTCGTGACTCTGTTTTTGGTGTTGCATTTGTTAAACTGAAAAGGGACGGAACCTTGGTATCAATTCCTTCGATTGATGATTGAAATAGGTTCCTGACATCCTTAGGGAGGTGCACACAAATTTTCACTATTTTTGGATCAACCGATCAAAAGTTACATCGATTTCTGTTTTTGAGATCGTGCTGATTTTTCTATTCACCCAAGTATTGTTCATCCGACCTCCGCAGTCGGGGGTCTGCTTCATCCGGTCGGGGTCTGTTCACCGAACACTATTCACCGAGTCTTGTTCATCCGACCACTTCAGGTCGGGAGCATTGTTCATCGACCGGTCTTTGGTGAAGTCTTATTCACCCGAACACTATTCATTCCGAGTACTGTTCATCCGACCTCTGTAGGTCGGGAGTACTGTTCATCCGACCTCTGTAGGTCAGGAGTACTGTTCATCCGACCAGAAATACCCGACCAGTGCAGTTTCTTTCTGGTCTTTTGGTGGTTTGAATTTTAGGGGGAGAGTTTATTCGAAAATTTTATTTGGCTCCTATTCACCCCCCTCTAGTCGCCTTTTTCGATCTTTCATAAATAAAAATAGTGGTTTGGGAATCCGTGAGTATATGGAACTCTTGGGTTATGGTTTGGGAAATAGAGCCAGTTAGGTAGATGGAACCTGTTTTAGTTGTCAGATCAAATTTAATTATTACAACTACATTTGGTCAAAAGATTCTTTGTGAAATTACTAGTGGTGTTTAAAGTTAAACTTTGCTTTATGCTAAAAGAGTCATACTAAACCTTCATTTGTTTAGCCTCACGCATTAAGTTTTCAAGACATACAGATTACATTTTGTATTCACCCTTGCCACATTCCAACTTTTCACAGAAAAGTGCGCAGAAGTAGAAGGTGGCTACAAGTTCTTTGCTTGTGGTTATGATGAAGGCGATCCAGATTACTAGGATATGTACCCCAGTTGATTGCATGTTAGGCAAATGGATGGGTTTATCATGCTACTGTTTATTTTGTTTTTGCTATTTCTTATTGAACTCAAGCCATGTGGCTATTTATTTGTAATGGTTGGCCATAAGGCTGATACCTTTTGCTTAATTAATATTATTTGATTTGTGATATGGATGTGTTGTCATCACTGTTTCTATTGTGTGCACTAGCTTGATCCTGGACTAGTGCAGTTATACACAGAAGTTTCGGATTTGAAAATCCGATCCTGACAACAGTCACTCCACTTGAATTTTCCACCTCTTAAGAACTGCCAGCAACCTGATTTAGTATTATTAAGATCCAGGAATAGAATCCAAATCCTTCTCCAGGGCTAAAACCATTTTGCCTCCATGATGGTACCTTGTAGCACATGGTTGACCTCTGCTATCTTGGTTAGGAACTGGAATGTAAGAACACCAAGATCCCTAGGTTTGATTTCAAACAAGTTAACTAGGGACACATCCTCTTCATCAATACGCTAGTTAGGGTTTCATCATCTGGCATTTACAAACCTGTATTTGTCAGGTGACCGTAGCATTGTAGGAATAGTGCCAAAAATATCCCTAGTAAAAAGGTAAAATGTGCATAGTAAAAGGATAAAAGTCCAAGGTTAACAGGAGAAAGCTCAAACCTCACTCCACCAGTTTACCTTACCAAGCCTCAAGCACCAAAGAGCTCTTAGGAGCAAAGCAAACCACCAGAGCACCCAAGGCCCCAAGCACATACAACACAACCCTCAAGAGCTCATAGCCTAAGCACATAGCTACACAAGACCAAACCTCCAAGTAGGGATGAAAACAGATTGGATAGTTTCTGACCGATCCAGATAATTTTTGGATACGGATTCTGTCAGATCGGATATTTGTTAGATAGTATCGGATCGGATACGGATACGGATTTTTTCTGTCGGATACAAATTCGATAGATCACTATCTATCAGATACGGATCCGGATAATCCAGATATTTATGGGCCGGATATCCAGATATGCATGCGGGCTGGGCCAAGTCTACTCTTTTGACCCAAAAAGGTTTTTGAATTTCAAAATTGTTTTCTAATTTAATTAATCCACAAATCAAATTTCAATTATTAAAATGGGCAAACCGGCTCCAAAAATTATGAAATTTTTTAGGGAAGTTCATGATACAATCTATCATTTAATAAAATTATTTTTAAGATTTTATCAGCATTTAAATTTTCTCAAAAATTCAAAAATTATTGTCGTTAGTAGGAAAATATTTTAAATAAGAAGCTAAAAATGCATAAAAACTCATAAATACATAATTTATTATTTTAAATATAATTCACAAAAGAATACAAATCTTGGGTCATTACATGTTCTTCATGAATGTTTACGCAAATAAAGTAGTTGTTTTTTTAAATTTTTTGTATGTACAATCTAAGGGGTTATTGTGTTCCGATAAATATCCGTAACCGTATCTAATTCGATTCGTATTCGCTCCGTATCCGTATTCGATATTATTTGTATTCGTATCCAGACTATCTGTATCCGTATCTGCATTCGAGAAAAAAATATGAAAACAAATATGGTAGAGCCATTATCCGTCCGTATCTGATCCGTTTTCACCCCTACCTTCAAGGGCATCAAAACCAAGCAAGCACAAGACATCCACCCTCCAAGAGGCAAGCACATCAAGCCCCCAAGGAGCAAGAGCACCAGGAGGAGCTAGACCTCCAGGAGGCCAAGCTCAAGAACAAGAAGGAGCAAGCAAGGCATCCCATCACCATCACCACAACACAACCTACATTTCTTCTCTTTTCCCACATCACAGGTAATCCCATTTCTTTTGGCCCAGTACAAACATAGGAGTCCTAATAGCAAAAATAGTATAGAGACTAAGGGCCTATTTGTTTTAGCTTTGGATTCTCTAAAAGCTGATTCTGTATTGTGGTTGTAGAGAAGCTGATTCTCCAAACACTAGAATCCAAAAGCACATATGAAGTGGATTGTGGATTCTAGTGTATATGAGTGGGCTGGATTGTGAGAATCAGATTCTAGAATCGGGCTGTTTGTTTTTATTTCTGCTTTTGGGGCCAGAATCTAGAATCAAAAGCTAAAACAAATAGGTCCTAAAGGCAGTAGATAGCTAATAGTCTTAGTAGAGATTGCTGTAGAGGCAGTGTTGCGCGTGCCAGGAAAACCACCGCACTCCCCGCTGACGGGAGGTTCCCTGGTGTCATCACAACACTGCCAAATCCATGACTATCGCCATAATCATCATCGATCCAAAATGATTATACACATGTTCTTCATACACATCACCAAGCTTATGTGCAAAAATCACAGCATAGTAATGCAAAGAAAAATAGGGGAGAAAAGGGCCTTGTTACCAAACCCTAGTCGGGCAGGGTTCGACCATGGAGAGAGGGAGGGGGGTCGGGCTGTTTGTTTTTATTTCTGCTTTTGGGGCCAGAATCCATAATCAAAAGCTAAAACAAATAGGCCCTAAAGGCAGTAGATAGCTAATAGTCTTAGTAGAGACTGCTGTAGAGGCAGTGTTGCGCGTGCCAGGAAAACCACCGCACTCCCCGGTGTACGGGAGGTTCCCTAGTGTCATCACAACACTGCCAAATCCATGACTATCGCCATAATCATCATCGATCCAAAATGATTATACACATGTTCTTCATACACATCACCAAGCTTATGTGCAAAAATCACAACATAGTAACGCAAAGAAAAATAGGGGAGAAAAGGGCCTTGTTACCAAACCCTAGTCGGGCAGGGTTCGACCATGGAGAGAGGGAGGAGGGGCTTTGGCCATGGAGGTGAAGGGGGTGGCAGGTGGAGAGGTGGTTGGGTGGTGCCAACCCAAGTCGGGGAGGCCCCGAGGGAACTGGGTGACGATGGCCCATGCAGGGTCCACCCGAAACTTGGAGGCACAGGGCCCAGCCGAGCCAAGGCAGTGGCCGGCTAGCGCGGGCCCAGGGCACGGGAAGCTAGGGCGAGCCCAAACTGGCGAGGAAGGGGAGGACCAGTGATGAGGGTGTGAGCCTGAGCCAAGGCGGGTGGGCTTGGGGACGAGGCCTAGGGGAGAAGTGGACCGAGGAGCAGCGATAGGGAAGCGGGGCAGGGAGGCGGCGCTGGCGGCCAACACCGGCAAGGGGAGAGAAGGCATCAGGTAGGGGTGAGCTAGGGAGAGAGGAGAATGATGAATGGGGAAAAGAAGAAGGAAGAGGATATAAGGGTGTCGGTTGGAGAAAAGAAAAAAGGGGAAGGAAAAAGAAAGACACAAAGAAAAGAAAAGGAAAAAAAACTCTAAAAAGAGATAAAAATGCAATCTACATCCCAGTATCATCCAAAATTTTAAAATGATGATTAAAAACCCAATAAATCTAATAAACAACCTGTAGAGCTTTAAATAAATATGTCAAAAATTAAAATAACCAAAATACGGGTTTGGACACTGTACAATATGCACAAAGCTAATAGCCACTTAAGATATATTATTTTGAAATTTCAGGAATTAATTTAAATCAGACCGGTGATCTGCAGCAGTCATCGAGTGAGGATGAATATTTGTACCAAAATTTAGGCAAACATCCCTTGACCTTATTTTAATAATTTTTGACAAATTTATTTGATTATATATGATATCACCAATGTATGGAAAAATTCTTTTATGGAAAATCCTAAATCGACCGCTGATGGAAAGATGGTTAATGTGACTGTTATGGTAGTAATTGATTATGGACATGTCAAATATTGATGACTAATGAGGTAGTGTTTGAATGATTGAAAATATTGTATGGCTCATCCAACGAAAGGAGCTGGTGACATATTTATAGTTATGGTGGGTAGAGGGCACCAATGAGAAGGTGGTATGCTAGTGGGACCCTTTACATACATTATAATATAAGGATGAACTACACTCGGGCAATGAGCCATATATACAGTACCAACCATAGTGCATGAAATCTATCAGGAAATGTTGTCCTATGAAAGTGTTATGATCTCCACATTAGGTAAGCATATATAACTAAGATTGTGAAGCTGGGTAGGCTAGAAGGCTCAGCGAGGGATACGAAAATTTGGAGATTTGATGAGGAAATTAAGGCTATATATGTAAAGCCTTGGGCTGAGTACTGCTGACAGGTAGTCGAGGTACAATTGGTACATTGGGAGTATGTGGGGAACAACTGAGGACACCACTACTCGTAGACCACCAGGGTTGGAGATCTAATACTGGATTAGTGATAAACATTCTGGGGCCTCACAGAATGGTGTCACTATGGATAAAGTCAGTCAAACTTGCGTAGGGTCAAATCATGAAGTCATGCCTATCTCTTGAATTGGAGGCTACGGAAGCTAAGTCTGTCTCATATACTAGTGCTAGTAGCAATTTCATAAATTAAAACATGAAAGCAATGTGTTCATAATAAAACCATATTTTTAGTAAATGAGGATCGGAGAGAAAGATAGAAATGAGATGGATGTGAGGAAAATTTCATATAATGCACTTTGTTATTAATGCTTGCTGAGTACGTTTTGTACTCACCCTTGCTTAACACCCTATTTGCTTAGAAGTTGAGGATTATGGATTCTCCTGCGAGGCATAGGCAGAGGATAACCCGTAGGGTTAGGGTGATGATGCAGTGGAGGACTATCAGGAGGATTGGGTGGATTAGTGGACCGTACGGTAGAGACTGTCGATCCATTAGGTACTTAATATATATGTAAATTAATTATAGATGTACAGTATGTAATATGTAAGAACTTGATAACTATGGACGTGTAGCCTGCGTGGCAATGGGTTGTAATAAGTTTCCATTTTAGTCTATAATTACTGTTCTGCTGCAACACTCTGAATACAGTATATTAACTGATAAAATATCGGGTGCGCACGATATTTTGTTAGCAAATTTGCTGAGATCAGTGCAATTAACTTAGAGTAATGGCAGTGTTACTATTATTACCCTAGGCTAATTATGCTGGTCACCACATTACTGCAGTACTGTAACTTCTATGCTCCTTAACTAGAGATCAAACCATTCAATCATGTATAGCATTACTAGATGCATCCTCACCTCATATGGAATAGCAGCTAGGTCAAAATAATTTTCCCACTTCAGCCTTACATCACTAATACTCTCGTGAATCGAATGTCTATGTTGAGAAAGAGGCATGCATTGAATTAGTTGTGAGTTCATAAACACTGGTTGTCACTCTCTCACCTTCAGCAAGTATTAGTACACCTCCCGGATCTATTAGAACTTCACAATTGATAGCCCATAACATACAAATTTCTCTGTACATTGTGGATTGTGACCAACGTATAAATGGACCTTGTGCACGTACTATATCAGCAAGCACATCATTTCTAAGTTGCTTAACACTGAACTTATCAACCAAATAACACTGTCACTTTCAAATTTGTGGCTTTTCTCTGATAGTATGATGACTGAGGTAAATGGTCTGACATCCAAGCAGTTGTGTAGTTAGCCATATCAGTGTGTCCTCCTAGCTATAGTGTTCTCTTGACTTTATACAGAATAGGTTTGCTAAGCACCCATAATTCTACATTCTCATCCAACGTAAGCTCAGTAAATTGAGGTTCTTGATCTCCAGGATCCCATGTCAACCTAGCATTTGCATCAACTTCAACCTTCTACTCCTCTTGATCGTGCCCAATTACGATAATCTCTGTTCAGAACAATAGTTGGGTAGCTCCCAAACCATATCACCCAGTAATTGTTCCTTCTTGCCTTTGTCAAACAATTCATTGAACATCTTTGGTGTATCAGCAACCCTAGCAGCAAGACCTCAAATCTCACCACCATAGCCTAGGCTATGGTTATTTTGAGAGATAGTAGGGAGCATGACTTGGCTATGGCCTGCATAGCGAGGGCATTCCATTGGATAGTTGGTGGGCGGCACTGTATCGGTGCTAGTGGCCGCGACATGGCGGTTAGTGTTGACAGTGCGCTCCTTGCATTCCATTGAACACATGGTGGGCATCAAAAGATTGTTGTTGACGGTGAAGGAGCTGATGGTCTCGAGGGTGACGGTGGTCGAGGATGAAGTCGGCGTTGTCTCCAGGTTGCTAGAAGATGTCGGCACGCCGATGTTGTGGCCGAGACCCATCGTAGAACACATGGTGGGTGGCTCAATGGTGAGTGTGGCATCCTCGCATAGGTGGCAGGCGCCATGGTGTGGTCCAGGACGGCGACGGAGGTTGACGCTAGCAAGGTCGCCGATTGTGATGGGACTTGAACAACAACACCCAATAGCTAGCAAGGTCATTGGGCCCTTGTGCTGGCTTCGTGGCGAGGACCCAGCGTCGAACACGCCGCGAGCGCTGCTATGTTGGAGTGGTTGATTGTGGTCACATTCGTCGATGGAAGTGGTCGACTCCAAGGGTTAGTTGATGGGCAAGGTGAAGTATGTGCACTTGGTGCCATCTGCAAGGAGAACACATCGATGGTCGAGCTTGTGGAAGCCGTACATCTTTGGCATTTGGTCGAACACCTTGTAGGAGCCACCTCCTTGGTCATAGCCCATGCTTGAGGGTGGCATTTCACCGAGCACCGTGGCTACGGGTGATGTTGATGGGGATGCCACAGGTGGCCCAAAGTCTTGGCGGGGATGAGGCAGCGACGACCTTGCAGACGTCGTTGTTGTGAGCTTGGCGGCGAGGCCAGTGGGAGCCATCGGGGTATTGCCAAATTTCTTCATGAATAGAGCACGAACCATCTCTTTTATCTCTCTCACATCGCTGCAGAGATTTCTCTAACTTTGCTTCAGCTCTCCTGATGTTGTTGACATCTTCCAGATTAATAAGTTTGGTTTGAGAATTTTATGAAAGAACAAGCTTCCAACCCTCACCAAGATCACACGAATCAAAACACCTCCAAGGAAAGATCTGATGCTCTAATACCTTTGTTATGATCCCGGGGAGTGGATCCCGACTTGGATTCAATTTTTGAGGTAGAAATTTGGAAAGAAATTGAGATTGGATAGGAATTGGGGATAGATGGTAAAGAGAGTAAAGCAAACTAGGGTTCTACGCTAAGCTAATTAACTAGAGAGACAAAATTTTCTTTTCAATCTTGTCCTCTGTTCCATTTGACCGTGTACATATAAGAAGCACAAGGATTTGGCCAAACGGCCGTTACCAAGTAACACAAAAGAAAACAAAAATGTATATGAATCAAACGGAAGCTAATAAACCTAAGTGCTGAAATCCATCTCCTTTGTTGAATGTGAATGAATTGATATCAAACCATCAGGATCGTTGGATCTTCATTAATGCAACACATCAAACTGGTAGCTTGGATGCAGACTTTAACTTCTTCTAAATTTGTCTACATTTCTCACAACTTGCAGAAATACTAAACCTGACAACAACACCATTGCCGCTGCACTGAGAGGGTTTGGGAGACGGGATTGGGGTGGGCAGGGAGGTAAGTTGGAGTCGGGAGGCCACAGGTTTTTTTTTTTTTGCAAATTGTGCCTGGATTGATCTTGTCTCTTGGATCACGATCGGAGGGTCCAGGGTGGCCGAGTACATGAATAAGACTGTATGCATAGGATATGTTGCCATATAATGCATTGATTATGTAACTAGGTCGAGACACCAGACAAGATGGAATGTGCAACAATCAATTGGCAATGGCTTACGTCATCAGTGGATAGTCCCTCCGTCCAAGTTTATAGGACGTATTTTTTGAATGGTCTTGCTTATTAATATAGGGTGTATTTCATGTTTTAATGAAGAAATTAGTGTAATGATCCCTTTATACCTAATAAATATCCAAATTTACTTGATATTCTCTATATGTATGTATTGAATATAGTGCTTAGAGATAATAATTACGCGTAGTCTAATTATTTTCAATATCTCATTAATATATACGCCAAGAGAAAATGCATCCTATAAGCTTGGACGAACGAAGTACAACAACAGTTAGCTTCTTACTTACATGGAAGCCAAAGTAAAAGGCACAAGTGCAAGGTAAGACAGTAGATCCTTGGAATGTTACACATGTACACTATATATGCTTCTGTTGCTATCAGGTAGATATGCATCCTCTCCATCATGTGAATCAGAATATTGAACCCATGAACCATGCAGGATTAATTTGATCTGTCAGCATCGTTCCTGGATCTTTCTTCTTTGTCAAGGCTCTTGAATCAGTTCTTATCTCCCACAAAATCAATGGCGACCGAGATCTCTGCCGCTTGGCAGGCATTGACATAGTACAATGCAAATCTTTTGATCAGACCAATTGACTTCCTTCAGCATGAAATGAAATTAGCCACTCTCTTACCTCAAGAGTTTGCCAAGAAGTTTCACGCATGATTCTTCGAAGAGGTTATAAATGATTTTGTACCTAGCTTCGCTGCTATTAAATTATCTAAACTTGACCATCTTTCTAGAAAATCTTTGTACATAGTTACACACAGTAAATTACTCCACTATAGTCACTATGTATAGAAGGTTTGGTTTGAGCTGGTTGAACTGGATAATGAGAAGAAAAGGTCGAAATTCGTTGATCTTTTATGTTGACTAGTGAAGAGACTGAGATCTGAACACACAGATTCGGCTGGCTGCGACGGGACAAGCAGACTGGGTTTGGGCCAACAAACTTGGAAATTTGTTAGTAATTAAATTCCTTACAACGCTTTCCATGGAAATATCTTCTTCTTTTCCTTCTCCAGGCCCAGAGGACCAAGACTACATTTTTGTTTTGAAACAACGGGGTAAAGACCATCTTGATAAAATAGCAAATTTTACACCATTTCATTCCGACATTCCCATGATGAACTCTTTGCAAATCCAATTTTTTTCTACTGAAGAGGCAATTTCTTATATGCCATTGCAAGTTAATCTCATCCCTTATATGCAACTTATTGTGCTGACTTCACATTGCAATAACGTATTAATAGATTTCCTTAAATTTCAGTAGCATACGAGGAATTAATCCTTTATTAAAGGATCCTCTAGGTGAAGCATAGCGTGTAAAACCACCTGTCGACTGTAGTGGTGCTACCTAGGATATGAGGCTAGGCTTCCCAGCCTCGTATGGTGGCATGCCATGTAGGATAGTCCATTTGGTGAAAAATGCGCTAGAAATTTTGCCAAAGCTAGCTCCACATGAACAGTCCTTCCGAAAGTGCTTACACAGATAAAAATATGTTGCGAGTCAAAGCTCCAAAGAAATAATCCGCTTTTGTACTGCAACTTACGGATGGCAGACGTGATATTTTCTAAATCCAATGGTTTTACCATACATTTCCATCGAGGAAACGATGGTTTCTTATATCCATGAACATAGTTTTACTGTAGAACCTTATACCGTGGCTAATAAGTACTGACTACCACTACTACAGAACAGCACATCACTGTCGGTTCCAAAACCCCATCACTGCCGGTCATTGGCGCCGGCAGTGATTGGTCGGAAGTGATACTCGAGGATTATCACTGCCGGTTCTACCTACAACCGGCAGTGATACTGGACTATCATTGCCGGATCAAACCAAAATCCGGCAGTGATAAGGATTATCACTGCCGGTTATATATAAAACCGGCAGTGATATTGTACTAGCACTGCCGGGTTGTACCATAATCCGACAGTGATAGACACATATCACTGCCGGTTTTCTCCAAGAACCGGCAGTGACAAGCTTGCATATTTTTGTACAATATATATATATTTTATATAATTGTTTACGGTGTCCATATGTAGTATATAAAGCATCGTTCAAATCATAATTCAAATATATGCATGTATCGACTAAGCATCGTTAAAATCATAATTCAAATATATTAAATTACGCATCACATAATTTGTTTTCACAATGATTTATTTACAAATGTAGCTCGACTACATGTCATCCCGTTCGCTTTGATTTTACAAAGAGTCGAAGTAGACATGTCACGCGTCTAGACCGTAGGAATGAGGGCGATGAGGCTACTCGTGGAACTCGCCGTTTGGATTGATGATCTCATCATGAATGAATCCGACGATCTGTTCTTGAATTGCTATAATTTCACAAGAATAACTTATTGGTTCTCGCTTGGGTAGCGCTGTTTTGAACAAAAAGGAAGTTACTTAATGATGATATTTATTAAATAAAAAGGGCATCAAAGTGTAATTACGTACCATGGCTTCGTTATAGCCGACACTCTCGTGACAATTGAATGCATATTTGTACATACATAGAATGCACATAAATTGTTTTGGGTTCTGCTTCATGCATGGAAAGTCATTTATTATTTCAAAATTTTTCTGTATGGACGATATCAACACTTTTCTTGCAAGATCGCGAAAGCCCTGTGAATGATTTTGAATAGTAATTAAACTTAAATGCAATAGAATGGAATTTTGCTAGAGTAATAACGCAACGATCGAGTTTACTGCTCAAATGTCCCAAAGGTCTTGGTACAGATTAGTTTGTTTTCTCCTCAAGTCCAAGACAAAAATCCGCTAGCATCTAACTGGATGACGAGGAGGACCCGATGAAACCTGCATATATATGTCAACGTAGTCAATTACTCCCACATCGTCGTGTTACGCAAAAATAGTAAAACGATATTAGAAGACGGAGATACGTGCTTGAAGTTATAGGGTAAAAGTACGGAGGTTTTGTATTGCGCTTCAAAAAGTATTAAATAAATAGTCTTCAACGAATGTGGATTGTCGTTCACAAGTTTCTCGTTGTGAGCCCCGGATCTAGGAATGCTAGATTGTCATTGTTATTTCTTCTACATGTCTGCACCTCCATTCTACATAAGAAAGAAGTTAGAGATGCAATTAAACAAGATGTAAATGCTCAACGATATACTGATGCGGACTTACAAAGTCCATAGTCTAAGTATGTTCACGCCCGGGGCATCTTCTTTGGTACAACATATACAGACTCAGTGAAAAGAACCCAGCAGATGTTATCCCCATTGTGAAAATCTTGCTCTGTGTATCCGATCGGGAACCTCCATACCATCGTTGGATCGCTGCATGTACCATCGATGGACGCTTGCAGCTTGAATTGTAAGGTTGTCGAAATGAGTGGTTCAACCAGCGTTTTCCCATAACGAACTTCCACCGAGACCTTGCGCGAGCATCTAGTTGAACATCATCTGCTTGAGCATCCCGCTTTAACGTGTCGGCACTAGCCGCCTGCAAGTATTGCTTTCTGGATATGCGCTCGTAGTCCGATATTTTGCAAGGTTCAGAAGCCTGCCCCGTCTTTTGCACTTTTGCCATACTCAAGAAAAACTTTTGCGTCAGCATCAACTTTAGTCTTCTTACTTGATGGCACCTTTTTAAAGTGAGATGCTACGCAGGCGCTTACATGCTTTTTCCGCTCTTCCTCAGTCATGTCAGCTGATAGTTTCTTTTGTGGTTGTCCTGGGTTCACAGATGGTTGAGATTTCTTCGAGGACGGTGCCGATCGCCGAGATGTTCCGTTGTTCGATTCTTTACGCTTTTGGCGGAGGAGTCGGGCTTTTTCGGTTGGTGCCGACGGAGGAGTTGGACTTTTCCGGTTGGCGGCGAGAAGGGCGGAGGTCTCGTGTGGAGAGTGCGGTGATCATCATCGCCATCGCCTCATCGTCCGAGCCAAACTTAATCAAGCTCTTGCGCCACGCGAGAAGCCATTCACGTTTTCTCCTAGCTTTTTGTTCCCATCCTCGCCAGGGATCTCTACCTCCATTTTTCGGTATTGGCGGATGACACTGTCCACTTCGACCCTGGCGAATCCCTGCGGTATCGGGCGACAGTGCAAAATCCGTGACTCCTGGCATGGCCAAGCCCTGCCCTCAGCCACCTTTATGGTAATGCCATGTGCGGCCAAATGTAGCTTGCACGGTGTCGGTTCTTTGATGTCATCCACAAGAAAACGCAGTCCATGCTCTTCGGGAATCCTCATGGGCGCTTGCAATGCTCTTACGAGCACCGGACCGATGAGCTCGGGGCTTTCACCGGTGGCGGTCGTGAGTGAGAGCTTTCATGCGGCTTGCTCCACGGCCTTATCTAGTTCGATCTTTGTTCCTCTAGCGCTCGCGACAAAGATCTTTATCCGACGCGTTCTAGTCGATCTTCTCTTAATCTCTTTGAGCGTTTGTACATCCATGCGCCTGCGGGAAGGCTTCTTTCCACGTGACCAAACCAACCCCTCAGTGCGACTGGATGCTCCTTGTTACCTGGGCTATGGTTAGCTCGTCATTCTCCCTTCGTGGCGCGAAAGATCCTTGGGAAGATGCGTGTGAGCATCTGTGATTCTGCGCGGCACTTCCTCCTCTCTATCGCTCACGAAGCTTAAGCCGCCATCATCGGAGATAGAAGCACCCTCCCAAGCAACGATTCGATCGTTCGCTTAAGGTGGCGTTGCGGAATTATACCCTTGCGGGTTATTTCTTCTTGGACCGATCCCATGTTGGTATTTTCTTCACGTACCCTCCGGTTCCTAGTTTATGAGGGTGAATATTCTTATCCGCGTTTGCTTTGTTCCTTTGACTTACTATGTGAGCTTCTTGGACCTCTTATACGCCACAAATTCATCCCGAACTCCCTTAACTTTGGGTGCGTGTCAAAATTCGGCGTTTCATTCTTTTTCACATAATTCTTGTTTAGTGTTGTCTTCCAATTCTTCCACGCGATTACACATGATGCAGAGTGCTCGTTTCTTTGCAACCAGCTCGGTCCCTTGGGGAACCGGAAAACTTGTTTCACTTGTCCCATAATGAGTTCTTCAGTCATTGGGTACCACCCATGGGTCACCTCCGCGCCAATCCATGATCTATAGTGATGGGCACATCATCCCTAGCAATAACCCCGCAGTCTGTCCCAGACGCCCCAATGATGACTCTGGTATAGCAGGTTCCCCGACTGCCGAGAGCTCCACTATGTTAAAAATTCCCTTAGGCATCTTGTTCGGACCACGACTTGCGCGCTGCCTTCGTTGATCAGACATCTGAGCCTACAAATTGATCTTCTAAATTATTAGTCGTCTGGGCTCGCCATGTTTTGGGAACCACAGTGTACTAAAACTTTACCTCGCTTACGTGAGTATCGTCAGGTTGGTCCATGGCTGGATCCTGCAGGTTCAGATAGGACGTTGGGCTATTATTCGGGCTACCCCTTCCTCCTTCGTCCATATTTGAGGGCCCAACTCCCTCCGGCACTTGTCCTTCGTCGGAGGCCATTCCTAGCAAGTTTGTTGAAAATTTCCAATTAACAAGGTCATTTTTGAAATACACACATATTTTTTTATCTGTATACACAAACATCCTTGAAGGACACATACACATACACATATACATCTTTTTTTGAATCTGCATTCACACGTAGAAAAAAATGTTTCACGTGTAGGAAAAAATGTTACAGCGTTTGAAAAAATCAGATATCCGGTTCCTAACAATTCCAAAAAAAATGTCTCAACCATTGGATTCAAAGGAATGGACGGCTTATATTGATTTTAATCCATTGTAAAAGAGCTCTTAAATTCTTTCTTCTAGACAATTACGGAATTGTATAAAAAAATTCAGTCAATCTAAAAAAAATTAAATCTATGTTTTTATCCACCTTAAGAAAAATAATGCAGCAGTATATAGCAACTATTTTCCTAGTCTGTAAGTGCAAATCATCAACTAGTGTACTAGGCTTTCTCTAGCAAGCTATTCCTTAAACAAATCGGAAACCTAGTGAAATCATATGGCAGAAAATTAAGACCCATTGGACCTACTACATGAGACTAAATAGATGGATAATCGTTCTAACCAGTGAATGTTTTGGCTTCACAATTTTTTGCTAGCTAATAAGGCAAATCCAACAAAAATTTAATTTAGACCATCTAATATGGTTTTTCTGACAATCAGGAACAAACTCGATTTTTTCTCACAAAAAGGAACAAATCTAGTTCAAGTAGTTAAGTACTCCAATAAGGTCATTGTAGTTTTCACCATGCGCCACAACCCATAATTAGCTTATTCATTTTCATAATCAAGATATTTTTATTTGCTATGATCAACGAAGCATAAGAAGACTAGAATAACAAAAAATACAGTCATTACATCATACACACATGAGTCATAGCCTATTTGGGCACCAAGAAAATCAAATTTCAGTGCTAATTATCCTCCTGTCCATGGACAATTCAACTAATTACTACTTGATAGAACTTGTTGATGTCAACATATTAATACTTGATACAACTTCTGAGCTCAAAGAAGGTCATTACCGAAGCAAAGAAGGTCGCGGCGACGGTCGAGGCGATGAGGTCGCGGCGACGGCGGGGCGGTGAGGTCCGGGCGACGGCGGGGCGGTGAGGTTGAGGCGACGGCGGGGCGATGCAGGACGACGGCGGGGCGATGCGAGGAGATGAAGTGGCGGCGTCAGGTTGAAGTGGAAATGAGGGGCTGAGTGGCGCGGCGTTCGAATTTATAGGGTTAGAGTATCACTGCCGGGTCACCACAAAAACCGGCAGTGATACACTATCACTGCCGGATAATAAAAAGAACCGGCAGTGATAGTTGAATTGTCACTGCCGGTTCAAGCTCAGCCCGGCAGTGAAAGTATTTATCACTGCCGGTTCAATCTCAACCCGACAGTAATAATACATTATCACTGCCGGTTGTATCTACACCCGGTAGTGAAAGTATTTATCACTGTCGGTTCAAAACAAAAACCGGCAGTAATACTTAGGATATACTTTGAGTACATTAAAATATATCAACATTTTTTTATTAGGTAAATATCCATCTAACAAGTTTTTATTATTTCAACATTTGAAAATACACCTTTTTTCATTATGTAAAAATCCACGTGGCAATTTTTTATTATTTACGAAAATAGAGATCAAATTACTAACCTCGAAAAGAAGTACAATACAAATTTTAACAAATTTTTCGATGATCGTTGCAATCTACAAATCGAGCAAAGACAGGCGCCTCTCTGTCTTTGCTCGATCGGCTCGGGAGGCGTGGTCTCGATTATATAAAGACTTATCACTGGGTTACTGCGCGAACCGGCGGTGATAAGCTTTGAATGCGCTGAAAAATATATTGCGCGGAAGATAATATCACTGCCGTTCTCGCTTTAACCCGGCGGTGAAAATGCAAATATCACTTGCCGGTTTAAGAACGACCCGGCGAGATATATCTCTGCCGTTGTTGTCTCAAACCGCAGTGATATCTTGCTTTTTACCGCCGTTGGTTGCATGAACCGCAGTGATAAGTTCTCCCTCCCAACTTAACTTTCGAACCGGCAGAGATACGTTATCACTGCCGGCTCGGTCCTAACCGACAGTGATATGCCGGCAAGGATTGGCTGTTCTGTAGTAGTATACATACACGAGCAGAACCGAAAAGGCATGTTGTAAACAAATAAGTTTACTTACGAAATTTCGCAAGGATTTCACTCGCTGGCAGAGTCGTGGTAGGGGTAATATCAACACAAAGATGTGGTGTTTCCTGAAAAAAAAACATGAACATGTGGCGTTATATCCATGGACATAGCTTTATTGTAGAATATGTAACCGTGGCTAATAAGTAGAACTACATCCACAAGAAGAACCTATATGACAGCGTTGTTAATAAATGAGTTTTACTTACGAAATTTCGCAAGGGTTTCATTCACATGTAAATTGCCCACCTTTCCTCATTAGTTTAATCTTTTGGGTAAACTGGTTGGTGCATACAACTCAATATGGTATTAGAGCCAAGAGAGGTCTCGAGTTCAAAACCAGGCCAACTACTAAAAGACGTGGCCATTTATTTTTCTGGTTGGAGAATTAATTTTCATATTTCTCCTTTTCCATGTTAGAGATATAACGATGGAAACCTTCGGTGTTATCCTCTATGTATGAGAAATTTCCAGGAAGTTTCAATGACAGGCTAGCAACCATAGCCTTTTATTTAAAGTGGCGCCTGTTGAAGTCATCTCCATTATCAATACACAAAAGAACAAGCAGAGTAATAGACAAGATATCCATCTTCCTCTGAATTTCTCCGAAATGATGCAGGCTTCTTCATTGCCTTTCTCGGATCATCTATATATAGGCACCAATGCCTATGCCTCAAGAAGTTCCTTTGGACCACTATACTAGGGTACGTCTTAGATCGATTTCATTTCTGTTTAATTTGTTGCAATCGCACAACGAGGTGGGAGATGACGATGGATCACAACATCCTAATCGCGCTGGTGTCATCTCTGCTGATGTTAATCTTGGGGCCATTGATCGTAGATGTCATCTCGGTAAGTAGAAAGATTGGGAGATTCTTGAGCACGGTTACCAAATTCCTGACGCATGACGATACCATCGTCGACCCTGTAATCCTTGATGAGAATCCTTCACCGGTGCAACCAACGGGTGGAGGGTTGCCGTGCCATGATGCGGCAGCCGTCATGGCGAGGTTAGGCCTCTCCGGCGGGTGGGGGTGCGTGGAGACAGCGAGATGTCAAGGGTGCGACCTGATGAGCATTGTAGATGAGCTAATGGATGACAAGACGGCGGCCGACGGCGAGCTGGAGGAGGCATTCTGCGTGTTCGACCGCAATGAGGACGGGTTCATATGCGCGGCGGAGCTGTGGAACGTGATGAGGAGGCTAGGGTTCAAGGAAGGGGCGACGTACGAGGACTGTATGAGGATGATCGGCGCCTTTGATGACGATGGAGATGGAAAGATCAGCTCCTTAGAATTTACAAGGATGATGGAAAATGCTTTCTAGTTTTTTTTTATCTTTTCCTCTTTAGTGTGTTACTCCATCCGGTTACAAATAGTCATTGTTTTGGATACAGATACAGTCAAACTTTCGAAACTTTGATTATTAATATTTTTAACATATTTACATTGTATACATGAAAACCATATGCGTAGATTTGTCTCGAAAATTACTTTCGTAATATTATAATTTTATTAGGTTTTATAAATATACTATAATAAAAATTAATGATCAAATCTGTGATTTGGAGACCGTGTACGGGGATGTCTAAACGATAACTATTTATGATCGGATGGAGTAATTAATTGTAGTAGTTGTTAACTATGGAATGCCAGTTCCGACCAATGTATGCCGGTATGTCTAACTTTGGGGGCTAGTTAAGGTATTAACCTCACTATTTGTTTACTCACCGTGTTTTGTGCAAAACCAGCTTCAGTGATTAGTTTGTACTCGTAGTTTATGATGGTGAACTACAGATGTGACAATGTAGCCAGTCGGCATTTCGATTCCAATTTCTTCTTTTGTTGGGCACGTTACAAGATGTGAACGAACGTGGCGTTATGCGGCGGTGGCAAACGTACGTCGATCATTTACGAGCCTTAGTCAGTTAGTTCCTTACAAACCAAGAAAATGACATGCTTCCTCGATCGAACGTTAATTAAAATGAAAAGAAAACACACAAGCAAAAGAGCTTTACCAAAAAAAAAAATTAAAGCTAGCATCAGAGATGATAAGACATTCAGGTGCACCTAGGAACAACACGTCGGATCTTTAGCAAGCTAACGTACGGGAATTTGATAGGAACTTCCGGAGCAAGAGCATGTGTAGTGATATAGACGGTAGCTGTCTGTAATATATTTTTATATTATTTATAGACAGCACTAAAAATAACTCATACAATGGATCGTTTATATAGTTGTCTGTAATGATATCTCATTCAATTAACAGACTGTCTATACAAAGATACACAAAATAGAAAACTATCTATAAAACCGTCTGTTAAATAGTAGATAACTGCTTTCTCTCTCCTCCTCCTCTCTCCTCTACCTCACCAAAAATCCTACATGACATAGTTTTACAGATAACTGATATGTATCATTATACATGCTCTAAGTAGATGTTGCGGTAAACACGAACCAGCCACTTTGTAATAAATAATTGCATTGGAGCCCACTGCACTGGACACAGTCGGCTGGCATGACATGTG
Source organism: Otatea glauca (assembly GCA_036346275.1). Lineage (NCBI taxonomy): Eukaryota > Viridiplantae > Streptophyta > Magnoliopsida > Poales > Poaceae > Otatea > Otatea glauca. The sequence goes on from CM070724.1 coordinate 23,276,287, forward strand.
ATTTGTCATTTGTCAATTAGCTTTGGACTATCTGACCGACCAGTTTCAGTTTACATGGCATCGGTATCGCTTCACCGTGTTGTGTGCGTGTTTTCTCTCTCTCTCTCTCTCTCTTTTTCCTGAGGCAGAAGCCTCCGGAGGAGGCCAGGCGTGTGCCTACTCGGTTTACCGGCGACCTATTGTGAGCACTTTATCCACCGTTTGTACTATAGAAGCTATCACTCATGGTCTTCTTACGAGTAACGGAGTAAGCTCTTGCTAAATGGTTGTAGTTTAGATTTGTTCAGGTTTCCAAAATATTCCTGGCTCCGCCACTACCCTGTGGGTCCCATTTTCTTGGTTTCAAACTACTGCCAACACAATTAGACTCTATGTATTGTTTATGTGCATAAATCTTGAAACAAGTGAATAGTAAATAATCAACATTCACTTTTCATTTATACTTTAATATTTATATAACTTTGAAATAGCAGTATACGTAGTTTATTTTGATAAATACACGTTAATTAGAGTGTACATATACAAGTAAGCCATTGCTAGCTCTCCAAGGTTAATTAACTCGTCTTGGAAAGATTGGACAGTGAATGAACGTACTTTTTTTTTTGTACACCGACAAATAAGCAATGCTGCGAATTTTAACTACTCTCCTCGTAAAAAATATAAGTCGTATTTTGACTTTACATAAAGATTAAGATTGCGTTGAAATTGAGAAATATATAAGAGAAAATGATTTAGATGCCCCCACTTAATTGTCTTGGAAGATGATAGATAATACTTTTTGTGTGGGTGGTAATGAATTAATGTATATAATTGAGAGAATAAATATGGGTATATTAGGAAATATCTCGTTAAATCTACATGCAAGCCTTTATGGATAAAACTATTCAAACCCAATTGAGTGGTACACTACAACTACTTACCCACTTTTTGTTTGCATTAAAGTAGAGATATAGAGTGAAAAATATTATAATAACTATACTTTAATTTTCTCAATGAATTTATATTGTGAACCGCTTTCTAAGAGGATGTATTTATATTGCGAAAATGAGGGAGTAGCTTCTTTGGTCGATCGGGCATGATGCACAGACGTGAACGAAACACGAGGTTGTACCGCGCGCGGTGGCAAACGCGTGTCTCAGCTATCGACCTTAGTCAATTACTCCGTCCCATTAACAAAAACTTTGTCAATTTAAGGTTGGTATAATTAATTTTTTTGTAACTTTAGCTATTTATATTTTTTGAAATATTTAGATTGGATGCATGAAAATCATAAGTGTAGATTCATCTCAAAACGTACTTTCATACTTTTATAATTTTATTAGATTTTTTAAATATATTATAATAAAAAATAATGGTTAAAGTTAAGTTTTACGAACCATATCGATATTTAAAATAATATCTATTTGTGACCGAAACACACGCAATATCAAGCTTTAAGTACCACCCACTATCATTAATTTGATCAGTTCATTGGAGATAGTCAGATCGAAGTAACTACAGCACGTCGACATTTAGGCACATATAGCAAGGAACTTCCTAAGCAACTTCCTAGGTCGGCGCGTCGCGTCAAGGTGACGAACCGGTCACACTGTTTATGTACGAGTAAATTGTGCCAGAGGTCTCTAAGCCGCAGGGATTAGAACCGTTCATTGCTCGCGCTTTCATTATATCGATCTGTTTGCACCAGATTTTAACAAGGCACGATAGGATTGTCAGACTAAGTATTAGGAGGATTTTAACCGATATCGGATATAGGAGAAAATGTTTAAATTTGGGATACAATCGTATTTATCTAAAGATGGAAGTAGTTATTCGAGTTAAGGTCGATATGGATCATAGCAACCGACGTGTTGGAGATGGACACAGTCGGCTGATAGCTATAAAAGATGACCATAGACGAGCGAGAAAAAAACATACAATTAACCCAACAAACCGCATTTACTCTTTTATTTTTCTCCTCGACTAGGAGTAGCTTCTATAATTTAGAATCTTTATAATTCGATCCTGATTAATAAAGTTGCGTATCGTCGATTGTTGATATTTATCAATTACGCATAAGGTTTAATTTTTTTTTCGATTTTGTTGTGTATCGCCTTCTTCGGGAAAGATCTAACTTTACCATCTGATTATCCCTAATCGGTTAATTATACTTATCGTTACCCTTTGATTTGATCGGCTTTGTAGCTGTTTAGATCTAAGCCGATTGTCTAACATACCATATATTTATCTTACCGATTGCAAGATTAAATCGGTTGGCACGTCCTGATCAAATGAATCTGATATTTATCAGGTATGTTATAGTCGATCAACCCTCTTCGCGTTTTTAACGCCAACACGATCATTTCATAATCTGATTAAGCTAGTAGGCAGCTGACAATACGCGTGGTTTGTCAGATTAAGGTACAAGCAGTGTCGCTTCCACACACCGCCGGCTCAACACCGCTCCCTGCACGTGGCACCCACTCCACGCGCGATGCCGCACCTACAAGCCGATTGACAGAGGAGGAGGGGCAGACGGAGGCAAAGGTTTGATTTAAGGGAGGAATAGGAGTAGGTGGATTCCATCTAAGGGAGGGGAATAGTCTACGGAAGAAGAAACGACAACACAAAGAAGGCTAAAGCTAGTGTTCATTGGCTTGGATGATTCTATTGGACGACTGCCACCGCTCACTATTACAGAAAAGGTTATCATAGAAGATTCGAAACCGTCATCATAGACGGTTTTTCGAACCGTTTGTAATCATGTGTCAGTGATGTTATAGAACATCTGATAGAACATATCAGACGGTTTTAAACTAAAACCGGTTGGGATCATTTACGAGCCTTAGTCAATTAGTTCCTTACAAACCAAGAAAATGACATGCTTCCTCGATCGAACAATAATTAAAATGAAAAAAAAACACGCAAGCAAAAGCTTTACCAAAAAAATAATTAAAGCTAGCATCAGAGATGATAAGACTTTCAGGTGCACCTAGCAACAACACGTCGGATCTTTAGCAAGCTAATATACGGGAATTTGATAGCAACTTTCGAAGCAAGGGTACACATAGTAGTATAAACGACAGCTATCTGTAATATATCTTCATATCATTTATAGACAGCATTAAAAATAACTCATACAATTGATCGTTTATATAGTTGTCTGTAATGATCTCTTATTCAATTAACAGATTGTCTATACAATAGTACATAAAATAGAAAACTGCTTTCTCTCTCCTCCTTCTCTCTCCTCCACATCACTTAAAATTCTACATGATATAGTCTTATAGATAGCTGATATGTATCATTATATATACTCTAAGTAGGTGTTAAGGTAAACACGAACCGGCCACTTTGTAATAAATAATTGCATTGGAGGCCTCTGCACTGGACACAGTCGGCTGGCATGACATGTGATTTGTCATCTGTCAATTAGCTTTGGACTATCTGTCAATTAGCTTTGGACTATCTGACCGACCAGTTTACACGGCATCGGTATCGCTTCACCGTGTTGTGTGCGTGTATTTTTTCAATTTTGTTTTAAATAGTAATTTTTTATTCAAATTGCAATAATATACATCGAATCCGAAAAATTGCAAAACTACACCTCTGCCGTCCGTTGGTTGGACGACAGGAAAGGGGGAGTTGAGTTAGCAATAATGTGGACAGGGCGACAGGGTCTAGTCGCCCAACCCTAGGGCGACAGGGAGATAAGTCGCCCAACCCTAAGGTGATAGGGAGAGAAGTCGCTCAGAAAATTTAGAAAATTGAAAAAAAAAATTGGGTGCAAATTTATAATCGTGTAGATATTTTTTTATTCCATTGCAGAACATATTAATTTGAGGCTCATTGAAGCTAAAGAAAAATAACAAATTTATTTACATTTCTTCATCATGCAGTACTCTATGAAATTCGCTTATAGAAATACCAAATTTTATTTCACTTTTGATATTTGTTGAAGTGTCTGAATTTGCTTGCACATTTGATTCATTATTGGGTATTATCCGCAAAGGAGTCTTGTTATCCATATGGGTAAAGTAAATATTGGTGATTTTTTTTGAAATAATACATTATTTTATTTGAATTACAAAAATATACTTCGATATCATAAAATTGCAAAAATGTATACTTTTGAGGGTATTTTAGGATATTAAGCTATGGAAAAAATTGACGACAAATTGTTTTCCAGGGAAAAAATCAAATTTCGTTGTTCGTCATTCTCCTTCGGTGTGCGACAAATTTGACGACGAATCATAGTACTATTGAATAAAACCCGACATTGATATTCGAAAGTGCAGAGCTAAGTCACAAAGTACGATACAATATAGGCACATACGTTAAAGAATTCATAAAACTGGGATACAACATAGGTACATACATACCTTAGAGAATTCATAAAACTGGGATACAACATAAGTCACAAAACCATATATTCTATGGCCATAGTTGTCGGTACAAATGATCAAAAACAGGATAGTTATATATTGGTGGCTGACGGGGTATTACGCTTGGATCGCTGATAGGGCTTGATGTAATATCATCGTCAGAATTTGGAGGACTCCGAGGATGCAAGTTTCCTGGCCTAGGTGGCATGAAATCATCATCATCATCATTTGTATGGTTCGGAGCTAACCCGCCTCTAGTGGTGGTTGAACGTCCTCTTGCATTTTGCTTGAACGGCCTTCTGTAGTAGTGGTTGAACGGCCTGTTCCGATATTGCTTGAACGTCGAGGTAGAGGTGATACGAAATCCTCATCATCAGCATCATCGTCATTTGCATGGTTAAGAGCAAACCCCCCTCCAGTGATGGTTGAACGTCCTCTTGAACTTGCTGCTGCAGTAGTACTGTGTCGATCTCTACCCCTCCAGTTAGATCTGTTTCTGTATCTTCTGTGCAAATTAGGCATCATACCCCCGTCGAAGAGCATATACATCGCTAAGAATTGTGGGATATCTTTGTTCAGCAACTCTTCATCCTCTGGGAATACTAACACATAAGACGAGCATACGAAGTAGTGAACTTACATATAATGGTAAAAGGATTAGTAAGGTGAAAAATACAAAATAACTAACCTTAATATGCTCTGCATACCGATCGGGCAGTATCAGTACCTTGTAAGATCTTCTTGAGAAACATGTAGTAGAAGAGTGATCGGCTAGTTCGCATACCCTGAAATACCTTTGACGCCACCATTGCAAGTGCACCTTAAGATCGTCGGAGGTCACAAGGTTCAGGCCAGAGGTTGTCACGGCATGCGTCCATAATGTCGGGCGCCACTCTTGCAATCAAGACACCACTTTACTTAGGTTCTCCTCCTTTAATGGATCGTCCTTCCCAACACGCGTAACCTTCAACGTGTAATTAAGAGCTACGCTGCTCATATCAGGTGTCCACAAAAATGCTCTGCTAGAGGATCCAGCCATGGTGAAGAAATGTGAGTGGGAGCTGCGGTTGTGTGCCTGCGGTTCGACCTTTTATAGACTCGAAGTGGTGGTGTATGGACTAAGTTTTGGAAGGTAAGATTGAAACACACAGAGGTGTGGTCAAATCGGTCTGACAAAGCTACAGGTAGAGTGTTGTCAAATCGACCTGAAAAATTTTATAGCATTGGGCAGAGTGTCGCAACTTATCACCGAAAAAGGTGATAGAGGCTTTCTTTTTTGGCAGCTCATCCTGACAAAGCTGCTACATGTGACTTGTCTAATCGGCCTGACAAGGCTGCACGTCCGTGAGTAGGCTATTCGCCCTAAAAAGCTGCTGCACGACCGTCATCTACAACAACTGTTTAAGTGTTTTGGAATCTGCGCCTATAGTGATCGTTTAGGGTGTTTGGTTTGGTAGGATTGGGATGCAAAGCAAGTTTTAAATAGGATTCTTTTGCATATTACGGTAGTACAAGTATCATAGGGTGTTTCGGGGCTATTCCTCCATAATTTCTCTTCTAAACATGTTATTTTACGGGGTGCCAAAAAGGCTTAAGTGACCATTCGCTTTACACGATTGCAATCTAGTTTTCTTTGTAAGTTTGTGACTACACCGTATATTAAGTGTTAACCATTTTTTAGGTATTAATACGGGATGTTATAACCATTTTTAACTAATTGACTCTTTATGCTTGAAAGCAGGTCTACTGTAACAAAGAATAACAATATTACATAACCAAAAGTAATAGGTTACTATCATAAAAAATATATATCGTATATAACTAAATACATAAGCTGAAAAGCATATCAGAATAGAATAACTAAATACATAAGATAAAAAGTGACAACAATTGAAAACATAAGAAACTCACCGTCGCCTCGTTTACGGCGCCTCCTCATGGTGGCAGGCCTCTGCGGTCGCCCCTCGCGAGTAGGTCAGCTGCGTCGATGCGCGGTGGGTCCTCTGTGGTCTAGCTGGAGGTATAGCGTACTCCAGCTGAGAAGGCTGCGTCGGTGGTGGTGCTCCCTGCAAATGCGATGATCTAGGCTCATCCGGATCAGCGAAGTATCTCGACACCCCACCATCGTCGAGATCGTACTCCGCATGGGCTGGATCATCAAACTACCTCTCGTAGTCGTCAGGGGCAGGTGAAGCTACAGAGGAGAACCACCGGGCCTATGAGCCTGTAAGAAATGAAGAATTGTTGGTACCATTCAAAACATAATTGGAAAACATACAAAGTATGATTAAGTACTCACCTCCGATGTGAGCGGCTAGACCAGCGTGTCCAGCAGCTTGCCCTGTCACATAGGTCGGCGTAACGGTGGGATGGGAGGCTGTGGCGTGTGAAGATGTACCTGGAGCACTCCTCCCTCTAGTAAGCGGCACGCTGTGAGCCACATTGCGAGACGTGTGGTATCCCGCCAACTCGAGGACGCGTCTCGCGCTCTCCCTGAACCTTGCGAAGAAGGAGGTCACGTCCTCTCTGGTCACATCTACCCCGCGATACAGACAAGAAAGGAATCTCCCCGACTCCTCATAGTATTGGGCTATGAAATAAGTCTAAAAAATACATTACGAATTAGCCTAACACATTAATCTGGAAAATACAATACGAAAATACATCGTACATTAGACGAAACTTACCGCACCGTGCAGAGTTGAGTTCATATGGGCGGAATACGTGTCCCTCACCGTAGGGATGTGTCTAGGAGGATTGGGGTCGACACGTACTAAACGCAGATGGGTACGGGAAGTGTACCACTGTCGATACCCCTGGTACGCCTGCGGATCGTACGGCGCATCCTCGGCATAGATATCGTCCAGGGCTCCTCCCCACTCCTCGACCCATGGCACCATATGTAGAATTTTTTACGTTTCTAGCCTCATCTGTTCCGGTTTTTCTGAAAATGTCACCCAATCCTTTGAAATTTCAGAAATAGCCCTCAAACAGCTTTATTTCAATGGCACACGAGCTGCATTTTTTGGAATTTTTAATGCATTTCCAGCGGTGGCCGCTGAAATATTTTTTATAAAATATTTACGGGCGTTTCGGCGACCGCTTGAAATCGCGGTCGACGTGGCGCGGCAGACGTGGCGGCGTCGTGGGTTGGGAAAATGTTTTTTTATTTTTTAACGGTTGTCCAGCGCGGGAAATCGCGGGCAAAATAAACACCGGTCGATGGAAAAAACCGAAAAAAACTAAAACATATTATAAATATTTGGATTTTTAAGCGCCAAGACGTATAAATTTTTTTGCCAATTTACAGGATACGCGGATCCGAAAACGGGGAGATAAATTTTCTGTGGATCCGCTCGACAGTACTGTTTAGAGACCATTTATGTTATTTTGTCGGAAAAAAGGAATTTGTGGAATACAGTACAAAATACGATCCTTACAGGCTTTTCGGCTTAGGCTTTGCCGAATTTTGAGGTCTCGGCTAAGGCCTCCTCCCTGAATTATGAGGTTTCGCCTAAGCCGAAAAGCCTATACGGATCGTATTTTATACTGTATTCCAAAAATTCCTTTTTTCGACAAAATAACATAAATGGTCTCTAAACAGTACAGTCGAGCGGATCCACGAAAAATTTATCTCCCGCTTTGATCCGCAGATCCCGTAAATTGGCAAAAAAAATTTATACATACCGGCAGTTAAAAAATCCAAATATTTATAATATGTTTTAGTTTTTTCGTTTTTTCCATCGACCGATTTCCGCTACTGGACAACAGCTTAAAAATAAAAATACATTTTCCACCCCACGCCGCCGCCACGCCGCCACGCGTCGCTCAATGAAAAATAAAAACAATTTCCTCGCCACGCGCCAAAATTAAATATGTTTCAATGACACGGATCGCTGAAATATTTTATAAAAATTTCCAAGCTCGCCACCACCGAAATGCATTTAAAAATTCCACAAAAAATCCACTCGTGCACCAATAAATAAACTGCTTGAGGGCTATTTCAAATTTCGGAGGATTGGGTGACTTTTTTAGAAAAACCGGAACAGATGAGGCTAGAAACGTAAAAAATTCCCATATGTACGTGCCATGGGGTGGCCCCAAGCCCGCCCTTCCTACTCTGCCTGCGAATAAGAAAAAATATAACATTATGACATGTCATTACACCGTAATGATTACAGAACATCGATGTAGGGAACTTACGTGTGGACGCCGTGTGGGACCTGACGGCCAACCTAGACTGGAAACTCCTGTCGTAGACCGAACTGCCTCATCACTCGATGGACAGCGTAGCCCTCGACCAGGACGTCAAACATGAGGAACCGACGTGTACGCCAGTACGCCGCGTCGCGTGTGCGTAGGGTGGACAACCCACCCGTCACACGTAGCTGGACCTCTGCCGTTGTGTACAGCGTCCAGCGTACGCGATCCTCGGTGAGGTGATCGACGCAACAACGAATTGTGGGTAGCTAAGCCGCACCGTGCTATGTGCTCACCTAGGCTGCAGTAACGACAGAAACGCAGAACATTACCATTAATACAAACAAATGTTAAAGCGTATGTTTCACAATCGTAGTTTGCAATATCTTACCCGTCGATGGCACCAGATGGTGCCCATAGTCGGCGCGTCAACGTCATCATCGTCAGCGTGTACAAGAGGTCGCATGTCAATGTTGGGCCGCCCGATCTGCAACCTCTCGTATGCCCAAAGCTGCAGAAGCAGTGGACATCCGGCGAGGATCAACTTGTTGACGAGCCGCCCACAGCCATCGCAGAGCGCACAGTACATCGCACACAGGACAGCTGACCCCTAGGAGTACTGCGGCACGGCGTCAAGAGCTGCGTCCGCAATCGCCCTCGCGAACTGGACGAAGTGCCTGTCCACGCTATCCCTGTGGGAACTCGTGAACATGCACCAGCCAAACAGCCAGAGCAGGTATGCCTCAAGGTGGCGGCTCACCCTCTACTCGTCCGTAGGCTTGACGATGTGTTCCACCTGTAAATTTAAGTTTTCTTATTAGTCTAGCCAATATATGGGAAGTTAAGTTTTAAAGGTTAGTTGCTTACCACGAATTATCGAAGCCACCTGTGTGTCGGACCATAGGTGCTGGTGAAGGGTCGGTACGCAGCAGGCGGTAGCACACCGTGAACCGCGCAAGTATCTCCTCTCGCCACATCGCGTGGACGTCCTAGGGCACCACAGGGTCATCGGCAATCAGGAGTCCGAGGAGGTACGAGACGTCCTCCAAAGTGATCACCATCTCCCCGACAGGTAGGTGGAAGGTGTGCGTCTCCGGTCTCCACCGATCCACCAGAGCGGTGAGAAGGGACCTGTCAAACAGGAACTGGTGACTCGCGTCCTGCCCCTGCGCATCTCCGTGCGCCTCCACCATACGTGCCAGTGGCAACAATCCTGCTGCTCGTAGCCTACGAAACCAAAATATTAAAATAATATGAGCACCACACTAGTTAATTAATACAAATTATGATACTGCATCAGACATATTTAGGAATTAAAAGAAAAATACGTTACCTGGGGATCCAATGAGGATCGAGGGTCCAGAGCTCCCGTGGTGGTCTCGGTCGTAGTACGTAGAGCTCAGAGGATCTTGTCCCTCCTCTAGAAAAGAGGTGACGAAGTGGGCACGGTGACAACGATCGAATCTAGCAACTCAAACGGCTAGTCATCATCTCCATCTTGGTGAGCCATACCTACAAATTACAAAATAAAAGTTATATATAGAGAACTAAACAAGCATCATAACAATACGTAGAACGAAATGCGTACAAATAAGTACACAAGCATCAGAACAATACATAGAATCAAATGCGTACAAATAAGTACACAAGCATCAGAACAATACATACAACCAAATGCGTACAAATAAATACACAAGCATTAGAACAATACATATAACCAAATGTGTACAAATAAATACACAAGCATCAACAAAATATATTCAAACAAATTACAACGTACATTACATCAGCAAAATATATTCAAACAAATTACAACACACATTACATCAACAAAATATGAATTTGACATATAGCAGATGACAGTTCAAATAGCTTCTCCAGTAATACGATGACGTCGTCCACCACGCCTTGCAGACGACGATCCCTCCCCCGCTGTCGGGTTGCCATCTCCTCCTTCATCCTGTTCGTTTTGTGGCTGGCAGGTCTTGAACGTATATCCTGTTCGCTTGCACAATGAACATTTCTTCACACGCTTACCAGCTTTGGCCTCATCCATGTCATTTCTAATATGTCTTGTTTTGTGACGCCCACCTTTGCATGCTCTTGCATCAAAATCAGGGACCCAGAATCTTTCATCGACACTAGGAGTTGTGGTAAAAGAACCGGCAACACCATAACCATAAAGCTCCTCGCTCCAAGTTGCCATCACCTTTTCCTTTGTGAAATATTCAGATAGATATGTACCGAGTCGCATTCCAAATAACGCACATGCAGCTATCACATGAGAACATGGCCTATGCAAAAGGTGGGGTTTGTTACACGAGCATTTGCATTCAGCCTGTAAGATGCACTCTTGGATGGTAACCTTCTGGTTTGTTCCACGCCGTCCTTTATCCCTGCATATCACCTCGAAGCGCAGTGTTCGTGAACCTACTTTCATAGCTCTATGCTTGCCCGCCTTCTTACTCTCCTCATCTATGTATTTACTTATCATACTTGAGTACAATGCATTCTCATCTCTCACTACTACTTCAGCAGCTTGATGCCTATCCACAAAGTACTTGGTTGTACCCCGCAGCACTCTCTCAACAATTCCTACCAACGGGAGACACATCATCCCTCTCATTACCCAGTTGTACACCTCCGCCAAGTTGGTCGTCATGACACTGTATCTAGCACCATGTATGTCATGTAACAATGACCACTTCTCTTTGGGCTCGTGCTTTATCCAGTTCAAGAAACATTTGATCGGCCTTTGCCTTTGACGACGATTCGTTGCCTCATCTTCTGTTGCCAAAGGGAATAGAGGCTCCGCCTGCCCCTGTGTTGCACTGCTAGTAGTCTCTTTGTGTTTTTTTGTTAGCTCATCAAGATTCTTCCATAGAGTACGGAACTTGCTATCTTGGTTTTGCTTACATAGCCTCTTGAATATGTTCATCAGTTCCTTGTTCTTAAATTGCTTATAGAAGTTTGCACCCAAATGCCTCATGCACCATCGGCTCTGCAAGTCAATCCATGGAAATAGCTCCTCTTCCCCTGTTTGTCTGATGGCACTAAGCAGGCCAGCATGCCTATCATGCAGTATGCACACATCTTGACGAGTTTTCACCACCCCGATCTTCAAGTTCCGTAGGAACCACAGCCAACTCTGATAGTTCTCGCTTTCCACAAAGGCAAAGGCAATAGGCAGAATCTGGTTGTTTTCGTCGACGCCCACAGCTGTCATTATTTGTCCTTTGTATTTCCTGGTCAGGAATGTGCCGTCCACACACAACAATGGACGGCAATGATAGAACGCCCTAATGCAAGCTTCGAATGCGAAGAAGACTCTCTTTAGATGCCTCTTGTTCGGCCACTTCCTTGACGGACAGTCCTGGTAATCATAATAAGTACCAGAATTTCTTCCCTAAATTCAACTGAGTAGTGTGGGCAGATTATGGTAAGAGTCTTCAAATTTCCCAAATTTCATTCCCAAGGCCTTCTGCTTCGCCCTCCATGCCTTCCTGTAGCTAATTGTGTACTGATATCTGTTCTCGATTGCTCGGATAATAGCACGAGGCTCAAAATTGAGGTTCTCAACTATCTCCGGGTAGCACGAGGCTCAAAATTGAGGTTCTCAACTATCTCCGGGTACATGATAGTCGCGATATACCCAGATGATAGGTTCCTGTGAGCCACCAGGGTTTCCTTAGTCATACAACTATGTTGTTCAACCTTCGAACATAGCCAGTGGGTGCCCCATTTAGGCTTGTATGCGTGCACTCTCTAGGAGCACCCTTGCATCTCGCACACCACGTTGTAGCAGGTTGGGGTAGACTTCTTAACCCTGAAAGTTCTTCTTGCTGATAATGACCAATCTTTAACAGCATCCTGCACTGCCTCTTTTGTTGGGTAGATACTGTTAGGCATCACCTCATTGTCGCTATACTGCCAAGGTGTATCATTGCCTTCATTTACAACCAGGTTATGAAATTGATGCGTGCTCCAATCTGCTGGCACAAGCGACTCAGCACCTTCATCTTCCTCATCCGACTCATCGTCGTCTTCCACTGTTCTCGTATATTCAAGATCTTCCTCTTCCATCCGTACTATTACTTTCTCAATTTCCTCAGCTTCGTCTACTTGCCCCTGCTCATCTTGCCCAATGTTTCCATCATTCTCCCCAATCTCAACTTGCTCACCACTCTGGTAAACGATGTCCTCATTGTATCCATGAACATGCTGCTCCCGGCTAGATTCCTCAATTTCAGTGTCACCAAAAGTGAACTCATTTTGAGGCTCACTACACTCACCGGCGTCCAGATGCTGCTGCGAGGAAACAACTCTTTCATATGCTTGCACTAAAAGCACCCGATACCATCCACGTTGCTCCACCCCCTCACATATGACCTTCAAGATGCAGTTCCCTTCACCTCAACTAACTCCCAATAAACAGGATCATCTCGCATAGTACAAAGGCAAGATAACTTCACCTGGCACTTCTCTGGTTCCATCCGAAACGTATAATACAACCAATTTAACACAGACTCAAATGTACGCTCTTCGACCCTACTTAAACTTCTGTCCACATACTAAAAGTTACTCAGATCCGTACCCTCTAAACCATACATGACAAACCCTTCTCCATAAAAGATTCTAAATGGAACTCGTTCTGACATATCTGCGAACCGATTCATTAACACACGAATTAATTACTCTTTGTAAAAAGTACTATATCTATTTGCTAAAAAAACTATACGTATGTATATCTACACTTGCAGAAATATATATCTATCTATATTCCTAAAAATATACATCTCTCTACTTCTATTTCTAAAAACATCTACATTCCTACAAATATCAGTACTTGGGAACCAAGTGTGCCCATTACTGATGCAAAAAACTTTTACGCCCTGAAATTTTCATGTTGATCAATTAGCATGTATATTGTCATAGAACATAACTACATTCTGAAAACTATGCGAAAATATCTACATTACTAAAAATATTCATCTCTCTACTTCTATTTCTAAAAAACATCTACAACCCTAAAAATATATATATGTGCACTTCTACATGTAAAAGAACATATCTATCTACATCTATCTCTAAAAAACTTAACACCATATTATTATTCATAAAAACAACTATGTATATGCACTTCCACGAACCGACTAAATTACTAAAAATATAATTAGATTTTACTAAATTTAGTTGCTAAACACTAAACAAATCGGGCGCTGCTACAGCCGCTATAGGAATACAACCCTAAATACTAAACAAAATATTAAAAACTAAACAAAATAAACCCTAAACACTACACAGATATTTAAAATAAAATAAACACTATATTTAACTAGATCTAACCCTAAACACTACATGTAACTAGATCTAACCCTAAACACTAAATAAAATAAATTGCAAAAAAATATACCGCACAGCCGATACTGCAACCGGGCGCTGCTCTTCCTCCCTTCCTTTTTCTCCTTCTCTTCCCCACTTCCCTTTTCTCTCTTCTTCCTCCCTCTTCTCTTCTCTTCTCCCTCCCTTTCTTCTCTTCTCTCGGCTGAAGAATGCAACTGGCGATCGCTGCTTTAAATGGAGCACAAGTTGCCCGTTGGGCGACAGGGAACCGCGCTACCTCCTGTCGCCCAACCGTTCATCGATTGCCTCGCTATCGCCCTCCCAACAAGCGACACAAGTGACCGTTGGCTGAGCTGGCAGAGCTCGCCGAATCATAGGGCGAAATTTACCTGTCGCCCAACCAACGGGCGACGGAGGTGTATTTTTGAAATTTTTCGGATTCGAGGTATATTATTGCAATTTGAATAAAAAAGGTATTATTTTAAAAAAATTCGTGTTTTTTCTCTCTTTTTTTCCTCTGAGGTAGAAGCCTCCCGAGGAGGCCAAGCGTGTGCCTGATCGGTTTACCGGCGACCTATAGTGAGCATTTTATTCACCATCGGTACTATAGAAGCTATCAGTCATGGTCTTCTTCCGAGTAAGCTCTTGCTAAATGGTCGTAGTTTAGACTTGTTCAGGTTTCCAAAATATTCCTGGCTCCACCACTACCATGAGGGTCCCATTTTCTTGGTTTCAAACTACTGCCAACACAATTAGACTCCAAGTAGTGTTTATGTGCATAAGTCTTAAAACAAGTGAATAGTAAATAATCAACATTCACTTTTCATTCATACTTTAATATTTATGTAACTTTAAAATAGCAGTATATGTAGTTTAATTTGATAAATACACCTTAATTAGAGTGTACATATACAAGTAAGCCATTGCTAGCTCTCCAAGGTTAATTAACTCGTCTTGGAAAGATTGGACAGTGAATGAACGTACTTTTTTTTTGTACACCGACAAATAATCAATGCTGCGAATTTTAACTACTCTCTTCGTAAAAAAATGTAAGCCGTATTTTGAATTTTCACAGAGATTAAGATTGCGTTGAAATTGAGAAAAGTATACGAGAAAATGATTTAGATGCCCCCACTTAATTGTCTTAGAAGATAAGAGATAATATTTTGTGTGAGTGGTAATGAATTAATGTATATAATTTAGAGAATAAATATGGGTATAGAAGGAAATGCCTTGTTAAATCTAAATGTAAGCCTTATATTTATGGTTAAGAATATTCAAACCCTATTGAGTGGTACACTACAACTACTTACCAACTTTTTTTTTGCATTAAAGTAGAGATATAGAGTGAAAAATATTATAACAACTATACTTTAATTTTCTCAATGAATTTATATTGTGAACCGCTTTCTAAGAGGATGTATTTATATTGCGGAAATGAGGGAGTAGCTTCTTTGGTCGATCGGGCATGATGCACAGATGTGAACGAAACACGAGGTTGTACCGCGCGCGGTGACAAACGCGTGTCTCAGCTGTCGACCTTAGTCAATTACTCCATCCGATTTACAAAAACTTGTCAGTTTAAGGTAGTTATAATTAATTTTTTGAAACTTTAGCTATTTATATATTTTGAAATATTTAGATTGGAGACATGAAAATCATAAGTGTATATTAATCTCAAAACGTACTTTTACAATATTATAATTTTATTAGATTTTTTAAATATATTATAACAAAAAATAGTGGTCAATGTTAAGTTTTACAGATCATGTCGATATTCAAAATGATAACTATTTGTAACCAGAAACACACACAATATCAAGCTTTAAGTACTACCCACTATCATTAATTTGATCAGTTCGTTGGAGATGGTCAGATCGAAGTAACTACAGCACGTCGACATTTAGGCACATATAGCAAGGAACTTCCTAAGCAACTTCCTAGGTCGGCGTGTCGCGTCAAGGTGACGAACCGGTCACACTGTTTATCTATGAGTAAATTGTGCCAGAGGTCTCTAAAGCCGCAGGGATTAGAACCGTTCATGGCTCGCGCTTTCATTATATCGATCTGTTTGCACCAGATTTTAACAAAGCAGGATAAGATTGTCACGCTAAGTATCAGGAGGATTTTAACCGATATCGGATATAGGGGAAAAGGTTTAAATTTGGGATATGACCGTATTTAACTAAAGATAGGAGTAGTTATTCGAATTAAGGTCGACATGGATCATAACAACCGACTGTTGGAGATGGACACAGTCTTCCGACAGCTATAAAAAATGACTATGGACGAGCGAGAAAAAAACACACAATCAACCCAACAAACCGCATTTACTCTTTTATTTTCTCGTCGATTAGGAGTAGCTACTGTAATTTAGAATCTTGATAATTCGATCATGATCAATAAAGTTGCGTATCGCCGATTATTGATCTTCATCAATTACGTCATAAGGTTTGATTTTTCTCCGATTTTTTTGTATCGCCTTTTTCGGGAAAGATCTAACTTTACCATCTGATTATCCCTAATCGGTTAATTATACTTATCGTTACCTTTTGATTTGATCGGCTTTGTAGCTGTTTAGATCTAAGCCGATTGTCTCTTGGTAGATCAGCTCTAACGTACCATATATTTATCTTACCGATTACAAGATTAAATCGGTTGGCACGTTCTGATCAAATGAATTTGGTGTTTATTAAAGTTCTGTTTGGTATAGCTCCAGATTCCAGCTCCACCTCAAAGCTGGAGCTTGTAGGCTAAAATAAAGTGAATTAAGTTTATATTTTTAGTCTAAAATTTAAACAAGATGACTCACCTAAACACTCTTAATGTACCCACAGCTCCAGCTCCATAAATTTCTGGAGCTAGGAATACCCTGCTCCACCAACTCCACGGATTTTGGTGGAGCTGGAGCTATCCCAAACACCCCCTAAGTGTGTTATAGTCGATTAACCCTCTTCACGTTTTTTATGCCAACACGATCATTTCATAATCTGATTAAGCTAGTAGGCATCTGACAATACGCGTGATTTGTCAGATTAAGCTACAAGCAGTGTCGCTTTTGCACACCGCCGGCTCAACACCGCTCCCTGCACGTGGCACCCACTCCACGCGCGATGCCGCGCCTACAAGCAGATTGACGGAGGAGGAGGGGATCCTCGATAGAGGAAATCAGGGCAGACGGAGGCAAAGGTTTGATTTAAGGGAGGAATAGGAGTAGGTGGATTCCATCTAGGGGAGGGGAATAGTCTAGAGAAGAAGAAACGGCAACACAAAGAAGGCTAAAGCTAGCGTTCATTGGCTTGGATGATTCCATTGGACGGCTGCACTACACTAAAAAACGTCATCAGTGGCGGTTCATAACCGCCATCAGTGGCGGTTATTGAACCGCCACAGATATAGTGCCACTGATAATCGAGGATTATCGCTGGCGGTTTTCTAACCGCCACGAGATAAGTGTTATCTGTGACGGTTCTACACACTAACCGCCACAGATAACAATACTATCGTGGCGGTTCTATCCACCAACCGCCACAGATAACTACACTATCTCGGATTTGGTTCTTTCCTACAACCGCCACAGATAACAATATTATCGTGGCGTTCTTGCCACCAACCGCCACAGATAACTATATTATCTGTGGCGGTTCTATACACCAACCGCCACAGATCTATATTATCTGTGGCGGTTCTATCCACCAACCGCCACAGATAGTACCTGACCGAAAAAATAAAAAACTGCATTTTGGCTAGCCTCAGTGCTACTAGCCATGCCCTCTCAAACATATAATACATCAATCACAGATTTTGCATATACACAGCTACAATATACAATAATCACCACATATTTCGTGATATACACAACTACAATATAATACATCAATCACAATTGCAATTTTGCATATACACAATTATAATGTACAACAATCACAGCTTTTGCATATACACAACTACAATATAATACATCAATCACAATTACATATAATACATCAATCACAATTACAATCACAGATTTTGCATATACACAATTACAATGTACAATTAAAGTGTCTCATGCATGAGGCGCTCGATCATGGTGATGGTGTAGGGCATGCCTCCCACTGGACTGCTCCTTCTCAAGTTCAAGATCTTTGCATCAATATTTCTCAGAGTATGTAAATGAAGTTATTATATATCATAGTATGGAAAGCTAAATAGATCACTTTTGTTGTATCACAAATCTAGCCGATCCATTGTCGTCTTATTCCATGTGAATGCCGTGGCATCCTCCATATGTTGTACATGCATTAGCTAGTTTATACTACCTCTATTTTTGAATATGTGACATTCTATTTTTCAATTTTTATTCCTAAATACATATCATTCTACAATTTTGATCCTACTTTTTACTATTTTTCCTTCTATAATCTCCATTTAGCTATTTTTAATGGCATTTACTATCATACATTAGAGTAAAACACACCATCTAAAACTATAAGGACCATGTAATCAAATCTCTTATGAATGGACGGTAAAGATGCAAAAGGAAACTTCGGCAACTAAATCAAGCAATCAAATAAACCTGCTGTAATGGTGCAGTTTTGAAATGAGCTCTTCTCGATTCATCCATCACCCACGTCTATAAAAAGCTCTACTAGCCATCATGAAAGGGCACAGAGAAAAGCAATAGAGGAGAGCTCCTCGCCTAGAGCGCACGCACGCACACACACCACCCATCAACACACACACACACGGGAGAAGGGCAACAACACAAGCGCAGATCAATCACAACTTCTTAAATGAAATGACAAAATTAGAACATATGCAAGCCATGCCATCCAATACTAAACTTGACATTCAATGAAACATCAATTTACACCACCGCATTTAAAAAAATTAACTAGTTTTGTGAACTATAAGCCTCACGAGTCTTCACTGTTGGTAGGGGCCTCGGGAGGTGGTAGATGAGTATGGAAGACTTCATCGTTATTATCCGGGTCATGAAACTCGCCGTTCTTGTTGAGTACTTCCTTCATAATGAAGTAGGCGAGCTGTCCTTGAATGCCTTGGATTTCATTTGGAACCAGTCCTCCCATAGGCAACTTCAAACGCTATAGATAGAAAAAGTTTGTCTTAAGAGCTTATATAGAGAATGAGATGTGCAAATCAATGTGTGATGTTAGCGTGACAAACCTCTACGTCATTGTTTACTATTGTAGAGCCTAAGATTTCGCGCATGTATTGGCACACGAAGTACCCACATAAATTTGTTCCTGGCGGCTGCTTGTGGCACTGCAAAAAATTGAATAAACTTATACGACATTGAAGGAGTTATTGACTACGAGGTGCGATATAGACAAATTGTTTTTGTGCGCATCGAAATTTAGTACTGATTGTCGGTGATTTATGGAAAGGACGGTGTCTTGAGCACTTTTACAATATGCTTTGAAGGCCCTATTCACTAGACTTGTCATATCTTTGTAGTCTTTTGGATCTTTGTCCCGGGTCCAAGATCGACATCTTGCTTTTATCTGGATGAATTACTACGAGAATCCAAAGGAAACTACGTACACATGTATGATGCCGTAGTCATTAGTCCTAACCTGAGCAAAGAACGAGATCAACAAGTAATTGAACTAGCTAGTGAGCCACTTACTTGAAATTGTATGGTAAAAGTATGAACTCCTTGTCTTGGAGTTTGATGAGAGCGTTATATACGTAGTCCTCGACCTCCTTTGGTACTCTTTTGATTTCCGGCTGGCAAACCGTTCCCGGATCGAGGAACGCCACTGGCCCTTTGGTTCTTTTTAGTTCGATCAACTCGTATCTACATAACAAATGATTTAGACATCACATTTATCGGATTACATGAATGTAGACAATGATTTTTATATTGACACTTACAAAGTGACCAAAGATCTCATAAGAGACACGCCGAGGGCATCTTGATAGTACATGTTGTGCAACTCACAATTCTATCATGAAGCAAACACCCCTCATGGTGGAAATGTTCCTCTCTCAAAATGGCGTTGATCACCTTCGGAGTACATGTTGGTTCGATCGCTCCATATACCATTCATGTAATCGCTTTAGCTGCACCGTTAGACTATGAAGTCAAGGGGTGACAAACGGCTTCCCAATTCGTATTTCTCTTTCTTCAAGCAGCTTGTCCTTTCGCTTGGTTTATATTACCATAATATCTTGATGCAATAACAAGCAAAGCAACATTTTATCGCACAAATGTAACAATCGAGCTAAAGAACAGAGCCATCCGTAATGAAGGTAGAACATACCTAGGAATGCGCGGCGTCGTGTGGGTCGGGGCGTCGCTCGAGGGCGCGCGCGGGCGGCGTCGGGCGGCGCGTCGGCGCGTCGGTGGAGGCCTTGGCGCGTCGCCGGTGTCGAGGCGCTGAGCGGCACGGCGCGCGGACGGCGTCGAGCGGCGCGGGCGCTTGACGGCGCGCCGGGCGAAGACCGTGGCGCGCGGGCTCGGGCGTAAGAGTGAAGCGGCAGGAGTTTAGGGGTTAGGCAACGGTGAGAAGAAGAATGATCAGACGACTTTTATATGTGGGTTTTATCGTGGCGGTTCTTAACAAGAACCGCCATCGATACTTATCTGTGGCGGTTCTTCAAAAGAACCGCCAGTGATACATAATTATCTGTGGCGGTTCTTTATACGAACCGCCACTGATACCCTTATCTGTGGCGGTTCTTCACAAGAACCGCCACTGATACATAATTATCTGTGGCGGTTCTTTATACGAACCGCCACAGATTCACTTATCTGTGGCGGTTCTTCACAAGAACCGCCACTGATACATATATAATCCGTGGCGGTTCTTTATACGAACCGCCATCGATAATGATTCGTGGCGGTTCTGCTTAAGAACCGCCATCGATAAAGTTATCCTAACATAGCTTTTGCGCGGACTACTTCAAGTGGTCCGGCGTGAACGAACTTTATACGACTACTTCAAGTGGTCCGCGTGAATCAAAAACGAGTAATGACCATATATATTTCTAATATAGTAATATACCCTATATAATCTCTACTGCTTATTTTCATATCTTCTAGGATGTATACCAGAATAGAATATTATTTCTAAATATGTTCTAATATCATAAATGCCTTATGTACTATGTACAATATATTTGGTTTTAATTCATACCGAGGAGAAACCATTAAAACTTGTGTAATCGAATATAGTAATTACCCTATATAATCCTAATATAGTAATATATTAATGACCCACATTTCCATTACTCCACACAAATGCATAACACCATATTTCCATTACTCCATACAAATGCATATTGTTTACATCACATTGCCATTACTCGTATATAGCTAATTATTTTCTTTCACAATTTGCCCTTCTTCATGATCGTCGCGATGATAGGTAGTTTCTTGAGTGGTTTCTTCCTCGAGCCTCGATGTTGCCATCTACGAAAGGAGGCAACTCGTCAAACCGGTTGTACTCATCCTCATCCACGACATTCTCAACTCCGACGATCCTTCTTTTTCCTCAAGAACTACATGCCGCTTCTTATCTGTCGGGTCGATTACATAGAAGACTTGTGCTACTTACTTCGCAAGTACGAATGGTTCGTCTCAGATCCGACATGTTCGATGTCCAAAGTAGTGAAGCCGCATTTGTCCACCTTGACACCCTTTGGGAGTTGTACCCAACGACACCAAACATCGGGATCTTAAAAATACAATAGTCGAGCTCCCAAATCTCTTCTATGAACCCATAGAAGCTAGTCTTCTTCTTCGCTGTGTTGTCATAGGCATCTATGCGACACCACTATTTTGGTAAGTGCTTTTGCTATCCCGAGATCTCGTAAAAGGTATATCCATTTATGTCGTATCCTTGCCATGTCAAGATTGTACCGATGGCCCTTTGCCAACCACCTCAACATAACACTCGCTTCTTTCCCAAATACATGCTCTTTGAACCAATGATTGAACAAACGGTTATGCTCTTTGTTACCCAAGCCTCGATCGTCCACGATTTTCCTCTCGTAGCTTATCCTTGTGCATGTCCATGTACGAGGACACCTCAACCGATCAAGGCAAGATCGTGAAATGAGCTTTTTCAACAATCCATGATCGTAAGAATTTGTTGATTTCCTTCCAATCGTCCCTTTTCCAGCCTAGCCTACCCTCATGACGAGATACGTGCACTCCTACCGGTTCCACCCTCCATGTAATCCACGCAAAACTCGATAACCTCCTCGCTTGCATAACCTTCCACAATGCAACCCTCCGGCCGAGATCGACATGCATATACTTCTTCAGATACCCATGTACCTTTCGAACGGGTACATCTGATGCAGGAATACGGGGCCACATACATTTATCTCATTCACAAGGTGAACAATGAGATGAACCATTATATCGAAAAATGATGGAGGGAAATACATCTCTAGCTGGCATAGTGTCTTCACCACATCATTCTGTAGTTCAGAAAGTCCGATGGGATCGATGACCTTCTGTGAAATCGTGTTGAAGAAGAAACACAACCTCATGATTGCTTCTCGGACCTTTTCAGGCAAAATACCTCTAATTGCAATAGGAAGCATTTGTGTCATCATCACATGACAATCATGAGACTTCATGCCAGTTAACTTCAAATCTTTCATGGACACCAGTTTCTTGATGCTTGCGGAGTAGCCGGATGGAACTTTCACACCATGCAAGCATTTGCAGAGGTCTGTTCTCTCTTTCTTGGATAGAGTGTAGCAAGCTGGGGGAAGGTAAAGTCGGCCTTTCCCGTTGTCTCGAGGATGTAGCTCAGCTCTGATTTTCATATCTTCCAGGTCCCTTCGTGCCTTCAGTCCGTCCTTAGTTTTGCTAGGAATATTCAGCAAAATACCAATCAAGCTGTCACATACATTTTTCTCTACATGCATGACGTCTATGCAGTGTCGAACTTCTAAGTCCTTCCAATAGGGCAAGTTCCAAAATATCGATCTCTTCTTCCATGTGATCTTCTCAGTACGAGACCTCGATTTATTATTACTCTCTCCCTTTCCAAGTACAACATTAATATCCTTAACCATATGTAATAGGTGACGGTCTATTTGTGAATAGCTAGCAGTGAAGTTATGCAGAGGTGGCATACAGTAACGCTAATGAACATTGAAATATATATACACGAAACAAATACGAAAATGTAGAAGGAATTCTATCTAATAATCGCTGAGCACACGCAATTTACTCTGACTAGAAATTTAGTTAGTAAGGTCGTAGATTTATATCCGATCTCCGTCGCCCTGGACAGTGCTAAAAGACACACTCGATCGGTAGTGTGTATAAGTCTTTCCTATAATTAATCTAGAGACAAAAAATGGGTCGCCGTCACCGGCAGAGATTTTTTCCCCCTGAACTCGGCAGCGTCTTGAAAAGATTGGACAGATCATGGCCATGCTCTTCGGCAGGCCGACTTTAATTTCTTCCTGGAGAAAATGGAAAGGTCGACGACGTACGGTAAGTGACGGTCATTGTACGCGAGAAATGCCGTCCGTATGATTTGATGGTACCATCATCGTGCAGCTAATTTTTCCACGGCAAAGGAATCTCCTGCGCGGGTGAATTGCACGACAAAGTCAGAAAATTGTGGTGGTACTGGTACGTGCGTAGGACGCTCTGTACGTACGTTATTTAGCTCGTCAAACTCTATCGACTTCTGCTACGCGCAATCGATGAGCAGGACGGAATTAATATCCAGTGAAAACCAGCATAAGATCTTTTCCCGTTGGAGCATTATCGCATCAACACGTTCCAAGTTCCATAAGATGTGTGACTGTGACCACTTCTCAATTCGGACGAGCTAGCGTTAATCATGTGGATAGCAATGTGGTCATCGGCGCGCGCCGGCAACTGAACGTCAATTAACGCGTACGTGTCCTCCGATCATATATATAGTCAAAAGATTAATTAGCTTTCTTTTTTTACAAACCATTTTAAAGATATGTACTGCAACGTCAGCTTTTTCGACCAAACGTATACACAAGGAGAGAACTGCAAAATTAAGTTAGTGCTCGCTCTCGTCTAAGTTTATAAGGCATATTTCTAGACTAAGAAGACATTAAAAAAACTAGATTACCTCTGGTTATTATCACTAAGCACTATACTTAATGCATACATATAGAAAATATAAAGTAAAGATGGATATTTATTAGGGGTATAGAGAAAACATCACACTAATTTTTCATTTGAATATAAAATATGTTTTATATTTATAGACAAGACCATTAAAAAAAAGCCTTCTAAACTTGGACGTAAGGAGTACTAATTACTCCTCCCTCTATCTAAGTTTATAGCGTGTATTTTTTAATGTTATTGTTCATAAATATAGAGTGTATTTCATATTTAATGCAAATTAGTGATGTTCCCATTATACCCCTACAAATATCCATATTTACCTGATATTCTCTACACACACGCATTGAATATAGTGCTTCGACATAATAATTAGGTATAGTCTAGTCATTTTCAATATTTCCTTAGTGTATATGTCAAGAGAAAATACGCCCTATAAACTAGGACAAATGGAGTATTATTTACTATTACTAGCCAAATGCCTATACTTTGTTACAGATAAAAATAATATTACCCAGCACGTTATGTTATTGTCGCTATGCATATCTTGCGTCATGCTCTACGCTCTACCGCACTGGCTAATCGAGATCCATTTCGGCCCACATCATGCCTTTCCGGTCAAGCTTGGCTTACACAACACCTTTGACTTCGTTACCGTTGTTTATCACACCTCTGCCGCACACCACACTACACGTTATCACTGACTCTTTTTTTATAAAAACCGTCTGCAATGAGTCATGGACACATCACAGACAGTTTTTGGCTAAAATCTTCTATGATGAGGGGCACATCACAGACGGTTTTAACAAAAAACGTATGTGATGACCATTTCTAAGTAAATAAGAACAGAGAGCCTCGACTTCCTGTGTATTTTTAGGGTTTCCCGAGCTATTTTTGAGGTGGCTTCGATTGAGAGGCGATCTAGTGGAAAGAGACCATTGATTTGGAGGTGTAATTGTAGATCCTTGTGCTCTAGGTCATCTAAGGTTAGTAATTGGTTCAAAATTTGCATTGTATTTAAGATCTGGCTTGTTAAAGAGGGTGTCGGGACCCGATTATGAGAATCTGAACCCTTTGTGTATTCTGTGCTAGTCCAGGATCACGCTAGCACACACAGCCTTTACAGGGTTGCACATTGCAGACATTACAGCGATACAATAACAAATAGTGCAAACATTTATATAAACTGAATTGTACGACCTTATGGTCTCCTTACATAAATCAGCACGCAGGGCTTACATTATCAGAGTAAGAAAGGAAATAGCGAAAAATAAATAAACTACGAAGAAACCCATCACTAAGCCACAGGCAACCGACTGGGCTTGCTCCCTAATTATCTGGCTCTTCGATGTACTCCTCCTCCCAGACTGGCGTAGACTCCTCCACTGTTGTTGGGGTTGATAGGCAAGGAGGGGTGAGTACTCAAGGCACTCAGTAAGTAATGCACAGAATGCGGTGCTATTACTACATGCAAGGCTTATTCCAAAAAATTGGCTTACTTGGTTCTTTTGCATCAAACAACATTTTTAAACTAGCATCTTATTTAGATTAAAAACAGTGAAACAATTATATACAATGCTAAATTCTTCAAACAGTTTTCTTCAAAGATTCTCGGCACACAGTCTTAATAATTCATTTTCACACTGGCACACAGCCACCCATTCCACATTTTTGTTTTTGAAGATCTAACCCTTGACTGTAATTCCCGAGCAATGTCCAATACCGCGGACACGGTTATTCGAATAGATTTGACACTCTGCAGAGGTTGTACACTTTACCCACAAGATACGTACCGCCACCACACAGTGATTGTCCGTAACAAAGCCTTTCAGGAACCTCTACCTTAACCAATGAACCTCTTCGGTATTGCCTTCACTATCACTCCCCTCACACAGAGCCGAAGTATAGGACATGCCAACACCGTTGGATGGGCACCAAGCCGTAGCACGTGCACGCCCCCCACACGATACACCCCGCATCTTTGCCACCCCGAGGTATCGAGGAAAGATATCAGAACCCTAATCAACTAGGTCTGTCCCATACTAGACATGTGGTTGTACGGGTGACTCAGTTCAAAGACTTGCAAGGTGAAGTCCTTAGCTGACCAAGGCAAGACTCCAACACTCAACAGTGGCACACAGCCCAACGTGGCACACAAACTCACATCACTCATCAACCCATTGCCACACAGGCCCACTTGGCATAAAGCCTCTTGCCACTTGCCCCAGTCTAAATCATTTCCCACCTAGTTGATTATTTAGCAACACCTGCCAACAAAAACTCAACATCGGTACAGAACCACACAGGTCTCCGTACTTCAATTTCATCATGTGACATCATCACACCACTTTCAAATACATTCAATATTTCGTTAGTCAACATTGATACATTTTCCGAAAGATCATTCATAACTCGTTGTAAGGCTAAGCTTCTAATCACAGTCTAGCCTCCCGTGTTGGCATCATATTAATATCCAACAAATACGAATAACCTTAGGGTGGACAATGATTTAAAGGCATACAAATAGTAATTTCAAGGTGGCGATAACAATATGGGTTGATTAGCTACATACCCCAAATCAATTTAAATACATTTTTAATTAACTTAGCATGAGTAATTCCAAATCAACATACATTTAAAAACTAGGATCAAAATGGTCAAAGCATCACTTGCCTTCAAAGAGTTGCTGGTCGTGTTCTGAAGCTTGATCTTGGGCGATGAACTCTTCCTCGAAACCTCCCGGCAAATTTGCGTCTACGCGTAAAAATCATATATGCAATAAATAAACAAAACAGTAGACTATATAACATCAAAAATTCAAATAAAATTCATCATTAAAAGGAGCATAATTTTACAAATTTTTAGAAACTGGAATCACCTCTATCGGAGTTCAAATGCAAAAGTTATAGCCTTTAAAAGTTTGCAAATATTTTTTTAAAAAAACCGAATTAACATGATTATTTTTCAAGAGAAAAACCGATTTATTGCGTTAGCATGACGTCAGCCGACACGCGACGCACTCTAGTGCAGCCACGTCGCCTCGGTCTTTGGACTGGGTCCATGGACCGGCTCTGGTTCACGGTGGACCCGGTCCACGAAACAGTGCACCTGGCCCTACCTGATGACGTCAACACTGACGTCACCGCTGACGTCAGCCGACTGCCTCGAGATTCGTGCACGAACATGTGTCACTATCTCGGCCATCGCTCGACCAACGGCCGATCTCAGCCACGCGGCGCAATCTGGACTGTCAAAGATTCAACGGTCAGATCTACCGACACACGCCGCTATGCACCGAGATGCACACGACACGCGTCGTGCATCCAACCGCGCCCACGCATCCAACGGCCAGCCATGCACCGACTCGGTGACACCTCGAGATCCACGCCTCCACGCGTCGAGCATCCGACGGCGCACCCGAAATCGACGGTTGGATCCCGCGCACGCCCGACGATGCCTCGGCTTACGCGAAGACGCGGCGCAATCCCGACGGCCCGTTGAAATCAACGGCCGAGATGGGTCTGATCCCCGGTCAAAATGCCCACGCGTCAGCACGCGATTCGGCGAGGGTACGGTGCCATCACCGCCGCACATTCAAATCTGAACGGCGCGGATCCTTAGGGCAACCCGAATCTAATCTCTACCGTTTAGATCTAATCCGACGCGCAGTTACGGAGCGCCATCGTGCACAAGGAAACGTGGCACAATCTCAAGCGTCCACCGCAGATCTAACGGCTAAGATCTACTAAAAGACCTAATATCCAGATCTAATCTACGCCGCACAACACAGATGTAAAGGCTACGATCTAATCCAAACGTAAACAGAGAAGCGGCTACGTGGACTCACCTACGTGGTGCGATGAAGATCGAACGGTCGGGCGGGTTCGACGAGGTTGACGGCGCGAAGAAGGAGAGGTCGCGAGCCGAGGAAGATGAGGACGCCGACGGCGCGGCAGTGTTCCCGCGTGAAGAAGTGGCGCTCGACGCGCCTCGGCGAGATCGGCATCGCGTGACCTCGGTAGCGCGAGGTGAATCGCGACGGCGAACGGCAAAGACGACGGCGGAGCGAGAGAACAACTACGGCGAGCTCGCACGGGTGCTAGAGAAGGTCTCGGCGTGCGTGCAAGGAGTCAAAAAGAAGCGGCGAGAAGAGCTCTACACGAAGCAGCAACCGACACTTTAAAAGGAGCCTCGACGTGCGCACAATCACCGGCGAAATGAGCGAAAACGCTCGGCGGCGATTTCTTCGGTGATGACGCCCGGTCGAACTGACGTGGCACAATCTTGACCGTCCGCGCGGCGACGATCCGAAGGCGCACGCACGCGGGCGACGCGGTGCAACGACAACCGTTGGATCCCGATCCGACGGTGCGGACGCACGGCGGGTAGGGTTTCTGATGCGCTGGGTCGGGCTGAGCACAGTGCTGGGCCGGCTCAACACTATTCACCCGATTTTCAAAGCTTTTCTTATTTAAAATAAAACAGATAAATAAACAAAGCCAAATTAAATAGCAAAAATACCCGAACAAATTCTGGAAAATACTTTGAGACATTTGGAACTCAAATAAAATATTTTCAATAAAACTTTACGTAAACTTTTACATTATTTAATTGATTTCAAGAAAGGCCATATTTGAATAAATCCAAATAAATTTCAATAAATTCCCAAAAATTCTTAAAAATAAAAAATACTCTAAAATTTATTTTATTGAAATTTTTAGGGTGTTAAAAACCTCCCCCCTTAATAGAATCTTGTCCCCGAGATTCAGGGCTGACGATAGAATAGGTCAGGAAACTCTTTCTTCAGGTCTTCTTCCCGTTCCCAAGTCGCCTCACTTTCCAAATGATTGCTCCACTAAACTCTGCAAAAACGCGTTGACTTTTTCCTTGTTTCTCTGTCCATTATGTCCAGAATCTTCACCGGATGCTCTTTATAAGTCAGATCTTCTTGCAGCTCGATTGCCTCCAAAGGTGTTTGCTCTTCCGGTACTCGAAAACACTTCTTCAATTGTGACACATGGAATACATCATGTACTTTTGCCAATGACTGCGGCAACTCCAATTGGTACGCAACTTCACCTTTGCGGCTCAAGATCTTGAATGGTCCGACATATCTGGGTGCGAGCTTCCCTTTTGCATGAAACCTTCTGACTCCTTTGAGTGGTGTGACTCTGAGATATACATAATCTTCGAGTTCGAAGCTCAATTCCCTGCGACGATTGTCGGCATAACTCTTTTGCCTTGATTGAGCAATCTTCGCCTTTTCCCGATCGTATGACTGTTCTTCCGCTTTCTAAAGAATGTCCGGTCCAAAACATGTCGCTCAATTGCCTCATTCCAATTCAACGGTGTTCGACAGATCGACCATACAGAGCTTCAAATGGAGACATCTCAGAAACTTGCTCGATAATCATATTGTAGCTGAACTCAAGATAAGGCAAACACTTGTCCCATAAAGTAGAATATGCTAAAGCATAGGCTCTCAAAGATATCTTCCAATATCCGTTAACTCTCTCGCTTGACCATCCGTCATGGATGGTATGTCAGATCAAGTTCAAACG
Source organism: Otatea glauca (assembly GCA_036346275.1). Classification (NCBI taxonomy): domain Eukaryota; kingdom Viridiplantae; phylum Streptophyta; class Magnoliopsida; order Poales; family Poaceae; genus Otatea; species Otatea glauca. Next base: position 23,305,839 of record CM070724.1, read on the forward strand.
GGTCCCCATTGCTTCATGTAGCTTACCCCAGAATCTGGAGGTAAATTGGGTACCTCTGTCTGACACTATTTTCTTCGGTACTCCGTGCAAATAGACAATTCTTGCCATATAAAGTTCTGCTAACCGATCTCCTGAGTAAGTGGTCTTTACCGGTATAAAATGTGCAACTTTAGTTAAGCGATCCACTATAACCCATATGGAATCATATCCACCTTGAGTTCTGGGTAAACCGGTGATGAAATCCATACCAATTTCTTCCCATTTCCATTCAGGTATCTTTAGGGGTTGCAATAGTCCTGCTGGTCTCTGATGCATTGTTTTGACTCTTTAACATATGTCACATAGTGCGACATACTCTGCAACTTCCCTCTTCATGCTTGGCCACCAAAATCTTTCCTTCAGGTCTTGGTACATTTTGGCACTTCCTGGATGAATTGAGTACTTGGAGTCATGGGCTTCCTCCAAAATTAACTGCTTCAAATCCTTTTTGTTCGGCACACAAATGCGCCCTTTAAACCACATAGTACCTTGCTCATCCAGCTTGAAATCCTTTGCCTTACCTGCATCCATTTTGGACTTAATTCTCTTGATTTTGTCGTCATCTTTTTGTCCTTCCCTGATCTGATCTTCCAGGGTAGGTTTTACCTCCAGGTTTGGTAAGAATCCTTTTGGTACCATCTCCAATTCCAATTTCTGGAAATCCTTACACAATTCTACCTGACTTGATTCCAACAGCATATTTACACTGTGGTTCTTTTTGCTCAAGGCATCCGCTACCACGTTGTCTTTGCCAGGATGGTAATGAATTTCAACATTATAATCTTTGATTAACTCTAGCCATCTTCTTTGCCTCATATTTAGATCAGCTTGCGTGAAGATGTACTTGAGACTTTTATGGTCAGTATACACTTCACATCTGTTTCCGATGAGATAGTGATGCCATATTTTCAAGGCATGCACTACCGCAGCTAATTCTAGATCATGAGTCGGATAATTCTCCTCATGCGGCCTCAATTGCCTTGATGCATATGCAATTACTTTTCGGTTTTGTATCAGTACACATCCCAATCCTTAACGCGATGCGTCACAATAGACATCGAAGCTTTGATGTATGTCAGGTAAAACCAAAACCAGTGCTGACGTTAATCGCTTCTTCAATTCGTGGAAACTCTTTTCACACTCAGGTGTCCACAATAATTTCTTTTCTTTCTTCAACAATTGCGTAAAGGGTCTCGCAATTGTAGAGAATCCTTCAATAAAACGACGATAATATCCCGCCATTCCAAGGAAACTACGGATTTGAGTTACCGTCTTCGGCTGCTCCCAATGCAAAACTGTCTCCACCTTACTTGGATCTGCTGCAACTCCTTCTACAGTCATTATGTGTCCAAGAAATTCCACCTTATCCTTCCAGAAATCACATTTGCTAAATTTAGCAAACAACTGTTGTTCTCTCAACTTTTCAAGAACTAACCTTAAATGTTCGGTGTGCTCTTCCTTCGTCTTGGAGTAGACAAGGATAGTGTCGGCGTTTCGAGCACCGGCGAGTGAATTTTTAAGTCTAAGGGGTCGCGCGCTCCCTCTCCTTGAATTGTTAGACTCAGGAGTCCAAGACGTATACTGGTTCAGGCCGAACGTCCCTACTCCAGTTCGTGTGGTGGTGTTGTATTGCTACGGGTGCAGATGACTGCACTGTTTTTACAAGCGAGAGTTGAGGACTCGAATGGGTGAGAGCAAATACAACCTATTCGTGAGGATCGAGAGCAGGGAGTCCGTCGCCTCTCCCAGAGGATCCTGCCTCCCTTTATTTAGCCGGAGGGGGCAGGTTACATGGGAAGTTGGGAGCGAAAAGGGCGAGGTGATCTATGCTAGGAGCTCGTCCTTCGCCTTGTCGCTTGATAGCATCCGCTCCCCACGCCGGTAGGTGAACTCACCGAGCGCAGCGCTTGCCGCTTCACCGAGAAATAGCGCACCGCCTCCGTAAGCTCTGCTGCGCCGGGCGCTGTTCTCGGGAGGAGAGCGCCTATGCCGCGGCGCGCTTGGACGATGAGACCGAAACTTGACTTTGGCGATCTCCTTACCACCTCGAGAAGGAGCCACCGCTCGCATACCACTCGGCTATCGATCCGTAGGGTACGTGGCTAACGGCCGATGGAGGCCCGACACTTGGCCCTTGGCGGAGATCGCCTCAGCTTGGTCGGAGATCGTGGGAGTCCGACCTGCGGGGGTTGGATGCCCTATCGGGTCGGGGACGAGCTTGGCAGCTCGTTAGGTCGGGGTCGATCGTCCTTCGTGGCCCCGTGGGGCCTTTGGTCGGAGTCGGTCTTGGGGCGGCCCGTTCGTCACTCCGGGCCGTTGGGGTACCCATGGTATGAGTACTCGTCAGTAGGCCCCGAACCCCTGAGCGGGTTCGTTTAGATACGGTCGGGGGTTTAGCTTGGTCGGCGAAACATGGTTGAGTGTGGCAACCATACTTGGTCGGCCGATCCGACCGCTCGGTCGATTGGTTCCACCGTGTGCTTGAGCGCATCCAAAGAATGCCGAGGACTAGGCGGGGTAGCTCGCCGCCGTAAGCCTTTAATTGCCGTTCGCGCGTGTCGCGCATGATTTGGCACGCCTTGACCATACGCCTTCTCGCCGCCGAATCCGGCCAAGGACGCTTCGCCTTCCGCGCTTCCATTTACTAGAGTCGCTCGCCTTCCTTCATTCGGTATATAAGGACATCACCGCCGCTTGAACGGTTGTCCCCACCCGTAATCCTCCTTTGCAACCTTTTGATGGCTTCGTCGCATCCGCCGGTCTTTAGCTTCGTGATGACAATGAGGTGAAGGAGGAAGATGCTCGCCGAGCATCGCGCATTACGACCGGTGATGGCCGAACTCGCGAGGAAGAGGTCGTGGCCGCGATATCGCCGCCATCGACGCTACGCCGAGGTCGCTCCACGGCCATCCAGGCGCAGGAGCGCCTCATCTAAGCAAAGAGGCGCGTGCCGGGCGTAGACCTTAGGTTCTTTCATAGCATTATGTAATGATCAAACCGAGGGGTCTATAATAAAATTTCTTCTTTCTTTTTGATCTCTGCATCTGCTTGATGACTTCGTTTTAGGTGCTTTCCCAAACTACTCGAGCCCCCGAGGGTCAGTAATTGGTACGCGGCCGTTTTTCTTGAGCGCAGACGACCAGATGCCTCTCGGGAGGTTCTAGTGCCCAAGTGCTTGTTTAACGTCGTAGCTGGACGTGCCTTGGTCGGCGCGGACAACCAGATGCCTCTTGGGAGGTTCTGTTGTCCGAGTGCTCGTTTAACGTCGTAGCTGGACGTGCCTTAGTCGGCGCGGACGACCAGATGCCTCTCGGGAGGTTCTGTTGTCCAAGTGCTCATTTAACATCGTAGCTGGACGTGCCTTGGTCGGTGCGGACAACCAGATGCCTCTCGGGAGGTTCTGTTGTCTGAGTGCTCATTTAACGTCGTAGCTGGACGCGGCCTTGGTCGGCGCGGACGACCAGATGCCTCTCAGGAGGTTCTGTTGTCTGAGTGCTCGTTTAACGTCGTAGCTGGACGTGTGCTCGTTTTATGTCGTAGCTGGACGAGTGCTCGTTTTACGTCGTAGCTGGACGTGTGCTCGTTTTACGTCGTAGCTAGACGAGGGCATCCATCTCGAGTCCCTATCGGGAGAGGGTACCTGCGAGAGGAGTGGCCGCTGTCTATCCCACGTGTACGCACATCCGTAGGTGTGGGACCTGGAGGGGGTGAGCGAACGCGCGTTTACCTGCGTCGGTTTGAACGCCGTGCTCGTGGAGCCAATAACGGGTGATCTGAGTGGGACCTGGAGATCCCTCCCAAGGGGGACCTTTCCAAGCGGACGATCCCAGCGTAGGGTGTCCGGCCCACTAGGGGCGACCCATGAGAAACCTTTCTTTACTCTATCCCGTATCGGAATCTGGCCGTTCGCCGACCCAGAGTATAGCTGGCTATCACCGATCGACGGGTTCCGCGAGAGAGCGTGAAGTTTGGTCTCGGACATGAGTTATGGCGATTGGGTCATCCGCTGATCCAACTAGAGGCCCACTAGGGGCTCGCCTTGTCCTCGCCCCTTGCTCAATTTTCTGCTGGGGCGGCTTGAGTCCACTTGGTGGATCGTGCCTTTGGAGCCCGCAGCTTTTGACTGGGCCCCGGGCGCGAGCTATCGAGCTCTTTACCACTTTGGGGCCGCAGCGGCCCAAAGAAGCCTTCGCGACGCGCCTCGGAGCAGCCGACCTACCAAGGCGAGACCAAGAGGCCATAGGTGCGCCGTCAAACGGTGTCTTTGCGCCCCGCAATCCTATCGACTTAAATGCATAGAGAGGAATTGGAAATCATTGCGCTACTGTGGGCTCGCGTGATACCGAGGGCGTGATGCTTCACCCGAGGAGGTGTCTGTTCGACCGTGCCCGCCGCCGCAGATCCGCTCGCTCCTATAAATCCAGCGCGGGGACGCTTGTGCAGGTCACTTGCCTTTGTTTTCCTCGCCTTCCTGTCTTTGCCTGCGATAAGAGAAAACCAGAGCGAGGGAGCCGGAGAAGAGAGATCCCCACCTTCCCCTTCTCTCACCTTTTCGTTGTTCTGCCTCGGAGATGTCGTGGCCAGAGTGCTCTGGTCGGCCTAGCCGCGCGCTTGGCCTGGAGAAGAAGGGGTTCCTCCCCCCGCGGGATGTCTCCAAGTGGAGTGTGCCGACGGGGGTCGCCGTCCCTTCGCCGAGGGACGACGAAATCGTGGTGCCCGCCTCATTCTTCGAGCGGGGTTTCGGATTCCCGCTGCACCCATTTGTCCGAGGCCTACTGCACTATTACGAGGCGGAGGTGCACCATCTCAACCCCAACGGTGTGCTCCATATAGCAGTCTTCATCACGCTGTGCGAGGCTTTCCTGGGGATCGATCCCCATTGGGCGCTTTGGAGGCACTTCTTTCATGCTCGGCTAAGGAAGGACAAGCCGACGGATGCCCCGACGCCCATGGGTGGTGTGGCCTTCCAGCTGCGCGGCGGTACGCATCGGACTACATTGATGTGAACCTGCCGTCGTCAAACCGGGGCTGGCACTCCGAGTGGTTCTATGTTCGGAACCTGGGAGGAAGTGCCCCAGTCTTCACCGACCGTCTTCCCGAGGTGGGGCCCCAGTGGACTTGGGGCGCCGAACGGAAGGAGAGGAACAAGGTGACCGAGATCATCGACCGGATTGGCTCAATGAGCGAGGATCGACCGACGACGCTGCCGTGACGCTGCTCATGAAGATGCGCGTGCAACCCCTTATGGACAGGATCCACCCCATGTTCCAATATGAGGGCGAGTCTGATCCCATGAGGATGGCGAGACGCAGCTTCTCGCCGGAGGTGGGGCTCGTGTGTTCGCCAAGCACGGTGGCAAGACTCTCGAGGCGGCGGGCGGCCACCCCGAGCCATTCTTGGCGCGCAATCTCCCGGACCTGGTAACCCGAGCAGATCTCTTCCCTTCCTCTTTTTCCTTTTTGGCCCTTCACACTTGGTCTGACTAGTATCTCCGTGATTTCCAGGGTCTCGCCGAGATGGTCTCCCGGGTGTTGCTGCCGGGGGAGAAGGAGCTGAGGGCCGTGGTCCGCGCGGACTCCGCGCAGCGCGAATCCGCGCGCAAAAGGCGGAAGGAGGAGAGGAGGATGGAGAAGAAGAAAGAGCGCGCGGCGAGGGCCGCGCGTGGCGAGGAGGTCTCCGACACGACTGCCGTTGAATCGGCCAGTCTGGGGTCAACCTCCAGCGATAGTGGTGGCGGTGATGACCCATACCGCGGGCTGGAGATCGGGCCGTCAACTGGCGGCGGTCCGGACGAGGGTGTCCGCGCGGACGCTGCCGCCGTCACGCCTCAGGCAGAGGCATCCTCGGGGAAGCGGAGGGGCGATTCGCCTCCGAGAGGGAGGCCGGCGAAGAGGGCGTGGTAGCCCCGCACCCTCTCGGTGCTGTAAGTACTCTCCCCGTCCCCGAATCGCATTGTAGTAGAGTAGTCGTAGCAGTGGCGGTGCGCCCGGCTGGAGCCCCGGGAGGGTCGGCGTCATCCGCGCAACCGGCGGGGGCCGAGGAGACGCTGGTTCAGCCGAATCGCCGGGCGGGGTGGCACCGCCGGCCGAGCGATGGGTCGGCGGCAGCCGCGGCGGCGCTTGAGTCGCCGGCGAGCCGACATTAGTCGGGCGCCGTGGTCGAAGTCTGAGTGGGGAGGTCCGACGACCCTCGGCGAATCTGGCCTCGCCCGAGATTGAGGGGCGCGAAGAGCCCCGCCGCCACCGCGGGAGGCCGCTACCGCGGTTCATCTCTGACGGGATCCGCGCCGCGCCGGAGCCCGTTGGTGGAGTGGCTGTGCACCGGAGGCGATCGCCCTGAGTCATGGGGAGGTGCCGGATGATCTCCTCCAAGGACAAGTCGCCGGGGCCGCTTCAGGGGGGTCCACTCGGCCGCTAGCGCCTTCGTTGGCATGGCCAGGGGACGATTCGCTCGCGAGGCCATCTCCCGCACAGGACGACCCGACGGTGCACGGGGAGTGGGAGTCTTTCCAGGAAAGTGCTCGGGGGGTCGAGGCTGAGATGGGCCAGATTCACAAGGGTTGGCTCGCCGACTTCTCCAAAGAAGGTACTCGACGCCATCGGGGAATCATCCCGACCGCGGCGGTGTCGAACAACTCCCATCTTTGCCGCTTTGATGAGCTTTGCGCTGAACTTAACGGGCTTTCGTTTCGAGCGCTTTATGGGCTCGCTCGAGGACTGGCCCGAAGCCCGACGCCGGACGGCCAAAGGCCGACCGCCAAGGAGGAGCGCGATCGCTCGCGCCCGAGCCGCATGAAGCTCGGGGCGTTGTCGCGAGCGGAGGAGGCGGGAAGGTCCGCCAGAGCTAAGCCAGTCGCCGGGTCTTGCACGATGTGCGCTGGCCGACTCAATCCTGAAGGCGTAGGTAGCCGAGCTCAATCCTCCCGCAGATCCAATAAGCTAAGGATGCCGCTGCCGCCGCAGGAGACCGCGCGGCCGAAGCATCCCGCCTCAAGGCGAGCGACGGCCTGTAGGGTGCCGAACAAGGGCGCTTGAGCGGACGCCGCCGGAAGGAGCTGGCTTCGAGGGCGCGGCAGAGCGCACTCAGAGGAGCTCCACGCCCGGGCGACTCCACGGCTGGTAAGTAACCCAACTCTTGTAGTCAACTTCGCGATCGTGGCACGCGAGGTGTGCTCGCTTGACGCAGTTTTTGGTCCGCAGCACTGCAGAAGAACTTTAGCGACGCCGTGGAGGCGTGGAGGTCGGCGGTGTAGGAGCGTGACGTGGTGGTCGCGACGCGCGACGTGGCCTTTACGTCGCAGCAGCTGGCGGAGGGAGATCGGGCTGAGCTGGTCGCTGAGCTGACGACCGTCCGAGAGGACGGCCGAGATGTTTGCGACCGAGTGCTCGGGACCGTGCCGGGCCCGAGCTTGCTCGCCACCGAGTTAGCCCACGTGCCCGAGCACGTCAATAGCTCGATGAGCGAGGGTGTCATGCTTGGAGCCTCCTCGGCGCTCGTCTGCACTATCTCCCATTTTGATGGTATCAACCTCGCCACCGTCAGCAGCGGGATCGCTGGGAATTGGACTGAGGAGGAGATCGACAGGTTCGAGCTCCAAGTCAAATCGTACGCCCGAGTGAATGCTGACCGGATACCGCCCTAGAGCATCCTCCATCGAGAATAGGAGGAAAGTTAGAAAACTTAACATACTTTTCTTTCTTTTTGCGATGTATGAAACATTAGTATGTAATAAACTGAAGTTGGCAAATTCCAATCTATCTCTTGTACTTTCCTATTGTGATGAACGCTCGGAGACCATAGCTATAGAAACCGCGAGGGTTGGTAAAGCGTAGGTCGGGGCGTTACCATTTACAAGGGAAGCGTGAAGAGGACAAGAACTTGGCTACGAAGCATTCATGCGCACTTGCTCGGGACAGGAGTGTTCTCGACCGACCAAGGGTCGCTCCGTGTGGGCACTTCCTTCTTCCGCAAAGCGCTACTTAGCAACCGTAGCAGTCGGGGCGTAGGCCGTAGCACTTGGGTCGAGAGGGTTACCACTTTAGGAGGAACCCCGTGGTTGGTCGGGTCACCGACCCGTGTGAGTGCTTGACCTGGCTGTGCTCGCGCGGGAAAGGAGTGTTCCTGACTGACCAATGATCGCTCCGTGTGGGCACTTCCTTCTTCCGCAAAGCGCTACTTAGCAACCGTAGCCGCTGGGGCGTAGGCCGTAGTACTCGGGTCGAGAGGGTTACCGCTTTAGGAGGACCCCCGTGGTCAGTCGGGTCACCTACCAGCATGAGTGCGCCGACTAGAAGCGACTCGCACGAGTGTGCCGACCGGAGGCCCTCGAGCGCCGCGCGGTGACTGGGTACTCGGTAGAAGGGTAAAAAAGAGTGAGGGACAAGAAAGAGTTTTAGGGATAGAATCGCCTTAACTTTTCTATGTTCCATGCGTTGGAGATGACGTTGCCATCCGTGTCCTTGAGTCGAAAGGTGCCGGGTCAGAGAACCTCCACGACGGTGAACGGGCCTTCCCATGGTGGTGAGAGCTTGTGCCTGTCTTTGCTGGACTGAACCTGGCGTAGGACCAGGTTGCCCACGTTGAAGGACCGGCCTCGGACCTGACGGCTGTGGTAGCGTCGTAGAGCTTGCTGGTACTTGGCCGATCGTAGAATGGCTACGCATTCGCCTCGTCGAGCTGGTCGATGGCGTCTTGTTGCAAGACGAGCCCCCGTGCCTCATTAAAGGCTTGCAATCTCGGGGCACCGTATTCCAGATCGGTTGGCAAGACAGCTTCGGCACCGAACACCATGAAGAATGGTGTGAACCTGGTCGCCCGGGTCGGTGTGGTCCGCAGGCTCCAGAGGATGGAGGGTAACTCGGCCACCCATCGTCCCACGAATTTCTTTAGTCGACTGAAGATTCGCGGCTTGAGCCCTTGGAGAATCATGCCGTTTGCCCGCTCGACCTGGCCGTTGGTCCGCGGATGAGCCACGGCTGCCCAATCGACGCGGATGTTGAAGTCGTCGCAGAACTCGAGGAATTCCTTCCCCGTGAACTGCGTGCCGTTATCGGTGATGATGGAGTTCGGGACTCCGAACCAAAAAATGATGTCGCGGAAGAAGGTGGCCGCCTACGCCGATGTGATGCTGGTGACTGGCTTGGCCTCTATCCACTTGGTGAACTTGTCCACCGCGACAAGGAGGTGGGTAAAGCCCCCGGGCGCCTTTTTGAAGGGCCCGACCAGATCGAGTCCCCAGACCGTGAATGGCCATGCGATGGGGATCGTCTGTAAGGCCTGTGCCGGAAGACGCGTTTGCCGGGTGAAGAATTGGCATCCCTCGCAGGTACGGACGATTTGCTAGGCGTTGGACATGGCGATCGGCCAGTAGAAGCCTTGCCGGAAGGCTTTTCCTACTAGGGACAGGGGTGCGGCGTGGTGACCACAAACACCGCCATGGATATCGAAAGCGTACTGCCTCCTTGGTCGGGCTAAAACGCATTGGAGGACTCGGAGGACTCTTTTGTAGAGGTCTTCTCCGACCAAGACGAAGATTTCGCCGACGAGCGAGGCGCCGTGCCTCTGGCCGAGTCGGTGGGGAGCGATCCATCACCGGTCGGTTGACGAAGGGCTTCCTCGGCCGAATCGGTCATCAAGACGCCACGGCCCGACTGGCGATTTTACGTCCGACCGCCGGGCGGTCGGAGTGGTCACATCGAACAGCCGGACGGCCGCCGGCCGCCGAGTCCAATTGACTAAGGTCATGAAGATCGCAAACGAAAATCCCAGTGGGACCAGACTTTCTCGAGGCAAGGTTTGCTAGGTAATCGGCCTCACAGCTTGTAGCGCTCAGAGCTATGGTGAAGCTCGAACCCCTTGAACCTTTCCTCGAGCTTTCGCACTTCCCGACAGTACGCGGCCATGCGAGCGTCTTGGGGCTCGGCAGCCTTCATGACTTGGTCGACGACAAGCTTGGAGTCTCCATGAATGTAGAGTCGGCGAGCACCGAGGTCGGCAGCGATCCGGAGACCGTTGACGAGGGCCTCATACTCGGTGACGTTGTTGGTCGCATCGAAGAGCAGCCGAATGGCGTACTGGAGCTTGTTCCCGAGCGAGGAAACGATGACGACTCCCGCACCCGCGCAGTTCTTGGTGTAGGACCCATCGAAGTACATTGTCCAAGATTGGGAGTTCTGCGCTACGGTGGCGATTGGGATTCGTCCACCGGCGACGGTCACCAGTGGCTCGCGATTTGATCGCCGTTCGGGGAATGTACGATATGTCGTGGCCATTGAGCTCGAGCGCCCATTTGGCTATTCTTCCTGAGGTGTCGCGGTTGTGGACGATTTCGCCGAGCGGTGACGTGGTCACCACTGTGACAGGATGCCAGTCAAAGTAATAGACCAACTTACTCTTCGTGATGAGCATCGCATAGAGCAATTTCTGCACCTGCGTGTACCGAGCTTTGGACTCGGAGAGGACTTCACTGATGAAGTAGATATGCCGTTGTACCTTGAGTACATAGCCTTCTTTCGCTCGTTCTACGACAAGGGTCGCACTGACGACTTGGATCATAGCGGTGATGTAGAGGAGCAGCGGTTCTTCTGGTGCTGGGGCGACCAGTACCGGGGTTGAGGTCAGAAAAGTCTTCAGTCGGGTGAGGGCTTCCTGAGCCTCCTGGGTCCAGCGGAATTGATCGGACTTTTTGAGCAGCTTGTAGAGCGGCATTCCGCGCTCGCCGAGGCAAGACACGAAATGACTTAAGGCTGCAAAGCATCCGGTTAGCTTTTGGACCCCTTTCAGGTTGCCGACTGGGCCCATCTTCATGATCGCCGAGATCTTCTCCTGATTGGCTTCGATGCCACGCTCGGAGACGATGAAACCGAGTAGCTTTCTTGGGGACCCCAAGACGCATTTCGGGTTGAGCCGTGATTCGACACAGCGGAGGTTCGCAAAGGTTTCTCCGTGCCTGAGATGAGGTCACCGCCTTCCTAGTTTTGACGACGATGTCGCTAACGTGACGCTTCGATGTTACGCCTATCTGTCATCAAGCACGCTTGCATACATCGTATGTAGCGCCACGCTTTTTAGACCAAATGGCATCGCACGCAATGTAATGAGTCGAACGGAGAGATGAAGGAGGTCGCGAGTGGTCGGACTTCTTCACCGCTATCCGTGATAGCTCGAGTAAGCGCCCAAGAAGGACAAGGATTCGCACTCGCGTGGAATCAACGACTTGAGCCGATACGGGCAAAGGAACGGTCTTTGGGACACGCCTTGTTCGTGCTCGTAGTCGGCACACATTCTCCATTGCCCATATTTCTTTTTACAAGGACAGATTAGCCACCACTTGGGGTGGCGACTTCTTTTCAAACCTCGCGCCAAAAGCTTGAGATCTCTTCCCTATGACCTCGCGCTTCTCCTCGCCGCGGCAGAGGCGCGGGCGATCGGCCTGAGCCCGGTCATATGTTTAAGGAGTGCTCGGCGACTCCCTTGGGATTCCCGGCATGCCTGATGACCTCCATGCGAAGATGTCTCGCTTGGCGCGAGGAAATCGACGAGCGCTTTCCTATTTGGCGGGAGCGCTGCCCAACCCGCACGGTTTTGGCCGATCCTCGGATCGACCGCAACCTCCTTCGTGTCCTCGGCGGACTTGAAGGATCCTCGACTCGACTTTCCGAGTCGGGGCGACTCGAGGTTTCCTGAGGTTCGCGAGTTTGGCTGAGGCGATGACCGTTGATGCCAACTCGCAATTGCTTCGCTCGCAGTTGTAGGCAAGCTGAAAAGATGAGGCCACGGTGATTACTCCCCGTGGTCCAGGCATCTTCAGCTTGAGGTAGGTGTAGCTAGGGATCGCCATGAACTTGGCGTAGCACGGCCTCCCCAGGATGGCGTGGTAGGAGCCGGGAAAATCCACAACCTCCAAAGTGAGGGTTCCGGTGCGGAAGTTGTCCGATCCCCCAAAAGTCATGGGTAGGTCGACCTACCCGAGTGGGTGGGCCTGCTGGCCCGGGATGACGCCGTGGAAAGGCTCCTTGCTCACGAGGTTCGAGCTGGACCCCATGGCGCAAGCATCTCAACATACAGATGTTGAGACCGCCGCCCGCCCATGAGCACCTTAGTCAGGCGCTTTGTCCCCACGATGGGGTCGACCACCAGTGGATATCTCTCTGGCTGCGGAATGTGGTCGGGTCGGTCCGGTCGAAGGTGATCGGAGTTCCGACCAACGAAGGTATTGGGGGACGGCGGGAGTTGCCGTGTGGACCTCGCGGAAGGCGAGCTTGAGCCGCCGCTTGTCGGAGTAGCATGCCGGTCTGCCAAAGATCATCAGGCAGCCGTCAGGTTCTGGGAACTCAGCGTCGGCCCTATTTTCCTCGGCCCATGGTGCCGGGTCTTGCTTCTTTCCTTTACCCCGCGACGTTGTGGGGGTGCCGAAGAGGAAGTGCCTCAGGACTTCGTAGTCCCAGTATTTGTGCTTGACGGGGAACTCGTGGTTCGGACACGGGCTCTCCATCAGCTTTTCGAAGTGGTCGAGCGGGATAGCCAATCGCGCTTTCTGCTTGGCAGGGTAGTCGGCGGCCGCGACCTGGCGGCCTTCTCGGCGTTGCTTCCCTTGCCGCTTCCGTTTATCGGAGCGGTCGAAAGGGGACCCGGCTTGAGCGCTGGGCCCTTGCTTGGCCTTTCCTCTCTCGAAGATGGCCCCCACAGCCTCTTCGCCAGAGGCGTGGCTGGTGGCGATGTCCAAGAGCTCCTTGGTGGTTCTGGGCTTGACGCAGCCCAGCTTGTGCACCAAGGCCTTGCAGGAGGTCATTGCATCAGAGATGTCGGGGAGCTCATTGCATTGTCAGGAGAAGCACCGGATGTAGTTCCGGAGAGTCTCTCCCGCCGCTGCAGCTTCTTAGGTCCTGTGAGTTTCGTGGCGCTTGTAAGTGCCTTGGAAGTTTTTGACGAAGAGGCTCTTCAAGTTGGCCCAGTTCCTGATCGTCTTCGCGGGCAAATACTCGAGCCAGGCTCGAGCTGAGTTCGCAAGGTAGATGGGGAGGTATTGGATGATGAAGAGGTCATCCGTAGTTCCCGCCCGCATGCGAGCCGGAATCTTCCACCAGACGGGTTCGCGTCCCAAAGGTGTACTTGGCTATGTTGATCGGTGCTCAACCTCGCAGGAAATCGCTAACGGATCCCCGATAGAAGGCCCGTGGTCCCGACCATCGGGCTCGGCCGCGGCCGCCGCGGGCGATCGGCCGCCACGACCCGTGACCGGGCCGCTTCGTCCGCCGTTTTTTTCGTGCTTCGATGGTGGCGCGGACGTCGTAGTCGTTACCGAGGCGCTGGCGCACCGGGGTGTGCGAGGCCTGGGCCGCTGGCGCCAGGTCGCTATTTTTGCCGACCACCGGCCCGAAGCGGCGATATGGCTCGGGCGGCTGGAAGAGGCGCCCGAGTGGTGGGAGCCGGAGCCCTGCATGTGTTGCACGGTAGCGCATTCGACTAGCCCCCGGAGGTTCTGGTACGTCGCCTTGGCCTCCGGGTCGTCCGGCCGGAATGCCGCAGCAAGATTGGCGATCGCGCCACGCTTTGGCTTGCGTGGGGAAGAACGAGGGCCGCTCTGATTCTCCACCACCTGGTGGTGTACCGACGCCAAGGCCCACGTGCGGCGCCAGGCGCGAGTGGAGGCTCGGTCGAATTTTCTCCGTCGTCACCGGAGTTTGTCGAGCTCGAGCCTTCGCCTCCAGCTCCTCGCTGCCGTTGGAGCTCGCGCGCGAGCTTGAGTGTGTTCGGCCGCCACCGCCGATATTCCTCTCTTCCCGCGCCTGTGCGCCGGATGAGAACTCCCGTAGTCGCGGGGTTGCGGTCGGATTGACCACACCCGCCATGTTGCACTCGCGAGTGCGCCTGTCGGGCAACACGCCCGTGCCTGAAAGCCGGAGTCGGGCCGGAGGAGTCCTCCAGCAAGTCGTGGACGGAGGCCGGCATATTGCCGGCCATTGCCACGAGGTGAGAGCCCACGGGGGGCGACATAGTCGCCTGCCCGAGCTCACGGGTGTCGTTGCCAGAGATGGCGCAGGGCTTGGTGGGCTCCGACCTCGGGGTTCGCACGGGAGCCTTCAGCCGGAGGTTGCCAAGATCACCAAAGATGGAGTCTAGGTTCCCAGCGGATGCCTGGTCTCGAAAGGTGGTGGGGACGAGCATGAGCTCTCCTACAAGTGGCAACGGGTCGAGGGAGCCGAGCGATCCAGCCCTTGACGCGAGACGCCGCCGCAGAAGGAAGCCATCAAGGAAGCGATTGGGAATCCGGAGTTGATGATGAGGACGCACAAAGACCCCTACCTGGCGCGCCAACTATCAGTGTTTCGAGCACCGGCGAGTGAATTTTTAAGTCTAAGGGGTCGCGCGCTCCCTCTCCTTGAATGGTTAGACTCAGGAGTCCAAGACGATATCGTTCGGGCCGAACGCCCCTACTCCGGGCGTGTGGTGGTGTTGTATTGCTACGGGTGCGTATGATCGCATCGCTTTTACAAGCTGGAGCCGAGGCTCGAATGGGTGAGAGCAAATACAACCTATTCGTGAGGATCGAGAGCAGGAGTCCGCCGCGTCTCCAGAGGATCCTCGCCTCCTTTATTTAGCCTGAGGGGCAAAGTTACATGGGAAGTTGGGAGCAAAAGGGTGAGGTGATCTATGCTAGGAGCTCGTCCTTCGCCTTGTCGCTTGATAGCGCCCGCTTCCCCACGCCGGTAGGTGAACTCACCGAGCAGAGCAGCTTGCCGCTTCACCGGAAATAGCGCACCGCCTTTGTAAGCCCTCGAGTGCATCGACGCTGCTCGGGAGAGAGCGCGCCTATACCGCGGCGCGCTTGGACGATGAGATCGAACTTGACTTTGAGATCTCCTACCACCTCGGAAGGAGTCACCGCCTCGCACGCTACTGCGCTATCGTGATCCGTAGGGCACGTGGCTAACGGCCGTGGAGGCCCGACACTTGGCCCTTGGCGGAGATCGCCGCCTTGGTCGGAGATCGTGGGAGTCCGACTGCGGGGTCGAACGCCTATCGGCCGGGACGAGCTTGGGCAGCCGTTAGGTCGGGTCGATCGCCCTTCGTGGCCCCATGGGGCCTTTGGTCGAGTCGTTCTGGGCGCCCGCTCATTACCCGGTCGTTGGGGTACCCATTGTACGAGTACTCGTCAGATATCATCTATAAACACGACCACGAACTTATCCAGGTATTCCATAAAAACCTTATTCATTAAGTTCATGAAATAAGCTGGTGCATTTGTCAAACCGAAGGACATAACTTTGAACTGAACTCATAGTGTCCATATCTTGATGAAAATGCAGTCTTCGGTATATCCTCTGATCGGATCTTCAACTGATGATACCCTGATCGGAGGTCAATCTTGGAGAAGACTCCTGCTCCTCTCAACTGATCAAAAAGATCATCGATCTTGGGTAGCGGATACTTATTTCTTTATTGTCACATCATTGAGTGCACGATAGTCTATACACATCCTAAAACTCCCGTCCTTCTTTTTGACGAACAGGACTGGTGCTCCCCATGGCGATGAACTAGGTCTTATAAATCCTTTTTCCAACAGCTCTTCAATTTGTTTCTTCATTTCCACCAACTCATCTGTGGACATCCGGTAGGGTCTCTTAGCTAAAAGAGCTGTCCCTGGTACAAGTTATATAACAAACTCAATATCCCTATCCGGCGGCATTCCGGGTAAATCATCCGGGAAAATATCCGGATATTCATTGATTATCAGAACATCTTCTAGGCTGATGACCTTCACGCTGTTGACCATCAACCGCCCATCCTGCATCGTCGTTGTTCAAATTCAACCTCTTCCATTCGGCTCGATCGATATGACTCTTCGTCCGTAGTCCAACACTACCTTGTGCTTAGTTAGCCAATCCATTCCCAGGATAACATCCAGGGTTTGGGTATTCAGGATAATTAAGTTCGCTAGGAACTCTATTTTCCATTAATTATTAGTCTTACCCCAGAACATCCTGCTTTTGATCGGAGTTCGATCCGTGATTGACTACAAGCACACATTTAAGATTTACCATATCCAGATTGTTTTGAACAGCAAAATCTCGAGAAACAAATGAATGTGAAGCTCCATAATAAAATAAAACAAAGAGGTGGCATCGAGTTTACTAGAACTTACCCAAAGACAATGTCCGTAGCATTCTGGACTTCATCTGTGGTGATGTGGTTGACTCGGCCTCGCGCGGTTGCTTGAGACGGAGTTGCTGACGATGATGCCCCGCGGTTTACATTTGGCACTAGAGTCCTTGCAGGTGTGTTCCCCAGGTTAAAGCGAACAGGGGTGACACCTCCCTTCTTAGGGCAGTTGTTGGCAAAATGCCCCAGTTCATTGCAATGATAGCATCGTCTTCCTGCTACCTAGGAATTCCCTCCAGCTTGTACCACCAACCTGGCCGGAGTTTGAACATTTTGGCCCACTGGACGATTTGCCGACGGCGGTGCCTCACCACCGCCTCGTCCGAATCTGACAAATTGTTGGGGTGTCGTTGTTCTCTGCTTCACCGCCCTGACGACCTCCTTGTTGCGCCATTCTGCGCTTTCTGTTGTCATCCAACTCCCGGCGCTTATCCTCCAAGATGAGAGCCTTGTTGACTAACTCTTGGAAGTCAGGGAATGTGTGGGTGATCAATCCCACTTGCAGCCCTGCATTCAATCCCTTCATAAAGCGGGATTGTCTCGCTTTGTCCGTAGCTATGTCCTTTGGTGCGTAGCGTGCCAACTGAGTAAACTTGTTCAGGTAGTCGGCCACTGATTGGCCACCCTGCTTGAGATTCCGAAATTCTTCCTTCTTTAGATCCATGATACCCTCTGGCACATGGTATTGGCGGAAGGCTGATGTGAACTCCTCCCATGTGATACCCTGAGGATCCTCATGCGATGCACAAAAGTTTTCCCACCATTCTACGGCTGTTCCCTCTAATTTATGAGAGGCATAGAGTACCCTCTCATATCCTACACACTGGGTTATGTGCAGCTTCCTTTCTATTGTCCTCAGCCAATCATCCATCTCCAACGGATTAGCATTGCCCGAGAATGTAGGTGGGCGAGTCCTCATGAACTCTGACAATCTTGAATAGGGGTGTGGTGCATGGTTACCCCCTTGCTGAACATTTGCAGCAGCTTGGTTGGAAATCGGCTGCATGGTCTGCATCATGGTGTTCATCAACTGGGTTTGGGCAGCTAGGAAAGCTCCCAGATTCTGCAGATCAACTTGCGTGGTTGAGGAATTGGCTCTCATTCCGTTCCTCGCTCGGTTGGCACCACTTTCACTGGCTCCAACATTTCCACGAGTCCTCACCATCTGCTGAACAACTTCCATGGTTAAGAGAAGAAGAAGAAAGCATAGGCAAGTAAAGGAACTTATACAGGGGAAACAGGTGTAACTTAAGTTATTTAGAAACTTTATTAATTTAATAAAATAGTATGGTTGCTCACAAGTGCCTAGGGCAATGCAACACATACCAGACACTCACACACGAAAGTAAACAAACATTAACACTCAACAACGACTCACACCTAATGGTGACTCTGAAAAAGACGCGACTCAAACACTCGAGTCTCAACACCATACCAACTAGATTCAAAAAGACTGACTCAACATTTGAGTCAATTCAGAAGAACTCTCAGTCACTGAGCCACCCGGGGTGCGGTCCTCCCGGTGGATACTGTGGCGGTTGCGGCGGCATAGGGCAACCGGTCCTCGATGCCCTATTGCGCCTGCATTTAATGACCCCATCGACTCGGCCGTCCCAAGGCCGCTCGCTCCTCGCTTCCTCGATCTGGGTCATGCAGCCCAGAATCGCTCAAAGCTCAGTCCGCATGCAGCCATCTCCACCATGAACCTCTCGCATAGCGTGAGCTAGGTTCTCCCGCAGTTGAGTTCTCACCTCCGTGACCTCGTCGTGGGCTCTCTGCAACTCCTGGACTGTCTAATCCATGGCCTCCTCCTGGACGACAACATACCTCGCCAGGTGAGTGATCGTGGCATCTTCCTCCAAGAACTCCATCTTGTTGTGGCGATTATCTCGACGCGGGTGGTGATGAAAGACAGTGCCCTCCAACTCTGCGGAGTAGGTGCGGGCGATCTGCCGCATCGCAAGACGCGCCATCTCTTGGATCCCGGCCTCAAGTGAAGTCCTCCTGACGGTGATGTAGATAGGACGGCTCGCCCTCGTCCTCTCTCAAGCATAAACATGGATCTTGACATCCCAGGTGATATCAAGTCCTGCTCGCACTATAGTAGTCCCCTGATAGATTGGCCTATCGAAGCCTCCGAGAAGTTGCATCATACGCCATAGCTCAGCGGCAGTGCGCTCTCCATAGGTGTGGATCTTCCACATCTGCCAAAATAGACCTCATTTTAAAACACAAGATAACAACAGAAAATGCAGCATAGGTATGATCAAGAGAGAAAAGATAAGTCGAGATTTCACTGATATTCTTGCTCAAGTTGTTAAATTTTTAGAAAATAGTTTTATCCACCAGACAAAACTAACCTAATTAGGGTCAAGTCCTACAATCACCGCTCGATACCACTCTGTCTGACCCGATTCTCGAGAATCCGACCCTCCGTATTCTCGCCACCCAGATCACGCTTAGCACACACAAATTTTTACTGTGGTTGCACATTACAAACATTACAACGATACAATAATAAATAGTGCAAACATTTATATAAACTGAATTGTACAACCTTATGGTCTCCTTACATAAATCAGCCACGCAGGGCTTACATTATCAAAGTAAGAAAGGAAACAACGGAAAATAAATAAACTACGAAGAAACCCATCACTAAGCCACAGGCAACCGACTAGGCTTGCTCCCTAATTGTCTGGCTCTTCGATGTACTCCTCCTCCCAGACTGGCGTAGACTCCTCCACTGTTGTTGGGGTTGATAGGCAAGGAGGGGTGAGTACTCAAGGCACTCAAAGAAGTAATAATGCATGCACGCGTACTATTACTACATGCAAGGTTTATTCCAAAGAATTGACATACTTGGTTCTTTTGCATCAAACAACATTTTTAAACTAGCATCTTATTTAGATTAAAAGCAGTGAAACAGTTATATATAATGCTAAGTTCTTCAAACAGTTTTTCTTCAAAGATTCTCAGCACACTTTTAATAATTCATTTTCACACCGCACACACCACCCATTCCACATTTTTGTTTTTGAAGATCTAACCCTTGGTCAGAATCCCGAGCAATGTCCAATACCACGGACACGGCTATTCGAATAGATTTGACACTGCAGAGGTTGTACACTTTACCCACAAGATACACCGCCACCACACAGTGATTGTCCGTAATAAAGCCTTTCAGAACCTCTACCTTAACTAATGAACCTCTTCTGTATTGCCTTCACTATCACTCCCCTCACACAGAGCCAAGTATAGGACATGCCAACACCGTTGGATGGGCACCAAGCCGTAGCACGTGCGCGCCCCACACGATACACCCTGCATCACACCCCGAGGTATCGAGGAAAGATATCGTAACCCTAATCAACTAGGTCTGTCCCATACCAGACATGTGGTTGTACGGGTGACTCAGTTCAAAGGCTTGCAAGGTGAAGTCCTTAGCTGACCAAGGCAAGACTTCGAACACTCGACAGTGGCACATAGCCCAATGTGGCACACAGACTCACATCACTCATCAACCCATTGCCACACAGGCCCACTTGGCACAAAGCCTCTTGCCACTTGCCCCAGTCTAAATCATTTCCCACCCAGTTGATTATTGAGCAACACCTGCCAACAATAACTCAACATAGGTACAGAACCACACAAGTCTCCATACTTCAATTTCATCATGTGACATCATCGCACCACTTTCAAAATACATTCAATATTTCATTAGTCAACATTGATACATTTTCCGAAAGATCATTCATGACTCGTTGCAAGGCTAAGGTTCTAATCACGGTCTAGCCTCCCGTGTTGGCATCATATTAATATCCAACAAATACGAATAACCTTAGGGTGGACAATGATTTAAAGGCATACAAATAGTAATTTCAAGGTGGTGATAACAATATGGATTGATTAGCTACATACCCCAAATCAATTTAAATACATTTTTAATTAACTTAGCATGAGTAATTCCAAAGCAACATACATTTAAAAACTAGGGTCAAAATGGTCAAAGCATCACTTGCCTTCAAAGAGTTGCTGGTCGTGTTCTTAAGCTTGATCTTGGGCGATGAACTCTTCCTCGAAACCTCCCGGCAAATTTGCGTCTACGCGTAAAAATCATATATGCAATAAATAACCAAAACAGTAGACTATATAACCTCAAAAATTCAAATAAAATTCATCATTAAAAAAGCATAATTTTACAAATTTTTAGAAACTAGAATCACCTCTATCGGAGTTCAAATGCAAAAGTTATAGCCTTTCAAAATTTGCAAATATTTTTTAAAAAACCGAATTAACATGATTATTTTTCAATAGAAAAACCGATTTATTGCGTCAGCATGACGTCAGCCGACACGCGGCGCACTGTGCAAACCACATCGCTTCGGCCTATGGATCGGGTCCATGGATCGGCTCGTCCACGGTGGACCCGGCCCACGGAACAAGGCACTGCCCCCACCGATGACGCCAAGATCGACGCCACCGATCGCCTCGAGATTCGTGCACAAACACGTGTCACTATCTCTGCCATCGCTCGACCAACAGCCAAATCTCAGCCACGCGGCGCAATCGGGACCGTCAAAGATTCAACGGTCAGATCTACCGACACATGCCGCTATGCACCGAGATGCGCGCGACACGCGTCGCGCATCCAACCGCGCCCACGCATCCAACGGCTAGCCACGCACCGACTCGACGACGCCTCAAGCTCCACGCCTCCATGCGTCGCGCATCCGACGGCGCACCCGAAATCGACGGCTGGATCCCGCGCACGCCTGGCGATGCCTCGGCTTACACGAAGACACGCGTTGCAATCCCGACGGCCCATTGAAATCAACGGCCGAGATGGGTCTGATCCCCGGTCAAAATGTAGATAGTTAGGGCAACCCAGATCTAATTTCTACCGTTTAGATCTAATCCGAAGGCGCAGGTTACCGGAGCGGTTTACTGTGCACAAGAAAACATGGCACAATCTCAAGCATCCACCGCAGAACTAACGGCTAAGATCTACTAAAAGACCTAATATCCAGATCTAATCTACGCCGCACAAGACAGATCTAACAGCTACGATCTAATCCAAACGTAAATAGAGAAGGGGCTACGTGGACTCACCTACACGGTGCGATGAAGATCAAACGGTCGGCGGGGTTCGACGAGGTTGACGGCGGCGAAGAAGGAGAGGCTGCCGGAGCTGAGGAAGACGAGGACGTCGACGGCGTTGCAGAGCGTTCCCGGCGTGAAGAAGTGGCGCGTTCGACGCGTCTCGGAGAGATCGGTACTCCGGTGACCTCGGTAGCGGCGGAGGTGAACTGGGGACGGCGGAACGAAGCAAGGACGACGGCGGAGCGAGAGAACAACTACGGCGAGCTCGCACGGGCGCTAGAGAAAGTCTCGACATGCGTGCAAGGAGTCAAAAATAAGCGGCGAGAAGAGCTCTACACGGCGCAGCAACCGACACTTTAAAAGGAGCCTCGACGTGCGCGCAATCACCGGTGAAATGAGCGGAAACGCTCGGTGGCGACGACGCCGGCCGAATCGACGGGCACAATCTCGACCGTCACAAGGCGACGATCCAAGGCGCGACGCAGCGACGCGGCAACGGCAATCGTTGATCCCGATCCGACGGCGCGACGCAAAGCGCTAGGGTTTTGATGCTGGGTCAATGAGCACAATGTCGGGCCACCCAATACTATTCACCTGTTTTTCAAAGCTTTTCTTATTTAAAATAAAACAGATAAATAAACAAAGCCAAATTACATAGAAAAATACCCGAAAAAATCCAAAAAAAAATCTGGAAAATACTTTGAGACATTTGGAACTCAAATAAAATATTTTCAATAAAACTTTACATAAACTTTTCCATTATTTAATTGATTTCAAGAAAGGCCATATTTGAATAAATCCAAATAAATTTCAATAAATTCCCAAAATTTCTCAAAAAGAAAAAATACTCCAAAATTTAATTTATTAAAATTTTTAGGGTGTTACAGAGGGACATGAAGCTGGTTTCTAGATCTAGCTAACTTAGTGTAGATCCATTTGTTCTCTATGATGTAAAGTAGTAACTAGTTCAAATTTGCATTATATTTAAGATCTAGATTGGTAAAGAGGGAAATGAAGCTGGTTAATTTCTAGATCTAGTTTGGGGTAGATCCATTTGTTCTCTCTGATGTAAAGTAATAATTGGTTCTAATTATATTATACTCAATATGTAGATAGTTACTTAAAGGAAGGTGACCTAGGCTAATATTGGGTTGTAATAGCATTATATTCAAGGTATATACATCTAGCTTGGTAAAGAGGCAATTGAAGATGGTTTTGATATAGCTTGGTGTAGATCCATTTGTTCTTTTTGATCAAAAGTAGTAATTGGTTCTAATTGCATTATACTCAAGATGTAGCTAGCTATGTAAAGAGAGAATTGAAGATGCTAAGTTTAAATGTAGCTTACATATGTTTATATATCCATTCGTTATTTTTTATGTTAGGAGCTATATAAGTTAATTGGCAAGTTTAAATGTAGCTTATAGGTAGCATATGTGTGCATGTGCACTCCTAGTGTACTTAATTCATTATTTAAACCTATTGTTATATACGTAGCGTAGATGGACCAAAGCTGGATGTACGCTAAAAACCGTGCGAGCGCCGAGTACATTAAGGGCGTCTTGGCTTTTAGAAGAGCTGCAGAGGAAGATATGTTGAACAACGGGGTGGAATTTATGCCTTGTCCATGCATTGACTGCGAGAATCTGAGGATGTTTCGAAACCCAACGCAGATCGAAGCACACTTGATTCTACGGGGTTTCAAAAGGGGGTATATATGTTGGACCAGTCACAGTGAAGAGCAGATTATGCAGGGAGCAAGTAGTACTGACATCGTCGATGAAGTCAACGATACTCTGGATGATATCAACTGTGCTTTCGATGAGGATAGGTTTCACGATGATAATTTGGATCAGATGTTGCAGGATGCAGAAGGGAACTGTGATGAGCGTGAGTATGTAAAATTCTTGGGCTTGATGGACTACTCACAGAAACCTTTGTTCACAGGCTGCAAGTCAAAATAAACAAGGTTGTCATCCGTGCTAGAACTGCTAAAATAAAAGTCAAGTAACGGTTGGTCCGATAAGAGTTTCACAACGCTGTTAGGTCTGTTAGAGGACATGCCTTCGGAGGGAAACGAGTTGCCGACAACCATCTACAAAGCCAAGAAGGTTCTTTGTCCCTTGGGAATTGAAGTAGAAAGAATACATGTCTGTCCAAACGACTGTATCCTCACTGCAAAGAATACGCAAACTTGCATGTATATCCGGTGTGCAACACATCCCAGTACAAGTGTAAAGATAGATCAGATGACGACGACGAGGGCATCGAGGTGAAGAAAGGACCTCCTGCTAAGGTGGCGTGGTATCTGCAAGTAATTCTCTGTTTGAAGCGTTTATTTGCGAATCCAAAGGAGGCAAAACTGCTTCGGTGGCACTCGGATGAGCGTAAGAACGACGAAATGCTAAGGCACCCTGCTGATTCCACCCAGTGAAGAAATATCGATAGGAGGTTTCAGAAATTCGCTGTGGATCCGAGGAATATAAGGTTTGGATTGAGTACAGACGGAATGAATCCTTTCGGTAACATGAGCAGTCGTCATAGCACTTGGCCTGTGAATCTCTGTATCAACAACTTTTCTCCTTTGTTGTCTATGAAGTGGAAGTACATTTTATTGTATATATTTATCCAAGGCCCAAAGCAATCTAGGAACGATATTGATGTGTACCTAGCACCATTGGTGGAAGATCTGAAAATGTTGTGGGCTGCTAAGGTACAGGAATGGGATACTCACAAACATGAGTACTTCACTTTGCATTGCCTGTTGTTCTGCACCATAAATGATTATCCTGCCCTTACTAACCTGTTGGGCCAGAGTACAAAAGGAGCCAAAGCATGTACTCACTGCTTAGATGACACCGGGAGTGTGTGGCTGAATCACTCAAGCAAAACCATGTACATGTGTCACCGTAGGTTCCTCCGGAGGAATCACCCATACCGCAAGATGAAGAAACACTTCGACAGAATGAACGAATACAGTTTAGCTCCAAAACCTTTAAGCGGGATAGATGTTCATGATATGGTTAAGAACTTGGATGTTGCGCTTGGAAAGGGACGTAAATCGAGGACCCTTGAGAAGAGCATGTGGAACAAGAGATCAATATTTTGGGACCTACCTTATTTGAAGCACATAGAAGTTTGGCACTGCCTCGACGTCATGCATGTAGAGAAGAATGTTTGTGATAGCTTGATTGGTCTCTTACTGAACATTAAGGGCAAAACAAAGGATGGTATCAACGCACGGCTTGACTTGGTCTGTATGGGTATCAGACCTGAGTTAGCGCCGAAAGAGACCGAAAAAGACCGAACGTACTGCGAACCTGCTTGTTACACTCTATCCAAGGCTGAGAGAACTGAACTGTGCCAGTGCTTGTATGGTGTGAAAATTTTGTCTGGTTACACCTCCAACATGAAGAGACTTGTTTTGATGCAAGATTTGAGTTTAACTGGCATGAAGTCTCATGATTGGCATGTGCTTATGACACAGATGCTCCCTGTGGCAATTAGAAGTATTTTACCGAGTAAGGTCCGGGAGACAATCACAAGACTGTGTTATTTCTTTAACACAATTGCTGAGAAGGTCATCGATCCCGAAGGACTAGATTCTCTGCAGGCCGAGGTGGTAATGACTCTATGTAATCTTGAGATGTATTTCCCTCTATCATTTTTCGATATCATGGTCCATCTCATTGTTCAAATTGTGAGGGTGATAAAGATGTGCGGGCCCGTGTTCCTACATAGCTACGTGCACTAAATCCCATTTCACGGTTTTGCAACACAAGGTTGTTGTGGCCCTGTATATCGATGAGCACTAGAACTGACTACGGCAAGAGAATCCGTCGCGGCAGGAGTCCTAGATCATCAGACAGCATAACCTTCAGTTCAACAGATGGTTGAAGGAGCGACAACCCATCACTGGAAGCTCGTCAGGTGATACGCTGACATAGTTGGCAAAAGGACCAACATTTACAGTTGTAACATGGAAAGGATACGACTTAAATGGGTACACATTTTACACGAGAGATCAGAACATGAAGAGCACAAACCAGAATAGCGGTGTTCGCATAGATGCGCTCAATACTGCTCAGTCGACGAGGAGCTCATACTATGGGTTCATTGAGGAAATTTGGGAGCTCGAGTACATACTATTCAAGATCCCCTTATTTCAGTGCCGTTGGGTTAACCTGCAGCACGTGAAGGTTGGTAAGTACGGTGTCACTACTGTGGACCTCGAACATGTCGAATACCAAGACGAACCATTTGTTCTCGCTAAACAAGTTGCTCAAGTCTTCTATGTAACCGACAAGTCCAACAAGAAGCGCCACATGGTTCTTCAGGGAAAGAGGAGGATTGTCGGAGTTGAGAATGTGGTAGATGAGGAATAATACAATTAGTTTGACAAGTTGCCTCCTATCGGTACTTGCGTCATGGTCCAGGAAGAACAACATGACGAAGCTAGCTACACCCGTGTCGACCATCGTGAAGGACTAATTTTTATACAGAAGAATAAGCAAGTGGAGTTATGATTAGGTAATCATGTTTATTTCAAGTGTAGATGTATGTATCATTTATAATTAATGGGATGTATGTATTATATTTTATTAATAACTTGAGGGAAAATTTTAATTTCAGAAAATCTTAATTAAGTTGGATAACAAAATTAACTTGGGTTACAAAAATTAACTTGACCAAAATTAAGAACTTAGGTTGGGTAAACAAATTAATTTGGGTAGTAGGAAAAAATGTCTTAAAAAACTACCTATGAAAAATAGGCTTGAAAAAAACTAATTAAAAATAAACAATCTCAAAATAATCTACTTAATGGTAACAAGGCGAAAAAAACATATCACAAACGGTTTTCATTTTGAACCATCTGTGATAGGCAGAATCACAGACGGTTCAAAATGAAAACCGTCTGTGATCCACTGCCGCGCCAAGCCCCTTGCCCCTGCCGCGCCCTAGCCCTCTTCACAGACGGTGCACTGAGTACAACTGTCTCGCTCGTGCAAAGCAAAAATTGCTTTCCCTGGAATTCGAACCCGGGGCCATACGTATGCAGGCCAAGCCCCTTGCCAGCCAAGCTAAGTACCACTTATTGAGTTATATACATAATATACTATATGAGGCGGCTTGTATCACAGACGATTCAATCTTTGAAACGTCTGGGATATGTCCCCTTATCCGCAACCCGCCGCTGCACTCTGTCTTGCCATTCGCTAAGTCCCGCACCCCACTAGCTCTTGCTGCGCCTTCACGCCCTCGCCCTCACTCCCTCGCCATCGCCCTCACGCCGTCGCCCTCACACCCTAACCCTAGCCCTCACGCCCTTGCCGTCGCCACCGCGCCCTCACGTCCTAACCCTAGCCCTCATGTCCTAACCCTAGTGCTCACGCCCTCGCCCTCGCCCTCGCCCACTCGGCGGCGCACTCCCCCTCAGAGGCGCCCTCCCCCTAGTGGCTCCCCCTCGGCGGTGCTCCTCCCACCCAGCAGCACCCCCCCTCCGCGGTGCCCCCTCCCACTCTGCAACGCCCTCCCCGTCGCCGTGTCCCCCACGTTGGCTCCGCTCCGGTGAGTCCTCCCCCGCGCCCCCTCCTCCTCTGTATCCCCCACGATGGCTCCCCCTCCGGTGAGTCACTTGGACATATTTTAAGTTTCAGTGGAAATTATTTTCTAGGTTGATATCTAATTGGTGTAATCTTAGGGTAATACATGTTTTGATCTCAGAATACTTTCCCTGTTTTCAGGAATTCAATAACTATCCATTGTGATAGATTTTGATATTATGTTTTATGGGGAAGTAGTTTTGCTGCCATTCAATTTGGAGTACAATTATATTCAGTTCTTCCATCATGCTATTTT
This sequence comes from Otatea glauca, assembly GCA_036346275.1. Taxonomy (NCBI): domain Eukaryota; kingdom Viridiplantae; phylum Streptophyta; class Magnoliopsida; order Poales; family Poaceae; genus Otatea; species Otatea glauca. The sequence continues at coordinate 23,332,998 of CM070724.1, forward strand.
CATCAGTGTGCGCAATCTTTTAGATTCTTGGGTAGTCTTAAGTTGTACCACCCGAGTTCCCAGCACTGCCTTATGTCACACTTTTACGTTGAAGAGGAGAGTTCCTATTACTGAAGCATTATTGGGCCAAGGAATGGACTTTTCTGTCCTTTTTTCCTTATCACCATTATGTTATGATTGCACTAAACTTGTCTATCTTCAAACCTTTTGCTTCCATAAGAAGTTTGAGTACATTAAAAAATCTGTCTACACAATAGTTCGGTTGTAAGTTAATGCTGAGCTGCAACTGAATTGTATTCTTGCATTTCATCTATATATTGTGACTTGTGATCAAGGTATGTATACATGAAGTCTTGAACTGCTTGTAGCTAGCTCTAGTTCCAGAGTATTGAAATTTGAAAAGGCCCCAAACTAAGTAGTACTATAACTAGGTTTTTCATATTTCAGTACAACTCGGTTTAATTAGCATTATTATGGGCAATAAATAATAAACAGTAAGAAAAGAGTTTTTATATGAAAAAAATGCAGGAAAAGAAGCAAAGTATCTAGCTTAGCTAATCATATCTACTCATCATCCTAGTTATTTGTCTTGTGATTTTGCTTCTACATTTTAGTTTTTGAGTTCCTCTAGTTGTTCTATGATGGGTTATTGTTTTCAGCTGCCATATAGCTTCTCCTTTCGTGGAATCTCTTAGTCCAGTATGCTTCAATCAAAAACTGCAAATTGCATTAAAGATGCATATATGTTCTACGATTTATAACATGCTGTTTGTGTCATGGAAACTCCACCTTGCTGCCTTCTCGTTGCTCGATGATGATAATAGGTGAAGTAATGATCATAACAGTTAATTTTGTGGCCTTGAACCAGTAGATTTGCATGTTAATAAGTCTTTCTGTTGCTCAATGATGATATTTGGATTATTTGATGAATATAACAATTAATGATGTGAATAAGGCCTTGAATCAATAGTCTTACATGCTAGGAAGCTTTGATCTATTTCACGGTTTTGTCTTATCAACATTCAAGCCTGCTATTGTATTGTTTAGCACCTGTCAGCATTGCTTTGTTGCTTCTATTCTGATCTGCCAGCTTTTGGATAGTATATAGTTACTTGGTTTGGCTAGTTCATTCTGTTAGCTACTGATCAGAACCCCACTTGTTGATTTAGTTAGTTTGGCTAGTTCATTCTGTTAGCCTGCTATTGAATGTTCTTATTGGTTCGGCTGTACTGACTTTATTTTGTTAATCTGAATAAATGCTGATCAGATTGCGTACTGATAGACCTATTTAATTGGTTCATTAAGATTTTGTTATAACAATGAATTCAATTATCAATTCTTTATTGTGCATGTTAAGGTGGTAAGGGTTCGAGGCCTAATTCGCTGAATTAATTTGTTTAGCCCATTTTTTATTGAGGTTGAAGATTTAAATCTTCAATTAAACCCTAAATCTGAGAGCACCACAAACAAATTCACATCAATTATGTTATTTTTATCATAATGTTATTTGGAATTAGAAATTGATTCTTGCTCTTATCATCGCATTTCATTCAACAATCCAGAAGGCTAGGAAAAAAGACCCAAAAAGTCCTAGTTCACAACATAATAGACATTTAACTGGGGTTGTCATCCGACGATGCTAAGTAAACAATGAAATAGTAATTGCTTAATTAACAATTCTTTAATGTGCATGATAAGGTGGTAAGGGTTCTAGACCATACTTGCTTAATTGATTGTTTAGCCCATTTGTGATTGAGATTGAAGATTCAAAATCTTCAAACTTGCCCAATTTTTTAGAGCACCATAAACAACTCTTAATTTACCTTCTCTTAAATTTTCTTCTCTTAACTTACCTTCTCTTAAATCTGCTTCTCTTAACCTTGCATCATACAATTACAAACATACTAAACAACGCTTAAATTTACTTTCTTTCCTCTTCAATGAGCCTCTATGAGTTGTTGATTTACCAACTTGCCTCTTCTATGATCTTCATTACAAGATAGCGTCCCCACATTCCTCGTCGCCGAATGGATTTGATGAGGTGCCCAACGTAGGAAATCAGAGGCTTGTTCCAAGAGGGCTTAGTAAAAGGCCTCAGAGCCGATACACCATCACAGCGATCGATCAGCACGATGGACCCCTACCACGCCTTCAATGGCTGCGGGAGCTTTCTGGACATTGTGCGGGATCGTTGGGCATGAAAGGGTCATCATCAACTATCCATCATGGAAGATGCTGACAGATAAGGAGCACGATAACCTGGTGATAGAAATATTCACGTCGTTCGAGCTCTCACAAGACGCCATGCCCGCACTGCGATGGTATGCGTTGCTAGTGGCGGGAAAGGCGTGGAAGAACTTCAAGAGCATCCTCATCACTAATTACATGAATAAGTAAATGACTCCATTCCAGAAGTACAGGTTCATCACTGAAGACGTGTGGGAACGATTTGTTGAGTTGAAGACGACGGAAGAGTTCGAGCGTCAAAGTGCGGCGCACAAGACCGTCCAGTCAAAAAACACCCACCCACACAGACTCGTCTCAACTGGGTACGCGGGCAAGATCGCGCAATGGATGAGGGATGACGATGAGGCAATCCAAAAGGAGGCTGCGTCGCCGTTTGCCTCGATCGTGGACCCGCGTGCCCGAAATTAGGTAAGAGCGAGGTCACGTCCCATGTCTTCGGGCGGCATGTCCTTTGCCAACCCCGCTGTTGAGGAAGTGGCACAACGCCTAATATCATTGAGCACGAAATCTTCCTAGGGCTCTTTCACTTCAGACAGAGAGAAAGATATACTCTCCACGGCCTTGGGAAACAAGGAACACCCAGTCGCAATCGAGGCCTAGGTGTTTTCGTTCCCTAGAAAATAGGATTTCCAAATGAATCCGACACGTACCAGAGTAGGAAGAGAAGTAAAGCTGAGCGCGAGGAACAGCTAGTAGCCCTGATTGAGAAAAGGGTTGAGACAAGGCTCAGAGCGCAGTTCGATAGTCAACTACGAAGCTTTGAGGAAAGGATGGAGCAAAGGGAGGCTACGGAGAGGCAAACGCGGAACGTGCAAGCCCAAAAAGCATAGGCACAATTTAGCCCAACCAACCGTCAGAGCAGCTGCACGTCCACCCCTGAGACGAACGTGGATGAAGCCAGATTTTCTCCCAACGAAACCGGGGTAATATACATGTCTACAATGCTACTTAGATAGACCTGTTTGATGTGTTAGCTAACTAATTGTGTACCCTTATGTGGGTGCCCACACCGTGCAATCTCCAAGTAAGGCTTGCCAACGGCTTTGTTCCCCTTCAGGCTACTTGGGGGCGCGTGTATCCATCTGGTGCAAGGGTGTTAGTGCACGGTCGTACTTTAGATCCGAGCTACGAAATGGTTCAGGTCGACGGCGTACATGAAATTTGCAAGGCCGTCACGCTGAAGATGCCCCCAAATGACAATATCGTCACACTAGGGGATTCCATCGGCACATTCATCTAGTTGCGCAAGAAGGACATCTCCTTCGACGCCCGCCCAGAAGCACCGAAGCTATAAGCACTACCAAAGCCACGTGATGCGCTGGTGTAAGATCGAGGATATAGACTAGAGGGGGGTGAATAGGCGGTTATAAAAATCTCTTCTCTCTAAATACATGCTCTATTTATCCCTATGTCAAAACCTAAATGATGCGGAAACGATAAACTAAGATTTTGACAATTAAAGCCTAAATCAACTAGGCTCACTAAGTGTACTAGTTAATTATGTCTCTAACAACAATGTAAATAAGGAATTGCAAGCATACACAATACTTTTTACCGTGGTGTTCGGAGACTTGCCAGCCTCCCCTAAACCACGTTGAGATTAGCCCAAACACATTGGATCGGCTTCACGAATTGAGCACCCACCTCGAATCCACTAGGGGTAGCTCTTTCCCCCTCTAGGTAGGCGAGCTCCAACCTTTAAAAACTTCACCGGAGCTTCTCACAACCTTCGCTGAGAAGCTCACCATGTGCGATGCCGCTACGCCGTCTAGGTGTCAACAAACACCAAGAGTAACAAGTCAAGCCCTCTCGCTTGAACCTCACCAAGTACAACACATGTACAATGCTAATCACCAAGTGCAACACATGCACAAGGATCCTCCTCAACTGCAACACATGCACAAGAGGCCCTCAATCCACTTCCTAATTGCAACACATGCAATTATGGCTCACTCTTAGCTCAAGAACCAAATTGAAGAGTGCAACACATGCACAACCCCTCCAAAATGTCTCAAAAACACAGCAAAACACAAATACCAGCCCTTGGCAAACTTTTATAGCCCCCACACGAAATCTAGCCGTTGGGGGGCAAATCGGGCATTTTTTAGCAAATCCTGGCATTACCGCCCATGTAGGGTCGGTAATGCCGACCTCTGACGCAACGATCAGAAAACTAGCCATTGTTCAGACAGTCCGTCATTACCGCCCATGAAGGGCCGGTAGTGCCTGTTGAGTGGCAGTACCGCCCCCATAGGGCGGTAGTGCCGGCCGGGCAGAACCCAAAAACACCCCCCTTTGAAATATAACTACCGTCCCTAGGGCTGGTACTGCCGGCCTTATGGCAGTACCACAGCTACATGGGCGGTGGTGCCGGCCACAGGGAGGAAACCAAGTTTTTCACAAAAAATTTTCTCCAAACCAACAAAGATTGATTCTTTGAGCCTTGTGATGATCAACACATGATCAAGTCAATTTGCAAACCCCATTCACATGCTCCAAAGAATCGCATTTAAAACTCTAACTTATTTGCAAAACACATTCGCAAATAAACCAAGAATCTATGAGATCAATCCTCTTAGCCATGTGATGATCAACACATGATCAAGTCAATTTGCAAAACACATTTGCAAACCCTATTCACATGCTCTAAGGTCAAAACCCGTAACCTCTAGTTCATTCGCAAAACACATTTGCAAATAACAACTCCATTCAAATTAAAAACAAATCCTGAGCCATGTGATGATCAACTCATGATCAAGTCAATTTGCAAACACATTTGCAAACCCTATTCACATGCTCTAAGATAAGATTCAATTAAACCATATTTTGCAAAAACTAATTTTGCAAACATAAAGCATTTAACTCAAATGTATGAGCTCTTTATTTGCAACACATGCAAACCTCTAGCATCATGCAAACAACAACCATTAAATCAAATTGCATGAGCTTTCTCCTTTTTGCAGCACATGCAAATCCATAGCTCCATGCAACATCCATATAAACTCAAGTGCATGAGCTCTCTATTTGCAACACATGCAAATCTCTAGCTCCATGCAACCACTTTAAACCAAATTGCTTCAGCTCTCTCATTTTGCAACACATGCAAAACTTAGCTCCAAGCAATACCAAAATAAATTGAGAATTCAAATAAGAAGCAAGTATGAGCTTCTCCTATTTGCAACACATATAAATCAAAGCATCATGCAAGAACCAATGCACGAGCTTCACCCATTCGCAACACATAGGGATGAAAACGGGTCGGATATCTCCCGCCCGATCCGGGACCGGATCCGGTCGGGACCGGATCCGGTCGGGACCGGATCCGGGACCGGATTTTACTATCCGGTCGGATCCGGACCGATCCGATACTTGAATCGGATTCGGATCGGATCCGAGCATCCAATATCCGGTAAATACGGGACGGGATCCGGATATTCGGATTTTTCCTATTCGGATATCCGGATTTTTCCTATTCGGATATCGGATCGGATATTCGGATCGGATATTCGGATTTTTCCTATTCGGATATCAGCAAGGCCCAGCCCATTTTCATCATTTTTTCCATTTCATTATTTACATTAACAATTAGTTCGCTCTATTGATCCTCAAGTAGCATATTCTTTCTACGATGTTTGTTAAATTTAATTGATATATAATTTGTTACTATAGTCATGTACTCGTATGGTTTTAATTCAATATATATTACTCTATATATGCGTGCATTATCCGTATATCTTTATCCGTTTCCGACCCGAATCCGTCACATATCCGCTCAGATCCAGATCTCGAATAACCCAATCCGTGATCCAGATCCGGTTAGCCCGTATCCGGTTCCGAATCCGGGAAAAAAATATGGGTTAGGATACGGGAAGAGCAATATCCGCCCGTATCCGACCCGTTTTCACCCCTAGCAACACATGGCAAATGGTTAGCTCCATGCAAAAACTGATTAAACCGAATTGCGTGAGCTATCTCCCTTTTTGCAACACATGCAAATCCATAGCTCCATGCAAAGAACAACCAAAAAATTCAAGTTGCATGAGCTCTCTCCTTTTGCAACACATGCAAAACTTAGCTCAATGCAAAATCCAAATCAATTAAGATTCAATAAGAAGAAAGCATGAGCTCCCTTATTTGCAACACATGCAAATACTTAGCTCATGCAAAATCCAAATAAGAGAGTGAGCTAGAGTGAACCGGATTGAGTTCATTAACACATGATGAAGCTCAAGCTAAATGACTCAACCCCTCTTAATAGTACGGCACCTAACTAGCAACCCGGTCTCCCATCCAAACACCGAGACCGGTAAAAAAACTAGAAACACATCATTAGCCCTAGCTAGTTTATACCTTTGTCTCTAGCGATCCACTTGGAGCTTTTATGATATCCAATCATCTTCTCTCTAGGATCGAGTCTCGTCTTATTCATCAACACATGGTGAACCTCCTCTTCTCTTCTCTTCTCTTCACTTCGGGATCTCCTCTTGAAGCTCATCAACACATGATGACTTCTTCTTCCCGATTCTTTATTTTCTTGGACTCAACCAACTTTACAACTCATAGAAGATTGTTAGTCCAACAAATACGGTTGTCTCAATCATCACTTGCACTCCATCAACACATAATGGAAGCCCCCAAGATCGATTAAGGACAACCCAAATCAATTTGAATGATTAATTGTGTCTTGAGTACATTGATGCAACTAATGCTTCATTATACTCAAAAACTTTTCATTTATCCTTAATCAACAAAGAACACCATCAACACATGATTGGTTTTTTTATGATTAAAAGACAAGCGAATCTCAATTTAAATTTAATTTAAATTGATATGAGTACATATATAACTACACAAGTTTTATATACTCATTTTGATGGATTCTCAAAGTAATGATCCAATATGTTGGAGTGATGGAAAGAGATCAATGCTCTTGAGACCATTAACTATAGAATAAACTCCATTAAATATGTGCATATAAATAAATGATCTTGGAATCAATAAGCACATAATCAATCTTAGATAGCATTTGAGTTTATCCTATATTACCATGAGTATACTACAGCTATGCAAGTCAAATATATACTCAAGGAATTGTTTCAAAGTATTGATCCTTGATTTATGTGGCAAGACGAAATAGATCAATACTATTGAAACCTCAAGTTAAAGCATGAACTCCCCCTAGATGTGTGTATCCATGTAATATATGGAATTTGAGACATAATGCACATTTTGAGGTTAATACAATGGAGGAATTCATACTTTAACTTGAATCCAAAGTATACAATGAGATAATAAGCAAGAATACGAGTGCATATCTTAGGTTTTCTATTTTCCATCCAAATTATGAGACTACTAACAATAAGCTCAATAAACATATTAGTCTCATTAAAGATTAGATTTGTCATTAAATAATGATTAAGCATTAATCTAAAACCAATCACCAAAACCAATAGAGCTTGAACTTACAATCTCCCCATTTTTGGTGATTGATGACAAATCCTGTATTAATTCCATATTTGGATGAGAAGCAATGCATGAGGGGGTTTTGAAGATAAAAAATCGAATAACACAATAAAATTTTCAAATTTGCATGTCCCCCTTTGGCATTAAAATAAAAACTCCCTCTTTTGACAAATAGAATATTTAAACACAAAGGAGGGAATCTTCTTCACAAAACTTTTGCAATCAAATTCTTCCCCTTAATCAATAAATCCAAGCCCTCGTACCATTTGTTAAACTCTTAAATTATTTCACAAATTTTCTCCCCCTTTTGGCAATCTTCTCTCAAAGTTCCAAATGAGAGAATTAAACTCACAATATTTCTCCCCCTTTTGGCATTAAACACCAAAAATAGAAAACCAATCCAAAGGGAGGACTTTTGGGTACGAAGGATACCACTTGTAAACATTTAGTGCTAAGTGAAAGAGTACAGAGCTTAGCAAAGGAAGTAATCGAATTTAGGTCATAAAGGGATTTGGAATAAAGTCATATGACCATTGCAAGGAATTTTGGTTTTAAAGAATGAAAACCAATATTTTTGCAAACTTTTGAAATATGGCCTAAAAGAGTAAACCACTTGAAAAGATGCCATATTTAGAGTTAAGCACAAAAAGATTATTTGAAACACATTAAAATAATACTCCTCATTTTATTAGGCTCTTCAACATTGCATCATGACTCACTTGAAGAGTCCATTATTTTTCCTAATAGGGCTTAAACGAGGAATCCATTCAAAAATGCTTCAAATTTTCAATAAAACACTTGAATGGGGGGACAAAGAGGATGCCGCCAAGTGTCACAATGAGAGTCTTTGAGAGGGGGAACAAAAGTGGTCAAAAGAAGGAGGTGCCGCCACATGTCACAACAAGATGACATCCTCACCATAGATTTAGTTAGGACAACCTCAGATTAGCAATTCTAAAGTGCGCGTCTGCATGCACCAACTTTCTACAGTTTACCAAGTTTTATAATATTCTCATTGTACATTATGTGATTAATGGAAGAAGTCCATGTAATATCTCGAACTTTGGTTGAAAGTCCATCTAACTTCCCAAACTTTGCATCTGGTTCAAATAACACATTGACCCTATTTCGCATAGTAGTATTACCTATGTGACGCAATGAGTCGATGGTTTTGCCATGTAGGATGACACACTAGCTAAGTTAAGTCATGATAGGTGGAGCCTATAGGGACTTCTCCCCCGCCAAGCTCCTGTAGGTCCCTCCCTCTCTATTTTTATTTAGAGGAAAAGCTCCTGTGGACCGCACCAATCATTTACTTAAACTTGCCCAATGTGTTATCCTAAGAGGGAAAATCGTACACTCATCACGCCACAAGGGCAACACCACTATGTGAACTAGATCTAGGTGTTATTTGAACTATATTGCAAAGTTCAAGCGGTCAAATATCTAGTTTCATAGTTTGAAGTGTTGAATGAACTTTCGAGCAAAGTTTAGGGTGTTATATGAACTTTTTTACTTAATTAATTATAAGCCGAATGTCATTGTTTGTGGTATGTCACCTCACATTCCCTTTGGTATCCCCTAGTCATCTTGGTTCCAAGGTGTAGTATAGCTAGTACAGGTAGGGGTGAGAATGGGTCGGATACGGACGGATGTTGCTCTTCCTGTATCCTAATTTATATTTTTTTCTAGATTCGGAACCGGATATGGCTAGCTGGATACGAATACGAATCTGGATTATTCGGAATACGGACATGGGACAGATACATGACAGATTCGGGTCAGAAAATGGATAAAGATATACGGATAATGCACGCATATATAGAGTAATATATGTTGAACCAAACCATTTGAGTATGACTATAATAACAAGTTACCCTATCCGGTCACAAATAGTTATTGTTTTGGACATAGATGCGGTCAAACTTTCAAGACTTTGACTATCAATATCTTTTTAAATATTTAAATTGGATGCATGGAAATCATACTTGTATATTGTAAAATCCCAAAGTTTGTAAAAAGTAAGATGCAAGCATATGAATTGAATTTGGTCATAATTTAGATTTTCAGCATTTATTTGGAATTTTTTGAATTTTTGCAAATAATAAAATACTTTTCAAACAACCTAGTAAGGCTTTGAATTCTAAACATCAGTTCTGAAAAATTAAAAAGTATAGAAAAATTTATATAAATCCTAAATAATCTCCAGATCATCTCCAAAAGGTTTTAGAATTATTTAATTCATTTATTACTTCAAAAAAATTGAAAATATGAACTCCTAAAAAAAGGAACATAGGCAATGTTTGATTTTTTATAAAAATCTACAAACTTGATCATATTATGAAAGTTTTATAGGAGCATTAGTGTTAGCTCAAGATCCTCAAGAAAAATTTTCATAAAAGTTCAAGCATGTTATTTGTTCACTCAACCAAAATCAAGAATCCTTGGCTGCAAAAAGAAATAAAAATAAAAATAAGAAAATAGCAAAAAGGAAAGTGCATTTGAGTAAAACACGTGTTCACTATTGGTAAGGAGTAAAGCTCCGTCTATCACTGCCTTTGGGCCATAGGGCCTACCTGTCAACAACTTATGCCCTCTCTTTCTCCCCAGGCTCGTTTGTCAGCCGGGCACCGCCCTAGAGCATGCCCCGCCCGCTCTACCCCCGTACCTTGAGTGCTCCTGCTCTTCAGCGCGTGTCCCTTGCCTAGGTCTTGCCACCACTTTGTGGTAGCCTCCTGACGTGGTAGCCCTTCACAGCAGCGTTGACTGCCACGTGCCCCATGTCGCTTCAAGCACACTCGTCGCCCCCTGGAACTTGCGTCGAGCTATCTGGTCCTCTTGCTGTGCCGCCTTCCCTCTGCATCCCGTTGCTTTCTCTCTCTGGCCGTCGAAAGCTTGCACACGTGCACAAAGACTCCACCAGGAAAACATGCAAGCGAGCCCCTCGGTATCCTTTTTCCCTTGTCCGCCACAACGTGATCACGAGTTGCGCCAAGCCCTCCTCCCTCTTCATCGCTTATAAGAGCCTTGGCTCGGTCACCCCAAGCCTCCCCACGCTGTCTATTCCACCTTGCCCAACAACCGCACCGGTTGCCCTGAGGAGCTTCGTTGCTGACCAGGACAGAGAAGCGCAGGGCAAACCCGATTGAGCTTCACCTGTGAGTCATTCTCATATTCCGCCCAATTGGAGCATCCTCGAGACCTCCTAAACTAGGCCTTCACTTTGTTTGTAGCTTTTGTGACCCGAAGCGCCATCGCTGCTACCTTCTTCTTCCTTGGCTTCCGCCAACATCGACAAGCTACTCCGGCCATTCTTTGTCACAACAAGGTACCAAAATGGAATCCCTTAGCCCCTAAATGCTTTCGCCTCACTTCCCCAAGCATGATCACACCCAAATCACCCCCACGGCTGCCCGAAGCTCCCTCTCGCCGCCGGCCATCTCCAGCAGATTTCAACCACTACCGACTAGTGCCCTGGCATCCCTACACTCCCTTGAAGCCCACCGTACCACCCACTCCATGTCGATCACACCCATTCACCACCAGAGCGCCTCACGTCGCTGTGCCCTATTTCGGGTCTTCGACAGGTGGGTCCAACCTGTCAGGTGCCCCAAGCCCCCTCTCTCGCTTGGTCACTAACATGTGGGTCCCAGGAGTCAATTTATCATTAAATCTAATTAAACTCAGTTTTAGTTAATGAACTTATAACATGTGGGCCCCAGTAGGTTTTAAACTTAGATTTAAACCAGTATTAGTAAAGGAGTCACTAACATGTGGGCCCCTATTGTTAGTCTCGGTAAAATAAACTAGAACCCCTAAAAATGAGAAAGACACTTTCAGTTCAGTAGAAAGTACGCTTTCTCTGTTGGAAAGCGCATTTTGCTATTTTTTGTGATTTTCATAACATACAAAATTCAAATGCTTATAACTTTTGCAAATGATCTCTAAATTTAGTCAAACCAGTTTCTAAATTTTTGTAAAATCATGAACTTCTAATTCTGCAAAAAGATTTAAAATTTGACCTATGTTAAGATTTAAAGTGCAAATTGAAATGAATCATAAGCACAATCAAATTTGAAATGGTTATAACTTTTACAAATAAATTTCAAATTTAGTTAAACCAACTCCTAAAATCATTTAAAAACATGAGCTTCCCATTTCTGTAGAAATATTTAAATTTGAGATGTATTTAGATTTAACCTCCTTTTAGGGTAGTATTTTAATGCATTCAAATGTATATAATTTCTACTAATACACTTCGAATTCAATGAAATAAGTTTATAAACTCTTATAAATCCATGAACCCTCTGGTCTACAGTAATATTTAAACTTGGGCTCAGTTTGAATTAAGTTTCTATTAAAAGATGATTTCTATACATTTGCATTTCAAATATCCATAGTATATGCAAATAAACTCCAAACTCGGTCAAATCAACTGCTAAAATTTTTCTAAAATTATGAGCTTTCTGTTTCTGCAATAATGTTTATATTTTGACTTGGTTTGAGTTTTTGTTTGCTTCTTATTATCGCTCCTCGATGTACCGCGTGTAGACACCGACACTCTAGACACCTTCGCCATCAATCTCGACTCCGCCTCCGAAACCAACGAGCAAAGCAAGCACCCCCTTTGACCATGTTGATTCTAGTATTTCACTTAATTTATATTGTTTTATGAAATCTATTTATGCATGAGTGTTTTTTCAGTAAATTGCTATTTGTGGGTACTAGTAGATATTCCTACCTACTGTATGGAACCTCCTTGATAAATGCGTAAATATCAACCTTGAAAATCGTAAGATAAGGGTTAGGAAATATCTAATGCCAACTTGGGTTTATTCAATTATACGTGCATTTGCTTAGCCATGCTTTAGACTTGGGAGAACAAATTGTCGAAAATACTATTTGTTCAGGGATGGAAATTTTGGTTATATTGGGAAAATGGTCTATGATATTTTAATATAAAATCAAAACTGAAAACTATGGTTTAAAGTGGGTGAGATATGGCAATAGCCGGAAGTGCATGGAACTTGCATGTAGTGTAGGGGGTGTTCTCGCTCGGGTCGAATTAAGGGCCGAATGTAGTGTCCGTTAAATCCAAGATATTCAGTGCAACCACAAGTGCTATTATGGGGTAGCCTTAATCAAAAAAGTTACTGTAAGGACCCGAATCCACTGATTCGAACCCACTGTGTTTACCGCACTAGTCCCAGGATCAACGCTAGTGCACACAGCTCAACATCGGTACATATCACATCATACTCAACGATAATAGAATAATACTCCATTTATTGATATAGCTAAGTGTATGATCTTATGACCGACTTACATTATTAAGCCACGCAGGGCAAGACTGGAAATATAAGCTAATAATTAAGCAGCGGAAAGTAGAAAACGTAGATAGCTCATCAGTTCGCCACAGGCAACCGACAAGGCTCGAACCCTAATGACTCGTGTCCTCCTGGAATTCCTCCTCCAACACAGGTGTAGATTCTTCAACTGTTGATTATTGTTGTTGGCAAGGGTGAGTACTTAAAGCACTCAACAAGTTGTGCACAGAATGCAATTCTATGTAACTATATGCAAGGCTTATTCCAATGGATAGGCTATCATGGCTATTTTGCAATAAGCAGCATTTATGAACAATCATAATAAATAGATTATAAAGACTGTAAAACAAATAACAATAAATAGATTTAGTATTTCTCAAGTAAACCAAGTTTCCAATTCTAAGTCAAATTCCATCTTCCACATGGCATTCCGCCATCCCAACCAAGTTGTCCATTTAATTAAGCTAACCCTTAATCAGTAATTCCGAGCATTGCTCAATACCGCGAGCACGGCTATCCTAATAGTTTCACACTCTGCAGAGGTTATGCACTTTACCCACGCGATACAACCAAACACCACCAAGGCGAGTGATTATAACAAAGCCTTTACAATGCGTTGGCTTAACCCGTACCACCCGCTAAGGTTTCAACACCGTGGGATCGGTTACCACATCCGTGGCCCCTCTTGCGCCATGTGAATTACTCCATAACTCGAACTCACACCGACCACGATAGTACCAAAGCTAAGACATTGCAAATTACTCAGCTAGGCTGGCCCACACCAGACATGTGGTTGCATGATTGACTCAGGTCAAAGGCTTGCAAGGTTAAGTCCTTAGAGTGATCAAGGCAAGACATCCACATACCCTCTGCCCATCGGGCCCACCTTGGCATGCTCGCCCCTTGTCACTTGCCCCAATCTGAGTGATTATCACCTAGTTGATTACCAAGCACCACATGCTATCAACAATTCAACATCGTTGCGTGACATGACTCGCCACAACAACTCAATCTCATCGTGTGATCCCACATGACACACAAGTTCATAACATCGTTCCATATTCCATTAGTCAAGATTAATTATCAATGATTCAGGCACATGTGATGACGTGGCATGGCTAAGCAACTAATACGGTCTAACCATCCCATGTTGATTATAACTACTAACCAACTATAATGAATCAATCTAGGGTGACAATAGATTATGACATACAATGACTGTTAGTGTTATGCCCTTGAGGCAATCATTTAGATGATTGTAACATGACTATGTTTATGAATAATAATATGATTATTGGTCCAATGAATGTATATCATTGTATTGATCAACAAGTATGTGACTTGATTATGAAGCTCTTTACTTAATGATGTAATTCGATAAATATCTCTGATCGGATATCATCGTATAGGACTACGATGAATAGATCAGCACATGTAGTGATCGATGATCATGCTTCATAGATCATGGGATATGGAGATATCATCTCTACATTGTGGACCATGTTGAAGAACATGGGTTAGATAGACCCGCTATGGGACAACGCGAGAATGTTTCATTCTTATGTGTCATCGCTTATCTCATACCTAGAAGATGTATGATCCTTAGACCTGAGATTGTCATATTCCCTACATGTGTAATAGTTTTCCTTGGGGCTATCAAACACTACTTCCTAACCGGATAGTTATAAAGGTAGCTTTCATGTTTACTATGAAACGTGCAGAGGGAAGTGAGCAGTCAAGATGGAATTTGCCACTCCAATGAAACGGAGATATATGACAAGGCCACTCGTGTGATATGATTAAGAAAGTGCATGGCCATGCCGTGATTGAGGAGTCAATCACAACTTATTAATATATCACGGATACGAGAGATGGATTGAATCATCAAAGGATGACATGCTTCTCGCCTTGAGATCAATCTTCATATACTTGGCAAAGGGATTATTACATGAGTTCTTTTGATAGGTTCTGTTCGATTTGATCACAGTATGTTTGGGAGTTGGCATACTTTGCAAGAAGCCGCTACCAACTATTGGATTGAAAAGGAGTTTTCCAATCCATGTCCAAACGTATGTGAACCCGCAGGTCACACACTTAATGGGTGGGACGCATTAATTTGGATTGGATCCGTAATTAATGAACCTCGTGGGCTTAGCATGTTTGGTGGGCCGGTTTAGGGTTTCATCTCGTGGCTATATAAGGAGGGAGGAGGGAGGCGCAGGTGTGCTTTCCACGGTTTAGGTTTGATTCACTTGAAACCCTAGCCTCCTCCTCTCGCGCCCTGCCGAGCGACTAGGTGCTTGCACACGACGCACTGCTGCCCATCTCTGGACGTGTGGACTATCTGCGTGACGCTGCTGCGATCGCGGCGTGGGAGGACGATCCACGGCGAGGCGAGGACGATCCACTACATCGACGCAACGATCGCGCGAGGACGAACCACTACATCGACGCTGCGAAGGATTCCGCAACTGCGCGTCTAGTGGTAATCTTATCTATGATCCCCTTCTTGCGAGTAGCTTTCTGGTTGCGCGGTAGTTTTTTTTTTTTTTGTGCTAGCGTAGCATACCGCGTTTCCCTACAATGAAAAGGTAGGGTATAGATCAAATTGGTATAATAGCTAAGTCCCAATTTAATTTGAAACAATTGTATACTTGAAATAATATGCAATAGGGTAAAACAAATATAGCAATTTTATAAACATGGGTTCAACATGATCAAAGCACAACTTGCCTTGGAATAGGTCCCGATCTTGATCCGAGCTTGCTCTTGAGTTCTTTGGATCTTCCTCCAAGCGCCGCACAATTCAACGCCTCACGCGCATCAAGGAGAAAAGCAAATAAATACCAAAACAGAGAGCAAATGAAATCCAAAAATCAATTAAAATTCACCATTACATAGATCTCAATTTTAAAAATCTTTAGAAATTTGAATCACTCAAATTCGAGCTAAGATGCAAAAGATATAGCCTTTTGAAGTTTTGAATAAATACTGAAATTACAGAAATTAGAAAACCGAAATTAACATAATTATTTTTAAACTGAGAAACCGATTTATGATGTCAGCGTGACCTCATGATGACGTCGTCATCACAGAATTTCCAATCGGATTATTTTCCAATTGAAAATGCAATTATGACGCAAGCATGACGTCAGCCTTAATTTGGAACCAATCAGAACGCGACACGTCTCTCGGTGTATGGACTAAGTCCACTGCGGCAGATCGGTTCACCACAGACGCGGTCCACGACGCCTCGCAACTGTTCCCGACACGCGGCGACGTCCGATTGGCCCATCCCTACGGCGGAAAACCCACCGCACAGATCGCATCTAACGGCTACTGATCTCAACCTTGCGTGGCACGATCCTGATCCTTCGCTGGAGATCCGACGGTCGTTACCTCTCGAGTCTAGCGATGGCGGCACGGCAGCGCTTCTTCGCCGGACTTGGAGACGAAGACCACAGCGACGGTGGAAGGAGGGCTCTCCGGCGACGATTCTACCCTTCACGGATGCGACTCGTCACGGCGAACAAGTTGGCGGCCTCGGCGACGGTGGAGACTCCACGGACGACGAGCTTCAGAAGAAAAACCACGGCGAAGGAGTTCGGCTTACTCCAACGAGCTCGTAGATGCGTTCTAGGGCTGCTCTCGCGAAAAGGCTCCAACCAAAAGCTGCGGCGCACACCTGCGAACCTCGGGCGGCTACCCCTCCCTTTTATAGCCTAGGCGTTCGAGCCCTACACGGCGAAGGAGTTCGGCGTCGTTACGGCGGCGGTCTCCGAGTCCTGAACGGAGACGACGACGCCCAGCCGTACACGCGTCGCAATCCAACGGCCACCACCCGGCTCCTACGTGGCGCGATCTGATCCGGAGAGATGCGATCGGACGGCTGCGAGGATTAGGGTTTCGCAGAGAAACTGGCCGCTGGTGACTTGGGCCAAGACAAACATGAAGCAGCCGACATCGTTCACTCGGTTTTTTTAAAAGATTTCTCATTTAAAATAAATACAGAAATTCATTTTATTTGTTTTAGGCAATAAAACTATTAGGAAAAATCCAAGAAAAATCTCAAAAATATTTTGAGACATTCTGGACTCAAATAAAATATTTTTAGCAAAAATTTATATTAACTTTACAATAATTTAAATAGATTTCAATAAAAGGTCAAAACACTTAATTTGCAATTAATGTAAATAAATCCAGAAAAATCCAAATAAATTGCGGAAAAATCATAAAATGCCCAAATGTCAATAAAATACTATTTAGGCAAATTTTGGGATGTTACAAACCTCCCCCCTTAACAGAATCTCGACCCCGAGATTCAGGGCTAACTAGAGAATAGGGTTGGGAATTCTGACTTCAAATCTTCTTCGCGCTCCCAAGTTGCTTCACTTTCAAAATGATTGCTCCACTGAACTCTGCAAAAGCGAATAGACTTGCTTCTAGTTCTGCGCTCCATAACATCCAAAATTCTGACTGGCTGCTCCTTGTAGGTCAAATCTTCCTGCAGCTCTATTGCATCCAACGGGGTTTGTTCTGCTAGCACTCTGAGACACTTCTTAAGCTGAGACACATGAAACATGTCGTGCACTCCTGCCAAAGACTGAGGCAATTCCAACTGATAGGCCACCTCTCCTCGACGGTTTAAAATTTTAAACGGACCAACATATCTTGGTGCAAGCTTCCCTTTAACGTGAAACCTTTTAACACCCTTAAGAGGGGTAACCCTGAGATACACATAATCCTCTGACTCGAAACTCAAATCTCGGTGTCGGTTATCGGCGTAACTCTTTTGCCTTGACTGTGCTATCTTCAATCTCTCTCTGATCATTGCAACTTGGTTTTCTGCTTCCTCGAGAATATCTGGCCCAAACACCAAACGCTCTCCCGTCTCATTCCAATTTTAACGGAGTACGACAAACACGTCCGTACAATGCCTCAAACGGTGACATCTGCAAGCTAGCTTGATAACTATTATTGTAACTAAATTCTGCATACGGCAAACATTTGTCCCAAGATGTAGCATAAGCTAAAGCACAAGCTCTCAACATATCCTCCAAAATCTGATTTACTCTCTCTGTCGACCATCATGCTCATGGATGATACGTCAGATCAAATTCAAAGTAGTTCCCATTGCTTCATGCAACTTGTTCCAGAATCTTGAGGTAAATTGGGTACCTCTGTCTGACACAATCTTTTTGGGCACTCCATGCAAACATACAATCCTTGACATATACAGCTCTGCTAAACGATCTCCGGAGTAAGTGGCCTTCACCGGAATGAAATGAGCGACCTTAGTCAAACGATCCACAATAACCCAAATCGAGTCATAACCTCTCTGAGTCTTAGGTAACCCAATGATAAAATCCATACCGATTTCCTCCCACTTCCATTCAGGAATTTTCAACGGCTGTAACAAACCAGCTGGTCTTTGATGCATGGCTTTTACTCTCTGACATACATCGCATAGAGCAACATGCTCAGCCACCTCACGCTTCATATTAGGCCACCAAAATCTCTCTCTCAAATCTTAATACATTTTGGCACTTCTCGGATGAATTGAGTACTTAGAATCGTGAGCTTCCTCAAGAATCAGTTGCTTCAGCTCCTTTTTATCCGGTACACAAATTCAGCCTTTGAAGAAAATAGTTCCCTGCTCATCTAGAGTGAAATCCACAGCTAGGCCTTCGTCCTTCCTGGACTTGATCTTAGTGATTTTCTCATCATCTTTCTGGCCTTCTCTGATCTGATCTTCCAGTGTTGGTTTTACTGCCAGTGCAGCTATAGTTCCTTGCGGAACGATTTCCAGCTTTAACTTCTGAAATTCCTTGCATAGCTCTGGCTGATCCTCCATTGACAGCGTATTTGCACTATGACTCTTTTGACTTAGAGCGTCGGCTACCACATTAGCTTTTCCAGGGTGGTAATGAATTCCCACATTATAATTCTTAATTAACTCCAGCCACCTTCGTTGTCTCATATTAAGATCTGCTGGAGTGAAAATGTATTTCAGGCTCTTATGGTCCGTATATATCTCACATCTATTTCCTATGAGATAATGACGCCATATCTTCAAAGCATGCACTACAACAGCTAATTCCAAATCATGCGTTGGATAATTCACTTCATGCGGTCTCAACTGCCTCGACACATAAGCAACAACTTTTCCATTCTGCATTAACACGCACCCCAGACCTTGCTTTGAGGCATCGCAATAAATGTCAAATCCATTCTGCACGTCCGGCAATACTAAAACGGGGGCTGTTGTCAAACGCTTCTTCAATTCCATAAAACTTTTCTCGCACTTTGGCGTCCATGCAAACTTCTTCTCTTTCTTCAACAACTGCGTCAGGGGTTTAGCAATCGTCGAGAATCCCTCTATGAACCGACGGTAGTATCCCGCCATTCCCGAAAACTACGGATCCGAGTAATGGACTTGCTTGCTCCCAATGTAACATCAAGTCCACTTTGCTTGGGTCAATCGCAACTCCTTTAGTAGTCATCACATGACCAAGAAATTCAACTTTCTCCTTCCAAAATCACACTTGTTGAACTTAGCATACAAATGATGTTCTCGCATGACCTCTCTAAAACCATCTTCAAATGTTCCGCATGCTCTTCCTCTGTCTTCGAGAAAACTAAGATATCGCCTATAAAGACTACAACAAACTTATCCAAATACTCCATGAAAACCTTATTCATCATGTTCATGAAATATGCAGGGGCATTCGTCAATCCAAATGACATTACTGTGAACTCATAGTGTCCATATCGCGTAGAAAACGCAGTCTTAGGCACATCCTCCGCTCGGATCTTCAACTGATGGTATCCTGAACGAAGATCTATTTTGGAGAAAACTCCGGCCCCTCTTAACTGATCAAATAAATCGTCGATCCTGGGCAATGGATACTTATTCTTGATCGTTACCTCATTAAGTGCACGATAATCAATGCACATTCTAAAACTTCCATCCTTCTTACGAACAAACAATACCGGTGCTCCCCACGGTGATGAACTTGGTCTAATGAAACCTTTCTCTTGCAGTTCCTCAATCTGCTTTTTCATTTCCACTAACTCATCTGTAGGCATCCGATAAGGTCTCTTTGATATCGGTGCTGTCCCTGGTGCCAACTCGATATCGCGGTCTGGTGGCAACCCTGGTAAATCTTCCGGAAACACATCCGGGTATTCTCTGAATACTGGCACATCCTCTATGCTGATGGCTTGCATGCTGTTGACCACTAACTGCCCATCACGAACTGCGGTCGCTTGAAATTCCACCTTCTTGCCACTAGGGCCTTCCAGAGATACAATCCTTCGGCCACAATCCAAAACGGCCTTATGCTTAGACAGCCAATCCATTCCAAGGATAACATCTAGGGATTGAGCATCTATCAGGATAAGATTGGCTAGAAATTCTATCCCGTCCATAAGCAACTTAGCTCCCAAACACCCAAGGCTAGATCTAAGCTCCGATCCTGGGGCTTGGACTAAGAGCACACACTTAAGATTCACCACTTTAAATCCATTCTTGGTTGCAAAACTTTGAGAAACAAACGAATGCGAAGCTCCAGAATCAAATAAAACTATAGCGGGTACTGAGTTAACCAGAAACTTACCCAGTACAACTTCCGTAGCCTCTTGAGCTCCATCTGCGGTGATGTGGTTGATCCTACCGCGCCTTTGTTGATCGAGGGGTTGCTCGGCTTGACCGGCGCACGATTTCCTCCTGCGGTGCCTTGGCGGTGTTGTTCCCAAATTAAAGCGAATCGGCGTGATGCCTCCCTTCTGTGGACACCTATTAGAAAAGTGCCCTGGCTCATTGCATGTATAACATCTCTTGATTGTAGACTGCTGATTCCCTCCTGGTGCATTACGCCTGTCTTTGGCGTCAAGGTTCTCGATTAGCGGTGGCGAGGCGCAGGTTGATGCCTTGTTTATAGTCAAGGTTGGAATCTGGCAAACTGTTGTGGTGACATTCTCAGACGTAGATGGTTTGGACGTCCACCCTGATTAGTCATCAAGCGCTTACGGTTTTCACCTAACTCCTTGCGCTTATCCTCCAAAATTAAGCCTTATTAACTAGCTCCTGAAAATCTGGAAAATTGTGGGTGATCAGTCCCACCTGCAATCCTGAATTCAGTCCCTTCATGAAACGAGACTGCCTAGCTTTATCTGTCGCTACATCTTCAGGGGCATAGCGAGCTAACTGGGTAAACTTATTGAGATACTCGGCCACTGGCTGGCCTCCTTGTTTCGGAATCCTGAATTCTTCCTTTTTAAGGTCCATCATTCATTCTGGGATATGATATTGGCAGAAAGCGGTAGTAAACTCATCCCAGGTAATCTCCTACGGGACTCCATGTGCGGCACAGTAATTCTCCCACCATTCTGCGGCGGTTCCTTCCAGTTGATGAGAGGCATAAAGCACCTTCTCATTGCCCTCGCATTGAGTAATATGCAGCTTCTTCTCAATGGTCCTAAGCCAGTCATTGGCTTCCAAAATATTAACATTCCCAGCAAAGGTTGGCGGCCGAGTCCTCATGAAATCTGACAGCTTGGAGTAAGGTCGAGGTCCACTATTGTTGTTCTGAGCTGCATGGTTGTTGTTGGTTGCTGCTACATTGGTCATCTGTTGCATCTGCTGCATCATAGTCTGCATTAGTCGAGTCTGCGCGGCAAGAAACGCTCCCAGATTCTGCATGTCCACTGGCGGTGGTGGTTGGGGATGGCCTCCATCATTGGGGTTGTCATTCTGGCGTATTCCACTTCCGGCACCGTTGGTTCCACGAGTATTCACCATCCGATGATTGCCTCTTGGGTTAGGAAAGGTAGATGTAGCATAGATAAGAAGCAGAATTTCTAAAGCGGGGAAGATAGGTTATACCCAACTGAAATAATTCTTTATTTATTCTTGGTATGGCTGCTTATTTAAGCCTACAAGCTTTGCAACACATACTGCACACTCAGCATTACAAAGAAGCAAACTAAACACGAAACCTTAACGTCCACTAAAGAGGTAAAGACTAACTTAAAGACGCGACTCAACACTCAAGTCTCAACACAACTCTAAGACTGATCCTCCTCAGGCTCCCACTCTCGTCGGCGTAGTCGCAGCAGACACGGCGAAGAGCAAGTCGGGCAACCTCCTGGATCGCAACCTCGTACGAGAATCTTCTGGCGGAGATATTGATTGGCCTACTAGCTTCATCATTCTCCCGGGCGTAGATGATCAGCTTGCAAACAAATCCTCGGTGAACACCATTAACGGTCCAGCTGCCTCCTCGGTAAAGCGGACGATAAAAACCTCCAAGCGTCTGAAGAACTCTCCATAGCTCCATGGCGTAGCCACCTGCTGACTCCTCAAAGGTCGGAGCGATCGGCATCTGCTTCACAATCACTTTCAATAAGTTCTCCACCCGAAACGGCAAGTAAACGGTATATTCAGCAAAGGCGAGAAGTAGAGAATGAGATGAGTCGAGATTGTTTTGTTAGTCAAATTTAAATTTTTCTTTAGAAAATAGTTTTGGACACAATCTGGACTTCTCCATACTATCTAGGGCCAAGACCTACAGTCAGTATGCTCTGATACCACCTCTGAAAGGACCCGAATCCACCGATTCGAACCCACTGTGTTTACCGCACTAGTCCCAGGATAAACGCTAGTGCACACAGCTCAACATCGGTACATATCACATCATACTCAACGATAATAGAATAATACCCCATTTATTGATATAGCTAAGTGTATGATCTTATGACCGACTTACATTATTAAGCCACGCAGGCAAGACCGAAATATAAGCTAATAATTAAGCAATGAAAGTAGAAAAGATAGCTAGCTCATCGCCACCACAGCAACCGACAAGGCTCGAACCCTAATGACTCGTGTCCTCTGAATTCCTCCTCCAACACAGGTGTAGATTCTTCGACTGTTGATTATTGTTGTTGGCAAGGGTGAGTACTTAAAGCACTCAACAAGTTGTGCACAGAATGCAATTCTATGTAACTATATGCAAGGCTTATTCCAATGGATAGGCTATCATGGCTATTTTGCAATAAGCGAAGATTTATGAACAATCATAATAAATAGATTATAAAGATCTGTAAAACAAATAACAATAAATAGATTTAGTATTTCTCAAGTAAACCAAGTTTCCAATTCTAAGTCAAATTCCATCTTCCACATGGCATTCCGCCATCCCAACCAAGTTGTCCATTTAATTAAGCTAACCCTTAACTGTAATTCCCGAGCATTGCTCAATACCGCGAGCACGGCTATCCGAATAGTTTCACACTCTGCAGAGGTTATGCACTTTACCCACGCGATACAACCAAACACCACCAAGGCGAGTGATTATAACAAAGCCTTTACAATGCGTTGGCTTAACCCGGTACCACCCGCTAAGGTTTCAACACTGGTGGGACTGGTTACCACATCCAGGGCCCCCCTCTTGCGCCATGTGAATTACTCCATAACTCGGGAACTCACACCGACCACGATAGTACCAAAGCTAAGACATTGCAAATTACTCAGCTAGGCTGGCCCACACCAGACATGTGGTTGCATGATTGACTCAGGTCAAAGGCTTGCAAGGTTAAGTCCTTAGAGTGATCAAGGCAAGACATCCACATACCCTCTGCCCATCGGGCCCACCTTGGCATACTCGCCCCTTGTCACTTGCCCCAATCTAAGTGAATATCACCCAAGTAGATTACCAAGCACCACGTGCCATCAACAATTCAACATAGTTGCGTGACATGACTCGCCACAACAACTCAATCTCATCGTGTGATCCCACATGACACACAAGTTCATAACATCGTTCCATATTCCATTAGTCAAGATTAATTATCAATGATTCAGGCACATGTGATGACGTGGCATGGCTAAGCAACTAATACGGTCTAACCATCCCATGTTGATTATAACTACTAACCAACTATAATGAACCAATCTAGGGTGACAATAGATTATGACATACAATGACAAGGTAGGTATAGATCAAATTGGTATAATAGCTAAGTCCCAATTTAATTTGAAACAATTGTATACTTGAAAAAATATGCAATAGGGTAAAACAAATATAGCAATTTTATAAACATGGGTTCAACATCAAAGCACAACTTGCCTTGTAATAGGTCCTGATCTTGATCTGGAGCTTGCTCTTGAGTTGCTGGATCTTCCTCCGAAGCGTCGCACAATTCAACGTCTACGCGTACCGAAGGAGAAAAGCAAATAAATACCAAAACAAAGAGCAAATGAACTCCAAAAATCAATTAAAATTCACCATTAATTAGATCTCAATTTTAAAAATTTTTAGAAATTTGAATCACTCAAATCCGAGTTAAGATGCAAAAGATATAGCCTTTTGAAGTTTTGAATAAATACTGAAATTACAGAAATTAGAAAACCGAAATTAACAGAATTATTTTTAAACTGAGAAACCGATTTATGATGTCAGCGTGACCTCATGATGATGTCATCATCACAGAATTTCCGATCAGATTATTTTCCAATTGAAAAATTCAATTATGATGCAAGCATGACGTCAGCCTTAATCTGGAACCAATCAGAACGCGACACGTCTCTCGGTGTATGGACTGAGTCCACGGCGGCAGATCGGTTCACCGCAGACGCGGTCCACGATGCCTCGGCAACCGTTCTCGACACGCGGCAGCGTTTGATTGGCCCATCCCTGCGGCGGAAAACCCATCGCACAGATCGCATCTAACGGCTACTGATCTCAACCTTACGTGGCACGATCCTGATCCTTCGCTGGAGATCCGACGGTTGTTACCTCTCGAGTCTAGCGAGGGCGGCACGGCAGTGCTTCTTCGCCGGACTTGGAGACGAAGACCACAGCGACGGCGAAAGGAGGGCTCTCCGGCGACGATTCTACCCTTCACGGATGCGACTCGTCACGGCGAACAAGTTGGCGGCCTCGGCGACGGCGAAGACTCCACGGACGACGAGCTTCAGACGAAAAACCAGGGCGAAGGAGTTCGGCTTACTCCGACAAGCTCGTAGATGCGTTCTAGGGCTGCTCTCGCGAAAAGGCTCCAACCAAAAGCTGCGGCGCACACCTGCGAACCTCGGGCGGCTACCCCTCCCTTTTATAGCCTAGGCGTTCGAGCCCTACACGGCGAAGGAGTTCGGCGTCGTTACGGCGGCGGACTCCGAGTCCTGAACGGAGATGACGACGCCCAGCCGTACACGCGTCGCAATCCAACGGCCACAACCCGGCTCCTACGCGGCGCGATCTGATCTGGAGAGATGCGATCGGACGGCTGCGAGGATTAGGGTTTCGCAGAGAAACTAGGCATGCTGGTGACTTGGGCGCATGGCCATGGCGGCCCGATCATCGTTCACTCGGTTTTTTTAAAAGATTTCTCATTTAAAATAAATACAGAAATTCATTTTATTTGTTTTAGGCAATAAAACTATTAGGAAAAATCCAAGAAAAATCTCAAAAAAAATTTGAGACATTCTGGACTCAAATAAAATATTTTTAGCAAAACTTTATATTAACTTTGCAATAATTTAAATAGATTTCAATAAAAGGCCAAAACACTTAATTTGCAATTAATTTAAATAAATCCAGAAAAATCCGAATAAATTGCGAAAAAATCATAAAATGCACAAATGTCAATAAAATACTATTTAGGCAAATTTTAGGATGTTACAGTTACTTAGGTCTAGCTTTGCACATTGAAAGGCCGTAGTAGTGCGGGCAATCCATGTAGGTTTTTTCGAAGGGGTGCTCTCATCGAGATGTTGGAATAATGCCTACCGATACAATGGTTTATGTCTTGCTATAGAGGAAATTAGGGACATGATAGGGATGGATTGTCGTGAGTACTAAGTGTACAAATATCTTTCGTCACCACATCAAGGGTTCGACATCACCGAGCTGGTGCAAAGTTAGGTCGAGGAGATGTAACGGTTCATGTTATGACCTCCTGACCACGCGCCCGAGGAAGCATGGAAATAGCGGTAAAAAGAGTTGATCATGCCTTTGTGGGTAAAGATGTATGCCTCTGCAGAGTGTAAAACTCTCGCGGTTATGAGCGGCTCTTGTGTGCCGACACTAGTTAGAAATTTTGGTATATTCCTAAAAGGGGTTGAGTTAGAAATATTGTGAAAAGTTGTTTTAGATATTATGCCAAGAAATGGCAAGAGACGATTCGATATTCGCATTCATAGAGGACTATGAGTTATTACATTTATATTGCACATACTTGCTATTTACATATTTGTCAAATTGCTCTTGCAAATTTCGTTTACAATCTATTATTTGATATTCATGTTTTACTATCGCTTTATGCAAATTAACTTAGTAGCCACTTCCTTGACATAGCTTTCATTTACTATACACCGTGATACACTATAAGTGTTGCTGAGTACGTAAGTACTAAACCTTACTCAAATTGTTGGTTAAGTGGGCGAAGAAAACAACATCCTAAAGGGATGGTATCGACATAGATTTGTCTCGAGAAGTACTTTCACAATATTATAGTTTTATTGGATTTTAGAAATATACTATAATAGAAATTAGTGATCAAAGCTATGTTTGGGAGACTGTGTCCATGTCCAAAATGATAACTATTTGTGATAAGAGGGAGTATATATAAACCAAACCCAATAGACATCATATAAAGAATATGCTAGTTGAGGATCAATAGAACCAATTAAGTGTCAAGATAAATGGGCTGCCATGGAAAATATGTAATAAATGGGTTGGGCCTTGCCGAATACCCATATTGAAAAAAATCCGATATCCGGATCATGTCCTGTATTTACTGAATATTAACTGCTCCGAATCTAATCCCGAATCCGGATTCAAGTATTCGAATCCCATCCCGGATTTGTCCAGATAGTCAAATCCCTTTCTGAATCTGGTCCTGACCAGACCCGCATTCGGATCGGACAGAAAATATTTGACCCGTTTTCACCCCTAAGTACAAGTGAATTCGGATGGCTACACAAGTGGAAATCATCACTTTTCTAGCCTCCTCTACCTTGTGTTTTTTTTGCAAATCTAGGCCTCAAGAATGCAATTGTAGGTTTGTTCCCCTTCCTAATGCAGAAGGCGTGATAGACGACACCTATCTCTGCCGCATCCGGGGAGCGCAGGAGTGGGCCGATGAGTGTGAAAGCAGGCGCTGTCGAGCCAGGAGTGTACTGGAGGAGCTTGGGTGTGCGAGTTGGCGAGCGCGGGATCATGTGCTACTGTGGCCAGGTAGCACGGAAGAAGCCCTGGTGACCTTCAGCGGTAGGGGAGTGTGGAATGTGACACAGCGTTTACGTGGTCGATGGTAGGGCTATTTTTCAATTGCGTTTAGAAGATGACTAGATTAAAAAAAAGATAAAGGGTAAAAAAAGATGACTTCACGCAAGTGAAAGGCATCGTCTAGAGGCTAGAGATAGGTCAACTCGATGCCATCGCTTTGAAAAGCACTGGACAGATAGAAGATACACTGAACATAACCAGCCACAGGCCAAGGTTAGAAAATTCGGCGAAATTCGGCGATTTTTCGCCGAAATCTCGGATTTAGGACCCCCATGAGATTGGAAATACTGGCCAAATTTAAAAATTTGAAAATGATATAGCGATTTCGGTAATTTCAGCGAAATTTCGGGTAAAACCGCCAAAATTTCATCGTAATTAACCGATTTTACAAATTTTATGGCCGGATTTCACCGGAATGGCTTTGAAAATATTTTAACTTCGTTTGTTATGTTTTAAAAATAAAAAATAGAATTAGCATAAACAAGGCAGTAACCGTGTTAGAATTTTATAAATTTCTTCATGTTTGATAATCACCTTAAATTTTTATGAGAAGTTAATAATTCTATCATAACCCTTTTGTAAAAGTTTCAGAAAATTTGAACCTGTTTGGGCTAATCAATCAAAAATTGTAAACGGTATAAACACGCGCTCTGAAGTCCGAAAACTGTGAAGTACCACATTCACATTTCTTGGGAATTTTTTTTATATTTGATGATGATCTCAAAATTTTATGAGAATATCATCAATGCTTTCCAACTATGTACAAATTTTTTTATAATTTTTGCATGCTCGAAACTATTCAAAAAAATGTAATGTGAAGTAGCACTTCCACATTTTTTGAGATTTTTTTATGATTGATCATGATCTCAAAATTTTATGATAATATGATCAATGCTTTACAAACATCCAAAGAAATTTCCATAATTTTTTCATACTTATAACTATGAAAAACAAAATTTGAAAGAAAACATCATGGCTAGGATTTGAACCCAGGACCTTTTGTTTGCTAGCCTTAACATCTACCACTAAGCTAGAGTTATTGCTGGCTTTTAGGTATGAGAATTAAGCGCTTTGCTTTTGCTTCACAGAGACACAGACCTCAATTATTGCTCTTTGCTTTACAGAAGAGACACAGACCTCATTTCACATGCGTCCACTGTTCATTCCTTTTCACTTTCTTCTGGTTCTCTGCCTCTCCAAGCACAAGCAACTGCATCTCTCTAGAATCTGGCCAGATTCCGGCCAAATCCGGGCAAGTCCGGGCCTCTGCAGCGATATTTCGGCCAGAAGGAGCGAACTTTCGGGCCTCAGCAGCAAAATTTCGGGAGTATTTTGCGAAATTTTGGCCGAATCACAAAATCGCCAGTAAGTCAGTTTTTTCGACAAAACTTGATATATTTTCGGTTTAATTCATGTATTCTAGTCTGTAGAATGAAGATGAAGAAAGCTTCTTTGTGTATTATATTAAAGTACATCGCTTCAAAAGCCTGAACATGTAACACATTCTCAATATCTGTTAAGGCTTCACTGGACTCAATGTCATGACCACTGCTCTCATTAACTTCCAAGACAAAACTTAATGGCAGTATTTCCTGATTCATGCAATAGCAGAGCAAGGTAATGGTATATGTCGAATTTGATCGGCAACAAAAACATAAGAGCTTAACAGGTTCATGTAATAAGAAACCAACTAGGATCCAGTACAATGCCAAGATAGCAAAAGCAAGAAATTACCAAGTTCTAATGAGTCATGAGCCCTGAAGCCATATTATTCTAGTGTGT
Source organism: Otatea glauca (assembly GCA_036346275.1). NCBI lineage: Eukaryota > Viridiplantae > Streptophyta > Magnoliopsida > Poales > Poaceae > Otatea > Otatea glauca. The sequence continues at coordinate 23,362,111 of CM070724.1, forward strand.
ACTTCTAGACAAAGCAATATGAATGAGTTCTTTCTAGTCTGTACTTTTTTGGGCTAATGTAACCAAGTATTGTATGTTCTTGCAGTAAAAAATATTTCATGATGTAGTCATGAGTTATGAGCCATATTATTTTGTTCTTGTAGTAAAAATATTTCATGATTTAGTAACCAAGTACAAGCAACTTAACAGCCTGTAATACAATCCTTTTAATTTTATCTCATTGCCTCATTGGCATCTCCTGTGTTCCATTGCAGGCTCTCATGATGGCAGATCGTGAGGGTACCATTGGGAGCACGGGGAGCGCATCGGCCCTGGGTCGAAGTGTAGCTACTGCAGTCATGTTATGAAGGGTGGAGGGGCGACTCGTTTGAAGCAACATCTGGCTGGCCACGCTTACAATGTGAAGGCCTATCCCAGCGTGCCTAAAGTGGTTAGGCAGGCTATGCTCGCAGACCTTCCTGGATGTCGGGAGAAGAAGAAGGAAAGGGAGGAGGAGCGCCTCCGTAAGGAGGAGGCTTGCGACGACTAGGCCACCTTGGGTGATGAGTACCATACCGAGCAGGAGCAGCTGAAGATGGCCTTAAGAGCCTCCAGAGAAGAGGCCTATCTCAGAAGCCGAGGTTTGACCCCAGGTTCGGGGTCCGAGAGTGCTGCTGGGAGGACATCGGTCCAATCCACTCTCAGCAGAATATTCAAGAGGAGCAAATCAAGACAAGGAAGCCATGCATTCATTGATGTTGACCTTGCACAGAGTAGCTCCCCGTAGCAACCCCGTATTGATACTGCATTCAAGCAGGGGGAGGAATAAGCTAGGAAGGGCATAGGCTTAGTAGGCTCATGCTAATGCAATTCCAGGAAGGAAGGTCAAGTGTCTATATTTCACAGGTACGAAATGATTGTATGTTTGTAAGTTAGAACTTGTGTGATGATTGTACTAATTTCTTATGCCCGCAATCGACAAGTGCAATCAAGCTAACGCAGGAGCTAGGCCCAGGTGTTCGTCCACCACGGGGCCACGAGATAGATGGGAAGTACCTGGATGAGAACGAGCAGGAGATACTACAGTACCTGCAAAAGTTCAAGGACGACTGGGCCGTGTTTGGTGTTACAATCATGTGTGATGCTTAGACTGGACCTACTCATCAGAGCATCATCAACTTCATGGTGTATTGCAATGGGGTCATGTTCTTTCATAAAACTATCAATGCAACAGGTACTACCATCAGTTTAGTTTTTACTCTTCTATACCACCGTGAATGACACACGTACTACCATCTGGCTTGTTCTTTCACAGGCAAGGTCCAGGACCACAAGTACCTGCTACGCGAGATAACAAAGGTTGTGGCTGAGGAGATTGGGGCAGAGCATGTCGTGCAAGTGGTTACTGACAACAGTGCCAACTTTAAGAAAGCATGCCAGATGTTACGAGTGCAGTACCCACGAATTATATGGCAGCCATGCTTGGCACACACTGTGAATCTTATGCTGAAAAACGTGTGTGATGACCCAGAAATTAGAAAGGTTGTGGGAGAGGCCAAGAGGATTTGCAGATTCATGTACAACCACAAAAATCTGCACGCACAGATGTGGCAACATATTGGGGGAGAGTTGGTGAGGCCAAATGCCACTAGGTTTGGCACGACCTTTGTTTTTTTGGATAGCTTCAACAAAAAAAGGGAGAAGTTCCAGCAGTGGATGACACATCCTGACTAGGGCAGTGCAGGTGGGCTACGATGGAGGAGGGCAAGTACGCATATTACCGCATCTTGAATAGGGAGTTTTGGGAGTGGATGGAGTGGTTCGTTGTGGCTGTAGAACCCTCGAACAAACTGTTGAGGATCGCGGATCAAGATAAGTTACCAACGATCAATGGTGTCATGATGCAGTACGCGACTGTGCGAAATGAGTATAACAACTGCTTGCGGGAGCACGGAGAGCATTACAGGATGTTCTTGCAACTCCTGGAAAAGAGGTTTACCGAAATAAGGGAAACCACATTCGTGCAAGAAGGTCAGTGAAATTAATATGTTCAGTTCTCTTATGGTAACTACGCAATGTAGGGATTTGATATGCTCACTATACAATGATTTGTGCATCGCAGCCTCCGTGCTTGACCCACGATCTCAGTTCTCCTACAACATATGCAGCACTCCGCAGTACATGGGAGCACTCTCTACTGCACTAGAGATTATGGCTAATAATGACCATACCGCGGTGCAGGCCATACGGGAAGTTGATGTATACCGTCTTAGAAGGGGACGGTGTAAGGACCCGAATCCACTGATTCGAACCCACTATGTTTACCGCACTAGTCCCAGGATCAACGCTAGTGCACACAGCTCAACATTGGTACATATCACATCATACTCAACGATAATAGAATAATACTCCATTTATTGATATAGCTAAGTGTATGATCTTATGACCGACTTACATTATTAAGCCACGCAGGGCAAGACTGGAAATATAAGCTAATAATTAAGCAACGAAAAGTAGAAAACGTAGATAGCTCATCAGTTCACCACAGGCAACCGACAAGGCTTGGACCCTAATGGCTCGTGTCTTCCTGGACTTCCTCTTCCAACACAGGTGTAGATTCTTCAACTGTTGATTATTGTTGTTGGCAAGGGTGAGTACTTAAAGCACTCAACAAGTTGTGCACAGAATGCAATTCTATGTAACTATATGCAAGGCTTATTCCAATGGATAGGCTATCATGGCTATTTTGCAACAAGCAGCATTTATGAACAAATATAATATTTAGATTGTAAAGATTGTAAAACAAATAACAATAGTAAATAAATTCAGTATTTCTCAAGTAAACCAAGTTTCCAATCCTAAGTCAAATTCCATCTTCCACATGGCATTCCGCCATCCCAACCAAGTTGTCCATTTAATTAAGCTAACCCTTAACTATAATTCCCGAGCATTGCTCAATACCGCGAGCACGGCTATCCGAATAGTTTCACACTCTGCAGAGGTTATGCACTTTACCCACGTGATACAACCAAACACCACCAAGGCGAGTGATTATAACAAAGCCTTTACAATGCGTTGGCTTAACCCGATACTACCCACTAAGGTTTCAACACTGGTGGAACTGGTTACCACATCCAGGGCCCCCCTCTTGCGCCATGTGAATTACTCCATAACTCGGGAACTCACACCGACCACGATAGTATCAAAATTAAGACATTGCAAATTACTCACCTAGGTCGCCCATACGCACATGTGGTTGCATGATTAACTCAGGTCAAAGGCTTGCAAGGTTAAGTCCTTAGAGTGATCAAGGCAAGACATCCACATACCCTCTGCCCATCGGGCCCACCTTGGCATGCTCGCCCCTTGTCACTTGCCCCAATCTAAGTGATTATCACCTAGTTGATTACCAAGCACCACATGCTATCAACAATTCGACATCGTTGCGTGACATGACTCGCCACAACAACTCAATCTCATCGTGTGATCCCACATGACACACAAGTTCATAACGTTGTTCCATATTCCATTAGTCAAGATTAATTATCAATGACTCAATCACATGTGATGACGTGGAATGGCTAAGCAACTAATACGATCTAACAATCCCATGTTGATTATATTTACTAACCAACTATATTAAACCAGTCTAGGGTGACAATGGATCATGGCATACAATGACAAGGTAGGATATAAATCAATCTGGTATATTAGCTAAGCCCAATCTAATTTAAAACAATTGTATACTTGAAATATTATGCAATAGGGTAAAACAAATATAGCAATTTTATAAACATGGGTTCAACATTATCAAAGCACAACTTGCCTTGGAATAGGTCCTGATCTTGATCTGAAGCTTGCTCTTGAGTTGCTGGATCTTCCTCCGAAGCGTTGCACAATTCAACGTCTACGCGTACCGAAGGAGAAAAGTAAATAAATACCAAAACAGAGAGCAAATGAACTCCAAAAATAAAATAAAATTCACCATTAAATAGATCTCAATTTTACAAATTTTTAGAAATTTGAATCACTCAAATCCGAGTTACGATGCAAAAGATATAGCCTTTTGAAGTTTGAAATAAATACTGAAATTACAGAAATTGGAAATTCAGAATTAACAGAATTGTTTTTATACTGAAAAATAGATTTATGACGTCAGCGTGACCTCATGATGACGTCATCACCACGGAATTTCCAATCAGATTATTTTTCCAATTGAAAAATGCAATTATGACGCAAGCATGACGTCATGCTGATGTCAGCCCTAGCGCCAGCCAATCAGAGACCGACGCGTGTCTCGGGGTATGGACTGAGTCCACAGCGTAGCGCTGGACCACGGCAGACCCGGTCCATGACGCCTCGGCGCCTACGCCCGACACGCGGCTGCGTCCGATTGGCCCAACCCTGCGGCTCGATCTGACCCGCAGAAACAGATCGGATAGCCACCGATCGCTCGTGACTTGGCAGCGCGTCGACCGACGGATCTAGATTGGACGGCTGATACCTCTCGGATCTATCGATGGTGGCACGGCGGCGCTTCTTCGTCGGACTTGGAGATGACGACCTTGGCGACGGTGATCCGACGATGAAACGGCAAGGTTGCTTCCTCGATCAGATGCGGCGCGATGCAACGGTCTCAGATCCCGAATCCAAGCGGCGAGAGATGGCTTGACGATGGCACGAAGGCAAGGAACGAGCGACGGCGCTTGCGACCACTACGGCGAGCTCCCAAGCGCGTTCTACGGCGACTCTCGCAAGACGGCTCCGATCAAACGCTGCGGCGCACAAGGACGAACCTCGGGGTACTTGCCCCCCTATTTATAGCCTCGGCATGCGCACTCAAAAGGGAACCCTAGGTCGGTACGGCGGCGGAGACCGACTCCGACACGGCGACGGCCCGCTTCCGAGTCCTACGCAAAGACGACTCACCACAGCCGTTCGATCGCAATCTACCGGCCATGATCTTACGGCTAAGATCCGCATCTAGCCACCCGCGATATTTTTCCAACGGCGGCGATTAAACGAGTCCCGAACCGGTACGCTCTAATCTTGCCCGCGCGATCTTGATCGAACGGCACTGATCAACCCTTTAGAAAATGGGCTAAAACAGGCCACGCCACTCTAGGCCAGCCACGCACAGTAAATGGGCCAAGCCCAATACTGTTCAAGCCAATATGAAAGAATTTTTCATTTAAAATAATTACAGAAAATCATTTGATTTGTTTTGGGCAATAAAACTATCAGGAAAAATCCAAGAAAAATCTCAAAAATACTTTGAGACATTCTGGACTCAAATAAAATATTTTTGGCAAAACTTTATATTAACTTTGCAATAATTTAAATAGATTTGAACAAAAGGTCAATATACTTAATTTAAAATTAATTCAAATAAATCCAGAAAAATCCAAATAAATTCCAGAAAATCATAAATGCACATTTAAGCAATAAAATAATATTTGGGTAATTTTTTGGGATGTTACAGACGGTTTGCCACCCAGCTTGCACAGTCGAGTGCCGTCGATGAGCGCATGACAGCAGGTAAATACGTAATTTTAGTTATTTCTACGATGTTGTTTACAACTGAATGGCGACCTTTTCTTTTATCGTATTACCTGCAGCTCAATGGTGGATGGCGTTTGGAAATGAGACACCAGCTTTGCAGAAGTTCGCTTTGCGGTTAGTGTCACAGTGCTCGTCGTCAAGTGGATGCGAGCGCAATTGGAGCACATTTGCCTTAGTGCACACGCAGCTGAGGAACCGATTGAGTTATGCAAAGTTGCAGCAGCTTGTGTTCGTGCACTACAACCTGCGACTTCGCTTACGGGACTACGAATCCACCCGTGATGCTTAGGACGAAGACCCACTCGATAGGCTCATTGAGAGTGCGATGCATCCTGGTACTGACCCTATGGCAGAGTGGTTCGACCTGTGTAGGTCTGGTGGAGAGCTCCTATTGGACGAGGACAGTGGGATTGATCCACCTCTCCCAGCGAGATTCGTGGTAGACTCCATCCCGCCAGAAGAGATGAATAAGGCCACATGTAACTAACATAATTATTTTCCATTCTACTTGTGCATCATGTATATTGAAACCTCACAACGATGTTAATATTACTTTCAATTGGTCATAGGCGGGAAGAATCTCTCAGATTGGGCTGAGTTCGCGGTCGGTGAAATGCACAAAGGGAAGAGAAAGCGTGCTAGCAACACCGACGATGACCACACACTGGCAGGAGCTTTACGCGGTTTGGAGAAGTTATTGGAGAGCCAGCCTGCCAAGGGAAAAGGAAGAGAGCTAGTTGATGATGAGCCTGCTGTCGGCGGCGATGACGAAATAGAAACTCCTGATAATGAGCAAAGCCTCAGTAGTGGTTCAACGACAAAGTAAGACTCTCCCAGCGATGATGGAACAAAAATTGACCAGTATACCATGCGCTTCCGTTCACAGCCACAATCTCCACCAACATCACAACATGGGGTTAGCCTCTCAAGGAGGGGCTTAGCAGTCAGTCTTCCAGCCATTTGGGGTTCTCAACTGAGCATAGTGGGTATGGTTCAATACCCTATGGAGGAGATCAGGGTGCGTATGGTTACAAACAAAGTGTTGATGGATCTAGCATGTCTTCGCTGTTTGACTACACTGATCCATACGTCGATCCATACGCGCGGTACTCATCTGTTAGTGTAAGTATCTTTTCTAGTCCGAGAAACCTAGTGCCTGAGAGTTTCATTACGAACATTGGAAGTCTGCCTGGCTACCACGGGACATGACCTGGGAAGAATACAAGCAACAACATGAGAGGAGGTATCACGAGGTCATTGTCGACAACGCGGTGGTGGAGTTTCAACCACAGGCGTACTACTACTCGTAGGTACGTCATGCAAATATATATTAATTTTATTCTCATATGCAGAGGTCTCTCAAAGGCTTAGCATTTGTTGATACACTTGAAGAATTAATTAGGCCCTTTTCGTTTGAAGGTTAGAGTGACCAAAATTTTATACGAACATTAATGTTACATCAAGACCATCTACCAAAATTTTCAAAAATTTCTAACGTGGTTAAAACCATTTTTCATTTTGTTTGAATGTGCTGGTAAGCCTTTTAACAGGACAGTAGCACTGTTCAAATTTTCAAATTTTCATGATGCTTGATAATTTTGTGAGAACATTAGTTATGGATCATAACCATGCACAAAAAAATTCAATAGTTTCAAACCAATTTGTACCGTTTTTCATTCGGATCAAACTTGTCGGTCAGTGTTTTATTAGGACAGTACCACTCTCTGAATTTTTAAAAATTCCTCAAATGTGATAATCAGCTAAAATTTTTGTGATAACATCAGTAATTTGTCAGGAACCTCCAAAAACAATTTCAAAATTTTTCATTAACGTTTGGACCACTTTTCTGCCAGTGCAAAAAATCTAAAATTTCGGGTATTTCGCCCGAAATTTTGGGTTTTTTCACCGAATTTTGGGCATTTTCGTTACTACATGGACCGGATTTGAATTTTCAAATTCAAATTTCATCTGAAATTTTGAAATTTTGGCGAAATCTCACGATCCGGCTAGGGACGAAATTTATTCCGAAACCGAATTTTCAAAGAATTTTTTACCTTTTTGGTCTCCTTCTTTTTATTTTTTTTCGGAATTAGTCCCATGAATCAAGTAATTTCAAAAATAGCCCACTAACAGTACATTCCAACGGTCGTGCAGCGTATGAACTTTTTTTTTATTTTTTTCCTTCGTTTCCAGCGGTCACCGACCGCATGAATTTTTTTCTTTTTTCCCAGGTTTCCAGCGGTCACCGACCGCTTGAATATTATTATTTTTTTGGAATATTTTTTTACTGTCGCACGCCCGAAAAAAAATATTTTTTTATTTTCCCGCAGCGCGTGGGCGTGTGAATTGGCTGGAATCCAATGGTCACCGACCGCTGGATTCCACGGTGGCGGGCGGAGGAGGCGGGGCGCGCGGGCCAGCTGCTGGAGGCGAACGACGACGCGACGCGTGGAGAAAAACAGCGGCGGCGGTTTTTATTTTTTCCATTTTTCGGAGGATGCGGCTAATATTTTTTTTGTATGTATTTATGAAGAAAAAAATAAAAAAATATTTCATGACAGACTATAAATTTTTGGAATTTTTCACTGTTCTAGCATAGCACGTATAATTTTTTCCGCGATTAGCCGTTCATCGGATAAAATAACAGAAATAACGGGGGAAAAATAAATCGGGGATCTGGACCGCTGGAAATTGCAAAAAAAAATCCCGCGATCCGCTAGATTGTACTGTTTAGAAGCCATTTCTGTTTTTTTATCTGATGAACGGCTAATTGCGGGAAAAATTATACGCGCTGGGCTAGAACAGTAAAAAAATTCCAATTTTTTAGTGTATTAGCCATAATCGGAAATATGGTCGCAATGAAATTTCGGAAATTAACCGGACTTAATACACAATATTGTTTTGGGAGGAAATTTAATTTTTGTGGAAGTATTTCGCATTGATTTTATTCGAAAAATCGCTGTAACCTATGAGCATTAATTATTAAAAGTCAGTGTTATTTTGATGGTTGCTAGAATACCTAGTTCAAAGTATGGTCAATAAATTCAGGAAAAATCATATTTGTCGACCGCTGGATTCCAGCCAATTCACACGCCCACGCGCCGCAGGAAAATAAAAAAATATTTTTTCCCGGGCGCGCGACAATAAAAATATATTCCAAAAAAATATATTCAAGCGGTCGGTGACCGCCGAAAACATGGGAAAAAAATTCATGCGGTCGGTGACAGCGGGAAACAAAGGAAAAAAATAAAAAAAAATCACGCGCTGCACGACCGCTGGAATGTACTGTTAAGGGGCTATTTTTGAAATTGCTTGATTCATAGGGCTAATTCCCAAAAAAAAAAGGCCAAAAAGGTAAAAATTTCATTTTCAAACCTTGCCACAGGCTATTTCAACTGGCGTGGCACCCTATCCTGCGATTAACCAAGGTTCGAATCTCACTAACTACCCCTTCGTCGAGTCTGCGGGATTTGATTGCGAAAATCGCCGTACGGCAGCGCTGCTGCGTCTTCTTTGCAAAGTAGCAACAAAGTAATTCGGTTCCCATGGCAAGGTTTTCCGATCGATTCATCAATCGTGCGAAGTGCATGCGCGTGAGACAATTCATCGAACCTGTGGCAGGAACAGGAGTGGGACGCACTAATGGCTAAATAACACCGATCTAAAAAAAAAGACTTTTTGTTGACATAGGGGAGAGAACGAGGAGAAAAAGAATGGCTATTTGACTGTATAGATAGTATAAAACACTACTGTATGAGTTATTGTTTATAGTAAATATATTTTAAAATTATAATTAAAATGTTATAGGGTGCTATAGGACAACCCTTAATATACGATATAGCGTAAAAAAAACATCAAAAGTCTTGTTTCCCGATTACGTGAAAAAGTACGTCAAAGCCATCAATCTAGGGAACTCAGCACAAAAAAGAAGAAGAAAATTCCACTCAAATCGGAAGGCCCGGCCCAGAAGCTACGCACGCCCATTCACTCCAACTCCCCACCACATCGGACGGTCCGATCCACTCGCGACCCGCTGAACCTACTATAAATACCCCGCACGGCGCACACGCGCACCGCACCGGAGGCGGAGGCGGAGGCGGAGGCGCTAGCTAGGGTTTGGTTCCAGTGCAAGGTGAATTTCTCCGCCGATGCCCCCCCGCTGCCTGCGTAATTCGATTGCATCAGTTGCTGCTTCCAATGCTGCGTTCGTTCGTGCCTATTCGCGTGGTGATTTTTTTTTTCGTCGTAGAATCTGTGGCATTTCCAAGCAATATGGCGGGTAGGAGGGATCTTTGCGGTCTCATCTGTTTGGATCCACCAGCCGTAGGTCTGTGTAGTTTGATCTCTACGTTGATGTGTCGATGTGTAGTTTTAGCTTATGCTATTATACAAATCCTACTATTTTAGCTTATGCTATTATACAAATTATGCTATTTTAGCTTGCAAGATCTTAGCTTCTGTTAGATTGGTTTGGGCATTGCTTTAGATGGATGCGGTTGCATCTTACTAGTCTTGTGTTCGGTTGCTGTGCATTATGCTTAGGCTTTTCTTCTTCTTTTTTTAGCTCATTGATTCGAGCTGCTCGCACAGTCTTGTGTTTTGTACATCGAAATGTCGCACACTCGGTTTTGCTTTTATCTTCTGCTCTAACAATAACGATGTCCTAATTTTAGGAGAAGAAGTGTTGAAGGTTTGTTGAGGCTGCGAAAATGGTTCTCAAGTACGGTGTTTTGCCCTCTGCATTGCTTTTATTCACGGTTCATTTCTGTACTGCATGCTGGGGGTGTGGATATTGTAGATAAATAGAATGTTTCTTACATCATTCGGGAAATTCTGTTACACAGGACAGAGCTATGCCGTTTTAGTGGAGCCAAGATATACCCAGGGAAGGGTATCAGATTCATCCGTGCAGACTCGCAGGTAATTTTGGCATGATGAGTTCTCATATGTAGGATGAAAACGAATCAATCTCTAAGTAAGTTCTGCACTATATCAGGTGTTCCTTTTTGCGAACTCGAAGTGCAAGCGCTACTTCCACAACCGTCTGAAACCAGCCAAGCTTACATGGACAGCCATGTACAGGAAGCAGCACAAGAAGGTAGGGGTAACAATGTCTCAAGAGGTTATGTTTGCAGTTTAGAAGTTTTATTATAGTGATCTGTTCACAAAGACCTGCGAGCGAACAGTGATAAACTGGGAGTTACCCAGTGGTGAGGTGCTGTTTATTGTAATTTTGGTTGTCCTGCAGAATGTGCTATATTGTTGATTAGAGACTTGATGCATCTTATTTTTCCTATTATCTATTATTGATAGCATACTGGTTCTGCATTTTAATTAGTGATATTTGTATTTATGGATTGTGTTTTGTATTTTCTTTAAGTATTTACTTCTGTATGATATTGATTATTTTGTGTGTTTCTAGGATATTCATGCTGAGGCAGTCAAGAAGAGGCGCCGAACCACCAAGAAACCATACTCCAGGTCTATTGTCGGTGCTACCCTTGAAGTCATCCAGAAGAAGAGAGCCGAGAAGCCAGAGGTTCGTGATGCAGCTAGGGAAGCCGCTCTTCGGTATGCTTTTTTTTTTCTTTGATTTATCTTCCTTATGGTTGTTTCCATAATTTTCATATATGAATCAGTAGAAGCCTATCTGTTTGTACGGCCCGTTCTAGTGGTATCATTATGGTATTTGGCTATTTGTCTCTTTTTGTAATCTCCTTTAGAGACTTCTGTCACCTTGTTTAGTTTAGGGTATTGACATATTTTGAACATGATATCATGTCCTAATCTAAGAAACGATTGTTGAGCAAAGAGAGGCATAAAATTACCTACAGTTTGTCTTTTTAGAGTTTATTCACTACCTTACAATGTACCAATGAGCAATGTTCATATGTGTGGTTACTGGTTATGCATGCTTTCTGTTACACAAGATTAACAGTTAGGGTTACTTATCAATATTATTTCCATGTTACTTATCAATATTATTTCCATAACAGTGAGATCAAGGAACGCATCAAGAAGACGAAGGACGAGAAGAAAGCCAAGAAGTCAGAGATGTCAAAATCTCAGAAGACTGCCGGTAAGGCCAATGCCCCCAAGCCTGGGAAAGGCCCAAAGCTCGGGGGTGGTGGTGGGAAGCGGTAGATGCTCCTGTTGTCGCAGTTGATTTGATTGAGCCCTTGAATATCTCATAGATAATCTAATCTGATGTATTCAGTGACTTTTGAAAGAAAATTTTGCACTGCTACTTGCTTTGTAGTACCATGCAGATGGAGAACATTATCTGTAGCAATTTTGGATGCTTTACTGCTTGGTTTACCCAGTGTTCGAACTTCTGACTTGCCTCGAACTTGAATTATGCGCATGCTTTCATAAATGCCCAGTTGGTGCTTTGCATTGTTGTGAAGTCTGGTTTTCAGCTCATGCACATTGAAGGAAGATATCTCTTGCATAAAAGAACCCATAGGCCTATGAAGTTGTCCTTTTGCTGATTATTATCAAATCCCAAAAGAATTATTGTTATGCTTGATACATAGAATCTGTTTGTTTTGAGGATGTTGATATGGAGCTATGCGATTCTATTGATGGGAAAAACACTTTATAAGGCTTCAAACAGCAACTTCTTTTTTTCCCCCAACTAGATTCACCCCCTCAAGAAGGCTTCCAGGCACAAACCTGAACCCAAATCAACCACGAGCTGTTATGCAACTTAGATTCTATTCCAGGCATGAACTGATTCCTGTTCTTCAAGCTATTCCCTATTAGCAGGATCTATAATAGGTGACATCCTGCTCATATGAATAAATCTAGTTAATGTTCTTTACTGTTGGGATTTTTCGTCGTCTTTGCCTAATTAGAACAAAATGCTTGGTAGAAGACTAGGTACGTATTACTTACTCCAACGTTGAAGTAACCTCCGGAGGAACGTTCTGGTGAGGGCAAATTTCCCGATGCTTCTCAGTCCTAATACTCAATCTAGGTAGCTAGTGATTGAAGTGGCAAAATTGTGTTATGTTGGGCATACCTTCAGCTTTGCATTTCTAATGGGAGTTCTCCACGATTAGGAATAAAAACGGATAGAATACAAATGGATAATAATTTTACCATATTTGTTTTCATATTTTTTTCAGACATGGATACGGATAGTTCGGATACGAGTACGAATAATATCGAATATAGATATAGAGCGAATACGGATCAAAACAGATACAATCACAGATATTTATCAGAAGAACATGATAACCTCTTAGATTGTACACACAAAATAAAAAAAAAACTAGTTTATTTGATCCCAACATTTATGAAGAATACGTAATGATCTAAGATTTGTATTCTTTGTTGAACTATGTTTAAAATAATAAATTATGTATTTATATGTTTTTATGCATTTTTAGCTACTTATTTAAAAAAATTCCTTTCAAGGACAGCAGTATTTGAATTTTTGAGAAAGTTTAATATTTGATAAAATCTTCAAAATAATTTTTTTAAATGATAGATTGTGTCAGGAACTTTTCCCAAAAATTTTGTAATTTTCGGAGCTAGTTTGTCAATTTTAATAATTGAAACTTGATTTATGAATTAATTAAATTAGAAAAAGGTTTAAAAATTTACAAACCTTTTTAGGCTAAAAGAGTAGCCTTGGCCTAGCCCACGTGCATATTCGGATATCCGATTCATCAATATCCGGATTATCCAAATCCGTATCCATATCCGACGGATAGTGAGCTACCGAATCTGTATCTATATCCGATCCGATACTATTCAACAAATATCCGATCCGATACTATTCGATAAATATTCGATCCGACAAAATTAGTATCAAAAAATTATCTGGATTGATCAAAAACTATACTATCTGTTTTCATCGCTACCCACGATGAGAGCATAGGCAATAACGCTTGTGAATGTTTCACAAAACCGCGAAAAACAACTCGGTTTTCGCGGTTTTCTACCTTACCGCGCCGGCTCTAGATCCAAAACCGTTCGATAAACCGATCTAATTTAAAAAAATTGAAAAAATTGAAAAATTTTATTTTTTGAATACCGCTCGAAAACCGTTGAAAAACCGCGGTTTCCGCAAAAAACCGCTCGAAAAACCATTTTTCAAGAACATTCAATTGGTCGATTGGTTTTCGCGAAAAACCGCGGTAAACCGAGCGGTTTTTCCGAACGGTTTCGATTTTTTCGAAGTTTTTTTCAAATTTTTTTGATTTCTTAATCCTTCGGTTTTTTACGGTTTTCGAGCGATTTTTGCGATTCTCACGATTTCGGTTTTTGCGGTTTTTCACGGTTTCGGTTTTGTGAACCTGCTTGTGATTATATTGGCGCATGTCCTAGGCTATAGGTCTATGACTGCCATTAGTGTAGACAGAGGTAGTACAGACAATAATGTACTTAGTGTCGTAGAAGAGAAAATTTGTAAAAAAGTGACCTAGATGCTTGACAAATTCTCGTACTAATCCTTAGTATGCTAGAAATGCAAGGATTTGTTGGGCGCCCTGCTCATATCCATTTCACTTGCTCTGTACCTTATGCGGTAGAATAACAAAACTTAGATGTAGCCAAATGAACAAAATTAAGAATGAAAACTGAAAATTGTCCCATGATGGAGAAAGGCATAGATGCTACTAAGATTGTCCGCGATGCTACATGTAAATAGCCTGTATAAAAAAAATGAGAGCAACATTTGGAGTAGCTGCATCTTCTTTAATTCCCATATCTCGTTTTAATGATGTAAACTCCACTGTATGAGTTACATTAAGATTCTGTAAATTAAAACTGGGAATATATGTACATCATTAATGGTATTTTTGGCTCCCTGTTAAGAATAGGTAAAAACATTTCACGTTTACTTGGGATCCCGTGCTAATAGACAAACAAATGCCGCCTGGAATCGACTAACGTTGGCCGGTATGTAGAACAGGTGGTTTACATAATTTATATGGAAAATCTTGACTCAAGACTTGACATGAGTAACCTATCAGTGATTTGGTATTAAACTTGCATATAGTGCTCCTGTTCCGTTCACCGTGGGTGCCAGTGATTCCCACCGGTTTTCTGAACAACGAATGTAGTACTACTGGTACTGGATACTAAAAGCCAACCTAGCAATATTTCTAGCTCCTATTGTTCTGATTAACTTCTGGTAGTTTTCCACCAGAGTTATACCTCAGAAGAAAAGCTTCAACAGCTTCAATTTGTGTGACGCCTCTTAATCTCTGGCAGCATCCTGCTCAGATGTGCCCATTTGTGAACTCGTTGTGTTATATAGATCAAAGAAAAAAAAAAGTAGTAGATTGTATCTCACGTATATGCTTTAGAATCCAAGATTCAAAATAAAAAAGAACATTCCCCTTTGGAAGGATGTTGATGAGGAGGTATTCTGTTGTGGAGCAGCAGCAGAGCAAGATGTGGGCGCGTAGGACAAGGATAGCAACAGCAAGGGTCACGGCCGGCCAGGCTTAGGCTGCATTCTACAAGTCCAGGAGGTGGAGCATTAGGAAGATTAGGAAAGCAATCAATTAGGTAGAAGAGATTAGGTTGAGTCAATTAGGTAGGAGAGTTAACATTAAGATCTAATTAGTCTTTTTAAGTATAAGGACGTACACAACTTACGCACGCACACCACACTTACACGCACACACGTGTGCGCATTCATTACATACGTTAAGGAAGTGATTGAAGGCTCAAAGACATTCATAGCGTGGGAACATGCTATCCAATTGAACATGCACACGTGTATGTAGCTATTTCTAAATTTTATTTGTGTGAGGTCCGAGAGTTACTAGTCAACCGAGCAAGCCTGGTCCTCTCTAATTAGAGTCTGGTACGTAGGGGACAAGTCTAGCCTCTCCTTATCCGAGGGGCAGCCGTGTAACTATGGAAGCACACAAGGAGACTTAATCTATTCTCTCTCAAGGAAGTATATGATGAAAATAGACATATGGTAAAATCATGAAAGTAAGTAAATAGAGACATTGGATTGAACTTGAATGATTCAGATCTAGGTGGAATCCCACCTCCTCACTTAAACACATTTTATACATAACCTCCCAGAAAAATTACAAAATTTCACACTTTTAAGTGGATGAGGTGGGATTCCACCTAAATCTGAACCATTAAAATTTGATCCAACATCCCTGTTTACCTACTTCTATGACTTCATCATATGTCCACTTTCACTATATCTTCCTCTTCTAATACTTTAATCCCCTTCAAAAAGTAATCCCCTTCAAACCATGCCGTTTAACCTCCCTCCGTACGGTAGTTATCCCGTTGTGAACCAACGTTCACAGTATATTCGAGCCCCTTATATCATGGTTCGCAGCCACATCTCTAATCCTCTGAGCTATAGGCTCATCCCGCCTCCATTTCTGTACCTCACATTGA
The DNA here is from genome assembly GCA_036346275.1 of Otatea glauca. Lineage (NCBI taxonomy): Eukaryota > Viridiplantae > Streptophyta > Magnoliopsida > Poales > Poaceae > Otatea > Otatea glauca. The sequence continues at coordinate 23,378,041 of CM070724.1, forward strand.
AATCGACACGCCATTTGGCCTCTTTCACTTTGTCAATATACCATCTATAAAGCACGCGAGTCCACTTACCTAGAACATTCAATTGGCTAGTAGCCAAATAGGGCTATTATGTGCCTAGAATATTTTGAGTATTTTTATTTGACATGGTCATATATTTGACATGAGAGAATGCAATTCGTAGCTATTATGTGCACTTGACAATAAATCATGTAAAGCAACAGATGAATGGATAATTCAAAGCATTTAATTGTTCGAGCATATTGTGGCCTAGTTCGGGATAGCTTTGGATTGTGGAGATTCTGGATTATAGCCAACCATCTGAAGAAGCGGCTGTCTGTAGAATCTGCTAGCTGGAGAATCTTCCCGTTTGGTAATCCTGATTATAGCCAGCTTTAGTGAGGCTTCAGACCAGCCGCGAACGGCCTCGGGCCAGCGGCGCAGGAGGCTTGGGCGACGATGCGTCAGTTGGAGGACAGCGGAGCGGAGGAGGAGGGCGCCGGCGCGGACGGAGGAGGAGGCAGGATGAAGACGGTGTGAACGGAGGACGAAAGATGATGGCGACTTCAGGCAGAGGGGCACCAGGCGGAGGACGACAGGGCGGAGGAGGAAGGCGGCAGCGCTGATGAAGGAGGAGGAGGGCGGCGGCGCTGATGGAGGAGAAGGTGGGCAGAGGAGGCTTCGGGTGGAGGGGCGTCGGGCGAAGGACGGTGACGCAAGAGGAGGGCACCGACTCGGGCGGAGGAGGCAGGTGGAGGATGGCGGCTTCGGCAGTGTGCCGGCGGCCGAAGGGGCATTAATGGAGGAGGAGGCGGGTGGAGGATGGCGGCTTCGGTGGTGTGCCGGCGGCCAGAGGGGCGGCGGGCTGGCGGCCAGAGGGGCGGTGCGAGGCCTCTCCTCGCTTGGCTCGTGGAGAATCGGTGGAGATTGTGAGAGAAGCTGTTCGGCCACATCTTCTGATTTTACGTTAGAAGATAACTTCTAATTTTGGGAGAAGTTGTCCATAATCCTTCTGCTCGGCACACAATCTGCTTTTATTTTAAGCAGAAGCTGTCTAAAAACGGATCCGAACAAGGGGCGCTGTAGTAGAGTAATAGATGAACAAATGATCTTCAAAAAAAGTCTATCTGTTGACCAACTAAATACGTACCAACGATAACTCCTAATCTCTAAATAGGTTTGGTCCTAATCCCATTCGAGGATATGTGGTTCGGACAAGTTCCTAAGTCGTTGTACAACTCCAGAGAAAATTTCGGCAGCATCTCCCCGTTGTTCTCAAGATACACGTCTCAACAACATGTCAAGATGGGTGTGTATCTAAAGAACACCAAGGAGATGCTACCGAATTCTACTCTGGAGTTGTACAACAGCTCAAGAACTTGCTTGAACCATATATCCTCGAACTATCCAAAACAATTTGGACAATTCGAGACTGATTACTTATAAATATGTCATTTCAACATATTTATAAACTAGCACACTCGAATAGGAGACGTAGGTTACGTATGGTAAACTCTAACGTTGATCATATTACAGCAAAAAAAAAGACATGTAAAGAAAAAACCTTGTGTGTTAACATGTTTTATGAAAAGAAAACGCAGATTGCTCCAAAGTGCAAAATATAAGGTTAGTGCAAACAAATCATGTCAACATTATAATATCTGCAATTTTACCAATCAATGAAACCTAAGTGATCTGCATCAAGGTTTCTAAGCACGTTATCAGACTGGCAGGTGCAACATAGCATCTCAGAAATAAAAAAAAAAGGCATTTGACCAAAGCACTATGGTAGTAGAGATAAAAGACTCCTTAATAAGCTGCTATCAGACCTTACTAGGGATCTCATTTATTTTTCGAGGAATTACCAGGTGACTATGAAAGTAAACTTAAATTTTCTTAATGATAACATAATACTGAAGTTAATGGTATGCTCTTGGTAGTGATAATGCCCATACACAAGAGTTGTGTTGAACAATGGATAGGCTAGTTCAGTACGAAGTTATCCCTGACTTTTTATCATGCTTTCAGATACCTCACTAATCCAAGAACAGTAGATCAGTTTAACCAACAGCTGTGCTATCCAGCAGAATGAGATTATTCAACTGTCACAGGATCATCCAATTTCAAGTATGCATGCTAACAATTCGATAATTTGAGTTTAGATTACACCACAGGATTCATCACAATTCAAAACAAAACGTTCAAGCAACATTCCACATTGCTCGTTTCGACTCAACTTGTATCCATATATTTTTTGTTATGGCGAAATAAATGCCCAGATCACCACATAAGCTAGCGTCGACCTGTAACTAGAAATCTACATATCTTGTTTCTGTCTCGTCTACAAAACTACAACCATGGGGCCTAGAACATATACTTGAGTAACACATTGCACATTACCTTATTCTATCACTTTAGCACTAGTTCCTGTATTGAAATATGCATAAGAGCGTTGTTATGTGAGGATTCAAGATGCTTGCCCAAGGGTTTACCTTAGCTCGCGGGAGGGGCGTGGGAACCGGTGGAGGCGGAGCCGGGGGAGGAGCACGAGCCCAAGGAGGATGCGGAGCCGGAGGGAGGCCGGCGGAGCACGAGCCCAAGGAGGCCGGAGGCAGGCGGAGGCCCAAGGTGGAGCCGGGGAGGACGCAGAGCCGGAGGGAGGCCGGCGGAGCACGAGCCCAAGGAGGCCAGAGGCGGGCGGAGGCAGGGAGCAGCGGGATTTGCTTCTAGGTTGCGCGGAGGAGCTGCGGGGAGGAGCTTGCGCGAGTGAGGCAAAGCAGTAAAGACTAAGAGGTTTTGTCCGCATGATAGGCAATCTGTGTCGGTTTTCTAGTCCCAATCGACAGACACCATTGAGTGATCATCTCTATCAGTTTATTAAAAAAACCGATACCAGTAATGACCTTAGCTCTATCGGTTTTTTAAAAAACCGACACTAATAATAGAATTGTTCCTATCAGTTTTATAAAAACTCGACACTAATAACGATTCTCTGTCTGTTTTTTTAAAAAAAACTCAACACTAATAATTAACTATCTCTATCGGTTTTTTATAAAAAACTGACACTAATAATAAATTATCTCTATCATTTTTTTAAAAAAACCGATACTAATAAGTAAATTATCTCTATCATTTTAAAAAAAAACCGACACTAAGAAGCATTATCTCTGTCGGTTTTATAAAAAAGCGACACAATTGAGAAACTTATCTTTATCCGTTCTTTACATAAATCGACACCATTGGCAATTATCTCTATCGGTTGTTTAAACAACCGACACCCTTGAGGATATATCTGTGTCGGTACATTTGAGAATCGATTGCAATATTTGTAATGATATTCTCACCCTTTTAGCAAGCTTACGACCTAGTTCAATTTGGAAAATTGAGATGTTGCATTCAAAGAGCACATATAAGACACCATCCATGACTATGAGACTAGCTAGTTCATCACTCTACATGCACATAAAAGACACCATCCATGATCATTAGACTAGCTCGTGCAAAACACTGAGTAACTAAGTAGAGAGTAACTAAGGACTCCTGTGTCAAGTTCTGTTGGTTTAGAGGCATCACAGAATATTTTCATAGTGTTGTCATTTTCAGCATGCATATCATCAAAGAGATAAAAGGCCATGACTTTTTCATACATAGTTAAAATTGTTTGAAATTTTGCAGAAACATACTTTGGGATACTCCAAAGCTTTTCCAAAAAGAATTTTTGAAAAAGGAGTGCCCATTCAATAAATACACCGAATTTCAGTTCGTAGGCATGATTTTTGCGTAAAGCGTAGAAAAGTCAAAAGTTTTTCAAATTAAGCCCGAATCTCTAAATAAGTTAGGTTATAATCCCATTCGAGTACATGTGATTTGAGCAAGTTCCTAAGCTGTTGTACAACTTCAGAGAAAATTTCAGCATCATCTCCCCGTTGTTTTTCAGATACACGTTTCAACAGCAGGTCAAGAGGGGTGTGTATCCAGAGAACACCAAGGAGATGCCACCAAAATCTACTCTAGTGTTGTACAACAGCTCAGAAACTTGCCTGAACTATATATCCTCGAACTGTCCAAAAAATGGACAATTCGAGACTACTTGCTTATAAATATGCCATTTCGATCGGCATATTTATAAACAAGCACCCTCGAACGAGAGACGTAGGTTATGCAGCCTAAACTCAACATTTATCATATGATAGAAAAAATAATTCCAGATTAACACGAGAGCACTATAAAGATAATGGATGTGTGCTTGTTAAATAAAGGGTGTGAAATCTGATAGGATATACATAATTCCAGTGCAACCTAAACTTTCTTTGCGACATATCGAAATTATCTAGTGCAAAATTGAAGGGGTTTGAAGGAATGCTCATATCTTGAAGAAAACCACAAATAAGGGAAAAAAGAGGGGAACCTCCTCAAGCTAGGGCTTCAAATTTACCCTCTTAACACTCAGCCTTGAGGATTTCAAATTTTCTCACCCAAGTATTGCTTCCAACCAGAATATATGATGTTTTTTCGGATGCCGATGGATAAATCTCCTCTGGAACAACAACAGAGGAGAGTTCAGCCCGAGGAGAATAAATAACCTAACGAGGCATATCACAATCGATTCTCACTTAAGAAGCGATAGTGATGTGATCATGCATATCACTATCGGTTCTTATGTGAAAAACGATAGTGACCAATAATGATGTGCACGTGCTCATCACTGTCGTTTCTCACATATTTCATGCTCATCACTGTCGTTTCTCACAACATATTGCATGCTCATCACTATCGGTTTTTATGTTAGAACCGATTGTGATGTGCCCAGTGCTACATCACAATCGCTTCTAACCTAAAAGCCAATAGTGATTATTATTAACACCCCTACTAAATCATCTATCACAATCGTTTTTTCCTAAAAACTTAAAAATCGATCTAAAAGAAACGATAGTGATGTACCATTCTGTAGCAGTGCAAAGAGCCGATCGAGCGTGCAGGAAGAAAAGGGGTGAGGCTTCACAACAAGAAAGCAATATTTGCATCGACCTGGCAACCGACCGTGAATAACATGACGACGAACAAGTAATTAACACCAGGATCGACCGGCGAAAATAAAACATAAAGGAGGGCGCGCGTGCATCGAGGGCATACAGCGTGGCCATCTCTTAAGGGGATAAAGCGAGCACATGGTCGCCGGCGAGGTTATTCATGGTCTAACATTAATCGCAGGCTGGCACGCGATAGATGGAAGTAATTGGCGCTGCCTTCGCGCTCGCGTTGTAGGTACTCGCCGGATTAGGCGATAGCTCTCCGATCCCACCCGTACCCACGCGGCTGCGTCTGCTGCAGTTCTATCCCGGCGCCGGAGGAGCGGCATCGCTTCAGGTTGCTCGCTTCCACGACGGCTTGCATGCAATCAATTAGAATCGGTCGATTGATTAATGCATAGATCAGTACGTACGCCTGTGGGTTAAATCTCAAAGATAAATGCATGGTTGATTCATACTATACTAGCTAGCCTGGATAGCACGCTACACTGCGCCGCCTAGCTGTATGGTTGTTTTGAAAGAAATATAAGATCCATGACACATAGATAAGGTGCAGCAGGTAATTGAATATGATAAAACATAAAGGATGGACCTAATGCTAATTAGCGTTATTGGTTGCTGCCTCATATTGACAGCGAAGATGATAACAAACCGTTCATTGTCTGTTTAGACCAATGTATACAGTTTGAGCAATATATATATACACACACACATGATGCATGAGAGATTGAGAGGGATTCTAACACAGAAGACAAAGCGCAGTGGGTAGCTACATCCAGAGCCGTATATACCTTGATGGCAAAAATAAAGGATAACACCTTCACTTGCTCCTCGTTTTTTATCCATGAAATACCAATACCATCAAAATTTTGAATAGCCTCATCGGGAGTATCTCTGAAACCAACACGGGGAGAAATTCATCTGGTTATAGGAATGAAAGAAGCTAATGAGATATAAGAGATTTACAATGATTACTAAAGTAGATAAATACCTGGGTTCAGCCCTAGGCATTTGGTGCGTTTGTATGGCTTTTGTCCTGCATGTTCCACATGGTAGATACCACCATTCTTGGTAACATGGCATATATATAGCTTCTGTTCTGCTAGAAAAACAGATGTCTGGCAGTAGTAGCCAAGACAGTTGACACTGAGACAACAGAAGTACAAAGACATCATGTGGGTTTCGACGGGCTAGCTAGGTGTGTAATAGATGCAGGCTAATTTCCAAGCAATTGCCAAATTATGATCAAAAGGTATGGGTAGTCGTAAAGATATTTGAATTTAAATTCAAATCCGGATGCCTTTACTATTTAAATTCTGGCTGAAGAAATTCGAACTATTTTAGCACCGATGAGACCTGGAATGTGTTTCATTATTTTCAAACTGCAATTTTAACATTTTAATATCTTAAGTTTTCATCTCGTAGTATCTGAACGTAAAAGCTCAATATTCTCAAAAACATAATTTGAGATCCAAACCTAGAGTAGAACCTAGCAGCATAACAGTATAGAATTGACAAACAGAACCAATCAGTACCATGGTAAGCAAGATGGTATAGAGAAATCATCTCTCTCATAGCAAGACAGCAAATAGCCGGAGCAACAAGAAACGTACCAAATAGCTATACGATAGGTAAACCTGAAAAATGAAAGCAAGTTGTTAATGTACATAGCCAGTATAGGAGTTTAGATCATAACCAACATAAAGCACCCTGGTTAAACAAGAAAACACTTCTTAGCATGATCACGGGTAATAAGCTAGAATTTGTAATTCTGACACCATGCGGAAAACAGCAAGTGAAAAAACTTGTTGCTGGGAGATGCAGGGAAAAATGGTTTAGGCAAAGTGATAAACAGAAAAAGGCATAATCATTACCGGCTAGGGCCTAGGATCTCTAGTCATAAAGAGCAAACATCCATTTCAACTTTGCAATGAACTTGAGGAGACCGTAGCTCTTTGCCACGCTGACTATAAGAACACAAAAAAAAAAAAAATCAAAGCAACATATTTTGAGTGCTATAGCCTTTCTCAATACTTCTAAGTGGAAATGTTGCTCAGTTCGAAAACATATCTATGAACCAAGATTATGAGACCAACATTGGGGCTGATCACATATTATGCTATGCAGGAAGTAGAATAAGAATATGTAGCGCCATCATACATAACTATGAAAGCTGGACAACTTACATATTCCATAGGATTTTGAAAGACAATCGCCCTGTCGATGCAGCCAAGCGTGGGAAGAGTCTAATTCAGCATATTTATTGCCGTTCACACCTGACACCTGACAGAGACATCGAGAGCATCTTAGTATAAAATTGAAACAATTTACTAATCACTTTCATGCATAATCTAACAGTGAAGGAAATGAACTATAATTTTGTTTGATGGCCCAAAGCCATTAAGCTGGTTTAGAAGCCCAAGCATAGTGCGCTGAATCTCACCATCACCATTCCCAGTCTTGACTCCATCGTAGCTGTTCAAGTGTAGTCTATTCCATCCATAAATATAATAGATGGTGCATACTCCTTGCTTAAATTTAGACCAAATGCAGCCTCAGAGGGCAAGAACACATAGTAAAAAAATCCTTCAAAACCTATTATTTTAGGAGCATAACTCAAAAGGAATTATATATTGTGTCAGAGGAACAGAGAGACATTGATCGTTGATTTAGACAGCATCATGAATCACATAAAAGTTAAATTATGTCCCACATAGAAATGACATTCAACACATATACAACAAAAAATTGCCAAACAAAAAATCTCAAAAAAGGCTACAGATATGAGAAACTCATGTTTTAGCCACATTTAAAGAGCTATACCATAATTACATTTCTCGCGACAAAACCAGCACAATCTTCAAGCAATCATCCAGTGATCTATAAAAAACATCCTTGTTAAAGAAAAGGATTATATTCCTCTTAATATATGTACTGACATTCAATATTTAGAACTTGAGCATGAGTGGGAGCACCCCCAGTCCTCACCATTTATCTTCTGTGCTTCTGGTCCTAAACAATCAGATATTCCTCAGGAATAACCCAAAAGGATGAAAAATTAGTTCTGCAACATGCAATTGCTCAAACCTCCCAACTAACAAATATCCTAGCCAAAAAGGTGCACCTCATCATGAGCAGATTATCCAAGCTGATCCAAAGAAAATCTTCACCCTAGACTGACAATTGGTATACATCTCATCCAAAGTACACTACATCACATGCCATTACCTCAAAATTAGCTGCAACCTCCGAGCTCTCAGGCAAATTTTTTCTACTTGCCATAGAAACCTGATCACAGATACACAGATACATTCACATTATGCCATCAAATATTTGGTTTTATAAAAAGCCATCAGAACAGATTAAGCTCAACAGCTCTCAAGATTTAAAGTGTTATGAGATTAAGGAACAGCAGAAAAGAAAGAAATGTCCAGGTTTATACAAACAGAACCGCATTATCCATACATTTCAAGCAAACATTAGTGCATATCATTATTGAGGACAGGTGAATCTACGTTACAGCGTGACACAATGGTTTCACAAGATAGATAATAGCAGGACGAATTGAATACCTAAGCTAAGATTTAAGGACAATATCTAAAAATTTATGTTCCCCACCAACAATCCAGTTTTGTGTAGGTACTAGAAGCCTAGAACTAACAAATCAGAATAGCCATTTAGATTAAAATCAACCAGGATAGAACTTACTAATTGAGCTGACAGTTGACCAGTTAATCTAGAATATTGGCCTAGATCAAAACTGTGAATTTGGTATAACTGTGAAATGCTTAAGTCAATAACCAACACCGCCTACTAAATAGGTGTGTACTATTTCTTAGTTCAGCTAAAGTAACATGATACCTGGCCATATAAGAAAATTTGGCCCATATTAAAGAACTTGAAATTATCAATAATGGAAGTGGTTGTAGAATTTATCCATATTCCACTTATTCTTTCAGATCACCATCAAATCAAACCTGGTGAACATTTTGGTATTAGCTGGCTAGGTAGATGTGTGTAATTAAAGATCTATCAAAAAAGAGCATCTAGAATTCAAACGGATGGAATTTGCACAGAACATTGTTAAAACTACTTGTTTTAAATATGTCTGTCAGATCTCCAATTGCAAGCCCTAAGGAACATGTATTACAAAATCAAAGGGCTAATACTGATGTGTATTCAGAACTGGAAATAAGCCTACAATATTCAATACAAAGCCAGGCAGAAATGAAGAACACATAACAAAATAAAGCATAGGATAATACTCGCTACGGACAAATTGAAGAACAAGATATCAAGAGTGAGAATCAGGGGTGTGATTACAAAAATCTTTATTAAAGCATAAACATACCGAAACTGAATCCATGTGTAGGCATTAAAGCTTTGTTTACCATGACGATTCCAATGGATGTAGTAACATTGAAACTCCATGCTGCAAAATCTAAAACAGCATTCTTGTCGGGTTTGCTTAGAGAACTCCTCTCTATTTTCACAAGCTCAAATCAACACTTGCTGAACTACAGTCTCTCAGAGACAGGTACCATCTGTAAAAGATACGGGAAGCCAAGATTTAACTGCAGAAAGTTTAGTAATTTATTAGTTATAGCTGAAGAAATGTAGCTGGGAACATTCCAATGCATCAGATGATTAGAGAGCAACCAAAGTATGATGTTGCTCGCACCTGACTGAATTGTAAACAGGGCAGTTCCCCCATTAAGGCCCAGTTTGGGACAGATTATGGATTATGGATTCTGGATTATAGGAGAAGTTGTTTCTGATTGTGGGAGAATCGGGCCGAACTGGCTGCGACTTCCAGGTTCCGAACCGGGCCAATGAGAATCAGTAAGAATCAACAAGAATCAGGCTCTAGCTGGATTCTGATTCTATGTAGAGGGCAGCTTCTGATTGTGGGAGAAGCTGTCCAGAATCCTCCGATTCGGCAAACAATCTGCTTTTTTTTTAAGGAGCTGTCCCGAACGGGTCTAAGTAGAGATGTAGCAAAATAGTATCTACAGGTTGTGGGCACTGGGCAGGTTATGTGTGGGAGTGAGATCTCCAGCAAAGGTAACTTGGGGCATTTAGGTTGGATACGAAGAACTAATAAAAACTGAATATTTATCAGGAAGCTTCGGTTATCCCTTCGTTTATCGTTGCTCCTAAACATAATAGAGGCGAAGAAATGCAATGCTTCTTTGTGTTTTCAGTTGTAACGTTGATACTGCATGATACAAGAATCCTCCTACTTTTGGAACAAGCCTGCTCATGTCTGGATACACCGAGCACGAGCTATTCATGGTAACCAGATGCTCTTCCACGGAACCACATCAAAGACTGCTCCATGAACGTAGCTTCAAACCTGCAGCCCTAATCCACCAAAAATCCGTCCCCAAATCGCAGTTGTTCAGCAAAGCACAACAAAAGTCAAAAACCAGCACGGATCGCCGCCAAAGTCATCGAAAGATCAGGAAAAATCGTAAAAGAGAGGGAGTGGAAGGGGGATTTTACCTGAGAGATGCGGAGCTCCCTTGGGTCGATTTGTCCTCCTCGTTTAGGTGTTTTGATCTGAGGCCTGGGTGGAAGGGTGTGTTTGGGATCAGGGGTGTGACGTCGTGTGTGAGTGTTCGCGTTGCAACCATCACAACTGTGCGCGAGAGGGGGAGCCACTGGCGGGTGAGGGATGCGCCGGAGGAGATGATGAAGCCGCATCTGGCCATCGACCGTCGCGCAGCCACCTGATCCGTCCCTCGGCGGAGGCGACGGTAGAGGACCGCCACGGCGTGCAAGAGGCTTGGCGAGGCGGCGGAGCAGAGAAGGCGAGGAGGCGGCGCAGGGCGGCGGAGTGGTAGACGAAGGGAGGGCCAGGCGGAGTGCGCACAGGAAGGGGGGCCGATGTAGGTACAGCAGAGGCTGGCGGACAACGCGAGGGAGGGGAATGCAGCAACCGGTCGCGGCATAGAAGCCTGGGGAAGCCATGGTGGGTGGAGAAGAACGACAGTGAGGGAGGCAGGGGGCCAGTAGCAGTAAAAGGGGGGAAGTCGGTGCGAAGGGAGCCAGCCATGGGTGAGCGGAGTAGGCGAGAAGACAGTCGAGGAAGGAGGCGAGGACAGGGGGTGGCGCTCCTCGAGGGCACACAAGGGGCCGGAGACGACCAGTGCCGACGCTAGAGACGGGAAGGCCGTGGACGGCTGGGCAGCTGCGCCACCGACCGATGGGATGTGAGGGGAGGAGGCGACGCAGGCTGGGGCAAGGGAGAGGGACGCGGAGGAGGCAGGGTGGCCCGGTTTAGGGGGAGCTGGACCGGGTGGGAGCGAGAGCGAGGCGGGCGGAGGGCGGTCGGAGACAGCCTGGGACGGGGGCGAGGGGGGAGGAGGGCGGCGCTCCTCGTGGTCGTGGGCTCCGCCGCCGCCGCCGGGGCTCCGTGGGGGCTCGGAGTCGGGGACGCGTGGAGGAGGGTCGGATCGGTAGTAGCAGTAGCAGCACACAAGAACAACAGCCGTCAGCAACAGGGACCCAAGCGTGATTATGGTAAACGCGAGGACTCCTTTGCAAATGAAGCTGACATGGCAGGCCTGTTATTATTGATTATTAATTATATTACTATTATATAGAAGCAGAATTAATAGTAGATATGTACCAAGCACGTACCAAGTACGTTTGGTTCATGGCTTGGTTGACGCCGCACCCAGATGGCAGGAGCACGGGCGGCGGCTTGTCCTTGCACTTCTTGCACTCGAGGCAACCACTGTTGATGTTTATTGCCACCTGTTGCAACGTGACCTGCATGTCTAGCGTGATGAACCTGGCCACGATGTTGTGCGGCGAGCCCATGGTCGTGGGGCGCTGCATCTGGTAGCTCGACATCCACGAGAAAATGTAGGACACCATCGAGAAGGATCGCAAGCCTCCTGCTTGCCGCTGCAGGGTGATCACCATCGCGTTGACCTCGCTCTCGAGGCCTCCTAGGTCCAGGCCGCTCCAGAACTGGTGGGCGTGCATGAACTGATCCCACAAGAGCTGCAGCTTGCTTCCCAGGGCATTGCCCTCTTCGAACGTGATAGGATTGGGAACCAGGGGCCAAATTTCTGTTTCGACGAAGTTGGCAACCATGTCCAGCACGGTGAACTGGACGATATGGTTCACGACCATGGGGATGGGAACTTTCTGCAGCATGGCGACGGCTTGCTGCGGGGGCCTTTGCACCAACAGGACGGCTTGGATCGGTGGAGTGTTGCTGTCACTGCCGTAGTGGTGGAAGCTGGCCGTGAGCAGCTGCTGCTGCTCGCAACCGCCCTCCAAAGACGCAGGTGCAGGCACGTGGAGGTGGACGATGAAGCTCTTCACCTCTCCGGCGTAGAGGACGCCGATGGCGACATCGGCGGCCGTTTGGCCGTCGGAAATGGGGCTCTTGTTGTAGCCCCCGGACTCGATCTTCTCTATCTTCACCCTGCTTCCCTCCGCTGCCTTGAGGCTGACACGAGTGCCAACGGCGACGACGGTCTTGAGCCCGCCGAGGCAGACGGCGAGGGCGCCGGTGATCTTGTTCAGGTTCTGGTCGTCAACGAACGAGTAGGTGCCGAGGGATTCTTCGGCGATGGAGAGCAGTGCCTTGGGGTCGTGAGACGCGCCGATGCCGAACGTGTGGACTGGATGCTTTCGCAGGGCGGCACTAAACTCGCGTGGCAAATTTTTGAATCTCCTGATGTCCTCTCCGTCCGTCACCAAGATGATGAAGCTTGCACGGCTATTCGAGCTCACCGGCTGCTCCTCCAGGATCTGCAATTAATTAAGCACATCGCATAAATTGTGAATATTACTAGCCAAGTGCGGGTACCTTGCAATGGAAACATACTTTTGAACTAAATAAATAAATAATACCATGTTTACAAAAAAAGAGAAAATTGCACTTTTGAGTTGCCACGTAGAGAGAAGTGAGGAATAGCCGAGCTGAGGAGCAGGTGTGGACAGAAAGAGAGAGATACGATTGTTTTTTTTATTCGCAAGAGGTGAGACGAGGGTCTCGCAGCATTTGATCCATATGTGCGCGGTCATGTTACAATATTTAATAGAGGATGCTCTATGTGCGGTACACATACCTTGATGGCCTCCTCCCAGCCTGACGTCGACTTGGCGTCGCCACGGGCTTCCAGCTGGTCCACCTTTTTCTGGGCATTGCTTCGGCCATCGCCCGAGACGTCCGTAAGCTTGGTGCTGTACTTCTCTTTGCCGAGCTGTCTGGTGTACGGCCCCACGATGGCGAGGCGGTCGTCGTCGTGAAGCTGCCTGATGACGAACTTCATGGCCTCCTTCACCAGATCTAGCCTCGTTCTGTCACCGACGTCGAGCACCGCGACGAGGTCAATGGGGACGCGCCTCTTCTCCGCCGCCGATGGCGCCTCGACTCGCACCAGCACATGGAAGTCTCTGCTTGTCTGACCCCGCGGGATCTGAGGGAAGACCGGGATGGTGCTCACTTTCACCGTCTCCGCAGCGGTGTTCGTAGCCTGCATCCGTGTATACAGAGCTTCAATAGTTAGAATTATGAATGGAAATACTGATGAAGAAAAGTACGCCTCAATTTTGCTTTGGTTTAGCTTTTTCTGGACATTCTTATATATGTTTCTTAAACTAGGATTATTGTATGATCGGTTGGAAATGATTGATCGACTGATTCATTAAATGCATGCATGGTACACTAAAGCTACAAAGTCGTTCGAATTGAAAAATAACGTCCGTGTATATATCATGACATAAGGCCCATGGCCCCACTTTGTCATCCCCAGGTTAGAAGTTAGATATCGTTTTCCAGTGTATATATCTTAGCGGTCTAACTGAATTAGCGAATTTTCTCAATAACAATGGAGTATTAATGTATAGCAAGCCCATGCAGAAAATTCTGGAAAGGACGCGCGTGTAGAAGTGCAAACCAAATAACCGTGCATTCGGATAAAAAAGAAAAGATGAACCGCATTAGTAGTTGGAAAATGAAAGGGGGAGCAGGTAATTTAGCCACTGTAAACAGACATGCATGAATCAATTGAGCAACAAAAGTAAAACAATGAGTTAATTACCTGTGCGAGGAATGTGCAGATTAAGAGGCACGCCAACAAAGGCACGCCCATCACCGGCCGGAGTCCCTTTCCGACGATCCCAAGCTATATATGTTTATCTGCGCCCGATCGAGTACCAGGAGTGATTCTTCCTGTGTTCGATGGAAGCTCTTAAGGCTTTGGGGTGGCTATATATATATACAGGCAAACCAGCCGTTCTAGCCTATATAGCTAATTATTAATGTCTCGTGAGATTGCTTCTCATCGTCTATCTATTTATCTTGTGTACCTACACTAATTAGGCACTTTGAGTAAAGGTGTGTTTGGTAGAGAGCTGGAGCACGGATCTGGTGAAGCTGGGTATTCCTAACTCCACCAGATCCGTGGAGCTGGAGCTGTGAGTATACTAAAAGTATTTAGATGAATCATCTTGTTTATATTTTAGATCAAAAATATAAAATTAATTCACTTTATTTTATCCTACAAGTTTCAGATCTCAGGTGAAGTTAGGATCTGAAGCTCTACCAAACAGGCTCTAAGCCACCATATTAACTAAAAAGAGCTAGCCATCTCTATGGCGGACCTGAGTTATAATAGTTCAGAGTAAAATTAAGAGTCCTTATCAAGTACAATCCAAATTAACTAAAATTTGAAATAAAAAATAAGAATTAGCAATTTGATTTCCATATGAATTTCAAAGTAACATTCATAATTCTGTACCTATACTAATTAGGTATTCTGAAGAAGCTTTCACATTAACGAGAAAGATCTAGCTATCGATATGACAGACCTGAGTTATAATGGTTCAGATTAAAAGTAAGAGTCCATATCAAGTACAATCCAAATAAACTAAAATTCAAAATAAAAATAAAAAAATAGCAATTTGATTTCCATATGACCTTCAAAGTAACATCCATAATAACTAAAATTTCGAATGATAATTAAGTAAGATTAACAAATTAAAAGAGATTCCATGTAAAGTACAAGCCAAAATAACTAAAATTCGGAATAAGAAATGAAGAAACATTAGCAATTTGATTTCCATACGACTTCCAAAATAATTTCCGTAAATAACTAAAATTTGGAACACTAATTAGATAAAAGTTAACAAACTAAAAGAGAGTCCATGTCAAGTCAATCCAAACTAACTAAAATTCAAAATAAAAATTAAAAAATAGCAATTTCCATACAACTTCCAAAGTGACATCATAAATAACCAAACTTTAAAATAATAATAAATAAATGGAAATTAACAAAATAAAGAAAGAGTCATCCAAATTATCTAAATTTGAAATAAAAAATTAGCAATTTGATTCCAATAGAATTCAACAACAACTGCCTAAAAATATATATTTTTGAATAATAAGTAAATTAAATTAGAAATACGATTTTTATACTAATTTTGGCCTAAACTGAAAAAACCACGCTAGGTACGATCTAATAACACGCAAATTTGGAAAACATTAAATGATGATTTGAGATTTGATTTATTTCAAAATTTTAAATTCTAATAATATTAAAATTTGTAAACCCATACTAACTAGGAACTCTGAGGAAGCTCCCGTGTTAACCAAAATGATCTAACTATCTATATGGTAGACCCGAGTTATAACAACTCATGTTGAAAAAAAGACAGACATGTGAAGTAAAACCAAATCGACTAAAATTTTAAATAAAAATAAAGAAAAGTTAGCAATGTTATTTTCATACAAATTACAAACTAACTTCCATAAATAACTAAAATTTGGAATAATAATTTAATGAAATTTAGCAAATTAAAGGAAAGAGTTCATACCAAATGAAATCCAAATAACTAAAATTCAGAAAATAAAATAAAAATAAAACTACCATTTTATTTCCATAAGAATTTGAAAGTAAATCCTAAGTAAATGAAATTATGAATAATAATTAAATGAAAATAGATCCAAGATATAAAGGTTGAGATTTAATATATGTCTCTAGTATGTATTTGATCCTATCACAAAAAAATAAAAAATTGATTCGATATTTCTAGCATAAAAAAGTCAGGGAAATCAAATTATATTTTTCGTACAAATGAACTCCTCTTATCACTAACATATCGTAATAATATATATTATAAAATAATATTTCATAGACTAGCTCGGGCGAATGCACGGGTTAACGACTAGTATATCTATAATTAAGGACTTTAAGGACTAGAATGATCTAGTCATTTACTTGATGGACCTAAATTATAGTAGCTTAGATGAAAGATGTAACCTTAGAAAACTAAATAATGTATTAATGTACGAAATTTATAATCTCATGTTAGAATTGCCCCAAAATTTATATGGATTGAGCCATGCCGTAGGAATTTCATAGAAAATTTAGAAGCCCATTCCTTCGTTCAAAAGGGCCATGTAGGAACAAACATGTAATATTGTGGTTGGCGATCCGAGCACTACTACAGAAAGGCCTCTATTAGACGTCTCATCACAGGCGGTTTTCAAAAAACGTCCGTGTTAAAGTTAATCACAGACGGTTTTGCTAGCACGACTGTCAAAGTTATAGAATATGCTAAGAACTGTCTATGATAAGCTAATATCACAAACGATTCGTAGTACAAACTGTCTATGATACTTCATAGACGTATCATAGACGGTTTGTGGGACGAACCTTCTATGAGATCTACTTATCACATACAGGTGTCTTAGCAAACTGTCTGTGATAACACTTATCTTAACTTTAACTAATAAAAGTAGGAGTTTAGCCCACACCCACCAACTCCCCTCACTCGATTCGGCACTGCCACAGCCCCTATCGCCGCGTCACCCGCCTCTACGGTTTCTCCATGCAGCTGCCCAGACCTCCCTCCACCCAACCCCTCGCGACACAAACCACCACAAGATGACGAGAGCGAGTTCAAGGTGACGTGATGTGACTGATCCTCATCCATTGTGCCACATCTCGCCTCACCACCCCTAAGGTTAGGGTTCCTCCTCCTGTTTGATCTCGTTGCACCACCACGAGACGTCGAGAGTGAGTGCAAGGCAACATGACACGATGCGACGTGACCGACCCCTATCCACTGCACCACAACCCGCCTCACCACCCCGAAGGTTAGGGTTCCTCCTCCTGTTTGATCTCACAGCATGCGGTGTGCTGGTACATGGGATGCGAGAGTGTTGCAATTCTTTTCTGAATTTTTTTTGTGCTACGGCTACTAGATCTGGTAGTGTTGGTGTATCTATAATGTTAATTTTGGAGGGAGTGCATGTTACATGTTGGATCAGATCTGCAAGATTCAGTGTAATTGTAAGCAAATGTTAACATATGTTAAACAACATACATGAATGAGCGAAATCACAGTGTTGATCTAAATTGGACAACCATACTTTGAGTGTACATGACTCTAGTTGTACTTGATTTGGCTGTGTGCATTCTTGTTACCATATTTATTCCAGTTTCCATGTCGGATACAATTGTCCAATAGCATGTTGTCTATTACGTATAGATCTAAGCCGTGGATGAAAATAATTATGGAGATTGGACGACCAAGTTTAAAAATAAATTTTGTAGAAATTCAATTATTCTAGGATGTCAACTCAGTGAGTTTTTTTGTTCGATATATTGGTTTGCCATCATATCTACTTAAGGCAGTTGTTGAAGAATATTTATGTTAATTTGTTCACAACATAGTCAGGAAATTATGTAAGATACTTCTTTTTCACGTTTTCTTTTGTTTGCTTAGTGAAAAGCATTGTCTCAGTGACTGTAAATTGCACAGATAAAATAGAGCCTACAAACAAGATATACGATATGGAAAAGCTATTGGATACTAAACAAAAAATTTAGGCAAAGACAGAACAATTGAAGGTAAAGTCTGATGTAATGGAGCAGAACAAAAGTGAAGAAGATTCTGAGTTAATAAAAAGATTTATGAGATGAAACAAAAACTGAAAGACATAGATGACAAATCACAACATATTGAATCTCTTAATAAGGTACTCATCATTAAGTAGCGTAAGGTGAATGTAGAGATGGAAAAAGCCAAAGCTAAGTTTATAGAGGTAATATAATGGTTTCTAGTATTTTATTCGATATGGTTACTGATAATATACCAAGACACCCTTTTTACAACAACATGATCATTTTTGTAGGGATTGAGAGAAATAAATGGAAGTCAATTAGTTATTGATGTCAAACAAATGGACCAACTTGATCAAGAGGTGTTTGTCAAGGCTTGCAAACTGAAAGGTACAATAAGTGACATGGAAAAAGAAGCAGCACTTATGTGCATGAAATGGCAAAATGAGATCAGGAAATCAGAATGGCATCCTTTCAAACTTACCATTGTTGACGGAAAGGCAAAAGTAACTATTTTAATCATGTTGGATATTGTTTCTGGATACTTTTCCTTCATAGTTGTTATCATCGATCCTTTCTGTCTATTAAATCTTTGTATGTGGTGCATGTAGCCTAAAGCCTTCAATTATTTGAATTTTCACTTCTCATTGTACCAATAAATAGTTATTTGAACTAGATGTCTCTGAAATATAGCTGACCCCATTGGTAATACATGAAACATTTTCCACAGAAAATGGTTACAATCTACAATGTACTTATATGCACATGATGATATAGGAAAATATATTGGAGGATGATGAGAAACTCCAAGCTTTGAAGGAAGAATGTGGGAATGTGGCATACAATACCGTCACATAGGCCCTCCTTGAGTGCAAGGAATACAATCTGTGTGGGAAGTAATATGTCCGGAGCTGTGGAACTTCAGAGAGAAATGAAAAGCCTATGTTGCAGAAGTTATGACACATATGATGGCAGACATGAAAAATGATATGAACACTTGAACATAATTTCAAAAATCTAGTCTCTTCACCGCCCTCCGCTTCCTTCCTGAGCCCTAAGGTCCCCTTGTCTTGATCTATCAAATAATATTGTTTCTTAACGTTTGCTTGCTGATTTCTGTGCTTAAGGGTGAAAACGGGTTGGATATCGCTCTTCCCGTATCCTAACCCATATTTTTTCTCTGGATTCGGAACCGGATACGGGCTAGCCGAATACGGATCTGGATCCGGGTTATTCAAGATACGGACACGGGACAGATACGTGATGGATTCAGGTCAAAAACGGATAAAGATATACGGATAATGCATGCATGGAGAAGTTAGTGCTACCAGTGGATAAAAATTTTGAAAATAAAATCAAGTCCTCATTGCCTTGTCTATAAGTAGCAGTACCTAAAACACTAAAGCTAGATAGATGATACCTGAGACTTGATGAGCCAATTAGAGGCAGTAAAAGGACTAGTGAGCCAGTCTGAGGAAAAAAACAAAGGTTTTAGAAGTAGATTACTAGTCATGAAATAGTGTGATTAACTAGCTGTAGAACAGGAAGGTATACAAAAGTTCTCGACATTCAAAATTATATGGCATCTTAGAGAAAATAATTGTCAACCTAAATAAGTAAATATGCTATGTTTTTTTAATGTTTCTGTATCTTATCAATGGATGATGCTTTAATCACGAACCAAAGATAACAACATAGTTGCCAGTCCAATTTATGATAACAAAATACTTGAAGGTGAATGGATGGTTTCTTAATGTTTCTTTATCTTATCAATGGTTTCTTAGGAAGAACTTTTGTAACTTATGATAACAAAATACTTGAAAGCTCAGTTTTTACTTGCTTTCATTCTCTAGTTATTGAGTGAAGCTTGAAGCTTCAGATATTTAACCAATTAGTTGATTATTGAAGAAAGGCAATGAACTATAACTAAAACTAAAGATCACGCTTGATGATCATAATGAGAACGAAATTACCTTTTTAATGGTACTCAAAATAGCTTCAATGTAGCTTATCGACACTACTACTGAACAGCCAATCCTTGCCGGCATATCACTGCTGGTTAGGACCGAGCCGGCAGTGATAACATATCTCTGCCGGTTCGAAAGTTAAGTTGGGGGGGAGAACTTATCACTGCCGGTTCATGCAACCAACCGGCAGTAAAAAGCAAGATATCACTGCCGGTTTGAGACAACAACCGGCAGAGATATATCATTGCCGGGTCGTTCTTAAACCGGCAGTGGTACTTGCATTTTCACTGCCGGGTGGAAGCGAGAACCGGCAGTGATATTATCTTCCCACGCAATATGTTTTTCCCGCGCATTCAGAGCTTATCACTGCCGGTTCTGCGTAGAACCGGCAGTGATAAGTCGTTTATATAACTGAGACCCTTGCCTCCCGACCGATCGAGCAAAGACAGAGAGGCGCTCTGTCTTTGCTCGATTTGTAGATTGCAACGATCTGCTGCCGAAAAATTTGTTAAAATTTGTATTGTACTTCTTTTCGAGGTTAGTAATTTGATCTCAATTTTTGTAAATAATAAAAAATTGCCACGTGGATTTTTTACATAATGAAAAAAGGTGTATTTTCAAATGTTGAAATAATAAAAACTTGTTAGATGGATATTTACCTAATAAAAAAATGTTGATATATTTTAATGTACTCAAAGTATATCCTAAGTACTTACAATTTTTTCCAAATTTTTAAATAATAAGGAATTGCAAGATAGATATTGACGCAATGAAAAAAAGATTGATATATTTTGATATAGTCTAAATATATCCTAACTATTTACAATTATTTTCATTTTTTACAATACTAAAAAATTGCTACATGGATATTTACATAACGGAAAAAGGTTGATGTATTTTTATATAGTCAAAATTGCTACATATGTTTTTAAATCTAATCGTTTACAATTATTTGTTATTTGCAATTATATACGTATGTAATGTTTGATTTAATTAATTGTAGATGGACCGAAGGTGGATGTATGACACGGACCGTTGTGGGCGAGTTTTTAATGGTGTGAGTTATTTTCTAAACGTGGCTGCAAGCGCAAGTCGAAGAATCTGGCGGACTACATGTGCTGTCCATGCGTTGATCGCAAAAATCGTCGTTTTCTACCATAGAGTCGATCGTGCACACTTGCTTCAAGAGGTTTCAAGGTGGCTATACCATTGGACCAAGCACGCGAAGATGAGATTGTACATGAAGGGCAACACATTATTGAAGATGATGGAGACAACGGTATGACGGCAGTTGAAGATACGTTTGTCGACAGCCACGACGACGACCTGGATCAAATGTTGCGTGATGCGGAGGGAGACTTCACGAGTGAAAGAGAGTTTCAAAAGTTCCAACATATGGTACAGGACTCCACGACACCATTGTACCCAGGCTGCAAGGAGGAGCACAAAAAATTGCAGACCGTGCTTACACTACTGCAGTTGAAGGCAAGCAATGGTTGGTCCGATAAGAGCTTCACTGAGCTCTTATGTCTCTTGGGGGATTTGCTTCCAGAGGGTAACGTGTTGCCTACAAGTACGTACCGGGCCAAGCAGGTTGTCTGCCCGTTGGGATTGGAAGTACAAAGGATACACGCATGTCCAAACGATTGCATGTTGTATCGCAATGAGTTTGCGGACTTGGATGGCTGTGCTGTTTGCAAAGCAAAGCGGTATAAGGGCAACGATGATGACATCGATAATGAAGATGTCGGGGTGAAGCGTAAGAAGATGAGATCTCCCCGTAAGGTGGTGTGGTATTTTCCTATAATTCCCCGTCTGAATCGATTGTTTGCGAACAAAAGGCATGCCCAATTGCTACGATGGCACGTCGAAGAGCGTAAGAACGATGGAATGCTCAGGCACCCTGCTGACTCTGTGCAATGGAGGAACATCGACAGAAAATATAAGAAGCACTTTGCATATGATGTAAGGAATATAAGGTTCGGGTTGAGTACGGATGGGATGAATCCTTTCGGTAACATGAGCAGTCGTCATAGCACTTGGCCGGTAACTCTATGTATCTACAACCTTCCTCCTTGGCTTTGTATGAAGCGGAAGTACATTATGATGCCACTACTGATCCAAGGGCCTAGGCAACCTGGCAACGATATCGATGTGTACCTCAAACCATTGGTTGAAGATCTTCTAATCTTGTGGAACGATGGAGTACGGGTATGGGATGAGTATAAAAGAGAGAACTTTATCCTACACGCATTATTGTTCGTAACCATCAATGATTACCCCGCCTTGGTAACTGTCGGGCCAGACGACAAAAGGCTTCAATGGATCGTCCAATGCTTAGATGGTACAACTAGTCGGTGGTCAAGAACTGTCAAAAATGTTTTACATGCGAGATCGTAGGTTCCTCCGCAAGGATCACCCATACCGCAATAATAAGAAAGCTTTTGATGGGACAAAGGAGACCGCTTGACTCAGAAGAATCACTGCTTGGGAGAGAGATATTTGCGGTATAAGGATCTTAAAATTATCCACGGAAGGGGAGCAGCGGTACATCTATCCCGAGTTCCGTGATAATGCTCCTTTGTGGAAAAAGAGATCGATATTTTGGGTCCTACCTTCTGGCGCAAGACTTAGAAGTTCGACACGCAATCGACGTCATGCACATAGAGAAGAACGTGTGTGACGACTTGCTTGGTATCTTCTTGGATATACCGCAAAACAAAAGATACTCTCAAGCACGGATGGACCTTGAAGATATGAAACTCGGAAGGAGCTGCATCACGAGACATGGATCTGAGGAAAAAGTACCTTCCGCGACTGCTACACTCTGAGCAAGAAAGAAAAAATTAGCCTGTGCGAATGCTTGCACGGAGTTAAAGTTCCGTCCGGATACTCTGCCAACATAAAGAGACTAGTCTCAATGAAAGATTTAAAATTAATTGGCATGAAGTCTCACGATTGCCACGTGATGATGACGCAGACGTTTCCAATTGCAATTAGGGGTGTTCTGCCAGAGAAAGTCCGAGACCCAATTGTAAAGTAGTGTTCATTCTTCAACGCGATTTCACAAAAGGCTATCGATCCATTGAAACTAGATAAGCTACAGGAAGACGTGGTCCACACTCTCTGCAGGCTCGAGATGTGTTTCCCTCCATCTTTTTTTGATATTATGGTCCATCTCATTGTTCACATCGTGAAAGAGATACGGATTCTCGGTCCCGTGTTTCTACATCAGATATATCCTTTTGAGAGGTTCATGAGGGTTATAAAGAAATATGTTCGTAACCGACATCGGCCGGAAGGTTGCATTGCAGATGGTTGGGGAACCGAGGAGGTCATTGAGTTCTGCGTTGATTACATGGATCTCAAACCGATTGGTGTGCCTACATCACGACATGAGGGTAGGCTACAGGGAAAAGGGACATCAAGGCGAAATCACTCCGTACAAACAATCTAGCTTCATTCACACAAGCACATTTTGCGCCTGGGACAATCGGTTGTGGTGACCCGTATGTCAACATGCACAAGAGCATGCTATCCGAACAAACCCAACGAAGTCGAGGGTTGGATCGCGAGAGCATAGACATAACCGGCGATTGGTTGCATAGGCACATGATGCATACGAGACAGAGTGCGCTCGATTGAAAGTGTTGGCTCGGGGACTATCCACTACAATTCGGACATTCCAAGGATACGATATAAATGGTTTTACTTTTTATACAAGAGCACAAGATAAAAGAGCACCAACCAAAACAGCGGTATCCGTGCAGATGCCTCTGACAACAACGGAGATAGGAAAACCTACTACGGATTCATAGAAGAGATTTGGGAGCTTCATTACGGACCTTTGAAGGTCCCTCTCTTTCGTGCCAATGGGTAAGACTTCCAAGGGCATGAACATCGACAAATGCAGTATCTCTACCGTGGACCTAAAACTGGTCGGATATAGAGAAGAACCATTCGTATTTGCTAATTGTGTTACACAAATCTTTTACAGAACCGATCCAATAACAAGGAGCGCCACGTGGTTATTCAAGGAAAAGAAGGATTGTCGGGGTTGAGAATGTTGTCGACGAGGAAGAGTACAACCAATTCGATGAGCTTCCTCCTTTCGAAGAGGACGTTGACCTTGGTCACATGGAAGAGAGTGAGGACGAAGTTACATACATACGCCGCGATCATGACGAAGGTCGAATCGTAGCTTAGTTGTCCTAATTAAATACATTTTATTTTCTCATATGTAACAATTAATGTATTCTGTTGTCATATGTATCAATTTGTGTGAATTCAACTTCATCTGTGTGTGTTTTTTGTATTTGTGTGAATTTTTGAAGCGATGGTTGGTCTACTGCATTTGTTTGAATTTAAATCAAATATTACATGTCCTGAAGTATTCCTCCAAAAATTTCCAGAAAATTTGGATAAAAATTGATAGGATTTCAAAACAGTGAGCAATTTGGATTTTTTTATTTTGAAATATTAAAACTATGAAAACAGTGAGCAATCTGGATTTTTATAATTTTACAACTTTGTCAAAACTTAGGGAAAATATTTAAATCAAATATTACATGTCCTGAAGTATTCCTCCAAAAATTTCCAGAAAATTTGGATAAAAATTGATAGGATTTCAAAACAGTGAGCAATTTGGATTTTTTTATTTTGAAATATTAAAACTATGAAAACAGTGAGCAATCTGGATTTTTATAATTTTACAACTTTGTCAAAACTTAGGGAAAATATTTAAATCAAATATTACATGTCCTGAAGTATTCCTCCAAAAATTTCCAGAAAATTTGGATAAAAATTGATAGGATTTCAAAAATCCCAAAGCAATCATCCTTTGAAAACTTTGACATAATTGACCGGAGCTTATCACTGCCGATTGTCTCATTAAGCCGGCAGTGAAGTGATTTATCACTGCCGGTTTGTAGTATTAACCCGACAGTGATAATCAAGTATTACTGCCGATTTTTGTTTTGAACCGGCAGTGATAAATACTTTCACTGCCGGGTGTAGATACAACCGGCAGTGATAATGTATTATTACTGTCGGGTTGAACTTGAACCGGCAGTGATAAATACTTTCACTGCCGGGTTGAGCTTGAACCGGCAGTGATAAATACTTTCACTGCCGGGTTGATCTCGAACCGGCAGTGAAAGTTCAACTATCACTGCCGGTTCTCTTTATTATCCGGCAGTGATAGTGTATCACTGCCGGTTTTTGTGGTGATCCGGCAGTGATACTCTAACCCTATAAATTCGAACGCCGCGCCACTCAGCCCCTCATTTCCCCTTCAACCAGACGTCGCCACTTCATCTCCTCGCATCGCCCCGCCGTCGCCCCACATCGCCCCGGCCGTCGCCTCGACCTCACCATCCGGACCTCACCGCCCCGCCGTCACCCCGCCGTTTTTTACTGAATGTTCTTGATTTCTTCGGTAGTTTGATCACGCGAGCCAGGCAGGTTAGGAGGGATAGATGTCACCTTCCCCAGAGCGCCAATCAGTCGGTTCTACATTTTGAGCGGAGAGGTGGGGTCAAGGGCGGCAGCACTTAAGAACAGAGAACCAGAACTGCTTACTAGTCTGAGCTGAATCTCAAGGTGGTTTTTGATGTTAAGAGAAATGTGTTATGTGCTTGATTTTTCTTGTTCCATGGAGGCATCTCCATATAGGCTTGTGTTGTACACTGCAATCTTTCATCAACAACCGTTAGTTTGTGAGTATAAATAAACATTTTCGTACCATACATAATTATAAACATGTAGTGTATTCGAATGACATTCATGTGAAGACTTTATTCTTTAGACATTGTGGAGAAGTCACAGACTTTATTCTTTAGATATTGTGGAGAAATATGTGCTAACACATCGACAAAGTATATATGTGTGTGTACATCTCTTGCAGATGTGTACATATCTTGTGTACGTGTATGCTTATATTTGTGTTCATGGTAAAAATATTCTGGAGAATGCAGATTCAAAAAAATATGTATATGTGTATGTGTCCTTCAAGGATGTTTGTGTATACAGGTAAAAAAATATGTGTGTACATGTTCTTTAAAGATGTGTATTATTGAGTACTCCTTTCAATAAACATGCCATGTAGCTTTCTATTCAGTAGAATTGCTTGATTTAGTTTGGAATTTGGGGCAGCAGCTCAATTATAAAGAGTCTATAACGACGTAATTATAAAGAAAAATGAAAGAGAGCAACACTTCAACTGATCATTCTCAATTTCAAGTAGTTCTCTACAATATTAATGTATAGATGTATATGTGTATGTATCCTGGGATATGTAAACATCCTTTCACGGGATTAACTTTAATGTCAATCCTCGTTTGTATGTGTCTTTCAAAAATGACCTTGTTAATTGGAAATTTTCAACAAACTTGCTAGGAATGGCCTCAGACGAAGGACAAGTGCCGGAGGAGTTGGGCCCACAAATATGGACGAAGGTGGAAGGGTAGCCGAATAATAGCCCAACGTCCTATCTCGAACTGCAGGATCGACCATGGACCAACGACTATACTCACGTAAGCGAGGTAAAGTTTTAGTACAACGTGGTTCCAAAACATGGTAGGCCCAGACGACTAATAATTTAGAAGATCAATTTGTAGGCTCGGACGTCGATCAACGAAGGCGTAGCGCAAGTCGTGGTCCGAACAAGATGCCTAAGGGAATTTTTAACATAGTGGAGCTCTCGGCAATCGGGGAACCTGCTATACCATAGTCATCATTGGAGCCGTACAGGACAGCCTGCGGGGTTATTGCTAGGGATGATGTGCCCATCAGCTATAGATCATGGATTGGCCGCGGAGGTGACCCATGAGTGGTACCCAATGACCTGAAGAACTCATTATGGGACAAGCTGAAACAAGTTTTCCAGTTCCCCCAAGGGACCGAGCTGGTTGCAAAGAAACGAGCACTCTGCATCATGTGCACTGCGTGGAAGAATTGGAAGACAACACTAAACAAGAATTATGTGAAAAAGAATGAAACGCCGAATTTTGACACGTACCCAAAGTTAAGGGAGTTCTGGGATGAATTTGTGGCGTACAAGAGGTCTGAAGAAGCTCACATAGTAAGTCAAAGGAACAAAGCAAACGCGGATAAGAATATTCACCCTCACAAACTAGGAACAGGAGGGTACGTGAGGAAAATACCAGCATGGGATCGGTCCGAAGAAGAAATAACCCGCAAGGGTATAATTCCTGCAACGGCCGCCTTAAGCGAACGATCGAAGCACTGGTTGCTTGGGAGGGGTGCTTCTATCTACGATGATGGCAGCTTAAGCTTCAGAAGCGATAGAGAGCAGGAAGTGTTGCGCAGAATCACAGATGCTCACATGCAGTCTTCCCAAGGATCTTTCGCGCCACGAAGGGAGAATGACGAGCTAACCATAGCCCTGGGTCTCATGGAAGAGAGTGAGGACGAAGTTACATACATACGCTGCGATCAAGACGAAGGTCGAATCGTAGCTTAGTTGTCCTAATTAAATACATTTTATTTTCTCATATGTAACAATTAATGTATTCTGTTGTCATATGTATCAATTTGTGTGATTCAACTTCATCTGTGTGTGTTTTTTGTATTTGTGTGAATTTTTGAAGCGATGGTTGGTCTACTGCATTTGTTTGAATTTAAATCAAATATTACATGTCCTGAAGTATTCCTTCAAAAATTTCCAGAAAATTTGGATAAAGATTGATAGGATTTCAAAACAGTGAGCAATTTGGATTTTTTTTATTTTGAAATATTAAAACTATGAAAACAGTGAGCAATCTGGATCCGTGTAATTTTACAACTTTGTCAAAACTTAGGGAAAATATTTAAATCAAATATTACATGTCCTGAAGTATTCCTCCAAAAATTTCCAGAAAATTTGGATAAAAATTGATAGGATTTCAAAATAGTGAGCAATTTGGATTTTTTTATTTTGAAATATTAAAACTATGAAAACAGTGAGCAATCTGGATTTTTATAATTTTACAACTTTGTCAAAACTTAGGGAAAATATTTAAATCAAATATTACATGTACTGAAGTATTCCTCCAAAAATTTCCAGAAAATTTGGATAAAAATTGATAGGATTTCAAAACAGTGAGCAATTTGGATTTTTTTATTTTTGAAATATTAAAACTATGAAAACAGTGAGCAATCTGGATTTTTATAATTTTACAACTTTGTCAAAACTTAGGGAAAATATTTAAATCAAATATTACATGTCCTGAAGTATTCCTCCAAAAATTTCCAGAAAATTTGGATAAAAATTGATAGGATTTCAAAAATCCCAAAGCAATCATCCTTTGAAAACTTTGACATAATTGACCGGAACTTATCACTGCCGGTTGTCTCATTAAGCCGGCAGTGAAGTGATTTATCACTGCCGGTTTGTAGTATTAACCCGGCAGTGATAATCATGTATTACTGCCGGTTTTTGTTTTGAACCGGCAGTGATAAATACTTTCACTGCCGGGTGTAAATACAACCGGCAGTGATAATGTATTATTACTGTCGGGTTGAACTTGAACCGGCAGTGATAAATACTTTCACTGCCGGGTTGAGCTTGAACCGGCAGTGATAAATACTTTCACTGCCGGGTTGATCTCGAACCGGCAGTGATAAAATCCTTATCACTGCCGGATTTTGGTTTGATCCGGCAGTGATAGTCCAATATCAATGCCGGTTGTAGGTAGAACCGGCAGTGATAATCCTTATCACTGCCGGTTCCTGAGCCGGCAGTGATAATCCCCGAGTATCACTGCCGACCAATCACTGCCGGCGCCAATGACCGGCAGTGATGGGGTTATGGAACCGGCAGTGATGTGCTGTTCTTTAGTAGTGCGAGTATCGACACAGTTGACTACAAGTTGATGCCATCCCTTTTCATATCTGCTGGCTCCTCTATATCAAGGCAAACAAAAAGATCTCCAGGAGGCCATCTGTTTTCCAAAGGAAAAAAGGGTTTAGGCATGGAGATGACGAACTTACACATCATAAATTGGATCAAAGCTAGAAAGGCGCACGCACGCACACACAGATATCTGAACAAAGTTTCTTTTAACTGCAGTCACAAACTCACAATCAGATCATGGAGGCGGCATAGGAGACGTGGTCGGAGTGGGCTTAACGGCTGGTCTCTGGGATGGCTGGAGAATGGATGCACTGCGCAGGTGACAAGCATTGGATCTTGGTGGAGGCGTAGGAGAAGACATGGTCACCTCGCCTAGTCAGGGGTGGGGGACTCGGAGCGAGGCTGGTTTCAGGGACGGCTGGGCCACTGGAGAACGGAGGCACGACGTTGATGCAGGTGGCTTGGAGCTTCGACTTCCGGCCAAAGATCAGGGAGGCTAGGGTTAGGGACAGGCCTGCAAGGGCGGAGGGAGCCGCCATGTCGGGGTGGAGGGAGACGCCACCGGGGGTGGGCCATGGCCCATGGGGGCGAGACGTTGGTCATGTTGCAAGGGGTGGGGGTGCTGCCATGCTGGGGTGGGGAATAGCTGGGGATCAGGCATTCAGGCCAGGTCGCGAGGAGACTATGGGGTGGGCCGGATGGGCCAGGTCAAAATTGGATATCTGAATCCGAGTCCCGACCCATATTTCCCGGATACTTCATGCTCTGAATCCGATCCGGTATCCGGATTCAAATATCCTGATCCGGATTCGACCGGATATCTAAAATTAATCTCGAATCCGGTCCCGAGCGGATCCGGATTCGGATCAGGCGGATAAAATTCGACCCGTTTTCACCCATATCTGTGCTATTATATCTTCTCAATGTGTTCTCACCTGAAAATATCCTTTGTTTTTTGATATGCATATGCCTGAGGTAAACTTCACAAGTCATAAATATTTCATTGGTGTGCTAAATTATCCTTAATATTTGCTCATCTTGAATCCAATTACTGAATAGTGTTTTCCTTGTTTGAACCAAAATATTGTCATAAAAATATTCTACTGCACAAGAGATGGATAGACTATTTTACTTTATGAAAGTTTTATCATGAGAAAGACATGCATAAGGTTCAGCTTATTTTGACAATCTACTATAATGTTCCAAAGAAAAGTGTATCATATCAGTGGAATGGTTTACAGGCATAGCAGAAAGTTAAATACATCCTCGCATATGTGAGAACAAATGTTGATGGATTCCAAGGCAAAATCCAATTACATCCGCAATTGCTATGGTGAGGGGGCGCAACAGGTGACACATGTCACTCGTTGGCGCTTCTGCAGTAGGGGATGAGGTTATTTTTACAAATACGTTCATAAGAAGTTCGTATTTGCAAAAAAAAGTTACGTACGTACCTAAAAAATTGATAATTTCACCAAGTTGACGTAATAGTGCTCGAACCGTCAACTCTACTTTAGCGCATATAATATTATAATGGCTACAGTAATGTAACATCCCATAAAAATTCAAAAATATGAAAAATGAAAAGTTTGAAATTTAAAAATGGAATTTAATGAATATTTCAATTGGAATCAAGATTTTGATTTTTAAACAATATCTTTTCCTCTTTCCTTGTATTCCAATCTTAAAGAAAAGAAAGATTTTCCTTATTAAAACTATTTCTTCCAAAACAAACAAAATATAAAAATAAGTTTGAGATGTAACCTTTAATTTTAATTTTAATTTCTGAGTTTTCTGAATTATTGATTTTCTTGAGTTCTTGTTTAAAAAAAGAAAAGTCTCATAAATTGAAATGGTAAAATGGTAAAAGTAAAAAGATAAAAATACAAATTCAATAAAATTTGTAAAAATATCAGATAAATCTCAGATCTATCTAGAATCATGATTATACAACTTGCACTGATCTAGAATAATTAAATAAAGTAAAAAGACAAAAATGACCCTATCTAGATACTCTGAACCGACCTTGCAAGATTTCTCCAGAATTCTGTCGACCTTAACCAGAGTAAAAATTTTAACCATGCCGACATGCTTGTCTAATCTATGTTTGGTAAAAATATCAAGAGTTTATCCCATCATTTATTATTTTTCGAAATTCAAAAACAGATTATTAGAAAGGCTGAAAATTACAATGTCAGAATTATTAAAATTAAAATATAAAATATTAAAATATTAAATTTTATATAAGTTAAATAATTCCATTACAGATCATCATAAAAATTTTCATAAAATAATAAATTGATCTTAACCCTCAATGAAATAAAAATCAGAATCAATCAAAATTCATAGCAGTGCATTGTCAGATTTTTATAAATAGTTTTACCCATATATTTTATCTGAAAATTTTACTGGACCCTTATCTATTCCTTTCCGATCTATACCAAAAATTTCAGAAAATCTTAATCCTTTGTTCTGACCTAAACCTTGATTTTCGTCTTGTGCTGTCCAGAGTCTTCTTGCGTTCTGCTCTCCTGCATCTCGCTGACTCGTGGGCCCATCTTAACCCAGCTGGCCTTGCTGACATCCTCCCTGCCCTCTGGCCCCACGCGGCAGTCTCCCTTTCCCTCTCTTCTTCTCCAGCTTTCTCTGGACTTCATTCTCTCTCGCGCAGGTCAGCTGAGCTCGCGCCGCCTCTGTTCTTTGTCGCCATCCCGCCGCAGTCCATCGCCCGAGGTGCCAACTTGCTACTCCTTCATGAGTTGTCTCGATTGTCAGCCGCCGGATTTGCTCTAACACGGCCGAGAAACCTCTCGCGCGTGCAACCAGCCAAGCCTCCATTTCTCTCCTGTGTTCAAATTCTGTGTTCACCGCCTTACCTCAACTATTTAAGCCCCGCATAGCTTCAGCTAGACATGTACACTCTCCTCAGCCCACTCTACTGCCAAAACTCTGCATGAAACCATCTCATCTCCTCCGACTCCGGTGAGAGCAGAAGAAGGGGAAAAACTTCAATTTGCCGTTTCGGTGAACTTCATCCAAATTGGTTCAACCCATAGCATCACCCTGGCACCTACAACCCACCCCCATCCTTATTTGGTGCTCTTCTTCGTCGATGAACTGCCGCACCGTGCTTCCTCCGCCGCCTATGTGCTCACACGGTGGCAGCCCAGCTCCGTACATCTCCAAACAAGAAAACCGCAAAAATAGAACACTTTGCCCCCCTGAATGCTCACATCGTCACCCATTCGAGCTAAGCTTGACCCATCCTCTTCTCCGGCGAGCCGCGCTCTTCTCCGCCGCAAGCTCTCGGTGGCGCACCGATTCCGGTCACCCCCGGCCGAACCGTCGCCACCCATATGTGCGCGCAACCCTCCTGGAGCTCGTCGTGCTGCCGATTCGACCTCTCCGGCGAAGCGTCGCCGCCGGCGAGCTCAAGACCGAATCTCCCTGTTTTGTTTCTCACGGTGGGACCCATTGTCGACCTCTCAGGCAGCGCATGTGAGTCAACTGCGCGCGGTCCCAGCGTCAGCGCCTCAGCCCACCAAGTCCCGAAGAAAGCGTATTGTCGTGGTGAAAGCGCTCTTTCCGTTTTTGGTAAATTCTCCATTTTCTGTATTTTCTTAAAACCGAATACATTCTTTTGCTCATATCTTTTGAACCATAAATCCAAATTGAATGAAATAAATTTCTATATTCATGATAAATCATGTAGATTCATAATATGCAGAAATACTCTGGAAATGAACTATATTTAAATTTTAAATTCAATTTAAAGAAAGGAATCAAAAACATGTCATATATAGAATTTTTGGAAATGAACTCCAATTGGAATGAAACCAATTTTGTTAGAACCCTTATGATACCAGGAACTCAAATATATAAAAATATTTAAATTCTAACTTTGTTTGAATCATTTCCATTAGAAGTTGTTCTCAATGCTATAGATATTCAACAATACATAGATTGTGCAAAAGGAATCTAAAATAAGTCAAATTGATTTCTAAATACTAATCTGATAGTAGGGCTTCCAAATATGTCAAGATATCCAAATAATGATCTTCATCTAAATTGTTTCATGAATAGAATGTAATCCAATAATAGAAGATATTCATATATGTGCATATAGTAATTTGTAGAAATAAATATATGCATATGCAAAGTATCTAATAAATGTGCAAAGACTTGAATTGATATTAGAATGAGTAACTTGACACTATTGAAATATTTTAATGAAGTAACATATATGCACGAGTTTCAATTACATTAAAAACATAAGCCTTGCTTATGTATAAGAATGTATACATACATATTCAGTGAGGAGCAAAATCAAGAAAAGGAACTGGAATCTAAACATCTAATGTAATCAAACTATTTTATCCAGCGAGAATCATTACAATAAAGACATGATTAACTCTTAACCAAATAGTTGTAGTCTCAATACTTACATAATCCAAATAGTGTATCTTTCACAAACTAACTTCAAATTTGATAAAACCATATCTTAATAATCTGAAAAATAATACCCTTACTGTTTATATGAAAATACCTTATGTTTGTGCAAATGTGAAATAAGATCATGCTAAATCCTAGTGATTACTTATGTGGAAAACATCTCGGATAAAAGCAAAATATTGTGAAACTAACTCTAAAACAATCTTAGTGATATCCTCTACTTATGCCGAAAAATGAATGAATAATCATGTAAGAATCGATGCAATTTAAGAACTAAAAGCGAACCTTTATCGTAAACGATAAAGCTAATTAACATTTTCAACAGCCCGTAGACCATCTCGTCTAAATGCAAATATTATGAAGATCAGTTTAGAAATAATATTTAGGATATGTTCTACCATAATCTATA
The DNA here is from genome assembly GCA_036346275.1 of Otatea glauca. NCBI lineage: Eukaryota > Viridiplantae > Streptophyta > Magnoliopsida > Poales > Poaceae > Otatea > Otatea glauca. The sequence continues at coordinate 23,411,625 of CM070724.1, forward strand.
AAAATATTTTATTTTCAACTTGCTTTGCATCTGAATCCGGCTAACCCAATACCCTTAAGCAATATGGTTGTCATAACCCTTAATATCATATAAGCTTTTTCAACAACAAATATAATGTCACGTCTAAACACTAAAATGTATGAAATTAACTTAGGAATGTGCTTCAAAGTATAGACTATAATATTCTAAAGAAATAATCCTATTTCATCATGTTTTGCATATAAAATCCTAATAGCCAAATAACCTTAAGTATTAAATTTTACGAACTCAATTATATGAATAAGCGAACTTTGAAATAATAAACAAATATGTAGTTTGTATCACCAGAACCTTCTCAAAAACCACTAATGTATAATTGGTAATTTAACTTATCAGATCTAATATGTTCGAAACCGCTTATTATGCAAAATCAATTAAAAAGGATTAAATGCTATTCATTTATGGCTTTTAGCTCAATTGTCTAATATGTTAATTCCATTAATCCAAATAATTTTAGCATCTATAATCCGAAGTTATAAATGCAAGAATTCATAATTTTAGCCTCTTGAATTCGTAATTTAAGAATAGATAATCCATCAAAGAAACCATGCTTTATTTATCATAAGTCATTAACAATATGTTTGTATAATCTAAATTATAAAGATCTTGAAATCATTCAATCCGAACCCTAAAACATTCCTGTTTTCTCTAATGAATCTTTATTTGGTTTTCTGTCTGTTTTCTTTTTGCCCTTATTAAAGTTGAATATTTGCTATACTTTCCGATTGATCGACGTGTAGAATCCGACGTCCTTTCCTCCGTCGTTGCCTCCGTCAACCATGGCTTCGTCTTCGTCGTAAGCAATAAATAAGCAAGGCAAGCACCCCCTTTGATCATATTGATCCCAGTTTTATAAATGTTTTCATTAAATGTTTTTACTGCATACTTTACTTTTATTAAAGTCTGCTATATTTTGGGTATTGGTAGTCGTACCTATTGTCACATAGAACTTTCTTGATAAGTACGGATTTGTGAACCTTGATAACCCTAGAATAGCATAGACAGTACATGATGTCAATTTGGGTTAATCACATTTGGTGATATGCTTAGCCGTGCTTAAAGAAACATAAAACTTGGATACGATTAAAAATGTTGGATATGACTTTCAATGGGTATGACCTTTCTTTTTGGTTGGTATTTTGATCAAAAATGAAAATAAAACTATGGTTTTGATGCGGGCAATTATTGGCAATAGCCGGATGTACAAGGGACTTGTACGTAGTGTAGGGTGGAGATTATTGCCCGTATCGGATTAAGGACCGAACTACGTGTTCGTTAAACCCAAGAATTACCGTACAACCACAAGTGCTGGTATGGGACAGCCTTAAACCAATTAAGTTATCTGGTTTAACTTTGCACTTTGGAAGGCGGAGTAGTCGAGCTTCTTGATGGTGGTTGCTCGTAGGGCGCCACACCGAGGTGTTGGGAGTCACGTTTGCTAATACAACGGTGTACGCCATACTATGGATATGCTTATTCATTACTGTGCAGTGACTGTACAAACATTTACACCATAGTACGGGTTTATCGACACCGGGCTGTTGCAAAGTTAGCCTAGATAATGTAAAGGTTTCCGTCATGAACATTCTGGCCACTACGCCAAAGGTGCGTGAAATATGCGGCAAAAGGAAAAGGTCATGACTTGTGGGTAAAGATGTACAACTCTGCAGAGTGTCAACTTTTCGAAAAGCCGTTCCCGCGGTTATGGGAATCTTGGTGCGCCAGCACTAGTTAGTTGTTTTTATTTTCATAAAACTCTGGACTTCTACCTGGGACTGGTAGGAAAGGTTACTTGGTAATTTCTACTGTGATAGTGGAAATGGTTCTTGGATATGGTCATGATACCCAGGTACATGAGATTTATTTATGCTTATATTCTGTTACTTTCAGTATTAAATTGCTTTTACTTCAATTTCATTTTGCAATCTACTATTCTGTATTTACATTTCAAATTGGCTTTATGCAAACTAACCATACTAGCCTTTCCTTTGAAATAGCTTGCATATATCATAGGTTTTGCAAAAGTCTTGCGGAGTACGAAAGTACTCACCCTTGCTTAATTGCTGTTTTTAGGTGAAGAATCAGATTAGCTCGATGAAACATAATTGTCGCAGGATTCGGGAATGATAACGATGAAGTTTTTTTTAGGGATTATACCTTGTCAATTGCCTAAGGGATTGAATGGGCACACTACAAGACTTTGCTTCTTTGCTGCTATAAACTCTGAATTGTAAGACTATTATGTAAATTAGCTTCCGCTTTAATAATATGATGTATGGTTGTGATTCCAATTGTTGTAAATGTGCGTACTAGCTACTGATCATGGGACTAGTACTGTTTGCACATGAGATTTCCATTTTTGCATTTATGTGAAAATAGAGGTCATTACAAGTAATAGTCAATCTTGTGAGAGCAGAGCGTACATAGTTGGGTTGGAAAAGAATGGGCATCATCCGCTCCCCCACCCGGGTTCAAATTCTATGATTCACACTGGTACTCACTCCCCTCCTTAGTGAATGATAGAACTCTAGGCCTAATTTTTAAAAAAAAAAGAAATCAAACTCATGTCAAATATTGGAATATGCTTGTAGTTCAATCTCTAACGTACGTAAAACTCCACATGCATGTCGATCGATGTATTCATCAGAGAAGAAAGAGTGAGGAAGCTCGACCAAGTCTCTCTAATCATGCATCGATATTGCTATTGTATCTAAATAACATGTGACAATGCAACATGTGGATCATGTATCGCATTGTTAACACAAAATGCGGAATTATTGCACTCGTATTTGCATGTTATCTTTTGGTAGGCAATTAATAAACAAACAAGACTTGACCTCGATCGGGGCAACTAAATTAATGTGGTCAGTTTTCGATCCTAACTGATATATCCTGCTTGTCGCTTTCCAATTGGTAAACGAGCCCAGATGGGATATATTGTTGAACTGCAGTTTGGCAGCATATAAAATCGTTGCCAGTCATGTCTCTATTGAATATACATGTAGTAGTACATCCGAACATGTGCATATCGGGTGGGAGTCTTAAGATCACGTTTTGAGCACAGAATGCCAAGTTCATTTTACCGGTATAACTAGTCAAGTGCCAATACATTACAAAGAAAACATATTTTTGAACTAAATAATCAAATCATATATTTATAAAAATAAAATTACATTCTTAAGTTATCAGACGGATGGAAAGTGGGGAATAGCCTGACGGGGAGAGCGGGTGTGGGCCGAAAGAGAGAGATGTGGTTGGTTTTCTTTTTTATTTGTGAGAGGTGGGACGAGCATCTCGCAGCCTACGCCTCATGTGTCGTCGTGCTGATTTTTGTAGAGATAAGGAGAGAGAGAACGGGTGACCACCACCAACTCGTATTTATATATTAATAAAGATAATTACTGGTAGCTACATGCAAATCACATGCTTGTCATGATACACACATATATAAATATACATACACACGCATATATATGTGTGTAAATGGCTCCATTAAATGTTTTGGGAGTACGTACTCCCACTTCTTATATACTATTTAAACAAAAAATTTATACCTCTTTAGTCTTTTTGAGCATACCCTAACAATGATTATAAGATACTCCAAAGTGAGTTCTATGAAAAATTTCATGAAAGTCCACTTTTTATAGCATAATTTATGTATATACTCTTTTTACATATGAAAAAGAGTATATAGCAAAAATAAATAGCTCTCCTTTTACATATGAAAAAGGGTATATAGCAAAAATAAAGAGCTCCGATGAAAAATTTTCAACCATGTCGTATTGGAGTATCTTATAATTAGTATTTAAGTAAACCGAAAGTGATAAATATTATGACATGTTTGTTTAAGTAGTATATTGGAAGTGAAAGTATGTACTCCCGGGAGTACTAAAAAGGCTTCACATACATATACACTTACATACATATACATACACACTTACATACATATACATACACATATACATACATATATACATATACATATACATATACAAATATATGTATATACATATGTATATACATGTATATAGATATGCTATTCTATAGCTGCGTGTAGTCTACGAGCCAGCCAGTTAACGCAGATCGAGCCCAATTAACACAGACCGCTCAAACCATTCAATACTGCATGCAACCGAAATAGTCTCCTAGCTAGTAAATGACTAATAAATACTTCTTGTTTGTACATGAATCTTTCTTTTTTTAATTTAGCTATAACTTTCAAATGAGATTGATTTTAGCTTTCCAATTTTATAGGGTTGTAGAATCTCACATCCTCTATGTATGGTTTTTTTTTGAGAATTTTTGAAAATATGTGCGTATATTTTTTATGGATTTTTTAGAACACTAGATATGTTGTCTTTTACTATTGAATTCACGCTTTTAAAATTATGGTGCCCTATTTCGCAGTCCTATAAGGTTTAATATATATATAACCTTGGCGAGCATACACATTCTGTCCTTTAATTCCATGCAAATCTTTAATCGACGTGCTAAGGAGATCCAGACTAAACATCAAGTGGCAGTACAAAACTTGCCTTGAGTCTAGCGTGCTCCCAAGTGTTAAATTTGACGGGGAAGTACCCATATCAGGGTTCCAAATCTTGCCAGAATTTCGCGAGTTTTTGCTGAGATCTCGGTCTTCAGATCAGGACGGGTTGTAGGAGTGCTAGCCGAATCTGAAAATTCAAAAAAAATTGATTCGCTACAGTAATCTCGTTTTTCTCGGCGAGATCTCGCCCTAACCGGCCGATATCTCGCTATTTTTGACCGGAATTTGATGTTTGACCAAAGTATTTAATCGTAAATTGACCAATAACCCTTAAGAAAGTCATCCTCTATGAACATTTGTTGAAAAACCGAATTTTTGAGATATTTTTTAAAAACTACAGAAACATTGTCAGATTTTTATAAAATTTTATGTGCTTTCTCTTGACCTGAAAAATTTATTGAACCATTATAAGAAGTGTATAATCATACAGAAAAAGTTTCAAAATAATTTAACTTAATTTTTTATCTTTGAAAAATCAAAAACAGAATGAACATAATTGGGACAATAACATTGTCAGAATTTTATAAATTTTCTCGAGTATGATCATGATCCAAAATTTTTATGAGAGATTAACAATTGACTCAGTACCATTATATAAATTTTTTAAAAATTTTAAACTTTTTTTTGCTCAATCAAATCTATGTATATATTGAACTTCATTTGTTATATTTCAAAAATAAAAAATAGAAAGAACATAAATGGTACACTGTGCTTGTAAGAATTTTATAAATTCACTGGAGCGTGATTATGATTCAAATTTTTTGTGAGATCTTAATAATTTCCTTATAACCATTATGATTTTTTTAAAAAAAATTAAACATTTTTTGGTTACTAAAGCAAATCTATGTATTGATCATTAGGTTGTTACGAGGATGTAGCACTCTCAGAATTTTTGGAACTCCTTGAAGCTTGATCATCAGATGAAAATTTTATAGAAATATTGATGATAAATCAGGACCATCTACAAAAATTTTCAAAATTTTCTAACATGGTTTGTACCATTTTTCATTTGGTTGAAGTTTGTCGGTAAAGCTTTTATCAGCACAGTAGCGCTCTCCAAATTTTTAAAAATTCATGAAGTTTGATCATTATCTGAAAATTTTATGGGAACATTAGTGATGCATCACAAGCGTGCACAAAAATTTCAAGATTTTATAACGTGGTTTGTTTCTTTTTTCATTCGGTTCAAACTTGCCGGTCAGTGTTTTATCAGGATAATAGCAACGTTTGAATTTTCAAAACTTCCTCAGATCTGATAATCATCTGAAATTTTTATGGCAACATCACTGATGTGTCAGGAACCTACAAAAAACATTTCAAAAATTTTCAAAATCGTTTGATCCATTTTTCTCGGTGCAAATCTAGCTGAGATCTCGGTAAAATCGGCCAAAATTTCGGTTTTCTCGGTAGAAAAAAAAACTGGATTTGAATTTTTTTTTTGTATTTCGTCTTAAATTTGTTCAAAATTTTTAAATCTTATCGAGATTTCGTTCTCCAACCACTAACAAAATTTGATACGAGATTTTGAACCCTCACCCGTATCACCCTCGATCGCCAGCGCTAATCGTCAGTGATGCAGGCCGGTTGTGTCTCTATTTAATATACACTTTGACTTTTGATCGGCAGCCTTGGAAATCGATCACTGATTTCCTCTCTCTCACTCAGGATGTACAGTTGTACACACACCTGGAGAATATACTCGCACGTTGTTTTCTCTCTGCAGAACACACACGCACTCACGTGGGGCGATTATTTTCACTTTGTTACTCTCTTGCTTGCTCAATTCAACGACTAACTGGGTGCAAAGTTAAAAAATGCACCAACGCACGAGGAGAGTATGGCATTCAAATATGTAAATCTAGATTCTATGTATATACTGCACTAGTTCAGGATCACGCTAATACACACAGGCTCAACATCGATAAATATCACAATCATACACAGCGGAAACATTATGAAAGACATCATATATTAAATAATATTAGTTGAATGATCTTATGGTCAACTTACATGACTATGCCTCGCAAGGCTGAATAACAAATTAAACTGCAGTATACCACAGGCAACTAACAAAGCTTGCACTCTAAACATTTGTCTCTTCATGGTACTCTTCCAGCATGGATGCAGACTCCTCAACTGGTAATGTTGTTGTAGGCAAAGGTGAGTACTAAAGCACTCAACAAGTTGCGTACAGAATGCAATTCTATGTAACTATATGCAAGGCTTATTCCAAATGAAAAGGCTATTATGGTTATTTTGCAATAAGCAGCATTTATGAACAAATACAATAAATAGATGGTAAATAATGTAAAACAAATAACAGTAGTAGATAGATTCAGCATTCCTCAAGTAAACCAAGTTTTCCATTCCTTAATCAAGTTCCAACCTCCCATGGCAACCTGCCATCCATCCCAAGTTTTATTTTTATTAATCTCTAACCCTTAACTGTAATTCCCGAGCATTGGTCAATACCGCGAGTACGGCTATTCGAATAGATTTACACTCTGCAGAGGTTATGCACTTTACCCACATGATACAACCATACACCACAAAGGCGAGTGATTATAACCAAGCCTTTACAATGCACTACCTTAACCTGATACTACCCACTAAGGTTTCAACACTGGTGGGTCTAAAAACCACAACCAGGACCCCCCTCTTGCGCCATGTGAGTTACTCCATAACTCGGGAACTCACACCGCCATTGATAGTACCAAACTAAGACATTGCAAATTAATCAGCTAGGCTGTCCCATACTAGACATGTGGTTGCATGATTGACTCAGGTCAAAGACTTGCAAGGTTAAGTCCTTAGAATGATCGAAGCAAGACTTTCACATACCCTCTGCCCATCGGGCCCACCTTGGCATACTCTCACCTTATCACTTGCCCCAATCTAAGTGATTACCACCCCAGTTGATTACCAAGCACCACGTGCCATCAACAATTCAACATCGTTGTGTGACATGACTCGCCACTACAACTCAATATCATTGTGTGATCAACCATGACACACAAGTTCATATCATTGTTCCATATTCCATTAGTCAAGATTAAACATTGATGATTCAAGTACATGTGATGACGTGGCATGCTAAGCACCTATAACGTTCTAACCTTCCTATGTTGATTTCAATACCAACTATAGTAAATCAATCTAGGGTGACAATAGATCATGGCATACAAATGACAAGGTAGGGTATGGATCAAATTGGTATAATAGCTAAGTCCCAATTTAAATTTAAACAATTGTATACTTGAAATAATATGCAATAGGGTAAGACAATATAGTGATTTTGTAAACATGGGTTCAACATGATCAAAGCATAACTTGCCTTATAAAAGCTTTTATTCTTGCTCTAGATGCATTGCACAATTCAACGTTTACGCGAAACGAAAGAGAACAACAAATAAACACCAAAACAGAGTGCAAACAATCTATAAAAATCAAATACAATTCATCATTAAATATATCTCAATTTTATAAATTTTTAGAAATTTGAATCACCTCAATCGGAGTTCGTATGAGGGAGAACGAGCTCTCGGAAGATTGAAAAATCATAAAAACCTGAAAATTAGAAAAATACCGAATTAATCGAATTATTTTTCTATAGGAAAACCCGATTTATTGCATCCACGGTTCGGATCTGGTCCACCGTGGACACGGTCCACGGCTCTTCGGAGACCGTGTCGACACGCGGTTGCACCTGATTGGCCGCGGTACCGCCGTGATGCGCGCTACGATTGCCAACACGTGGCGAGATTAGAACCGCCCGTGATAGATCTGATGGCCACAAGAACGTTGCGACGTGACGCGATCTTCACCTTTGCGTCTAATCCAACGGTCCCGAGCATGCGCGAACGAGAATGGCATGGCGGCGGTGGCTCTTCACCGGAAGCGAGGACGATGACCTTGAAGCGACAAAATGGCGGCGTTCCGGCGACTGAAAGATGCTTCACAACCGCAGCGCAACACGAGGATCACGGATCTAGAATTCTAGTGGCGAAGCACGGCTAAACGGCGACGATCCCGAGCAAAACCCACGGCGGGGTGAACACCAACTTCGGCGAGCCCTCGTGCGGCGAAGACGGTGACTTCAGCGACTAGTCCTGGGCCAGCGAATGCGGCGTTCAACTGGGGTCCTCGGGCTAGCACGCGTGGTATTTATAGCGCCGGGATGCGAGCCCTACACAAACTCCAAGGTTCCCACGGCGGCGAAACGTGCGAACTCCGGCGGCGGCTCGGACTAGAACTCCTTCCCACTGTCCACGTGTCACAACGGGCGGACACGATACGCTGACGCAGCGAAATCCTGAACGTACACGAGATGGACGCTTGAGGATCGCTAGGGTTTCGACCGAGGTTCTGACCACCGGATGAAGATCCAGCGGTCCTTGATCAAGCTTCTAGAAATGGGCTAAGTCGGGCCGCACGAACGCGCACAGTGTATGTGCTTGGCCTAATACTGTTCAAATAATTTTCAAACGCTTTCCGATTTAATTTAATTCTCAAAAATAGATTAATTTGGTTAAGACACTAAAATTATCAGGAAAAATCCAAGAAAATGCTCAAAAATACTTTGAGACATTTTAAATTCAAATAAAATACTTTTGACAAAACTTTATATTTAATTTTTTTCTCAAAAGGCCAATATACTCAAATTAAAACTTAGTCAAATTAATCCCAGGAAATTCTCAATAATATTTTGAGACTTTTGGAACCCAAATTTAATATTTTTGATAAAAATTTATTTGGAATGTATAATTAAATAAATACTTTTCTCAAAATACCAATATACCAAATATTTAATAAATACAAATAAAATCCACAATAAAATAAATAAAGGGCAAAAATTGGGTTGTTACAGAGAGCATGCATTTTCACTTTAAATTTTAATTTAAAATTTGAATTTGGATTGATAAATACTAATTTTGGACGGTAACTGCCTAAAAACCGGCCAAACTGAAATTTGATAACTAAATCTGTTCGGTAGAGGACCGATTATCTATGGTAACCGACCGATTATACATGGTAACAGGCCGGTAACTTGTACCGACTAAGGCTCCGTTCGGAAGAGCTCTTGCTCCTGACTTCTCGGCCGGAGCAGCGGTGCCCTTCCGAACACAACAACTCCTTGGAGGTTGGAATAAGAGAGATGGGCGGAGCAGAGCATTTCTTTGAACGTCTTCGCTGGAGCAGCCTTCCGAAGGATTCTGGTGGGGAGCCGGTTCAGCCAATTGAAAATGCATTCCAAGTTGCTAATATTTACCCGTGAAATGCCACTGGTATACCGCCACCCTCCCATCTCACCCAGCCTCCAAACCCCATTCGCATCCAGAGGAGTCTCTCTGTTCGACCTAGGGTGATGACTCGGCGACCACACCCCGGCGACCGGGCGTCCATGGCGACAAGCTGCAACCCAGCATCCATGGTGGTGTCCTTGACAGCTAGAGGCGACCCGTACCTCTTCTCCGGTGGTCGGCGCTATTAAGTTGCATGCAAAAGCTTAAGCTGATGAGGAAAGGAGGGCAATTCACTTGTACTTCAACACTCCCCCTCACATATAGGACGTGGAATAGAAGTGGACTGTAATTATTTTTCTAATTGCGTCAACCGGGTCTTGAACTCGAGAACTCTTGGCTCTGATACCATATTGAGTTGCATGTATCAGCCAGTTCACCCAAAAGCTTAAGCTTATGAGGAAAGGAGGACAATTCACTTATACTTCAACAGGCGCGACGAGCTCTTCTCCTTCCCTTCATTCGTTTCCATCGTTCGCCAGATCTGACCCCTTCTCCGACGGTCGACGCGGTGAGCTCCAGCTGAAGATCCCCTGTCAACATCCTTGCTGGGGATCTTTTCTTTGCTGCGAGCAATCTCACCTTGTTTCATTCTGATCTTAGACCCGTTCGAACTGCCCCCAAGTCAATGAAATGACATTTCAAAGCAACACTGAAGATGTTTTACTTTTCAGATCTCTATCACGCTTTAAGAATTCCATGCTTGGATTGGATCTAGGGCCTCAATATTATACAATCCATGAATCCATCTGTGTAAGAAAATGTCAGACATGAGCCGAAATTATACCCCTGGCCATGAATAGACACATCTTCCTAGCTAGAACTTCTAATATATCTAGCACTCATGTTTGGCAATCATGTTTTCTGTATTTTCTACACTCATTATTTTGTTTATTAGTTAATATTCACTCTATTGTTCAGATTTGCTTTGTTGTTCTGTCCAGGCATTGTTAGAGGAATGGATAGCCACAAGAGCTTTCAGAGATAATTGCCTTCCTCATGTATTCATCTTACTCGATACTGATCAGCTTACCTTTCTTGCTTTCCAGCGCACTCGAAAGGATAATATAGCATTACAGACTAGTATTATGATTATTGTAGCAGGAACAGGATCATGCTAAGACTTTTTGCACCGCATTCTCTTTTCTCATATCACAAACAAAAAGAGAGGACAAAAAAAGGGGGGAAAATGAATCTGAAGTTGAACTTTGCCACGCTTTTGCTTTTCTTTGTGCACGGCTGCACATACGTAGCTAGCTAGCTAGTTTAGGAACTTCAGTTTCCATGAGAAATAGGACATTTTGGGCAATCAGTTAGTTGTACCATAGTGGCTTAACTTCTCTAAACTAACACATTATATATGCTAGCTAATGCTAAGCATTTGTTTGAAGTTGTTGATATCTCTCGGTGAACAGCAAATACACAAAAAATTGTGATTTTGAGTCTTTTAGACTATGAATAGCACACTAAGAGCCGGTTCAGCCGATTGAATTGGTCTTCAAGTTCTATAGCATTTAAAAATTGACATATTGTTATGCCTCATTCAGTTATGTAGGTATTTCACTTTCCGGTTGCTCATGGTGATGCTATCATTGCTGGTACGGATGTACTGTTCGACATGTTAGATTACATGGGTTAAGCCCAGATAATCCAGAAATAATTTATGAAAAATCCCAAAGGCCCATTAGGTAGAAAAGAGGTGAAAATACAATAGTCCCATATTGCTAGTGGAGGTGGATGAAGACCACCTTATAAAGGAAGCTTCTTCCACCATGCTTGAGTATGAGAAGGAGAAAAGAGAGAACACACGCGCACTTGCTTGCCTCGTCAGGCGGCGCGCGTACGTGACATGCCAATACCTCTCAAACCTTTTGCCTTTCCGAAGTACTGCGCTGCTTCCGTCTTTCCCATCCCTCCACCGGCGTGCACCGACTGTTGGGAGAGCAGGTCTCCGGAACGTCCGCCCTTGAGATCCTGCACTGGGAGAGGGCGAATCAGGTTTTTGGGAAGCGTCTTCACGCGACCGCTCGCTGGTTTCTTCACCGACGGCCAATTTCGCCTACATCGCATTCTGATCTTCATCTTGGTAACGCAGACGAACCTCATCTATATTCTGTTTATCTAATAATATGGATGAGATAGACATTGCAATTGGCATATTGCTTCTGTCTAGTTTATTTGTTTCATCTGTTCTAGCATCAATTATTGTCATATCTTATTTTTGGAATAGATTCATCATTAATATCCCTAATTATCCAACACGACAATATGTACAACAATGAGATTACTGGTGTCGCCGTTGAGGCTCTCACGGTTAGACTTGGTCCTCAAGCCACAGCACAGAAAATTGCTGCCCTTGCCCAGCAAAGAGCGCAGGATAGGAACAGACAATCACCCTTTGCAGCTACTGCACAAGAAGCAGGGTACCGGTACTGTGGTTGGGAAGCTCGATGATATCACTGTTGTGGTGTCGTTCGTGACAAGCATCTCAGCTACGTGACTCGAGATTTTCCTTTTGTCAAAACAATTGATTGGTCATTTTTCCAGATTAGTCGGCCGTTTGTCAAAACAATTTGGTTTAATTGTCAATACATTGCATGATTCTGGTTTTTATTTTCTTGTATCTCACAAATGATCCGCACAAATATGAAGGATCAAGTTATAAATATAAGTCAAGTATTATAGACAAGGGTAAACTGGACAATTCCTATAGAATCCACTCTTTCAAGAATCTAGAGTCAACCATCTAGCCGAACGCTTTCAAAAACTGCTCCTGATTCTTCAGAAGATCAGAATTAGAAGGAGTCGAAGCAGAATCAAAGAGAAGCAGGAGTTAGAACCCTTCCGAAGGGCCCCAAGTCTAGTATTGTTTTCGTAGCTGATTTTTGAATCCTTAATTACAGCCGAGGAGCCTCCCCTCGTACTTGTGCCCGCTGTGCAAATAAAAAGCATCATGAATCAAGCGCTGTGCAGGCTGGCCGGGTATTACACCACGAGTGTTTGAGGGGAAGAGAATAAGAAGAAAGGAAATGAACGCAATGGGCAGGGGTGCAATCGGTCAATCAGATGTATTTAGATCGAATTCGGATAGTTATTTTGGATAATTATTAGATTTGGATTTTTTTTTTGAATTCAGATTCGAATTCGAGAGATTACTATTTGTCGGATCGGCATATTACGAGATGGTTTTCAGATATATCCGAAAAAATTACTCGGATATCCAAATCTCGTCATGCCAGAGGTCTCACCGAGCGGATGATCCGGCACTATCGGCTTTCTCCCGCCTCGCCATCTGAGCCACCAACTGCCACCCGCATCGGCCCACCTCATTCCACGTAGCCCGCCGTTCGTCGCCTCGGCTTCTGCCCATCGTCGCTCCAGCCAGCCAGCCAGCCCGACCTCCGCGCGCCGTTCTCCGACCACCTAAGCCCGATGCTTAGGCTCCCGCCGGCTCACCCTCACGGTGCCTTGTCTCAGCTGCCTTCGCGCGTAGCTGTCCCAGCTTCCAAATTGCCGGTGCCGCCTCCGTCCTCCACCTGGCCGACCGCCAATCCACCGAAAGTTGTTGGAACAGAACGCTAAAAACTCTTGAGATAATTTTCTCTTTATTACTTCTCGCTCTGTTCTCTTACAAAACTCAGGTCTACCCCTATATTTATACCCAAAACTGTATCCCTATGAAACGTCCTAATTCAACTCCTCATCCTAAACTTTCTTAATACAAACTTTCCAAACTAAAACTTTCCTATTACAAGATTACTTCTAACATTTTCCCCTCTAATCTTGTAATACCTTTGATCACGTCGATCTTCTCTCTCATCTTCAAGAACTTGTTCAATTTGTCCCGTGTGTGCATGAACTCCTTTGTGCTATGTCGCCTGCGTACATGAAACAACGTCGTCCTCTCCCGAGTCACCTACACCCGCATCCACCAGGTGCCTCTGCGCCCTCCTGACTCCTGTGTTGCACCCACTTGGTGCCTCTGCGTCTTTCTGACGCCTGTGCTATGGTACTGCGGAAAAGACATGCGCGAAACAAAATACGCCGAGCGTTGAACTATTGTTGTTTTCGAAAACCTTTGCTTTACTTCTTGCATCACCCTCACGAATCTCCGCCGGCACGACCTTCCTCCGAAGCCACCTCCGAGGTCGGCCGCTGCCTCGTCTTTACACGCCCTGCTGAGGAATCCAGCTACTGCACATCACGCTTCCCTGTTGCTTCGGTAGGCCACAACGAAACCTGCTGCGCTCTCTCTTTTTTTTGATATCTTCCTGCTTGCTTCCTGCTTTTTTGCTAATCAATCTGGAGCTTGCCTTATTAATAGCGTCTTGTTGTTTTGATCTTACTTGAGTTTCTTCTTTTCTGGTACTTGATGCCGCCGCCAGGATTTCTTTTCTTTCTCTTTTCTCGTGCGGTCGTTCCAACCGCACGTCTTCTCCCGGTTGGCCACCCCCGGGAGCCTCCTCCTCCCGGGGGACGGCTTGGTCAAAAACCCTAAGTTCTGATACCAATTGTTGGAACAGAACGCTAAAAACTCTTGAGACAATTTTCTCTTTATTACTTCTCGCTCTGTTCTCTTACAAAACTCAGATCTACCCCTATATTTATACCCAAAACTGTATCCCTATGAAACGTCCTAATTCAACTCCTCACCCTAAACTTTCTTAATACAAACTTTCCCAACTAAAATATTCCTATTACAAAATTACTTCTAACAAAAGTCACCCAGGACACCGCCGGCATCTTCTAGCGCACCAGCTCCAGATCTTGGCCAGCTGGGGAAGTGCAGGGGCTCGGAGGTTGGCGTAGGAGCCTGCGGCGTAGGAGGACGGCGGCTCGGTGCAGGAGCTCGCGACAGGATGTCGGCTTAGGAGCTCATGGCGTGGTGCGGCATCGGCTGCGTGTAGGCGAATGGGGCCAGCACGGGGGAGGGCAGCACCTGGGAGGAAGCCAGGGAGGAGCTGAGGCCAGTCACTGGAAAGCAAAGGAAAGAGGAGGAAGGAGAGAAAAGAAGAGGATAAAGTAGAAGTGCTCTGCGGCCAGGAGAAAAGAAAGAAGGATATAGAAGGGAAGAAAGAGAAAAAAAAAGAAAAGGAGAAAAAGAAAGAGGAAAAAAGAAAAGAAAAAAAGTCTTGTATGTCGTATTTTTGCAACTTTTTTGAATTATCTGATAAAAATAACTTATTAAATTATGATAGTTCTATTGCATTCGAACTATTATGATTAATTAATCATTGCGATGTATGTGCATGGACACCCACGTATGCGTTTGTGACTGGCTAATAACTCCTTTAGCGCACTTCAGTGACATAAACTTGCATTTTGACAGTTCCGTGACCCATCTTCAAACTTGTATTTTTGTCAGTACCTTGACCCAGCTAAAACATATCAACAAATTTAATAACCCACAATACATTTTACCATGGGCGGAACTAGGGGTGCCGGGTATGCCCCGGCACCCCCAAATGTTTGAGGAACGTCAAAATTTCACCTTTTTAATAGGTTAAATTTGTTGATTGAATTGGTTTCGATTTTAGTAGTTTGAGATTTTTAAGACCTTAGAACTATTTGTATTATACTTTTAGCAATTTGAAATATATATGTTAGATTTACGATGGTACGAAATTATTGTATAAGACTATAGAGTTATACATATGAAGTGTATACCCCTATCAAAAAATTTCTAGTTCCGCCGCTGAATTTACTAATCCAAATACTTTTAGGAAAATTAGCGGTCAAAGTCTCTAAAGGTTCACCGATGAATGATGTGAATCTACACCAGTACGGTAGAAACATCAGGGTGAAACCAAGTGGTCGACCTCTTCTATAGGTGATTTGATGATTTGCCCTATTTTTCTGAGTGTAATTGATCATTTGCCTCATATATCTCACTAACGGAGCAAATGAACAATAGCAAAAAAAAAAGGAAAATTATCAATTTTTCCCCTCTTCTGCAGGCACACAAAGAATCATTTCTTAGTTTTAGCAAGAACCATTCACATTTCACATTTCTTGGTGACATCTTTTTAAAGAAAACTGGCCTCAAAGCTCCTAACCTCTTATTTCATTAAACCACAAGCAGTACAGGGTTCATTGCCATGGCGTAGATGACGATTTCATCGAGGATGGGTGTAGGATCGATATATACTAAACTAGCAATCAGGGGGGTGAATGATTGCGCGGAAGCTAAAACCAATTTTTTGATCTACTAAAAATTCACCCCAATTCGGACTCAAATAATTGCTTCGTATTCAACAAAACAGAGTTAGATGCATTCGGTAAATCGTTAATTCCCAGAGATCCAACCGTAAATAAGGCAATCAAAACGAAGGTACTGTAGCAAACCTCCCGTGAACGGTTCCACGCCAAATTACTGTAGCTGCGAGAGAAGAAGGTAATGTATCAGACATCCTGTGAACAGTACCACACCAAATTACTGTAGCTGCGCGAGAAGATCTCTGTCCATGCGTTCGGCTGGGCGAGGAAAACCTGATTTTTTATTTCTTCTGGCTAGTCTGGTTACAGTACTCCAAACAAAAGAGTACAAACCCTAACACCTAGCTCTCTCAACTAAACAGGAGACATCCCTCTCCTATTTATATTGAGCAACAGTTCGCATGCATATCCACCTGGCCCAACACGGCCCAATACATGCAAACTACCCAAAACGATTACAACTGCACGCGTACGGCCCACCTGCCGCACTCACATGACTAACCAGCCTTCATGTGCACTGTTCTCTAGCCCGAACGTCCCGCATGACATCCTTGACCACTAGGACCTCAATTCCTCCCTGAACCTAGTCCCGAACCTCAGTTCCTCCATGAACCTAGTTCCGGTCCCGTCATCGACCACGTTCGCCCTCAAGCAACACCTGCACATGAATAAACACAAAACTGTGTACGAGCACAAGTCCACGACTTGACTCAAGATCAATCCATGCAACCACTCACACGAGCGCATTGCATCAAGCAAAACTATTACCATGCTATCACAAGCATATCAATTAATCATCTGAAACAGTAAATGCAAAAGCATCACACATGCCATGAATACAACCACTTTGCAATGCCAATTTCATTACTAAACCAATTTTTCAACACATGATTTTACAATGATGGGTGATAAGGTCCGCGACCACTCACTACTATAGAATGGTACATCACTATCACTTCATTTGGGTCGGCTCTTAAATTTTTAGGAAAAAACGATTGTGATAAATAACTTAGGAGGGGTGTTAATAATAATCACTATCGGTTCTCAGGTTATAAGTGATTGTGATGTAGCACTGGACACATCACAATCGGTTCTTATGTGAGAAGCGATAGTAATGTGCACGTCATCATCACTATCGCTTCTTACATAAGAAGCGATAGTGATGTGCACGTAGTCATCACTATCGCTTCTTATGTGAGAACCGATAGTGATGAGAATGCACATCACTATCGCTTCTCACATAAGAACCGATAGTGATGTACATGATCACATTTCTATCGTTTTTCAAGTGAGAACCGATAGTGATGTGTGTGCATATCACTATCGCTTTTTAAGTGAGAACCGACTGTGATGTATCTCGCTAGGTTATTTATACTCCTCGGACTGAACTCTCCTCTGTTGTTGTTCTAGAGGACATTTCTTTGCCGTCACCCGAAAAAACAGCTCATATTCTGTGGTTGGAAGCAATACTTGGGTGAGAAAAATTGAAATCCTCAAGGGTGGGTGTTAAGAGGGTAAATTCGAAGCCTAGCCTGAGGAGATTTCCCCTTATTTTGTAGAATTTGTGGTTTTCTTCAAAATATGAGCATTCCTTCAAGCCCCTTCAATTTTGCACTATGTAATTTCGATATGTTGCGAAGAAAGTTTAGGTTGCATTGGTATTATTTATATCCTATTAGATTTCGCACCCTTTATGTGACAAGCACACATGTATTTAATTATCTTAATTTGTAGTGCTCTCGTGTTAATCTAAAATTATTGTTGCTGTCATATGATGAATGTTAGAGTTTAGGTTGCAGAACCTACATCTCTCGTTCGAGGGTGCTTGTTTATAAATATGCCAAACGAAATGGCATATTTATAAGCGAGCAGTCTCAAATTGTCCATGTTTTTTTGGACAGTTCGAGGATATGTGGTCCGGACAAGTTTTTGAGTTGTTTTGTACAACTTCAGAGTAGATTTCGGTAGCGTCTCCCTGGTGTTCTCTAGATACACACCCCTCTTGACCTGTTGTCAAGACGTGTATCTGGAGAACAGCGGGGAGATGCTGCCGAAATTTTCTCTAGAGTTGTACAACGGCTTAGGAACTTATCCAATCCACATATCATCGAATGGGATTAGGACATAACCTATTTAGAGATCAGGAGTCATCGTTGGTACCCTTGTTTTGTTTCGTTGAAGTTAAAAGATTTGCAAACTACTGTACTATATAATTAGGTTATTCGATATCATTGTTGATGTTTAAAATGTATGTATCCTATCTAAGGAATTGAAAGCTCTAAAGCAGGGACGAAGCTAGGTATCGATCGGGAGTAGCTGAGGGAGGAGATCAAAGAGGAGATGAGGGGGGAGATGACGGCACATGAGGATGAGATGAGGGTGGAGATGATGGCACGTGAGGAGCGTCTGAGGGTCGAGATGATGGCGATGATCTCCTAGAGTCAGAACCAGATGCCCCCGCCTACCATAGAGAAATCTGTGCCTCGACCAAGTAGCTGTGGTTCCAAAAATGATAAGTCCGGTCCCCAGCTGAAGGTAATAATTAATTTTGCTTAACTTAAAGGTGCGAGGGTATGATCTCCTAGAGTCAGAGCCAGATGCCCCCGCCTACCATAGAGAAATCTGTGCCTCGACCAAGTAGCTGTGGTTCCAAAAATGATAAGTCCGGTCCCCAGCTGAAGGTAATAATTAATTTTGCTTAACTTAAAGGTGCGAGGGTAACTTCATATGTTTTCTCTCAAGTTGCACACTTTTTACAAACGCCTACCAAGTGCCAGCTCACCGTGACGGAAGACGGATTTCCTGTTGAGGCTGCACGGGGGGTTGCATTTTCATGCAAGGAGACCGACACGGTGCATGGTCAGCCATTGGGGAAGGGCTACATGAGGGTCCAGGTGGACTACGTCCACATCGCCTTCTTATCACATGTGCTCGAGTTCCCCCAACGAAGACATCACCACTCTTGGCCAAGCCCGATGTCGTTCATCAAGTAGCCCACGACAAGCGTCGTACTAGTCAAGGTAAAAATCCCCCGCGTCTTCTTTACCATTCCAGTAGTATGGCAACAGGTTACATATGCGCGTGCTTTGTAGGTTCCCACCGTACCTGCGCCTGCTCCCACGACCGTGACGAGTCCTACACAGAGTACAGAGCTGGCGCGTAAAAAAACTAACACGACAGCGACCGAACCACTGGAGGCTTTGGAGATTCCTGCTAAAAAGGTAAAGCTCACAAAGGCCACAGCGCCCCCTGAGGTACATGAAAAGCCCATTGCCCTGGCCTCGGAGACTCCTTCTGTACAGAAAGGAAAGTCGGCACAGGCCACAGAGATGCCTTATGATTTTAAGACCTACGTACATGAAAAACTCCTTCTTCCTTCCAGCAAATTGAATCCTCTAGACAAGTGGACTCGACAACTCCATGGATGGTACGTTGACAAAGTGAAAGAGGGCGAGCGGCTAGTTGACTTTAATGTTAAATACGAAAAAGGATATTTCCACCACGAGGAGGATGGGACATTCACAGTTAGTTTCGAGGATCTGTTCCGTCTGTACCAACTGATAGCTATCGACATTTCTACTATACGATCCTAGACGCTGTATCGCACCATATAGAACGAGCTTATGACTTCCATAGGATTTTGCATTTTGTTTTTAACATTCAACACGAGTTGCAGGGCAATGAGGCAGTGAGTCGTGACGAATCGACAACCAGTTGGGTTCGTCGACCCTGAGCTTGTGTCTGCGACCATGGCTAGGCTTCAACCGGAATGGGTTGCCGACTACATCAAGGGGGCATTGAGAGCTGAGTCGAAGGACTTCGTTCTACTCCCATACCATGAGGAGTAAGTACTATTTTACCCTTCAATTATTTGTACGTACTTAAACCGTATGTGAATTTATTTTCTTCGCTGCATACCATTTAAAAAGCTACCATTGGGTTCTACTCGTGATCGTTCCGAGTGACAACATAGTCTACACTTTTAACTCGATCGAGAAGAGACCGATGGGCTACGCGATCAAGCCTCCTTTGGAGCAGTAAGTGCACTACTCTTACCTAACACTTTTTGTATTTAACTACGTTCATTTTTTTTACTCAACGGCATCTCTCCAATGTATATAGGGGTTTCTCGAACTATGTCGCTGAATGAGGAAAACACGATGACAAAAAGGGCTCGAAACTGGAGTATGTGCGCTTCAAAGTACAAGTGCCTACCATATATAAGATTAATATTTTCTGACATCTATTATTCATCTCTTATTTTTTTTCTTTCTTCATAGTGTCATCAACAGGGTAGCGACGATCACTGCGGTTTGTACGTCATGCAGCACATGACGATCGTGGTCAGCGGCTCAGACCTTTTTCCTAAGGTATATCTACATGCATAATAATACAATTACCCTTTCACATAGAAATTTTAAAACTTAAATTAGAGCACTTGTTTCTATTTTGCAGCATATCAATATCCCCCAGAAGAGTTTAGACAGCTCTGCACTCAACAAGTTACGAGACCACTTATGCCAGTGGTACTGGATGGAAGCTATCTCGTAAATGGGTAGGTTTATAGATCCTGAAAGCTCTTACTAGTCCATATGTGAACAATATTACATATGTGAATGCGATTGCATGTGTACTGACTGTGAAGAATGTTTAAGTTCTGTTTTGTGAATGAATGTGATATGTGTTGTAATAAAATATTTGTGTTCTGTGAATATGATATGTGCATAATATATGCTATTGATGTGTGAATGTGATATATGCATACTCTGTGAAATATGAGCTGATTGGAAAGTGAATTAAAAAACAGCACACCCCCTTATCTCTATCGGTTCTGAGAAGAAAACGATAGAGATAAGGGAGTCATCTCTATCGGTTCTTTAGAGATGACCATCTCATTTCTATCAGTTCTTATAAAGAACTGATAGAGATGACACTCTCATCTCTATCGGGCAAGAACCGACTGTAATAATGTCGTCTTATCTCTATCTTATGACTTTGTGTCGCTAATAGAACCGATTATGATGATAAAAAAACCGATTATAATATATATTGGTGTAGTAGTGACTTGAGTAAAAGCTCATCGATATATAGAAAGTGACGCGCTGACATTCTATGAACATTGCTGGGGATTATGGTAGCGGCCGGTGCGGACGTTCCCAAATAAAAGCAGCAGATGTATTATAACGAGCGACCTGAACCTATTAAAGGACAACGGGTGTCATTGCTGGGAATGAGCCACCTAGCAGCCGTTGCTGGATTGGGTCGACGGGTTGCGTCACCCGAATTGAGCCGCCGGTTGGAAGGGTCGACGGGTGACGTTGCTCTAAATCCGTCGGTTGAAGGTGACAGTTCGGACAGTTGTGTTCGGGTTGTTCTCCTGTTGTCTTTCCCGTCTAAAATGAAGAAGCAGCTGGCACTCAGATTATTCCAGTTTGGATAGCTTGCAGTTTTATTTCTTTGCTGGACGAAAATGTAATGTCTATCACTATTACAGAAAAAATCATCATAGACGGTTCGAAACTGTCATCACAGACGGTTTTTCGAACCGTCTGTAACCATGTGTCAGTAATGTTATGATAGAACATATCACAGACAGTTTCAAACTAAAATCGTCTGTGATATACAAACATCACAGACGGTTTCAAACTAAAATCGTCTGTGATATACAAACATCACAGACGGTTTTTACTAAGAACCGTCTGTGATAACAAACATCACAGACGATTTTTACTAAGAACCATCTGTGATAACAACTATCACAGACGGTTTTTACTACAAACCGTCTGTGATGTTACTTTTGGAAACAAAAAAATATCGTCACGTACAGATGATATTTCTTTGATCCAGCTACTCTGTGCTAGTTCAGGCATAATAGAAAAGCTACTGGATGTGAGATATCACATGTCCCTGCTCTTATAAACTTGAAAACGCAAAATCGACGAAAAAAACTTCGGAGGCCATTTTGAGGCCTAAACGATGTTTTTTCGAAGCCTCGCGTGTACTTCTGATGTAACCCCCTGACTTATACTTATGGATTTTCAAATATAACTTTTCGTTAGCTTTAAAACGAGCACAACAACGTCGCGATCGGAGCTCGTATGCAAAAGTTATGGTCGTTTTACCGAAAGGTGCACGGATCGAAAACGAAAACGCCGCAACATCAAGAGTGCAAAAGAGAAGAGAATAGAAAAAGGAAGAGGAAGAGGAGAGGATGAGCTATGATATTTTAGTTGAACGATTCGAACACCACACTTACCGAACATTCGAAGGGGAGAGGAAGAGGAAGTGAGAAGTGAGAAAGAGAAGAGAAGAGAAGAGAAGAGGAGAGCAGGAGAAGTGAGAAGAAAGTAGCAGGAGAAGAGCCACGTGCTAGTATTTTAAAGGAAGTCAAAAACGAGACGAGCGAGAAGTTCAAATTTGGTGAGAGCGTGAAAGTTGAAATATTATCACAGACGGTTTTGTCTGGATAAACCGTCTGTGATGTGGTTTATCACAGACGGTTATTATAACAAATCATCTGTGATAAGTCACTGACGATTTTATTATAAAACCGTCTGTGATATTGATGTATATCAGTGACGATTTTGAAAAATACCGTCTATGATAATGTCACTGACGGTTGTAATATAGAATCGTCAGTGATGTTCATCATCACAGACGGTTTTGAGGAACCGTCTGCGATGAGACGTCTAATATAAACCTTTCTGTAGTAGTGTATGACTGTATACTGTTCTTCAATTTAGTATAAATCAGGGACCTTTTTACCTTAAAAAAGCATGGAGGGAGAGACGCGGCGAGGAAGTGGAAGCCGCTTAAATGTTATAGAATTGACAACCTTAAACGCGAGCCTAATTTTCTATTATACGCCAATTGCAGTTCAGATCCACGTTAGATCATTAACAAGGATATAAGACCAGACTATAATTTAGTTCCCCAAGGTCTAGCCATACATTGTTCGTGCATACTGAATGACTGAACTCGAGAGTCGAGACGTTGTCCTTGCCGAAAAAAAAGTCCAGATGTGCGAATATTCGAACTTGATCTGCACATGGGAGATGTACATGTACATGTGTTTGCCTTGGGAAACAGGTTCACCGTTAAGATACTCCCTCCCGTCTTCATTTTTTAGACACTATTTAGAATAACAATACTATGTTTATTAGAGGTCTTCTTATTCTTTTACCCTTGTTAATATATGCATCATTAATGTAATCACAAATGATTTCTAGCACATCTGGTGAGGGTACTTCTCTCTAATCATTAGGTCTAGAGATCGAATTTTCAACACAGATTTGTTGCATGCAACTCGTTTTTGGCTCTCCATTGGCCCTTTTCTGCATGGCGCCAGTTTTGTATGCATGGTGATAGTTTAGTTTTCATGCTTTCAACATGGTGCCATTTCCTTTCTATCTCACGGTTAAATACAGTTAGATCTTTCTCTTCTCTCAGCACAGTAGAGGAAATATTACACCACTAGGTGAGATAGATTTGAACTTGGAGCCACCTGAAGAAATTATTTCTAACAATGGAATATATTTGAATGTGGTACTGCTAGAAGAATATGATAAACTCTCATTTGTTTTTTGTGGGCATGAAATTTGTTATCCTAAATCCATTTTGTTTGTCTCTCTATAAGCTAACGAGAATGCTTTGGACGATAGGGTTGGTTCGGGTGCTAACAATGGAATAGATTTGAACGTGGAACTACTAGAAGAAAATGATAAACCCTCATTTGCTTTGTCGTTTTGAGGTAAATTTGATTTTTCTTGACACGAAACTTCTTTTTCTAAATCCATCTTGTTTGTCTCTCTAGAATCTAACGAGAATACTTTGGACGGTGGGGTTGGTTCGGGTTCTAACGAGGATGGGGTTGGTTCGGGTGCTGACGAGCATGTACGAAGGAAAGATATTTTAAATGCTACACGGAGAGAAATATTCCAAGCTTTGCTAGAGAAAAGAACCAATGGAAGGTTGAAGCGTCACGTGACCGGGAAGTTGCCGCATTATTTTCAGTTAAAATTAGAACGGTTCAACACATTTAGAAACGAGGTAAAAATTATCTTAATCAAGGCATTGTGGTTGATGTTTCTAGTAGAAAGTGCAACTCCGGTCGTAAGCAAGTTCAAGTGGATGCATCTGCGCTACGTGATGTTCCTTTGTCGGATCGAACAACATTAAAAGATGTTTGTGCTCGGTTACATGTGAGTAAAAGTAAGCTATTGGCATTGAAACAAGAAGGTTTCATAATGCATCATTCGAACAACATAAAACCGTATTTGATAGATGAAAACAAGAAGACTAGGCTGCAATGGTGTGTATCTATGCTTGAGCCAGAAAGCATACCAAATAATTCTATGTTTAAGGGACTATTTGATGTTGTTTTTATTGATGAAAAGTGGTTTAATCTTACGAGGAAAACAGAGAGATATTATACACTTCCGGATGAATGAGCCTACAAGGACATGTAAAAGTAAGAACTTCATCCCTAAAATCATGTTCTTATGTTCTGTTGCTCGTATGAGGTTTGATTCGGATGGAAATTGCACTTTTGATGGAAAAATTGGATGTTTCCCTCTTGTTACTTACGAGGCTGCTAAGAAAACAATTGTTAACTGCGTAGCTAGGACAATGGAAATGAAACCTATTGCATCCGTTACAAAGGGACTCACTAGAAACTTTTTTAATGATAAGGTCTTACCGGCTATTCGAGCTAAATGGTCGTGTGAAGATGTCTATAATCCCATCTTTATCCAACAAGACAATACTAAGCCCCACATCATGCCTACTGACCCATTGTTTTGTGAAGCTGCTAAACAAGATGGATTTGATATTCGGCTTATTTGTCAACCACCAAATTCACCGGATTTAAATATCTTAGATTTGGATTTTTTTTCCTGCTATCCAGTCAATGCAATATAAGAAGACAGCAACAAAAGTAGCTGAACATGTTCCAATCGTTGAAGAGGTAATGCCTTTTTTTTGTTATTTATACTCACATCATTTTTAGGTGGGGCTAATATTTGTTTTTTATAAAGCAGCTTTCCACGAGTATTGTGTACACAAGTCAAATAGAATTTTCTTAACGCTGCTACTTGTTTTGATGGAGACTATGAAAGTAGGAGGAAATAAGTAGAAAATTCCTCACACGAAGAAAGGGGTGCTAGAAAGACAAGGGTGTCTTCCTTTGCAGATTAGTTGTGACTCTTTGTTGGTAGAAGAGGCTATGACACAACTTGCTGCATAATTTGCCAAGCAAATGTTTCAAACTTTTATTTCGATTGGTATAAGCTTTTGAGCACTACTGAATTGATGAGTACATAAACTTTTGAAGTGCTAACATAAAATGTCTCGAATCACATCAAAATATGAAGCTTAACATACTAGTAGCAATACTCCATGTTTTAGAATAATTTGGGCATACAAATTTTATACATAACCTTAGTAATTTCTTGCTGCCATATCGGCAACTCCTCAAAACCATCTGGCAAGCTCTTCCATTGAAGCATTTACCTTCGTCTAATTCTTGAACAATGTTGACTTCAGTAGAGTCTTTCACAACGTCGAGCTTGATCGTTTCTCGAACAACATCAGGCTTGACGGAGTCTTCGACAACCTTAGGCTCAATCGTTGCAGCTTCCTCGCTATCCCACATAAACGACGACAGTTGTTTCCATGGCGACGGCAGCGACGATGGTGGCGACGGCAGTGGTGACGGTGCCAGTAGTAGTGACGATGACATGGAGATAGAGGGCAGCGACGTTCTTCTGTAAGAGATGATGCAAACACAAAAATTCTTGGACTTGCTAGCTTCTTCTTAGATTGAGCTCCCGATGGCATATATAAGAGCCTTGCTAGTACAAATAACTAAGTGGTGGTGCAATTGCATGCATGCAAGCATGCGTTAATGCTTCAGTGCGTGGGAAACAGGTACTTCAATGCGTGGGAAACATGTGCTTCAGGAGTAATTAAATCACGATGGCAAAACTGACCAACAAGCGTTTAAAATTCTTAAAGGTCAAGTTTTTAGGGACTCGAAGGAAAAACCTCAAACGTCTTCTTTTTGAAGACCAGAGGGAGTACTATTTGGAGTGCAAAAATTTCAAAAAAACTGTTCAATTATCGTAGAAAACAAAAACACTCTCGTATGAAAAAATTGGTTCCGTGACACCGAAAGATCAACACTTTAGTTTTATACCATCAAAATTAATAGGTACACTTTAATACCAAAAGATATGTCCGCTCTTGTTTTTACCATTCCGTCAATTGAAGCCTCCTACCGTCAAATGTGACTATTTTGCCCCCATCTCGTTAGTTAGACGCACCCTCTCCCATTGCTTTGTTCATCAAGGCCACAAAAGAATTCTATGAAAATTAAGATCATGCATTATGTCAAATTAAAATTCCAATTGAAAATTCTATTAATTTTAAAGAAAGCATCAGAGAGCCCGGTGCTACCGCCCATGGTAGCCCGATGCTACCGGGCGAGCGGTAGCACCGGCCCCAGAGCGATGTGTAAAAACCAAAGAAGGGTATTTTGGCGGACTTGACAGGGCGGTGCTACCACCCTTGGTAGCGCGGTGCTACCGGCTCGGTGCTACCGGGGAAGCGGTAGCACCGACCCAATTGCTCGGTGTAAAAATTCCAGAAAGGTGCGTTTTGGGATATTTTTGGCGGTCCGATGCTACCGCCCATGATAGCCCGGTGCTACCAGGCGAGCGGTAGCGCCGGCCAAAATGTCCAATGCAAAAATTCCATAGGGTCAATCTTCGGGCCGAGCAAATTTAAAAGGGGCCCGGTGCTACCGGTCCTAGTTAGGCGGTAGCACCAGACCCTCTGCACAACGGCCTCTGGTAGTGCATTTAATGCACTGCTCCAACTATTGGGTTGGAGCCCGGTGCTACCGGTCCTACATGGGTGGTAGCAGCTGAAATCCTGACTTGATCCATGATTCGAGCTCCAACGGCTAGTTTTGTTGCTGGGGGCTATAAATTCCCCCTACCTGCATTCTAGAGTAACTCTTGGTCATCATTGATGATATTTGAGTTTTAGCAAGTCTTGTTCACTCCTTAGTGTATTAAATTCTCATTTGAGAGAGTGAGGAGCAAATTTGAGTGTAGCATTTAGTGTTGAGTCTTTAGACACTCAATTCGACCACAAGCAAGAGTCAGGGCTTATTACTCTTGGAGGTTGCCACCTCCTAGACGGCTTGGAGGCGATCGTGCACGGTGAGCTTCTCAACGGAGGTTGTGAGAAGCCCCGGCAAGTTGTGACGGTTGGAGTTCGCCTACCCAGAGCGGAGAAGAACTACCATAGTGATTGAGGAAGGCTCAAGAAGGTGGATCCAGCTTGAAGTCATTCAAGTCATCTCAACGTGGATTAGGGGAGATCGGCAAGTCTCTGAGACCATGGGATAAATTCGTGTGTTCTTTTTTTGTTCTCTTGTGCAATTTACATTTCTAGCAAGTTGAGAACATTGATTTGTGTGTAGAATCATACTTTGCCTATACTTGAATTGTTGGAGTATTTGTGATCACTAGAAAACTTAGTGCTAATTTGTTAAAATTGCACTTCTTGCTTTGTGATCTTGCTAATTGAAATTAGTGTCAAAAAATTTAGAAACTTCCTATTCACACCCCTCTAGTCGGTTATCCTTGATCCTACAAAGTTTCAAATCGAAAAAGGGGGAGATTGAAAGCATCTATGCCCCAAATTCCTTTTGGTTTGATAATTAATGACAATCGTGGTTAAAGGACTAACATTTTCTTTGAGAATATTGAAAATAGGTTGGTCCTAAGTTTGGCGATCAGTGGAAGCATGAAAACAACGCAAAAGAAGATCAACGCGTCAAGAAAGTAACTAAGGTATAAATTTAAGAACCTTTTCCTAGCCTTTTTAACGATCTTGGAGTTTGAAGAAAAGATCGGATTGCTAGAAATAGGGCCGTACTATTAAGAGGGGTCTTGATGTTTATCTTAATGTCGTTTAGGGTTTAAAGGCTCAATTCTATGCTTAAGATCATGCATTATGTCAATCTTCTCTCTCTCCTCTCCATCCCCACTTCATTCTCCACACCAAAACCATCTAGAAATTCAAGGACTTACTTCACCCTCTTATTCCGCACTCGATCCTTACCTCCAAGGTACTTCTATTTTCTACTCAATCCGTGTTTTTCTTATGCTCTAGGTCTCAGTTCATTGTATTTAGGGTTTTTGTGAAATACGGTGAAATTTGTGCAATTTTTGATAAAATTTGTGGCTAAAATGAGTGGTATGATGTCTTACTAAATCATTGAGTTATTTTCCTTGAATCAAATCACTCAAGATCACAATATTTATCAAATTTAGGGTTGAGCCTCTTGCGATCGGTGCTACTGACCTCTGCGTGGTAGCACCGCCCCAAGCCCGGTGCTACCAGTCCAGCATGGGCGGTAGAACCGAGATTGCTGTCAAAACTTGCACAAATGTCATTTTTCAGAGAATAACCTATCTCTAGGGCATATAACCTTTGATCTCACTCCTTGCAATCGTTGTATATCCAGCAATCATGCCAAAAACCAGGGGCGCTACCATTCGTCATGGTAGTGGCTCTCGTCGAAAAGTGATGGCAAATAGAGGTCGTGCTCCTCCTCCTCAAGTGATTGATAGTGAGGATGGCATACCTATCGCCGCAAGACGTCGTGAAGTCTGGCAGAAGAGTCAGCGCGACATTGAAGACAGCTCTAGGACAAATAAAAGAAAGCAAATTGCATCCGAATCTAGCAATGAAGAGACAGAAGAAAATGATTCTATGGAGGTTGATGAATGTGGCAATGAAGATGAGGGATCGGGGGAAGAGCCAAAATTTTTTGATAACTTTGATCCCTTTGCTGATATGAGGATAATCAAAGGTGACTCCTATTTCTCCCTTAGGCAAGCAAATCAGTACATGTTACCTAGGAGTGCCTCTGAGGATAGATTTAGGACCATTTTTCAGCAAAAAGTATATTAGAGATTTACATGAACAAAGAGTTTGCGGATCACAAGTGGGTAAATTAGGATCATATAAGGAAAATCCCTCTATTTGTTGGTGTTTTGGAGCTCTTTCAAGGTGCTGGCATGTCAGATTTTGTTAGTAGGAAATGTGATTACAATGAAGACATGATCAGACAGTTTTATGCTACATTGCACATTTCTGAGTCATTTGATGCTATCACTTGTATGACTGATGCCACAATGCACACCATCACCAAGGATCATATTGAGGAGGCTTGGGGATTTACCATAGTGGGTATCCGAGAGTACACAGTGACAAAGTACTCCCCCTTGCTAGGCAGCTTGAGTTCTATGATCCAGCTGCTCCGGTCAAGCGCCCAGGTAAAATGGCGCATCTTCTTCCCTCGTTGAGCCTCACCAACAGGATCATCAGGGTTACCGTTCGTCCAAAGAGCAGTAATCTTGATGAAATCAGAGGGTATGCACAGAACATCGTGAACAAAGTCATGTACAAGCACAAGTTTGATGTCGTTGACTTCATGATCTGGGAGATGGCTTCATCTGCCTGCGATAGAGGTAAAAGGATCTACTTTGCTCCTTTCATTATGATGATAATTAAGAGAGTGATTGGATATCGAGGAGGTTGTTGTAGTGTTCACAAGCCATACCAGCCTCGTGAGGTAGCTCCACAGACCATTAGTCAGAGAGGCCAGTTGTCCTCTCAGCAGCCGCAACAGCAGGATACTGCACAGGCAAAGGAGCTCCCTCAGGCAGCTCAGTAGGCTCCTCAGGAGCAATTATTGGAAAATTTGAAAAATGACATGATGAGCAGTCTAGCGAGCATCCGGTCTGACATGACGAGCAGTTTTACTCAAGTGGATTAGTATCAGACTCAGACCAAGCATATAGTAGAGGAGGTCAGAGGGCGGATAGACTCCATTGATTCGACCATTTTTGAGCTTCGCTCATCTTTTGAGGAGTTTCGCTCTCAGCAGGAACCTGTCGCCTTTCAGCGCTACGGGTCTTGCACTCCTCCTATTCCTCCTCCTCATCCTCCCTCTTCATGAGCTTATCGGTGATCTTCTCAGTTTTTGGTACTTGATGTCAAAGGGGGAGAAATATGATGAAGATGACGGAGATGATGGAGTTGAAGACAAGATTAGCTTATGCTTTTGCTTTATATAAATTGTGGATGTAAGCTTATGATCTTTTGGATGTGTTGGATATTATGGATGTTTATGGTCGCTTATTAAAATTGCAAATTGCTTATCTTTGCATATATATGTTTTGATTGTTTATCCATGTCTCCAATGTTTAAATGAAACTCCGTCAAATTTTTTAATTTTCTCTATATGTGCAAATATTTATTTTCTACTCATATGCACATCTTTAGGGGGATCTTTAAATTAAACATTATGTTTTAATAGCGTTTTGCTTCAATCCTCTTCTCAACATATCAAGAAGCAAAATTTTATTAAAACTTAATTCTTGAGTATACAACATACTCAAAATCAATTACATTTTAATTCACATACTGAGGTTGTCATCAATTACCAAAAAGGGGAGATTGAAAGCATCTAGGCTCCAAGTTCCTTTTGGTTTTGATAATTAATGACAATCGTGGTTAAAGGACTAATATTTTCTTTAAGAATATTGAAAATAGGTTGATCCTAAGTTTGATGATCAGTGGAAGCATGAAAGAAACGCAAAAGAAGATCAACGCATCAAGAAAATGACTAAGGTATAAATTTAAGGACCTTTTTTCTAGCCTTTTTACCGATCTTGGAGTTTCGAGAAAAGATCGGATTGCTAGAAATAGGACCGTACTATTAAGAGGGGTCTTGATGTTTATCTTGATGTCATTTAGGGTTTAAAGGTTCAACTCTATGCTTAAGGTCATGCATTATGTCAAATTAAGATTCCAATTGAAAGTTCTATAAATTTTAAAGAAAGCATTAGAGAGCCCGGTGCAATCGCCTATGGTAGCCCGGTGCTACCGGGCGAGCGGTAGCACCGGACCCCAGAGCGGTGTGAAAAAACCAGAGAAGGGTATTTTGGGGGACCTGGTGATGAGGACATCAACCCGAAGGATACGACCGTTGCCACTACTTCCTCTCTGACTGCGCCGTCTTCATCACCTACACTCGACGCTGTGACATCTTCATCGCAAAAGGGCCTTAATCCAGAAGCTCAACCTTTCAAGCCCACGATAAAGAACCAGTGCCTCAAGCACACACACCAAGGACAACCCACGTGCCAAGGAAGACTCGTATGGAAACCCAAGATGCCAAAAAACCCGGTTCGGCCATCCAGCAGCACGACAACTTCATATGGGCCTAACTCGGGCTCCCGGACTCCGTTTTCGTCGTGTGACCACCCGTTGGAAAGCTTAGGAGATAAGCTTTCCAATAGATCCAGCCTCACCTTCCAATTCGCTTCGGATAGACAGGAAAACGCAGAACAATATCACGGGCCAAATCTGTCAAGTGCTACGTCACCGTATTTTTGGGCCCATGGCCTATGTATGGTAAGGGTTGCGTGTTGGCCGACCCTATTTTGAACGCCCAAGTCTGGTCTCCACTCTATATAATGCCCGTGCCGTCATACATTGTGGTTTAGGTTTTGTTGTGTTTTGGTAGACCCCGTGTGCATCCCTCCTCAATCTTGCGTGTGTCGACTAGACTACCCGAGTTGAGAAACAGAACCTCACCCTTATTTCTTTGAGATTATTGGATTGAAATTGCTATCACCTTGTTCTTACATGTTCTTGGTTGCAGCAGGTACAAGGATCGATCGGGTCTTTGATTCGGTTGATCGCCTCGTGTGGTGACGTTGCGATTGTTTGGTTGCTGATCTTGTGGTTATTTGTCGATCCATCTACTCTGTTCTACACCAAATCATCGTATCGTTCTCATCAGAAGATCGGGACCACCTTAGTGCACATCACCTTGCAGGGCGGTGCTTCTTCCCTTGGTAGCGCGGTGTTACCGGGCGAGCGGTAGCACCGGCCCTTTGGAGCGGTGTAAAAATTCCAAAGGACCTGTATTTTGGGCATTTTGGTAGTTCGGTGCTACCGCCCATGGTAGCGCGGTGGTACCGGGCGAGCGGTAGCACCGGCCCAATTGACCGGTGTAAAAATTCCAAAAGTTGCGTTTTGGGACATTTTGGTGGTCCAGTGCTACTGCCCATGGTAGCCCTGTGTTACCGGGCGAGCGGTAGCACTGGCCAAAATGTCTGGTGCAAAAATTCCAGATGGTCACACTTCAGGCCGAGCAAATTTAAAAGGGGCCGGTGCACCAGACCCTCTGCACAACGGTCTCTAGCAGTGCATTTAATGCACCGCTCCAACCATTAGGTTGGAGCCCGGTGCTACTGGTCCTACATGGGCAGTAGCATCGAAAATTCTGACTTGATCCATGATTCGAGCTCCAACGGCTAGTTTTGTTGGTGGATTCTTGAGTAACTATTGATCCTCATTGATGATATTTGAGTTCTAGTAAGTCTTCTTTACTCCTTAGTGCATTCAATTCTCATTTGAGAGAGTGAGGAGCAAATTTGAGTGTAGCATTTAATGTTGAGACCTACACTCAATTCGACTTCAAGCAAGCGTCAAGGCTTATTTGTCTGAG
The DNA here is from genome assembly GCA_036346275.1 of Otatea glauca. Taxonomy (NCBI): domain Eukaryota; kingdom Viridiplantae; phylum Streptophyta; class Magnoliopsida; order Poales; family Poaceae; genus Otatea; species Otatea glauca. The sequence continues at coordinate 23,444,329 of CM070724.1, forward strand.
GTTGCCACCTCCTAGACGGCTTGGAGGCGATCGTGCACGGTGAGCTTCTCAACGGAGGTTGTGAGAAGCTCCGGCAAGTTGTGAAGGCCGGAGTTCGCCTACTCGGAGCGGGGAACAACTACCATAGTGATCGAGGAAAGCTCAAGAAGGTGGAGCCGGCTTGAAGTCATTCAACTCGTCTCAACATGGATTAGGGGAGATCGGTAAATTTTCGAGACCACGGGATAAATTCGTATGTTCTTTTCTTGTGGTTTGCTTTTCTTGATCTCTTGTGCAATTTACATTTCTAGCAAGTTGAGAACATTGATTTGTGTGTAGAATCATACTTTGCCTATACTTGAATTGTTGGAACATTTAGTGATCACTAGAAAACTTAGTGTTAATTTGTTAAAATTGCAATTCTTGCTTTGTGATCTTGCTAATTGAAATTAGTGTTGAAAAATTTATAAACCTACTATTCACCCCCCTCTAGTCGGTTATCCTTGATCCTACAAAGTTTCAAATCGAAAAAGTTTCAACTCGGAAAGTTTCAACACGAAAAGTTTAAAATCAGAAAGTTTCAACTCGGAAAATTTCAAATCGAAAAGTTTCAACTCATAAAACTTTTGATTCAAAAGATTTCGGTTCGAAAAGTTCTGATTTAAAATTCAAGTCGAAAAAATTTCAACCAAAAAATTTCAAATTAGAAAGTTTCAACTCGAAAAAAATTAAATAAAAAAATATCAAATTAGAAAGTTTCATCTCGAAAAAAAATCAAAACGAAAAGTTTCAACTATAAAATATTTAAATTAAAAAACTTTCAGATTTGATTCAAAAAAGTAAAAAATTTCGTTTGCCTTGTCCGATGTTTTGTCAAAAAAAAAAAAATACACAACACAATCACTTTTATTGATGGACATACACAACAGAAGACATCAGTTGCACAACGATTGAAAACGTGGGACCGGTTCTCTTTCTCTCTATGCACTCTCGCACAGAAACACCCGACGTGTCGCGTCCAAGAGCATAGCGCGGTAAGAGCTGCGTGCGAGTGGCCGTAAAATAGAAAAACGTCTTTGGGAATCAGAGAGTAGTGGATTGGGTCAACGGGTGTCATCGCTCAGAATGAGCCACCTAGCAGCCGTCGGTGGATTGGGTCGACGACGGGTTGCGTCACCCGAATTGAGCCGCCGGTTGGAAGGGGCGACGGATGACATTGCTCTAAACGAGATTTCTCGAAAATCACTCTTACATCAACTTAAGATTCGTGCAGTCGCAAAAAATGTTACAAAAACATTACAAGGAACAATACAGTCCTTAAGATGCCAATCTCTCATATGCATGTTTCAAGTGGGACTCATTTTCTCTTCTCATGTTTGGAATCTTTCCAACTCAAATTGCGCATATATTTGCATATGTGCTCCTGACATGACTTACATGTGATCCCTCGATCATTGCACGGCTAAGCACAAACTAGACTTGACCTTGTGGTATCTAATCTATGTAGAAATAGCTTGCCTGCTTGAATAGCAATAAGGACTAAAGCTGATGCAGTATAAGAAAAGACCACGCAGATTCGTCTTTTATGAAATTGTATGGTTTGTAGAGTACTGGTGCATTTTTGTGAGTATGCAACTTCGTATATGATGAAGCCGTTCCATTCATCAGATCGCTCAAATCGCCCTTAATGGTGAACCCTTTTCCCAAGGCAAACACATACAAGGTTTCAAATCTCGTTGAATTTCGGTGAAATTTTGGATTTCGGACCACCCCGAAATATAAACTACCAGCCGGATAAAAAAAATAAATTTTTTTTGAAATATCTACAGTAACCCAAAATTTCACCAAATTTCACTGAAATTTCATGTTTTGTTAGCCGGTTTTGAAACTTTTAAGCCCGGATTTGACTGGATTTAGTCCAATAACCCTTAGAAAAGTCATCTCCTATAAAAATTTATTGAAAAACTGAATTTTTGAGACATTTTAAAATTTTAGTAAAAACACTGTCAGATTTTTATAAAATTGTACAAGCTTTATAATGAGCTGAAAATTTTATGTTACTATCTTTAGTATCTTAGGATCATACATAAAAAATTTCAAAATAATTTAACTTAATTTGTTATCCTTAAAAAATAAAAAAAAACAGAATAAACATAATTGGGACAGTTACATTGTCATAATTTTATAAATTTTCTTGAGTGTGATTATGATCTAACTTTTTTTTGAGAGATTAATAATTTCCTTAGTACCATTATATAAAATTTTCAAAAAATTTAAACTTTTTTTTGTTTTATCAATCAAATCTATGTAAGCATTGAACTTCGTTTGTTATATTATATTTCAAAAATAAAAAAGAAAAGAACATAAATGGTACTGTGCCTTGTAAGAATTTTATAAATTCATTGGAGTGTAATCATAATTCAAAATGTTTATGAGATATTAAGAACTTCCTTATCACCCTTCTTTAAAATTTTCAAAAATTTTAAACTTTTTTTAATTGCTAAAGCAAATTTATGTATTGATCATCAGGCTTTTATCAGGACGTAGCACTGTCTGAATTTTAAAACATTATTTGAGAATGATCGTCATCTAAAAATTTTAAATAAACATTAATGTTACATCAGGAATATCCACAAAAATTTTCAAAGTTTTTAACATTATTTAGATAATTTTTCATTTTGTTCAAGTTTACGGGTAAGCCTTTTAACAGGATAGTAGTACTGTTCGAATTTTTAAAAATTCATACAGTTTGATCATCATCTGAAAATTTTATGAGAGCATTAGAGATACATCATAACCATGCAAAAAAAATTCAAATGTTTATAACGTGGTTTGAACTATTTTTCATTCGGTTCAAAATTGTCGATCAGTGTTTTATCAGGACAGTAGCAATCTTTGAATTTTTAAAAATTCCACAGACTTCAGAATAATCGGAAATGTTTATGAAAATATCATATATGTGTCAGGACTCTCCAAAAACAGTTTAAAATTTTTTAGATATCGCTTGACCCACTTTTTTTCCGTTGCAAAAAGTCCGAAATTTCGGATATTTCGCCCAAAATCTCGGTATTTTTTGGTGAATTTCGTTTTTTCTCGGTGCTAAATGAACCGGATTTGAATTTTGGTTTTTGAATTTCAAACGAGATTTTTCCGAAATATCCTAATTTTGCCGAAATTTCGGATTCCGGTCCTAGGCGGTATTTTATCCGAAAACGAAATTTGAATCCTTGAACACATGCATGTCACATTGTAGAGAGTCCAAATTTTTATCACATCTCAGAGTTCAATCTGAAAAAAAGATACAATGTGTATGGACAATATTTGACTACACCTCGGGGTTATTGAATTAATCTGGTCTTAGCGGTCCTAATTAATGGATCTCATATGGATCTGAACTGCAATTGGCATACAAAGTATTACTCCTCTGGTCACAAATTGTGACTAGTTGTTGTTTTGGACACATGTGCGGTAAAACTTTCGAAACTTTGATTGCCAATATCTTTTTAAATATTTAAATTGGATATGTGAAAATCATATATACAGATTTATCTCAAAAGTACTTTCATAATATTATGATTTTATTGGATTTTATAAATCTATTATAATAGATAGATTCTATGCATTTTTTTAAAGTTGCAGAAATATTAAAATATGAATAAAGGGTAGATGGTGATTACTTGCTCCTTCACTTGCTTTAAGATTTGTACAACTTGTATTGGGAGGGAAAGCATAGAAGCACTACTCATATATATATATCTCCATTGTATATGCTGCTTATATTGTGGCAAATAGCAAGTAACCAATGTGATACGCAAACACAGTCTCTCTTATGGAAGCCCAAACATCTCAATTTTGGTTTGTGTTACATCATGCATTCTTGTTTTATCAAGAGAGTTGCTTTATATTTCAAACTATTACATGGATGGCTATCGCAAAATGTCATGAAGTAAGTTTCTTTCCTATTTATAGCAGTGTTAATGTGAAATCTACTAAAGTAAGAACCAAGATTTTCTTAAATACTTTTCCTTCATTTTTAACACAAAAATATATTTTGATTACTCATAAACTTTGCATATGATTCAAACATGACTCATCAAGGAGATATTATGATTTCTAGTTACGCCATTATCTTTGGATATACTCAATTCTCATGAACCATGATTTTCATGACATGATTTTGGATATGCAAATTGTGAGTTGCTTCAAAGATTCATGGTCAATTGCTCCAAGATGGTAATTAATTTGCAGTCTTCAGATACATTATGGCTCAAGGGAGGAGGCGGCGGTGATGGGCTCGGTGGAGGAGGCGGCCGACGATGAGCTCAGGGAGGAGACTGATCGTAGTCTGTAAAATTTCGTTTGGGTGAAGAATGTGGTGCGTACAAATTAACTCTAGTATGATATATATAATACAGAAGCGTTATCACAGAACGTTCTATTAACAAACCGTCTGTGATAAGCTAATATCACAGGCGGTTAGTAGTTCAAACAGTCTGTGGTTCTATTAACAAACCATCTGTGATAATCTAATGTCAACTTTGACGATCGTGCTAGCAAAACTGTCAATAATTAGTTTTAACATAGATAGCTTTTGAAAACCGTCTGTATTGACGTGCCTTATTAGGCCTTTCTGAAGTAGTGATAAAGCTTGTTTGGTTCCAGTCGAAAGCCAGTCCCGCCCTGAGCGATGTTGCTTGTTGCTTTATTATCACATTAAACAAGCGGAACCTCCAAGCTCAGGCATCTCGAACTCAGAACCTACCCTTCTATCCCACCCTGCTCCTCCAGCATCGGAAGTAGAACTACCTGACCGAAGGAGATAGACAGGGAGCGAATACATCAAACAAAGGCCGAATAATGCTCTCTTGAAGCTACATCTAAATAGACCTAGAGTCACTCCGTACATACGAACCCTGCCAATGATCTAGCACAAAACTCACAATAATATAAAATAAGAGCATGAGACAAAAGATGTAGTTCCTGTTAAGGAACCTCGCTATCGAATAGTCCGGGGTTCTCGAACAGATCTGAATTGGAGAACAGAAAGAGAGAGAGACACGTGTTTAGGGAGAGCAACAGCGGAATTCTTTTATTGCTAATGATTGCTTGTACATAGGGGGGACCCCACTCCTCCTTTTATAGCGTTCACCTAGGGTTTCGGCTAAGGGGCCAACGTGGGCTTTCCATGGGCCACAAGGGTTTCCCAACACTCCCCCTTGGGCCCTTTGCCGCGAGAGGCATATGCCTCATTAAAACTCCAGAAAAACCCAGTGGGAAAAATACTTGGAGAAAGAGTACATAGCATACGCTTACTATGTTGCACGAATTGCCTCGTTAAAACCTTATGCAAGAAAACTTCATGAAAAACTTGCTAAGGAAAAAGAGTACAATTCTCCCAACTTCAATTACTAATCTTCGAGATTCATGTTGGTTATTCATAATTGAAAGGACAGGGGATGTCGCCTAGAGGGGGGGTGAATAGGCGGATTAAAAACTTTATAGCTAAATGCAGCGGAATAAAAATATTGCAGCCAAATAAAATCTTTCGAGTTTCCTGAACAATCCGGAGTGTCTGGATATTCAATCCGGATACTCCGGATAGTCCGATCCCGAGGGTCCTAACCCGGAGTGTCCGGGTTATTCAATCCGGATACTCGGATTATCCGGACTGTCCGGGTATTCAATCCGGATACTCGGATAGTCCAATCGAGGTCCTAACCCGAGTGTCCGGTATTCAATCCGGATACTCGGATTATCCGATCTGTCCGGGTTCGAGGATTCGGATACTCGGATTGAGGACTTGAATGGAGATTTTAAATCTTTGCAATTTTTCAACAATCTACTTGAACACAAAAGATCTTAATGATGTCGTACACGAGGGTATAGAAGATCCGGAGCCAAACACAACAAAAGAGTAGATCGGGCTCCCAAAGATTCAAAACCAAATACTAAAGCAAGAGTAAGAAGCAAACTTGGAGACAATGATTTTTCACCCGAAGTTCGGATCCTTGAGGGGATCCTACGTCTCCGTTGAGGCGGCTCGGTCACACTTGAGCCGGGTCTCTTTCAACCCTCTTCCTCCGGTGTTGCACAAATGCACTCGCGGTCTTCACTCCTTTGATTCCTTCCCTTACGGAGGCGGAACCGCCTTCACAAACTTCCCACGGCCAACCACACAAAGCTCCGGTGGCTCGTGGCGACCTCCTAGCCGTTTAGGAGTCCTCAACCTCCAAGAGTAACAAATGCTCACGAAGAACAAGCTTGGAGATGAAATCAAGTGCTCAATCAACTCAAATCTCACTCCCAAACTCTTCCCAACCCTTCTCACAAGGGGATCACTTAGATCTAAGGGTAAAAGCTTCCTCAAAGCCCCCACACAGCCCCTCAAAATCCACTCCAAAGCCTCACCAAAAGCCCTCTCAAAAGAGGAGGAAGGGCTATATATAGAACTCCCCAAAAACTAGCCGTTGGGGGCAGGCTGCGCACAATCCGGAGACTCCGGATTTCAATCCGGATACTCCGGATTGACTGAGAAAGGCTAACAGAGAGACTCAACCCGGAGAGTCCGGATGAATATCCGGATACTCCGGATGATCCGGATAGTCCGGACTAACTCCGGATAGTCCGAATCAGATCGAGCAGCTCGGCGAAAAACGAGCATAACTTTTGACTCGGACTCGATTTCAGAGAATTTGGACTCTCCGAAAGCTAAGAACGAGGGCTACACAACCAACAAGATCTCACTATCCAAAACTCAAAGGATAACCACAGATTTCACAAAGAAATCAAGAGAGACCTACAACCCTCACTTTCCTAAGCACTACCAACACCACTCTCTTTCTAAGATTCACAAGGATGGATCACTTGAGCACTTGACACATCTAAAAGTCATTCGACATCGCATCCCTCTTAATAGTACGGCAATCCTTAGACTCAAATTAAATCAAAGATAATATAAGTCTAGAACTAGTCACTTGCCGTCTTCTTTCTTGATGTCGATGCATGAAGACCTTCACCATATAATTGATGACATCTTCGCCTTGTCCAACTCGACTCGATTCACCTCATGAGACTCTCGTCCTATCAACCTTGACTTGATCATCCTCTCTCGACGATCTCCACGCCAAGTTGCTCTTGACTTAGTCCTCAGCTCTTGGTGACACCGCGCCTTGTTGACCTCGACTTAATGATCATCCTCCAAGATACCTTGGTCATCATACACATACGGACCTAATTCTTTCCAAACTACTCATGAAAGACATTAGTCCCAAAGGCTCAATAGATATGAATAAGTTGATATTTGTGAGCAGTTGATTACAACAAGTGTTTCATATAAAGAAGCACAACACAAAATAGAAACACTTGACATAAGAAATGTTCTCTACTAAGTGCATCACGATGAATATGTAATTGATCTATATGCACTAGAGAGATATATAATTGCCAATATGATGAATCAATTAAATCATGGCAAGGATCACAGACTTTACTTAAATGAAGCACATGATAGAATATACACGAATTGTACATGTGCAAATAATATTTGGAGTAAGAGTAAATATGTGATCCAACACTAGATAAACTTCACTAAGAGAATTGCATGAGAAGATATACAAATAAAACATGCATGCACCAAGTCAATCTATAGCAAAATGAAGTTTAACTCTAGTTAATACATGCATACTATAATGAACTCAAATGAATATATATGCACAAATAAATATGACATGAACCAATGTGCATATATAAAATCAACATGCTACTTGGAGTTCACTATGCATTTGCACGAAAGGAATGCAATAACAAATATAGAATAGATACCAAAATTGCATACCTTATCTTTGCTTAACCTTCCTATTTGATTTTCCTCTAAATAGATGAGACTGATACTCAACTAGGCAATAACAAGTTAGTCTCATAGCAATATAATCATATTAGAGGTTTGTCATTTGTTAAGCACTAAGTTAAGCATTTACTTAATTGTATAGATTGTCATTATGAGTGTTTGTCATTAATCACCAAAATAACATTCATTAATCACCAAAATAACATAAGTGCCTAGATGCACTTTCAATCTCCCCCTTTTTGGTGATTTATGACAAACCTATTATCAATTGCACCAAATGACAATATTAAGATATTTTAACATTAAAACAAGCATAAAGATACAATAAGAGATCATACTTACAAATCATCCCTTTTGTCAATCGATTAGGGACAATTGATAAATCCATAAATTCTCCCCTTTGTCATTAATCCCAAAAGGTGCTTAAAAGATTCTTATTGCTTATTCAATAAAATCTGTTCTCCCCCTTGATTGCACACTCAATAAAAAGATTAGGGAGAAATAAAATAAAAATAAGGAGCTAGTAATATGACAATAATATTAAGCTCCCCCTAAATCTAGGCAAGATATGATACCAATTATTTCCAAGATTTAGGTAATAGATTTTTCTAGTTATACTAAATTAAAGAAGTCATGATTCTTAGGGTATAAGTGATGCTTAAACATGACACACGAATATGATTTCACATATTCTTTAAACATCAAGATCATATAGCAAATTTATATAATTTAAGCACATGCTTATGATCAAATCAAATTCTAACAATCAAGATCATATAAAGAAGATTACACAAGAAGGAATTGCTTATATGATCACAAGATGTATACAAGATCATGAATCAAGATTGTATAAGTAAGATGCACTTTCATGATCAAGAATTATAAACTTATCAAGGGCATACCTCTTTGCAATGTGTCACCCATATGTACCTTTTAGTTCTTGATAATGCCGAATGCAAGTTAGATGACACTTCAAAACAATTTAGGATTAGAGGATACCTCTTGAAAGATACCAATTAATCATATCAATTGAAAAATACAACACCATTTAGAATAACACAATTTAGCATAATGGTGTGCAGACATTATTGAATATGGTCGAAAAGAAACACGTCCCTTTGTCGATTCTTGTCCACCGCATGTTCGAATTGGTCATGATCACCGCGCCGGTCTTAGATCCTCGTACTATGGAGCTCCTCTCCATTTCCTTCATCCCACCGTCGAAGATGACCCTTTTCCAATACCTTGAACATCAATAGACAAGCACACGATTTCGGGAACAAATATCTTTTAATTTGACCCAAGTTAGTTTGATAATGTCTAAGTACAACATGCATGATATATATGATATACAAGACAATACTCTTTGCATGCAATTTAAGATAATTCAAGATATCAATTAAAGATTTTATTACATCACTTTATAATGAAAATATTTGAAACTCATTCAAATTTGATCTTGACATCCACTTGTAAGAGAGACAATGAGTAAAACACATTCAAACTCACTCTTGAGCTTACAAGGGAAATTTTCTCTTTTTCATAATAAACTCGAAGTTATGCAAGAGAGAAAACATTTTGAGGCTAAGTTACAATTAAATCCAATTTCCAGAATAACTTAGCCAAAAGATGCACTTTCATTGGAATGAAAACTTAAATAGATATGCTCCACTTAGAAGCTTGGAGCAATGAATAAGTTCACTTAGTTTTCATCTTGAAAGGCTTGCCAAGATACCAATTTAAAACTCTTAAAATCTCAAAAAGATGCAAATAGCAGCACAAAGTCGATTATAACTTTTAAACCATTGCTCAAATACAAAAATCATCAACGCGGAACAGATCCGACTCGAAATCCTCTTCGAGGGCTATGAAGACTGAATATTGATTTGAGCAAGGGAGAAACCCCAAAAATAGGATGAACAAGATATTGCAAGAAAGTATAGATAGCAATTTCAGAATTTGGGCCGAGCTGTACAACCCGGATACTCCGGTGTTTTTGATCCGGAGTGTCCGGATAATCCGGATACTCCGGATAGATCACCCGGATACTCCGGGTTGTTCAGCTTCATCCCTAAAACTGAACATTTTGAATTTGGATCAAATCTTGATCAAATGAAGTCCAATAGCCATAAGATTTTGCGGAAATGATCCATAAACATCCAAGAGACTTTTTCCAAAAGGATTTTCTCAAATATCACTCTCCAATCAAAAATAGGTCATTAGAAGTATTGGAGGTTTAGTTTTGACACTAAGTCAAATAAAGTCAACAATCTTGTAAATGAGTTCAAATAAATTTAAGAATTTTCAGATATGAACTCCATATGTGAGAGAAGGTTTTCCAACAAGTATTTTCAATAAATAAATTTTATTTCGAGAAATATGATGAAAGATGCATATGAAACACATAAAAGATTAAGATTATCACCAAATCCTCAAAATGGAACCAAATGAATTTTGAATGGTAATATGCACTTATATGGCTTCATATGATTTAGAGAGATGTTTATAAGCCTATTTGCATAATCAAATCCATTCAAATCGTAAAATCCAACTTAATGCAAGAGTATGCCAAATAAGATCGAAAGAGAGAAAAAGGCATAACTATTTCAAATTAAGTTGAAATTATTTGAAATTAGGCATAAACATTATTTAGACTCCCAAGAAACTTTTCCAAAAAGAATTTTCCAAAAAGGAGTCTCCAATCAAAAGATATGCCAAATTTTGCTTTGTAGGCATGATTTTTACTCAAAGAGAAGAAAAGTCAAAACTTTTTCAAATTGAGTCCAAATGATTTGAAACTTTCCAGAAATAAACATTGGACTATTTAGAAGGTTTCCCAAAAAGAATTTCATTAAAAGGAATTTTCGTTCAAAAGATATGGCAAAATGCGCTTTGTAGGTTTGAAAAGAAATTGAATTTTCACCAAATGCTCAAAATGCATTCCGGATTGAAATTTATGGAGATTTGAACTTTCATAGCTTTGTATGAGTAAGAAATACTATTTCAATCCAAGATATGCAAATAAATCCAATTCAAATAGCGAAATCCACAAAATGCAACAACGGGTCATTTTGGGTCAATTGGATGATTTTGGCCAAATTCAAATGGCTATAACTTTTAAACGGTTGGTCGTTTGGAGAAACTTTGAACTAAAGAAATGCTTAAAATGACCAACCCTATGAGTTTTGTATTGACCAGTTTTTCAAACTCCAAATAGATTTTGCTTTAGAAAAATTTGAAGTTAAATGCAAAAGCAAGATCACAAAGATCTTTTTAAGCCAAAGTTTGACTTTTAGCTTCTAGCCAAGGGTTAGATACATGAAAACATTTGAAATGCATTTGAAAACATTTTAGAAGACTATTTTCATAAGATTTTGCATTTCAAACAAATATTTTGCTTTTAACCCTTTTTGAAGCAAGTTAAATAGGAAATTAGTTTTTCATAAAAAGCCTCAAAATACAACTCAATTTGGATTTCATGCAATTTCAATTTCCATGGCTTAGAATTGATTATCAAGATGGTTTCTAGCCAACATTTATAATGAAATCCAACTTGAATGCTAAGATTTGAGCAATATGCTTAAATAAGCTATTTTAGTTCAAACCAAAAACTTTTCGGGCTAAAATTGATTTCAATATAGAATTTTCATTTTGAAAGCTTGTAAAATATTTGAAATACATATTAGAATACTTTTACAAAGCTTTTCACAAATTTGGGCCTTTTAAACATAAGATTTGACTTTTGACCAAATTGGTCCTTTCGAAATAGCTATTTGTAAAACAAAGCCAAATATTTCAACACAAGATTCAAATGAAGAATAAGATGAGATATTGAGATTTGAATTTTGTGTATGAGTCTAAGATACCATTTTGAACCAAGATACTACACAAGATCCGGTCCAAACGGAGAAACTCACTAAGTGCAATAGTATGACTATTATGGGTCAAACATAGTTTTTCGGCGAGTTTCAAAATCAAATAACTTTCACTAGGTTGGTCTTTTGAAGATCTTTTGAACACAAGAATTGTTAAGAATGACCAACTCTAGGATTTTCGTTTTGGAATTACTTTCAAATTCATTTTACATTTAATACTATGAAAATTATAAGTTTAAATCCAAAACAAGATACTACTATCTAGATTTTGATCATGAAACTCATTTTCTTTTCAAAATAGATTTTGTGACGCCAAAACCTTTGAAAAACATTTCAAATATATTTGTATACATTTTGCAACTAGTTTTTCACAAGAATACTAATGGTATACAAAATTTTGACTTTTGGCTAAATGGCTTGATTTTGAAAATATATATATATTTGCACTTATATAAATATGGGCACATGTAGGGATGTAATATACATGGTTATGATTTAGCACTCCCCTTAATGTGCCACTTACCCAAACTTACTCAAGATTGCAATCAAAACAATTAATAAGCATGAGCAAGCATATAATCAAGCAATCTAAATTGATTTTCATGAATAATGCAATATAACCTACACAAGGCTATAAGCTATAAGAATCAATTTAAATACTTGTTACCCGAGATGGCATTGGTTTATGATTGAAGTGAATGTCTTCAAGCTTGGCTTCTTTTTCATATGATGAAATCATCCTCTTGATTGAGCCAAAGCTTTCAATGCATCTCCAAGCACCTAATAAACTTCTAGGCACTTGTTGGTACCCAATTTTGTTGGGTCCAAAATGTTAGTCACAATAGATTTAGGAACCCAAATGGCCCTAACATTAATAGTCTTAGGTGAACTAACATGACTAGCAATGGATTTGCGATTGTTATTACTCCTAAGCGAATTATTGGAATTGAATTGAGGAGGCTTAGGAGTTTTAGCATTTTTAGCAAATCCATTTCTAGTTTGATCCTTTCTAAGCACATAATAATCATTACAATGCAAGGGCCTAGAAGATCTAGCAAATCTAGCAAATGGTTTGCTATTGTTATTTTCCTAAGCACATGATCAACATGATTTTTCTTGGTCTTAGGAAGTCTAGCATTTTGAGCAAACACATTTCTAGATTCATTTCTCCTAAGCAATTGAATATCATAATTTTGCAAATACTTGGGAGAATCGACAAACTTGGCAAACACATTGCCATTTTTGTCTTTCCTAAGCAAATAATGATCATTGACAATAATTGGCTTAGGAGTAATACCTTTGGGACAATCCTTACCGATGTGTCCCTTTTTCCGACAATTGTAGCAAGTAGGCTTTGAGCGTCTCTTCTTCTTCTTGACTTGCTCTTTGTCGGTTTGCCTCATTGTTGATGGTTGTGGCTTGATCTCCACTTTATTAGGGCACACGGAGGCGAGGTGTCCCTTCTTGTTGCAAGCAAAGCACTTGATGATCTTCGAATATCTTTCGTTGTGCCTTGTCTTGCTAGTCTCCTTCTTGGAGATGTAGCCGAGTCCTCGCTTATCTTGAGGCGCCCTTGGCTTGCTCAAGATCTCATCGAGAACGGCTTTTCCCTTTACGCACTTCTTTAAGTCATTTTCTAATCTAATGACTTGGGCCTTGAGCTCATTGTTTTCCTCTACAAGATTAGTCTCAACATGCATAGAGGAAGTGGAAACATTTGAATTTGAGCAACAAGGTAAATTATTGCAAGAGGTGGGCATATTAATTTTAGATGAAATGCTAGAATTAGAAATTAAGCATGGCATATCATCAATTAAATCACATGTAATTCCTATGTCCACCTTAGGCTTATGAATTTCTTTGGAAAGGAGGGATTCATGATTTTCTTGAAGCATGTTATAATCATTTTGAAGTGATTCATGTTCAAGCTTCAAAATTTTATATTTCTTTTTCTCCTTTCCAAGACATTTATTGAGCTCCTCTAGCAAATTCATAAGTTCATCATAAGTGAGCTCATCATCATCATCGTCACTTACCTCATTCTTACCTTTCGCCATGAAGCAACGGATTTGTGATGGAAGAGCATCTTCATCGTCACTTGAGGCGGAGGTTGAGGTTGATGGAGATGTCGGTTCTTCATCACTTGAGCTTGAGGTGGAGCTTGATGTTTCATCTCCCGACATCTCTTTCTTAGTGCAATCCTCGATAGAAGTGGATGATTCAAATAGTTCATGAAGCTTTATCCACATTTCATGAGCGCTCTTGAGATTGCATATTCTATCAAAGATTTCATCGCTCACAACACAAAATAAAACATTAGTAGCTTGAGCGTCGAGATGTAGGCATTTCTCTCTCCTTCGCTTGGAGCAACTTCATTCAATGGAGAGGAAAAGCCGACATCTACGATCCACCATATTTGGGGCTCATGGATTTAAAATGAGAAGTCATAATTAATTTCCATGAAGCATAATTTGTGCCATTTAGCACAAGTGGATTATGTGAGTGTTCTAATCCTCTAGTCGATATCCTTTACTCTCTAGACGGTTAAGTCTAATAAAGAGAGACCAGGCTCTGATACCAATTGAAAGGACAGGGGATGTCGCCTAGAGGGGGGGTGAATAGGCGGATTAAAAACTTTATAGCTAAATGCAGCGGAATAAAAATATTGCAGCTAAATAAAATCTTCCGAGTTTCCTGAACAATCCGGAGTGTCCGGATATTCAATCCGGATACTCCGGATAGTCCGATCCCGAGGGTCCTAACCCGAGTGTCCGGTTATTCAATCCGGATACTCGGATTATCCGGATCGTCCGGTATTCAATCCGATACTCGGATAGTCCAATCTCGAGGGTCCTAACCCGAGTGTCCGGTATTCAATCCGGATACTCGGATTATCCGGACTGTCCGGTTCGAGGATTCGGATACTCGGATTGAGGACTTCGAATGGAGATTTTAAATCTTTGCAATTTTTCAACAATCTACTTGAACACAAAAGATCTTAATGATGTCAGTACACGAGGGTATAGAAGATCCGAGCCAAACACAACAAAAGAGTAGATCGGGCTCCCAAAGATTCAAAACCAAATACTAAAGCAAGAGTAAGAAGCAAACTTGGAGACAATGATTTTTCACCCGTTCGGATCCTTGAGGATCCTACGTCTCCGTTGAGGCGGCTCGGTCACACTTGAGCCGGGTCTCTTTCAACCCTCTTCCTCCCTGTTGCACAAATGCACTCGCGGTCTTCACTCCTTTGATTCCTTCCTCACGGAGGCGGAACCGCCTTCACAAACTTCCCACGGCCAACCACACAAAGCTCCGGTGGCTCGTGGCGACCTCCTAGCCGCCTAGGAGTCCTCAACCTCCAAGAGTAACAAATGCTCACGAAGAACAAGCTTGGAGATGAAATCAAGTGCTCAATCAACTCAAATCTCACTCCCAAACTCTTCCCAACCCTTCTCACAAGGGGATCACTTAGATCTAAGGGTAAAAGCTTCCTCAAAGCCCCCACACAGCCCCTCAAAATCCACTCCAAAAGCCTCACCAAAAGCCCTCTCAAAAGAGGAGGAAGGGCTATATATAGAACTCCCCAAAACTAGCCGTTGAGGGCAGGTCGCACAACCGAGAGACTCGATTTCAATCCGGATACTCGGATTGACCGAGAAAGGGCTAACAGAGAGACTCAACCCGAGAGTCCGGATGAATATCCGGATACTCCGGATGATCCGATAGTCCGGACTAACTCCGGATAGTCCGAATCAGACTGAGCAGCTCGACTAAAACGAGCATAACTTTTGACTCGGACTCGATTTCAGAGAATTTGGACTCTCCCAAAGCTAAGAACGAGGGCTACACAACCAACAAGATCTCACTATCCAAAACTCAAAGGATAACCACAGATTTCACAAAGAAATCAAGAGAGACCTACAACCCTCACTTTCCCAAGCACTACCAACACCACTCTCTTTCTAAGATTCACAAGGATGGATCACTTGAGCACTTGACACATCTAAAAGTCATTCGACATCGCATCCCTCTTAATAGTACGGCAATCCTTAGACTCAAATTAAATCAAAGATAATATAAGTCTAGAACTAGTCACTTGCCGTCTTCTTTCTTGATGTCGATGCATGAAGACCTTCACCATATAATTGATGACATCTTCGCCTTGTCCAACTCGACTCGATTCACCTCATGAGACTCTCGTCCTATCAACCTTGACTTGATCATCCTCTCTGACGATCTCCACGCCAAGTTGCTCTTGACTTAGTCCTCACTCTTGGTGACACCGCTGCCTTGTTGACCTCGACTTAATGATCATCCTCCAAGATACCTTGGTCATCATACACATACGGACCTAATTCTTTCCAAACTACTCATGAAAGACATTAGTCCCAAAGGCTCAATAGATATGAATAAGTTGATATTTGTGAGCGATTGATTACAACAAGTGTTTCATATAAAGAAGCACAACACAAAATAGAAACACTTGACATAAGAAATGTTCTCTACTAAGTGCATCACGATGAATATGTAATTGATCTATATGCACTAGAGAGATATATAATTGCCAATATGATGAATCAATTAAATCATGGCAAGGATCACAGACTTTACTTAAATGAAGCACATGATAGAATATACACGAATTGTACATGTGCAAATAATATTTGGAGTAAGAGTAAATATGTGATCCAACACTAGATAAACTTCACTAAGAGAATTGCATGAGAAGATATACAAATAAAACATGCATGCACCAAGTCAATCTATAGCAAAATGAAGTTTAACTCTAGTTAATACATGCATACTATAATGAACTCAAATGAATATATATGCACAAATAAATATGACATGAACCAATGTGCATATATAAAATCAACATGCTACTTGGAGTTCACTATGCATTTGCACGAAAGGAATGCAATAACAAATATAGAATAGATACCAAAATTGCATACCTTATCTTTGCTTAACCTTCCTATTTGATTTTCCTCTAAATAGATGAGACTGATACTCAACTAGGCAATAACAAGTTAGTCTCATAGCAATATAATCATATTAGAGGTTTGTCATTTGTTAAGCACTAAGTTAAGCATTTACTTAATTGTATAGATTGTCATTATGAGTGTTTGTCATTAATCACCAAAATAACATTCATTAATCACCAAAATAACATAAGTGCCTAGATGCACTTTCAATAATTCATCTTCGAGATTTATGTGGGAGTATGTGAAATATCTCCCCCTGAAATCTGTACTTCTCTAAGTCTCATCATCCCTATTCCTTTCACGCACCTTTCAAAGGTAGATGTTGGGAGTGATTTAGTGAACAAATCTGCAAGATTTTCACATGACTTAGTATGCAATATCTTGATCTCGTTCATCTTATGCAATTCGTGAGCATAGAAGAACTTGGGTTTGATATGCTTCGTGAGATAGCTCTTCACATAACCCATCTGTGCTTGGGCAACACAAGCTGCATTATCTTCATAGATTATTGTGGGAGTTTGCTCAATGTTCAAGCCACATGACTTCTGGATGTGGTGAACCATTCTTCGGAGCCATGCACATTCACGAGATGCTTCATACAAAGCAATGATTTCCGAGTGGTTTGTCGACGTCGAGACAAGAGTCTGCTTAGACAACTTCCAAGAAATTGTTGTTCCTCCACATAGGAAAACATAGCCGGTTTGGGACTTGCCGATGGCGGGTCCGATAAATACCAAAGATCGGCATAGCCAACCAAATTCAATTCATTGTTTCTTCAAAAATGCATCGAGGTCTTTGTTTCCTTGGAGGTAGCGGAAGATGTCCTTGATCCCTTTCCAATGCCTTTTGGTGGGTTCTCACGCCTGCATCGAGCTAGCAAATTCACAAATGACGCAATGTCCGCCTAGTGCTATTCGCAAGGTACATGAGCGCTCCAATTGCACTCGAGATATGGGGATTCGCTCCCGTGACTTCCTCCCGCCTTCTCTAGGTCCAGATGGGTCTAGGTCTACTTGGAGTGACCTTCCACCATTGGAGTCTTTGCAGGATATGCTTTTTCAAAACCAAACCTTTCCAACACTTTCTGTGTATAGGTTGATTGATGTACCAAGATTCCTCTTTGGACATGCTCAAGCTGCAAGCCTAAACAAAACTTGGTTTTACCCAAATCCTTCATTTCAAACTCAGACTTCAAGTATGAGCATGCTTCTTCAATTTCTTCATCCGTCCCAATGATGTTCAAGTCATCTATATAGACGAAGATTATACAGAATCC
Source organism: Otatea glauca (assembly GCA_036346275.1). NCBI lineage: Eukaryota > Viridiplantae > Streptophyta > Magnoliopsida > Poales > Poaceae > Otatea > Otatea glauca. The sequence goes on from CM070724.1 coordinate 23,462,293, forward strand.
ATTCGGGGATCGCTGTATAAACACACATGGACAATCTTCGCTGTTTGTGTAGCCTTTCTTGCAGAGAAAGTCACTCAAGCGATTGTACCACATTCTTCCCGATCGCTTCAAATTATCATACAAAGACTTCTCCAATTTCACATCAGCATGGTTTCTATTTGTCTGCCTTGGTTCGGGATAGGAATTCCTTCCGGTACTTTCATGTATATCTCCAAATCCAAGTTTCCATACAAATATGCTGTGACAACATCCATTAGCTTCATTCTCAACTTCAAGTTGACTGCCATTGAGATCAAATATCTAAAGGTAATTCCTCCCATGACCGGAGAATAGGTTTCTTCATAATCAACTCCAGGACGTTGAGTGAAACCTTGAGCTACAAGCCTTGCCTTGTACCTTACAACTTCGTTGTTTTCATTCCTCTTCCGAACAAAAACCCATTTGTGACCTACGGGGTTTATATGGGGAGGTGTGCGGCATACGGGCCCAAACACCTCTCTCTGTTTCAGAGAGACTAACTCTGCAGTGATTGCCTTTTTCCATTCTTCCCAATCGAGCCTTTTCTTGCACTCTGCGAGAGATGCAGGCTCGGGATCATGATCAATGATCGAGGCAATCTTCTTTGCGAAGTATGCATCAACGTTAGCTATTGCTCTATTCAGGGATTCTCCTGTTATTACAAAGTTTATGGCCATTTCTTCATGGGGTGCTTCATGCACTTCTACTTGCTCTTCACTGCTATTCCCTATCGCAGGAGCAAGTTCCTTTAGCTTTTCATCGCCTATGTGTGCGCACACATTATTTCCGGCGGCTTCCTTCAGTGGAAGATTCAAGTCTGGAATTGCCTTTCCTGTTGGCTTCTTTCCAGTGCTAGGTCTCAACTGGCTCCCCTTCTTTCCTTGGGGCATTTTCGTGATTGGTTGTGGTAAGTCCTCTCGCCCATTTTTCTCCAGACGTCTCCGGGTACTTTGGGTTTGAGGAGCCAGGTTTCCTGCTCTTTTTCTTTGAGGCCTCTGAACAGGTTGAGAGATACCTTCTATTTTCTTTGGTATTTCCACCCTCTCTGGTGCATTCCTTACGGGTACATGCGACTTAACCACGCCCTTCAGATCACAAAAATGATCGGGCAGTTCATTTGCTAAATTCTGCAAATCAATTATCTTCTGGACTTCTTGATTAGCTTCATTAGTGCGGGGGTCATGTGCAGGGATCGCAGTGGAATGCCATATGATTTCCGGCATTTTTCATCCAAAGGTTGATTTCTCCCCTAATGACGGAAACGATCCTCGCCAAAGATGCAATCGAATCGGGTGTATGCAAGTCTCCAATATGGGTTCCAAATACTTGATTATGGATGCACTCTCATAACCAACGATATCCTGCATTTCGGAGAGGGCCCATTGCGATCCGCTAAGGGGTGGTATAGGTACATATACCATACACCCAAATTTTCTAAGATGGGAGATCTTCGATGATCCGTGCACAAGCCGCATAGGAGAATGGATGTTGTAGGCCGACGGTCTAAAATTGATAAGAGCTGCTGCGTGCAGATCACGTGTCCCCAACAAGTGTTGGGCAAGTTGTCGGACCCAATCAGAATCCGACCCTCCGTGTATTCTCGTGCGACCCGAGATCACGCTTAGCATACACAAATCATACTGAGGTTGCACATTATGCATTCACAAAGATATAAGAATAAATAGTGCAAACATGTATATAAATCGAGTTATACGACCTTATGGTCTCCTTACAGATAAGTCACCACACAGGCTTACATTATTCAAAGTAAAGAAATAGCAATGAACATAAATAAAAGGGTCGTGGAAGCCTTCATCTTGCCACAGCAACCGACCGGGCTTGCCCCTAGTTGCTCGTGATCCTCGATGTACTCTTCCTCCCATGCTTTGGTGTAGACTCCTCCACCGATGTTGGGTTTGATAAGCAAGGTGGGGTGAGTACACAAGGCACTCAACAAGTAATGCACAAAATGCGGCGCTATTACTATATGCAAAACTTATTCCAATGGATTGGCTTAAATGGTTCTTTTGCATCAAGCAAAGATTTTTGAACTAGTATCTTGTTTAGATTAAAGCAAAGGGCACGTATATAAATAATACTAAACTCAAATGGTTTTTCATTGAAGATTCTCGAGACGCAACCTTAACAGTTCATTTCCAACACCGCACACAGCCACCCTTCCCACATTTTGTTTATGAAAATCTACCCTTGATCAGTAATCCCGAGCAATGCTCAATACCGTGAGCACGGCTATTCGAATAGTTTGACACTTTGCGAGGTTGTACACTTTGCCCACAAGATACAACCGCCACCACACATGATTGTCCGCAACAAAGCTTTTCAGAACTTCTACCTTAACTGAGAGAACCTCTCCCAGATTGCCTTCACTATCACTTCCCTCACACAGAGCCAAGTATAGGACCGGCCAATCACCGTTGGATGGGCACCAAGCCGTAGCACGTGCGCTCCCCATACAGATACACCCCCGTATCTGTCACCCCGAGGTATCGAGGAAAGATATCGTAACCCTAGTCAACTAGGTCTGTCCCATATCGGATATGTGGTTGTACGGGTGACTCAGATCAAAGGCTTGCAAGGTGAAGTCCCTAATCGACCAAGGCAAGACTTCCAACACTCAACAAAGGCACACACCCAATGTGGCACACAGACTCACATCACTCATCAACCCAATGCCACACAGCCCACCAGCACACACCTCTTGCCACTTGCCCTGGTCCTAAATCTTTTCCCACCCAGCTTGATTATTGTGCAACACATGCCAAGAATAACTCCACATCGGTGCGGAACCACACAGTGTCGCGGTACCTCAATCTCATCATATGGCATCATCACACAACTTTTCAAAATACATTCAATATGTCTTTAGTCAGTATTGTAGCATTTTTCCGAAAGATCACTCATGATTCGTTGCAAGGCTAAGCATCTACTCACGGTCTAGCCTCCCGTGTTGGCACAATATTAGCATCCAACTAATATAATCAAACTTAAGGTGACAATGGTTTAGGCATACAATTAATAATTCAAGGTGGCATAACAAAATGGGTGATTATCTACATTATCCCAAATCAATTTAATTTCATTTTAAATAATTAGCATGCATAGTTTCAAAGCATAAATTACATTTTAAAATCTGGGATCAAAATGATCAAAGCATCACTTGCCTTCAAAGAGTTGCTGGTCTTGTTCCGAAGCTTGGTCTTGAGCGACTAAATCTTCCTCGAAACTTTCCTAAAATTTGCGCTCACGCTGCATAAACAAAATATGCAATAAATAACTAATATAGAAGACTAAACGACCTCAAAAATTCAAATAAAATTCACCATTAAATAGCTCATAATTTTATGAATTTTTAGAAATTTGAATCATCCAAATCCGACTTAAAATGCAAAAGTTATAGTCATTTGAAGTTTGAATAAAATCAAAATACGTAAATTAAGAAAATCCGATTTTTCTCAAATATTTTTACACCGAAATTCGCATTTGTGACGTCAGCACAGAAAAGAAATTCGGTCGAAATATTTTTATATATAAAAAATATATATATGACGTCATCGCTGACGCTCATCTCGACACGCGGCACACTCGCAGGCTACCACGCCGCTCGTCTATGGGTCGGGTCCACGGTTGGCCCCGTCCACCGTGGACCGGCGGCATCGTGCTCGTGCACCGTGACGCAAGCCGTGGTGTCGCCGACGGCTCGCAGCCAATCCTAACGCGACACGCGGCGCTAAACTAATCGCCAAACTCGATTCAATCTCGCCCTTCGATTTAAAGCGAACGGCCGAGATTCATGCGACTTCGCCTCACCTCTGCCATGAGCCAACACGTGGCTTCACCGTGACCCTTGGATCCAGATCGAACGGTCACGATTACTCGGGTGACGCCGACGTAAACGGCGGCGCGACTCCTCGCTTTCCGCGACGCCACGCGTCAACACAGGGGCGCCCGATGCACGTGCGATCTCATCCGCCGATTCAAACGGACGGCCGCGATGAGCCAAGGCTATCGGTTCTAGCCTCATCGCGCGCGACACGGCACAATCCAAGGTAGCCGTGCGCATCCGACGGTCAGACCTTTACGCGACGCGGTAAAAAAATAAACCCTACGATCTAGATCTAACTACCAAATAAACTAATCGTGAAACTAATCGGCAATCTAGACCGCTGATTAGATCAAACGGTGAGGGGGTGAAGATGAGGATTACCGTTGATTGGCGACGTGGATGAATCTGTGCGCTCGGGCGGCGATCGGACGGTGGACGGCTCGGGTCGCGACGATGTCACGGTGGCGCAGATCTTGCCGAGAGGATGAAGACGACGTGCAACGCGTGTTTGCGGGCTTCTCCGGCGTGATGAAGTGGTCCACTCGATGCACCGTGGCTTCGTGAACTCAGAAGGGCCGGAGCACGGCGGAGCGCTCTGGACGACGATGGGAGGAAGCAAAACAACGGTGGCGAAGGAAGACAACCACGGCGAGCTCACGGGCGCTAGAGGAGTCTCGACGCGCGTGCGAGGAGTCAAAAGATGTGGAGCGAAGGCCTCGCACGACGCCTTCAACGGGACTTAAGGGCTGCATCGACGCGTGCGTGAAACGGCCGGCGGAAGTCACGGCCATCAACGCCACGCCTCCGATGATCTCGCGGGACGGCGACGTGGCGCGATCTCGTGCGTTCGGCGGCGATGATCCAAAGGCTCACGCGCGACGGGCGACGTGGCACACGCACAGCGTCGCGATCCGGACGGACGGCTTGGGCTAGGCGGCGCTAGGGTTTCGGGCGGGCGGCGTGGGCCGAGTCACGAGTGGGCTAGAGCACGCGATCGGGCCGCTAACGATTTCGCCCGCATAATCGCTCGGATTTTAAATCCTTTTCGAATAAATAATTCGGAAAATTAGTTTTGGCCAAAGAAAGTAGTAAAAATATCTGAAAAATTCCAGAAAAATTCTGGAAAATACTTTGAGATGTTTGGAACTCCATTAAAATATTTTCAATAAAACTTTGCAAAAACTTTTCCTTTATTTAATCTGTTTTCAAGAAAGGCTATATTTGAATAATTCCAAATAAATTTCAATAATTTCCAAAATTTCTCAAAAATAAAAAATACTTCAAATTTTAAATTAGAGCAAAAATTAGGGTGTTACACAAGTTACAACTCTGCAAAAGCGGTCTGGCAATGAATTTAATCCTCTTTATTAGTGCTTCTGCTAGTCCATTCTGCGTATGGACGTGCGGTACGGAGTGCTCAACTGCTATCTCTGTTGCAGTGCAATAATCATCAAATGCCTTTGAAGTAAATTCTCCGGCATTGTCCATTCTAATGGACTTCACGCGATGATCAGGGAAAGCATTCTTAATTCTTATGATCTGCGAGATCAGCTTTGCAAAAACATGGTTTCTTGTTGATAATAAGCATACATGCGACCATTTCGAGGAAGCATCGATGAGCACCATAAAGTATCGAAACGGCCCTGACAGGGGCTGAATTGGGCATAAATATCCCCGGATGCGTTCAGAATGCAGAATTTCACTTTGCACTTTCATGACAGAGGGTCTAGTTATTAATTTCCCGGTGGCACATGCAGGGCACACAAAATCTTCATGATTCGGGAAATTTTTAACATTAATGCCATGACCTTGTGAGTTGTTCACTATATTTCTCATCATTCTAAGACCAGGATGACCTAATCTACCATGCCATAAAGAAAATAACTCAGAGCTTCTAAAAATAGTCTTCAAGGAAGTATACACTTCGGGTGCATGAATATTCGTGTAGTACAACCCAGATTCATATGAGGGGCATTTTTCTAATACCATTTTTCCACATACCGCGTGCTTCACAATGCACATGTATTCTTTGCCATTTTCTTCATTGGTTTCTACGTGAAAACCATTGGCGCGGATGTCTTTAAAGCTTAAGAGAGTGCGCGTTGATTCAGGGTACAAAAGGGCTTCTTCAATTACCAAAGTTGTACCCATAAGCAATATAATTGTGGCTCTTCCTGAGCCGATTCATATGAGTCGCTTCCTGCGATCGTAGTAATCTTTCCAGCGTTCTTCGTGATCGACTGAAAATATTTAGACTCTCTTAAGATGGTATTTGTTGTGCCACTATCAACAATGCATATCTCTTCTATTTGGGCGCTACACAATTTCTAGATAAAAGAAATATAATTCCAATCAAACAGAGGCAAAATAATTCAAATATTGCTGGCAAATTAAATAATATCAGAATAAAGAATAAATTGCGATTTATTCATGAAAGAAGTATGCTCTTCTAGAGCTTACAATTCATTATTCAAAGAAAATTGCTAACAACCATAATCTAAAAAATGCGATTCATGCATTAGCGGGCTTTGGACTTTCCCTTGGCCTGAAACTTCTCTTTACACCTCGCCCTTCTTTCTATGAATGGGCTTTCTCACCTTATAGCTATTGGCATTAACTGTGCTGCCCTTCCAGTGGTCGTGAGACATAGTTCTTGCGTAGAACATCGCCTCGCGATTCCGCAACTTGCATTACATCAATCAGTTCGCTATACTCCTTGTATGCGCCCGCACGATAGTCGCGTGCACTCGGATAGCATTTAGGTGGAAGGTAGAGAGAGTTTTCTAAATCTTCTCCTCATCAGTGATCTTCTTGCCACATAGGGAGAGATTAGTACAAATTCTGTGCAAGGCTTTGATCGTTCTGCTCGATGGTAGGTTTCACGTCCTCGCTGCGAGGACCCTAGACCAATCGCAGCACGGAGCTTCTTGACCCCAAGAACGATCTTCATGTCCGATGCCCAAGTGAGGTAGTTCTGACCATGCGAGGCCAGTTCTTCAAACTCACGATTCATGATGCATGATTTCAAAATTTCGACATTAGATTACTGCGTGTAATCTAATAGAAAATGGTTGCAATAAGCATGAAGTACAGAAAATAAATTTCCATGCATTGCAGTATACAAAATAAAACAATGAATTCAAAATTCATAAAGAATATTAAAAAAATGCAGAAAATAATACTGGAAAAATAAAACCAGAGACAATATTTTTCTGGATTTTTCTAGCAATTTTCCAAAAATTTCTGCAATTTTTTTTCTCTTTTTTCTTTTCTTTCTTCTTCTTTTCTATCTTTTCTTTTTCTTTTTCTTTTTTTTTCTTGGCCGAACAGCCCTTTATTGGGCCGCCTTTCCTTCGGCCCATCAAGCTCGTGGCGCTAGGTTTCCCACCCTAGCCGCCACCTTTCTTCCGCACAACGTGCGGCTTCGAGCGCAACACGCGGGCGCGCAGCACGCGAGCGGGCTTCGGGCGTAGCACGCGGCGACGGCGGAGCGCGGCGGCACGGCCGGCGCGCGATACTCGGGCGCGGCAGAGCCCGACGGCGCCATCTCGGCGCGGCCGCGGCGACTTGGCGCGGCGCTCTCGGGCGCTGGTGGAGCTCGGCGGTGGCGGAGCGGCGCTGCGGCGTGGCGCCAGCAGAGGGAACCGAGGCGGCGGTTCGTGGTGGCGGTTGCAAGCCGTGCCGGCGGCAAGGCGGCAAGACTTCGCGCGCGACGCCAACCGAGGAAAATCGAGGCATCAGTCGGCGAGGCCGACGGCCGCGAGCCGGGCACCGAGGCACGACGGCGAGCGCGTGCGGGTGGCGCAAGGCCGGGCGCAGTAGCGGCGCTACGGGCGCTTCATGCGCGGCCGACCGAGGCGACGACTTCGGGCGGCGCTGTCGGTGAAGCCGAGGAGGCGGCCGCCGGGCGCAGCCCGGCGACACGCGCGCAACGCGCGCGCTTCGAGCCGGCGACGCTCGAGCGGCGCGCGCGGCACGGCAAGTCGAGGCGGCGCGGCGACGGCGGCCGCACTCCGGCGAGTCGCGATGCGCAATGGGCGGCGGTGGTGCCCATCGCCGGGCGCGCCAGGCGCGGCATCGGCCGAGCCGACAATGGCGCGTTCGGGCAACGCGCACAAAGGCCGAGGCTACCGGATGGTCGCGGGCGATGCGCGACGCACGGCGGCGAGCTTCGCGCGGCCGCAAGCCGAGAGGTCGGGAGGCGGCGCGGCGGCGCCATGGCGGCGCGGCTTAGTGTCGCTTCTCGGCGACGGCGAGCCGTGCCGTAAGCGTCGTCGGCGGGCAACGTCGGCGGCGACGGCGATAATGGGCAATGCAACGGCGACGTCGGGCCAGCTTCGAGCCGGCGGAGTCGAGTGGCGCTGCGACGGCGCAGGTAGCAGTGGCGGCGTCTACGTGACGGCTGACGATGGACAGCGCTTCAAGCACGTATACCGAGGCTTCTGTGATTTTTCTACTTCTTTTGTATGAACAGCAAAACTGTAGATGCATGTCGTTGTAGCTTCTTGCCACGCGACGAAACATAAAACAGATGCGTAGGTTAGATCCATGCATAGGATCAACAGCAATTAGATTCAATCACCGATTCTCTCCTCTTCTCACCTTTTCAATTCTGAACTCCGGTAGAGCTTCGTACTGATAACGTGTTAAGGAACCTCGCTATCGAATAGTCCGGGGTTCCCGAACAGATCTGAATTGAAGAACAGAAAGAGAGAGAGACACATGTTTAGGGAGAGCAACAGCGGAATTCTTTTATTGCTAATGATTGCTTGTACATAGGGGGGACCCCCCTCCTCCTTTTATAGCGTTCACCTAGGGTTTCGGCTAAGGGGCCAACGTGGGCTTTCCATGGGCCACGAGGGTTTCCCAACAGTTCTAAGCTTTCCCTCAACATTATTGCTTTTTTGCCCAGGCTTGTATGTACAATGTGTAGCCCCTACCACTCCTTATATAGGGGGAGGTAGGGTGTCTTCGTAATAGAACAAACCAAATTTTTTTAAAAGAATATATTTTTAAATAATTTTACAAAAATAATATGCCACAAAAATTACAAAATATACCTATGTCGCAAATTCAATTGACAACAGAAACTTCTATGTAACATCCCAAAAATTTCAAAATAGGTAAAAATATAAAATATAATAAGTAAAATGAAAAATCAAATTTGGGTTGTAATCTTATTATGAATTTCTTCTTTCTCATCATTTCTTGGATTTTCAAGTCTTTAGAAAATTGTTTTCAACATTGAACTATTAATTTACAAAACCATTTTTGTAAATAGAATGATTAAAGAAATCCAAAGAACAAAATAAAATAAGAAATCATGAGGCATTATGATTTTAATTCTGAGTTTTCATTATTTCCCTGATTTCTTACATTTTGGTCGTACAGGAAATTGTTTTCACCATTTGATTCTTGATTTATAAACTTGGGAAAAAGAAATTACATAATAAAAAAATCTATAAAAAATTATATTTAAGTACAAGGACAATATTAGAAACCACTTACAAAACCCCAAGATTGTATGAATGCATTTAATGTGGATAAGGGTTTAAAAAAATTAGCTATAAACAGTAACCTTATCTGAATTAATTAGAGTAGTATAGACCTTATATTATCCTAAATTTTTTTTATTATCCTATAAAGTGTTGTGATAACCCTCAATAAAAATATAAAAAATAAATAATCACATTTATGCCTTTAAAAACTCCAATACTGAAAAGCCAGAAAATTCATAATTTCAATGTCCGAATTATTATAAAATAAATATAAAAGATATTAACCTAAAAGTTTTAAAATGGAATAATTAAACTATTATGAACCCCCAAGAAAAGTTTAAAAAAATTTGAAATACATGTAGATCCTCAGAAAATTCAAAAACAGAGAAAGGAAAATTTGGACAGATGGATTGTCAGAATTTTTAAAAATTATATAAGCCTGATCTAGGTCTTAAAGTTTTCAAGTATGATAATAATTATCTTAGGTTCATCCACAAAGAGTTTCAAATTTTTTTGACCATTCTAACTAGATCGAATCAGCAAGCGAACTTTGCTCTGTCCTTAAGGAGAAAAGCTAGTGTCTATGCCGAGTGGGGCCCACATGTAAGAGCCATCTTCTTCCCACGAACAGAACACAGCAAGCACACAGCAGCCTCCATTTTTCTCTGATTCTCACCAAATTCAAGCACACGTAAGCAATGAAGCGCCAAATGGCGTCGCCTAGCCATCAATGATCGCTTCCACGTCCATTCTTATCCCTTAAATTGCTCCAATGAGCTTGCAACACGCCCAAACTGAGTTGCCATTAGAGCACTGTAGCACCTCCATTCTCTCCTATTTAAGCAGCCCCAAGCCTCCCCGAGCTCCCTAACTCGGTCATAATGCTCTCTAGTGCCTCCTCCTCCAAAATCAAGCTTCAATTTCATTTTAATCGTCTCCAATTCCACCATGACCGAAATGACCTAGCTGTAGCCATACTCCCTAATCACAGCTCCATTTTCCAATTAAGTGTGTATGAAGCATCCTCATTAACTACCAAGCAAAAACCCATTTCAATGTTATGGATCCTTCACCAAGTAGTGCTCCCACCATACTCCATCCCGAGCCACCGTTCGTCGCCATCGTGCCACCCATAGGAACCACCTCAGTCCAAACCGAGACCACCTGCGGCACCGTCGTGATCTCAGGGTCCCATTTTGGTCCTTGCCTCGGCTTCCCCCTGCTTTCACTGGCCACCGACCAAGCCCACAGAAGCCACTCCCATGGCACCACTGTGCAGGCCCCCAAGCCTCTGTTATGTTTGGTCCTGGGACTCCTCTTGGCTCTGTCCAAACTGACCAGCGGCCCCAAGTGAGTAGCTCCTCCATGACAAGTGGGACTAATTCAAATGAAGTTCAGCCAATCTAATCTGAGACAAAGGAAGAGTAAGTATATGGAGTTCATAAACCTATTAATTCAATTAGCATCTCTAATTTGAATAGTACCGTTAATCAGAAGATAACTTAAATAGTTTAATCTTTAAAATCAAAACCTTAAGTCAGGTAGATTAAGCTCAGATGATTCTTGTTCTAAATATGTATACATAACATATATGATCTATACAAAGAAAAAGGATCATCATAAAAATGATAATAGTAGTAGTAGTATAACATTTATGGCCCTCTGTTAAGGTTTGAATATAAACGACGTCCACAAATAAATGTTAAAACCATTGAGATTGAGAACGGCTTCAAAGGACCCCAAAGGTCAGGATCCTCTGATGCTGCAAAGGTAAAAGTATTCGGACGTGTTTTGCACTTATTTCTTACTAAAATGTACGTTCCTATAAAATGATTCTAATACCTCATAATGTAAGCAACAAGTTTAAAGATTAAGACTCGGTACTTAAGAGCAATGCTTCAATGCTTTCCCTCTCAATACAAGTTACACAAATCTTAAAGCAAGCGAAGGGGTAAGTAATCACCATCTACCCTTCATTCATGCTTTAATATTTATGCAACTGTAAAAAAGAAAAGCATTGAAGCACCTCTCGGTACTTAAACATCCTCATATCTAGTTCGCAAATTAAAATAGTACTTTGTTTATAAGGAAGCATTGCATGAGCCGACTTGGTTAAGACTTAATTAAGTTGTCCGATTCAAGGCTTAAAAACAAAAATATAAATGAACCTAATCTCCAGTTCACTAATCAAAAGATTAAGAATAACTTGATTAGTTTAATTATTCTTTTGTTAAGAACATAAATTAAATAAGCCTTTATTAATAATCTTTATTATGTCTTTATGCCTTTATTCCATATCAAAATCCTTATATGAATTTTTGACAAATAAAAATAAGAGTACAACAAGCATGATCTACTTAACTGAATTCCTGACATATAGGAACATACTCTGTTAAGTTTCATAATAATTCTATTGATACAAAAATATCTAAGTGTTAGACTTTATTGATTTGTAAGATCACAATGTGATAAGTCCTTCTCATTCTAAAAAATTCAAATAATCATAACCTTATCAACTAACCTCCAAATGAAACTAGTTTCTAAAAGTTTGTGCGATGAAATCTCTGTAAGTACAAAACATATGGAACCTACTCCCTATTAGAATAGAAATTAAATCGATAAAACTTGCTATTAGCATTTAAAGCTAGTAAAAATCCTTTGTAATAAGATTCACGGATATTACAAGACCAACTTCTATAGGACTAAGAATTACATAAACTAATTTCTAAATTTTTTTGAAACAAATGAAACCATGGTTATGTAGAATCTTAAAGACGAGGCACTCTGAGAACTAAACCTAAATAGACTAGTATTACATAAATAAATCTTGAGTGATTATAGCATTTCTGTTTACGCAAAGATATCCAGTTATAGACTCTGTTCAGCCATAAGTATATTATAGGACGAACCTTTGTAAGATTAAAATTTGAGTAACCTAAAACCTTGAGCTTATACCCTATAAGAAGTCTAAACTCCAACCTTATGCACATTAGTTTGTTAATTCCCATTACCTTGCAACATATTTAAGTTAAAAACATGCATAGCCATTGGAAGCGAAAGTTGGGAAGATCAACGTCAGAAACTGTTAGAATCTCGAAACCTCACCCCCGCACATATAATTGAACTTTATTCTTATTAAAGATAAAACCATTCCCAAATGGAAATCCGAACAAAACCTAATACGTACAAGCAATCCCCGAAGAATGTTATACCGATTCAAATGTTCTATTAAATGACAACCTATTTGTCTATGCAAAACATGTAGGGTTAAGCGTTAATTTCACATAATATACCACATGGTAATTAAGTCTTAATATTTTAAATCCAAATAATTTTATCCTCTTGAATTCATAAAAACAAGAACCCTAAAACCACCTAATACAGAAAGATTATTATAATTACTCATAGTGTGCACTTAGCCCTTAACCAACATATGCGATCATGTGACAGATATAAAATATACTTAAGAATTTGAGATATATACATATATAAAATGTCACAAATGAATGTTAGATCACACAGGACTAGTTCCAAAACATTCCTAAGATCAAAACCGTCTTAATCTACCAAAAGATTTAATGATTAGTTTAGTTTAAGTTAATAATATATTTCATTTTCCATAAACATAAAAACTAAAACATTAATAACTATCACAAATAAAAGCTAAATTATGTGAAACCAGTTCCAAGGCACTTCTAAGACCAAGACCTGCTAATGCTATAAAAATAGTTGTATATCTATGTAAATTGTAGTCGCAAATCTAAAACAAAATCTAATATCTTATAGTTTATAGGTTAAAAATAATTAAGACTAGAAAATAAATACAATGTCACAAGTAAATACTAATGCCAATAAGACCAGCTTAGAAATGCTCCCTAAGTCAAGATCGTCCAATTCTATAGAAATAATTCTATTTAAGCATGCTTTGCATCTGAATCCTATTAAAAGCCTAAATCTCCCAATTACAAACCTTAAAAATCTATAACTCAAACAAATAAATCTACATAATGAGAAATCAAGATTAAAGATGTTTTATCACCAGAACCTTCAATTCTAATTTATTTTGAATTTGGTTTGAATTGACTTCATTTTGCTTCTTATTGTTATTGCTTCTTATTGTTGTTATATTATATACACGTGTAGACGTCGACGTACTCGAAGCTGCTACTGAAGACTTCGACCCCGAGTCGACTCCTGAACCAACAGAGCAAGGCAAGAACCCCCTTTGATCATGTTAGTCCCAGCATTTCGAAATTGATTTGTTAAAACTCTTTATGCATGCATATATTTTCAATAAATTTGCTATATTGTGGTTTTGGTAGATATAACCTTCTTTGATGGAACTTTCTTAATAAATATTGACATGATATCCTTTGTAGCCATAAGTCAAGGTCAGACATTTTAATAATATCAAATGGGTATACTCGGTTATATTTGCGCATGCTTAGTCATGCTTTAGATTGGGATAACGAATGGTTGGTTATGTTGTTCGTTATGAATAACGATTTTGGATTTGATGGAAAATGTTAGACATATTGAAAATTGTGGTACTGGTATTTTGATAAAAATAAAAATAAAACTATGATTTGACGAGGACGAGTATTGGCAATAGTCAGATGTGTGAGGGATGGACTTGCACATAGTGTATTGGGAGATTTCTCGCCCAGGTCGGATTAAGGACCGAACTACTGTGTTGTTTTGAGGCCAAGATAATCGTACAACCATAAGTGCTGGTATGGGACAGCCTTAACCTATTAAGTTACTTAGAACTAGCTTTGCACATTGGAATACTGAAGTAGTACAGGCTTTCCAGGTAGGTTTGCTCGTAGGGCTTCCACACAGAGGTGTGGGTAAATACATACCAATACAACGGTGTATGCCTTGCTATAGGGAGAAACGTGTGTGGCAGGGACGGACTGCTTGAATTATTGTGTGAATGATAGGAATGGACTACCATGCCTTGGATGTGTGTTTCTACTACCATAGTAGGGGTTTAATGTCACCGGACTGGTGCAAAGTTAGGGCTAGGTAATGTAATGGTTATGTTTTGGTCTCTCTGCAGCACACCAAAGGAAGTGTGCTAATAACGTTGCACAAAGAGTTGATCATTTCTTGTGGGTAAAGCAGTACACCTCTGCAGAGTGTAAAACTTTTTGAAAAGCGCCCACGGTCATGGGCACTTGGTAAAGTTATCACATAGTTAGGTGTTTCATTATTTCCTAAAAGAAATGAATTGGAGCCATTTGTTGGAAATTGTTTGTTTTAGATTATTTGCCAGGGAATGGCAATGAGATGGCTCGATACTCACAATCATGAAGGACTGTGAGTTTCTATATTTATGCTTACATACTGTTATTTTTATATCAGTCAAACTTGATTTTACAAAATTCTATTTGCAAATTACTACTTGATTTACATATTAAATTTCGCTTCATGCAAATTAACCGTAGAAACCTCCTTTGACACAGCCTGCATTACTGTATTTTTCAAATACACATTAAATCTTGCTGAGTATGAAAGTACTCAACCATGCTTAATTTGTTGATTTAGATGGAAAAAGGAAATGAGGCCTGAAGATATATGGTACCGTCGCAGGATACGGGAATCTCGATGAAGCGATTTTCTAGGGTTTATACCTTGTCAGTTGCCTGAGGGTTGTGTGGCACACTACAAAAATCCTGAATATCCGTTGTAGTTCATTTTTTCTTTTAAGACTACTGTATAATCAGATTTAGCTATTATATGTAATAAACTGTATATGGATGTGATTTCAATTTGTAAATGTGCGTAATAGTGTGGGCACCTGGAAATACGAATCGATTCTCGCTCGTGCGTTGGACTCAGAGGTGACATCACTGTCACCCAAAAGTCCCATGCACGGAGTATTAACCAGATGGCCCTCACTTAAGTAAATATGAGCCACCTAGTTGCACCGTACACACTTACGCAACCAAGGGAGTTTCGATTCCATTCCAAACAACTATACTGGGATTGAAACCAACTCATCCAAGCATATCACTCACCGTCCATCTCAGGACCTTGGTATTGCCCACACTCACCGAGGGGAGCGCGAGCAACAGCCAAAGAACGACGACTGCTCAAGTTTATGCATTAGATGGTTAAAAGCAATTCCAGGTACTGGGATATGTGTCTAGTGCTAGTTCCTAAGATCAACGCCTAGCACCCACATATCTTTCATTCGAGATGATTCATAACACATACACATAGTTGTATGCCCATCCATAAATCCATAGGCAACTGACTTGGAAAAGCCAAAGTTCATCCATCAACATAGTCATCGGACACCAGAGTAAAGTACGAGTCGTCGGGGCACTCTTGCATACCTTCGTCTATATTATTTAGATTAAGCAACGGTGAGTACACGTATATACTCGCAAGACTTTAGTGTATGGAAATATAGTAAATGCATGGCTAGAACAAGGATAATAAGTTTCTACACTAGTCTCATTTTCAGCAAAAAGCACATTTTATTTGGAAGTGTATGTTTCAACAAACGATAACAGAATTGTAAAGAGCATTTGATATGAAGGTAAATAACACTAAGTAAAGTTCATATACATCAATCCACAGCCCTCCTTGGCTGCGAACAATGAGTAAAATCAGCCACCCTTGGCTCACAAGTTTACCAACCCGTTCCAACATCGTTTCCAAAAGTTTTCGAAAAACAAGACTATACTTGACATTATTCTCCCAAGTTGCTCATGACCGTGAGCAAGGATAATTAATTAGACTTTAATCTCTGTAGAGAGTGTACACTTTACCCACATGACACATTCTAGCAATTAGGTCAACCATGCCTCGCGATACTCATCATACCGGATTTGCTAGACTGTGACGAAACCGTTCAACTAGTTAAAGCCTAGCCCTGCACCAGCCTAGTTATGTTAAACTCTTGCCATAGTTCTGGAGATCCTGAACCAACACGTGATATGCTTAACAATGGTGCCCCATCAGGTCCTCTCCCCTTTGCAAGGCATGCACTGTTGTATTAGAATGCTTTGGCCCCAACACCTTGGTGAAGAGAGCACCTACGAGCAACACCGTACCGGTGTGCCCTTACTACTCTGGCCTACCAAAATGCAGGGTTAAACTTGAACTAATCTAATAAGTTAAGGCTATTCCATACTCCTAACTATGCGTGAGGTCCCTTTTTACGCCTCAAGTTTAACCATAAATCGCGCGTGTCTAAACCATATGTTTTGAGTTGGATTTTTACCAAATTACACGAAAACTGTACCTCGGTTCCGTACCATTAAACAAAGTTGATCAAGCTAGATAAGAAATGTGTCCCATCATTTAAAAGACGTTCTAGTGAGCACGTCTAAGCATGTACATAAGATATTTCAAAATTATTACCAAGTAACACTAAGTAATGTCTACACCATAAGTAGGTTACAATGGCAGCTAATCAAACGACAAGGTAATGGAAATGCATACAATTGGAATTAGCTACCAGTTCCCACAACATGGCGAGTTTACAATATACACGCATCCATATAGTTTGATAAAACAACATAAAATTATAAAATATGGGATCAACATTGTCAAAGGATGGTGCTTGCCTAGTTGCTCTTCGTCGGGCCCGTAGTCGGGATCGTTGTCAACCGATTCCGAGACGTCGGTGTCTTCGCGTCGAATATCAAGAACCGCGACAAAAGCAAATAACAACATATCAACTAGGGCAAAAAGAAATCAGATGTAAATACAAAATTAAAACTTACCAAGAATAACATGGTGATTTTGGGGTTCTTGAATTATCACTTGCATAATGATTTCATTAGTAAATAGCTTATGAGAGGCTTTTTCATGAATATGCTACTTTCATTCTTCAAATTCAAGAAGCTAAAAGTTATGATCATGCCTAAGGTTATTTATGAATTCAAGCATCTAAAAATATGCATCTTTGTGTCTATATCTTTGAATTCTAAATGCAAAAATTATTTGGATTAATAGAAGACATTAGTTAAGGTGTAGTGTATGACTAGTACTTAGCCTTAAGTGTTTTTGTATAAAAGTGATTTGTACATGTTGGGTCTACAAATTTAGGCTATTGGCTGCATACACATAGTTATATAATGATTCTTGCTATACAAGTACTTTAACTATGGATTTTTGTAACATCATATTTTTAGTGCTTTTGCCACAAATTAATTTAAATTAATTAATTCAAGGATTTGGGTTTTATTTGGAGTTTTAGTTAACCTGGAATTCCTTTCCATCCAAAAATGGAATTTATTCCATTCGGGTCCGGAAATTCCATTTTCATCCAGAAATTCAAAATTCAAATCCAATTCCAAAATTCTCTAAAAATTTCAAAAACAATTTTGTTAGGTTCCAAATATTCCATTGTATTTTTGAGAATGTTTCCAAGATTTTTAGAGCCTTCTTGTCCATTGTATTTTTCAGAATGTTTCCAAGATTTTTAGAGCTTTCTTGCTATTTTATCCTTCGCGCTTTCTTCTCAGTACTATTCATTTGGACCCACGTGTCAGCGCTGCTACAGTATTCATCTTCAACCTCTAGACCGCTGCATTCCCGTATGCCTCCCCTTTTCAAAGCCCTTGGAAAAATAGCCATAACTCCCTCATTTTCGCATCAAATCAAGTGAGAGTTGAAGTGTTGCGACCGCATTGATGCAATGACTCAATACCCGGCCGTTGCTCTCACCCATTCAAGCCAGATTTGGTGCAATAAGCAATTAAGTCCGATTTAGTGCTCTCTTGATGTCTCAGCCATTTCTCAATCTTTTCGCGTGCTTCCACTTCCTATAGATGCGTCTCACCTTCCTCTACATCGTGCTCACCATTTCTCTTTGTTTCCTCAAACTTTTCCTCTCCAAAACTCGCAAAAACCGCAGCCCCGACGTCGACCAAAGACACCGGTGAGCCAACTTTTGGTCTGTTGAGTTATTTGAAGTTCCATTCGTGTCACTTTGTGTGCATTATTGTCAGGAGCATAACCCCTCAAGAAAATTCAGATTTTGTCAAGTTTTGACTCCGAATTTCGCATTTGAACGTCGCCGGTCGGAGCTCCGTTCGTCGTTGATTACTCTCAATCCTGTAAGCCTCTTCAAAATCCGATCATACCTTTGGATTCGCGGCGTCGAGCTCTACATGATGCTCACCTTATTTTCCCATTCCGCCGCCAAAGACCGCTCCCATGGCTGAGCCACCTTGGCTGTGCTCTGTAGTTTCATCGAGTACTGTAGCTACAATGCTATTTTTCTTTTTTTTGAATTTTCTTTCCAATCCAACTTCAAATGACCCATTCTCTTCCGTCGTAATTCCAAATCGAGTGAATCCAGTTTCTAAATTCAAGCTCTTTCTGCTAGTACTAATTTTATAATTTTTAGATTTTATTTGTTTTCTTTTATTTATTGGTCGCTCCGTTTTACTAGTAGTTGAAGAAACTGCTGCCGTAGCCGAAGAAAGTGCCGATCTACCAAGCGACCCTTCTCTCATCATCAACAAAGACAAGTCTCCATGACGCATGTTGATCCCATATTTTATAAATGCGTTACAATATTTTACAATTTGCATCGCTATTTATTTAAAAGATGATGTTAAGTTTAGGTTGGTAGTTAATCCCAATTGTTATTACCACCTTGATATTGGAATCCTTGACTGTTGTAACCCTAGGTTGCTGTGATATGTCATAATAATAATATGTTATGATATATTTTGTTTAATGCGCTAGATGTGCTTAAATGAAAAGTCGATCAAATACCTATGGATGGGTTACTTTGAAACTGTGAAAAATTATGAATTTGAAAAGTTGTGGCAATATATATGCCGCTGTATTTGCAGATTAAAAATGAAAATAATTTAGACTTGGGTGAATCGGTTTGTCTGACGGGTGCGGATGGCGCACTGGTTTTTGTTGTGTTTGTGCCGCCCAAGTCAATTAAGGACCGACGCTTGTGATTGTCCATTCTAAGCACAACTGTACAATCACATGTCTAAATGGGTATGATCTGGCTGAATAATTTGTAATAATTTAACTTAGACTCGCCAGATGGAGGAATGTGGGTGCCGGATGGAGGCAAGTTTGTTTTTCCCACACGGCGCAAGAGGGGGCTTCTGTACTGGGTGGATGGAATCCTAAAAGTGATGAAACCTCAGCAGGTGGAGTCGGGTTAGATTATTGCATTGTAAAAGTCTTGTCATGATCTCTCTGCCAACACACCAAAGGAAGTGTGCTTGTTGCGCATGGCAACAAGAAACGATCATATCTTGTGGGTAAAGTTGTACACCTCTGCAGAGTGTAAAACTATTCGAATAGCTATGCCTACGGTCAAGGGCAAGCAAAGAATGCTTTCATATTGGTAGACTTTTTTTTGGTTTTAAAAACTAATTTTTTGGGATCTGGGAGTGGTTAGAACTTCCGGATGTATTTCTGGTGGCTAGAGCCACCAGTGGTTGGAACTGCTTTTGAATCATGACGGATGGAGTCATGTGATGGTTAAATAAGATCTTTTAAAATGGGCGGATAGAGCCTGTATACTAGTGTTGGTGGTTGGAACCTTCACTAGAGCTATAAATAATTTCAGTTGTACAAATAGTTGTTAAAACTGCTTTGTAAAAATTATTATTAATAATGTTTGTTAAATCTGGCTTTATGCAAAAGAACCATATTAAGCCATCTTTGGAAGGCCTTGCATCTTGCATATTTCCTAGACTTGCTGAGTACGTTTGTACTCATATGCTACAATAAACTCTTTCGTCAAACGCTTTCCAAGATGCTACGAATGATGGTGAGTTCTATGATGTGGAGTACGATGAAGACAATCCAGAGAGCTAGGCTCACGTTTCTTTTCAGTTGACTGCCTGTGGTGTTTATTGGCTTTACCAATTTGCTTCTTATTTCCACTGCTGTAAACTTAAGGTCATGTGACCTGGTTTTGTAATAATGGCTTTTCGCCGGTTTTCGATTTATCTTTTCAATTCGTGCTTTTCGGTTATGATTCATCACTGTGAACTGTGTGTACTAGCGTTGATCTGGGACTAGTACAGAAATACATAGGGGATTCTGGATAGCAAATCCGGGGTCCCACAGTGGTGGTATCAGAGCCATGTTGATTGTAGGACGTGACCTAGTTAGAATGGCAAAACCCTAAGGATGATTATTTATATAAAATATATTTATAAAATTCCAAGTTTTCTTGCTTCTATCTTTTCTATCTTAGCATCTTGCACTTGTCTTGTCTTCTATTTGAAATGTTTTACTGACCTTGTCTTATTTCAAAATTTGTAGATGCTTTCCTATACCACGTTTGCTCAGAATGAGGGAGGTTTCTGTCAGGAGTTATCCTTGATGCTCCAGGAGCTGGGTTACACTCGTCGCCTAGAGTACCATTGCACTTCTGTGGTCAGCAATGGCATCAACATGCGGAGTGTGAGGTTGCTTATTTTCTCCAAGGGTCAGCAGCAGGATGATCACCCTCACTACTTTAAAGTGGAGTGGCAGAAGCTTGGTGATTCTTTGCAGGACGTTGTCAGCCAGGCTCTTATTCAGCTGGGCGACATCCATCATGACCAGTTGGATACCACACCGTACCGGCTCTTTCCTTATCATCAAGTAGGAGTCACAACCGGTTCAGGAGTTTGGAGGGGGAGTCCAACCCCACCATTGTGCATATGGGTTCACTTATCCGGGCTCAGGATGAAGCCTATGTCCACATATCTTTTGAGCTTCAGGATGCCTACAAGGATCTAGCTGCAGCTAGACGGAAGATCCTTCAGTTGAAGGAAGCTCAGCAGACTGCGCCACGACCAGTCCCTGTGCAGGAGGAACAGCACATACCACTGCCAGCCCCAGTCCAGGAGGAGCTTCCACCTAGAGGGTTGACTCTAGACGCCTCTCGGGTCAAGCGTCGCTGTGGACCTTTGATGAGGATGACAGCGCGCAAGTCTGTGCACCGTGTGGAGCATTCTGGGACCTCGACTGAGGCATATCAAGGGGGTAGAGCTGCCCTTGATCAGCCAGGTCCATCTCAGGCTATCAGAGGAGTCCACATCAGCAGTGATGAGCCTAGTGAGGAGGATCCTTCCCCTCGTGTTCCTGAGGAGGGTGAAGGGAGTAGTTAGTTAGCCTTGTCAGTAGCACCCATCTTTTGTTCTCGTTAGTATAATAATTGTGTGAGATGGACTGTATCGTGCTTTATGTGATTGTGATACAGCTATCCTATCAAAACTATTTTGTTTTAATTGAGATTTCAGTTGGTGTTCCTTTATTTGCTGTTGTTCTTGTCTTTGTGGTGCGTTTTGTTTAGTCCCCCTGTTTATCTTATCTTTGCTTTTCCCTCTTTCCTTGTGCTTCTTCCATCTCACATTCCAGATGGTTAACCCAAGAAGAGGGCGTGTGCTTGTGATACAGCTATGCTATCAAAACTATTTTGTTTTAATTGAGATTTCAGTTGGTGTTCCTTTCTTTGCTGTTGTTCTTGTCTTTGTGGTGGGTGTTGTTTAGTCCCCCTGTTTATCTTATCTTTGCTTTTCCCTATTTCCTTGTGCTTCTTCCATCTCTCGTTCTAGATGGTTAACCCAGGAAGAGGGCGTGGAGCTGGTCGTTTTAGAGGACATGGACATGGTCGTGGACGTGGCCGGGTAGCGCCACAAGAACAACAAGGGCATCAAGTGCCACCATCTCTGGTCCAGCAAGATCAAGTGCCACCGGGTTAGCAGGATCAAGTGCCACCGCCACCCCCAAATCAACCACCAAGCATGGAACAAATGATGGCCATGCAACTTCATATTCTGTAGGCCTTAGCGCAGAACGTACTGAATCCACCACAAGTTGCCCCAGTGCAGGTCGCAGCTCAGCCACCCCAATCCGGGTATGGGAAGTTCATGAGGACCAGACCTCTGATTTTTGCTAGGTCAGCCGATCCCTTGGAGGTTGATGACTGGCTAAAGGAAGTAGAGAAGAAACTCTACCTGGCCCAGTGCGATGCAAATAGAAAGTGTGCAGTTTGCTACGCACCAACTTAAAGGACAACTGCTAACTGGTGGGAGAACTATTGTGCTGACCACGAAGAAACTCAGAACATTACCTGGGATGAGTTCGTTGAAGCCTTTCGCACCACCCATATACCTAAGGGAATAATGGAGATGAAGAGGAGGGAGTTCCATAAGTTGCAACAAGGAAATCTCTCAGTGTCAGAATATCTGAGCAGATTCACTCAGCTGTCCAGATATGCTACAGAGGATGTCTTTACTGATGAGGCGAAGATCTAGCGTTTCATGGAGGGTCTTGACCCTAACCTCAAAGTGCAGTTGGTCTCTAATGACTTTCCCACCTTCCAGCACATGATGAACAAAGCTTTGATTAAGGAGGATGCTCAGCGTCAGCTCTTTGAGTCAAGAAACAGGAAGATGGTGTTTCAAGCTCAACGTGGTGCTAGCAGCTCTAGACCTTGTTTCTTTCAAATTTCACCCAGCGCACTCAGCAAGGTCTAGTGCCGCGCTAACTCTAGTGTCGTAACAAAGGATACCGCTTCAAGATTCTGCTAGCAACCCAGGAGGTCAAGTTCAGAACAGCAACACATCTACAGTAGGTGTCCAGTGTTTTAACTGCAGGGAATTGGGACATTATGCTAGTAATTGTCCTCAGAAGCGCCAAGCCATGACCCCAATTCGCTTCAACCTAGGGACCACACCAGCTCGCGCACCTGCATCAGCTCAAGGAAGAGCAGCACCGCAGACCCCGCGTACACCACGCACTGTTGGAAGAGGACGTGTTAATCATGTCACTGCTAAAGAAGTTCAGGATGCCCCTGATGTGGTGTATGGTAAGTTCTTTGTCAACTCAGTACCTCTTCAGTGTTGTTCGATTCCGGTGCTACGCATTCTTTCGTATCAGAGAATTTGGTCTGAAAGCATGGTTGGGGTATAGTTCAGCTTAGAAACCCTTTATTAGTTCAATCTCCTGGAAAATAATTAAAAACTACTATTGTTTGTCCAAAATCGGATATAGTTATAAATGAGGTAAAGTTCCTAGCGAACTTAATACTATTGGATACCAAGGGAATAGAGGTAATCCATGGGATGGATTGGTTAACCAAGTTTAAAGGACAGATAGACGGTGCTAATCGATCTATCTCCCTTACCAGTCCTGATGGAATTCGTGTAGAATTCTTGTCTGATCTTTCCTCAAAGAAGGGTAGTACCCTGAACAGTTTGAAAGGTACAACTTTGGAAAATGTGCCTATAGTAAATGAATACCCAGATGTATTCCCAGAAGATTTGTCTGGTATGCCACCAGACCGAGACATTGATTTTATAATTGAGCTTGTACCTGGTACGGCTCGTATATCAAAAAGGCCTTATAGGCTACCCGCCAATGAGTTAGCAGAAATGAAGCAACAGATTGAAGAACTGCAATAGAAAGGATTTATAAGACCAAGTTCTTCACCTTGGGGAGCACCAGTAATCTTTGTTAAGAAGAAGGATGGTAGTTTGAGAATGTGTATAGATTACAGATCTCTAAATGAGGTTACAATTAAGAATAAGTACCCTTTGCCAAGGATAGATGATCTGTTTGATCAGTTGAAGGGAGCTCAGGTTTTCTCAAAAATTGACTTGAGATCGGGATATCATCAGCTTAAGATAAGGAAGGAAGATATTCCTAAGACAGCTTTCACTACCCGGTATGGACTGTACGAGTTTACAGTGATGTCTTTCGGATTAATAAATGCACCTTCCTATTTCATGGATTTGATGAACAAGGTGTTCATGGAGTTGTTGGATAAGTTTGTGGTTGTCTTTATTGATGACATTATTATCTATTCAAAAAGTATGAAGGAACATGAGGATCATTTGAGGATAGTTCTGGAGAAATTAAGAGAGCATCAGCTTTATGCTAAGTTCAGCAAGTGTGATTTTTGGTTGAAAGAAGTTGCGTTCTTGGGTCATGTCATTTCTGCTGGACGAGTAGCTGTAGATCCTGCAAAAGTGAAGGATGTGTGGAATATATGAAACCAGGTGTCTTCATAATCGGCCCAGAAGTGCTTAATGGAGAGATAGGGCCGAGAGGAAGGCCCAAAGGATCAAGCTCCGCGCCAAGCCTTGCTACCGTACGGAAGAGGATACATCCTATAGACAGTTGAACATGTATTTAGATATAAAAGATACGATTGTAACCCGAGTTGTTAGCAGGGTAGATAAAGATGTAAACTCTATCCTATAACAGATTAGTATCCAATAACCGATCGGAATCCCTTAACCGATCGGGACTCTGTAAACCACCCCACCCCCATTATATAAGGGAAAGGGCGGGCAACAACAGGGAGATCGCATCATAGAGCTCACGAGCAATCTTAGATCCAAGAGATCCACATAATCCCATCACACTGGACTAGGGTATTACCTCCTCCATCGAGGGCCTGAACCTGTCTAAACCTTTGTCTTATGTGACCTTCGAGTTTGAGATCTAGCGCCTGCCCCATAAATTTATTACCGACTACAAAAGTCGACAGTTGGCGCGCCAAGTAGGGGAAGCGTTATAATTTTTTCCTATAGACTCGATGGTAGCAACCAGCGGAATCATCGCCACCTTCGTCGCCGGCCAGGCTTTCTGCTTTGGAAGCCTGGACTTCGTCGCAGATGCGCGCGAAGAACTTGTTCGCCTGGACTTAAACCAGATCCAATCTGGTAAAGATCAGACCGAACCATCTCAGGTATGCCACTCTGACTCATCCAGCGTCGCGAGGAGTTGCTACGATCTTCGTGGCATCTACGCAATAGAAGAGCAGAAGACCGATCTCCAACGCCATCAAGAGATTCAAGAAGCTACGGAGGAAGATCGTCTTCTTCATAAGAGCAAGGAGGCACAAGCGCGATCTCTTCGATCTCGCAGCCGAAATGTCCGCGAAGACATCCTGCAATCCGGATTGGGAGATCAAGCTGTCTTCCATATGCCACAGCAGAACGTCGTCGCCTCCAAGACGCTCCTTGACACGCTGGACCCAATGATTGCATCTGATAGCCCGGCGGCCTCGATCGTGGGCCAGATCAAGGTCATGGTGACGGTGGCGGCCATTCAGTAGAATCAGGAAATGCCAGTAGGATAAGCGCACTCGCGCTCCCACGCAGCTACCCACGTCGCTAGCAGTCGGACTGCTACCAGTCAGAGTAACGGCAGTCAGCGCCCCATACAACCAGTCGGAGACGTCCGTCGAAATCTCAACCACGACCTCCGCCAAGACGTCACCACCAGACGGCAAGAGCGGGATGAAGAAGATCGACGCTGGTGCCACGATGACTACGAACGCTTCGGTACCAGCCACGGTTCACGAAACGATCAAAGGTACGACGACTGCAACGACTATAAAGACCATCATCGCCGGGGTCGGAATGACAACGACGATCGTCGAGTCATGGACTCGCCGCGCCGAACGCCGCCCCGATGCGTTGGTGACAATCGCCGAGCCAGAGGCTCACCACGCTGGACTCCCCCTCGTCATGACGACAGATCCATCGATGGAATCCGAGCGTTCACCTCTCGATTACGCCGAGTGGTATGGCCCGAAGGTTTCAACCCCAAGGGCATCGTAAAGTTTGACGGGGAGCGAGATCCGGAGCTTGGTCTGCGAGTCTACGCCTGCGTTAAAGCGGCCGGGGCAACCAAAATGTGATGGCAAATTATCTGCCAGTAAATCTCACCCCCTCGACTCAAGCATGGCTCACAGGACTTCCTGCGAACTCGGTGGACTCCTGCAGCGATCTTTGCGATCAATTTATCACGAACTTCCAGGGAACCTACGAGAGGCCTGGCACCCCGTGGGACCTATATCGGCTTCACCAGAAGAAAGACGAGACACTGAGATATTTCATCCGGCGTTTCATGCAGAAGAACACCATCAGGGATGTGTCTGATGCAGTGGTGGTGGCAGCCTTTCAAAAAGGGTTAAGTGATCCTGATCTAATCAAGAAAATGTCCAGGAAACCACCGGCCTCCGTAAAGGAGATGTTTGCATTGGCCGACCGTTATGCCACGGCCTCAGACGCCCTGACCAAGCGCCAAGAAGATCGCCCGCAACAGAAGAGCAAAGGCGACAAGCCCGAGTCCTCCAAGCACAAAGACAAAAAGCGGAAAGGCGAGGAGCTAGTCGCGGTAGCAGAACGCAACCGGCCCCAAGCCGCGCGGAGGGAGGCACCCGATTACAGTACCCTCATGGAAGCGATCTGTCCTTTCCACCCTAAGGGAAAGCATGCCGCCAAAGACTGCTTCACCCTTAAGCGCTTTGCGCGAGAAAGCAACAGGCAACCGGCTCCAGCGAGGGATGAGGCTGCCAAGAAGAAAGACCCTCCCGGTGAGGACGATTACCAAGAGCACGAGCACGAGCTGAACTACATATACGAGGGCTCCACCGGATACAAGTCCAAGCAGAAGCAAAAGCTTACCGCTCGGAAGATCAATGCGGTGGAACCGGCAATTCCCCAGTATCTAAAGTGGTCTGAAGTACCGATCACCTTCGATCGCTCGGATCACCCCAACCAAGTTCTGCATCCGGGTAAGTACCCTCTAGTGCTCAACCCTGTCATTCGCAATGTAAAGCTCAAGAAAGTATTGATCGATGGAGGGAGTGGACTCAACGTCTTATTCGCCAAGACCTTCGACGATATGAACATCCCCTGCTCCGAGCTAAGGCCGAGCTCGCAGCCGTTCCACGGAGTGATCCCTGGGGCATCTTCGTTTCCACTCGGGCAGATTGCTTTGCCCGTCACCTTGGTACCAAAGACAATTATCGGACCGAGTATATAAATTTCGAGGTAGCGAATTTCGAGATAGCGTATCACGCTATCTTGGGAAGACCCGGTCTAGCTCGGTTCATGGCTGTCCGCAGTACGCCTATTTGATGATGAAGATGCTGGGACCCAAAAGCATCATCACGGTTCGCAGCGACGTCAAGCGATCTCTGGAATGCGACCGAGAGAATTGTGAACTTGCTGAGCTGTAGGAGGCAACCGCCGAAGGGAAGAATGTCCAGGCTGAGGTAGCCATGTTGCAAGAAGAAGGCGACGTCCCGTCCAAGAAGCAAGCCACATCAGGGATAAAGCCTGGCGAAGGAACCAAGAGAATTATTCTCGACCCATCAGACCTGTCCGAAACGACTCTGATCGGGATAGGACTCGAGGATAAATAGGAAGGCGCACTCGTCACCTTCCTCCAGGCTAACAAGGACATCTTTGCCTGGAAACCATCCGACATGCCGGGTGTTCCTAGGGAGGTGATCGAGCATTCCTTACACGTCGATGAAAAGGCAAAGCCAATCAAGCAAAGACTCCGGCGGTTCACTCTAGATCGTCGGAATGCTATCAAGCAGGAGATCACCAAGCTATTAGCTGCAGGTTTTATCAAAGAAGTGTATCATCCCGATTGGCTGGCAAACCCTGTACTAGTTCAAAAGAGGAATAAAACTTGGTGCATGTGCGTTGATTATACTGATCTCAACATGGCATGTCCGAAGGATCCCTTCGGGCTACCTCGAATTGATCAGGTGGTTGACTCAACCGCCGGGTGCGAGATCCTGAGTTTCCTCGATGCATACTCAGGGTACCACCAGATTCGCCTAAAGGCAGAAGATCATATCAAAACATCATTCATCACACCCTTTGGGGCCTTTTGCTATACCACGATGGCGTTCGGATTGAAAAATACTGGTGCGATGTATCAACGCGCAATACAGCGGTGTTTTCACACCCAACTCGGACACAATGTGGAGGCATATGTGGACGATGTCGTGGTAAAGACTCGGAAAAAAAGGACCTCATCGCCGACCTAACTGAGACGTTCGAAAGCCTGAGGACTTTCAGCATGAAGCTTAATCCCGAGAAGTGTGTTTTCGGAGTATCTTCGAGAAAACTGCTCGGGTTTATCGTATCCCAACGAGGCATCGAGGCCAACCCAGAAAAGATCAGGGCCATATCAAATATGGAACCGCCGACTTGCCAAAAGGACGTCCAGAAGCTTACAGGATGCATGGCCGCACTCAGCAAGTTTATTTCCCGAGTGGGTATGCGAGGTATGCCATTCTTCAAACTCCTCAAGAAGCAGGACAAGTTCCAATGGACGCTTGAGGCACAACAAGCGTTTGAAGATTTGAAGACCTTCTTAACGACGCCCCCGGTCTTGGTTTCTCCGATGCCAGAAGAACCTCTGTTACTTTACATCGCGGCAACGACTCACATAGTCAGCGCTGCAATCATCGTCGAAAGGGAGGAACCGGGCCATGTGCAGAAGGTCCAACATCCGATCTACTTCGTCAGCGAGGTCCTGAGTGAATCTAAGGTGCGGTATCCACAAGTGCAGAAATTATTATACGCCGTACTTCTTACATCTCGCAAACTCAAGCACTATTTCCAAGAGCATACTATTTCAGTGGTGACCTCCTTCCCAATAGGAGATATACTTCACAAACCAGGAGGCCACTGGGAGAATTGCAAAGTAGGCAGTCGAGCTTGGAGCTTTTGATATCCTATTCAGGCCTCGCACCGCCATCAAGTCTCAAGCGCTCGCCGACTTTACTGCCGAGTGGACAGAACTTCAAAACCCAGCGGTCGTTAAAGAACTCGAGTATTGGACGATGTACTTTGATGGTTCCCTCATGCTCAGCGGCGCGGGGGCTGGTATAGTGCTCATATCGCCAAGTGGAGAGCGGTTGAGGTACGTTCTGCAAATACTTTTTCCCGCGTCAAACAACGCCGCCGAGTATGAGGCACTCATCCATGAGCTCTGTATCGCCATATCGCTCGGTATCCGACGTTTAACGGTTCGCGGAGATTCAATGCTCGTGGTCAACCAGGTGCAGAAAGAATGGTCCTGCATCGAAGACAACATGGCTTCCTACTTCCAGAAGGTACGCAAGCTAGAAGGCAATTTCAACGGTTTGGAACTTGTTCATGTGCTCCGTCGGGACAATGATGCGGCTGATGAGCTAGCAAAGATGGGATCTGGCTGGACCACAGTGCCCGTGGGAGTGTTCGTCGAAGAAATTCATAAGCCCACAATAAGCACTCGGCCTAAGTTGGATGTCCCAGTGGAAAAGAATGTAGAGGCAGAAGTCCTGATCATTATCCCCGATTGGACAGCTCCGTATCTGGACTATTTGACGAAGGACGAACTACCTGAAGACTGCATGCAGGTCGAGCGATTAATGCGCCGAAGCAAGAGCTATGTGGTGATCAGGGAAGAACTCTATCGCAAGAGCTCCTCTGGTGTACTACGACGGTGCATATCAGAACAAGAAGGAAGAGATCTTCTCAAGGAAATCCACTCAGGAGTTTGTGGGAATCACGCGGTGTCATCAACCCTAGTTGGCAAGGCTTATCGTCGTGATTTTTCGACCGATCATCATCATCGATGCGGAGGACATCGTCCGGACATGCGAAGGATGTCAGTTCTTTGCGCGACAGGTGAACAAACCAGCACAGGAGCTGCAGACCATCCCAATCACCTGGCCGTTTATGGTCTGGGGGCTTGACATGGTGGGACCTTTGAAGAAGGCTCAAGACGGTTATACTCATCTCTTCGTGGCCGTCGATAAATTCACCAAATGGATTGAGGCCAAACCAGTCGCCACAATCACAGCCGCTAAGGCCAAAGAATTCTTCAATGAAATCGTGGTTAGATTCGGCGTACCAAACCGAATCATCATGGATAACGGCACCCAATTCAGAGGTGGCATATTTCAAGACTGGTGCGGTGAACTCGGCATTAAAATTTGCTTTGCATTAGCACACCCCCGAAGTAATGGGCAGGTTGAGCGAGCCAACGACATGGTGTTACAAGGCCTAAAGGCAATGATCTTTTATCGTCTCAAACTGTACGCTACTAGGTGGGTCAAAGAATTGCCTTCGGTACTCTGGGGGCTGCGAACCACCCTCAGCAGAGCAACCGGGCAGTCACTTTTTTTCCTGGTGTATGGCTCAGAGGCGGTCCTCCCCACCGAGTTAGAATTCGGATCCCTGCGGGTTTGGAGCTACGAAGAGGTCGCTTTGGAAAAAAGCCGGCTAGAAGACCTCGACCGACTGGAAGAAGCTAGGGACATTGCAACAATTCAATCGGCAAAATACCTTCAGGGATTACGTCGCTATCACGGTCGCAATGTAAGGAGCCGTGCGTTCTCCAAAGTAGATTTGGTCCTTAGAATGAATCAGAAATGCGAGCATAAGCTCTCCCCAAGCTGGGAAGGCCCTTACATCATCGATGAGGTGATACGTCCTGTGGCTTATAAGCTCAAGCGTGAAGACGGCACAATTATCAGCAACACCTGGAACATAGAACAGCTACGTCGTTTTTTCACTTGAACTTTGTAATTCAATTGTTTCTTTATGAATAAATGTTTGCTCTTAAAGTTGTTCTCGTATAATCTTCTCGAAAACTATGCGTCTGAGTGCTTTGCTCCTACAAATTTTAAGACTCTGAGACATGCGTCATGAACCATGCCTTAGAGCCTAGGGGTTGGACTAGTCGGACATGATATGTCAAAACCACTCGGGCAGAGCAGCATATTTAAAGACAAAATGCAAGAACAAAGAAACACTTTTATATATTTGATTCATATGTCCAAAGTTTCCGCTACAGCTGAAGAAGCATCCTTGACTTCATCCCAGAGTTCGGCGGTCCGGTCTTCATCCACATTGCAGGCATAGCCATCCTTAATAGCCTTAAGATCCACTCGGGGATAAAACGACTTGGTGATCGCCAGAGCATGGCTAGCTGTAACATCCCAAAATTTG
Source organism: Otatea glauca (assembly GCA_036346275.1). Classification (NCBI taxonomy): domain Eukaryota; kingdom Viridiplantae; phylum Streptophyta; class Magnoliopsida; order Poales; family Poaceae; genus Otatea; species Otatea glauca. The sequence continues at coordinate 23,493,414 of CM070724.1, forward strand.
GCCTAATTAAGATTTTATTGCTTAAATGTGCATTTATGATTTTCTGGAATTTATTTAGATTTTTCTGGATTTATTTGAATTAAATCTTATTTCAAGTTTATTGCTTTTTATCCAAAAGTATTTAAATCTGTGCAAAGTTAAAATAAAGTTTTGGTAAAAATATTTTATTTGAGTCCAGAATGTCTCACAGTATTTTTGAGATTTTTTTTGGATTTTTCCTGATTATTTTATTGCCTAAAATAAATAAAATGAATTTCTGGGATTATGTTAATTGGAAAACCTTTTGAAAAGCGTGTGAACAGTAGCGGGCCGGCCCATGCACTGTGCGGCCCAGATAGCCCGTGCGGCCTGCTTCGGCCAAAACCCTAGGCCTAAGAAATCCCGACCGTTGGATCGAGACCCAACGGCCGAGATCTCGCCGCGTCGTTGGCGCTTCGGGGCCGTTGATTGAGCGACGCGTGGGCGTCTGGATGAAGCGCGTCGTCTTTCCGAAGTCGCCGAGTCCGCCGCCGCCACGAGCCGTCTTGAGTCGGGCGGACACGCCTTCCGTCTGCGACTATTTGAGGCGCCGACGCGGCACGGAACTCCTCACCTCGCGCCGCGCATCTTTTCCAAAGCCCGAGGCTCTGTGTCGCCGTCGTTCGCGCGAGAGAGCTCGCCGGAGTGAAGGTCCTTGCCGTGGTGGTTTCTGCTCGGTTTCATCGCCGCCGTTGATCTTTCGCCGTCCCCAGTGCCGCCATCGAGATCGCCAAACCGCGCCGCGTCGGATCCGTGAAGAGTCATCGCCGTTTCGTCGCCGGAACGCCGTAGCCGAGGTCTTTGTTCTCACGTCCGGTGGAGTTGCGCCGCCGCGTCGCCATCGTCACGTTGAAGCTTTGGAAGCCGTTGGATCTCCAGTGAAGGGTCAAGATCGTGCCGCGCGCCGCATGAACGATGAACGTCTCGTAAGCGGCCGTTAGATCTAGATCCCGCGGCGGGTGTGCTGCCACGTCGCGTGAGATCGGTAGCCGTCCGATCAAACCCGTGCGCTCTAGATCGCACCGTCGTTGCAACCAATCGTGACTCGCCGCGTGTCGGGCGCAAGCATCGAGGCGTCATGGACCGCGTCTGCGGTGAACCAACCCAACGCCGTGGACCGGGTCTATACGCCGGGACACGTGGCAGCGTCCGATTGGTTTGAATCAGGGCTGATGTCACGCTGACGTCATAAATCGATTTTTCAGTATAAAAAGAAATCTGTTAATTTCGAATTTCGATTTTACGATTTGATGTTTATTTCAAATTTCAAAAGGCTATATCTTTTGCATCGTAACTCGGATTTGAGTGATTCAAATTTCTAAAAATTTGTAAAATTAAGATCTATTTAATGGTGAATTTTAATTGATTTTTGGAGTTTAATTGCTCTCTGTTTTGGTATTTATTTGCTTTTCTTCTTCGGTACGCGTAGACGTTGAATTGTGCGACGCTTCGGAGGAAGATCCAGCAACTCAAGAGCAAACTCCAGATCAAGATCAGGACCTATTCCAAGGCAAGTTGTGCTTTGATCATGTTGAACCCATGTTTATAAAATAGCTATGTTTGATTTACACTATTGCATATATTTCAAATATACAACTGTTCCAAATTAGTTTGGGCTTAGCTAAAATACCAGATTGATCTATACCCTACCTTGTCATTGTATGCCATGATCCATTGTCACCCTAGATTGGTTTAATATAGTTGATTAATGACTATAATCAACATTGGAGGTTTAGTTCGTAATAGTTGCTTAGCCATGCCACGTCATCACATGTGTCAGAATCATTGATAATTAATCTTGATTAATGGTATATGGAACAATGTTATGAACTTGTGTGTCATGTGGGATCACACGATGAGATTGAGTTGTTGTGGCGAGTCATGTCACGCAACGATGTTGAATTGTTGATGGCACGTGGTGCTTGGTAATCAACTGGGTGATAATCACTTAGATTGGGGCAAGTGGCAAGGCGCGAGGAGGCCAAGGTGGGCCCGATGGGCGATGGTATGTGGAAGTCTTGCCTTGATCACACTAAGGACTTAACCTTGCAAGCCTTTGACTGAGTCAATCATGCAACCACATGTCCGTATGGGCCACCTTAGCCGAGTAATTTGCAAAGTCTTAATGTTGATACTATCGTGGTCGGTGTGAGTTCCCGGTCGAGTGTAATTCACATGGCGCAAGAGGGGGCCCTGGATGTGGTTTTGAGACCATGATGTTGAAACCTTAGCGGGTAGTACCGGATTAAAGATAGAGCATTGTAAAGGCTTTGTTATAATCTCTCGCCTTTGTGGTGTTTGGTTGTATCACGTGGGTAAAGTGCATAACCTCGGCAGTGTGAAACTATTCGGATAGCCGTGCTCATGGTATTGAGCAATGCTCGGAATTACTGATTAAGGGTTAGTTTAATAAATTGGACAACTTGGTTGGGATGGCAGGATTGCCATATGGAAGATTGGAACTTGATTTAGGATTGGAAACTTGGTTTACTTGAGAAATACTGAATTTATTTATTATTGCTATTCGTTTTACATTCTTTACAATCTATTATTGTATTTGTTCATAAATGCTGCTTATTGCAAAATAGCCATGATAGCCTATCCTTTGGAATAAGCCTTACATATAGATAAATAGAACTGCATTCTGTGCACAACTTGTTGAGTGCTTTAAGTACTCACCCTTGCCAAACAACAATAATCAACAGTTGAAGAATCTACACCTGTGTTGGAAGATGAAGTCCAAGAAGACACGAGTCATTAGGGTCCGAGCCTTGTTGGTTGCCTGTGGTGAACTGATGAGCTATCTACGTTTCTACTTTCCGCTGCTTAATTATTAGTTTATATTCTCAATCTTGCCCTGCGTGGCTTAATAATGTAAGTTGGTCATAAGATCATACATTTAGCTATATCAATAAATGAACTATTATTCTATTATCGTTGTGTATGATGTGATATGTACCAATGTTAAGCTGTGTGCACTAGCGTTGATCCTGGGACTAGTGCGGTAAACACAGTGGGTTCGAATCAGTGGATTCGGGTCCTTACAGAGGTGGTATCAGAGCATACTGACTGTAGGTCTTGGCTCTAGATAGTGTGGAGGTGTCTTGTGAGAGTCCAAAACTATTTTCTAAAGGAAAATCTAGACTTAATTAATAAAACACTCTCGACTCATCTCATTCTCTACTTCTCGCCTTTGCTGAATTTACCGTCTTACTTGCCGTTTCGGGTGGAGAACTTATTCAAAGTTCTTGTGGAGCAGATGCCGATCGTTCCGACCTTTGAGGAGTCAGCTGGCGGCTACGCCATGGAGCTGTGGAGAGTACTTCAGACGCTTGGAGGCTTCTACCGCCCACTTTACCGAGGAGGCAGCTGGACAGTGAACGGTGTACACCGAGGTTTCATTTGCAAGGTAATCATCTACGCTCGGAACGAGGAAACCAAAGAGGCCAATCAACGTCTCCGCCGAAGGTTCTCGTATGAAGTTGCAATTCGGAGGTTGCTCGACTTGCTCTTCGCCGTGTCTGCCGCGACTACGCCGACGAGCTTCACGACTCAGTGTTCCGACTTCACCCAGACGTTCAAGCGTGCCGAAGACGACGGATCGAGGGGAGCGAGTGTGCCACTGCGGTACACCTTGCGGAGTTCGCCCTTGCCCAGGAGGATCATATGAGAGATACTACTCAGGAGCTGGAGACTGTGTACGAGGCACTCAGAGTGGCCGAGCAGGAGCTCGAGGTGACCCGTGCTTCAGCCATCGGGATGATCACTGAGCTGGGAGAGGCCCCGAGGCGCTTGAGGACGAGCTGGAGCGCGTGACTCAGGGAGTTCAGGAGCCAGCTGAGGAGTCCGAGGAGGATCCAGAGGAGCGAGAATGGGAGCCAGAGGGGAGTGCAGACCCCGTTGTTGCAGAAGATCCAGTAGTAGGTCATCAGGATAGGTTCGCTCCGATGCCCGCTCACCCGCCGGTGTATGCGCCGGATCAGCCTCAGCCAGGGTGGCTGGATGAGTGAGTGTCAGCCTTGGAGCTGTGTTGAGACTCGAGTGTGAGTCGCGTCTTTAAGTTAGTCTTTACCTTTTTAGTTGATGTTAAGGTTTCGTGTTTAGTTTGCTTCTTTGTATTGCTGAGTGTGCAGTATGTGTTGCAAAGCTTGTAGGCTTAAATAAGCACCATACCAAGTTAAATAAAGAATTATTTAAGTTTGGGTATGACCTATTTTCCCCGCTTTAGAAAGTCTTACTTCTCATCTATGCTACATCTACCTTTCCTAACCTAAGAGGCAATCGTCAGATGGTGAATACTCGAGGGAACAACGGTGCTTCAGGAAGTAGACTGCGTCAGAATGACAACCCCAATGACGGAGGCAGCCCTCAACCACCGACAGTAGACATGCAGAATCTAGGAGCATTTCTGGCAGCGAAGACTCAACTGATGCAGACAATGATGCAGCAGATGCAGCAGATGACCAATGCAGCAGTAAATCACAACAACCCTGCAACTCAGAACAATCATGGTGGACCTCGACCTATGTCAAAGCTATCAAATTTTATGAGGACTAGGCCACCAACCTTCTCAGGAAATGTGAATCCTTTGGAAGCCGATGACTGGCTTAGGACTATTGAGAAGAAGCTGCACATCACTCAGTGTGAGAGCAATGAGAAGGTGCTCTACGCCTCTCATCAATTGGAAGGAACCGCCGCAGAATGGTGGGAGAATTACTGTGCCGCTCATGGAGCCCCACAAGAGATCACCTGGGAAGAGTTTACTAATGCTTTCTGCCAGTATCATGTTCCGGAGGGAATGATGGACCTTAAGAAGGAAGAGTTCAGAGCTTTGAAGCAAGGAGGCCAACCAGTGGCCGAATACTTGAACAAATTTACTCAGTTAGCTCGCTATGCCCCTGAAGACATAGCGACGGATAAAGCTAGGCAGTCTCGTTTCATGAAGGGGTGAACTCGACTACAGTGGGGTGATTACCCACAATTTTCCAGATTTTCAGGAGCTGGTAAATAAGGCTTTGATCCTAGAAGATAAGCGCAAAGAGCTAGGTGAAAACCGTAAGCGCTTGATGAATAATCAGGGTGGACGTCCAAACCATCTACGTTTGAGGATGTCACCACAAAGAATTTGCTAGATTCCAACCACTAGTGGAAACAAGACATCAACCCCTGCACTCGCCACCCAATCGAGCTTTGACACCAAAGACAGGCAACAATGCACCAGGAGGAAATCAGCAATCCGCAGTGAAGAGATGCTATACTTGCAATGAGCCAGGGCACTTTTCAAATAGGTGTCCACAGAAGGGAGGCATCACGCCAGTTCGTTTCAACCCTGGGAACAACACCCGCTAAGGCACCAACCTCGGGAGAAATCGTGCGCCGAGTCAAGCCGAGCAACCCGCAATCAACGGTGCGTGGAAGGATCAACCACATCACTGCAGATGGAGCTCGAGAAGCTACGGACGTCGTCTTGGGTAAGTTTACGTCAACTCGACTGCCACGCTTTTGTTTGATTACGAGCTTCGCATTCGTTTGTTTCTCAAAGTTTTGCAACCAAGAATGGATTTAAAGTGGTGAATCTTAAGTGTGTGCTCTTAGTCCAAGCCCCAGGATCTGAGCTTAGATCTAGCCTTGGGTGTTTGGGAGCTAAGTTGCTTATGGATGGGATAGAATTCCTAGCGAATCTTATCTTGATAGATGCGCAATCCCTAGACGTCATCCTTGGAATGGATTGGCTGTCTAAGCATAAGGCCGTTTTGGATTGTGGCCGAAGGATCGTGACTTTGGAAGGCCCTAGTGGCAAGAAAGTAGAGTTTCAAGCGACCGCAGTTCGAGATGGGCAGTTAATGGTCAACAGCGTGAAAGCCATCAGCATGGAAGATGTGCCAGTAGCCAGAGAATACCCGGATGTGTTTCGAGAAGATTTGCGGGATTGCCACGGACCGTGATATCGAGTTCGTGATTGAATTAGCACCAGGGACAGCACCGATATCAAAGAGACCATATCGGATGCCTACCGACGAGTTAGTGGAAATGAAGAAGCAGATTGAGGAACTGCAAGAAAAAGGTTTCATTAGACCAAGTTCATCACCGTGGGGAGCCCCGGTTTTGTTTGTTCGTAAAAAGGATGGAAGTCTTAGAATGTGAATTGATTATCGTGCACTTAATGAAGTAACGATCAAGAATAAGTATCCGTTGCCCAGGATCGATGACTTATTTGATCAGTTAAGAGGAGCTGGAGTTTTCTCCAAGATAGATCTTCGTTCAGGATACCATCAGTTGAAGATCCGAGCGGAGGATGTACCTAAGACCGCATTTTCTACGCGATATGGACATTATGAGTTCACAGTCATGTCATTTGGATTGACTAATGCCCGAAAGATATTTCATGAACATGATGAATAAGGTTTTCATGGAATATTTGGATAAGTTTGTTGTAGTCTTCATAGACGATATCTTGGTTTACTCGAAGACAGAGGAAGAGCATGCAGAACATCTCAGAATGGTTTTAGAGAGGCTGAGAGAGCATCAGCTGTATGCTAAGTTTAGCAAGTGTGAATTTTGGAAGGAGAAAGTAGAATTTCTTGGTCATGTAATGACTACTAAAGGAGTAGCAGTTGACCCAAGCAAAGTGGACGCAGTGTTGCATTGGGAGCAACCGAAGTCTGTTACCCAGATCCGTAGTTTTCTGGGAATGGCGGGATATTACCGTCGGTTCATAGAATTAAAGAAGCGTTTAACAACAGCCCCCGTATTAGTGTTGCCAGATGTGCAGAATGGATTTGATATTTATTGCGATGCTTCAAAGCAAGGCTTGGGATGCGTGTTAATGCAGGAAGGCAAAGTTGTTGCTTATGCGTCGAGACAATTAAGACCGCATGAAGTGAATTACCCAACGCATGATTTGGAATTAGTTGCGTAGTGCATGCTTTAAAGATATGGCGTCATTATCTCATAGGAAATAGATGTGAGGTATATACGGATCATAAGAGCACAAATACATATTCACTCAAGCCGATCTCGAATATGAGACAATGAAGATGGCTTGAGCTAATTAAGGATTATAATGTGGGAATCCATTATCATCCCGGAAAAGCCAATGTGGTAGCAGATGCTCTGAGTCGAAAGAGCCATAACGCAAAAACATTGACAATGGAGGATCAACCAGAATTATACAAGGAGTTTCAGAAGTTAAGATTGGAAGTCGTTCCACAAGGAATGATAGCTGCGCTAGAAGTAAAGCCAACACTAGAGGATCAGATTAGAGAAGGTCAACAAGATGACGATAAAATTTCAAAAATCAAGGCTAAAAAGGAAGAAGGCCTAGCCTTAGATTTTACTCTGGATGAACAAGGGACCATGTTCTTCAAAAGTCGAATTTGTGTACCGGATAAAAAGGAGCTGAAACAATTGATTCTTGAGGAAGCTCATGATTCAAAGTACTCAATTCATCCAGGAAGTGCTAAGATGTACCAAGATTTGAAAGAAAGATTCTGGTGGCCAAATATGAAGCGTGAAGTGGCTGAGCATGTTGCTTTATGCGACGTATGTCAGAGGGTAAAAGCCATGCATCAAAGACCATTGGTGCATTGCGGTAGTTAAAAATTCGGAATGGAAGTGGGAGGAAATCGGAATGGATTTTATCACGGTTTACCTAAGACTCGTAAAGGTTACGATTCCATTTGGGTTATAGTGGATCGTCTAACCAAGGTCGCTCATTTCATCCCGATAAAGACCACTTACTCCGAGATCGTTTGGCGGTTGTACATGTCAAGGATTGTATGTCCGCATGGAGTGCCAAAGAAGATTGTGTCGAGAGGTACCCAATTTACCTCGAGATTTTGGAATAAGTTGCACGAAGCAATGGGAACCCGTCTGAATTTGATCTGACATATCACCCGAGACGGATGGTGGTGAAAAGAGTAAATCAGATTTTGGAAGATATGTTGAGAGCTTGTGCTCTAGCGTATGCTACATCTTGGGATAAATGTTTGCCATACGCAGGATTGATTATAATAATAGTTATCAAGCTAGCCTACGATGTCACCATTCGAGGCATTGTATGGGCGTGCTTGTCGTACTCGTTGAATTGGAATGAAACGGGAGAGCGTTGGTGTTTGGACCGATATTCTCGAGGAAGCGAAAGTCAAGTTGCAATGATCGAGAGAGAGGTTGAAGATAGCACACCAAGACGAAGAGTTATGCGAGATAACCGTCGTCGAGATTTGAGTTTTGAACCGAAGATCATGTGTATCTTAGAGTTACCCCTCTTAAGGGCGTTAAAAGATTTCATGTTAAAGGAAGCTTGCGCCAAGATATGTCGGTCCGTTCAAGATTACGGCGATCGAGGAGAGGTAGCTTATCGATTAGAATTGCCTCGATCCTTGGCGAGAGTGCATGATGTATTCCATGTGTCGCGACTTAAGAAGTGTCTCGAGTGCCAACAGAACAAACCCCGTTGGATGCAATAGAGCTGCAGGAAGATTTGATGTACAAAGAGCAACCGGTCCGAATTTTGGATGTTATGGAACGAAAGACCAGAAACAAGTCTATTCGCTTTTGCAGAGTTCAGTGGAGCAATCATTCCGAAAGTGAAGCCACTTGGGAGCGAGAAGAAGATTTGAAGTCTGAATTTCCGAACCTATTCTCTAGTTAGCCCTGAATCTCGGGTCGAGATTCTGTTAAGGAGGGAGGTTTGTAACATCCCAAAATTTGGCCAAATTAAGATTTTATTGCTTAAATGTGCATTTATGATTTTCTGGAATTTATTTAGATTTTTCTGGATTTATTTGAATTAAATATTATTTCAAGTTTATTGCTTTTTATCCAAAAGTATTTAAATCATGCAAAGTTAAAATAAAGTTTTGGTAAAAATATTTTATTTGAGTCCGAATGTCTCACAAGATTTTTGAGATTTTTTTTGGATTTTTCCTGATTATTTTATTGCCTAAAATAAATAAAATGAATTTCTGGGATTATGTTAATTGGAAAACCTTTTGAAAAGCGTGTGAATGATGGCGGGCGGCCCATGCACTTTGTCGCGCCCAGATAACCCGTCGGCGGCGCTTCGCCAAAACCCTAGGCCTAAGAAATCCGACCGTTGGATCGAGACCCAACGGCCGAGATCTCGTCGCGTCGTTGGCCTTCGGGGCCGTTGATTGAGCGACGCGTGGGCGTCTGGATGAAGCCGTCGTCTTCCGAAGTCGCCGCCGAGTCCGCCGCCGCCACGAGCCGTCTTGGTCTGGCCGGACACGCCTTCCGTCTGCGACTATTTAAAGCGCCGACGCGGCAACGCGGAACTCCTCACCTCGCGCCGCGCATCTTTTCCAAAGCCCGAGGCTCTGTGTCGCCGTCGTTCGCGCGAGAGAGCTCGCCGGAGTGAAGGTCCTTGCCGTGGTGGTTTCTGCTCGGTTTCATCGCCGCCGTTGATCTTTCGCCGTCCCCAGTGCCGCCATCGAGATCGCCAAACCGCGCCGCGTCGGATCCGTGAAGAGTCATCGCCGTTTCGTCGCCGGAACGCCGTAGCCGAGGTCTTCGTTCTCACGTCCGGTGGAGTTGCGCCGCCGCGTCGCCATCGTCACGTTGAAGCTTTGGAAGCCGTTGGATCTCCAGTGAAGGGTCAAGATCGTGCCACGTCGCCGCATGAACAGTGAACGTCTCTGGTAAGCGCTGACCGTTAGATCTAGATCCCGCGGCGGTGTGTTTGCCACGTCGCGTGAGATCGGTAGCCGTCCGATCAAACCTGCGCGCTCTAGATCGCACCGTCGTTGCAACCAATCGTGACTCGCCGCGTGTCGGCGCAAGCATCGAGCGTCATGGACGCGTCTGCGGTGAACCAACCAACGCCGTGGACCGGGTCTATCTGGCGGGACACGTGGCGGCGTCCGATTGGTTTGAATCGGGGCTGATGTCACGCTGACGTCATAAATCGATTTTTCGATATAAAAGAAATCTGTTAATTTCAATTTACGATTTTACGATTTGATATTTATTTCAAATTTCAAAGGCTATATCTTTTGCATCGTAACTCGGATTTGAGTGATTCAAATTTCTAAAAATTTGTAAAATTAAGATCTATTTAATGGTGAATTTTAATTGATTTTTGGAGTTTAATTGCTCTCTGTTTTGGTATTTATTTGCTTTTCTTCTTGATGCAGCGTAGACGTTGAATTGTGCGGCGCTTGGGAGGAAGATCCAACAACTCAAGAGCAAACTCAGATCAAGATCAGGACCTATTCAAGGCAAGTTGTGCTTTGATCATGTTGAACCCATGTTTATAAAATAGCTATGTTTGATTTACACTATTGCATATATTTCAAATATACAACTGTTCCAAATTAGTTTGGGCTTAGCTAAAATACCAGATTGATCTATACCCTACCTTGTCATTGTATGCCATGATCCATTGTCACCCTAGATTGGTTTAATATAGTTGATTAATGACTATAATCAACATTGGAGGTTTAGTTCGTAATAGTTGCTTAGCCATGCCACGTCATCACATGTGTCAGAATCATTGATAATTAATCTTGATTAATGGTATATGGAACAATGTTATGAACTTGTGTGTCATGTGGGATCACACGATGAGATTGAGTTGTTGTGGCGAGTCATGTCACATAGCGATGTTGAATTGTTGATGGCACGTGGTGCTTGGTAATCAATCGGGTGATAATCACTTAGATTGGGGCAAGTGGCAAGGGCGAGGAGGCCAAGGTGGGCCCGATGGGCGAGATGGTATGTGGAAGTCTTGCCTTGATCACACTAAGGACTTAACCTTGCAAGCCTTTGACTGAGTCAATCATGCAACCACATATGCAGTATGGGCGACCTAGGTGAGTAATTTGCAAAGTCTTAATGTTGATACTATCGTGGTCGTGTGAGTTCGGGTCGGTGTAATTCACATGGCGCAAGAGGGGCCACGGATGTGGTTTTCAGACCATGATGTTGAAACCTTAGCGGGTAGTACGGATTAAAGATAGAGCATTGTAAAGGCTTTGTTATAATCTCTCGCCTTTGTGGTGTTTGGTTGTATCACGTGGGTAAAGTGCATAACCTCGGCCAGTGTGAAACTATTCGGATAGCCGTGCTCGCGGTATTGAGCAATGCTCGGGAATTACAGTTAAGGGTTAGTTTAATAAATTGGACAACTTGGTTGGGATGGCAGGATTGCCATATGGAAGATTGGAACTTGATTTAGGATTGGAAACTTGGTTTACTTGAGAAATACTGAATTTATTTATTATTGCTATTCGTTTTACATTCTTTACAATCTATTATTGTATTTGTTCATAAATGATGCTTATTGCAAAATAGCCATGATAGCCTATCCTTTGGAATAAGCCTTACATATAGATAAATAGAATCGCATTACATGCACAACTTGTTGAGTGCTTTAAGTACTCACCCTTGCCAAACAACAATAATCAACAGTTGAAGAATCTACACTGTGTTGGAAGATGAAGTCCAAGAAGACCACGAGTCATTAGGGTCCGAGCCTTGTTGGTTGCTGTGGTGAATCGATGAGCTATCTACGTTTCTACTTTCAGCTGCTTAATTATTAGTTTATATTCTCAATCTTGCCCTGCGTGGCTTAATAATGTAAGTTGGTCATAAGATCATACATTTAGCTATATCAATAAATGAACTATTATTCTATTATCGTTGTGTATGATGTGATATGTACCAATGTTAAGCTGTGTGCACTAGCGTTGATCCTGGGACTAGTGCGGTAAACACAGTGGGTTCGAATCAGTGGATTCGGGTCCTTACACTAGCGCCGTTGGTCGTCGTCTCCTTCAAGAGTATCTTGAGCTCCTTGGGGGCTTCCTCCAGTTGGGAGATGACTTGGTCCCTGCTCAGTGGCCTCTCGCCTCCGGGATGAAGCAACCTCAGCAGCAGCTCAGAGGCCTCGCGAAGCTTGGAGAAAGACGTTTCAAGGGCCTCAACCCTCTCGTTATAAGCGGCGTATTGCGCCCGCGTCTTGAACTTGTAGTCTGTAAGCAAAACTGATTATCAAGAAATGCCAAGAAGGTAACGAAGACAAAGGAGGACCAAGCTACTGAGCTTACCTTCTAACTCCTTCTCCGACTTCAACTTAGAGGCCTCTGAGGCCTTGAGTTGCTCTTGAAGCTTTGCAACAGTGGAATCCCGAGCTGACATGTAAGGACCCGAATCCACTGATTCGAACCCACTGTGTTTACCGCACTAGTCCCAGGATCAACGCTAGTGCACACAGCTTAACATTGGTACATATCACATCATACACAACGATAATAGAATAATAGTTCATTTATTGATATAGCTAAATGTATGATCTTATGACCAACTTACATTATTAAGCCACGCAGGGCATGACTGAAAATATAACTAATAATTAAGCAGCGGAAAGTAGAAAACGTAGATAGCTCATCAGTTCACCACAGGCAACTGACAAGGCTCGGACCCTAATGACTCGTGTCTTCCTGGATTTCATCTTCCAAAACAGGTGTAGATTCTTCAACTGTTGATTATTGTTGTTTGGCAAGGGTGAGTACTTAAGCACTCAACAAGTTGTGCACAGAATGCAATTCTATGTATCTATATGCAAGACTTATTCCAATGGATAGGCTATCATGGTTATTTTGCAATAAGCAGCATTTATGAACAAATACAGTAAATAGATTGTAAAACTGTAAAACAAATATCAATAGTAAATAAATTCAGTATTTCTCAAGTAAACCAAGTTTCCAATCCTAAGTCAAATTCCATCTTCCATATGGCATTCCGCCATCCCAACCAAGTTGTCCAATTAATTAAGCTAACCCTTAACTGTAATTCCCGAGCATTACTCAATACCGCGAGCACGGCTATCCGAATAGTTTCACACTCTGCAGAGGTTATGCACTTTACCCACGTGATACAACCAAACACCACCAAGGCGAGTGATTATAACAAAGCCTTTACAATGCTCTGGCTTACCCCGATACTACCCGCTAAGGTTTCAACACCGTGGGACTGGTTACCACATCCGGGCCCCCTCTTGCGCCATGTGAATTACACCATAACTCGAACTCACACCAACCACGATAGTACCGAAATTAAGACATTGCAAATTACTCACTAGGCTGCCCATACGGACATGTGGTTGCATGATTGACTCAGTCAAAGGCTTGCAAGGTTAAGTCCTTAGTGTGATCAAGGCAAGACATCCACATACCTCCGCCCATCGGGCCCACCTTGGCATACTCGCCTTGTCACTTGCCCCAATCTAAATGATTATCACCCGGTTGATTACCAAGCACCACGTGCCATCAACAATTCAACATCGCTGCGTGACATGACTCGCCACAACAACTCAATCTCATCGTGTGATCCCACATGACACACAAGTTCATAACATTGTTCCATATTCCATTAAGCAAGATTAATTATCAATGATTCGACACATGTGATGACGTGGCAAGGCTAAGCAACTAATACGGCTAAACCTCCAATGTTGATCATAATTACTAATCAACTATATTAAACCAATCTAGGTGACAATAAATCATGGCATACAATGGCAAGGTAGGGTATAGATCAATCTGGTATATTAGCTAAGCCCAATATAATTTGAAACAGTTGTATACTTGAAATATATGCACTAGTGTAAATCAAACATAGCAATTTTATAAACATGGGTTCAACATGATCAAAGCACAACTTGCCTTAGAATAGGTCCTGATCTGGTTCTGAAACTTGCTCTTGAGTTGCTGGATCTTCCTCCGAAGCGTCGCACAATTCAACGTCTACACGTACCGAAGAAGAAAAGCAAATAAATACCAAAACAGAGAGCAATTGAACTCCAAAAATCAAATAAAATTCACCATTAAATATATCTCAATTTTACAAATTTTTAGAAATTTGAATCACTCAAATCCGAGTTACGATGCAAAAGATACAGCCTTTTGAAGTTTGAAATAAATACTGAAATTGCAAAAATCAGAAAATCCGATTTAACAGATGTATTTTTATTCCGAAAATAGATTACTGCATCATCATGACGTCACCATGACGCCAGCGCTGAACCGGACCAATCAGAAACCGACGCGTGGCCTCGGTGCATAGACCGGTCCACGCGTCGCTACCGGTCCACGGCGAACCCGGCCCATGACACTTCGGCGCCTGCGCCTCCACGCGGCGGCACCCGATTGGCTGCAGCGACGGTGCCATCCGATGCACCTAGATCTCATCGGACGGCTGCCGATCGAAGCACACGCGGCAAAATCTCAGGCGAGGGTTTTAGATCTAACGGTCAGCGATTAACGAAGGCTTACGGCTCACCGAGTCCACGCGGTTGAATCTGGGACGTTGGGCGACGATCGGACGGTCCAAATCTTCTCCCGCTGCTAATGGCGCCGCCGAGACGAAACTCACCGGCGATGAAGACGACGACGCTCTGCGAGGCGTTCCGGCGAGCTCTGGACAACGAGGCCTTGCGGTTTTGATGCAGCGCGGAACGGGGAATTCAACGCACCCAAGGGTTCCTTAAATAGGTGCACGGAGAGGCGTGCGGGTGAAGGACACGGACTCCGAGTCCACCGGAGACACGGCGGCGCGGCGGAAGAATCCGAAATGGAGACGACAAACGAGAACCCTCCGATGACAGATGAACGGCTGAGATTCGCGGAGACGTGGCTGGATCAGATCCGCCCGAACCAACTAACGAACACGATTCAACCTTTCCCAAACCGGTACGACTTAATCTTGACCGTGCGATTCCGATCCTACGTCAACTGGAGCTAGGGTTTGAGTTTTACACGCGATGGCTCCTGACCGTCCGATGGAAGATCAAGGGCTGCGGCTGCGCACCTCCACTCATGGGCCAACTGGGCCGCACCGACGCGGGTTTCCAACGCATGCTGTTGGGCTTCGCCCAACATCGTTTCATTGATTTTCCAATGATTTCCTATTTAAAATAATTCCAGAGATTCATTTTATTTATTTTAAGCAATAAAACTATTAGGAAAAATCCAGGAAAAATCTCAAAAATACTTTGAGACATTCTGGACTTAAATAAAATATTTTTGGCAAAACTTTATTTTAACTTTGCATAGATTTAAATAAGTTTGAATAAAAGGCAATAAACTTGAAATAAGAATTAATTCAAATAAATCCAAAAAAATCCAAATAAATTCCAGAAAAACACAAATGCACTTTTAAGCAATAAAATAACATTTGGAAAAAAAAATTTGGGATGTTACATGACACGGAGATAAGGAAATCAAAAGACCGAATGATTGAACAAAAGCGTGGGGTGGTCCAGGAAATATTTACCTCGAAGGGAGCAAACGACGTCCAGCTTCTCCTGCCGCAGGGATTTCTGCTCTTCCCGCAACACCAGGACCTCCGACCGAAGAGCTCGCAGCTCGTC
Organism: Otatea glauca; assembly: GCA_036346275.1. Classification (NCBI taxonomy): domain Eukaryota; kingdom Viridiplantae; phylum Streptophyta; class Magnoliopsida; order Poales; family Poaceae; genus Otatea; species Otatea glauca. The sequence goes on from CM070724.1 coordinate 23,508,823, forward strand.
TGCATGTCCAGCCTTGATCTGCTCCAAGTCGGCCAGATATTCCTTGCACGTCCTGACCTCCAGGAGCATCTTCTGGAGGTACTCGGACTTCTTTTCAGAGCGTTCTCCCAATTTCTGTAACCATCGCAGGGGAATGTGAGAACATGCTAACCGGCACAAGCACGAAGGTGATAAGAGTAGTGAAAGTATTACTCGGGCCAGGCGGGCACAAGTGGTGGCATGACTGTAAAAGTCATTCCTTTCTCTCTCCTCCTCCGAGTCATCCAGGAACTTCAAGCCGTCTTCCTCATCAACCCACGTGGTTTTCATTATGAGTTGAGGATGGGCAAGAGTTGGCGGAACTCGGGAGATCTCTTCAACCTCGAGGGATGGACAAGAGATCGGCTCTTGAGCGGTAGGACCTGACGCCGAAGCATGGGGTGTCGGTGAAGGCGGCTGGGGCTCGGTGGGCGCTCCTGTGTCCACAGGCGAGGCCTTCTCAACCAAGACATGAACACCCTGGGGCTCAGTTTCTTTAGTGGCCCCGGACGGCATCTCGACAGGAACATCGTACGAAGGATTCCTACAAGAAGAACGATCAGTAAATAAGCCGACAAAACGCGTCGAATAAGAGTCGATGGGGCATCAAACCTGTTGGACTTCTTCATTCTCATTGGGGGCTTCTTTCGAGTAGCAGAGCCACTCTCGGAGGGAACACTCGGGGCATTACCAACTGGAACCCTGGGCTCCTCCCGACTGCCCGAGTCTCTCGGATTCGGACTTGGCTGTACCACGGGCTCGTGGGGAAGGGGAGCCGAAGGCACTGGGGCTCGTGCTAGCGATTCCTAAATTTTGGGACCACCAGTCGGGCGTCGGGGCTTCGCAGGGTCCTTGGTAACCGCTTTCTTCCCCTTCTTGGCGATGGGATCTCCGGCCGGGGAGCTCGCAGGACGTTTAAAAGGAGCGCTCTTATGAACGGGCATCTCCAGGAGAGGCGCATCGCTAAAGAAAGCCAACCGATCCTGAAAAGGAGTATTACAACTGTTAAATGACATTCAAAGACCAATGTCGAAATCTATCAGCTAAACTTTCTCACCTTAGGAGGATGGTGTGATACAGTAAACGATTTTGGGCATTTGGCGGTGGACATCTCTACGCTCGGGATGAAAAAGTCACCTACCCGAGCATACACCTGCTCCTTCGACACTACTTCGGGCAGTTCCCGGGTCGGATCGTCCTTACCTTCAAATGCGTATCCTAGATGGACTCGCTCCTTCAGAGGTTGTATCCGGTGAGTAGCGAAATGGAGGGCGAGGCCAACTCCCGTGAGACCATCTTCCTTCAATTGCTCAATCAGCGCCAAGAGATCATGCACCTAGTCCATGTCCGCAGTATTGGGAGCAGATACCCAAGAAAGGGACGCCTTAGGCCGGCGCCCGACAAAAGAGGGGAGGGCAGGATCGGGATTGGCACAGTAGAACCACTCCTGGTGCCAGCCTTTATTGAAAGTTTTGAAGGGAATAGCAAAGTAGTTTTTCTTCAACCCCTCCCGCAACTGAAATCTGGCTCCCCCAATTACCTTGGGGTCGCTCTTTAAGGGATAAGGTTTCAAAAGGTAGAAATGGCGAAAGAGATCGAAAAGGGGGTGGATGCCCAAGAAAGCCTCATAGAGGTGAACAAAGAGAGAGATCTGCAAGATGGAATTGGGATTCAAGTTCACCAACTCAATGCCGTAAAAGAAGAGGAGATTGCGAAGAAAGGCGCAGGCTGGAAGGCGCAGCCCGCGTTGAAAGAAAGACTCAAAAACCACAATCTCTTTGGAACGGGGGGTAGGGATGGATTCACCTGCGGCCGGTCGTGCGGAGATCAAGGACAGGGCTGGAAGAACCCCGTCATCCACCATGGATTGCAACCGCTCTTTCGTCGTCACCGAGGTGGTCCAATCTTGAGGCAAAGGCTGTGAGGAGGTGTCTTTGGAAGAATGAGAAGACATTTTCGGAGGAAAAGATCAACGGCAGTGCAAAGATGCGAGCGCAACAGCAGTTAACCGTAGCGGCGGAGAAGGCGGAGAGACAAAGAAAGCAGAAGAGGCAGGCGTATGCGATGGAAAAAATGAACCATCGGCTTAGTCTTTAAAGAGGGAAAATTAGGTTTTCGCCGAATCGGCGGGAAAGAGATTGACCTTGCTCTATGCTTCGTAATGATTTGCTAGCCTGGCGTCCTGACATACAGAGGCAGTTATGGTTTGACCAAGTCATTTTTGGGACATGTTGCTCCCCACGATGGGATGTTTAACCACTTATCGAACTAAGCGAGACGTGGGTGTCCTCCAGTTTGGATTAAAAATATCTTCTTGTGATATGCCCCACGTTGGGTCGCTAGGTGGTTACCGCATGACGGAATCATATATCACGAGTTGAGCCTGATAAGGCACGGTTCCAATGGTATGCCCCAAGATGGGTCGATAAGCTGTGTGTCGTAATAAACGAGTACAGATACCGTTCGGATAAACCTTGATATGTCCCAAGTCAGACCAAAGCTGTATCCTACACCAGTCGGATATAGGTATCACTCGCCATGGTGAGAAAATCGTCGCTCAAGTCGAGCCTAAGCTATATCCTACAGCAGTCGGATATGGGTATCACTCGGCCAAGAGCCACGTATATATGACACGCTCCAAGTCGAGCCTAAGCTATATCCTACAGCAGTCGGATATGGGTGTCACTCGGCCACGAGCCAAGAAAATCCTGATACGCTCCAAGCCGAGCCTAAGCTATATCCTACAGCAGTCGAATGTGGGTATTACTCGGCCAAGAGCCACGCAAATCCTAACATGTCCCAAGTCGGACCTAAGGTATATCCCGCGACAATTGGATATGGATATCGCCCGACCAAAGAGCCATGCAAGCTTCGATAAATACCCCAAGTTGGGTCTAAGCTACGTCTAAACGACAATCATGGAAAAACGCTTGGAAAAGGTACTTCTTTATTATATATAAATTCCTCAGGCATTGTGCCTGGGAAAATATTACATTTACAGGGGCCCTAGACTTCTCCGCGGCGCACCCGGCCGAGCGCCTCCACAAGAGCCTCCCTAGCCCTGTAGAGGGCAGGGAAGATCTCGAGGAAGGTGTCGACGGCGACACAGTCGCGGGTAACGGCCTCTTCTTCGGCCAATTCGGCCATGGCGAAGTCGAAGAATGCCCATTCTTCGGCAAGCTCAGGGTCCCGGTCGTCCATGTAATTCCTCATGAAGAAGCTAGAGCTTGGTGTAAGGAAGAGGAGGACTAAGCGAGAAGGAATGCATTCTACAAGCGTTGGTTTGCTTTTTATAGCCGATACGGCAAAGTTGAAGTAAATGCAAGAATGTAAAGACATCAGAAGCCGAGGAGACTTGGAGTTAAGATGGTTCAGAAGCCAAAGAGGTTTTTGGAAAATGAATTGACACAAGAGGTCAAAACAAACTTCGAAGACTGTCCAGGGTTATATTCGAGTCCTTCATAATCCTCTTGCTACAAAAGAAAAGAATTCAAATCAAGGAAGAAATCAGTCAGAGGTTTATGCTGGAAGCTGAAAGCGCGAATCCAAGTTGAGTCCCAGATAAAGATATAGCAACCGGATCATGAATCACTCGAAGGCTATTGTGGAATATATGAAACCAGGTGTCTTCATATCGGCCCAGAAGTGCCTAAGGGAGAGACAGGGCCGAGAGGAAGGCCCAAAGGATGAAGCTCCGCGCCAAGCCTTGTTGCCGTACGGAAGAGGATACATCCTATAGACTGTTGAACATGTATTTAGATATAAAAGATACGATTGTAACCCGAGTTGTTAGCAGGGTAGATAAAGATGTAAACTCTATCCTGTAACAGATTAGTATCCAATAACCGATCGGAATCCCTTAACCGATCGGGACTCTGTAAACCGCCCCACCCCCATTATATGAGCTCGCATCATAGAGCTCACGAGCAATCTTAGATCCAAGAGATCCACATAATCCCAGCACACAGGACTAGGGTATTACCTCCTCCGTCAAAGGCCTGAACCTGTCTAAACCTTTGTCTTGTGTGACCTTCGAGTTTGAGATCTAGCGCCTGCCCCATAAATTTATTGCCGACTACAAAAGTCGATAGGATGTTTTAGATTGGAAGCAACCTAAGTCAGTTCCAGATGTCAGAAGTTTTCTTGGTCTAGCAGGCTATTATCGACGTTTCATTGAGGGTTTCTCTAAGATAGCCAGACCTCTCACTCAACTCTTGAAGAAGGGAAAGAGGTTTGAATGGACGAAATCTTGTGAGCAGAGTTTTCAGGAATTGAAGAAGAGGTTAACTTCAGCACCTGTGCTTATTCTGCCAGATATTCGAAAGGATTTTGAAGTTTTCTATGATGCTTCAAAGATAGGTCTTGGTTGTGTTCTGATGCACGAAGGAAAAGTTATAGCGTATGCTTCAAGACAGCTGCGACCCCATGAGGAAAACTACCCAACTCATGACTTGGAGTTAGCTGCAGTTGTTCATGCAGTCAAGCTTTGGAGGCATTATCTTATTGGTAATCGATGCGAGATCTACACAGATCATAAGAGTTTGAAGTACATTTTCACTTAGTCTGATCTCAATTTAATGCAGAGAAGATGGTTGGAGTTGATTAAAGACTATGACGTCAGCATTCATTATCATCCGGGGAAAGCTAATGTTGTTGCAGATGCTTTGAGTAGGAAGAGTTATTGCAACAATATTATGGTTTTAGAAAGTCAGCCAGCACTTCATGAAGAATTCCAACGTCTCAATCTGGAATTAGTGAATGAAGGTTGTATTTTTAATGTGGAGTGCACTTAACCTTGGATGATCAGATTAGAGAAGCTCAAAAGGATGACAGTGGTATTGCAGACATAAAGAGTGATCTGGAGAAAGGAAAATCTTCTGGATTTTCTGAGGATGAGAAAGGTACCATTTGGTTTGGAAAAAGAATTGTAGTTCCTAACCAAAAAGAGATCAAGGATGCGATTTTAAAGGAGGCTCATGATTCTGTTTATTCTATTCATCCGGGAAGTACGAAAATGTACTCGGACTTGAAAGAAAAATATTGGTTGTCGAATATGAAAAGGGAAGTTGCTGCATTCGTGGCTCGTTGTGATATTTGTCAGTTAGTTAAAGCAGAGCATCAGAGACCAGCAGGATTGTTACAACCCATGCAGATTCCTATTTGAAAATAGGAAGAAATTGAAATGGATTTCATTACTGGACTTCCCAGAACTAAGTCTGGATATGATTCTGTTTGGGTCATTGTGGATAGGTTGACAAAAGTTGCACATTTTATTCCGGTGAAGACCACCTATTCTGGCGATAAACTTGTAGAGTTGTACATGGCAAAAATAGTATGTTTGCATGGAGTGCCAAAGAAGATCGTGTCAGACCGTGGTTCTCAGTTTCCCTCAAGGTTCTGGCAGGAATTGCATGAAGTATTGGGCACAAATCTGAATTTTAGTACTGCTTACTATCCTCAGACAGATGGTCAAACAGAAAGGATAAATCAAATTTTAGAAGATATGCTGAGAACTTGTGCGTTGACATATAGTGCCTCTTGGGATCAGAATTTGCCGTATACAGAATTCTCCTACAACAACAGTTATCAGTCAAGTTTAAAGATGGCACCTTTTGAAGCTCTTTACGGAAGAAAATGCCGAACACCGTTGTATTGGAAAGAGACAAAGGGTGGACAAGTAATCGGGCCTGATATTCTAAAGGAAGCAGAAGAGCAAGTCAGAGTGATTCGTCAGAATTTAAAAATAGCTCAGTCAAGGCAGAAAAGTTATGCTGATAATCGTCGTCGGGATTTAAGCTTTGCACCTGGTGATCATGTGTATCTGAAAGTTTCACCCCTAAAGGGAATGCGTCGTTTCAGAATCAGCGAAAAGCTTGCACCTCGCTATATCGGTTCATTCCCAGTGGTTGCCAGAAGAGAAGTTGCTTATAAATTAAAACTTACTTCGCAGTTGTTAGATGTGCATGATGTCTTCCATGTTTCTTAGCTGAAGAAATGCCTTCGAGTGCCAGAAGAACAGTTGCCGTTCAAAGAGATGGAACTGAAGGAGAATCTCTCTTATCCCGAGTATCCGGTCAGAATCTTGGATGAAGCAGAGCGTAGAACCAGAAGCCGTGTGATCAAGTTTTACAAGGTTCAGTGGAGCAATCATTCCGAGAAGGAAGCAACCTGGGAGCGTGAAGAGGATCTTAGAGCTGAGTTTCTCGATCTTTTTCTTTCTCTGTCTGAATCTCGGGGTCAAGATTCTCTCTAGGGGGTAGGTTTGTAACATCCTATTTTTGGTGCTTTTGCCAAAAAATAATTTAAATTAATTAATTCTAGGATTTGGATTTTATTTGGAGTTTTAGTTAACCTGGCATTCTTTTCCATCCAAAAATGGAATTTATTCCATTCGCGTTCGGAAATTTCATTTCCATCCAGAAATCCAAAATTCAAATCCAATTCCATAATTCTCTAAAAATTTCGAAACCAATTTTGTTAGGTTCAAATATTCCATAGTATTTTTGAGAATTTTTTCAAGATTTTTAGAGCATTCTTGCTATGTTATCCTTCGTGCTTTCTTCTCAGTACTATTCATTTAGATCCACCTGTCAGCGCTGCTACAGTATTCGTCTTCAACCTCCAGACTGCTACATTCCCGTATGCCTCCCCTTTTCAAAGCCCTTGGAAAAATAGCCATAACTCCCTCATTTTCGCATCAAGTGAGAGTTGAAGCGTTGCGACCGCATTGATGCAACGACTCAATCCCCGGACGTTGCTCTCACCCATTCAAGCCGGATTTGGTGCAATAAGCAATTAAGTCCGATTTAGTGCTCTCTTGATGTCTCGGCCGTTTCTCAATCTTTTCGCGTGCTTCCACTTCCTATAGATGCGTCTCACCTTCCTCTACGTCGTGCTCACCATTTCCCTTTGTTTCCTCAAACTTTCCCTCTCCAAAACTCGCGAAAACCGCAGCCCCGACGTCGACCAAAGACACCGTGAGCCAACTTTTGGTCCGGTGAGTTATTTGAAGTTCCATTCACGTCACTTTGTGCACATTGTTGTCAGGAGCATAACCCCTCAAGAAAATTCAGATTTCGTCAAGTTTTGACTCCGAATTTCGCATTTGAACGTCGTCGGTCAGAGCTCCGTTCGTCGTCGATTACTCTCAATCCGGTAAGCCTCTTCAAAATCTGATCATACCTTTGGATTCGCGGCGTCGAGCTCTACATGATGCTCACCTTATTTTCCCCATTCCGCCGTCGGCACCACTCCCATGGCCGAACCACCTTGGTTGTGCTCTATAGTTTCATCGAGTACTGTAGCTACAGTGCTATTTTTCATTTTTTTGAATTTTCTTTCCAATCCAACTTCAAATGACCCATTCTCTTCCGTCGTAATTCCAAATCGAGTGATTCTAGTTTCTAAATTCAAGCTCTTTCTGCCAGTACTAATTTTATAATTTTCAGATTTTATTTGTTTTATTTTATTTATTGGTCGCTCCGTTTTGCTCGTAGTCGAAGAAACTGCTGTCGTCGCCGAAGAAAGTGCCTATCTACCAAAGGACCCTTCTCTCATCATCAACGAAGACAAGTCTCCATGACGCATGTTGATCCCATGTTTTATAAATGCGTGACAATGTTTTACAATTTGCATCGCTATTTATTTAAAAGATGATGTTAATTTTAGGTTGGTAGTTAATCCCAATTGTTATTACCACCTTGATATTGGAATCCTTGATTGTTGTAACTCTAGGTTACTATGATATGTCATAATAATAATATGTTATGATATATTTTGTTTAATGCGCTAGATGTGCTTAAATGCAAAGTCGATCAAATACCTATGGATGGGTTACTTTGAAACTGTGAAAAATTATGAATTTGAAAAGTTGTGGCGATATATATGCCGTTGTATTTGCAGACTAAAAATGAAAATAATTTAGACTTGGGCGAATCGGTTTGTCTGACGGGTGCGGATGGAGCACTGGTTTTTGTTGTGTTTGTGCCGCCCAAGTCAATTAAGGACCGACGCTTGTGATTGTCCATTCTAAGCACAACTGTACAATCATATGTCTAAATGGGTACGACCTGGCTGAATAATTTGTAATAATTTAACTTAGACTCGCCAGATGGAGGAATGTGGGTGCCGGATGGAGGCAAGTTTGTTTTTCCCAAACGGTGCAAGAGGGGGCTTCTGTACTGGGTGGATGGAACCCTAACAGCGGTGCAACCTCAGCGGGTGGAGTCTGGTTAGATTATTGCATTGTAAAAGCCTTGTCATGATCTCTCTGCCAACACACCAAAGGAAGTGTGCTTGTTGCGCATGGCAACAAGAGACGATCATGTCTTGTTGGTAAAGCTGTACACCTCTGCAGAGTGTAAAACTATTCGAATAGCCGTGCCTATGGTCAAGGGCAAGCAAAGAATGCTTTCATATTGGTAGACTTTGTTTTTGGTTTTAAAAACTAATGTTTTGGGATCCAGGAGTGGTTAGAACTTAGGATGTATTTACAGTGGCTAGAGCGGTCAGTGGTTGGAACTGCTTTTTGAATCATGACGGATGTAGTCATGTGATGGTTAAACAAGATCTTTTAAAATGGGCGGATAGAGCCTGTATACTAGTGTTGGTGGTTGGAACCTTCACTAGAGCTATAAATAATTTCAATTGTACAAATAGTTGTTAAAACTGCTTTGTAAAAATTATTAATAATAATGTTTGATAAATCTGGCTTTATGCAAAAGAACCATATTAAGCCATCTTTGGAAGGCCTTGCATCTTGCATTTTTCCTAGACTTGCTGATTACGTTTGTACTCATATGCTACAATAAACTCTTTCGTCAGAAGCTTTCCAAGATGCTACGAATGATTGTGAGTTCTACGATGTGGAGTACGATGAAGACAATCCAGAGAGCTAGGCGCACGTTTCTTTTCAGTCGACTGCCTGTGGTGTTTATTAACTTTACCAATTTACTTCTTATTTCCGCTACTGTAAACTTAAGGTCATGTGCCCTGGTTTTGTAATAATGGCTTTTCGGCCGGTATTCAGTATTTATCTTTTCAATTTTTGCTTTTCGGTTATGATTCATCACTGTGAACTGTGTGTACTAGCGTTGATCTGGGATTAGTACAGAAATACACAGGGAATTCTGGATAGCAAATCTGGGGTCCCACAATTTCTTAAGCTCAATTGTTCACATAATGGGTTTTAGCTACCATAACGCTTAGGGTTATGTCCATACCAGGATTCAGATGAAAAGCAAGTTGTAATAAGAATATTTTTCCAAATTATGATAGTCCATATCCTAAAGAGAACTTCTAGGCTAATCTTCACAAAATTTGCATTTAGATGAGATGTTTTACAGGCTGCTGAAAAGCATTAAGTGTTTCTAAAGTCTACGCGATAAAGGTTCAGTTTTCGTTTTAAGTTTGTGGCTGCACCTTACAAGATTATTCAACCATTTTTCAGGAATTAGCAGGGGATATCTCTAAGGGTGTTTTAAAGTTGGTTCCACGATATTTCGCTTTTATCAGCGATGTTTTTCATATAAGTGAATATTAAGGCCTAATGTGGGCTTAATTCAACATTGCACAAGAATGAGATATTTTTGCATAACCAGAAATTGTATCACTTTTCAAGGTCCTTGGATTTGGTTTCGTCAAATTTGAAGTTCGTTTACGAAAGTTCCGACTATTTGTACTATTCAGTATTGAAACTTCGACTACTAAACATTTGATGCCAACAATAGAAAAGCTTAATTATTTTTAAATATTTGGGATTCTTGGAAAAACTAGTTTCATTATTTTTATACTTAGTTTGTGATGGTTCCATATTAATCATACTTCAAGCCTTCATCATATAATTGAGCTCATTTAATTCACAGAGACCGAAACTAATATATTTTTACATATTCAGGTTCTAAATGATTTTTCACGAATTTATAAACTTGTCTCATTAAATATGGAGGTTCCTAGCAGAAGTTACAAGTGTTTGAATTTGCTACGGCTGAAAAATTGCTGAAATTGAAAAACTTTCCACTTAGGGAAAGTACGCTTTGTTTTAACGAAAGCGCCTTCCGTTTTTTGCAAGAACTTAAACAGCGCTTCACATATTGACGTGCGGGCTCCATTGGCAGTGACCGCAAGAGACAAAAGGGAAGGGGAGGTTGACGGCCGGGTCCTACGAGTCGGTGAGAGAAAAACAGAAGGGGTTGGTCCTGGCCTCGCCGGCGGCGAAGTACGGCCGGAGCGGCCGAATAGGCAGCACAGTGAGCAAGAGAGGAGAGAGGTGAACGTAGGGGTGCTGTCCGTTGAGGTTGATCGGTGGCGAGGCGGCCTGGCGACAGAAGGGGATAAGATCGGCGGTGCGGCTTCGCCGGAGAGGAAGAAGGAGTGGCGCAGGGGCTCGGCTCGGTGGTGGAGGGGCTCCAGTGGGTGGAGAGAAAGCAGACAGGCAGCTGCGGTGCGGCGGGGATGGCCCGAGGTGCTCCACCACCTTGCGCCGGAGGTGGAGAAGAACGTGGCCGAGGTGACGGTGTTCCGGTCTCCGTAAGCAGCAAATGAGGAACGGGAAGCGATCAGCGCACTAAGCTCGCCCGAGGTGGAGAAAAATGGAGGAAGGCATGAGGGCTTGGCTAGCTTTTATGCGAGGTGCTGTGGAGAAGGTGAGGTCCAGCATGGGCGAGGCCGACCGGCGATGCCGCGTGGTGGGATCGCTCTGCTGCGCGGTTGCGCGCGGCATGGGCGTAAGGAGGAGGGAGAACAGGGAGAGAGGAGAAGGAAGGAGGAGGCCGTGGCCGGCTGGCCGGTGGGGCCCAAAGCCAGTCGAGCCCAGTGGCAGTGAGCCGAGTGCAACCCTGTGACATTCCATCGAACACAACGCGCGCGAACTCTAGCACTGAGAGGAAAATTCTGGGCAGAATTTAGTTGGGATTTGACAAGGTTCAACAGTGGTGCTAGGGTGTTTGAAAATTTCTACAAATTTTTTTCTGGTAGTCCAAAAGCTCTACTTTCAATTTTCTTTAGTTTCATCTTATTCCCTGCTGTGGTGTTCAAATGAAAAATCCCAAAATTCGACTGATTTCAAACTATTTTTGATTTTTTTTAAAATACTCAAATGATGTGCAAAAATTCTGGAACAAATATATTTATTCATGTAATGTATTCTATTATTTTATAAAATCATTTACCATATGTGTTGTTTGATATTTTTATGAGTTTCTTTAATGTGTTAGTTTAGGTATTAAAAGATATTAACTCAACAATATAATTTGGGAATAAAAGGAATAATTACATGAAAAAATTCAAATGAAAAACTCAAGTATGCAATAAAATCATGACAAGTTACTTTGTTTATTTTGCTCAATTTCTGGGATGTTACAAATAGCCACTGATCTTGGGACTAATATTGTATGCATATGGAACCCATAGTTGATATTTCATACCAAAAATGGGGGCCTTACTGTCGGGGATCGGTCACCTTGACACATGTTCAGGCCCTCCCGGGGAGCTTTAGGCCTTTCTCCCCCGAGCTCGGAGGATGCTGACTCCCGCGACCTCTTCGCCCTCGGCCCAGCCTCCAGCGTAGTAATCTCCTTTTTATATGACCTTTCTCCCCTGCGTGGGAACTAGGGCCACCCGCTCTTGTCAGTTCCCCTGCGTGGGAACTAGGGTCACCTACTCCCGTCAACTCATAGACAACCACCCGACATCAGCCTCGAGGTCAGCGCCAAGGGTCTATTAAAGCGCCAGACCACCCCGGTCGGAAAGAGAGACACGACACAGCAGAAACCAAAGGGGGTGCGCAGACACGTCTGCAGACACACTTGTACACCACACCATCCATCGAGCTCCCCTCGGTCGTCACTTCCGAGCAACCCCGAGGTCGAGCTCCCCCTTTGTTCTCCCCCGAGGAGCTTTTAGCCACCTTTCACCTACGTGCAAGACTGGAGTAGAGTTATTACCCGACCCAGGAGGCTCGAACCGGTATAAATACTGTGTCTCCTGTCCGATTGTTGTTCTCTCCCGAGCTGTGCACCTATTGACGCTCTCTCTTTCCCGGACGAGCAGGACTTTGGGCCTCGCCCCTTGCACGATCCTTTCCCCCTTCTTTGCGGTCGACGGTCCCGATCGTCGGCACATACATTCTATCACCATTTGAAATGGCGATAGAAGATTTGTTACCAATTCATTTGGCATAAGAGGCTCTGTCGCTATTTCATTTGGCAACATAGCTTCTGTCGCCATTAGGGATAGATGTCTGTTTTGTTACGGATTAAATTAGCTGACAGGTTATTTTGTCATGGTTTCATTTGGTCGACAAGGTTAAGACTTTCGTCGTCAAATGAAATGGCGATAGAACCATATCGTCAATTCATTTGGCGATAGAGATATATTTTTGTAATTTTTTCGGTATATTGTTTTTATAAAATTATTTAAAAAATGTATTATTTAAAAAATTCGAACTAACCATACGTGACTAAATATGTTAATGGACCTCCTGGGCCAGCTGGCCCTAATGGGCTTTCAATTTAGGTAAAGTGTCAACATAATTGGGCCGTTATAAATGCGCCAATATACAACAAAGAGAAAGTTTTCTAAACTTTTTAAACTCAATTTTGAGAAAGTTTTGCGTCAAAATCGATTCTTATATTTGAAATGTTGAATGGCGATCACATTGGTGGTGGTTTAATGCAAATGGGGAAGACATGAAATTCCAGGTAGAAAATTAGTGCAAATGGGGAACACATGTTGGATATGGAATGATGGATGATAGAAAATCTTCCATGATTTTCTGCATCAAATATCTATTCTTCCATTTAATGCATGGGACACAATTTATAATGATTGTTGACTCATTCAAGTTTAACGAATCAAACATAGGATATCTAACTTACATAATTTTAATTCTTGATTTATATAAAATTGGATGTCAATTTTTTAGTTTGGAATTTTATTTCATGGTGTTAAAAATGCTTTAAGTTTAGACAATTCATGGTTTATTTTTTTCTAGTTTTGATAACACATTTAAAGTCCAATTTTCAACTTATATACTTCAAATTTAATTTTAATACAATTTCATTTTAAATATTGAGTTTAACTTAATTCATGGTTAATTTTAGTTCTCCGGGCAGTGATTCAGTGTAAATAGAAAATCTTCCAAAAAAACTGCGCATCAAATGTTCAGTTTCCCTTAGGGTGTAACAGAACTTATATCGATTATCACCGCTTCCTTGTTTGAATGGATCGAACTTAGCTTACAAATTTACATATTTTTTATTCTGAACTTATGTAAGTTTGGATGTGAATTTTTTTGTTTGGATTTTTAATTCATATCGTTGAAAAGCTTTAAGCTTTGACAATTTAAGATTTATTTTTTTCTTGTTATAATAACATGTATTTAAATTCCAAGTTTCAACATAAATACTTCAAATTTAATTTAATACCAGTTTCATTTTAAATCGTGGGTTTAATCCAATTACCGGATAATTTCAGTTCTCTTGTTAGTGATTCAATGTAAATTCTCCAGGTGGACATGTTTAATGACAAAATAAAGGTGACGAATGTGCTGGATGGAACAATGACTGAAAATCTGACAAAAACATGCGGATCAAATGTCAGTCTTGCATTTAGAATGTGAAGAAAATTCCTAAGAATAAAATTCATGCCAGGATTGCGTGCAATAAATCAAATGAATTGGCTGCAATGAATACATGCCCTCGCACAAGCACCAGCTCCATGCATAAAAACCCCTCGTGCACTCCTCCATCAACATCGTAGCAGCGATCCCTCGATCTCTGGCAGACGACCATGGCCAAACTTACCGAGATCTTCCGCGCCGTTACACACCTATCCTTGTTCTTCACCGCCCTCCAGACCCAAGGTTAGTATCTCTGTCCTGTGATCATGTTCTACTGAATCTTCATTCTGTCACACGCATGGAGAGATATTTACAGTTGTTGGTCAACATGTCACACCTATCACCTATGGAGAGCAAAGCAGGGAAGAAGAAGCCTTCGACGCTGCAGAATACGTCCCGGTGCAGCCATTGAAGACGATGCAGCAGGTGGTGCTCCCCGACGAGGATCACATAAGGAGGGTGTGCAAGGAGTGCATCTGCTGCAAGAACGGCAACCAGAAGGAATGCTCCGCGATGAAGTGCAGCACCGAGCTAGCCTGCAAACATTCCGGGGGCTCCACCGGACACCTGCGGAGATGTTAAGTTCCTGTACTGTGGCTGCTACAACTGCAGCTAGCAAACTAGCTAGCTCGCTGATCCATCGATCCTAGCCTCGAACCCGATCATGACAGAGTGATTTTCTCTTGTTACCTTGTAGAAATAAACCTTGAGGAATGTGTTGTTCACAGAGCTAAGTCTTACTCACTGGAAGGTCTAGGATAGAGTTGTTTCTTTCTGTTATTTGGTTTGTGCACGAACTCATGACTTGTATGAATCAGGGTTTTACTTACCGGTAACAGAAAAATACCGGAGGTCAGCGATAAACAGGATTATCGGATTTATCAGAATTCTATTGGCGATAGACAAAATTTTTCGGTCAAAATTTAAAAAAATTTTGGCTCAATTTGTCTAGAAAATCACGTAGATTGTATCCAAACTATTTGACACAAAAAAATAACACATATATAATAGATAAATAAGATAATATCACACGTTTATAGCATATACTTAACACACTCAATGCAAAAAATCATATAAGCTCATGTACATATGGATAGTATATTGACTGAGACTGAAAGAGAGGTCGAGAGGGAATAGATGGCGGGCCGGGCGTTAATTTTGGGCCGTCGGGAGGCGTGCGTTCAAAAAATGCCGATAAATTTGACCGATAATTAATTTTACCGGACCTCACCGATAAACAGGAAAATCGGATTTATCGGAACTCTTATCGCCGATAATGTTTTCCCTGGTATGAATATCGTGCACGTAGAGTTGAGCCAGTCAGCGAGCCTATCTCGCGCTGAGGCCATGCCGCTTGATGCGGTCTGGGCAACGGCGAACGTGGGATGGCACGTTCGTTCCGGATCGCGCTGAAGTGAGCTGATGTATCGTCAATAAAACGAGATGCAATAGAGTTAGAAAAGCTGCGTCTTTGACGGAGCACCAAAACCTCTCACTCTCCTGTGACTGTTTCTGTGTTCTCTGCTAGTGATCGCCGGAGTTCCGGCTAACATTTGGTATCAGAGCAATCTACGTTCCCGGTCGGCAGGTCGCGCTTTGGCAGACATCGTGATGTCTCAAGCACGTTCTGCGTCGCCGCGTCCCTCACCTTTGCGCTCCGGTGGCCGCGCGGAAAGCAGCGGCGCGAGCAGGTCAACGGGTGGATTAGTCATCCATCGTGTCGTACGAGAGGCAGGAGGAGCGGCGAACTTCCCCGTGATCATGAAGACGAACTACGGTGATTGGGCCCTCCTGATGAAGGTGAAGATGCAGGTACGGGGGCTCTGGAACGCCATCAAACCTGGCGGCGTCGATATCATGGAAGACAGGATGGTTCTCGACATCATCTGCAGCGCTGCTCCGCCTGAGATGATTTCGACCCTAGCGGTGAAGTCTTCGGCAAGGGAAGCATGGGAAGCCATCAAGACCATGCGAGTCGGAGATGATCGCGTCCGCAATGCGAGCGCGCAGAGGCTTCGGAATTAGTTCGAATCGCTCGCCTTCCACGACGGCGAGGCGGTGGAGGATTTTGCTCTGCGGCTAACCGGGATGGTGAACCAGCTCACGATGCTTGGCGACCCCGAGCCGCCAACAAAAGTGGTGGCCAGGTATCTCCATGCTGTTCCGTCCAGATACTCGCAGGTGGTAATTGCGATTGAGACTCTACTCGATATCTCCACTCTGACGGTGGAGGAGGTGACCGGAAGGCTCAAAGCTGTTGAAGATCGAGATCAACCACCGACCGTGTCCGCGGGCGCGAAGCTGTATCTCACAGAGGAAGAATGGACCGCGCGCGGGAAGCAACAGGACCCAGGTGGAGACCGCGGAGGTTCCAACAGCGGCAATGGTGCTCAGCAGAAGCGACGCGCACGCGGACGATGTGGGAAAGGCTTCAGCAGCAAGGAGAGTGGCTCTGGGCTAGGGTCAGTCAGCAAGGATACTTGCCGCAACTGTGGGAAAGGTGGCCACTGGGCCAGGGACTGCTGGTCCAAGCCCAGGCGCGCCGAAGCCCACGTAGCACAAGCAGAAGAAGATGATGGCCCTGCTCTCTTCTTCGCTGCGACAACATTCGCCTCGCCGTCACCACTAATATTCTCGGAGCCACGCCGTACATCATCGCCGGAGCCACACCACACTGAGGTGGTGGTCTGGCGACCGCAATGGGGGTCCAGCGCGGGGCTCCCAGTACCGTCGCCCCTCGAGGAAGTGCATCTGGTGGAGCAGAAGGTCCTGGCGCAGCTCGACGATGATGGCGACCGCGACTCCGACCTCTGGTACCTAGATACCGGGGCCACGAATCACATGTCCGGCATGCGGGAGGTCTTCACCGAGCTAGACTCTGGCATCCACGGATCCGTCCGATTTGGGGACGGATCTGTAGCTGCGATAGAAGGCCGAGACACCATCCTCTTCGAGGCGAGGACCGGAGAGCATCAGCGCCTCACCGAAGTCTACCTCATCCCGAGACTCACGACCAACATCGTGAGCATCGGCCAACTCGACGAAGGGGGCTGCAAGGTGCACATTGAAGACGGCGTTCTCCAGATCTGGGACAAGAGTCGGCGACTGGTGGCGCGGGTATTGCGCTCTTCAACTCGTCTGTACCTGCTTCGGCTTATTGCCACTCGGCTAGTGTGCCTCCTCGCACAGCACGGTGACTCGGCATGGCGTTGGCACGAGAGGTTCGGGCACCTCCACTTCGACGCGTTGAAGAAACTGGCGCGAGACAAGATGGTGCGCGGACTGCCGTGTATCGACCACGTCGAGCAACTCTGCGACTGCTGCGTGGCAACAAAGCAACGTCGTACCTCCTTCCCACAGAAGACACAGTATCGGGCGCAGAGTCGGCTGGACTTGGTTCATGACGACCTATGCGGGCCCATCTCGCCAGCAACACCTGGAGGGAGGCGGCACTTCCTGCTGCTCGTCGATGACAACTCACAATTCATGTGGATCATGCTTCTCAGTTCCAAGGACCAGGCTCCAGGCTGCATCAAGAACTGGCAAGCATCCGTTGAGGCGGAGACAGGACGTGTGCTGCGCGTTTTATGCACTGACAACGAAGGAGAATTCACTTCAGTAGAATTTTGGGAGTATTGTGCAGGGAGGGGAGTGCGGCGACATTTCTGTACGCCATACTCGCCGCAGCAGAACGGAGTTGTGGAACGCAGGAACCAGATGGTGGTGGCGATGGCAAGAAGCTTGCTCAAGGGCAGAGGTGTGTCGGCACACTTCTGGGGAGAAGCAGTCCTGACGGCTATGTATCTGCTCAACAGGGCACCGACGAAAAGTCTTGCCAGCAAGACCCCATATGAGGCCTGGCATGGCTTGATGCTGGCGGTGCACCATCTGCGTGTCTTCGGGTGCGTGGCACATGTGAAGAACGTGAAGCCGCATCTGAAGAAACTTGAAGATAGAAGCTCGAAGATGGTTCTCATCGGCTATGAGCCAGGAATAAAGGCATATCGTGTCTACGATCCGGTGGCGCAGCGAGTTCATGTCTCGCGTGACATCATCTTCGATGAGAGTGCAGCATGGCCATGGGACGATCAGTATCTTGATGGCGGTCGCCAGGAGTTCACCGTCGAGTTCTTCGGGGTGGAGGCCCAGCCTGACCTCCACTTAGCAACGCCGAAAACGCCATCCTCGCCATCGACTACATCTGGTACACCAACCTCGACATCTACTTCGCCGGTGCATATGGCCTCACTGACATCCCCTGGATCGCCAGAGACGCCGCCAGATACTTCATCTGGGGGTAGCAATGCTGGGCTGCCACTAGACACCGACCATGACAGCAGCTGTCCACTTAGGATACGCATGCTTGACGACATCATCGGGCAAGCAGAAGTCCCGGGTCTGGCATGTCGAGAGCTGGACTACAAGGAGCTTCTGTTGGTGGCGGGAGAGGGGCCGGCTGCTTTCGTCGAAGCAAAGCGCCACGAGGCATGGCGTCAGGCCATGCTGGAAGAAATGGCAGCCATCGAGCGGAACAAGACCTGGCGACTCACTGAGCTCCCATCTGGGCATCGCCCGATTGGGCTCAAATGGGTCTGTAAGCTGAAGAAGGATGCGCAGGGTGAAGTGATCAAGCACAAGGCGAGACTAGTCGCGAAAGGGTATGTCCAGAAGCAGGGGGTGGATTTTGACGACGTGTTCGCGCCGGTGGCGCGGCTCGAGTCAGTTCGTCTACTTTTGGCCATGGCAGCACAGGAGGGATGGATCGTTCATCATATGGACGTGAAATCTGCCTTCCTCAACGGGGAGCTCAGCGAGGAGGTATATGTCGCACAGCCCCCTGGCTTTGTCGCTGAAGGGGTGGAGAACAAGGTGCTGCGGCTCGACAAGGCCTTATATGGGCTACGCCAGGCTCCTCGTGCCTGGAACATCAAGCTGGACCAGAGCCTTGTCGAGCTCGGCTTCCAACAAAGTGTCTGCGAGCATGGAGTCTACACTCGGGGAATTGGAATGTCTCACCTTCTCATTGGTGTTTATGTCGACGATTTAATTATCACTGGTGCAGATGTGGAAGAGATTGACAATTTCAAGAGGGAGATGACACGGCTATTTCAGATGAGTGATCTTTGTACTCTGAGCTTCTATCTTGGAATAGAGGTGAAGCAGAGTGTTGATGGTATCACACTGAATCAGAGTGCATATGCTGCGCGCATTCTTGACAAGGCGGGTATGGCGGGTAGCAACTCTGTGCATGTGCCCATGGAGCCCCGCTTCAAACTGAGCAAGGAGAGTTCGACCCCGGTGTGACAGATGCTACTAAGTACCGAAGTATCGTAGGCAACCTGCGATACTTGGTGAACACTCGTCCGGATCTCGCGTATTCAATGGGATACGTGAGTCGTTTTATGGAGAAACTGACCACTGAACATCTGGCGGCAGTCAAGCGTGTTCTGCGCTACGTCATTGGGACACTTAAGTATGGGTGCTACTATGGCAAGAATACTGGCATGGCACAGCTGATCGGCTACAGCGACAGCGACATGGCTGGAGATCTGGACACCTGCAAGAGTACAACTGGAGTCCTTTTTCTCCTTGGATCAAGCGCGATTAGCTGGCAGTCACAGAAGCAGCGTGTTGTGGCATTGAGTTCGTGTGAAGCCGAGTACATTGCAGCCACCACAGCGGCTTGTCAAGGCGTGTGGTTGGCACAGCTGCTGGCTGAGTTGAAGGAGGATGAAGCAAAGCCGTTTACACTCAAGATTGATAATCAGTCCGCCATTGCTCTGATCAAGAATCCGGTGTTCCATGATAGGAGCAAGCATATCGACACAAGGTATCACTATATACGTGAGTGCGTGGAAGATGGCAAGCTCAAGGTGGAGGCAATTGGGACTGGTGGGCAACTGGCGGACATACTGACCAAACCACTGGGACGGATCAAGTTCATGGAACAGAGGTCCAAGCTCGGCATTGTTGAGGTCAAGTGAGCAAGACTTAAGGGGGTGAAATGTTGTTCACAAAGCTAAGTCTTACTCTCTGGAAGGTCTAGGATAGAGTTGTTTCTTTCTGTTATTTGGTTTGTGCACGAACTCATGACTTGTATGAATATCGTGCACGTAGAGTTGAGCCAGTAAGCGAGCCTATCTCGCGCTGAGTGCGTCTGGCGCTGAGGCCATGCCGCTTGACGCGGTCTGGGCAACGGCGAACGTGGGATGGCACGTTCGTTCCGGATCGCGCTGAAGTGAGCTGATGTATCGTCAATAAAACGAGATGCAATAGAGTTAGAAAAGCTGCGTCTTTGACGGAGCACCAAAACCTCTCACTCTCCTGTGACTGTTTCTGTGTTCTCTGCTAGTGATCGCCGGAGTTCCGGCTAACAGAATGAAGGGATGATGTAATGATAGAGGAAGAAACATATTATCGGTTGAAAATGTTGAATCCCCTTTTCTGGTGCTTAAAAGTTTTGACATGCAATTTTCGTTTCTAGCTTGTCGTGATGTGCAAGGCTGTGGCTTGTGATAAGGCATGCGCCTATGCCACCAACGATGAAGATTCCCAAGAGAGAATGTAATAACAAGGAAGGAAAGACAGAAATTTGTGTAATAAAATGGCAGTTATCAGTAGCCTTCGATCTCAGAGGAAACAAAGGTAGTTCGAATATACAAATTCGGATCCTCCGTATATATCATACTAGTTCAGGATCATGCTAGTGCACACAGGCTTAACATAGATGAATATCACATTTATACATAGCGAAAACATAAATAAAGACTCCATATATTAATTATAACTTGTTGATTGACTTTATGGTCAACTTACAAGATTGAGCCACGCAGGGGTAAACTAAGAACATTAAACAGACATTACAACGGAAATATCGGGACCCGAATATGCAAATCTAGACCCTCTGTGTATATCACACTAGTTCAGGATCACGCTAATGCACACAGACTCAATATAAATGAATATCACAATCATACACAACGGAAACATAATAAAAGATATCATATATTGAATAATACCTATTGAATGACCTTATGGTCAACTTACATGACTATGCCTCGCAAGGCTAAACTGAATAACACGTTAAATTGTAGCGGAATGAAAACGTTGATAAACCTATCAGTATACTACAGGCAACCGACAGGGCTCGCACCCTAAACATTCGTCTCCTCGTGTTACTCCTCTTCAAGAGTTGGTGTAGATTTTTCCACAACTAGTGATTTTATTGATGGTAAGGGTGAGTACATAAAGCACTCAACAAATTATGCACAGAATGCAATTCTAACATAACTATATGCAAGACTTATTCTAAAAAAATGGTTAACATAGTTATTTTACAGTAAAGTAGTATTTATGAATAAATACAACAATAGATTGAAAATATAGTAAAAAAATAACAGTAATAATAACTTCCAACATTTCTCAAGTAAACATAGCATCCAGCCCTAAGTCAATTCCAAACCTTCCAATGGCAACCTACCATCACAACCAAGTTTTCATTTTATAAAGCTAATCCTTGACTGTAATTTTCGAGCATTGCTCAATACCACGAGTACGGCTATCCAAATAGATTTTACACTCTACAGAGGTTATGCGCTTTACCCACACGACATGACCAATCTCTTTGATGCCAAGCTATTAACACACTTCCTTTAGTGTGTCGGCAGAGAGATCATGACAAAACTTTTTAGAAAACCTTTATCCCAACATTGACCCTCTAGGTAAGCCGTACACTATCCCTTCCCTCAGCGAAGGTAAAGGTTAGAACCGACATACCATTGGATTGATGTGAGACCGCAGTACTCCACATCCTCCGATATAACCACACTTACATGTATCCACACTTCCATGTGATTATCCACTTGAGGTATCACATGTCAAGATATCGGTAATCCTACTTAGTTAGGTCCGTCTCATACTAGACATGTGATTGCATGCTTGACTCAGTTCAAATGCTTGCAAGGTTAAGTCCTTAATTGACTGAGGCAAGACTTCCACAATCCTCTGCCATTCTTGGCCCACCTTGGCACACTGCTCCTTGCCACTTGCCCCAATCTAAATTTTGTACCACCCCAGTTGATTACCATGCACCACATGCATCAACAAGTCAACATCGTTTCGTGACACATGTCACTACAAAACAACATCATCGTGTGACAGCAACTGACACACTTTCCATAAATATGTTCCATATTCCATTAGTCAAGATTCACTTTTGTTAATCCAAAAGACATGTGTTGTACGTGGCATGGCTAAGCAAACTAAACACGATCTAACCAACCCATGCTGATTACTAATATTAACCAATTAATAATGAACCATCCCAGGGTGACCAATAATCATGGCATACAAATGACAAGGTAGGGTATAATTCAAATGGACATATTAACTAATTCCCAAACTATTTTGAAACAGTTGTACAAATAAAAATAACATGCAATAATGTAAATCAACATAGCAATTTTTGTAAACTGGGTTCAACAAGATCAAAGCACAACTTGTCTTAGAAAAGCCCTTATTCTTGCATTGGACCTTGGTGTTGCGTCAACGATTTCCCCCTTGGACGCTCCGAACACTTTGACGTCTACGCGCAACGAGAGAAAACTCTAGAAAACACCAAAATAGAGAGCAAACAAATTCAAAAAATCAAATAAAAATTACAATTAAATATATCTCAATTTTACAAATTTTTATAAATTTGAATCAACTCAATCAGAGCTCGTATGAGGGAGAACGGGCTCTCGAAAGATTCAAAAATATAAAAACCAGAAAATTAGAAAATACCGAATTAATTGAATTATTTTTAAATTGAAAAACCCCTTTTATGACGTATGCTGGTGTCATCCCCAGACTGAACCAACCCAAGGCCGACATGTGGCGATGGTTATTGGACCAAATCCATGGCATTTCCCTGGTCTATGGTGAACCTGGTCCATTGACCCGGCTACCTCTGACCACTGGGCCCGCTACGGTGCTAACTCAGAATGCTGACCGGAACGCCACACAAGCGCCACGCAAGCAACACATAAGCTTTAATGCGACACGGCGCTCATGTGTCGCCCACGTAGCGACCACGTCATCTAAACTTGTGAGCTTCCATGGGCGAGGTCAATGGCTGCGCCACGCTGGAGCCAAAGACAACGAAGACGAAACTGCGACATGGCTATGCATATTCCATTATTCAAGATTAAATTTGATGATTCAAGTACATGTGATAACGTGGCATGGCTAAGCATATTAACACGATCTAACCAACTCGTGTTGATTTTAGTATTAACAAACTAATAAAGACCCATTTAGGGTGACAAATAAATCATGGACTACAAATGAACGGTAGGGTATAGATCAAATTGGTAGATTAGCTAAGTTCGAATTTATTTGAAACAGTTGTACACATGAAATAATATGCAATAAGGTTAAAACAATATAGCGATTTTATAAATATGGGTTCAACATGATCAAATCACAACTTGCCTTGAAAAAGGCTGTGATCTTGATCTAGAACGTGCTCTTGAGTTGATGGATCTTTCTCGGATGCGTCGCACAACTCAACGTCTACATGAATCAAGAGAGAACCAAATAAACATCAAAATAGAGATCAAAAACTCCAAAAATCAAATAAAATTTACCATTAAATATATCTCAATTTTACAAATTTTTAGAAACTTGACTCACCTCAACTGGAGCTCGTATGAGGGAGAACGGGCTCGTAGAAGATTCAAAAATCTAAAAATCAGAAAAATTGTAAAAACAATAATAATCTGAATTATTTTTATATTGAAAACTCCTTTATTGCGTCATGCTGACGTCAGTGTTGAACCGAGCCGACCAGAGGCTGACACGTAGCCTCAGTCCATGGACCGAGTCACCATGGTCCACCGTGAACTACTGCCACTGTTCCATGGTCCAGATGACGCAAGCCTGACGTAGTGCCGACGTCAGCGCTACACGCGGCTCAACGCCAACGCGACACGTGGCGACACACTGGGGTGCCACATGGAAGCAATCCATCAGCACCTTGATTCAATCCGGACCGTCCATTCAAATGCACGGCCAAATTTGGATACTGCACTGAGGACATGCGGCATGCCATGGACAAGCACACGCGTCACCCATCTAATGCGACTCTATAGATTGAATGGTCAGAAACATGTGGCGAAGGTCCGGCCATGGCACGGCGTAAAGGTTACTGATCTTGGGGAAGACGAAGTCCACGACGATGATTCGGTGTCTCCCAAGCATCCCCGAGCAGTGGATCTAAAAGAGTATGCAACGATGAACTCGTCGACGATGTTGGCGACGACAGAAGAGCAGCGACGATGAAGATCTTCTCAAACCAAAGTGTCGAAACCTCCTTCGTACTCTAGCGAACTCCTGGGCATGATCTACGGTGATTCTCACAAAACAATTCCGTACAAAAGCTGTGGCGTGGGGTCAGCTTGCCTTTTAAAGGCCTCGGCGGCTATGTTGCGCCTGGAAACCCGAAGCGTCATGGCGGAGGAGTCCTCAAAGAGCACGACAGCGCAAATCCGAGTCCTACGCGGAGATGATGACTACGGATCGTCCGATCGCTAACGAACGGCCAAGATCTTATCTGACGTGGCGTTATCCAAACCTTCCACAATGATCTACTGGCTGGAATCTTGGCAATCCATGACCGCATGTGCGAGATCCAACAATATCCACTTCTTAGGGTTTCCTGATGAAAAAGACCCTCTGATCAAAATCCAACAGCAATCAACACGACTTCTAAAAACTAGGCCAAAAGGGCCACCTAGCGCCGCACGAACATGGGCCGCACGCGAACAATTATGGGCCAGGCCCAACACAGTTTCGAGGATTTCCTAGACCTTTTTGATTTAATTTAATTCCCAAAAATATATTAGTCCGTTTAAAGCAATAAAATATCAGGAAAAATCCAAAAAAATTGTCATAAATATTTTGAGACATTTTGAACCCAAATAAAATATTTTCAAATAAAATTTATTTAATTTTATCTATAATTAATTAGTTTTTCTAAAATGGCCAATATACATAATTTAAAATAAATTCCAATAAAAATCCAAAAAATAAAATAAATTCAGAAAAATCACAAATAACATAGTAAATTAAATAAAAGGACAAAATTTGGGATGTTACTGATAGGTTCCACAATGACAATCTGAATCAGATGCTGCGGGATGAAGAAGGGAACTGTGATGAGCGGGAGTATGTAAAATTCCAAGGCTTGATGGATGACTCGAAGAAACCTTTGTTCCTGGGCTGCAAGTCCAAGTACACAAGGTTATCATCCATATTGGAACTGTTGAAATTAAAGGCAAGCAACGGTTGATCCGACAAGAGTTTCACGACGTTGTTTGGTCTATTAGTGGACATGCTTCTAGAGGGAAACGAGTTACCGACAACCACCTATAAAGCCAAGAAGGTTCTTTGTCCCTTGAGAATGGAAGTAGAAAGAATACATGCCTGTCCGAACGACTGTATCCTCTACTACAAAGAGTAAGCAAACTTACATGTTTGTCCGGTGTGCAACGCATCCCAGTACAAGCATAAAGATAGATTAGATGATGACGACGAGGGTATCGAGGTGAAGAAAGGACCTCCTACTAAGGTGATATGGTATCTGCTAAGGTGGTATGGTACAAAGCCAAGAAGGTTCTTTGTCCCTTGGGAATGAAAGTAGAAAGAATACATGCCTGTCCGAACGACTATATCCTCTACCGAAAAGAGTACGCAAACTTACATGTTTGTCCGATGTGCAACGCATCCCAGTACAAGCATAAAGATAGATTAGATGACGACGACGAGGGTATCGAGGTGAAGAAAGGACCTCCTGCTAAGTTGATATGGTATCTGCCTATAATTCCCTATTTGAAGCGTTTGTTTGCGAACCCAAAAGAGGCAAAACTGCTTTGGTGGCACTCGGATGAGCGTAAGAATGATTGAATGATAAGGCACCCTGCTGATTCCACCCAGTGGAGAAACATCGATAGGAGGTTTGAAGAATTCGCAGCGAATCCGAGGAATATAAGGTTCGGATTGAGTGCGGACGGGATGAATCTTTTTGGTAATATGAACAGCCGTCATAGCACTTGGCACATGAATCTCTGTATCTACAACCTTTCTCCTTGGTTGTCTATGAAGCGGAAGTACATTTTTTCGTCTATACTCATCCAATGCCCAAAGCAACCTGGGAACGATATTGATGTGTACCTAGCACCATTGGTGCAAGATCTGAACACACTATGGGCTCTTGGGGTACAGGTATGGGATGCTCACAAACGAGAGTACTTCACTTTATATTGTGTGTTGTTCTGCACTATAATTGATTATCCTGCCCATGCTAACCTGTCGGGGCAGAGTACAAAAGGAGCCAAAGCCTATAATCACTGCTTGGATGATACCAAGAGTGTGTGGCTGAATTACTCACGCAAAATCGTGTACATGTGTCACCATAGGTTCCTTTGGAGGAATCACCCATACCGCTAGATGGAGAAACAATTCGAGGGAACGACCGAAGACGGTTTAGCTCCAAAGCCTTTAAGCGGGACAAATATTTATGATATGGTTAAGAACTTGGATGTTGCGCTTGAAAATGGACGTAAATCGAGGACCCGTGAGAAGAGCATGCAGAAGAAGAGATCAATATTTTGGGACATACCTTATTGAGAGCACCTAGAAGTTCGGCACTGCATCGACGTCATATACGTAGAGAAAAATGTCTGTGATAGCTTGATTGGTCTCTTACTGAACATTAAGTACAAAACAAAGGATGGTATCAATGCACGGCTTGACTTGGTCGATATGGGCATCAGATCAGAGTTAGCACCAAAAGAGACCGATAAAGGCCGAACGTACTACGAACCTACTTGTTACACTCTGTCCAAGGCCAAGAGAATGGAATTGTCGGTGCTTGCAGGCCGAGGTGGTAATGACTCTATGTAATCTTGAGATGTATTTCCCTCCGTCGTTTTTTGATATCATGGTTCGTCTCATTGTTCACATTGTGAGGGAGATAAAGATGTGTGGGCCCGTGTTCCTACATAGCATGTAATCGTTCGAGAGGTACATGGGAATTCTCAAGTCCTACGTACGGAATTGATCTCGACTGGAGGGTAGCATTGTTGAAGGTTATACAACCGAAGAGGTCATCAAATTCTGCGTGGATTACATGGCTCAGGTCGAACCGATAGGTGTGCCTCGATCCCGCCATAAGGGGAGGCTCCATGGTATCGGGACCATCGAAAGGAAAGAAATCACGCCTGATCCAGCTACGTGCACTAAAGACCATTTCATGGTTTTGCAATACATGGCTGTTGTAGCCCCATATATCGATGAGCACAAGAACTAGCTACAGCAAGAGAATTCATCACGGCAGGAGTCCTGGATCATCAGACATCATAACCTTCAATTCAATAGATAGTTGAACGAGCGAAAACTCATCACTAGAAGCTCGTTAGGTGATATGCTGATATGGTTAGCAAAAGGGCCAACATTTACAGTTGTAATATGGAAAGGATACGACTTAAATGGATACATATTTTACACGAGAGATCGGGACATGAAGAGCACAAACCAGAACAACGGTGTTCGCATAGATGCGCTGAATACCGCTGGGTCGATGAGGAGCTCGTACTATGGGTTCATTGAGGAAATTTGGGAGCTTGACTACATACTATTCAAGATTCCCTTATTTCGGTGCCGTTGGGTTCACCTGCAGCACGTGAAGGTTGACAAGTATGGTGTCACAACTGTGGACCTTGAACGTGTCATACCAAGACGAACCATATGTTCTCGCTAACCAAGTTGTTCAAGTCTTCTATGTAATCGATCCGTCCAACAAGAAGCGCCACGTGGTTCTTTAGGGAAAGAGGAGGATTGTCGGAGTTGAGAATGTGGTAGATGAGGAAGAATACAATCAGTTTGACGAGTTGCCTCCTATCGGTACTAGCATCACAGTTTAGGAAGATCAACCGGAGGAAGCTAGCTACACCCATGTCGATCATCGTGAAGGGCTAATTTTTATACATAAGAATAGGCAAGTGGAGTTATGATGAGGTCGTCATGTTTATTTCAAGTGTACCTGTATTATAATTAATGAGATGTATCTACGTGTTATAATTAATAAGATGTATATCCGTATTATAATTAATGAGATGTACGTATGTGTTATAATTAATTAGATGTACGCATGTGTTATAAATAATGACACTAACTTAAGTAAATAATTAATGAGTTGTATGAAGTTTAACTCATCGCAGATGGTTTTATAATTAATGAGATGTACGTAAACTTGAGTAAAAAACTACTTAAAAACAAGGCTTGCAAAAAACTACTTAAAAAGAACTACTTAAAAAAGGCTTAAAAAACTACATACAAAAAAACTTGCTTAAAAAAATACTTACAAAAATTCCTTAGAAAAAACTGGCTTAAAAAATTTAATTAAAAAAATAGGACTCATCACAGACCGTCTGCGATCCAACGACAAACCCTTATCCGGCCTCTTGCCCTTGTCTCTTTGCCACGCCCTAGCTTGCTTGTGCCCACGTCGGCTTCGTCTCTAACCCTATCCTCCGCCACGCCTGCGCCTCCACCGGCGCCCTAGCCCTAGACTCCCCACACCCTAGCCCGGCCTCCCTCCACCCTAGCCCTAGCCCTCGTCGGCTTCGTCTCTAGTCCTAGCACGCGGCCCCTCTCGACGACGCCCTCCCCCGCAGCCCCCTCGGTAGCGCCCTCCCCCACGCCCCCCGACGACGTCCTTCCCCACACCCTCTCCCTCTCGGTGGCGCCCTATCACTCCGCTCCAGCCTCTCCCCACACCCACGTTGCCCCCGACTGGCCTCTCCCCGCACCGCACGTCGCCCGACTCCGCCTGCGTCGGCTTTGTCTCCCTCGGATCCGCCCTCGTAGGCTTCGTCTCCTCGTCTCTGCCCTCACCGGTTGTTCTCCCCCGCCTTCGCCTATGCCAGTTAGTCTCCCTGCACAGCCTCTCCCTCGCCGGTGCGCCAAGGTACTGCTGTAGTATAGTATCTCTAATATCTTGACAACCCATGTAACTATTTGCTTCGCTACGCATTCAGATATTATTTGCAACAATGTTAACTTTGGCTATGTGTCTTGATGTCTTCCAAGATTAAGTCTTGAAAGGAATTGATTTGACCTAAAGGGAGGAGTAGGGTGGCGCCTGCACGAGGGGCTTAATCCATAAGCTTTTATGGCATTTGAGTTCCCTCATAGTATATTAGTCTAGTAGAGGTTCCAATTCAAGATGGAAGCCTTCTTCAATTAAACCTTTTTATAGAATTGCTCACTTCTGTTTTTTTGATAAAATTATTAAGCCTTTATGTGTAGTCAACAAGTAATGTTTATTCCATGCTTTATGGTCATTACCGGATACATAGCCTGTCTTATGAAAAGGCACCATATGATAGCAATGCTGCTTCTAGGAAACTTCTCTCATTGTATGCTCACTGGAAATTGAACAAGACAAACTCTTCACTTCTATGATAATATTGGGCTGAGGTGCATTCTGATTTTACTTAAGTTTATGCCTTTCTTTCCAATGTTAATTGGTAGATTACACTGTCTTGTGATTCACCCTGTTCTAATTTGTTTGTAAAACATTAAGCTCTTGTCCAATACATCTTCTCAAATCTAATTGCAATGAAACTCTCAAGAATCTCACCAGTCTTCTGAGCCATAGTTCACTCTCTTAGAAATGACAAGATGATCAATCACTTACATAGTTATTTGTCTAACTTGAAGCCATTGGTTCTGCCACTTTCTTTTGTTCCTGTTTTTTTCCCTCAAAAAACACCTACTTTGTTGGCATGAATCTCGATTGTTGTAGTATTATGTCCCTCAAAAAACACCTACTTTGTCGGGACCCGGATTTGCAAATCCGAAACCCTCTGTGTATATTGCACTAGTCCAGAATCACGCTAGTGCACACAGTGGAAACATAGATGAAATACCATTCCATACAACGAATTAATTAAGAAGAAGCAAATTATTATTAAATAAAGCAAACGACCTTATGGTCAATGTTTACACCATTATGCCTTAAGGGCTTAAGAAACAAATACTATTGCAAATGAAAAGATAAATTGAACCATTCGACATGCCACGTGCAATCGTCTGGGAACGCCTTCCTAATCCACGTAGTCTTCATAGAATTCCTCCTCATGATATTCATTATCTCCTTCAAAGAATCGATCAACAAGGGCATAAAGCCGTGAGTACAAAGGTACTCGACAAGTCGTAGGGAAATGATGCAATATATTTATGCACGGCTTGACAACGATGGCTATATAGTTCTTTTGCGAAAGCGATAACTTGAATTGAAATACAATAAATAGATTGAAAGCATATTTATGAAAACATAAATAAATAATCGATAGATCAATGATAGACAACAAAACAACGAAGAACTCCCGCTCACATCCCAACAATTCCACATTCCACATTTTATGAAACACTCTATACCCCGTGTGAAATTCCGGGCTTGTCCATGACCATGACGCGCTATTCGAATAGTTTTACACTCTGCAGAGGTTGTACAACTTTACCCACAAGACATGAACATCTCTTTGTGCAATCGATCTTAACACACTTCCTTTGGTGTGTCGCAGAGATATCATGACAAAGCCTTTACAATGCAATCGCCTAAACTCGAGACGCCCGCTAAGGTTTCGCCTTTAGGGCCCCTCTTGCTTTGCGAATCTACCCGTCCATCCGGAACCCACACCACCAACCGGCAAGACTCAAGACTAGACATTGCAAATTAATCGCCTAGGTCTGTCCCATTCGGACATGTGGTAGTACGATTAGACCAGTTCAATGGCGCACAAGATTAAGTCCTTAAGTTGTCTCGTGCAAGACATCCACATCCCAATGTGCTAGAAAGCACCCCTTTATCGCACGATCACTTGCTCGAGGGAAAACAATTGTTCAACCAAGACCAATGGCAAACCCCGCCATGGTACAACAAATTTTACAACAGTGGCTAACGGCCACGATTCAATATCTCATTAATTCAAGATTAACATTATTCAACATGTGACATGAATCCCAACGTATATGTAAGCATGTCTAAGCATAGCTACGATAACCCAATGTTGGTATAATGATTATGTCCAACTAGTAATGTCCCAACCTAGGTTTAACAATGGATACATGGCCTACAACGAATCAAGGTGGCATAATGTCAACTAGGCATACATCTACTCCCATTAAATAAACATTGATACGTAAATAGCATGCAAGTGTATAAAATAAATTACTTTGCAAACATAGGATCAATATGATCAAAGGTTACGACTTGCCTTGCTGATCTAGTGCTGAATCTTGGTCTTCGAAGTCTTCGTTCGCTCCCTCGGAATTAGTGTCTACCGGAAAAGAAGCAACGAAACCAAATAAATACAAAACAGAGACTCAACCAAGCTCAAAACTGAAAATAAATGGCTCTGGAAGATAGATCTTGATTTTAGAAAAATTTAGAAACTTGAATCGCCTCAATCGGAGTTCGTATGAGTGAGAACGGGCCTCCAAAGATTAAATTCAGAGAAAATACGAAAATCGTAAAATCGAATTTCGGATTTATTTTTATACGAAAAAGGATTTATTGCGCAACGCCGACGTCATCAGTTCACGGTGGACTGGGTCCACGGCGCTGCGCCGGTTCACCGTGCACCCGGCACACACGTGACGCCAGCCGATGACGCGGCAATTCGGTGACGCAGCGGGTGACGCCGGCGCCACGCGGCGTGCATCCAACGGCGACGCGAACCCGGCAGAGAGAACCAAGGCGTGCGGCGGCGGAGACGTGGAACGATCCGGGACGCCCACTGAGGATTGGACGGCGAGGGTTCCTCGGCGAGGAGCAACGGCGAAGCGGCGGCGCGAACTCACCGGACTTCGAGAAGAAGATACGACCGACGGCGAGATGGCGACGGATCGGACGTGCGGATCCGGAAGAGAACGACGCGGGGAATTCAATGAGACCCACGGCTGCGGCGGAGAGACACCGGCGGCGAAGAAACGAGCGGCGGAAGGGCTCGGGCACGGCGGAGAAACTCCGCGAGCAAGAACTCGACGATCGCGCGGCTCAGCAAAGAAAAGAGGGGGCAAAGGTGCGGCGCGCGAGGGGAACCTCGGGAGGGTTGGGCTGGGCTTTATAGCCTCGAGGAACGCGCAAAGACGCGCACGGACGCCAGCGTGGCGAGGCGACTCGAGCGGCGCGGCGGCGGCGCGCTAGGGTTTCATTGCGGCCGATGATGTGGCGCAATCCTAGCCTCCACGCGCGAGGCGCCGACGGACGGCCATACGGCGCGGCCGGCCAGCGGCCAGCCGAAGCGGCGAGCGGCGGGCTGGGCCAGGCGAGGCAAACTGACCGAGGCGGCGGTCGGAAATGGGTTGGGCCACCGAGGTTTCGCCCAAGGCTTTTAGAAATTAAAACATTTTCAGATTTAAGAAAACCTAAAATTCAAATAAATGCAAATAAATTCAAATAAATAGCAAATAGATTCAGAAAAATCCCCAAAAATACAGAAAAATTCCTTGGAGCACAAGGAACCCAACTAAAACTGAAATTCCTGATTTTGATGAATAGTTTAGTCAAATTAAATCCTTTCATTTATGGAAAATTCAAATTAAGCTAGAGTTAGTTCAAGAAAATGCAAATGGTTTATTTTTGAGTTCAAACATTCCAAAACTTCAAATTTTGGGATGTTACATCTCGCTTCCATTCAGGAACTTTTAGCGGCTGTAACAAACCAGCCGGTCTCTGATGCACTGCCTTTACTCTCTAACACACATCACATAAAGCAACATGTTCAGCAACTTCTCGCTTCATATTAGGCCACCAAAACCTCTCTTTGAGATCTTGATACATCTTGGTATTTCCTGGATTAACCGAATACTTTGACTCATAGGCTTCCTCAAAAATCAACTGCTTAAACTCCTTATTAGGTACACAAATGCAACCTTTGAACAACATGGTACCTTGATCATCCAAAGTAAAATCCTTGGCTAAACTTTCATCCTTCTTAGACTTAATTATGTTGATATTTTCATTGTCCTTCTGACTTTCTCTGATCTTATCTTCTAAAGTCGACTTTACTTCCAAAGTAGCTAAGAATCCTTCTGGAATAACTTCTAATTTCAACTTCTGTAGTTCCTTACATAACTCATACTAATCCTCCTGAACTAGCATACTAGCAATGTGGCTCTTACGGCTCAAAGCATCTGCTACCACATTAGCCTTTCCAAGATGATAGTGGATTCGAATATTATAATCATTTATCAACTCCAACCATCTCCTCTGTCTCATATTGAGATCCGACTGAGTAAAGAAATACTTTAAACTCTTGAGCCCGTATATATCTCACATCTATTTCCAATGAAATAACGACGCCACAACTTCAAAGCATGCACTACGGCACTAATTTCAAATCATGCGTAGGATAATTCTCCTCATGTAGCCTCAATTGCCTTGACGCATACGCAACAACTTTACCATTCTGCATCAACACGCATCCAAGACCTTGTCTGGAATCATCACAGCATATATCAAAACTGTTCTAAACATCTGGCAACACTAACACTGGTGTTGTCATTAAGCGCTTCTTTAATTCCTGAAAACTTTTTTCGCACTTCGGCGTCCATGAAAATGTCTTCTCCTTTTTTAACAACCGCGTAAGTGGCCTCGCAATTGTAGAGAATCCTTCAATAAATCAATGGTAATATCCCGCCATCCCCAGAAAACTATGAATCTGGGTAACTGACTTCGGTTGTTCCCAGTGCAGCACTGCTTCAACTTTCCTTAGGTCAACAACAACTCCTTTAGCAGCCATCACATGTCCAAGGAATTCAACCTTCTCTTTCCAAAAGTCACACTTGCTAAACTTAGCGTATAACTGTTGCTCTTGCAGCTTTTCAAGGACTAATCTCAAATGTTTCTCATATTCTTCTTCAGACTTGGAGTATACCAAAATGTCATATATGAACACAATGACAAACTTGTCTAAATATTCCATGAAAACCTTATTCATCATGTTCATGAAATATGCAGGAGCATTGGTCAATCCAAAATACATGACCGTAAACTCATAATGTCTATATCGCTTAGAGAACACAGTCTTAGGAACATCCTCCACACGAATCTTCAATTGGTGATATCCTGATCGAAGATCTATCTTGGAGAAAACTCCAGCTCCTCTTAATTGATCAAACAAATCATCGATCCTGGGTAGTGGGTACTTATTCTTAATAGTCACCTCATTAAGTGCTCGATAGTCAATGCACATCCTTAAGCTTCCGTCCTTTCTGACAAACAGGATAGGCGCTCCCTATGGAGACGAACTAGGTCTAGTGAAACATTTTTCTAGCAACTCCTCGATTTGCTTCTTCATCTCTACCAACTTATCAGTAGGCATCCGATACAGTCTTTTCGCTATTGGTGTTGTACTAGGCACTAACTCAAGCACAAACTCAATATCCCGATCTGGTGGCATACCAGGAAATTCCTCAGGAAACACATCAGGGTATTCTCTGACAACTGGCACTTCCTCAAAACTAATAGGTTTAACACTATTAACCATCAGCTAACCATCCCGAACAGTAGTCGCTTGAAACTCCACTTTTTCTCCCTTAGGGCTTTCAACTGATATTACCCTTTGACCATACTCCAAAATAGCCTTGTGCTTGGTTAACCAATCCATTCCAAGGATAACATCTAGGGTCTGAGTACCCAACACAATAAAATTCACTTGGAGCTCTACTCTATCAATAAGCAACTTGACTCCAAAACATCCTAGATTAGACTTTAATTATAATCCAAGGGATTGGACACATAACATATACTTAAGATGCATGACATACAACCCATTTTATTTAGCAAAAATTCGGGAAATAAAAGAATGCGAAGCTCCAGAATCAAACAAAACAATTGCAGGTACTGAGTTAACCAAGAACTTCCCCAGTACGATGTCCGATGCCTTCTGAGCTCCATTAGCTGTAACGTGGTTGACATGGTCTATCACTGTTGTCTGAGGCGTAGCTCCAGCTTGATTTAATCCATGATTCTCTCCTGGTGTAGGTGTCTTTGCAGGTGTAGAGCCAAGGTTGATGCGAATAGTTGTGACACCTCCTTTCTTAGGATAGTTATTGGTAAAGTGTCCCGGCTTCTGACAACTATAATAACACTTGACTAAAATTTGTCAATTTTCTTCTGATGTATTGATTACTTGAGCAGGCATCTGGTAATTCTGATTAGATGAACGCGGTATAGGAGATGATAATTTTGAACAACCTTAGGAGACGATCAGTCTATCTAGGGCAAGACCTATAGTCGGTATGGCTCTGATACCATCTCTATTGGGACTCGAATATGCAAATCTAGACCCTCTGTTCCATATTCCATTAGTCAAGATTCACTTTTGTTAATCCAAAAGACATGTGTTGTACATGGCATGACTAAGCAAACTAAACACGATCTAACTAACCCATGTTGATTACTAATATTAACCAACTAATAATGAACCATCATAGGGTGACAAATAATCATGGCATACAGATGATAAGGTAGGGTATAATTCAAATGGACAAATTAACTAATTCCCAAACTATTTTGAAACAATTGTACAACATAAAATAACATGCAATAATGTAAATCAACATAACAATTTTCGTAACCTAGGTTCAACATGATCAAAGCACAACTTGCCTTAGAAAATCCCTTATTCTTACTCTGTACCTTGGTCTTGCGTCAACGATTTCCCCCTCGGATGCTTCGAACACTTCGACGTCTACGCGCAACGAGAGAGAACACCAAATAAACACCAAAACAGAGAGCAAACAAATTCTAACAATAAGATAAAATTTACAAATTTTTAGAAATTTGAATCACCTCAATCGGAGCTCGTATGAGGGATAATGGGCTCTCGAAAGATTCAAAAATCATAAAAACCAGAAAAATACCGAATTAGTTGAATTGTTTCCAAATTGAAAAACCCCTTTATGACGTATGCTGACGTCATCCCCAGACTGAACCAACCCACGGCTGACACATGGCGGTAGTTCATGGACCAAGTCCAAGGCGTCTACGGGGTCTTTGGTGAACCTGGTCCATTGACCCGGCTACCTCTGACCATTGGGCCTGCTACGGTGCTGACTCAACAAGCTAACCGGAATGCCACCCAAGCACCACGCAAGCGACATGTAAGCTTTAATGCCGACACGACGCTCATGTGTCGCCCATGTCATCTAAACTCGTGAGCTTCCACCGGCGAGGTCGACGACTGTGCCACGCTAGAGCCGAAGACGACAAAGACGAAACCGCGGTAGAGAGACGCAATCACCTCGAAAATGCACAGATCTGGAAGATCTTCTCACAAGGAATCTGATGGTGTACTTGGTTTACACGAAGAGGTGGCGAACAACGATCTTCAAGCGGAAGAAGGCAACGACGAGATCCAAAACTCCGGCAAGCGCTCCCACACGAACCAACGCTCCTCATGGGGGCAACAGATGTGGCGCAGCACGGAGATTCACGGGCTTGTGATAATGAGGCCTTAAAAGGCCCTTGGAAGCCGTGCTTGGGCCAAAGACCTCAACGGATACGGCGGCAGCAGAGTTCCATACTAACAGGGTGGGGCGTTGAGGAGCCATCCTGACCGTCCACGCATCGATAATCGATGACTCACAGCGCACAAGACGCGGCAAGATCATGACAACACACACGACGCAACATGTGGTCACGATACAACATGACGATACTTAATCCGACTTGCCCACGGCATCCAACGGTCGGTTTTCCCCTAGGGTTCCAAAACACTCGATTGATCTTGACCCTATAAAGCTAATCCGATGGCTAGGGCTCCAAGCCAAACAACTGGCTGGGCTGCACCGGGCTACACAGCGATGGGCCAGATTTATACGGTAGTGGCTTTCGGCCCAATAACTGTTCACGCATTTTCAAAGCCTTTTCCTATTTATAATAATTCAGAAAATAAATAATACCAAATAAATTAGCAAAAATCTCAAAAAAATTCCAGAAAAATTCTAGAAAATATTTTGAGAATTCAAGAACTCAAATAAAATATTTTTGAATAACTATATTTTAACTTTCTCAATATTATTAGTTTTCACAAAAGGCCAAAATACAAAATATTAAATAAATTCAAATAAAATCCAATAAATTTAGAAAATTCATGAAGTGCATATTAATTTCAAATAAAGCCAAAAATTATGATGTTATAGGAAAGAAAAATGTAAATGACCCTTTAGTATAACATAGGCAACTAACAAGGATCACACCCTAAACACTTGTCTCCTCCTGGTACTCCTCCTCCACAGCTGGTGTAGACTCCTCAACTGGTGATGTTGTTGTTGGCAAGGGTGAGTACTTAAAGCACTCAACAAGTTGTGTACAGAATGCAACTCTATCATACTATATGTAAGGCTTATTTCAAAGGAATTGCTAACATGGTTTTGCAGTAAAGCAGTATTTATAAATGAATAAAATAAGTAGGTTGAAAAGAAGTAAAACAAATAACAGTAAATAATAACTTTCAATATTTCTCAAGTAAATATGGCATCCAACCCTAAGTCAAGTTCCAAACTTTCCAATGGCAACCTGCCTTCCCATCCAAGTTTTCATTTTATAAAAGCTAACCCTTGACTGTAATCCCCGAGCATTGCTCAATACCGCGAGCACGGCTATCTAAATAGATTTTACACTCTACATAGGTTATGCGTTTTACCCACACGACATGATCATCTCTTGATGCTAAGCTATTAACGCACTACCTTTGGTGTGTCGGCAGAGAAACCATGACAAAGCCTTTACAATGCTCAGTCTTAACCCAGTACTACCCACTAAGATTTCAACACAGAAGGGACTGGTTACCACACTCAAGGCCCCCTTCTTGCACCATGTGAGTTAATCATACAGTCAAACCTCACACCACCACTGGTAGTACCAAAACTAAGACATTGCAAATTAATTAGCTTGGTCCATCCTATTCCAGACATGTGGTTGCATGTTAGACTCAGTTCAAATGCTTGCAAGATTAAATCCCTAAGATGACTAGGGCAAGACTTTTGCATACCCTCATCCCTTCTGGCCCACCTTGGCACACTGCCCCTTGCCACTTGCCCCAGTCTAAATGATTATCACCCCAGTTGATTACCAAGCACCAAGTGCCATCAACAAGTCAATATCATTGTATGACCTCCTTGTCACAACAACTCAACATCATTGTGTGACAACACTTGACACAACAATTCCATAAACTTGTTCCATAATCCATTAGTCAGTATTAACTTTTGATATTCCAAAGACATGTTTCGCGTGGCATGGCTAAGCATACTAACACAGCCTTACCAACCCATGTTCATTACTATAGTAACCAATTAGTAATGAACCATTCTGAGGTGACAATTAATCAAGACATACAAATGACAAGGTAGGTTATAGTTCAATTAGGTAGATTAACTAAATTCTAAACTATTTTGAAACAGTTATACATATAAAATAACATACATAAAGTAAAATAATATAACAATTTTGTAAACTGGGTTCAATATAATCAAAGTACAACTTGTCTTGGAAAAGTTCTTGCTCCTACACTGGAACTTGATCTTGAGTCAACGAATCCTCCTTAGATACTCCGAGCACTTCGACGTCTACGCGTAACGAAACAGAATACCAAATAAATACCAAAACAGAGAGCAAAAAAAATCAAAAATCAAATAAAATTTACCACTAAATAGATCTCAATTTTTAAAAAATTTATAAATTTAAATCATCTCAATCGGAACTCGTATGCGGAAGAACGGGCTCACGAAAATTTTAAAAATAAAGAAAATCATTAATATCCCAAATTATTAACAAAATAATTAACAAAATGTTATTAAAAATGATTAGATAATAAAGAATACTGATGATGTTCTTGAATGCTTACTGAATACAACAAAGTTTGGGGGACATTCAAGTATTCAACTAAGTTTTTTGAAAACAAAAACTCGTGCTTTTCGAACTATACTGGAAATTCTCGAAGAAACGAAACAAAACCATTTGTCCGTTCCCCAGCGGCCCATCACCAAAATCCATAAACCCTGCTACCCCGCTAGGGTTTCTCTCCCACCCCGCCGCCGCCCGCCATGGCCGCCGACACCTCGAAGCCCTTCTTCCCCGCCGCGCCGCACCCCGCCCTCATCCCGTCCCGCGGAAATCCCTCGCACCTTTCGCCGGAGTCCTCCTATTGGCGCTCCTTCCGCTCCTCCGAGCTCACCCCCGGCTCCAAATTCGCCGTCACCCACCTCACCTTCTCCCCCGCCCACTCCACCCCCACCCTCGCCGCCGCCTGCTCCTACTCCATCCACCTCTTCTCAGGCGACCCCCTCGCACCCCTTCCCTCGATCTCCATCTCAGATGATATCGTCTTCTGCCCCTCCTTCCGTTCGGACGGCGCCCTCCTCGCCGCCGGCAATAAGAAGGGCATTATCCGCGTCTTCCGCGCCGACAAGACGACGTCGGGGCCGCTCCGCACCCTCCACGCCCACTCCGCCGAGACCCGCGTGGTCCGGTACCCGGTCGCCGGCGGCGACAAGATCCACCTGCTCACCGCCGGCGACGACACGCTGCTTGCCTACTGGGATGTGCCCTCCGAGACGCCCGTCTTCACCGTCCCCGCCGCCCACCGGGACTACATCCGGGCCGGCGCGGCCTCCCCCGCCGACCACAACCTCTTCGCCACCGGCTCCTACGACCACAGCGTCAAATTGTGGGATGCCCGTACGGGAAAAACCTCGTCTTTATCCTTTTCTCATGGCTACTCGGTGGAGAGCGTGCTGTTTCTGCCGTCGGGTGGGCTGCTTGCCACGGCGGGAGGGAACGTGGTGAAGATTTGGGATGTCATTGGCGGTGGACGGCTCGTGCACTCAGCGGAGAGCCATGTGAAGACGGTGATGGCGCTCGCTCTCGGTAAGATGGGCAACACCGGAGAAACACGGCTGCTTAGTGCGGGGATTGATGGGTATGTCAAGAGCTTCGATTATGGGGAGCTTAAAATCACCAATTCGATGCGGTACCCTAAGGATCTGCTGTCTGTGGCGATGTCACCCTGTGGGACGGTGCTTGTGGCTGGGTCTTCAAAGGGTGATATTTATTATGGCCGGAGGAAAAAGAAGGTGGTGGAGGAAGAGGAGCAAGGGGGGAAGAGTGTCGGTGGTGAGTTTGATTGGGCGTCACCCAAGCTAGAGAAGCTGGTGTTAACACCAAAGTACTATAGGTACTTCCTCCGAGGTCAGAATGAGAAGCCCAAGGAGGGTGACTTTGTTATTGATAAGCCTAAGAAGGTGAAATTCGCCCAGCATGACAAGTTGCTGAGAAAGTTTAGGCACAAGGATGCTCTAGTTTCAGCATTATCTAAGAACAATCCGAGGAGCGTTGTGGCAGTGATGGAGGAGCTAGTTGCAAGGAGAAAGCTGGTGAGATGCATTGGGAATTTGGACATGGAGGAACTCGGGCTTCTCCTGGAGTTCCTGCACCGGAATGCAACTTTGCCAAGATATGCCAGGTTCTTGATGGGGGTGGCAAACAAGGTGCTGGAGATGCGTGCAGAGGATATCCGGTCAGATGAGAAGCTGAGGAGGTACATTAGGAACCTTAAAAGAATAGTTGCAGAGGAGATCCAGATACAGCACACATTGCAGGGGATTCAAGGGATGATGTCACCCATGCTTGCACTTGCCAGTAGATGAACAGGTGCTTTTCTTGAAAGGGTGTTTTTGTTTATCTGTTAGATTACAATGAGGACTGCCATATGCCATGATGTATTCTGGTTTACAAAACATGCTTGTTAGTGAAATTTTGTCTGTTAGCAGATTGAAATACTCTCTTTTGCGCCAAAAGCTTTGGTCAGAACATTTCCAACTATGC
Organism: Otatea glauca; assembly: GCA_036346275.1. Lineage (NCBI taxonomy): Eukaryota > Viridiplantae > Streptophyta > Magnoliopsida > Poales > Poaceae > Otatea > Otatea glauca. The sequence continues at coordinate 23,549,403 of CM070724.1, forward strand.
TCATTTTGATGGTTTGCATTACTGAAATTCAAGTGTTGCAATGGATTGTTCCTTGTGCTTCTTGTCACAATTTCGGCTACCTTTGGATAATTATGTATCTATACATAATCTGGCACTGAATGTTTCACAATGCGTTTGATATTTTTGGTCAATTGTTCTGTATCTGGTGAATTGGTTATTCAGATTCAAAACGTGTAGACTTTGTGCTGTTCTGTATCCGGTGAATTGGTTATTCAGTTTCAAGAAGTGTAGACTTTGCGATGAGTGCCTGAACTAGATTGTCACTTTTATCTGAGGAAACTGATAATTTTGGTGTTTCAGAGACTGGACCTCTTAGCTGCTCTCACCAATTCTTCAGTTAGGCATTTTACAATTACACTTTGCTGGTGCCGTATTGTCCCTTGCACCTCGTAATTCACAGTTATATCAGTATAGGTTTGTGTCGCAACTATGCACTTTGTACCTGGTGTGTGTCTTATGTGGAGAGATCAGGGTGGATGGTTCATTTTTTACTTCGTACTAATGGCTTTGTGTTATTGTGAACGTTGTCAGTTGATACAGAGCAGTAGTAGTGGCGCCATAATGTTTGAAGCTGTTCTGGACAAGGAAAATCCACGCTGATCTGGTGCATTTTGTCGATTTATTGCTTATCTTTGAGCCTGTTTTCAGATACTATCTGTACAGATTCTAAGAAATCATGTTATACTTTCGTATCACCTTCCACAAGCTATTCAAATGTCGTAGATGAAGTAACATTTGCAAAATGGAGATTTCTTGAGTAAAATGTTCCTAGTGCTGTAAATATGCTTCTCTGATGAAGGTTCCTTAGAACCGAATGGTTCACATCTTCAAAACAAAATGCGGATGCCCGGAATTGCAGCCACTGGGACTGCAGGGCACTGCACCATACAGCAGTAGTACTTAAAAATGCATAATCTGCATTCACGCCACAGGCTGATTTTTTTTTTCTGAAAACAGGAGTCTGAACTATAAAATGTAATTCAGATGTCAGACCCACGTAAGGGTAGTTAACAATTCAAATAGCCAATGGAAAAATCAATATGGTGCTTAATCGTGATATCAGCGCATCCTAATCAACAAGGCTTTTTTAGCTAATCCCATGAGTCTTAGCCATTCAATTTTTTTATGGGATAATTCATATTATACCATTCTATTTGTTAGCACTTCAAAGCAGTGTTATCCTAGGCGCTAGACGGGCGGTGGCATGCCGCCTAGGCACTGCCTAGGCGCCCGAACAGCAGCAGTGCAATACATAGCAGCAAAAGCAAATAGCAGCAGTACCCTCGCCACGTGTAAGCATCCCCCGTGGCCTAGTGGCGGCTTTCCGCAGGCCCAGGGGCTCATCTCCGGCCTAGGGGGTGCTCTCCTGACGATCGAACTCGAGACCAGCGAGCTCGGGCATCGCCGCAGGGGCGAGCACCCTCTGCCTCGACGCCCCCGCGGCCACCAGAGAAAAGGACATCTGTAAAGTTTTTATTTTATCTCGTGTAAAGCTCTCCCCTGCGTGGGAATCAGCGCTCTATCTGCCCCTGCGTGGGAACTAGGGTTCAACAGCTCCCGTCAAGATCTCAACAGCTCCCGTCAGGCTCCCAACGGCTAGCGACGACTTTCATCAGCCCCCGTCAAATCGCCACGAGCTCCTGACATCGGCCTCGGGACCAAGTAGCAAGATTCCCAGAGGGCTACAAAAGCATATAGGTTGCCCCAACCGCGAGGGGGGACACGACAGACAGCCAGAGGGACGAGGAAAGACATGCTACACAACACAAGACAACCAGAAGACACGCAACACCCCCGAGAAGAGTGGCACATCGCCCCTCTTGCTCGGGCTCTATTCTTGTATTCTCCCACAGAATCACTAATACACACTTCGCCCTAGGGCAAGACTGGAGTAGAACTATTACCCGACCTTAGGGGTTCGAACCAGTATAAACCTCGTGTCCAGCGTATCTTACTCGGCGACTTCCCTGCGACGCTAGGCGCCTCCGAACGAGCACGACCTCGGGTCCCGCTCCCGAGCTAACTCCTCGCATCCCCCTTTTCTTCTGCAGTCGACGGTCCCGATCGTTGACAGCTGGCGCCCACCGTGGGGCCCGAGTTTCGTTCATTCGGAGTTCATTGCTCCGACGTCGCCAGCACCTTCGGCTCCGACGACGGCATGTCACCATCAGCAAGGCTGGACCCGGACACGGTTCCTGAGCGCGAAGACTCCACCTCCATGTTCTCGCCTTCGCTGTTGCCGTGCGAGCGCCTGGCCTTCATGGCCGGCAGCCACGAGGCGAGCGCGGGAGCAAGTGACGGTCACCCAGAAGCCCCGAAGGAGGCGCGTCGATTGGTCCGGGTTGCCATCAACCAGGCCATCACCGCCCTCCGACGGGAGGAGCGCGAGGGACTCCACACCTTGTTTAGGCATCACAACCCTGCTCACTTGGACGATCCCAACCAGGAACGTTTGCGGGCCATCGCCCGGGTCATGGCTGATCCTACCCGGGCGAGGTCGGCCCTCTTTCGCCGATCTCTTGTTGAGGAGCTTGGCAGGGCGGCCGATGAGGTCACCCCCTCGCAGCAAGAACGTCGACGGCCGCCTGAACTTCGCTCCTTAAGAAGCGACGACAATTCGTCACGCGGCCACCGCCGCTCTCGCCGACCGACTCCATACCCGCGAGTCAGGAGCTCGCCGCAACCATCCCCACCTCACCGGGCGCAGCTCGCGGCGCAGCATTCCCATAATCGCCAGAGTGGCGGCGCTACCGCTCAAGTAGCAACGCCGAGGTCTATCTCCGACATTCCGCCAGCGCCGAAGGCTCGCAATCACCGCCACCCTAACGATGCCCTTCCTAATCGCCGAGCCTGACGCGGGGTGCACCGTCGGCTCGAGTTTGATCACCTCGCTGACAGCGATTCCGACTGCAACAGCGGTGACCATGCTATTCCGACCTACGGTTGCCCAGCGTACTCCGTCGACCTTCGCTTCGCGCGCCGCCGACTCTTCGAACCCGCCGCGATGGAGCGGTTCGACGGAAGGCTCGCCACCGGATACGCCTCCGCACCATCCCCTCGCGTCGTTTCGACTGGGCCTCGACATCCTCGGCCCCTTCCCACGGGCGGTCGGGGGAAGAAGTTTTTATTTGTCGCCATTGACACCTTCACAAAATGGGTTGAATCCGAGCCAGTCTCGACCATCACGGCCCAGGCTGCGATGAGGTTTCTCCGCTCATTTGTAGTCTCAAGGTATGGGGTCCCTTGCAGGATCATTACCGACAACGGGACGCAATTCACCAGCGGGCTGTTCCAAGAATACTGCGAAAATAGGGGAACCAAGGTCTGCTACGCCTGGGTAGGCCACCCGCAGAGCAACGGGGCGGTCGAGCGTGCCAACGGGCAAATCGTCCAAGGCATCAAGAAGCGAGTTTTCGACGAACTCGAGCGTCGAGGCCGGGGCTGGATGGACGAGCTTCCCACCATTCTCGGGTCCATCCGAACCACACCGAGCCGGGCAACAGGGTCTACCCCTTTCGGCTCGTTTTTGGTTCCGAGGCTGTCCTGCCCCCCGAGGTCACGCTGGGCTCCGCCAGGGTCAACTCGGTCGACCAGGTCGACCTCGAGCAAGAGCGGTCCTTCGACCTCACCCTGGCGGAGGAGGTGAGATGCCGTGCTCTGCTGCGATTAGTGCATTACCTGCAAGCACTTTGCAGGCATGCCTCCCGATCGGTACGGCCCAGGGAGCTCCTTGTTGGGGACTTGGTCCTAAAGCGAATTCAGGACCGGTCCAACGCCAACAAGTTATCCCCGCTGTGGGAGGGCCCCTATCGTGTCGTCTCAGCAGGCCGCATGGGTGCTTACCGGCTGGCCATGCCCGACGGTCGAGAGCTCGCGAACTCGTGGAACATCGATCAGCTCCAAAAATTCTATGTTTGAGCTCTGCCTCTCGCTTTCATGATGAAATGCTTTTACTTTATCATCTATGATTGTGCCGTTTTTATATCCCTTTGTATCCCGAGCAAGTGCGTATCCGGGTCATGATCTGAGGGTTCGCCCCCGGGGGAAGTCGAGCCAGCAGTAAGCCGATTCTCATCGCGTCACGGCTCCCCTCCGTACCAGGGTCCGACCTGGCGATCATGCCCGCGAATCCTTCGACCTTGGGATACTTGGGGCTTCGATCTGGCTCCCTTTTTTTGCTTGAACAAAATCGTGGTCTCAAGGCACGCCTCCAGGGGCCAAGTCCGCGGTAAGCCGACGATCCCCCTATAGCAGGACCCATGCCCAAGGCCACCATCGGTAAGCGTTTCGAGCTAGGGGGTCGATCTGACCTTTTGTTTACTGCAAGCATGTTTTATCATTGTGCGTATAACGCCCCGCTTGCTCTCCCGCATCCGGATGATCGCCATCTCAAGCATGATCTGCGCCCGCGCACCACTGTATCGGGCTCGGCTTAAGATTCCTATTTACCTGTGCTAACACCTCTCTTGCGTCTTAGGGGGCGCGACGTCGGGTCGCGTTCTCGAGGTCTGTCTTCGGGGAATCAAGTCTACGGTAAAGCAGCCTTCGCCGCGGTAAGCCGACTACTCCCCTGCGTCGAGCCCTGGGCCAAGGGCTCCGCCTGGTAAGCGACCCGCGCCCGGGACCCAGCCTAGTATCTTTCCCGCAAAGTTCTCCTTCATTATTTACCAGCATTTATGCGCCCCCACACCTCGAGCGACGCAAGCGCAAGACATGATCGTAGGGATCGCCTCGAGGGGGGCGCAGTCAGCTGTAAGCCGATTCTTATCGCGTCTCGGCACCCCCCTATAGCAGAGCTTGGACCAAAGCTCACGTCGAGAGCTTCTGAAGGACCGAGATGGAGAACAGAGGGGGGTGAATGGTCGCAAATAAAAATTCCCCCAAAATACTCCAACAAAAACCTCGACAAGATCGCTCAAAGGAAATTGTGAAAAACCCGAAAAACTAGACAACTATGTGTACCCCTAGCTTGCATGGATAAGTACCATAAAATATGTGGGGATTTTTGAGTCACAATCCTGGTTGTCTAGTGTCTAAGATAAAGAGGAATCAATTCAAACTCTTGCTTTTAGAAAGGACATCAATTCAAATCACAAAAGTCACTTTCAGAAAAGCAAAAGCAGAATTTCAAGAACTTGTCCTCAATTTGCACAGGAGGTTGGTGGGTTTCTGCAGCTTACAAAATTCTGAGAATTTTTCTCCCTATGAGAATCAGAGTCGTGAAGAACTCCACCAAATTTCTCCTCAAAAAGCCTTACATAAAAAACAGGAAAAATCTAAGAACACAGTATGCTCAAGAACTTCGAGCAGAAAGTTTAGGGCTCGGTTTTCACCTCATAGCGCCCAAACGGTGGAACAAGTGAACTCCAAAATTTTTCTGTAGGTGTATATCAGAGTCCCGAACCTCCTCCAACAAGAATCACTCAAAAAGGATTTTTCTATATGTTTACAAAAATCAAACACTGACTGCTGCGCGAAGAACAAGTTCTGAACAAAGTTGGAACTTGAAAGAAAAGATGTTCTATACTCAATCCAAGAGTGCAAAAGAGATGTAAAGCCATATGAACACACTTAAAACATCCAAGATCAGCAGAATTTAGAAGGAGGGGAGGCAAATCCAAATTACTTGAAAGTAAATTGCGGAATGTAATTGCGGAAAGTAAATGCTGAATTTAAATTGCGTAAAGTAAAGACATAATGTAAATGCATAAAATAAATTCAGAGTTGGATGGATAAAACTTTCATTTCTGGAAGGAGGTTACAAAGCCTCACATTCATGTGGGCAAAGCTCAAATGAGCATCAAAACCTCAACACCTTCAAGGGAAGGAGGCTACCCCTCCACCCCTATTTATACTACTCTTGGGCCACCTACCACCCTTGGATGAGTCCCTCAACCCTAGAGCACTCATCTAAGGGCTAGGATTAACCCCCACACACAGCCATGCAAGGGCTAACCCAAAACCCACACACATACCGGGTTTTCTTGCACGGTTTTCAAAGCATACTACCTAGACCCGCTAACCTATCAACTAGACCTCAATCCGACGGCCCTCATTGATCCACGCGGCATCTAGCTAGCATCAACTCCTTTCCTTGTATTCTTGACTTGCCCGGACTCCGTCTTCGATCATCTTCCGGCGATCTCCCAACCGTCCGGACCTCCGACGCTCCTCGCCTAGTCCCGGTCATCCTTCGTCTCACCATGACCTAGCACCGTCGCCCTGCAACCATCAAAAATAAGGAAACTCCTCACATAGCAATGCCCACAAAGATGTGCAATAAACCATCCAACTCATCACTACCACGTTCATACGACCGGTACTGCCACTCCTGGCAGAGACAACTCAAATTGCATTATTTTGAAAATCAATCCAAATCAAACTCAAACTTGAGCACACCTTGCTCAAATAAAGTCAAATACTCATCACAAACATGGATGGACCTTCACATGGTCCTTCAATCTCCCCCTTGATGAGTATATTGACAAACCACACAAAAGGCATAAATTTGAGTTTGAAGAAAATGAAGAAGAAAGCAATTTTTAGTTGCAAAGTCAAACTTGGTCCAAAGATAGAAATTAGAACCATGACCAAGTTGACGAAGAGGAATTCAGATTTTAGAGTTAAATTTAAGAAGAGCAAGTTTTCAACAAAACTCTAAAATCCAACTAAACATGTCAAATGTGATTATGAGATTATGATCCAACAGTAAGTAGTAGCATAGTTTTACAAAGATCATAATAACCAAATAAGCATTCACATTTTTATCTTTTAGTGATGCCTTTTCTACGTTTTCTCCCCTTTTGGCAATATAGGCATCAAATTTTTTTATGTATGCATGAAATGCAATCGAAAGAGCTTTGAAGATTATCCAATTGATCAAAATGGAAGGATATTACACCAAGCTTGTCAATTTCAGAAGATGACTAAACTAAGACATGTCCAAGTGCAAATACGAGCTTAGTTTTGAATATATCATTTTAGCAAGATTTGACAAGTGCAACACTTAGCTTTGGTTTCAAAATAGAAGAATAGCCACTCTATGGATCAAAAGGAAAACCTAGAGTTCAACCTACTCAACACTTTGGGGAATCTAGAAGAGCATACAAGGTCCTTCGGGCTCATTTATCACTTAATGCAAATTTTGATTTATCATCATACAAGACATAGCGGGGTGCAAATGTTTGACATTATTTGCATTCTTTACCCACATATGTCTTTGTTTTTAATTTATTTGCATTTTCTTTTGACAACCAATTGACTCAAGCCGTATGCGACCATCTCAAGATGAACTCTTAAGAGGATGGTCTAGGTCAAACATGATGTATTCCAAGTTCATCCCAAGTGCAATGGGAAGCGGTCTTGTGAATGCAAGGTGTTGAGTCGTATGTGCACAAGAAGAGTCAATTTTGTTCAATTTTCATTTTTAGCACAATGATTCATGAGCAATTGAAGGACTCTAGCATGGATCAAACTAGTTTCACCCAAGTTGCTATAGGGACTCTAGAGAACTCCAAAATTTCTCAAATTATGGCACAAACCTCTAGAGAAGAAACCTAGCAAGTAAAAGCAACAAGTTTCATCAAGTTTTTCATTTAAGGCTTATTTCATTTTTAAGCTTAGCAAGTTAAATGAACTTGGACATACCTAAGCTAGTGATTTTCTTCAAATGATGTAGCATGGTGTATAGCATGAAGAAGAAATCAACTGCATAATAGACAAAGCTCATAAAACAGAAAATGCAGTCTAAATGCAATGCATGAACAGATTCCCAAACTCCCCCTCAACAAATGAATCAATTTTAAGCTCAAATCTGGTTAAAGTTGAGTTATTATCAAGATTAGGCATAAAGAAAACCGAATGAACTCAATAACAACCTAAAAAAGAATGAGGAGAAGAAGCCGAGAAACTGCAAAACTGGATGGCTATTGAGCATAGATAAGATAGAAGAGACTCACTACGGCTTAGACTCGCTCTTATCTTCCCCAGTGACTGACATAGGGAAGATGACTCTAGATCCCAACTAAGGAGTGCACACAGACCCTGTCTACCCAGGAGGCCCAATACCTGCTAGACTTATAAGACTGTGAGGGAAGTCAACCTAGAGAGAAGAGAGAACAGCTAATCACGCATGATAGCAACCTAAAGCACAAGATAAGAGGTCCATGGAAGGCATGCCAGAAGTCTAAGTGAGTGAACTCAACTCAAGAAAACAAGCCCAAAGTCACCTAGAAGAAGAAAGGAAATGTTGGAAGAAAATATATAGTACATAATATACAAACCAGCTCCCCCTCAAGAAATGCCTATGAGCTCATAAACCCAAGCTCAAATCCCCCTGAACACACTCTACTCCCCTTGAGGCACACTCTAAAACATAGAAGAGATAAGATCTAAAACCACATGGTCTCTAAGGAGCAAGACGGTTCAAGGTAAGAAGCAACCTAACTATGCTAGAAGTCCAACCAAAAGACTCTAGACAAACAGGACACAAGCTCTACCTACAAAAGAACCACAACCTCCTAAGAGACCCATCAGTATCATCAACATTTTCAGAGGTACTTACCTACTACAATGTAGTGCAAGTAGTGGCAAATGACCTGAAGTGGATCCAAAAAGCAGAGGAAGAAGACTTAGAGATATTCCTAGGATGATGGTCTCTCACCGTAAAACCTACACACATGCATCCAACAAATCTATGCTTTGGCTCAAGTTAGGCACATCCAGTTCCTAGGCACGAATGGACAAGATACAGGAAAAGTGTGGCAAATGATCATCTAGAGCATGAACATGATGCAAAAGGTAATGTAAGATCATGTTCACAACCAAGCTAAAGATAGCATCAAGATCCATATATCCATAGACAACAGTGAAAACATATCCACATGATAAACAACAAAGAAGGTGCATCATAGCACCTGCCATGTCAAGTGTAAGAAGCTAAGCAAGGTGCATCACAGCAACTAAATGCTAGCAGGGATCATGTGCAAGCCTAGAAATACATGGATCAAGATACTACCCTAAACATGGCAATGAGCATGTAAATGAAGAAATACCATAATGAAGCACAACAACATGCTACTAGATATAACATGAGCAAGATAAATAAAGACAACCAAAGAGGATCATGCATAAAACAAACCAATTAGCAACATCAAGATCCATTTATCCATAGTCTCAATAACAATATTTACATGCTGCGAAAAGGCCCGTCAAAAGAAGACCAAACAAAAGGTCATGAGGACACAGACAGCATGAAAGTAAATGGTGAAAATGGACACAAAGATGAGAAGCTACTTATGGCAACACTCTATGCATGATGATGAATACATGCCATGAATGAAGAACACAAGCTCATGCAAAAATAGGTATGAAGTATATAAGCATGAAGGACAATAAAAGGTGATCATGAACAATATAAGTCACACAGCGACAGCTAGATCATATGACCCTAATCTCATGAAAGGCATTCACATGTAGCACAAAGTCTGACAAACAAAGTCTAAACAAAGCTAATCATGGATGTAATAGAAAATCAGGGTCATATAACCTAGATACTACTCATGACAAAATAAAGTAAATGATATATAGCACGTGCCCATAGTTAACACAAATGCTCATACCAAATGAACAATATCATGGACAGGATAAAAACAAGAAAATCACATGCTAGGAAAAAGCTCATGAGTTTAGGATATAATACGTGAAGCACAAAGATGGTTGGGGAAAACATGCTATGGCACAAAAAAAGACAGACAAAAACTAACAAGACCTAGCAAAGTACATATAATACACATGGGAGCAAGAGCAATCACAACATGTCATGGAAATGATGATCACAAGTATAACCGACATGAGGGTATGAGATAGCTCACCATGGAAGTGGAAGTCCCCAATGCTGTTATCATGAAGCTCAACACTTGTGGAGCGAAACACGAGGCAAACAAAGTTGAAAGTACATGCAGGTTAGCATGATGCTCATGATGGTCATGCAGGAAGATCCAATCCTCTAGAGACAAGCCGCAAAGGCCAACTCGGAATTCACATCGAGTGCCAACATTGAAAAGCGACAAACCGATCCTAGATGAGATTAGTAAAGATCAACATGACCAACATACTTACCTGCAACTCTTGCCGTGAGTGGGTACCTCGAGGAAAAATGAGGTCCACTACTTATGCACGGTGAAGATGATGCCTCAGGACAACTCATGGACTAAGAATCGAACTAAGAAAGGACAAGTCCACAAGATGACCCAAATCCACTCCACTAGGCAGTGATCACATCCTCAAGCTAGCCTCAAGCGACTCATGCCATGAGAAAGGCAAAAGGCACTTAAAAGCATCATCGCATAGACATGACACAAGGAATTGACACAAGAGGGAAAGATGACTCAGTACTGGGATAGAGTGAAGACTTGGGGACCCAATACTGAACCACTCGACGCCTCAGAGTACCAGCCACTGAAGAAGACTGGACTCGAGTGTCTCTCTGATGTTTAACCCTAACAAGATCAGGAGCAACTCTGGTAGATAACCTAGGAGTCAAAACTGGGTTGGCACGCCGTGATGCAAAAGCCGGACCATCCCAGTAAGGCTGCCTGGATCTCCTACCGGAAAACACCTCACGCCGCTGATATCTACCTTGATGGGAAAAACGAGGAATATCAAGAAGACGACGGAAAGACTGACTACGAACAGCTCCAGGGCTAAAACTCAAAGAACTAGCATGAAAACCGAGTCCTGGACGCTGCCCAAACACAGATGACTCTCTAACCTGTCTAGAAGCAGTGTGTGTCTTAGGAGCACTCAAAGTCTGGGGATGACCCTGAATACCCCTAAGAGCAGCAACACGTTCACGCCGAGTGATCTTGGCGCACCTGAAGCAGAAATCTACTAGGTGACCATCCTTCTTACAGAAGGTGCATGTGTACTTCTCCTTGCTAGAGGCAGAAGCAATAGGAGTAACATCCTTCTGGTCAGAAGTCCTATGGACAACCCCAGCAGACCTAAACTTGGTGATGCTCACTCTGGGAGCTACCACAATCTCACCACTCTTGGAGCCGCGCAATGGTGGGAGGATGCGCCGGCGTGCTCCAAGGGATCAAATCCTAGACCTTGATTGAATCTACTAATCTTGGATTGGTCTAGAATAAGATTGAGCTTCTTCTTTCCTCCAACAAACTTCTTGAGAGTGCTCATAAGATACTGGCAATCTCGGAAGAAAGAAGCACAAGAAGAACAGGGGGAAGGAGAGGAAGAAGAAGAACCAGAAAGAGAAGATCTCTCAAAGACGTGCTTTTTGTTCCTTTAGCACGGCTGCCTTAATCTTGAGGGCCTCACAAGAAACGCAAGGAGCATCTCTAATCCTAAGGGTTTGGTCTTTTAACTTCTTCTTAAGCTCGACATGGATTTGATCCACATCATCCTTAACCCCAACACACAAAAAGCAACCAGTTTGTGACTTAACTAGTAAATCCTTAGCAAGTTGATCACACTTGACATTCAAAGCATCATTGTCAAGTTTTAGTTGCTTATGACCCTCACATGAGCCGACCGGGTCCTTAGAAGCATGCAATTCAAGTTCATCATTTCTAGCGAAAGCTTTCTAAGGTGTTCGCTCATGGCATCAATTTCGCAAGCAATTTAGGGCAATTAGAACATGATGGAGTGGAGTGAGCATGAAGAAAACTAGCCTCAACAGAATAGCATCAATAGAACTAGTGCTAGCATTCTTCAACCTAAGACCATCAAGTTCAGCAAGCACACTATCATGTATGGTCCTTAGGTTCTCCAACTCCACAAGAATAGCATCACACAAAGAGCAATCATCAGTGACTCGGGAGGGAGAAGATCTAAGTGAAGCTAACTCCCGAGTCAAGGTACCTACTTCCTTCTCAAGCTCTGTACACCTAGCTCTAGCTCTAGCATGAAATTTTCCTAATTTGCAGAAAGCTTCGTTGAGCTGGTCATAGGAGGGTACCTCATCCGAGTCGTTGTAGAGCTCGGAGTCGCTGATGTCGTTGGTGTCGGCCATGAAGCACATGCCGAGAAGTCATCGCCGCCTTCTTCTCTTGCGGATCATCCTCGCCCTCGTCGCTCCATATCTCCGTGTCGGAGAGGTTGATGTCGTCAAGCGCGGCGAGGACGCGGTGGAAGAGCTTCTTGTTCTTGGAGAAGTTGCGGTACTTCTTCTCGTGCGCCGGTTCACGAACTGGAGGCTTCTTGTTGCGGTTCTTGTCGGTGTAGTCGTTCTTGCCCGAACCGCCAACGTCGTTCTTGCCCTTCTCCAGCTTGGGACAGTTCGCCCAAATGTGGTTGGGGCCACCACACTCGAAGCAGGTGATCATGCCACCTCTCTTCCTCTCTCTCACCCTCTTGTATGCATGAGAAAACTTGCGAGCGAGAAGAGCAAGCTCATTTTCTGGAAATTTTTCCAGTTGGTCATCGCTTAGCTCGCAAAGGGCGGAAAGAGAGAAACCAATAGAAGGATTAGAAGAAGAAGATCCAATGGGATCGGTGACCAAAGCCATCGACTGAGATTTCGTCTTCCGAGAGACGACATCGATCTCATGAGTCTTGAGGCGGGAATAAAGCCCGTCAAGAGTCAGAGTCGATAAGTCGGTGGTGTCCTTGATGGTGGTCACCTTCATCTCCCAAACTCGAAGGTCGAGTGCGGTCAAGAAATGCCGAGCATTGTCCGAGTCGGGTATATGCAACCAAGCGCTCGGAGGTCGCTCAAAATCTTTGTAAACCGACCAAAACACTCGTCGAGACTCTCACCAAGCGTTGATCAAACTTGTTGTACTCGCGCTTGAACTCTGCCTCCTCACGCCTTGATTTGAGTAGAGCCCGCATGGTACGCATCGAGGTTACCCAAATCTCGTGAGCGAGCGAAGGTGAGAAATCCTATCATACTCACCGTGGCTAAGACCTCAGTATGAGAATGTTCCTTGCCTTAGCATTCGCCTCAATGTCAACCATATTGATGGCGTGACATTTTCATCGCCAGGAACCTCATACGGAGTTTCACCTTCGCCATATCGTAGCCCGGGCGTGATGTATGACTCCATCACGGGACTTCCGAAAAGGAAAATCAACTCCATTAAAGATGGGAGGCTTGGTGGAATATTTGTCCGTCGCCATGACTCTTGACACCGGTCAAGATCTAGAAAGAGCAGAAACGGCTCTGATACCAATTGAAGGACCGAGATGGCGAACAGAGGGGGGGGTCAATGGTCGCAAATAAAAATTCCCCCAAAATACTCCAACAAAAACCTCGACAAGATCGCTCAAAGGAAATTGTGAAAAACCCGAAAAACTAGACAACTATGTATACCCTAAGCTTGCATGGATAAGTACCATAAAATATGTGGGGATTTTTGAGTCACAATCCTGGTTGTCTAGTGTCTAAGATAAAGAGGAATCAATTCAAACTCTTGCTTTTCGAAAGGACATCAATTCAAATCACAAAAGTCACTTTCAGAAAAGCAAAAGCAGAATTTCCAGAACTTGTCCTCAATTTGCACAGGAGGTTGGTGGGTTTCTGCAGCTTACAAAATTCTGAGAATTTTTCTCCCTATGAGAATCAGAGTCATGAAGAACTCCACCAAATTTCTCCTAAAAAATCCTTACATAAAAAACAGGAAAAATCTAAGAACACAGTATGCTCAAGAAATTCGAGCAGAAAGTTTGGGGCTCGGTTTTCACCTCATAGCGCCCAAACGGTGGAACAAGTGAACTCCAAAATTTTTCTGTAGGTGTATATCAGAGTCCCGAACCTCCTCCAACAAGAATCACTCAAAAAGGATTTTTCTATATGTTTACAAAAATCAAACAATGACTGCTGCGCGAAGAACAAGTTCTGAACAAAGTTGGAACTTGAAAGAAAAGATGTTCTATACTCAATCCAAGAGTGCAAAAGAGATGTAAAGCCATATGAACACACTCAAAACATCCAAGATCAGCAGAATTTAGAAGGAGGGGAGGCAAATCCAAATTACTTGAAAGTAAATTGCGGGAATGTAATTGCGGGAAAGTAAATGCTGAATTTAAATTGCGTAAAGTAAAGACATAATGTAAATGCGCAAAATAAATTCAGAGGTGGATGGATAAAACTTTCATTTCTGGAAGGGGAGGTTACAAAGCCTCACATTCATGTGGGCAAAGCTCAAATGAGCATCAAAACCTCAACACCTTCAAGGGAAGGAGGCTACCCTCCACCCCTATTTATACTACTCTTGGGCCACCTACCACCCTTGGATGAGTCCCTCAACCCTAGAGCACTCATCTAAGGGCTAGGATTAACCCACACACACAGCCATGCAAGGGCTAACCCAAAACCCACACACATACCGGGTTTTCTTGCACGATTTTCAAAGCATACTACCTAGACCCGCTAACCTATCAACTAGACCTCAATCCAACGGCCCTCATTGATCCACGCGGCATCTAGCTAGCATCAACTCCTTTCCTTGTCTTCTTGACTTGCCCGGACTCCGTCTCCGATCATCTTCCGGCGATCTCTCAACCGTCTAGACCTCCGACGCTCCTCGCCTAGTCCCGGTCATCCTTCGCCTCACCATGACCTAGCACCGTCGCCCTGCAACCATAAAAAACAAGGAAACTCCTCACATAGCAATGCCCACAAAGATGTGCAATAAACCATTCAACTCATCACTACCGCGTTCATACGACCGGTACTGCCTCTCCTGGCAGAGACAACTCAAATTGCTTTATTTTGAAAATCAATCCAAATCAAACTCAAACTTGAGCAAACCTTGCTCAAATAAAGTCAAATACTCATCACAAACATGGATGGACCTTCACATGGTCCTTCAGCTTCTGAACCTCGGGGTGTCCTTGGGTTTTTCTTAGCCTCTATATCTATGAATGTTTCCCGTTTTGCACCCCGCGTGCTTTGGCTTTGGGTCGCGGTCTCTGGGTTCGCCTCGGGGCTGTCCCAATCGCCATAAATCGATCTTTATCGGGGTAAGCCGACCATCCCCCCGACAAGCCAACCTGGTGGCCGTCCTCAGGGGGCACCCCGAGCCCGATGACGATTCCTGGGCTCGGCGGACATGGACTCTAGATTCACCTCGGGGATGCTTGATCGCGATAAGATGATCTCATGACGCGAAAGTCGGCTATTCCCCACAAAGAGTTCGAATCAAAGACTACCCTCAGGGGAAGCCCCTAACTCGCTGCATTCCTGAGTTCAGCTGCCTCGACCTGATGCCCCAAATCTAGGCTAGCCCGAATATTTTCGGGCTTGGCCGTTTCGACCTAACACCGAGCCTGAAGCGCTCCCAGGCTCGAAGGTCGCGGATTTCTAAAAATATCCTCCGGGGTTGCTCTATTCCCTCGTCGAGTGATTTTAATGGGAGGCTACCTCGCCGAGGGAGCCCCCGAACTCGAGTGTCACACACTCGGCTATCTTGGCCTAACACCGATCCTGAAGCACTCCCAGGCTCAGCGGTCGCGGATTTCTAAAAATATCCTCCGGGGTTGCTCTATTCTCCTGTCGAGTGATTTTAATGGGAGGCTACCCCGTCGAGGGAGTCCCCGAACTCGAGTGTCACACACTCGGCTATCTTGGCCTAACACCGAGCCTGAAGCACTCCCAGGCTCGGAGGTCGCGGATTTCTAAAAATATCCTCCGAGCTTGCTCTATTCCCCCGTCGAGTGATTTTAATGGGAGGCCACCCTGCCGAGGGAGCCCCCGAACTCGAGTGTCACACACTCGGCTATCTTGGCCTAACACCGAGCTTGAAGCACTCCTAGGCTCAGAGGTCGCGGATTTCTAAGAATATCCTCCAGGGTTGCTCTATTCCCCCGTCGAGTGATTTTGACGGCTATTCCCCCGTCGAGTGATTTTAATGGCAATTCCTCCTGGGATGTTCTAACAACAGGCTCGGCCATCCCGACCTGGCCCCGCGGACTCAGGTTTGTCCTCGATCATAGGCATATCTAGCAACCTGACCCTGTCGCAGGCTCTCTCTTTCAGGTCAACATATTGGCTAACTCCCAGGCCCCGGAGACTGGCGCTGACGCCTCGGGACCCACAACAGGGGCACAGCAATGGGCGAGGACCGAGTATTTCCAGATTTGGTCGCCTCGACCTAACGCCACGATCAAGGTTCGCCCCCGACCAATGGTGTGTCCGGCAACCTAACTCTATCGTGGGCTCCTTTTCCAGGTCGAGAATATCGGTTGGGCTTCGAGTCCCGAAGACCAACTCAAATGCCCTGAGCCGCCGGCTAAGGCGGGGTGGCAAGGCAAGGGCCGAAGACTCGAGCTAAGTCCCGGCTTTCTGGCTAAATCTGGGATTTCTGGTTAAGTCTTGGATTTCTGGCTAAGTCCCGGATTTCTGGCTATGTCTTGGGTTTTTTGGCTAAGTCTCGGGGAACATTCGACCTCGAGCAAGGATTTCTAGCTAAGCCTCGAAAAGGCATTCGACCTCGAGCAAAGATTTTCGGCTAAGTCTCGAAGAAGACATTCGAGCAAGAAGCATTCGATTTCAGACATAAAGGGAGTTTTATTCCTTCTAATCAAAACTTACATAAACTACATTTACAAAGGGCACGAGTCCCCTCGCCCCTTTTTCCTATCCGCAAACCTATCTACAGGTCGGCCATCTCCCGCGCGAGCTTCTCCTGCTCGAGCGCAGCGACCTTGGCCCTTAAGGCCAGCGTCTCGGCCTCGGCGTTGGCGACGCGGCTTCGCTCCTCCTGGAGCTAGGCTAAGGCGCTCTTCCCTGCCCGAGACGCTCGCCAAATTGTGGCCACAATTTGAGCTCGGCCACCTTCACTTCGAGCTCGGTGGAAACCTTCGGGGGAGCAGCAGAGAGCTCCGCGACCTGTTTGCGGAGCGTCTCTGCCTCCGCGCGAGCAGCTTCAACGACCCCCGCGGCCATCGCGCGATCACCCGCGAAAGCTTTCTCGGCCTTCTCGCGGATACTCGCGAGGGTCTCGGCCGATCGTTTCTGCTCGGCTTCAACGGCCCTCGAGATCTCGGTGGCGTTCTCGGCCTTCAGCTGCTCGACCTCCTCCTCCGTCCACGCTATGCTCTCCTCGAGGCCGAGGATGTACTCCTCGCATTCCTCGACCAAGGAGCACAGGGCCCGGAAGCGGTCGTCATGGGTGCGCAAGGTCCCAAGCCCTTGGGCGACCTGGTCCAAGCCCTGAAAAGGTGCGAGAAAAGTCACAATGGCTTCACGGACATGAAGCAAACCAAAAAAGAAGAGAGACGGGCTCGAAATCGACTAACCTCCTGGAGGTTCCTTTCGAGCCTCGCGCGAGCGGAGCTCAGACACGACGCGTGCCCCCCTGTAGACCCCTCCGGCACCGGGTCGACGGCGCCGACAGGGGCATCAGCCCGAGCTACCTCGTGCAAAGCGCGGAGCGGCATGGGTGGAGCCGAGCCTGCCGAAGAAGACGAAGTTACTTAGAAGGCCAAAGCCCAAAAGCGAAACAATAACCGAAGAGGGGGTGGTGCCGTACCTGATGCCCCGAGCTCGTCGACGCTCGTGAGCACCGTCCTACCCTCGGCCGCGTCAGGCCCGACAGCGTTGACTCCCGCTGTTGCCTCGACGGTATCAGCCTCGCCCATGGCCCCGCCCGGGGTGGCGACCGGCTTGGGGGCTCCCTGGTCGGGCGTCCCGACTGGCCCACCCTCCGTGGACGTGGCGACGGGCCCCGAATCGGGCACCCTGGCTGAGCCACCCTCCGTGGGCGTCGCGCTAGGCTGGGGCTGCTGCGGCCTCGCTCGGGGGACTAGGAGGTAGTCCCCCGCGTCCTCTTCCTCGCCCTCGGACTGCATGCAGCCTAACAAATCAGTCTGTGACGAGAAAGACCCCTAAGGCTCGCAAATAAGAAAGGGGGAGGGGGAAAACCTACGCTCCCGAGCTAAAAAGAGGAAAAAGAAAGAGGGACATAAAAATACCTGAGCGACGAGTCTCCGTCTCCTGGGTGGCGGGGGCGTGGCACGACACCCTGCACCCACGGCGGCTGGGGGAGTGTCTTCCCCCCGAGCGTCCTTCGCCTGCGGTACCGAACGCGAGCTTGACGGCTCGACGGCAGCCGCTGCACGCTCTTGCTGCAGAGAGAAAGACGCTTGGAAAACGACGAAAAGTCAAGGTTGGGCCCAAACGCCCCCAGGCTCGGTAAAGGCGACTTACCATCACACGGTCGCCCCACTCGACGTGGGGCCTTTTGGCGACATAGCCAAGGGCTTGCGGGGCTGGCCTCTTGGCGGCCTTCTTGTCCTTGCCCAGCCCGAGCAGCGGTAGCAGGCCTCGCGCCATCTCCCGCAGCTCCTGGCTCTCCTGCGTAGCTCGGCACGGTCAAAACAGGCTTGAGCCCGAGTCAAACTCGACAAAAGAGGGTGGAGAAAGAAGTTACCTCGCTACTCCGCCTCAAGATGTCCTTGGGGACGGGGTCATCGAGGCTGTAGGTGTGGGCTGCCTTCCCGAACATCTCCTGCATGCGCGCCGCCACCCACGACTCCGCCGGGGCTGCAGAAAAATGAAACAAGGTTAGAAGGCGATCAGAAGAAGGGACTCACCCGAGCTCGGGGAAAGGCGATCTTACTTTTGGTGCTTTCCTGGGTGGGGTCATCCCTCCCTCGGATCTCGAAGAAAGGGTGCACCCTCTTCCGCAAAGGGGATACCCGAGCTCGCAGGAAGTTCACGGTCACGGCTTGACCAATTAGGCCACGCGTCGCACAGACGTGGACGGTGGCGACAGCCTCTTGATTAGTCGCCGTGTCCTCAGGCTCTGGGGCCTCGCGCTTGCTGTCCACGACGATGCCGTTGTACGCGAGCTCGCCCCCCTCGCCTTTCTTCAGATAAAACCACCTCTCCGTCCATGGCCCGAGGGAGTCCCGGGTTGGGACTTGAAGAAAGGTGCAAGGAAGCCCGGTCCGCAGTCGGAAGTAAAGGCACCCGACGACGGGGTCCTTCGAGGTGTGGAACAAAGAATAAAAGAGAAAGAAAAGAGAGGGGGTCGGAAGGATCCCTAAGAACCCCTCGCAGAGGTGGGAGAAGATGGAGAGAAAGAGGATGGAGTTCGGCACCAGGTTGATGTAACATCCCAAAAATCGCTTTAATACCATTTTATTGGTTATTTGTCCATTTTATGTTTTTCTGGAATTTATTGGTTTTTTCTGGATTTATTTGAATTAACTTTAAATTAAGTATATTGGTCTTTTATCGAAAACTATTTAAATTTATGCAAAGTTAAAATAAAGTTTTGCCGAAAATATTTTATCTGAGTTCAAAATGCCATAAAGTATTTTTGAGATTTTTCTGGGATTTTTCCTGATAATTTTAATGCCTGAAACAAGTTAAATGATTTTCTGTAATTATTTTAAATGAAAAACCCTTTTTTTTAAAATGCATGAACAGTAACGGGCCGAGCCCATTTACTGTGCGCGCTTGGCCCAAGTCTGTGCGGCCCAATCAGCCCGTCTCACCTAACCGTTGAATCTTGATCGTGCGATCAAGATTTGTCCGCGTCGCTAATGCTTGTGATCCGTCGGATTGATGCCACGTGGATGCGCATTATAGAGCCGCGTCGCTTCTCCGTGTTGCCGCCGGAGTCCGCCGCCGCCACGAGACCATCTCCGACTTCCGCGCTGCGCACGCCTTCCCAAGCCCTCTATTTAAGGCGCAGCCCTTTGCATCGTGAAGGCCGAGTCGCGCCACCTTTTTTGCCCTAGCTCACCAAGCCCGGATCGCCGCCTTTTTCCCGTGCGGACTCGTCGGAGTTGTGAAGGAAGCCGTCGTGGGTTTGGCCGTTTTCCGCCGTCGTCGCGCCGTCCCGAGCCGTGCTGGTTCCAGATCCGTGACCCTCGGACCGTGACGCATCCACCTCGCCGTTCCCTGTCGCCGGATCGTCACGGAAACGTCGTCGCCAACGTCGTCTTCTCCGCTGCCGGTGAGACTGCGCCGCCGCATAGCCATCTTCGAGATCGAGCGTCGCCAGCCGTCCGATCTAGGATGAACGCTTCGGATTAAGCCTAGCAGTCGCATCATCCGAGGTCGTCTGATCTTCCGCGGGCGGTTCTGATCCTGCCACGCATCGATGATCGGAGCGCGCATCGTGAGCGGCGCCGTAGCCAGTCAAACGCAGTCGCGTGTCGGCACGGGTGCCGAAGAGACGTGGACCGGGTCCATGGTGGACCAGATCCAAACTGTGGATTTGGTCTATGAACCAAAGCGACGTGGCGGCTCGTGATTGGTCCGGGCTATGGTGACATCAGCATGATGCAGTAATTCGGTTTTCAGTATAAAAATAATTCGGTTAAATCTGATTTTCTAATTTCTGTAATTTTAATATTTATTCAAACTTCAAAAGGCTATATCTTTTGCGTTTTAACTCGGATTTGAGTGATTCAAATTTCTAAAAATTTGTAAAATTGAGATCTATTTAATGGTGAATTTTAATTGATTTTTGGAGTTAATTTGCTCTCTGTTTTGGTATTTATTTGTTTTTCTTCTTCGGTACGCGTAGACGTTGAATTGGGCGACGCTTCGGAGGAAGATTCAACAACTCAAGATCAAGTTTCAGAGCAAGACTAGGACCTATTCCAAGGCAAGTTGTGCTTTGATCATGTTGAACCCATGTTTATACAAATGCTATATTGTTTTACTCTATTGCATAGTATTTCAAGTATAAAGTTGTTTTCAATTAAGTTGGGATTTAGCTGTTATACCAGCTTGATCTATACCCTACCTTGTTATTTGTATGCCATGATCTATTGTCACCCTAGATTGGATCACTATAGTTGGTTGATATTGAAATCAACATGGGATGGTTAGATCGTCATAGTTGCTTAGCCGTGCCACGTCATCATATGTACATGAATCATCAATGATTAATCTTGACTAATGGAATATGGAACAATGATGTGAAGTTGTGTGTCATGTGAAGTCATACGATGAGATTGAGTTGTTGTGGCGAGTCATGTCACGCAACGATGTTGAATTGTTGAAGGCACGTGGTGCTTGGTAATCAACTTAGGTGATAATCACTTAGAATGGGGCAAGTGACAAGGGGCAAGTATGCCAAGGTGGGCCTGATGGGCAGAGGGTATGTGGATGTCTTGCCCTGATCACTCTAAGGACTTAACCTTGCAAGCCTTTGACCTGAGTCAATCATGCAACAACATGTCTGGTATGGGCCAGCCTAGCTGATTAATTTGTAATGTCTTAACTTTGGTACTATCTTGGTCGGTGTGAGTTTCCGAGTTATGGAGTAATTCACATGGCGCAGGAGGGGGGCCCTGGATGTGGTAACCAGTCCCACCAGTGTTGAAACCTTAGCGGGTGGTACCGGGTTAAGCCAGCGCATTGTAAAGGCTTTGTCATGATCTCTTCGCCGACACACCAAAGAAAGTGTGTTAATTGCATGGCACCAAGAGACGATCATGTCGTGTGGGTAAAGTGCATAATCTCTGCAGAGTGTAAACCTATTCGAATAGCCGTGCTCGCGGTATTGAGCAATGCTCGGGAATTACAGTTAAGGGTTAGTTTAATTAAATGGACAACTTGGTTGGGATGGCAGATTGCCATATGGATGGTTGGAACTCGATTTAGGATTGGAAACTTGGTTTACTTGAGAAATGCTGAATCTATCTATTATTGTTATTTGTTTTACGGTCTTTACAATCTATTTATTGTATTTGCTCATAAATGCTGCTTTGTTGCAAAATAACCATGATAGCCTATCCTTTGAAATAAGCCCTGCATATAGCTATGTTAGAATTGTATTCTGTGCACAACTTGTTGAGTGCTTTATGTACTCATCCTTGCCAATAACAACATCAGTTGAGGAGTCTACATCTATGCTGGAGGAGGAGTTCCATGAGGAGATGAATGTTTAGGGCGCAAGCCTTGTCAGTTGCCTGTGGTATACTGAGGGGTTATCTACGTTTTCATTCCGCTGCAGTTTAATATGTTGTTCAACCTTGCGAGGCATAGTCATGTAAGTGGACCATAAGGTCATTCAACTAGTAGTATATATCATATGATGTCTTTCATAATGCTTTCGCTATGTTTGGTTGTGATATTTACTTATGTTGAGCCTGTGTGCACTAGTGTGATCCTGGACTAGTGCGGTATACACAAAGGGTCCGGATTTGCATATTCGGGTCCCAACAGTTGACGAGCTCGATCTCGCATTGCGCGAGGACGACCGCCAAGAAACCGCTCTCCGGGGTCCATAGCCCAAAGAGTGTGTACTGCTCCGTGCACACAATCTCGTCGTCCCGGGGGCGCGGTTCGACCTCCCCAGTCGCCGAAAGTCGCCAGGTCGTTGGGTCTAAGAGTCCCAACGACTCGAGCTCCTTCATCCTCTCGGTAGTCAAGGTGCTTTTCACGAACTTGGCCATGGCGCTCGGAGAAATCAAGGCGGGTCGGCAGGAGAAAAACGCAACAAGCAGAGAGGCTAAGGCACAGCGCAAGGGTGAAGGAATTCAGAGGTATGCGGCTTCGGGCTTTTAAAGAAACCCGATCTCTGACAGCTATCATCAGTTACTCCTCAAAAACCGCGCCGGGACTTTCGGGCAGAGAACGTGAAGCGCCACGGTCGCGTCTCCCCGAATCTCCCCCGGAGACCCGAGGCGTCGCATCCCGTGTCCGCCGCCCTTCATGTCAGGACATGAGATGTTGCAGGCCACCTCCTTGAATCCCCCACGGGGAACCGAGGCGGCGAAAATCAGACGCCCCCAGACACGATTCCCAATTTAATGCCGTAAAGGCGCAAGAGCATGTTTAAAGCGACCACGACAAAGGCCCTCAGAGGGTTTCGGCACACAAGGTCGGCCTCGGGGGCTGCCGAGCTCGACCAAAGGGCCGATCCCTTCTTAAGGAACAATCAGACTCAAGGGCGCCCCGAACTTTAGGGCCGTCCCTTGAGCCTCGGGGGCTAGCTGTCGGGGATCAGTACCCTCGCCACGTGTAAGCATCCCCCGTGGCCTTGTGGAGGCTTTTCGCGGGCCCGGGGGCTCATCTCCAGCCTAGGGGGTGCTCTCCCAATGATCGGACTCGGGACCATCGAGCTCCGGCACCGCCGCATGGGCGGGCACCCTCGGCCCCTGACCTTGACCTCGATGCTCCCGCGACCGCCAGAGAAAAGGACATCTGTAACATTTTTATTTTATCTCGTGTAAAGCTCTCCCCTATGTGGGAATCAGCGCTCTACCTGCCCCTGCGTGGGTGATGTGCACTAGGGTTGTCCCGACCTTCTGATGAGAACGATACAATGAACCACAAGATCAGCAACCAAACAATCGCAACGTCACCACACGAGGCGATCAACCGAATCAAAGGCCCGATCGATCCTTGAACCTGCTGCAACCAAGAACATGCAAGAACAAGGTGATAGCAAATTCAATCCAATAATCTCAAAGAAAAAAAAGGTGAGGTTCTGTTTCTCAACTCGGGTGGTCTAGTCGACACACGCAAGATTGAGGAGGGACTCACACGGGGTCTACCAAAACACAACAAAACCTAAACCACAAAGTATGACGGTAGGGGCATTATATAGGATAGAGACCAGACTTGGGGCACCCAAAATAGGGTCGGCCACCACGCAACCCTTACGCATAGGCCATGGGCCCAAAAATACGGTGACGCAGCACCTGACAGATTTGGTCCGTGATATTGTTCTTCGTGTTCCTGTTTATCTGGAGCGAATTGGAAGGTGAGGATGGATCTATTGGAAAGCTTATCTCCTAATCTTTCAAACGGGTGGTCACACGCTGAAAACGGAGTCCGAGAGCCCAAGTTACGCCCATTTGAAGTTGGTGTGCTGCTGGATGGCCGAACCGGGTTTTTTGGCATCTTGGGTTTCCAAACAAGTCTTCCTTGACGCGTGGGCTGTCCTTGGCATGTGTGCTTGAGGCGCTGGTTCTTTGTCTTGGGCTTGAAAGGCCGAGCTTTTGGATTAAGGCCCTTTTGCGATGAAGATGTCGCAGCCAGAGGGGAAATAGTGGCAGCGGTCGTATCCTTCGAGTTGATGTCCTCATCAGTGGGAACTAGGGTTCAACAGCTCTCGTCAAGATCTCAACAGCACCCGTCAGGCTCCCAACGGCTAGCGACGACTTTCATCAGCCCACGTCAAATCGCCACGAGCTCCTGACGTCGGCCTCGGGACCAAGTAGCAAGGTTCCCAGAGGGCTACAAAAGCATATAGGTCGCCCCAACCACGAGGGGGGACACGACAGACAGCCAGAGGGACGAGGAAAGACGCGCTACACAACACAAGACAACCAGAAGACACGCAACACCCCCGAGAAGAGTGGCACAGCGCCCCTCTTGCTCGGGCCTTGTTCTTGTATTCTCCCACAGAATCGCTAATACACCCTTCGCCCTCGGGCAAGACTGGAGTAGAGCTATTACCCGACCTTGGACGCTCGAATCAGTATAAACCTCATGTCCAGCGTCTCTTCCTCGGGCGCTAGACGGGCGGTGGCATGCCGCCTAGGCACTGCCTAGGCGCCTGAACAGCAACAGCAGCAGTGTAGTACATAGCAGCAAAAGCAAATAGCAGCAGCACATACTATCACGCAGTAGCAAGCACATACTAACATCACAATATCACATAGTCTCAATAACATCACATAGACTTAGTTCATACTGAGAATCAAGTGGTTAATAGACCTTCTTGAATGTGGAGTCACATCCTAAGGATTATCTAGTTGCTCAGTCTCTCCAGTAACTATCAAACGGCCAGTAGGATCTGACTGAACAAGTGAACATGTACCTAAACCAAAAGAATGAAAGATGCATCAGGAGATATCTATAAGCAAACAGATCATTCCAGCTATTGCATCATGTATGGGAAAAAATCATTCTAGCTATGGCATCATGCAAATTACTAACATCACAAAATCACAATTACATGTAACATACATACTAACATCACAAAATCACAATATGATATCACATAGTCTTGAACTCAAACCACATAACAATATCACATATTCTCAAACTCAAACCACATAACAATATCACATAGTCTCAAACTCAAACCACGTAATAATATCACATAGTCTTAGACTTAGTTCATGAAGAAACTTAAGTAAGCATGATGATATGATAACTAGTCACCCTCTTGCTCATAATCCTTGGTTGGGAGCACTTCTTCTTGGTCAGACTCAAACTCAGTATCCTCATTGAACTCTTCTTCTTCCTCGGTATCGGATTTGAAATCTTCTTCATGAAGTTCTCTCACTCTTGCGCTCCACAGATGACATCCTACAAGAGTACAAATAAATTCAAACATCAATAGCAACAACTGGCATATTCAAAAGGACTATTAGATTAGGCTGAATGGTTAAGAGTGAAAATGGAGCTGAGCTGGAGCTGGTGTTAGTAACATTTCAATGAATTTCTAACCATAAAGGCTAACATGTTCCCGGTTTATAATCCAATTTTGCTATGAAACATTGAAACATATAAATAGAACCTGGAACTATAAATAGATCAGTTGACCTTGACATTAAGAAACCTTTTCTTGTCAGTTCTCTTGCATGTACTTTGAAGTTTCAAATTCTTCCAGTCTTCTATCCAATCTATCAGCAGCAGCAAACACTAGCAGCAGCAAGCACTAGCAGCACTTCGATTCAAGAAGACTTCACCAAAGAAGAAAAACACCAAAGCGACAGCAAAGCATTTTTTAACTACAGAGGCACAAACACATCCACATTCCACAACAGAGCGATCAAGGGGTTACCTGGAGGCTAGAGCAGCAACAGAGGATGTTGAGCTCTGAATTCGAGGTGGGAAGGCTGGTTCTGACAACGGAGAGGAGGATTTTGGCAGCGGGGAGGTCGAATCTGACGCCTTGATGCCTTGATTTAGGGTGTGGAGGTTGAATCGAGCCGGAGCCAATGACAGAGAGGAGGATTTCAGCCGGCGGCGACGTCGCTTTGGTTGGTGGTGATCGACGAGGTGGTGATGCAATGACCGACGAGGCGGCGAAGCGGGGCAGGGGGCGACGCGGCTTCCAGTTGACAGCCGGCTTCTAACCCTAAGCTCCTCCAGACTCAAAGTCTCCAGTCGGCAGTCGCACCTTTTTTACTCCCGACACCCCGCTCAGGACACCACCTATCTCCAGTTGGCCGCCTAAGCGCCGACTCGTCACCTAGCTCACCGCCGCGCATAGCTTCGCCTGGCCACCTAGATCCCGCCTTGCACCCGCCTAGGCGCTCCAGCGCCCAAGCGACCGATTCCATATGAATCGCGGTGGATGGCAGTTGCCTAGCGCCTAGGCGAACACTGCTTCAAAGACCCACATGTTATTGAGATAACGAATAGTATTTCCGAAAGTGCCAATCTTTGGAGTAGTATAGTATAAATTATATTTTTTATTGGAATTGCGACACAACACTCAGCTAAAATTCTGTGATTTCAGTCAATTTTGTTAAGATATGGATTGATTTGAGTTCATATTTGGTTAGACTCTATCTATATATGGGCGAACTCGAATCTATATCTTGTTGTCTTCTACTATATATTTGGCACCCCTTTGTACAAGAGAACCACTCTAATAAAGAGAGATAATAGAATTCATCCCTATATTGCGTGTGTTCTTTATTTGTGCTTGCTATTCTATTGATGCACCATGGTTGATCAAGGGAGAACGACTTCTTTTTACAACACATTATCAGCACGAAGCTCTGCTAAGGCCGATCGTGATCTTCTACCTACATCAATCTACACTACATCGAATTCGATCAGCATCACGTGATTTAATCTACGACAAGCCATACATAAGTTTGAGCTACGTAAATTAATCGCACATGAACAACCTCTAAAATCCTGCAATTATTTTTCTCCTATATCGCAGATTACTTGTTTAATCTAATCACAAATTAGGAGTTAAAATTTCTGTTCATCCAATAAGGAAAATCAGCAATGCTCGACCTGATGCTGACCTGCGACCCAGCGTCGGTAGGGCTGGCGACACCCGTCGTGCACGCGCAAGCTGTGTGGCTGTCCGTGCGCCCGACGCGCTCATCGCTCGTGCACGGCGACGGCCCCGCATCACCGCTACACGCGGCCTCGCCCACCGCGCTCGCCGCCTGTGCGCCCGCGGTGATGGCTCCACCTACCCGTGCACCAGCTGCGCCCTGTCGGCATCGACCGAAAGCTGTGCCCATACGACGGTGGCACCTGAGCCTAAAGCATCATCAGCGACAGCAACCACATCCGTTCCTCACGTCCGATGAGCCCAATGCGAAGAACGCCGGCCGCTCCTTGACCCTGGGACACCGTGGCCCTCACGCGCTGCGCCAGCACCCGCGACGTCACCATGCTGTCAGGCCTGCGGCTTCCCACCACGCCGCGACCTACTAGCACGAACGCAGTGCTACTCGCGCCACCACCTACGCCATTGTGCCCTACTGGTGCCACCGTGCCGTCGGGCCTACGGCTGTCCGCGCCGCTGCCTTAAGGTCGGCACCCTGTCGCGCTTTCGAGTGCTCGGCCTTCGCGCTGCGCCATCGCACACCACCTCTTGGAGCTCGACCGACCGTGCCACTGGCCAACGTAGCTCGCAGCACCCGGCCGTGTCACCGACCGCGCGTCGCTTGCTTATGCCGGTTATCGTCGCCCACGCGCCCGGTCGGCGGCGATCGTCGCTTCGCGTCGTCGGCGCCGTCCCCGACCGAGCCGGCCAGCCGCCACTCGTGCCTCATCTGCGCATGGTCTCAACAGGCGCCTAGGGTTGGGAACCCTAGCCGCCCCCTCGTTGGTGTGGGCTTTAGTGGACCCTATTGGACTGTACGGCCCAGAGTCAGTATGGCCCATTGATTTTCCAGAAGAAAAAAATAAAAAGAAAATAAAGGAAAATTTGTAATTTCCCTTTGTTTTCTGAAATTCTGAAAATATAATAAAATTAAGAAATTATAGTAAATTCTAGAAATTGATTTTCTAGGTATACGGGGCTTCAATAAACTTGTTAAATTAGACTTAGCACATATTGGAAGCTCTATATCTCTGGGTTTATTTTTCCTGGCATTATTTCATATTTATATGTTCTAAAAATTATTTTTTTGTTAATTGATAATTTCGAAAATTGCTTGATAATTAGCAGAAAATCATAAAAAATGCTAGGAAAATTATGGATAGCATGTTGGAAGTTCCATGCCTCTGGATTTATTTTCTTAGCGTTACTCTATATTCATATATGTTGGAATTTATTTTTCTGTTAATTGTTAATTCTGTAAATTGATTGATAATTAGTAGAAAATTATGGAAAATGCTAGGAAAATCTTGGGTAATTTGAGATAATTATCTACTGAATAGATATAGACCAAACTATACTGATTCAAGAGTAAGCATGCAATATATATTATTTTACCAATAGTAAAATTCAATCTTACTTGCATATAGGATATGTTGGACATCGCAACGAGGGAATTTGCTGAGCTCACCCTAAATGGCAGCAATTACCTTACTTGGGCAATGGATGCCAAGATTAACCTGACAGATCGATCTCTTAGAGCTGCTATTTCCCAGCGTGAAGCTGGTCCCCCTGCTGTTCCCGAAGTCGCTAACTGTGCAGCTTTACACTTCCTGAGGCACCATCTTTATACGGACCTAAAGGCCGAATATTTGATGGAAGAGAACTCATTGGAACTATGGAATTCCCTAAAGGAACGATATAACCAGCAAAGATTCGCCTTATTGTCAGAAGCACAACGTGAATGGACCCTTCTGCGCTTCTAGGATTTTAAGTTTGTGGCAGCATACAACTGTGTCATGCATAAGCTTGTTGCCAAACTGACATTCTGTAACTAGAAAGTTACTAATGCTGAAATGATCGACAAGACATTCTGCACCTTCCACCCCAATATGAGGATACTACAGCAACACTACCGTCATGCTATGTACCAGAAGTACTCTGAGCTTATATGCATTCTGCTAGAAGTACAAAAGCATGATGAAATCCTGATGAAGAATCATCATGTTTTTCCTAATGGAAGTCATTCAATGCCTAAAGCAAATGCAAATGCTCCGCGGGCTAGTAATAGCAGAGGTCGCGAAAAACGCCAAAATGCATAAAAGGGATAAATGAAAGAATGACAAAGCTCAGAAGGGAAGAGGAAAACCTCAGTGGAAAGTTAAAGGAAAGGGATCAGGTAGCTTCAGAAGCAAAGCCCAACCACTATGGCTACAAACCCTCCACAGCCATGCTTTATGTGTGGATGCACTGGTCATTGGTCGCGCACCTGCCGCATCCCAAAGCATTTGATGGACCTTTACGTACAATCCACTGGGAAGTTCCAGAAGAATCAGGGAAATAAGGTTGAGGCACAATTCACCGTTCAGCTTGTTGTTGATACGGATGTCGAGAAGTATGATGATATGGTTCTTGATCTTACTGAGTTCAGGGAGCCCCAAAAGGATACCCATGACTCGTATGGAGACTTGAATTAGTCTCCTAAATATTCCTTCACTTCGCTAGTTAATGCTGCATATCATTATGAGTCTCGTTGAGAGTCTTCTTATCAGTTTAGTCTTAATTCCAAAACGAACATTGGTCTACGCTTTTGTTGAGCGATTATCATTTAAACAAATTATTATTTCCCAGGATATTTGATTGATTGTGCTTTGTTTGTTCTATATTTTGCAACATGTTCCTACTGCAACAATTGCTTGATTGTTAAATCATACTTCTCATATTAAACAAAGTATAATCCAATGATGGAGGAAGAGATATATCTTGTAGACAGTTGCACCACAAATTTAATTCTTAGGAAGTCTAAATATTTTTGAATGTTCACTAAAAAAACAGGAAATATTATGACCATCGTCGGAAGCGATGCCCTCATTGTTGACACTGGAAGAGCCATCATAGTCCTCCCTATGGGTGCCCGTATAATAATAGAGAATGCCATATTATATCCTGAGTCCAGTCGTACTCTACAAGTTTTAAAGACATTTGTCTGAACGGTTTCCATATGGAGACAGAAAATGAGGATGCTACAGAATACCTACTCATGACTAAGTTTAATGGGTGTAATATTCATGTGGTCGAAACTTCCTTCCTTCTCCTCCGGGTTATACTATAGATATATAGAAGACCTAAAGTTTGTGTTGTGATGAAAATAATGCTTGAAAACCCAAATATTTTTAAGATCTGGCATGATCGACTAGGTCATCCTAGGTTGAACAAGATGAGAAAAATCATCAATAATTCTGTTGGTCATAGCATACGAAAATAAAGACTTCCCTAGATCTGAAGTCTTCTTATGTACTGCTTATGCTAAAGGGAAGCTCTTAATTTGACTCTCTTATCTAAATGTTAGAGAAGAATCATTGAATTTTCTGAAGAGAATTCAAGGTGATATTTGTGGACTTATTCAACTCCTGTTGGGTCCTTTCAGATACTTTATGGTACTGATATATGCTTCTATTAGATGGCCCCATGTATGTCTCTTATCTATTAGGAATCACGCTTTTGCTAAATTAATTGCCCAAATCATTAAATTGCAAGCCTCCTTTCCATAATAAAAGATCAAGTCTATTCTAATGAACAATGCTGGTGAGTTTACCTCAAAGGCATTTAATGATTATAGTATGGCTCTGGGCATTAATGTATGGCATTCAGTACCTCACGTCCATACACAAAATGGCCCTATAGTGTCGCTAATTAAGAGAATAAGACTTACCAGTAGGCCACTCTTGTAGAATTATAGATTACCCACCAGCTATTGGGGCCACACATTGTTGCACACTGCTGTATTTATTCAACTCAAACCAACTACATACTATGAAATCACCCCTTTTGTAGATAGTGCATGGGAAAGAAGCAAGTATTTCCCATTTGTGAAAATTTGGTTGTGTTGTATATGTGCCAATCTCACTGCCACAGCGTACAAGTATGGGCCCTCACCAAAAGTTGGGGATCTATGTAGGTTATGAATCTCTGTCAATAATTAAATACCTATAGCCTTTTATAGGGAATCTGTACACGACTCGGTACGCTGATTGTATGAGGATAATTTCCCGGCATTAAGGGAGAAAAGTACTACATTAGAGAATGCTAGGAAATAGATTAGAATGTCATTAGCATTCAGTTCTCAGCCCCACGCACTAAAGAACTTGACTTGAAGTTCGAAGGAGAATAAGTCTGCAATAAATAGCTAATAATCTGCCAATGCCTTCACTAATCATAAGAGAGTGATAAGATCTCATTTACCTGCAGTAAATGCACCTAAAAAGAGTGAAAATACCCAGAAGGATATTGATCTCACTCTTACCCCTCATGATTGTTGAAGTATAAATTGCCCACCTTTCCTCATTAGCTTAAGATTTTGGGTGAACTGTTTGGTGCATGCAACTCAATATGGTATCAGAGCCAAGAGGTCTCGAGTTCAAGACCTGGTTGGCGCAATTAAAAAATAATTTCAGCCTACTTCTATTCCACGTCTTAGGCCTGAGAGAGCCGTACGTGAGGGGGTGTTGAAGTATAAGTGAATTGCCCACCTTTCCTCATCAGCTTAAGCTTTTGGGTGAACTGGCTGGTGCATGCAACTCAATAATTATAAGAAGAGGGGGAGGCCTCTAGGTGCACAGGACTCAATTTTTTGGAGACGTTCGCGGAAATAGAGAACCAAACAGATGAGAACACTACCTGAGGTAGTTGAAGAAGCTCAACCCGATATTGAGAAAATTCCTGAAGTGAGTCATCCTGGAGATGGTAACATCCCTGAAGTGATTCATCCTCAAGATGATAACCCCAGCAAATATTTGCACGCACAATCTAACGCTGGGAAGTCAAAACGGCCGGACTCCATCATTGTGGGAAATCATGAGGAGCTAGAAGGAATTAATGAAGAGATATCCTTGAAGTTATTTAGGAGAGTTGTATAAGAAAAAGACTACAACTATCGACATCTATTTTGCTTCAAAATTGCTTGATCTGAATCTAGAACTAAAGTCCATGGTAGAGTGCCAAAAGCGCTTAGATAGGGTCAAATAGAAAGAAGCAATTGAGGTAGAATTGCTCTCGCTTAATAAGAGGAAAGTATTTAGCCCTATCGACCAGACACCTCATAAAGTGGTCCCTGTAGGATCAAACTGGGTTTTCATCCAAAAGAGAAATGAAAATAACCAGGTAGTGAGATATAAAGCGAGGTTTATAGCACAAGGGTTCATACAGAGACTCGATATCCATTATGATGGAACTTACTCTCCTGTAATGAATTAAATAATGTTCCAATACTTGATATCAATGGCAACTAGCTTAAATTTATTAATGTAGTTGATGGATGTAGTGACCGCATATTTATATGGGACACTGGATACGAATATTTATATAAGATTCCCTGAAGGAGTCAAAATTTTGGATCTTAATAAAGGAAATCACAACATGTATAGCGTCAAACTGCACAGACCGCTATACGGATTAAAATAGTCGGAGAGAATATGATACAACCGACTTGGTGAGTTCCTCCTGAAGAAGGGTACTCCAATTGTCCCTGTGTTCATAAAAAATCCCATAATGGATTTTATATCTTAGTTTGTGTCGATGATCTGAATATCATCGGAACCACAGGAAAATAAAGGAAGTAAATTCTTACCTTATGACGGAGTTTGAGATGAAAGATTAGGGTAAAACCAAATAATTGCTTAGGCATGTAGCTAGAGCATGTCCTAGAAGGAATTTTTGTACACCAGTCTACCTATACCAAAAAGGTATTGGAAAGATTTAATATGGATAAATCTCATCCTTTAAAACCCCTATGGTAGTAAGATCTCTTGAAGTGGATAAAGACCCTTTTGGACCAAGGATAGAAAATGAGGAAGTCTTAGGTCCTGAAGTCCCATACTTAAGTGCCATTGGAGCACTTATGTATCTTGCAAATTGCACAAGGCCTGATATTGGATTTGCAGTAAATTTGCTAGCAGGACACAGTACAACTCCAACCAAAAGACATTGGGCTGTTGTCAAGACTTTACGTAGATACCTCCAAGGTACTCAAGATCTTGGATTGTTTTTTCTAGAAGAACCAAGACTTAACCATGGTGGGATATACGGATGCTGGCTATCTATCTAATCCCTACAATGCCAAATCTCATACCGATTTTGTGTTTCTCTATGATAGTACAACTGTTTCTTGGCGGTCTTTTAAGCTGAACTTGGTAGCTACTTCTACTAACCATTCAGAGATTATAGCTATATATGAAGCCTCACATGAGTGTTTGGCTGAGACGTGTGATTAACCATATTCAGAAGTCATATGACATTAACACCGTCGATACCCCCAATTATCGTGGAGATAATGTAGCTTGTGTTGCACAAATGCAAATGGGTTATGAAAAGAGCAATATCATGAAGCATATTGCCCCTAAACTTTTCTATCCCCACGAACTCTTGAAGGACCATGTGGAGGTCTACCTAGGTTTGTAATGAGTATTTTGACTAAACTTGAGCTTGGTATGCTTTAGTTTGAGTTTGATTTCAATTGGAATTAAAATTTGAAGCAATTTGTGTCTTCTCTGGTTTCTCGATGCTACCTTCCATGGTAACACGGTACTACCGGGTGAGCGGTACCACCGGCCCAAATGGCTGGTGCAACAATTCTAGAGAGGGTGTTATTCGGGTTCTAGCTGGGCAGTGCTACCGGCCTTGGCAGTCCGGTGCTATCGGCCGAGCGGTAGCACAGGCTTCGCACAGCGGTGTGATATTTTCAGAGAAGTGCATTTTTGGGCATTTTGGTGGTCCAGTGCTACCGCCCATGGTAACCCGATCTACCGGCTGAGCGGTAGCACCAGCCCTAATGCTCGGTATGAAAAAATCCAGAGAAAGTGTTTTTCTGGTCTGGCGTAAGGCGGTGCTACCGTGTAACACCCCAATTTTTGCTTTCAGTGTTATTTTATTGTCATTTATGCAATTTGAGATTTATTGGGATTTTTATGGATTTATTGGAATTTATTTTGAAAATTAAGTAATTAGCCTCCTTGAGAAAACCAATTAAATATCTGCATAGTCAAAATAAAGTTTTGCCAAAAATATTTTATTTAAACTCAAAATGTCTCAAAGTATTTATGAGAATTTTCTTGGATTTTTCCTGATATTTTATTCGCCTTAAATAAATTAATCTAATTTCGAGAATTATTTTTTAAATCAAAAAGCTTTTGAAAAATCGGTGAACAAGATCTTGGTGAAGCCCGGACTACTATCATGTGTGGCTTGATCTTTGTCGCGGCTGCCGACCCGCCTCGCCGCCGTCCCGTGTGGACCGTTGGATCCAGATCGGACGGTTGAGATCGTGCCGCGTTGTTTTGGAAAGAATTGATCGCATCCGTTGATTTTGGAAAGTGTGGATTGGATCGGATCGATCGAGATCTAATCGTGGCCATTGACCGCGAATCAGATGGCTGGGCGTCTTCGTCTCCGATTCGGGTTTCCAAACCCGCCGCCGCACTCCGTCTCCGCCGCGGAGTGATAGGGTTGCCATTTGTGGGCGCATGCCATGGCTATAAAAGCCATAGTCGCACCCCGAGGTTCCTCACCGCCTTGCGCTTTCAGTCGTTCAAGTCTGCGCCGTCGAGTCGCCGTCGTTTAGCCCCAAGAGCTCGCCATAGTTTTCCGTAGCGCCGCCGATCGTTTTCTCGCCGTTCCGTCACCGTCAAGCATCCATCCGCCGCTCGAGTTCCAGATCCAGACTCATCGCGTCAAGCCGCGTCGACGCCGCCACTTCATCTAGCCAGAGTTGCACCGAAACGCCGTTCGGGTGGTCGTCTTCCTCCGCTCCGGTGCGAGCCCGCCGCCGTGCTTCGGAGCTTCGCACAGCCATTGGATCTTCGCCGGACCGTCCAGATCGAGCCACGTCTCCGCATTCAACAGTGTTCCGCTCGGGTAAGCCTTGGCCGTTAGATGTGCGATGAGCGTTCGAGATTGAGCCGTGTAAGTATAGAACGGTAGCCGTCAGATTCCCTCGCGGATGTGCGCCGCGTGTCAGCGTGTGGCGCAGGGCGCCGTGGGCCGCGTCCACGGTGGACCAAAGGCGGTTCCGTGGACCAGGGCTGACGTGTCGCCACCCGATTGGTCTGGGCCAGGGCTGACATCAGCGTTGCGCAATAAAAATCTTTTCCAATAGAAAAATAATTCTGGAAAATCGGAAATTATATTTTCTGTATTTTCAGTATTTATTCAAACTTCAAAAGGCTATATCTTTTGCATTTTAACTCGGATTTGGGTGATTCAAATTTCTAAAAATATGTAAAATCAAGATCTATTTATTGATGAATTTTATTTTATTTTTGTAGTTTGTTTGCTCTCTGGTTTAGTGTTTATTTACTATTTTGGCATCGTTTCGCGTAGACGTTGAACTGCTCGGTGATCCGGAGGAAGATTCGTCGCTTCAAGACCAAGCTCAGAGCAAGACCAGCACCTACTCCAAGGCAAGTTGTGCTTTGACCATGTTGCACCTGATTTCACAAAATTGCTATTTTGTCTCTTAAACTTTATGCATGATATTTTATGTGTATAAATGATTTTAATTAATCTGGGAATTAGATAATATGCCTATTTGAATTAAATCATACTTTGTCAATTATATGCCATGATCTAATTGTCACCCTAAGTTGTTTAATTAATAGTTGGTTAATATTGATAATCAACATGGGCTAGTTAGACCGTCATAGATTGCTTAGCCATGCCACGTCATCACATGTGTTCGAATGTTGATACTTAATCTTGACTAATGGAATATGGAACAATGTTTATGAATTGGTGTGTCATGTGTTGTCACACAGTGATATCAAGTTGTCGTGGCGAGGAGGTCACACAACTAGATTGAAATGTTGGTGGCATATGGTGCTTGGTAATCAACTGGGGTGGTAATGATTTAGATTGGGGCAAGTGGCAAGGGGCAGTGTGCCAAGGTGGGCCCGGATTGGCAGGGGTATGTGGAAGTCTTGCCTTAATCACTTTAAGGACTTAACCTTGCAAGCCTTTGACCTAAGTCTTTCTTGCAACCACATGTCTGGAATGGAACAGCCTAGCTGAATAATTTGTGAAGCCTAGATTTCGGTGCTGTCGTGGTGAATAGTGAGTCCCGGGTTTACGGTTTAACTCACATGGCGCAAGAGGGGTGCCCTGTTGTGGTGGTTTAACCCTTCAGTGTTGAAACCTTAGCGAGCAGTACTGGGTCTAGGTGTAGCATTGTAAAGGCTTTGTTATGATCACTCGCCTTGGTGGTGTTTGGTTGTATCGTGTGGGTAAAGTGCATAACCTCTGCAGAGTGTAAAATCTATTCGAATAGCCGTGCTCACGGTATTGGGCAATGCTTGGGAATTACAGTTAAGGGTTAGACTTTTGTTAAACAAAAACCTATTGGGATGGTAGGGTGCCATGGAGAATGGAAATTGATTTAGGATTGGAAACTTGGTTTACTTCAGAAATGCTAATCTATTAATTATTGTTATTTGTTTTACTGTTTGCAATCTATTTATTGTATTCTTGTTAAATGCCGCTCTACTGTAAGATAGCCATATTAGCCATTCCTTTAGATTAAGCCAAGCATATAGAATATTAGACTTGCATTGCTGTGCACAACTTGTTGAGTGCTTTATATACTCACCCCAACCACAACAACTTCAGAAGAGGAAGAATCTACGCCTTTCGTGGAGGTGGATTATATGGATGCAAATGCTTAGGGTCCGAGCCTCGTTAGTTGCCTACGGGTAACTGGGGAGCTGCTGCGCTTATTTATTTTCCGCTGCTGCTTATTTGCTATTTCTTTCATAAGCCCGGTGTGGCAATAATCATGTAAGACAACAGTTATTGTTAATTATTAAAGTTATGCTATATTTTGCTGTGTATGACTGTGATAGCATCTATGTTGAGCCTGTGTGCACTAGCGTGATACTGGACTAGTGCGATATACACAGAGGGTCCGGATTTGCAAATTCGGGTCCCAACATACCGGCCTGGGGGCGGTAGCACCGGTCCACTATGGGCGGTGCTACTGGCCTGAGGTCGGTAGCACCGGCCAGGATGAACAAAGTTGAATCTCGATTTGTGGACTTTGATGAATCTCTTGCATATCTTTGTGGGCAATACTATGTGAGGTGTTTCCTTGTTTTTGATGGTTGCAGGATGACGGTGCTAGGTCATGGTGAGACGGAGGATGACCGGGACTAGACGAGGACCGTCGGAGGTCCAGACGGTCGAGGATCGCCGGAAGATGATCGAAGACGGAGTCCATGCAAGCCAAGAAGACAAGGAACAGATGAGATGCTAGCTAGACGCTAATCGGATCGATGAGGGCCATCGGATCGCGGTCTAGTTGATAGGATAGCGGGTTTAGGTAATATACATTGAAAACCGTGCAAGAAAACCTGGTTTATTGGTGGGTTTTGGGTTAGCCCTTACATGATTGTGTGAGTGGGTTAATCCTAGCCCTTGATGGAGTGCTCTAGGGTTTAGAGGCTCATCCAAGGGTGGTAGGTGGCCCAAGAGTAGTTTAAATAGAGGGGGAGGGGTAGTCTTCTCCTCTTTAAAGGTTTTTGAGGTTTTGTGCTCCTTTGAGCTTTGCCCACTTGAATGTGAGACTTTGTAAACCTCTCCTTCTAGAAATGAAAATGTTTTCATCTATGTTCAATTTCACTTATACATTTACTCTACGCATTTAAATTCCGCAATTTAAATTTCGCATGTACCTTCTTGCAATTTACATTTACGCAATTTGGATTTGCCTCCCCTGCTTCTACATAATTACGATTCTTGTGCCGAGGATGTTGATTGTTGAATGAATATCTTCTTAGATCATATCCCAATCATCTAGACAATCCATGCGTTTTACTTGCAAGAAACCGGATTTTGCGTTCTTGAGTAAATGATCATGTGAATTGCGTTTCTTCAAGTCTCTACTTGTTCTTGTGCTTGCTGTGATGTGTGGGAGGCTATTCAAGATCATCTTGATCATCAAAACCCCACGAGCAAGTCTTGAATCAAGTGCTTTCGATTTGCTCAAAACTTGGTGCGTTCTTACTTCCCAGATAGAAAGGTCAGAACTTTGACGTCAATCCTTGTGATTGAAGGTTGGAATAAGTTTATGACATCCCAAAGATCTTATCTACCAAGTTTCATGAGTTTTTATTCAGCCGATCAAAAGATTCCTCGAAATTTGCTTTAAGTCGTGCTGATTTTTCAGGCTGTTCTTGAGCCCAGTGCTACTGCCCCTCGAGCAATGCTACCGGCCCTCTTGCGGTAGCACCAGCCAGACAGCTCAAGTGGCTTGTTTTAATCAGCTCCTTTTGTGTGTTTTCTTCGCGGGCTTGTTTGGATACTTTTTGGGGGAAAGTTTTTAAGTTGCGACCATTCACCCCCTCTGTTCGCCATCTCGATCTTTCAACTCTAGAAGAATGGTGAGGAAAAGATTATGCAAACTAAGTCATGCGAAAATTTAGTAGATTTATTCACTAATTTTTTTGGTAAAATCTACTTTCCAAATATGTGTTAGTGGCATTGGAATAAGATGATTTAGAGATATACAGAGTTCAAGGGTAGTAAATCCCTTAACCATGACCCTAAGCATAATCTTGAAGATCCTACTTTAAATCCAGAAGATAATAAGTTGTACTCCTTTTCCCTTAGTGAGTTTTCCTAAAGTTTTCTCACACAAAGGTTTTTAATGAGGCAACTAGTGTAACACAGTGTGCGAGTGCAATGTACTCTTTTCTCCATCTCTTTTTCCCCTTGGATGTTTTAGAGGAGTTTTAATGAGGCATAAGCATTACGCGGTATTTGCCCAAGGGGGAGTGTTAAGATATGGATTGATTTGAGTACATATTTTGGATTTATTTGAGTCCATATTTGGTTGGACTCTATCTATACGTGGACGAATCTGAATCTATCTCTTGCTACCTTCTACTATATATTTGGCACCCCGTTGTACGAGAGAACCAATCTAATAAAGAGAGAGAACAGAATTCTTCCCTACATTGCGTGTCATCTTTATTTGTGCTTGCTATTCTATTGATGCACCGTGGTTGATCAAGGGCGAACGACTTCTTTTCTATACTACTTCTAATTAGGAGTTGGTGGCAGTCGTCCATTCTCCCTACGCTACCCACGATCAGAAAAAAAATCGTCCGCACCCCTCACCCCCTCGCCCGCAAAGAAAAAGGTTCTCCACCCACCCGCCCCTCCTGATCTTGTTCACTCCACCTGCCCCCACCCCCTCCCAATCTGCTCCGACAGGCGCCCGAATTTGGCACTCTCCGCCATGGTGCGCATCTCCCCAGGGCTTTCCACCTTCGCCGTCGACCCGGCACGCGTGGGGGTCGCTGTGGCCACTGATGGAGTTCGCCAGGGAGAGGGTCGAGGGCTCGGGGGGCGTCGTGGCAACAGAGGAGCGGCTCATGGCCACAGCCGGTCTGCGACTGCTGGAGGAGCGCGTCTCCCCAGGGCTTTCCTCCTTCATCGCCGACCCGCTCATGGAGTTCGCCCGGGAGAGGGTCGGAGGCTCGGGGGGCGTCGCGGCGACGGAGGTGTGGCTCATGGCCACCACCGGGTTGCGACTGCTGGAGGAGCGTGTCCAGATCCAGCGCTGAGTGAGGGGAGAATCGGCAACATCAAGGGGTCATAGCCCGCATCCACCTCCCTTCCCACACCACCGTCAAGCACATCACCCCCGCCTGTATCTCCAACAACCTGTTGGTTTGTTACAACCATCTCCATTTTCATCCTTCCGGTTTGTTACATTCTGTTGGAATGGATAATTTTATTCTCTGAGGATAAGTGTATTTTCTGTTTGAATGGATAATTGTTTCCTCTATATATATATGTTTCAGTGTGTTTTGAAGCTGCACGGGCAGAAGGTCGAAGCTGGAGTTCTCTGCTACTTGGTATTGCTCGGCAGCAGGTATTGCTATTGTAGACACGCACACATCCTGGTAAAAGTTCTTAGGTACTTCAGTTGTAGTGACATGTGATGATCACTTCTAGATCTTTTTCATCCATGTTCTTTTCACCAAGTAGTCTGCCCTCTGGTCTTTTCTTTCTGATAACTTGTTGAAGTTCTGATTGGAGGTCCTA
Organism: Otatea glauca; assembly: GCA_036346275.1. Classification (NCBI taxonomy): domain Eukaryota; kingdom Viridiplantae; phylum Streptophyta; class Magnoliopsida; order Poales; family Poaceae; genus Otatea; species Otatea glauca. The sequence continues at coordinate 23,589,485 of CM070724.1, forward strand.
ATAATATTATTTCAGTGCATCTCCTTAGTAATAGGGGTGTAAATTGGCGCGAGCAAGCTCAGGTTGATTGTGCTCAATAATTCATATATATGTTCATTTATGTTAGTATTTTGTAGGGTTGAATAGGCTCAGGCTTCGAGCTCAGGTATGGGCTCAATCCGAACTCAAAAAGCTTGCCAAGCCTGAGGTTTTCCAACATCCGTCCTTAGTGTGACTAGATTGTGCATTTCAGCATTTCAGGCTATTTTATGTTTGGGTTATTTTAAAGATGGATTTTGAGACTCTTCTGCAAATGGCCTTGGTCCTTTCGTGCAATGAACATTCATATAACAAGAGTTGTATCGGTAGATGTGGTAGTGTATTCTCTTTTCTGTTATTTTTTGTCTTAGGATAAGAGACAATGTTTGGATGTGTTGTGACTTGTGAGTGCATTTTCTGTTTAATTTTGTTCCTTGATGAGAGACATTTTTCGTATCTATATTATTTTACCTCTATCTTCTGTATATTCTTATGTTTGGTTCCCTGAGATTTGTGGTGGGTTAAAATCTACCAAATCATTGTAGTGCATCTTACTAACTGGTTGAACTCTGTTTGTTTGCTATTTCCTACATGGTGTTACTAAAAGTTCAAGTTGAACTTTATTGTGCTTAACACTATTTGCAAGGCAGATTTTTTTTGCCTTTGGTTGTTTGTTTATCTAGCAGTAGTTTTTCTTCCATCAGATTTGTATGATAAAAGGAATTTAGGATTTTTTGGTTGTTGATTTTGTAACCAAGTCCGGACCAGGACTCATAGAATGGAAACCAGTATGGTCCATAGACCCTGTGACACTGGTTCACACCTATTATTTTCCTGGAAATCATGACTGGGTGGGAATGTAATGTACCTGTGCTATGTGGGCCTGTGGGGTTTGTCAAGTGGCTTGTGCTATGTGGGCCTATGGGGTTTGATCAGAGTTTCAATAAGCTAAATTATTTGATTTATTTGCTTAATCTTTATGTTTCGTTACCAATTTACTTTTATGTTCTTTTCATCTTATGTTGTTTGAATCTTGAATTATTTTACAGAAAGGAGGCAAGCTGAATCTGCTAGGATCCGTGAAAAAGTACCATGACAAAATTCCTGTAATAGTCTTTGCCTTTTTTTGTCTGCGAATCTTCCATATGCATATGTCTTAATTAAGCTCTCTAATCAATTTATTTCAGATGATCATTGAGAAGGCTAATAAAACTGACAATCGAGCTGCACTTTATGGTATGGTCATTGCTGGTTACTTGGTTCCCCCGATTAGGTACAATTCCTGCAAGGTGCATGTCTTGAATATACATGTTTAATAATGTAAGAAATGCTAAAGCACACTTGTACTTTTAAACTTTTTCAAATCCAATTTTATGATTTTAATTTTACCCGAGATGTACTTGTGGTTTTCATAACTTCTTCACATTACCCTAGATCAGTTCAATGCTAATTTTAACAAGAGAAGTGATAGCAGTATAGATTGAATATTGACATTGCTTAATTTGACACTGATATGTTGAGATAATGGGATTTGTGATGTTTAGCTTGAGCTATGCCAGGTCAAGCTCTCCATCTGTTAAGAAGAGTAGTGTAGTGCATTCCAAATTTTTGGCAAAAAAGGAAGTTTCTTTGGTCAGAAACCTTGAGGCTTTTCTTCCTAATCAGTTAATTATTGTTGATTTTCCATGATCAAGTGGAATTCCTTCTTGTCATTGCCTATGATGATTTGTGTCTGTTAGATGACACAAACGGCAGATCTCCACTCCAAATTGCACTTTGATGGGTTGTGTCTTTTATCTCTTATACATGCATTCAAGCGATCATTTTTCTTCTTTCTATTCTAATAGAATTTGAACAGTGTTCTACATTATAATCCAAATAAGTGATCTTCCATACATTATTTTCTTGGTGATTAAAAGAAGCCTATATCGGCAAAATAATTTTACCTGTTCACCAGCTCTTGACCGTTTGTTTTACAATACAGGCAGTTTTTACAACAAATTTTGTCCCATTTTCCCTCACTTCACAAAAGAATTCTACAGAGATACCAAAAACAACAAAAGCAACGAGGCATGTAGATATCATACCATTTCAAGACACGCCAAAAATAGCTCACTTCATATGCACTCATATAATCTTCAGTTAGATATTTAAGAACTATTATGCATTCTGTAATTGTGTACCAAGTGTAAATGTTTCTTTTACTCTCAATGATGCAAAAGAAAAATCATGTGCGTTATGTACATGTTTTTCTCCGTGCAAGTGGTTATTTGTATGTTTTGTGTTTTGTGTTGGCTGTAGTGAGATGTGACAAATTTTTGTCTAATCTATTATCTTTGTTGTGCACTGCAGTGGAGAGTTATTTGTGATCATCCCATCTCCCAGGATTTCCTTTTCCTTTTTGCATTTGCACTCAAGGTATATTATGTCCCTCATCTTCAAGTGACTGCAAAAATTGTACTTACAATAAGAGTTTTTAGCCTTGTGCGATACTGTTTAATAGATCAACTGGACTTTGTCAAACAGCAAAGCAATACCGTTTATTCATTGTGTATGCCTATTTAATACAGCTGGATGCTAATGTATTGATCATTTTAAATGAAGCATGCCTTAAATGAATTACTGCATGTGAAACACAAAAATGTTATGTGAATTACTGAATGTGGAAAATGCTCCTGTCAACATTAAAGAAAATATTTTTTAAAGGTTTTGTGACATCTGAATGTCTATGTCAGCTCAATGGCACCAATTAATCAAACACGAAAGAGAACGTACGCGTTGTTTTCTGAAAGCCCTGTGGTGCCTACGTGAGTTTTACTTGACTATCTCTTCCATCTAATTAAAAGTAGACCAAATGTTTTAAGGAGCTCCTTTTTTTTAGATTCGAGGAGTTCGACAACATTGAATTTGGGGATGTAGACATGTCTTGGAGCATTTGTGTCTTGGTTGGTATCAAATTTCCTATTCAAGATAACGATGATTTGCTTCGATTTATCTTAATGGATGAGATTATAAGTCCAACGGTAATTCAACCCCTAAAAAATTCGTTTTTGCTGCAAACTAACATGGTTTATTCTAAACTTAAAAAGGTTCCAAAATAGAAGCTATTATCAGGGACATAAATGTTCGTAGATTTAACTTAGCACTCAATGAAGGTCGTAAGTACATCATGCTGACAGAGTATTTCAAGATGAATCGTACATGCGAGGAGGCTCAAGGGATCTTGTACAGGGATTTTTCAGTGGCATTTATTTGGCAGCCAGGACTAAAGCAATGGAAGAAGAGGGTAGAACGAACACAAGTTGGCGGAATCGTGTCGGCTCGTCCGAACGAGGGGGAGCGCTACTATCTGAGAGTTCTCCTAAACTATGTACCTAGTGCTACCTCCTTTGAAGAACTCAGGACGGTGAACGGTGTAGTCCACCCGTTCTTCTGTGAAGTCGCTAAGAAGAGGGGACTAATTGAGGTTGACAACACCCTAGAGGAGTGTCTTACTGAGGCTAAGTTTTTCCAGATGCCATCATCGCTCAGGAGGCTCTTTGTAACTATACTGGTCTTCTACGAGCCAAGCGACATGTGTGGGCTTTGGAAAAGGCACCTTGAGAGAATGTCAGATGACTACTGCCGTTCACACACGTGCCAATAGACAGTTGAGCAGATGGTGTTGTTGGACATTAGAAATATGCTCCAATCGATGGGGAAGGACATAAGATCGTTTCCTCTCCCTGTTATAGATGAGTCTCACGACAACGTCGACGTAAGAGCCAAAGAGATATACGATGAGTCAACAATCCAGGTCGACGATGATCATATATCTCTATCATCCTCCCTCAATTCGAAGCAAATGGCAACGTACGTCGACATATTATCTGCGATTGACAATGGTGACGGAGGTGTCTTCTTCGTAGATAGCCCAGGAGGCACCGAAAAGATATTCCTATATAAAGCTTTGCTTGCGAAGATCCGAGGTGATGGCAAGATAATAATGGCAACCGCGACGTCAGGTGTAGCCGCATCCATCATGCCTGGAGGCAGGACAACACACTCAAGGTTTAAGATCCCACTAAATATTATAAATGGGGCGGTCTGTAACTTCACAAAGCAAAGTGGGACCACTAAGCTTCTTCAGCAGGCATCATTGATAATATGGGACGAAGCCTCTATGATGAGGCGATAGGCGGTGGAGGCCCTGCACAGTAGCATGCGGGACATCATGGGCCGATGTGATCTGCCGTTCGGTGGGAAAACGATCATGTTCGATGGAGACTTTAGGCAAGTTCTACCGGTTGTTTGTAAGGGGACGAGGTCACAGATAATTGATGCGATGCTGCGTAAGTCATACCTATGGGATTGCATGCGGCAGCTAAGGCTCGTATGTAACATGAGGGCCTAGAGCGATCCTGAGTAGCAGAGTACCTATTGTGGGTCGGGAATGTTATTGAGGAGACTAATGAGGATGGCTGCGTGTAGCTTCCTGACCAGATCTGTGTGCCATATACGGGAAATGGCAAAGACATCGATAAACTCATATAAAGTGTTTTCCCTATGCTAGATGACAACCTATCGGATGCCAATTATATCACATCTCGAGCCATCTTGTCGACCAGAAACGAGTACATTGATATGATCAATATGAAGATGATTGACCTGCTTCATGGGGAGGAGATGGTGTACCATAGCTTCGATAGTGCGGAGGATGATCCCCATAGCTACTACCCTCCTGAATTCCTAAACACCCTGACCCCTAACGGTCTACCTCCGCATGTAATCAAGCTCAAGATTGACTATCCCGTGATACTGTTACGGAACATTGACCCTGCAAATGGACTATGCAATGGGACGAGACTTGTAGTCCGAGCATTCCAAAAGAATGCTATAGATGCCGAGATTGTGCTTGGCCAGCACGTCGGGAAGAGGGTGTTCTAGACTCGAATACCTCTATGTCCCTCTGATGACAAGATGTTCCTATTTAGATTCAAGAGGAAGCAGTTCTCGGTCAGGCTCAGCTTCGCAATGACAATCAACAAGGTGCAAGAGCAGACCATCCCGAATGTCGGTGTCTACCTCTCTGAACCGATTTTCTCTCATGGGCAACTGTATGTTGCGTTATCTAGAGCCACCGCCAGAAGAAACATTAAGATACTTGTCGTCGCAGACAATGAGAAGGACAAGGGCTGGAAGATTAAAAAAACTCACGAAAACCTCACAAAAAAACATTGTCTACAGAGAAGTACTCACATCAGAGACAAGGTTTGATCAAAATGACATCCAAATTGTGTTGCAATATAACTTTATTTTCAGATCTTCAGAAAGTATACCAATAAATATCATTTCTAAAATATGTTCTAATGTCATGAATGACTTATATACTATGTACAATATATTTGGTTTTTATTCATATCAGAGGAGAAACCATAAAAACTTTTGTAATCGGGAGAAATAGATGTTTGATTTTGTAGCAAAATTTTCTTTTATCGCTTGATTTTTATGTTTCGTTACCAATTTTGTTTTCCATAGCAACGCACGGGCACTGAAGTAGTTACAACAAATTTTTCACAAATGGTTGGAGCCGCTGCCACCTCACCTTCTCACCGCCCACCACCACCTTCCCCTCCTCCCGCCGTCGCCACCGCCTCCCCAAGCCAAGAACTCCTCAAGCCCCAATCCTAGCATCCAAGAAACCCCCGCCGCGGTGACTGCCACTGCCATTGCCAAGGCGGGAATGGCAATGGCGATGCGGCAGCGGCAGCGACGCTGTGCAAGAACCGCCTCTTGTTGAGGCCAATGCCGGCAGTGGCATCAGGGAGAAGAAGAGCTTCTGGGCGGCAGCGAGCCTCATCATCAGCACAGCGGTCGGGCCGGGGATGCTGGGCCTGCCGTTGGCCACAATCCGCTCCAGCACAGTGCCCTCCGCCGCCATCATGCTCTCCTAGGCCTACGTAGTGTCCTCCATCGTCCTCGTGGCCGAGCTCAGCACCTCGCCGCCATGGAGGACAGCGGCGTCAAGGAGGTCAGCTTCACGGGACTTGCGTCAAGCACCTTGGGGGCGACCCTCGGGGCGGTCGTCGCCGTCGTCTACGCCGCCCTGAGCTTCTCCCTGCTTGTCGCGTGCGTTGCCGGGATCGGATCGTTGGTCTCCCAGCTCTTCCCGGCAATTAATCCAATCGTGGCCAGCGCGCTATTCCCGTCATTCGCCGGGGTGCTCATTGCGTTCGTCCCGTTCAAGGTCGTCGATGGCACCAACCGTGCCCTCTACGGTCTGATGCTCGTCTCGATCACCGCACTTGTGGTGACCGGCTTGTCCGTCGACTGGAGCAGCCTGCTGAAATCTCTGGGATACGCGTGCTGGAGCCCTGGCGCCATCCTTCCGGCCATTTCGGTGATCGTGCTCACGCTTGGGTTCCACGTAATCTCGCCGTTCATTTGCAAGATTGTGGGGGACTCGGTGTACGATGCACAGAGGGCAATACCAATTGGGGGTGTTGTGCCATTGGCCATGGTGTCGTCGTGGAATGCTGTCATTCTCGGGCTTGCAGGTGCGGGTTGTTCAGGATTTGATGACCCTATTAAAGCTTCTTCTCTCAGTGAATCCAGCAGCGTTGCCTGCTGTTCAGGGCTTTGCATTTGCTACATTGGTGACGAGCTTGATAGGATATACAGTCAGCTTCCCAAAGCAGTTGGCAGCAGGGTTCACAACAAAATCGACGAAAATCGCATAACGAGCCGGTTCGGCTTTTGAAATCGCTCGATAAACCGGTGGAATTCAAATTCAAATTCAAAAAATTCTAAAAATTTGAAAAAAAATTATGAAAAATTGTTATAAATTTTTTGAAAATATGTGTGTGAAGTCTTGAGGCAATGCTAATGGCGCTGTAAAATTTTTAGATTATTATTAGACATGTGTACTTTTAAAAATTCTAACAATGCTACTGTCAAGATATATGCTCTTCTATTTTTTATTTTCCAGGGGAGTAAATGAAGTCTAATATTTCTGAAAATTTTTGTGTGAGGTCCTGAGGCAATGCTAATGATTATGTAAATTTTTCAAATGATGATCAGACCTGTGTATGTTTTTAAAATTCTGACAGTTCTGCTGTCTTTTATATGCTCTTCTGTTTTTGGTTTTCTAGGGGAAATAAATGAAGTCTAATATTTATAAAATTTTTACTACATGATCCTTGGACACTATTTATGATTACGTTAAAATTTCAAAGCATGATCATTCTTGCAGAGTTTTATAAAAATCTAACCGTGTCTCTAATCCTTTTCATTAATTATTTTTTGATTTTCCAGAGGCAATAAATTAATTAAAAAATTGTTGAAATTTCTATGAGGTGTTTTATTTATTAATTACAATTTATTCATATTTTTTTAATTTTTTGCATTTTCTCTGAGGCTTGTTAGAACCGTATGTGAACGAACGGTTTTATCCCATCTACATTTTTTTTTCAATTTTGTGCAATTTTTTTCCAATTTTAAATCAGTCTACCAATTTTTGAAGAAAACCGTTCAAAAATCAGCCGAAATCGTTTGAAAATCGACAAAATCGGTTGATTTTTGATGGTTTTTGCAACTGTTTTGACTGCCGAATTCAAACCAATTTGACTTCACAATTCATTTGATTTCTACCGATTTTCAAGCAATTTTCGAAGAAAATCGGTGCCAAGCTTCTTCCGATTTTCCACTTGAAGTCGGTATTGTAAACCCTGGTTGGCAGACACACTGGAGTTTGTTAAATATGGTGACTCGTATCTACTCGCTCCGTCCAAATTTATAAGGCTTATATTTGAATGGCCTTATTCATAAATATAAAGCTTGTATGTAGATTTAATGAGACTTTTCCTTCTATAGCCCTATTTATTCTTTCTCAACCATATGCATTTATAGAGGTGGGTGTTCATTTTTTTTGGTCTAATCGGTTCGGTTTTTTTGGTTTTACAATAATTTGATTTTTGGAAACTGGCTACCGAATTTCTCGGACCAAAATGAAAAATCGAACTGAACTAACCGAAATATTTCGGTTCGGTTAATTCGGTTTTTCAGTTAACCGAAATATGAATAAACACTAGGCATATTAGATTTAGTCATTCTCATATAGTAACACAAAGTAGAGATAAACCCACACAATATTCATAGGTCATTACAGTATAAGCATAATAGAACATATGAATATACCAAACATATTCATAAATGTGTTAGAACATAATAGAACATAAATGTGTTAGAACATATGAATATACCAAACATATTCGACTATCTGCGGAGCCGGGTGTCCCCTCTACGAAAGAGGGTGCACCTGTTCTTCGAGATTCAAGGGAGGGACGACCCCACTCGGGAAGGCACCAAAGGTAATTTTTTCCGACCTTGACCTTCCTCGAGCCCGGGTGAACTCCTTTCTGACGGTTTCCCCCTCCATTTTCATTTCCCTGCAGCCCCGGCGGAATCTTGGGTGGCGGCGCGCATGCAGGAGGTGTTCGGGAAGGCGGCTCACGCCTATACCCTCGGCAACTCCGTCCCCAAGAACGTCTTGAGGCGGGGTGATGAGGTAACTTCTTTTTGCCCTTTTTCCGAGCTCGGTTTGGGCTCGGGCTTTCTCTAACCGCATTGGGCCATGCAGGAGAGCCAGGAGCTCCTGGAGACGGCAAGGCACCTGCTGCCGCTGCCCGGACTGGCAAGGGCAAGAAGGTTGGCAAGAGACCTGCCCCGGATGCCCCGAGCCACGCTGCCAAGAGGCCCCACATCGAGTGGGGCGACCGCGTGATGGTAAGCCGAACTCGCTGAGCCCGGGAATGCTCGGGCTCGGTCTTAGCTTCTTTGTCGTTTCCAAAAAAATTTTCCTTTCTGACCTTTTGTTCGTCTCCTCGCAGCAAGAACGGGCAACCGCTGTCGCCGAGCTGCCGAGTCTGCACCCCGACGTCGCAGCCGCAGGGCGTCCAGGAAGAAGATGCTTCCCCTGCCGCAGCGGGGGCGGGTCGTCGGGCCTCGCCCCTTCCTCTAAGGAGATAGAGGCTCGTCACCCTGGTACGTGCACGTTTTTGCTTTAGATCTGTAGTGTAGGTTTTCCCCTTTTCCTAGTCTTAGCGACCTTCCTTGTTACAGACTTTGGGTGCCTGACAGGCGATGACTTTGACTATTGTCCAGGGTGAGTCTGAGGACGAGGAGGAAGGTGCGGGGAACTACCTCTTGGTCGCCCGGGCACGTCCGCAGCAAGCCTGACCTATCGCGACGCCTGCGAAGGGTAGCGCGACCGAGGGGTCCAACCAGGGGCCCCCTGGGCCCGATGTCGGCCCGAAAGGAGCCATCGCGGTGGCCGGAAGGGAAGAGGCCTTGGCCGCAGGAGCCGATGCCACCGGGGCTGACGTAGCCAAGCTCGAGCCTCCCCCCGTCGGTGAGGCGCCTGCGAACGCCACTGAACCCGATGGAGCGTCATGTACGCCAAATCTTCTCATTCATCGTTGCTTTTGTCTTTGCGTTTTTGTTTCCTTTAGGATTTCTGTCTTCCCCCGTAGGCTCAGCTCTGCCCGTGCTGCCCCTCGTCCCGAACGAGGCAGCCCGGGTCGAAGCTCCGCCCGGCATCGCCGATCCCACACCGGGGGGCACCGAGGGGAGCGCATCGATCCTTGGCGACGACCGTACGAGCCTCGAAAACCGGTTTCAACAGGTCAATCGAGCTTGAGCCCATCTCTCTCCCCCTCTTTTTTTATGGTCGTTGTGACCCTTTCCATGTTTCTACAGGGCCTGGACCTGGTTGCAAAGGGGCTCGAGGTCATGCGTGGCCACGCTAACCAGTTTCGGGTGTTGTGCGGCTTGGTCGAAGATCGCGACGATTACGTCCTCAACCTCGAGGAGAGCGCGGCGTGCGTGCAAGAGGAGGTTCGGCAATTGAAGGCAGAACACGCCTTCGAGCTCATGAAGGCCGTCGAGGCCGAGCAGAAGTGGTCGGTCGAGGCTCTCGCGAACATCCGTGAGAAGGCTGAGAAGACCCACGAGGCCAGCAGCTCGGCGGCCGCAGAGATCATCGAGGCCGCCTGTGCGGAGGTGGAGACGCTCCGCAAACAAGTTGCGAAGCTTTCTGCTACTCCTGCGAGGGCCCCTGCTGAGCTCGAGGCAAAGCTGACCGAGCTTGAGGAGAAGCCAGGGCGAGCGACCCGAACGGGGAGGAGCGGAGTCGCGTCGCCAACGCCGAAGCCGAGACGCTGGCCTTGAGGGCAAGAGTCACCGCTCTCGAGCAGGAGAAGCTTGCTCGCGAGATGGCCGACCTGTAGATAGGTCAATATATAGGAAAAGGGGCGGGGACAACTCGACCCCTCTTGTAAATGTTAGCTATGTAAACTTCGATCAGAAGAAATAAAAAAAATTCGTGCTCGAAATTGAACGTGTTTTTTAGAACTTAGCCAAAAATCTTAGCTGAAGACTTGGCTTTTGCCTTTATCGCCTTGTCCTTGTCGCCGGTCCGGGGTGCAGGAGGTAGTTGCCGAAGCCTGGGGGCTAGCCAACATCCTCGATCTGAAAAAGGGCTCAAGACGGAGTCAAGCCATTGGACATGCCTTTGATCGAGGACAAGCCTTAACCGTAGCGTTAGGTCAAGATGGCCGAGCCTGGGAATACTCGAGCTCGGGCCAAGTTTTGGGCATCAGGTCGAGTCAGCCGAGCTCAGGGCTCCCTCTGAGGGCGGTCTCCAATTCGAACCCTGCTACAGGGGAATAGTCGGCTTACTGCGGCCAAAGCTTCCCTGGAGGCGAATTTAGAGACCATGACCTCCGAGCCCGGGAACGCTTCAGGCTCGGGGCGCCTCTGAGGACGGCCTCTGGTTGGCTGTCTGCGGAGAATGGTTAGCTTACCACGATAAAGATCAACTTATGGCGACCTCGACTCCCCGAGGCGAACCTAGAGACCGTGATCCGAGGCCAAGGCACTCAGGGTGCAGAGGAACATACACAGATACAGATAATGAAGGAAAGCATCTAAGCATCTCGAGGTCAAGGAGCTCTCGGCGTGACCTCTGGCCCAAGCCCTGCTACAGGGGGGAGTCATAATGCGATAAGAATCGGCTTACAACTAACTCGACCCCCTGGAGGTAGTCCTTATGGTTACGCCTCGAGTTCGCATTACTCGAGCTGCGAGGAGACGTGAGCGCAGACAATAAATAAGACTTTTATTGCGAAAAAGTACCAGGTCAGGCCTCAGGCGCGAGGCGCTTACCGAGCGTAGTCTCCGGCCTGAGCCTTGCTATAGGGGAATAGTTGGCTGAAGAGGAACGCGGTATGCTACGCTAGCACAAAAAAAAACTACCGCGTAACCAGAAAGCTACTCGCAAGAAGGGGATCATAGATAAGATTACCACTAGACGCGCAGTTGCGGAATCCTTCGAGCGTCGATGTAGTGGATCGTCCTCGCCGCAGTCGTTACGTTGATGTAGTGGATCGTCCTCACCTCGCCGTGGATCGTCCTCCCACACCGCAGTCGCAGCAGCGTCACCGCAGTAGTCCACACGTCCAGAGATGGAACGCCGTGCGTCGTGTGCAAGCACACGTCGCTCGGCGGGGCAGCGAGAGGAGTAGGCTAGGGTTTCGAGTGAATCACTCCTAAACCGTGGGAAAGCACACCGCGCCTCCCTCCTCCCCTCCTTATATAGCCACAAGATGAAACCTAAACTAGGGCCCATCAAATGCTAAGCCCACGAGGTTCATTAATTACGGATCCAATCCAAATTAATGCGTCCCACCCATTAAGTGTGTGACCTGCGAGTTCACGTGCGCTTGGACATGGATTGAAAACTCCTTTTCAATCCAATAGTTGGTAGCGGCTTCTTGCAAAGTATGCCAACTCCCAAACATACTATGATCAAATCGGACGTAACCTATCAAAAGTACTCATGCAATAATCCCTTTGCCAAGTATATGAAGATTGATCTCAAGGCGAGAAGCATGTCATCCTTTGATGATTCAATCCATCTCTCGTATCCGTGATATATTAATAAGTTGTGATTGACTCCTCAATCACGGCATGGCCATGCACTTCCTTAATCATATCACACGAGTGGCCTTGTCATATATCTCCGTTTCATTGGAGTGGCAAATTCCATCTTGATCGCTCACTTCCTCTGCAGTTTCATAGTAAACATGAAAGCTACCTTTATAACTATCCGGTTAGGAAGTAGTGTTTGATAGCCCCAAGGAAAACTATTACACATGTAGGGAATATGACAATCTCAAGTCTAAGGATCATACATCTACTAGGTATGAGATACACTGATGACACATAAGAATGAAACATTCTCGCAGTGTCCCATTGCGGGTCTATCTAACCCATGTTCTTCAACATGCGTCCACAATGTATAGATGATATCTCCATATCCCATGATCTATGAAGCATGATCATCGATCACTACATGTGCTGATCTATTCATCGTTGTCCTATACGATGAAATCCGATCAGAGATATTTATCGAATTACATCATTAAGTAAAGAGCTTCATAAGCAAGTCACATACTTGTTGATCAATACAATGATATACATTCATAGGACCAATAATCATAATATTATTCATAAACATAGTCATGTTACAATCATCTGAATGATTGCCTCAAGGGCATAACACTAACAATGGCTTACCACGACGAGAGTCGGCTTACTACTGATTCGACCCCCTGGAGGTGGACCTTGAGACCGTGACCCGATGTTGCGTCCCTTGAGATGCAAAAGAGGTGTCAGTATAGACAATGAAGAAGAACTTTTATTGCGGGTTAATACTTATGCCAAACTTGATTCTTGTGGCGCGTGAGCGAAGACCTAGGCACCCCGAGGTTGCGGCCCTCAGGATGCAAGGAGACAAAAAGAGCGTTGTGAGCACGGACAATAAAACATACCTTCTTACAGCAGACCAACGCTAGGTCGGCTCCCCGGCTCGAAGCGCTTACCGAGGGCGGTCTCGGGTACAAGTCATGCTGCAGGGGAATAGTCGGCTGACCGCGGCGAGAGCCGACTTACTGCGGACGTGGACCCAGGAGGCGAACCTCAAGACCACGACACTTGTCCGAGTGAGGGGCGGCCAGACCGAACCCGTGTATCTCGAGGTCGGGGAACTCATGGGCGTGATCGCTAGAACGAGCCTTGCCGCGGAGGGAAGCCGTGATGCTATAAGAATCGGCTTACTACTGGCTTGACTCTCTGGAGGTGAACCCTGGGACCACGACCTGGAGCCACGTTTCCTCGAGATACAAAGAGACATAAAGGACATCACGATCATAGACGATAAAGCAGAACCATTTTATTTTAAAAATAAAAAGACAGAGCATTATACATAGAATTTCTGGAGCTAGTCAATGTTCCACGAGTTCACGAGCTCTCTGTTGTCGGGCATCGCCAGTCGGTAAGCACCCGTGCGATCTGCTGAAACGACACTGTAGGGACCCTCCCACTGCGGGGATAACTTGTTGGTGTTGGACCGGTCTTGAATCTGTCTTAGGACCAAATCCCCAACAAGGAGATCCCTGGGTCGTACCGATCGAGAGGCATGCCTGCGAAGCGCTTGCAGGTAATACGCCGACTGTAGCAGCGCATGGCACCTTACTTCTTCCACGAGGGCGAGGTCAAGAGACCGTTCTTGCTTGAGGCTGACCTGGTCGATCGAGCTAACCCTGACAGAGCCCAGCGTGACCTAGGAAGGCAGGATGGCCTCAGCAGCGAAGACGAGCTGAAAGGGGGTTGCCCCTATCGCTCGGCTGGGTGTGGTGTAGATGGACCAGAGAACAGTGGGAAGCTCATCCACCCAGGTCCAGCCCCGTCGCTTGAGCTCGTCGAAGACTCGCTTCTTAACGCCTTGGACGATTTGTCCATTGGCGCAATCGACCGCTCCATTGCTCTGGGGATGACTTACCAAGGCATAGTAGACCTTGGTTCCCATGTCTTCACAATATTCTTGGAACAGTTCACTGGTGAACTAGTCCCGTTGTCAGTGATGATCCTGCAAGGGACCCCATACCTTGTAACCACAAATGAGCGGAAAAACCTTACAGCTGCTCGAGCCATGATAGCCGAGACTGGCTCAGCCTCGACCCACATTGTGAAGGTGTTGATGGCGATGAACAGGAACTTCTCCCCCCCGACCGCCTGAAGGAAAGGGCCGAGGATGTCGAGGCCCCAGGTTAAGAATGGCCAGGCAAGGGGAATGGTCTGGAGGGCGTAGGCCGGTTGGTGTGTCTTCCGGGCGTGGAACTGGCAGGCTCGACAGGCGCGGACAATGTCCCGAGCATCCTGGAGTGCTGTCGGCCAATAGAAACCCATCCAGATCACTTTTTTTGACCATGGTCCTGAAAGAAGAATGAGCGCCATAGAGGCCCGAATGGATGTCGTTGAGCAAGTACTTACCTTCCTTCGGGGTGACGCACTTCGCCAGAACACCCAAGGTGCCCCGCTGATATAATTGTCTATTGACGAGCCCGTACGAGCTCGCACGGCACTTGACTCTGCTGCTCTCGGCTGGATCGGGTCCATCCACGAGGGAGCTCTCTCGAGGAGGGCTACTGAGCCTTCCTGGTCGGCGATGGACGGTGCCGCCAAGGTCTCAAGGATGACGTCCGGCGGAACCTCATCATCGGACGACCCGATCTTGGACAGAAGATCGGCATTGGAGTTGTCCTTCCTGGGTACGTACCTGACCTCCAGGTTCCCAAACCAACTCTCCATCTTGCGTACTTCGGTGAGATACTTTGCCATTGAGGGCTCCGAGCACTGGTAGTCCTTGTTGTACTGATTGACGACGAGCTGGGAGTCTCATTTCACGACCAGCCGGCGTATGCCTAGTGACTTGCATGATCATAGACCAGCCAGGAGAGCCTCGTATTCTAAGACGTTGTTGGTCGCAGGAAAGCTGAAGCGAATCACATACTTCAGATGATCTCCCTGGGGGGTGATGATGAGAATGCCAGCCCTCGAGCGCTTGAACGACCTCGATCCATCGAAGAACATAGTCCAGAGGCCCTCTTCCTCGGTCTCGAGCTCAGAGGCTGGCTCCGCCGTCTACTCGACTACGAAGTCGGCGAGCATCTGCAACTTGATGGCGAGGCGCGCCACAAACCTGATGTCGAACTCGGCCAGCTCTATGGCCCACTTGGCAATGCGGCCCCCCGCTTCTGGGTTCTTCAGGATTTCGCCGAGCAGGAACCCGCTCGGTACGACCACTACGTGTGCCTGGAAGTAATGCCGAAGCTTGCGCGAGGCCATGAAAAGGGCGTAGAGTAGCTTCTAGACGTGATGGTAACGCTCCTTTGGTCCATGAAGTACCTCGCTGACATAGTAAATCGATTGCTGTCAGCCCTCTCGCTCGGCCACCAGGATAGCACTGACGGCCTGGGTCACGGTCGCGAGGTAGAGCAGCAGTACCTCACCCGGCTGCGGGGTCATGAGCAGCAGATGGCTCGAGAGGTACGCCTTCAGCTCGTTGAAGGATCGCTGAGCTTCGGGGGTCCACTCGAAGCCCCCGGGTTTGCGCAAAGCCTTAAAGAACGGCAGCCCGTGCTCTCTGAGCATCGAGATGAATCGGCTGAGAGTGGCCACGCGGCCGGTGAGGCATTGGACCTGTTTTGTCGATGTCAGGGCGGTCATCTTCTCGATCGCCTCGATCTCTTTTGGGTTCGGGCCTACTCACGAGCCTCCGATCATGTAGCCAAGTACCTTGCCCGAGGTTACGCCGAAGACGCACTTCTCGGGATTGAGCTTGATCCCATGTCTGTTCAAGTTGGCGAAGGTCTTCGCGAGATCATTGACGTGGTTGGCCTCGGAAGAGCTCTTGACGATGATGTCGTCGACGTAGACCTCGAAGTTCCGACCGATCTGGGGGTCAAAAGTCCTGGACATCAGCCGCTGGAACGTTGCCCCAGCATTGCGGAGACTGAACGATATGGTGGTGAAGCAGAACGTCCCGAACGGCGTGATAAAGGCCGTTTTATCTTCGTCACCTATCGCGAGCTTGATCTTATGGTAGCCGGAGTAAGCATCGAGGAAGCTCAACATCTTGGCGTTGGCGGAGGAGTCCACGATCTGATCTATGCGCGGAAGAGGGAAGTTATCCTTCGGGTATGCCGAATTCAAACCCGTGTGGTCGACGCACATCCTCCATTTTCCGCCTTTTTTCTGCACAATCACCGGGTTGCCCAGCCATTCGGAGTAGTCAATCTCACGAATAAAGCCGGTCTTCAGGAGCTTGTCGAGATGCTCCCTAACTATCGTCACCTTTTTGGGGGAGAAGTGCTGCAGTTTCTGGCGCACGGGCCTGCAGCCAGGCCTTGTTTGTAGTTTGTGCTCGATCACCTCCATCGGAACTCCTGGCATGTCTGTCGGCTCCCATGCGAACTGTGGAATATAAGAACCCAGGTGTCTTCATAACCGGTCCAGAAGTGCCTAAGGGAGAGACAGGGCTGAGAGGAAGGCCCCAAGGATAAGCTTCGCGCCAAGCCTTGCTGTCGTGCGGAAGGGGATACATCTTAGAGACAGTTGAGCATATATTTAGATATAAGAGATACGGTTGTAACCCGAGTTGTTAGCAGGGTAAGATAAAGATGTAAACTCTATCCTATAACCGATTAGTATCCAATAACCGATCGGAATCCCTTAACCGATCAGGACTCTGTAAACCGCCCCACCCCCACTATATAAGGGAGAGGGCGGGCAACAACAAAAACATCGAGCACATGAGCTACCTTAGATCCAAGAGATCCACATAATCCCATCACACAGGACTAGGGTATTACCTCCTCCGTCGAGGGCCTGAACCTGTCTAAACCTTTGTCCTGTGTGACCTTCGAGTTTGAGATCTAGCGCATGCCCCATAAATTCATTGCCAACCACAAAAGTCGATAGTTGGCGCGCCAGGTAGGGGCAGCGCTATAATCTTTTCCTACAAACTCGATGGCAGCAATCAGCGGAATCATCGCCACCTTCATCTTTAGCCGGCTTTTGAAGCTCGACTTCGACCGCAGATCTTGCGGAGAACTTGTTTGCCTGGACTTAAACCAGATCCAATCTGGTAAAGATCAGGCCGACCCATCTCAGGTATGCCACTCTGACTCATCCAGCAAACCGGTCGGTGTCGCGAGGAATTGCTACGATCTTAGTGGCATCTACGCAATAGAAGAGCAGAAGACCGATCTCCAACGCCAGCAAGAGATTCAAGAAGCTGCGGAGGAAGATCGCCTTCTTCGTAAGGGTAAGGAGGCACAAACGTGATCGCTTTTATCTCGCCGTCGCAATGTCCGCGAGGACATCCTACAATTCAGATTGGGAGACCAAGTTGTCTTCCACACACCGCTGCAGAACGTCGTCGCTTCCAAGACGCTTCTCGACACGCTGGACCCAATGATTGCATCTGATAGCCCGCCAGCCCCGATCGTGGCCCAGATCAAGGCCATGGTGACGGCGGCGGCAATTCAGCAGAATCAGGAAAAGTCGGTAGGTGAAGGGCACTCGCGCTCCCACACGGCTACTCGCGTCGCTAGCAGTCGGTCTGCTACCAGTCGGAATACCGGCAGTCGGCGCACCACACAACCAGTCGGAGACGCCTACCGGAATCTCAACCGCGACCTCCGCCAAGACATCACCGCCATACGGCAAGAGCGGGACGAAGAAGATCGACGCTGGCGCCACAACGACTACGAATGCTTTGGTACCAGCCACGGTCCACGAAGCGATCAAAGGTACGATGACTGCAACAACTATAGAGACCATCATCGCCGGGGTCGGAACGACAACAACGATCGTCGAGTCATGGGCTTGCCACGCCAAACGTCACCCCGACGCGTTGATGACAATCACTGAGCCAGAGGCTCGCCACGCCGGACTCCCCCTCATCATGATGACAGATCCATTGACGGAATCCGAGTGTTCACTTCTCGGTTACGCCGAGTGGTATGGCCCGAAGGTTTCAACCCCAAGGGCATCGTAAAGTTTGATGGGGAGCGAGATCCGGAAGCTTGGCTGTAGGTCTATGCACTGGCGGTTAAAGCGGCTAGGGGCAACCAAAACGTGATGGAAAATTATCTGCCAGTCAATCTCACCCCCTCGACTCAAGCATGGCTCACAGGGCTTCCTGCGAACTCGGTGGACTCCTGGAGCGATCTTTGCGATCAATTTATCACGAACTTTCAGGGAACCTATGAGAGGCCTGGCACCCCATGGGACCTATATCAGCTTCACCAGAAGAAAGACGAGACGCTGAGAGATTTCATCCGGCGTTTCATGCAGAAGAAGAACACCATCAGAGATGTATCGATGCGATGGTGGTAGCACTTTTGAGAAAGGGTCGTGATCCGGATCTGATCAAGAAAATATCCAGGAAACCACCGGTCTCCGTAAAGGAGATGTTCGCATTGGCCGACCGCTATGCCACAGCCTTAGAAGCCCTGGCCGAGCACCAAGAAGATCGCCCGCAACAAAAAAACAAGGGCGACAAGGTCGAATCCTCAAAGCATAGAGACAAAAAACGGAAGGACGAGGAGCTAGTTGCGGTAGCAGAATGCAGCCGGCCCCGAGCCACGCGGAGGGAGGCACCCGATTACAATTCTGTCATGGATGCGATCTGTCCTTTCCACCCTAAGGGAAAGCACGCCGCCAAAGACTGCTTCATCCTGAAGCGTTTTGCGTGAGAAAGCAACAAGCAACTGGCTCCAGCGAAGGATGAGGCTGCCAAGAAGAAAGACCCTCCCGACGAGGACGATTACCAAGAGCCCGAGCACGAGTTGAACTACATATACGGGGGCTCCACCGGATACGAGTCCAAGCGGAAGCAAAAGCTTACCGCTCGGGAGATCAATGCGGTGGAACCGGCAACCCCCCAGTATCTAAAGTGGTCTGAAGTCCCGATCATCTTCGATCGCTCGGATCACCCCAACCGAGTTCTACATCCGGGTAAGTACCCTCTAGTGCTCGACCAGTTATTCGCAATGTAAAACACAAGAAAGTCTTGATTGATGGAGGGAGTGGACTCAACGTCCTGTTCGCCAAGACCTTCGACGACATGAACGTCCCCCACTCCGAGCTAAGGCCGAACTCGCAGGCGTTCCACAGGGTGATCCCTGGGGCGTCTTCGTTTCCTCTCGGGCAGATTGCTTTGCCCGTCACCTTCGGTACCAAAGACAACTATCGGACCGAGCATGTAAATTTCGAGGTAGCGGATTTCGAGACAGCGTATCACGCTATCTTGGGAAGACCCGGTCTGGCTCGGTTCATGGCCGTCCCGCACTACACCTATTTGATGATGAAGATGTCGGGACCCAAAAGCGTCATCACGGTTCGCAGCAACATCAAGCGATCTTTGGAATGCAACCGAGAGAACTATGAACTTGCTGAGCTGCAGGATGCAACCGCTGAGGGGAAGAATATCCAGGCAAAGGCTGCCACATTGCAGGAAGAAGGCGATATCCCATCCAAGAAGCAGGTCATGTCAGGGATAAAGTCCGACGAAGGAACCAGGAGAATTATTCTCGACCCATCCGATACATCCAAAACGACTCTGATTGGGATAGGGCTCGAGGATAAATAGGAAGGCATGCTTGTCACCTTCCTCCAGGCTAACAAGGACATCTTTGCTTGGAAACCATCCGACATGCCGGGTGTTCCTAGGGAGGTGATCGAACATTCTCTACACGTCGATGAAAAGGCAAGGCCAATCAAGCAAAGACTCCGGCGGTTCGCTCCAGATCGTCGGAACGCCATCAAGCAGGAGATCACCAAGCTATTAGCTACAAATTTTATCAAAGAAGTGTATCATCTCGACTGGTTGGCGAACCCTGTACTAGTTCAAAAGAAGAATAAAACTTGGCGCAAGTGCGTTGATTATACTAATCTCAACAAGGCATATCTGAAGGATCCCTTCGGGCTACCTTGAATTGATCAGGTGGTTGATTTAACCGTCGGGTGCGAGATCCTGAGTTTCCTCGATGCCTACTCAGGGTATCACCAGATTCGCCTAAAGGCGGAAGATCATATCAAGACTTCATTCATCACGCCCTTTGGGGCCTTTTGCTATACCACAATGGCGTTCGGTTTGAAAAATGCTGATGCAACGTATCAACGCGCAATACAGCGGTGTTTTCATGCCCAACTCGGACGCAATGTGGAGGCATATGTGGACGATGTCGTGGTAAAGACTCGGGAGAGGAAGGATCTCATCGCCGACCTAACCGAGACGTTCGAGAGTCTAAGGACTTTCAGCATGAAGCTTAATCCCGAGAAGTGTGTTTTCAGAGTATCTTCGGGAAACTGCTTGGGTTTATCGTATCCCAACGAGGCATTGAGGCCAACCCAGAAAAGATCAAAGCCATATTAAATATGGAACCGCCGACCTGCCAAAAGGACGTCTAGAAGCTTACGGGGTGCATGGCCGCACTCAGCAGGTTTATTTCCCGACTGGGTATACGAGGTATGCCATTCTTTAAACTCCTCAAGAAGCAGGACAAGTTCCAATGGACACCCGAGGCGCAGCAAGCGTTCGAAGACTTGAAGATCTTCTTAACGATACCCCCGGTCTTGGTTTCACCGATGCCAGGGGAACCTCTGTTACTTTACATCGCGGCAACGACTCATGTAGTCAGCGCTGCAATCATTGTAGAAAGGGAGGAGCCGGGTCACGTGCAGAAGGTCCAACACCCGATCTATTTCATCAGTGAGGTCCTTAGTGAATCTAAGGTGCGGTATCCACAAGTGCAAAAATTATTATACGCCGTACTTCTTACATCTCGCAAAATCAAGCAGTACTTCCAAGAGCATACTGTTTCGGTGGTCACTTCCTTCCCAATAGGAGATATACTTCACAACCAGGAGGCCACTGGGAGAATTGCAAAGTGGGCAGTTGAGCCTGGAGATTTTGATGTCCTATTCAAGTCTCGCACAGCCATCAAGTCTCAAGCGCTCGCTGACTTCACTGCCGAGTGGACAGAACTTCAAAATCCGGCGATCGTCAAGGAACTCGAGTATTGGATCATGTACTTCAATGGTTCCCTCATGCTTAGCGGTGCGGGGGCTGGTATAGTGCTCATATCACCAAGTGGATAACGGTTAAGGTGCAAAAAGAATGGTCCTACATCGAAGACAACATGGCTGCCTACTGCCAGGAGGTGCGCAAGCTAGAAGGCAACTTCGACGGCTTGAAACTTGTTCATGTGCTCTGTCGGGACAATGAGGCGGCCGACGAGCTAGCAAAGATGGGATCCGGCTGGACCACAGTGCCCGTGGGAGTATTTGTCGAAGAAATTCATAAGCCCACAATAAGCGCTCGGCCAAAATCGGACATCCCAATGGAGAAGAACGTAGAGGCATAAGTCCTGATCATTACCCCCGATTGGACAGCTTCATATCTGGATTATTTGACGAAGGACGAGCTACCCAAAGATCGCGTGCAGGGTGAGCGAATAATGCACCGAAACAAGAGCTATGTGGTAATCAGGGGAGAGCTCTATCGTAAAAGCTCCTCTGCTGTACTACGACGGTGCATATCAGAACAAGAAGGAAGAGATCTTCTCAAGGAAATCCACTCGGGAATTTGTGGGAATCACGCGGTGTCAACAACCCTAGTCGGTAAGGCTTATCGTTAAGGATTTTTCTAGCTGACTACTGTAACTGATGTAGAGGACATCGTTTGGACATGTGAAGGATGTCAATTCTTTGTGTGACAGATGAACAAACCGGCGCAGGAACTACAGACCACCCCAATCACCTGGCCATTTGCGGTCTGGGGGCTTGACATGGTGGGACCTTTGAAGAAGGCTCAAGGTGGTTATACTCATCTCTTTGTGGCCGTCGATAAATTCACCAAATGGATTGAGGCCAAGCCAGTTGCCACAATCACAGCCGCAAAAGCCAAGACTTGTATAATCTTCTCGAAATTTATGCGTCTGAGTGCTTCGCTCCTACGAATTTTTAAGACTCTAAGACATGAGTCATGAACCATATCCCAGAGCCTGGGGGCTGAACTAGTCGGACATAATATTTAAGAAGTCGAAACTACTCGGATGGCCTCATCAAGCATAATAGCATATGTAAAGAAAACTTGCAAGATCAAGGAAACACTTTCAAAGATTTTATTCACAGGTCCAAAGTCTCTGCGACAGCCAAAGAAGCATCTTTAACTTCCTCCTAGAGCTCGACTGCCCGGTCTTCATCCACGTTACAGGCATAGCCATCTTTAATGGCCTCAAGATCCACTGGGGGATAAAGCGACTTGGTGATCGCCAGAGCCTGGCTAGCGCCATTGGTCGCCGTTTCCTTGAAGAGTATCTTAAGCTCCTTGGGGGCTTCCTCCAGTTGGGAGATAACTTGGTCCCTACTGAGCGGCCTCTCGCCTCCGGGATGGAGCAACCGCGTAATGGCTCAGAGGCCTCGCGAAGCCTAGCACAAGACGTTTCAAGGGCCTCGACCCTCTCGTTATAAGCGGCGTATTGCGCCCGCGTCTTGAACTTGTAGTCTGCAAGCGAAACAGATTATTAAGAAGTACCAAGAAGACAATGAAGGCAAGGGAAGACCAAGCTGCTGAGCGTACCTCTAGCTCCTTCTCCGATTTCAATTTGGAGACCTCCGAGGCCTTAAGTTGCTCTTGGAGCTTTACAATAGAAGAATCTCGAGCTGACACAAAGAGGAGGAAATCAAAAGACCAGACGATTAAACAAGGACACGGGATGGTTCAGGAAATATCTACCTCGAAGGGAGCCAACAACATCTAGCTTCTCCTGCCGCAGGGTTTCCTTCTCCTCCCGCAGGGCTTGGACCTCTGACCGAAGATTTCGTAGCTCGGCTGCATGTTTAGCTTTGATCTGCTCCAACTCGACCAGATATTCCTGCCGTGTCCTGACCTCCGGGAGAATCTTTTGGAGGTATTCGGATTTATTTGCAGAGCGTTCTCCCAATTTCTATAACCATCGCAGGGACAAATGACAACATGCTAACCAGCACAAGCAAGAAGGTGACGAAAGTAGAGAAAATATTACTAGGGCTAGGCGAACGCAAGCGGCGGCGTGACTATAAAATTCATTCCTTTCTTCCTCCTCCGTCGGGTCGTCAAGGGACTTCAAGCCGTCCTCCTCATCAACCCACGCGGTTTGCATTATTAGTTGAGGGCGAGCAAGAGTCGGCGGATCTCGGGGAATCTCTTCAACCTCGGGGGATGGACGGGAGACGGGCTCTTGAGCAGCAGGACCCGATGTCGAAGCATGGGGTGTCAGTGAAAGCGGCTGTGGCTCGGAGGGCGCCCTTGTGTCCCCAGGCGAGGCCTCCTCAACCAAGACATGTATGTCCTGGGCTCAGTTTCTTCAGGGGCCCCGGACGGTGTCTCGACAGGAACATCATACGAAGGATTCCTATAAGAAGAATGATCGGCGAATAAACTGGCAAAATCTATCGAATAAGAGTCGATAGGACATCCAACCTGTCGGACTTCTTTATTCTCATTGGGGGTTTCTTGCGAGCGATAGAACCACTTCCGGAGGGACCAGTCGGGGTGCTACGATCTGGAACCCTATGCTCTTCCCGAGCGCTCGAGTCACTCGGAGTTGGACTCGGTTGGACCCCAGGCTTACGTGGAGGGGGAACTGGAGGCACCAGGGCTTGCGCTGGTGATTCTTGGATTTTGGGACCACCAGTCGGGCGCCGAGGCCTCACGGAGTCCTTGACAATTGTTTTCTTCCCCTTCTTAGCAGCTGGGTCTCTGGCTTGGGAGGTTGCAGGCCGCTTCCAGTGAGCGCTCTTATGAACAGGCATTTTTGGGAGAGGCGCGTCACTGAAGAAAGCCAATCGATCCTGGAAAGGAGTACTATAACTATTAAAAGTCATTCAGAGACGAATGTGGGAGTCTATAAGCTAAACTTTTTTACCTCAGGAGGAGGATTTGATGTAGTAAAGGACTTCAGGCATCTGGCGGTGGACATCTCTACGCTCGGGATGAAAAATTCGCCTACCCGAGCATATACTTGCTCCTTTGACACTGATTCGGGCAGTTCCCTGGTCGGATCGTCCCTCCCTTCAAATTCATATCCCAGGTGGACTCGCTCTTTTAGCGGTTGTACCCGGCGAGTGACGAAATGGAGGGCTAGACCAACTCCCGTGAGACCGTCTTCTTTTAATTTCTCATTCAGCGCCAGAAGATCATGCACCTGGTCCATGTCGCTAGCATTGGGAGCAGATACCCAAGAAAGGGATACCTTAGGCCGACGCCCGACAAAAGAGGGGAGAGCAGGATCAGGATTGGCACAATAGAACAATTCCTGGTGCCAGGCTTTATTGGAAGTTTTATAGGGAATGGCAAAGTAATTTTTCTTTAACCCCTCCCGCAACTGAAATCCAGCTCCCCCAATTGCCTTGGGGTCGCTCTTTGAGGGATAAGGCTTTAAGAGAAAGAAATGACGAAAGAGATTGAAATGAGGGCGGATGCCCAAGAATGCCTCGCAGAGGTGAACAAAGAGGGAGATTTGCAGGATGGAGTTGGGATTCAAGTTCACCAACTCAATACCATAGAAAAAAAGAAAACCACGAAGAAAAGCGTAGGCAGGAAGGCCCAGCCCGCGTTGGAAGAAAGATTCAAAAACCACAATCTCTTCGGAACGGGGGGTAGGGATGGATTCACCTGTGGCCGGTCGTGCGGAGATTAAAATCAGGGCTGGAAGAACCCCGTAGTCCACCATGGATTGCAACAGCTCTTTCGTCGTAATCGAGGTGGTCCAATCTTGAGGCAAAGGCAGCGAGGAAGCGTCTTTTGAAGAATGAGAAGACATTTTCGAAGGAAAAGATCAACGACGGCGCAAAAATGCGAGCGCAGCAGCAGTTAACCCTAGCGACGGAGAAGTCGGAGAGATAAGGGAGCAGAAGAGGCAAGAGTGTGCGATGAGAAAAATGAACCATCGGCTTAGTCTTTAAAGGGGGGAAATTAGGTTTTCGCCGAATCGGCGGGAAAAAGATTGCAGAACACCTAACCCTGCCCTATGTTTCATAATGATTCACTAGCGCGGCGTCCTGACATACGGAGGCAGTCATGGTTTGACCAAGTCACATTAGGGACACGTTGCCCCCCACAATGGGATGGTTAACCGCTTATCGAACTAAGTGAGACGTGTGTATCCTCCAGTTTGGATTAAAAATATTTTCTTGCGATATACCCCACGTTGGGTCACAGATTGGTTACCGCATGGCGTAATCATATATCGCGAGTTGAGCCTGATAAGGCACGGTTCCAATGGTATACCCCAAGATGGGTCGATAAGCTGTGCATCGTAATAAACGAGTACGGATATCGTTCGGATAAACCTTGATATGTCCCAAGCCGGACAAAAGCTATATCCTACAGCAGTCGGATATGGGTATCATTCAGCCAAGAGCCACGTAAATCCTGATATGCTCCAAGACGAGCCTAAGCTATATCCTACAACAGTCGGATATGGGTATCACTCGGCCAAGAGCCACGTAAATATGATGCACTACAAGTCGAGCCTAAGCTATATTCTACGCCAGTCGGATATAGATATCACTCGGCCAAGAGCCAAGAAAATCCTGATACGCTCCAAACCGAGCCTAAGCTATATCCTGCAGCAGTTGGATATGGGTATCACTCGGCCTAGAGCCACGAGAATATGATATGTCCCAAGTCGGACCAGAGCTATATCCTACAGCAGTCGGATATAGGTATCACTCGGCCAGGAGCCGCGCAAATCCTAATATGTCCCAAGTCGGACCTAAAATATATCCTACGACGATTGGATACGAATATCACCTGACCAAAGAGCCATGCAAGCTTCGATATACCCCAAGCTGGGTCTAAGATATGTCAAACAACAATCATGGAAAACACTTGGAAAGGTATTTCTTTATTATATAAAGTTCCCCAGGCATTATGCCTGGAAAATATTTTCTTACATTTACAGGGGTCCTATACTTCTCCGCGGCGCACGCGATCGAGCGCCTCCACGAGAGCTTCCCTAGCCCTATAAAAGGCGGGGAAAATCTCGAGGAAGGCGTCGACGGCGACGTGGTCGAGGGCGACGGCTTTCTCTTCCGCCCATTCGGCCATGGCAAGGTCGAAGGACGCCCACTCCTCGGTGAGTTCAGGGTCTCGGCCGTTCATGAAGATCCCTCGGGAAGAAGGTGGAGCTCGGAGCAAGAAGATGGAGGACTAAGCGTGAGAGAATTCTAAAAGCGCTGGTTCACCTTTTATAGCTGATACCGCAAGGTTGAAGTAAATGCGAAGATGTAAAGACATCAGAAGCCGAGGAGACTTGGAATTAAGATGGTTTCAGAAGCTAAAGAGTTTTTGGAAAATGAATTGGCACAGAAAATCAAGACGACTTCGAAGACTGCCTGGGGCTGATATTTGAAGAGGAAGGATATTAAGGTTTCGCTTCGAGCATTCAAACCAAAAAATCTAGGGTTATATTCGAGTCTTTCATAATCCCCTTGCTGCAAAGAAAAGCATTCAAATCAAAGAAGAAACCAGTGAGAGGTTTATGCTGGAAGCTGAAAACGTTGATCCAGAGTTGAGACTCAGATAAAGATATAGCAATCGGATCATGAATCACTCGGGGGCTACTGTGGAATATAAGAACCCAGGTGTCTTCATAACCAGCCCATAAGTGCCTAAGGGAGAGACAAGGCCGAGAGAAAGGCCCAAAGGATAAGCTCCGTGCCAAGCCTTGCTGCTGTGCGGAAGGGGATACATCCTAGAGACAGTTGAGCATATATTTAGATATAAGAGATACGGTTGTAATCTAAGTTGTTAGCAGGGTAAGATAAAGATGTAAACTCTATCCTGTAACCGATTAGTATCCAATAACCGATCGGAATCCCTTAACCGATCAGGACTCTGTAAACCGCCCCACCCCCACTATATAAGGGAGAGGGCGGGCAACAACAAAAACATCGAGCACATGAGCTACCTTAGATCCAAGAGATCCACATAATCCCAGCACACAGGACTAGGGTATTACCTCCTCCGTCGAGGGCCTGAACCTGTCTAAACTTTTGTCCTGTGTGACCTTCGAGTTTGAGATCTAGCGCCAGCCCCATAAATTCATTGCCGACCACAAAAATCGACACGAACACACTCTTATTGCTGCGGAGGAAGATGACGAGCTCGAGCTCCTATTTTGAATAGAGCCGGGTGGCGATGTGGACGCACTTGTTCGGGTTGCCCTCCTCAAGCCGCACGGCTTTGGTCGGGCTGCTGGGCTGGATCACCGCCTTCCGGTGGGTGCTCTTCGGGGTCACCTCGGGACCTCACTAGGGTAGCACACCAGCGATCGTTAGGGCTTTCTCCTCGCAGCAGTGCGCTACCTTGAGGTCTCCGCGGACGATTATGACGCCATTGTCCCCAGGAGCTTCATGCAGCGGTGGCCGTAGTGGTTCGCCGCCATGAACTTGATTAAGGCTGGCCGCCCGAGGATGGCGTTGTAGGGGAGATCCCCATCGACCACCTTGAAGGTGATCAGCTCGGTGCGAAAATTCGCCGAATCGCCAAAAGTGACGGGCAGAACCACTTGCCCGAGCGGAGTGGTTGAGCTCCCCAGCACGATGCCGAAGAAGGGGACCGCTATGCTCCTGATCTTCGACTGGGGAATCTGCATTCGGTCCAGCGTGCTAGCCAATAGCAGGTTGAGGGAGCTCCCCCCGTCAACCATGACCCACTCAACCACAGTGTTGCTCATGGTCGGGCCACGACCAAGGTGGTCTCTTAAGGTCCTTGGATATTCCCGGGGGAGCGTCGTCCCGGGAGAAGGTGATTGGAGTACCAGCCCATTTGCAAGGCTGGTCGGCGGGCTTCCCAGCAGAAGCTTGGTACACAGTATGCGCGGTGTCCTTGAGCTCGCGCCGTGACCGGTACAAGGATGAACCACCGAAGATTATGTCGACGTGGCGGTTGCCCTACTGGAATTCCAGGTCTAGGCCTTCCAGGCCCTCGTCGGCATCGCCCCCATCAGGTAGCTCGTCTTCCTTCGGAAGCGTGGGCATCTCTCCACGCCCGTCGTAGAAGGTGTCCAGCTTGTATTGCCACATTCTGCAGTTCCGCAGGTCGTGGCCATAGGCTTTATGGATGGGCATAACTTGTCTGAGTCATACCTGGGCCGGACCTCGTCGACCTGAGGTCGGCGCCCGCCACTGGGTCGGCCGACGCTGTCCCTATCAGGGCCCGCCGCGACGCTGCCTCGTTGGGGTTGGCGTTGCGCTTAGTGGTATGGTGACGCGTTGAGGTCGAGGCTCATTGCTGTCGGGTTGCCGCACCTCCATCACCTCGCGTCCGCTGTCCATCGCGGCGACCACGCACAGCTGGCCGCCGCCAGCATTGCGGTCTCTCCTCCGTTTTTTATCGCGCGGGTCCGGGCCAGCACTCTTGGCACCAGACGGTCCGGCCTCGCCAGGGATGCTGCCGAGCTTGCCCTAGTTGTAATCACGCTTCCAAGGTACGGCGTCGTCCGCGTCCGCGTATCGTTCCGCCATCCGGAACAGCTTGTTGACGCTGAGGTTCGCGGTGATCTCCAGGTCCTCAGTAAGGCGCCTGTCCCGGACGCCGAACTTGAAGGCCTTGATGACGGCCTCGTCGGAGACGTTCGGGATCGAATTTCTCGTGCGGGTGAACCGGCGCACGAAGTCGCGGAGGTGTTCGCCCTTGCCCTGGATGATGCGATCCAGGTCCATTTCTCATCCAGGGCGCTCGTAGCAGCTCTGGAAGTTCGAACGGAGGGCGCTTCGCACCTGGCGCTATGACCGAAAAACGCCAGGCGCCTGGTTGAGGAGCCAGGTGCGCACAGCGCCGTCCAAGACGGTAGGGAGATAGTTGGCCATCACAGCCTTACTCTCGCCGGCCGCCAAAATCGCGGTGGAGTAGATTGAGAGAAACTTGTCGGGGTTCTTGGTCCCGCCGAACCGCTCCATCGCGGCGGGCTTGAACTGGGCTAGTAGCGCACCCGACGGAGGATGACGGAGTACGCTAGGCAGCCATAGGCCGGGGCAGCGTGGCCACCGCTACTGGGGTCGGAGTCGCGGTCGGTGGGGTAATCGAACTCGAGCCGACGGTGTACCCCGCGTCGGTCTTGACAGTTAGGAAGAGCGTCATTAGGGCAGTGACGCGGGCGATCACGAACCCTTTGACGCCTAGACGGAATGTCCGGAGAAAGGCCTCTGGACGTACCGCTAATCGAGCGAGTGCCGCTATCGCTCTGGCGATAGCGAGCGCGCTCGCGTCACGAATCCGGTCCTAGCGAGCGGGAATATCGCGGCGGACTCTGACCCGCGGCACGAGTCGGTTGGCGAATCGGCGGCACCGTCACGATGAGTTGCCGTCGCTTTCCAGGGAGCAGGGCTCGAGGCATTGGTGCCACTCTCGCTGTGAGGGTGTGACCTCGTCGGCCGCCCTGCCAAGCTCCTTAGCGAGGGATCACCGAAAGAGAGCCAACCTTGCCCGGGCAGGATCGGCCATGACCCGGGCGATGGCTCGTAAGCGTTCCCGATTGGGATCGTCCAGGCAGGTAGGACTGTGGTGCCCGGATGAGGTGCGGAGCTCTTCGCGTTCCTCCCGTCAGAGGGCGGTGATGGCCTAGTTGATAGCGACCCGGGCCAATCGACGCGCCTCCTCTGGGGTTTCTGGGTCGCCGTCATTCATCCCCGCTCTTGCCTCGCCGCTGCCAGCCATGAAGGCCAGGCGTTCGCGCGGCGACAGCGAAGGCGAGAACATAGAGGTGAAGCCTTCGCACTCGTGAACTGCATCCAAATCCAGGCTTGCCGAACGTGACATGTTGTCGTTGAAGCCGAAGGCGCTGTTGACGCTGAAGCAATGGACTCCGAACGAGCGAAACTCGGGCCCCACGGTGGGTGTTAGCTGTCGATGATCGGAATCGCCGACCACAGAGGGGGATGTGACTAGATCGTGTGAGGGCGAGGCCCGAGGTCGTGCTCGTTCGGGAATGGCGCGCGTCGCGGGATGTACGTCGGGGAAGAAGCGATGAACCCGAGGTTTATACTAGTTCGAGCCCCCGAGGTCGGGTAACAGCTCTACTCCAGTCTTGCCCTGAGGCGAAAGATGTATATGAAGCTCGGTGGGAGAATACAAGCAGGAGCGTCTCTTCTTGAGGTCTAAGCGTTCCGGCTGGAAGTGTCGTTTTCCATCCCCGAGGCCCCCCTAGGTCGGGGTGATCCCCAGTCTTTTATAGCCCTATGGGAGCTTTGCCACCTAGTCGCGAAGCTGACGTCAGGTGACCGCAGTGAGTCGACAGGAGTTGCTGAGAGATGACGGTAGTCGTTGGGAGTTGACGGGAGTTGTTTGGCTCTAGTTCCCGTGCAGGGGCAGTTTTGGCGCTGATTTCCACGCAGGGGAGAGTTCTTACACGAGATAGATAAATTATTACAAATGCCGTTTACCCCGGGAGGTGTGAGGTCGTGGCGTTGAGTTCGAGCCGGATCCTTGTCCTCGCGCTCGAGCCCAAGCTCGCTGGACCCGAGCCGGGACTGGGGGAGTGCACCATCTAGGTCGGAGACAAGCCCCCGAGCTCGTGGAAGCTGTCACGAGACCCGAGGGATGCTTACACGTGGCAAGTGTACCGATCCCTGACATCGTGGTAAACTGTGGACGACGGTTGTACTGGTAACGGTGGTGAGTGATATGGTTGGTCTTGAACCTTTTTTCTTTCCAAAACCCTGAACGGCCGCCAGTTGATTAGCAGTGCATATGACTCACATGCGATAAATTGTGGGTTATTACCGCTTTGATGAAAAAATAAAATAGGATGCGTATTTATAAGGTAGCTTGCGCTTTCTCGAGTATAGGTTGGATTAGGATCCGAATCATACAAATGCACACAATCGCAAAACTAATCCACACGCCTTAGAATTAGAGAAAAAAGAAACAACTTTCAAATAACACATAGTTGTAATCAAACATTCGAAACTTTGAAATGTCAATATCTTTTTAAATATTTAAACTAGATTCATGAAAATCATATGTGTATATTTTCCTCAAAAAGTACTTTCATAATAGTATAATTTTAATTGGTGTTATAAATAAAGTATACTTGGGACCGGAGGAAGTATCATTCTAGCTTTTATGTTTTACTCTAAGTACACGTCATTTTAGAGGTGGTCAAACGGGCTGGGCCAAATGGGCCGGCACGCGACACGATTAATGGGCCGACCGCACAAAGACGGCCCAAAGCTAAGCGTGCCGTCTGCGCACCAACCGAGCGTGTCGTGCTTGGGCCAGAGGGGCGGCACGGCACGGCCCGGCACGCCAACGGCCCACACCATTTTTTTTATATACCATGTTCGTTAACTATTTTCAAAGTCATTTGCTACTAGTGCTAGAGCAACACTGCATCCAAAAGGCAATAAGTCATCTAATTAAAGAGTAACACATTCAGTCCTTTAAAGATGTGTCTCGGTGAATATGCAAGAATCTAGAATGTCATTTGCTCACGAGCCGATTAACTCTTTATCTATAGTAACTTAAAAAGAGAGATTAAAGAAGAATCCGCCAAATTCATGTTCATGTGCCAACCAATTCCACACAGAGGAACGTAAAACTGCAGGCCTCCGCCGTCCATTTCTCGGATCCAACGGCACCGGTCGCTCCGCCCAAAACAAAGAAGCAGCGTGACCACCCATGGCCATGGCGACCCT
This sequence comes from Otatea glauca, assembly GCA_036346275.1. Taxonomy (NCBI): domain Eukaryota; kingdom Viridiplantae; phylum Streptophyta; class Magnoliopsida; order Poales; family Poaceae; genus Otatea; species Otatea glauca. The sequence goes on from CM070724.1 coordinate 23,621,138, forward strand.
TCCTTCTTCCCTAGCCTTCCTTCCCACGAAGCTTCGCCGCCCACACCATTTCCCCAAGCACTCACAGCAACCAACACCACCCCCAAGCACCGAACTGCGAGGAAGAAGCAATGGTGCAGCGGCGGCGGGACGCGGAGGTGGAGCTTAACCTGCCTCCGGGGTTCCGGTTCCACCCCACGGACGAGGAGCTGGTGACCATCATCGCCGAGCTCGACCTCTACGGCTTCGACCCTTGGGAACTGCCCGGGAGGACGCTCTTGGAATCGGATTGCAGCGAGATTAATTGCCACCCAAGCGACGCATCGAACTCGGTTTCAAGCTCAACCGCGCGTTGGCTCCTCCGAATCCGCATCCATTTCCATCTCCCCACCGTCCTGCCGCTATGGAAAGATCAAACCGAGTAGCACTCTTCGTGTGGATCCCCGCCGCCACCGAGCATAAAAGGGCAGGGGGCTTCGCCATCCATCAAGAATCACATCACATCCACCAAGAATTCCACCATCCCAAGCAAGATCTCCATCGATCGAGATGGCTGGAGGCTTTGGTGAGGACCACGAGCTCATCGACGTCTTCCTCCGCCCCAAGCTCGCCGGACAGCCCCTCGCCGCCGGCCTCATCCACGACGTCGACGTCTACTCCGCCGCCCCCGACCAGGTCGCTGGCCGCACGGCCGCGCCTGGCAGCAAGGTGTACCGGTCGCCTCGTGAGCCTCCTCGCTCGTCGTCGAACACGACTACTGCTGTCCTGTCCGAGTCCTTCTGCTGCAAGAAAACGACGGACGAGGAAGACGGCCATCATCACCGTGCAGAGGCAGAGACTCCACCCTGCAGCAGCGTGCCGCGGCATACGGACGAGGAGGAGGTGAACGAGCTGTTCAAGATGCTCGAGAGGCTCGAGCGTGACGGCGTCCAGATGTCCTCCGAGTTCGACGAATGCTACCTGATGTCCTTTGACGGCGTGGACATGACCGCACTGCAGTACGAGCTCGACAACTTATCTGGAGGCGAGCCGGGTGCCCCACCGCCGTCACCAACCGAGCCTGAGCCGGAGGGGGACGCCGCCATCACCAGTTTGCTGATCCAGGTTTCTGCAAGGTTGCAAGTTGTCCAATCTCTACAAGAGCTGCAACTGCACCAAGAGCTTCAGTAGTATCAGTTAGTATGTCTTTACTGCTACATCTTGCGTTTCTAAACCACGAATGAGTCTTTACCTTTTGTGTCTCTAGTTTCTGCACTTACTTAGGAGGATTTCTAGTGCTCTTAGAATCTCTGTCAGCCATTAATAATTTTGGTAGGGTGTTAGCAGAGTCTCCAACTCGGCAGCGAGCGCACTTAAAGACGTGTCTGAACTAAAGTTCACTATATTCCTTAAACTGAACCTAAACGATGGGTCAAAGTAAATAAAAGGGCTGTTTGAATTAAGTAAAGTAAAGCAGATAATTGAGCAAAGAACTCGTTTCTGCAATTCTAGCACGAGATGGAGCGTAAAACGCACTCGTTGCAAAAAAAACGCCTGTTTGCTACCCCGTTTGTAGCAGTAAAAGGAATAGAATTGAACGAGTGAATAGTGATGCACGCCAAAGTTGTGCGAGCTACCTTAGATCCTGAGACTCTGCTGTCTGTTCTGTAAAATTAATCTTGGCTGACTTAGATTCTTAAGCATTGGTATGTTCTTAAGTTCTAGTCTGGACTTAGATTCTTAAGCATTGGTATGTTCTTAAGTTCTAGTCTGCAGTTTCCTATGAGAAACATGGGGTCAATGCACTCGTTTGTGTGATGAACTCCTGAGGCTAGCAACTAGTCCTTGCTGTACAGAGTCCATATGTAATAAATACAGATATCAATGGAAATTTTTTTGGCTTGAATTTGGTTAATATTTTGATGTGGTGGTTAGAACAAATCTGAGTGCAGTTGTGCTCGATTTAGAATCTGTGTTATATTGCTATGGTATGGGAATGGTTTAATTAACTTATCAAAACAGATAGTCACATCAAGATTATTGTGTTCACTGGGAACTCTGAAGATCATAAGGCTAGTGCATCTTTAATAGTTTTGGGTGATCCTTTTGTTTTTGTGACAAGTAGCATAGTTGACAGACTCAATTTATGAGCCTGCCTGCTGCGAAGAGTAAGATAGTTATTTTGATTCACTTTTATCGAGCAGTTTTACAATATGGTGTTTTCATGTTCCGAAGTGAGCCTACAGTTCAGCTGAAGAGATTTATGCATTTTAATTTCTAAATGTTTACAGTGCCCTGAAACTCAAACCATTCACCTGATTAACTCTTTTCCTCCCCCACATTCAAAGGACATGTCCAGACTTGGTGTGTGGGCAGAACCTTTTTCTAATGAATTATGCTCCATCTGTAAATGTTAGACAGCCAGATAGTGAATAAACATCAATGAATTGGTTGAACTTTGTATAATAAATTTATGAAGCTGTGCAATATGAAATCGAATGCTGTAAATTATAATAAATTGCTGCTATTGTAAGTTGAAATGTGCAGAATCTCTAGATTTTGTTTGATGAGCTAAACAACGCAACAATTCCTTGAATCAAAGATGTCTACTCATATTTCATTTGTTCTCAAGTGTGGGTTTTTCCTGTCTGGTTCTTTTGCTGCAAAGAATTGCTATGCTAACTATATGGTTCACTAAGGGCCAACCATCTGAAGCAGACCATGAACGAAGATGAAGAACAACACTTGATCAGACTAATCGCCAAAAATATATATATATATATATATATACCACTAATGCACTGCAGAACCACCAAAATTGTCGAAAGCACTTTTAACTTCCGTAAATGTTTATGCGAAAAATACGCAATCAATGCATGCAGCACAAAACTCAAATCGTGCAAAAATTACTGCTAATGGATGGTGAAAATATTTGCTTCAAAGTTCAAATTAGCTTTGTAGAGCTGCCGCTTGAAAAGCTTAATCTTTAACCAAAAGTTGCACATAGTAATCAATTTAATAGTATGTTGTTATCATCCAGTTGAAGTTTAGCAGTGACACATACCATGATTCTGAATTTAAACCATTTTGTGGCTTACTGTTCTAGGTTAATCTGATGTATGAGCTTGTCGATTTCCCAAATTTATCCTCAAGCCAGACAGTGAACCAAATATTTGACTGGTTCCTTGGTGACTCCTTGCTGCCAAGGCCTATTCTTCATCTGGTGTTGTAGAGAAATTTTTTATTCTGCCGGCTCATATCAACCCAAGACAGAAAGTGAATCCTGACAACTAAATTCACTCGGAATGTAGTTGTCAGTGCTAATAACTTATGAGAAAATAGATCGTAAATCGTACATGTATATGTTCGGATTCTATAAGTCCTTGTGAATTTTAGTTTTCTTGAATCTAGATTATCATCTTTATTTTACAGCCTGACAATTTAATTTGTCATAGGTTTAGATAATGAGAAGTTGGGTATCAAGAAACCAGGCGGCAGCATTGCGCACGGCGACAGGATAAGCGTATGGGATAGCCGGTAGTTGCTAATAAAATTGCTAGTTAGTTATTTCACTTATCTAGTTTGTTGCTTATCAGTATTACTTTAGAAAACGGCAAGAAGTATTTTCCATAAATTACCTTCCGATTAACAAATTCGATAGCTCCGTTCGCTAGTTTTCCGTCGAGTCGCCGCTACAGCCTCAACGTCCACCTTCACTCGCACCGGTCTACAGTGGCGTACTCGTCTTTACAACCAAACGCATAATATAATTTATCACTGTAATTTCAAAATTACTCACACGAATGGGATCTTTGGTGACAAATTAAACTCCGATACACATATTGCAATGCGTATGATAGACTGACATTTTTTTAATTACAAGAGTTTGTAAAAACGTGAAAGTACAAACCATTGGATGGTTCAGTTCTATAATTGTACAAAGATCATGTTAATATTATTGCATTTGTGTTCTGCAAGTCCTTAGGCCTTTTTATACCATTGGTGTAGCTTTTTTTTTTTTTTTGAAAAAGGACCATTTCTTTATGTTGATCGGTTCTGCACCAGTGGTTGAAGTATTTTACCAGTGAAAGAAGTCAGTTGTTGTAGCCTTGTACGGAAACCATCTAGTATGCAAGTGTGTGATGAATAGTTCGAAATTCTCTGGATATGGAATCGATGTTTCATCAGATCTTTCTCACCAATAAACTCTGTATTTTGGTTCCTGAAAAGTTAGTGAACAATATTCACATCATGTTTTAATTAATTAATAATTAATTGACTATGCTTCCGTGGTTAAGTTTATTTCCACTCAAGCGTCGTGGTGTAAGACAAGATGCTCTGTACGTAGGTAAGTTCAATGTTCCAGGTTACAGAATTCAGAGAAGTCCTTTTGGCTTTTGAGATTATATCCCAGAGATCCCTAAAATCCCACGAGGCTGAAATCTGAAGATTCTGAACTGTTTTTTACATGGAAAACGTTCTGGATTTGTGAAAACTGAAAAGTGAAGACCTGTAGTTAGTCAGAAACATTAGGCCTTGATTTGTCAAAGTGGAAAGGAATATGGCCAGCCTAGGCACCTGCAGGCTGCCCGCTTCCAATGGGGTGGAAAAAAAAGCTTATTGGTGGGGCTCGTTGGCTCGAATCAAAATTGCTCCAACTACACTTGTTAATTTGTTAAACATTGAAATGAGTCAATTTCGAATGATGCTCTGACCTGACTCGGCTCGGCTCGTTAGCTCGATTCTAAAAATATTTAGAAACTATAAATAAAATAATATTAAATTAAACTATGTCAATTTTGAAATAAGCTTGAGAAAACAAGAACTTGACTCGATTTCCACCCCTTTGGCGTGCCATCACCGGTGAAGTAGTAGTACGTAAAGTGGCCTTGTCCTTCTCAAGAAAGCTAGTTTGTCGCCATCTGGTACTCTACTTTGGGGTGACTGGTAAACATAAATAGGCAAAATTAATCATGTTAAAATTAGAACTGTTCACTTATTTGACCCTTCTTTTTTTTAAAAAAAATTAGCTACCTTTCGAAAATAATTGCAAAATGGCCCCCTTCCCACCGCAAAAGGACTAGAGGGCAACAACTGCTCCTTCCATGCTACAGGACTGCAGGATCCGGATTTTCACGCTATCTTGGCATGCCTGAAGTAGGAGTTTGCTAGATATCCATCATCAAACAGAAGGTTTATGTATACTTTACCTTAATAGAGGCGGCCGAAGTAGCAGGAGGAACAACTTTCTGGTCAGAGATCTCATAGACAACCCTAGCAGACCTAAACACAGTGGTGCTCGCCCTACGAGCTATCACAATTCCTCTACTCTTGGAGGCATGCACAATGGTGGGAGGATGTGTCCGAGCATGCTCCAAGTAATCAACTCCTAGACCTTGAGTGAATCTGCTAATCTTGGACTAGTCTAGAATGAGATTGAGCCTCTTCTTGCCTCTAACAAACTTCTCAGGAGTGCTCATAACGTACTGGCACTCCTAGAAGAGAGAAGCATTGGAAGAGCAAGGGGAAGGTGATGATGATGATCCGAAAGAAGAAGAACAAATAGCACGTGCAAATCTCTCTCTATGCACGACTGTCTCAATCTTGAGGGCCACACAAGAAACGCACTCGGTATCCCTAATCCTAGTGGTTTAGGCCTTTAGCTTCTTCCTAAGCTTAGCATGGACTCTACCCAAATCCCCCTCAACATCTCAAACAAGCTTCTTGTGACTTAGCTAGTATGTCCTTAGCATGTTTGGCACACTTGACATTCAAGACATTATTGTCAAGTTTTAAATTTCTACAGCACACGCATGAGCTGACTGGGTCCTTAAAAGCATGCAATTCAAGTTCAACATTCCTAGCAGCAAGCTTCCTAAGGTGAGTGCTCATGTTATCAATTTCAGCAAGCAATTTAGGGCAGTTGTCACAAGGACTAGTATGTGCATGAAGAAATCTACCATCAATAGTACTGCTAGCATTCTTCCCTTTAAGGACCTCTACTTCGGAAAGCACACAATCATGGTTAATGGCTTCATAACTATGGGTTCCATATTGTTTTGGGTCATCTCATCGTAATTCTTTAACATATTAGTTAAGTGTTACCAGAGTATCCCGTACTTAGCAATACATAAAATTTCCATACAGAAATTTCAACTAGTCCAAAAGTAACACAATACATTTTATTATATTGGAGTTATACATCTCCTTATATGGAACCCATAGTTATGAAGCCATTAAAACATAAAATATTATCTTAGGATCATGAACCTTCAAAAGATATTATATATTGCACAAGTATGATTATGGTAACTCTTTTTCTCTCATTTTAAAATGCCTTTCTTATCTAAACTATCAATCTAATCTCTTTTCTTTAAAAATGATTCCAGATGGACAACCGGACAAACTGGACTAATATTTTAAAAGAATTAGACATGAAAACTATGCACCTGTCTACGACACCAAACAAACCCAGTTAGGCCATGAAGTTTGCTATAAAATCAAAGGACAAGTTAGCACTCAACTAGAAGTTCGACATCATTACACGAAGCATCATGACAATATCAAATTCAATGCTATCCAAGAAACCAGGCGCAAACTCTTACGCCGAGTATGCAAAGTTCATGGCATTAACATGAATGTCCATGTTCATGCGTACAACACTCGCGCAAGACTTCAAGATCCTTCATCGGTGAAAGACCATGTGGAGGTCTATCCTTGTGTGTGATGAGTAATTGATGAGTTTTGAGCTTGTGTTGTTTTAAATTGATTTGGATTTGAAGCAATTTGAGTGTTGGTCTACCGGCTTCGGGGCTTTGGCTAGTCGGAGACCAGTCGTCCGACCCCGAGTGGTCGGGGCTGTGGTTGAGTCGGAGACCAATCGTCTGACCCCGAGTGGTCAGATCTTTTGTTGGTCGGAGACCAGTCGTCCGACTCCGAGTGGTTGGTCGGAGACCAGTCGTCCGACTCCGAGTGGTTGAGTCGGAGACCAGTCGTCCGACTCCGAGTGGTTGAGTAGGAGACCAGTCGTCCAACTCCGAGTGGTTGGTCGGAGACCAGTCGTCCGACTCCGCGTGGTTGGTCGGAGTCCAGTCGTCCGACCCTGAGTGGTCTGGGCTTTGGCTGGTCGGAGACCAGTGATCAGACCTCGAGTGGTCGGGATGGAGACCAGTGGTCAGACCACGTGTGGTCGGGGTTTCTTTGGCGGCGTAGTGTATATCATGTCTGCTGAAATGGATATGTGTTGTTGGACATTGCTATGTGATGTGGTTTCCTTGTCAATGATGGTTGCGGGACTTTGGAGCTAGGTCATGGTGAGGCGAAGGGGATCGTGGACTAGGTGGGAGAGCCGAGGTCGGATGATCAAGGTGTCGCCAAAGATGACTAAGGCCAGGGAGTAGCTGCAAACCGAGAAGACAAAGGAATGGATGAGATGCTAACTTGGAGCTGCTCTGATCAAAGAGGACCGTTGGATCGCAGTCAGGAGGATAGAGTAGCGGGTCAAGTTAGTGTGAGTTGAAAAGCGTGCAAAACCCGTAGTGTTGTTGGGTTTCGGGTGAGCCCATGCATAGCTGTGTGAGTGGGTAAAATCTCAGCCCTTGATGGAGTGCTCTAGGGTTTAGAGGCTCATCCAAGGGTGGTAGGTGGTCCAAGCCTGCTATACATAGGCAGGGAGAGGGATATCTCCCTGTAGGGGTTGAGCAGGTGAGGAAAGTGTACGTGAGTAGTTGAGAGTTGTTGAGAGTGACAGTGTAAGGATCAAATCCTGGCTCTTGGATGTTGGCTTAGGTTTGAAGCAGGACACCCAAAGGTGGGAATTGATCCCAAGTCACTATAAATAGAGGGGTAGGGGCAGCCTCCCCTCGGTGAAGGTTCTGAGGTTTTTGCTGCTCATTTGAGTTTTGCCCACTTTGTTGTGAGGCTTTGTAAACCTCCCTTCCAGAAATGAAATGTTCTTCATTTATATTCTTGTTTCATTTCCCTTACGTATTTACATTACGCACTTAAATTCATTATCTAAATTCGCATTTAATTACTTGCAATTTACTTTACGTAATTTGGATTTGCCTCATCTCCTTCTACATGCTGTTGAGTCTTTGTTGAAATTCATGATTGATGAACTCTTCTCTGGACTTGGTGCTTTCAATCATCTAGGCAATCCTTGCATTCTTGTTGCAAGTTAGTAAATCATGTGTTCTTAAAGTGCGTAAGCGTGTGACTTGCGTTCTTTAGTCTTGATTGGCTTCGGTTCTTGTTGCCAAGGATGAAAGATTCTTTGGATGAATCTTCTATAGATCATATCCCAATCATCTAGGCAATCTACAACCTCTTCTATTCGGCTTTGCAAGAAACCAATTTACGTGCCTAGTTTTGAGATAGTGTTTCTATTTGTTTGAAGGTTGTTTCTTCGTGTACTTACTTGCTATGATTTGTGGAGAGTCATCCAAGGATTTCGACCATCAACTCCCACCAAGCAAGTTAGGGGTGAAATCTGTGTTCGTGACTCTGTTTTGGTGTTGCATTTGTTAAACCGAAAAGGACGGAACCTTAGTATTAATTCCTTCGATTGTTGATTGAAATAGGTTCTGACATCCTTTGGGAGGTGCACACCAATTTTCACTGTTTTGGATCACCGATCAAAAGTTACATCGATTTGCTTTTGAGATCGTGCTGATTTTACTGCTCACCCGAGTCTTGTTTCATCCGACCACTTCGGTCGGGAGTATCTTTATTCATCCGACCGAGTCTTTGGTCGGGGTACTGTTCACCGAACACTATTCATTCCGAGTACTGTTCATCCGACCTCTGTAGGTCGGGGGTACTGTTCATCCGACCAGAGATACCCGACCAATGCAGTTTCTTTCTGGTCTTTTGGTGGTTTGAATTTTAGGGGGAGAGTTTATTCGAAAATTTTATTTGGCTCCTATTCACCGCCCTCTAGTCGCCTTTTTCGATCTTTCAATTGGTATCAGAGCCGGTTCTGCTCTTTCTAGATCTTGACCGGTCTCAAGAGCCATGGTGATGGACAAGTATTCCACCAAACCTCCCATTTTTGCTGGAGTTGATTTTCCGTTTTGGAAATCACGGATGGAGTCATACATTACTGCCCAGGGCTTCCTGATATGGCAGAAGGTGAAACTCCCGTATGAGGTTCCTGCTGATGAAAATGTCATGGCCGAAAATATGGCTGACGTTGAGGCGAACGCTAAAGCAAGGAACATCCTCATACAGGGTCTTAGCCGCAGTGAGTATGATAGGATTTCTCACCTTCGTTCTGCTCATGAAATTTGGGTGACCCTCGATGCTTATCATGAGGGCACTACCCAAATCAAGACGGTTCGACAGGACCAATTCAAGCGTGAGTTGAACAAGCTTGAACAGCATGCTGGTGAGAGTCTTGACGAGTGCTTTGGTCGGTTTACGAAGATTTTGAGCGACCTCCGAGCAGTCGGTTGCATATACCCTGACTCGGATAATGCTCGACATTTCTTGACCGCACTTGATCTTTGTGTTTGGGAAATGAAAGTGACCACCATCAAGGACACCACCGACCTGTCGACCTTGACTCTTGACGGGCTTTATTCCCGCCTCAAGACTCATGAGATCGATGTCGTCTCGCGGAAGACGAAGTCTCGATCGATGGCTTTGGTCACCGATCCCATTGGATCCTCTCTTTTGATTCTTCATTGGTTTCTCTCTCCGCCCTTTGCGAGCTAGCGATGACCAATCGGAAAAATTTCTAGAAAATGAGCTTGCTCTTCTTGCTCGCAAATTTTCATATGCATACAAGAGAGTGAGAGAGAGGAAGAGAGGTGGGATGATCACTGTTTGAGTGTGGTGGCCCCAACCACATTCGAGCAAACCGTCCCAAGCCGGAGAAAGGCAAAACGAACAAGGCGGTTCGGGCAAGAACGACTACACCGACAAGAACCGCAACAAGAAGGCCCACTCGTGAGCCGCGAAGAAGAAGTACCACAACTTTGCCAAGAACAAGAAGCTCTTTCATCGGGTCCTCGCCGCTAGATGATATCGAGCTCTCCGACTCGGAGGCGTGGAGCGGCGAAGCGAGGATGAACCGCAAGTGAAGAAGAGCGCGACGACTTCTCGGCATGTGCTTCATGGCGGCGCCATTGAAGCAAGCGACTCCAGCCGTCTGTGACTCGACGAGTACCAACCTCGACGAATTAAATGTCGCTACGTAAATTAGGCAAGTTTCATGCTAAGGCTAGGTCGAGGTGTTACGAGTTAGAAAAGGAAGTAGGTACCTTGACTCGGGAGTTAGCTACACTTAGATCTTCTCCTCCCGAGTCAGCGATGATGTACTTTGTGTGATGCTTTGCTTGTGGAGTTAGAGAACCTAAGGACTATGCATGATAGTGTGTTGTCTGAACTAGATAGTCTTAGGTTGAAGAATGCTAGCAATGAATCTGTTGATACTCATTCTGTAGATGCTAGTTTTCTTCATGCTCACTCTACTCCTTGTGCTAATTGCCCTAAATTGCTTGCCGAAATTGATGCCATGAGCGATCACCTTAGGAAGCTTTCTTCTAGAAACGATGAACTTGAAATGCATGCTTCTAAGGAACCAGTCAGCTCATGTGAGGGCTGTAGGCAACTAAAACTTGACAATGAATCCTTAAATGTCAAGTGTGCTAAACTTGCTAAGGACTTACTAGATAATTCACAAGAAAGTTGCTTGCAATGTTCTGTGATTGAGGGGGACTTGGATAAAATCCATGTTGAGCTTAGGAAGAAATTAGAAGACCAAGCCTATAGAATTAGAAATGCGTCTTGTGTTTCTTGTGAGGCCCTCAAGATTGAGGCAGCCGTCTTTGAGGAGAAAATGCACGTCTTTGAGAGAGCTCATCTTTCCGGTTCTTCTTCTTCTTCTTCTCCCGGTTCTTCTTGTGCTTCTTTCTTTCGAGATTGCCAGTATCTTATGAGCACTCTCGAGAAGTTTGTTGGAGGCAAGAAGAAGCTCAATCTTATTCTAGAACAATCCAAGATTAGTAGATTCAATCAAGGTCTAGGATTTGATCCCTTGGAGCACGCTCGGGCGCATCCTCCCACCATTGTGTGCGGCTCCAAGAGTGGTGAGATTGTGGTAGCTCCTGAGTGAGCACCACCAAGTTTAGGTCTGCTGGGGTTGTCCATAGGACTTGACCGTAAGGATGTTACTCTGTTTACATCTCTAGCAAGGCGAAGTACACATGCACCTTCCGTAAGAAGGATGGTCACATAGTAGATTTACGCCGAGCACGCCAAGATCACTCGGCGTGGCGTGTTCTCGCTCTTAGGGGTATTGGGGTTATCCCGGACTTTGAGTGCTCCTAAGGCACACACTGCTTCTAGATAGGTTAGAGAGTCGCCTGTTTTTGGGCAGCGTCCAGGACTCGGTTTTCATGCTGGTTCTTTGAGTTTTTGTCTTGGAGCTGTTCGTAGTCAGTCTTTCCGCCATCCTTTTGATATTCCTCGTTTTTTCCATCGAGGTAGATATCAACGGCGTGAGGAGTTTTCTGGTCGGAGATTTAGGAAGCCTCACTGGGGTGGCTCGGCTTTTGCACCACGGCATGCCAACCCAGTTTCAGCTCCTAGATCATCTACTAGAGTTGCTACTAATCTTGTTAGGGTTAAACGTCAGAGAGACACTCGAGTCTAGTCTTCTTCTGTGACTGGTACTCTGAGGCGTCGTGTGGTTCAGTATTGGGTTCCCAAGTCTTCACTCTATCCCAGTACTGAGTCATCTCTCTCTCTTGTGTCTTGATCGAGGTTAAATCGGATGGGAAGGGAGATGTTTGGATTATCGACTCGGTTGTTCTCGTCATATGACCGGAGATTCTCGATGGTTCTCTTCCTAGTCCGAGCCCCGTGATGAGTTGATCACTTTTGGGGATGCTTCTTGAGTAGAGTCATTGCTAAAGGTACCATCTGCATTAACCAAAATTTCATTCTTAAAGATGTTGCCTTAGTAAGTAAGTCGCAATACAATCTGCTCTCTGTTTCTCGACTTATTGATGACTCTTTCGAGGTAAACTTCAAGAGTAATGCTGTAGAATCCTTGATTCATCAAGAGGGTTAGTTTATGGATTTCTAGATTTGGGAGAGTCTTTCGTGCTGATTTTTACGCTTCTTCCGGAGACTCTCTTGATGTTTGATTGCTACGAGTCCCTTGATCTCTCCTTCGGCATAGGAGACTTGGTCACATTGGTTTTGATCATTTGACTCGAGTTAGCGACCACGATCTCATTCGGGTTTGCCCAAACTCAAGATGGTCAAAGACTTAGTTTGCTCTCCTTGCCGACATGGCAAGATGGTTCTTGCTTCTCATCCTCCGATGGACCGTAGTGATGGTGATGCACCGGACAGCTTTTACATATGGACCTTTGTTGGTCCAAATAGAGTGCGATCGGCGGGAGGAAGTGGTATGTTCTTGTCATCGTTGATGATTTTTCTAGATTCTCTTGGGTATTCTTCATGGCCTCGAAGGATGAGACATTTTCTCATTTCAGGGGTTTGGTCGATGGGTTGTCTATTGAGCTCCCGGTGCATTACGAGCTATCTGTGAGTGATAATGGCACGGAGTTCAAGAATTCCTACTTTGAGAGTTTTGTGTGGAGTCGGTTTAGAGCATCAGTTCTCTTCTCCCTCGCCCCTCGTGAGAATGGCATAGTGGAAAGGAAGAACAGGACCACAGTTGAGATGGCTAGGGCGATGCTAGATGAGTCTGATACTCCTAGGAAGTTTTGGGTGAGGCTATAGCTCTTGCTTGCCATGTTTCTAATCGCGTGTTTTGAGAGCACATTTGCATCGCACTTCTTATGAGTTGAGATATGGGCGAAAGCCCAGTGTGTCTCATTTTCGCGTTTTGGTGCAAGTGTTTTATCTTGAAGTCCGTAACCTAGATAAGTTTGAGTCTCGCTCTTGATGGTATCTTTCTAGGTTACTCGTCTTCTTCTCGTAGCTATAAGTGCAGGGTGTTGATGCACATAGGATCATAGAGACTGTGATGTGACCTTTGATGAAGCTAGCCCAGAGCTAGACACGATGTTTGAGCTCTTCTTATCCCTCTGAGACCATCTTTGAAGAAGATAAGGATGATGGAGATGATGGTGTTCCACCGATCCAATCCCTCTTCACCGAGGTGCCTCCTGTTTCCATTTACGCACCTCGGGAGACCAACCCTTGCTTTCCGACTCTCCTTGTGAGTGGCTCTGTTCCTACCTCTTCATTCAAGAGGTAGAGGCCACTCTCGCTGCGGACCTCCCGTCATATTCGAGACATCATCCTTCCGATCGGATGATTGGCGATTTGTTCGAGCGTGTCACACGCTCAAGAACGGGTCTGTCCTCCTTCTGCCTCCACTCTGCCTTCGTTGCCTCCTTTGAGCCGAAGGATGTTTCTCATGCATTATCCGATGAGTCGTGGATTAATGCTATGCATGAGGAACTTGAGAACTTTGAGAGGAACAAGGTATGGCAGCTTGTCAAGCCCCCATCTGGTCATAATGTCATTGGGACCAAGTGGGTGTTCAAAAACAAGCAGAGTGAGGATGGGGTTGTAATTAGAAACAAGGCTAGACTAGTTGCACAGGGCTTTTCTCAGGTTGAGGGTCTTGACTTTGAGGAGACTTTTGCTCCTGTAGCTAGGCTAGAGGTTATCCGAATCCTACTTGCATTTTCTGCATCCAAAGGCTTCAAGCTTTATCAAATGGATGTCAAGAGTGCATTCCTCAATGGCTATATTGAGGAAGAGGTTTATGTCAGCAACCTCGAGTTCGAGAACCCCAAGTTTCCGAGTCATGTATACAAGCTTTCCAAAGCTCTGTATGGACTCAAGCAGGCCCCCAAAGCATGGTATGAGAGGCTCAAGTCTTATCTTCTCAGCCATGACTTTAAAATGGGCATAGTAGACAAAACTCTGTTCATCAGACACCATGAGTCTCATTTTCTTCTTGTCCAGATTTATGTGGATGATATCATTTTGGTGGCTCGTCTCATTCTCTTGTCTCTCGGTTTTACGATGTGATGAGTCTGAGTTTGAGATGAGTATGATGGGCGAGTTGAGCTACTTTCTTGGCTTCCAAATCAAGCGGACTCGGAGGGTACTTTCTTGCATCAAGGCAAATATACCCGTGACCTCCTAAGGCACTTCGACATGTCGGATGGGAAGCCGGTGATGACTCCTATGGCCTGCCATCGCTGTCCTCGAGCCCGATGAGGATGGTGAGCTCGCGATCAAAAGGAGTTTGAGCATGATCGGCTCCTCTTGTACCTCACCGCTTGAGGCCGGACATACATTTATTTGTGTGTGCGTGCGCTCGATTCAAGCTTCTCCTCGCGCCTCTCACCGCCAAAGATCAAGCGCATCTTCAGTACCTTCGTGCTACCACCGATTATGGTATTTGGTACTCTTCTTCTTCTTGTCTATCTCTTAGAGCCTTTTCCGATGCCGACTTTCTTGGTCAGAGGTTAGATAGGAAGAGCACTTGGCACTTGCCAATTCATTGGCACTTCTCTTGTTTCTTGGTCATCTAGAAAGCGATGCAGGGTTGCCTGATCCACGGCGAGGCCGAGTATGTTCTTGCAGACGATTCTTGTAGAGCAGTGCTCTGGATGAGATCGACCTTACGGGACTATGTGTTAGAAATAGAGAGTGTGCCACTTTTCTGTGACAACACTTCAGCTATTTGCATTGCTAAAAATCCAGTTCAACATTCTCGGACCAAGCACATTGATATTAGATATCACTTCCTTAGAGACCATGTGGAGAAGGGAGATATCGCGCTTCAGTTTGTAGAGAGTGACCTCCAGTTAGCTGATATCTTCACCAAGCCTTTGGATAGCTCCAGGTTTGTTGCCTTGAGGAGTGAGCTTGGAGTCGTGAGCCCATACGGCTTTTCTTGAGGGGGAGCTGGTTTGTATATTATGTACTATATATTTTCTTCCAGCTTTTCTTTTCTGTGTGTCTTTGGGCTTGTTTTCTTAAGTTGAGTTCACTCACTTAGACTTCTGGCATGCCTTGCATGGTCCTCTTATCTTGTGCTTTAGGTTGCTATCATGCGTGATTAGCTGTTCTCTCTTCTCTCTAGGTTGAGTTCCCTCACAGTCTTACAAGTCTAGCAGGTTTTGGGGCCTCCTGGGTAGACAGGGTCTGTGTGCACTCCTTATTTGGGATCTAGAATCAGCTTCCCTATGTCAGTCTCTGGGGAAGATAAGAGCGAGTCTGAGCTATAGTGAATCTCTTCTATCTTATCTATGCTCAATAGCCATCCAGGTTGCGTTTCTCGACTTCTTCCCTCATTACATTTTTTCTCGGTTATTATTGAGTTCATTCGGTTTTCTTTATGCCTAATCTTGATAATAACTCAACTTTAACCAGATTTGAGCTTAAAAATGATTCATTTGTTGAGGGGGAGTTTGGGAATCTGTTCATGCATTGCATTTAGACTGCATTTTCTGTTCTATGAGCTTTGTCTATTATGCATTTGACTCAATCTTTGTGAAATACATCATGCTATATCTTTCGAAAAAAATCACTAGCTTAGATATGTCCAAGTTCTTTTATCAAGCTAATGTTCATTAAAATCTGAAAAACTTAAAAGCTTTAAATGAAAACTTGATGAAACATGTTGCTTTTACTTACTAAGTTTCTTCTCTAAGAGCTTTTACCATGAATTGTGAAATTTTGGAATTCTCTAGAGTCCCTATAGCAACTTGGGTGAAATTTGCTTGATCCATATTTGAGTCCTTCAGAATTGCTTATATGTGCTAAATTGAAAATTAAAAAAAAATTGACACTTTTGTGCAAAATTGATTTCAGCACTTTATATTCTCGAGACTGCCTCCCATTGCATTTGGGATGAACTTGGAATATATTGTGTATGACCAAGATCATTCTTTTAAGAGTTACTCTTGAGATGATCGAAAATGGCTTGAGTCAATCAAAAAAAAATTGCAAATATCAAACACATAAGTGGGCAAAGAATGCAAATTATGTCAAACATTTGCACCCGCTATGTTTTTCAAGTCTTAAAGAAAATTTGCATAAATTGAAAAATGGGCTCGAAGGACCTAATATGCACTTCAAAATTCCCAAAGTGTTGAGTAGGTTGAACTCTAGGTTTTCCATTTGATCCCTGAGTGGTTTTGCTTCTAGTTTTGAAACTTCGCTAAGTTTTGCACTTGTCAAATCTTGCTAAAAATGATACATTTTCAAAACTTCGCTTATGAGCAAAATTTGTTATTTGCACTTGGACATGTCTTAGTTTGGTCATAATCTGAGATTAATAAGCTTGGTGTCATATCTTGTCATTATGATCATTTGGATAATCTTCAAAGCTCCCTTAGGTTGCATTTCATGCATACATAAAAGAGGGAGAAAATTCTATTTTGATGCCTATATTGCCAAAAGGGGGAGAAAATTTAGAAAAAGGCATCATTTAAAATGTAGAAAAGGGGAGATAAAAATGTGTAAATCTTTGCTATCTCTTATGGATCATAATCACATTTGGCACTTATGATTGGTTTTTAGAGCTTTTGTGGAAAACTTGCTCTTTTCATGGTCTTGCTCTAAATTCCTTCTGCTTGGTCATAATTTTATATCTTTTTCTCTGAACCAAGTTTGGCTTTGCAATCAAATTGCTTTCTTCTTCTCTCTTTCAAACTCAAAACTTATGCCTTTTCATGTGTTTGTCAATATACTCATCAAGGGGGAGATTGAAAGACCATGTGGATGTCTATCCTTGTGTGTGATGAGTAATTGATGAGTTTTGAGCTTGTGTTGTTTTAAATTGATTTGGATTTGAAGCAATTTGAGTGTTGGTCTACCGGCCGGGCTTTGGCTAGTCGGAGACCGGTCGTCCGATCCCGAGTGGTCGTGGTGTGGTTGAGTCGGAGACCACCGTCGACCCGAGTGGTCGATCTTTGGTTGGTCGGAGACCGATCGTCCGACTCAGTGGTTGAGTCGGAGACCGATCGTTCGACTCGAGTGGTGAGTCGGAGACCGATCGTCCGACTCAGTGGTGGTCGGAGACCCGATCGTCCGACTCAGTGGGTGGTCTGAGTCGGTCGTCCGACCCGAGTGGTGCAGGCTTTGGCTGGTCGGAGACCAGTGATCAGACCTCGAGTGGTCGGGATGGAGACCAGTGGTCAGACCACGTGTGGTCGGGGTTTTCTTTGGGCGTAGTGTATATCTGTCTGTGAGATGGATATGTGTTGTTGGACATTGCTATGTGATGTGGTTTCCTTGTCTATGATGGTTGCGGGACTTTGGAGCTAGGTCATGGTGAGGCGAAGGGGATCAGGACTGGGCTGGGAGAGCTGAGGTCAAGATGATCAAGGTGTCGCCAAAGATGACTAAGGCCAGGGAGTAGTTGCAAGCCGAGAAGACAAAGGAATGGATGAGATGCTAACTTGGAGCTGCTCTGATCAAGGAGGACCGTTGGATCGCGGTCGGGAAGATAGAGTAGCGGGTCAAGTTAGTGTGAGTTAGCGTGCAAAACCCGTTGTGTTGTTGGGTTTGGGTGAGCCCATGCATAGCTGTGTGAGTGGGTAAAATCTCAGCCCTTGATGGAGTGCTCTAGGGTTTAGAGGCTCATCCAAGGGTGGTAGGTGGTCCAAGCTCTGCTATACATAGGCGGGGAGAGGGTATCTCCTGTAGGGGTTGAGCGGTGAGGAAAGTGTCGTGAGTAGTTGAGAGTTGTTGAGAGTGACGGTGTAAGGATCAAATCTGGCTCTTGGATGTTGGCTTAGGTTTGAAGCAGGACATCCAAAGGTGGGAATTGATCCCAAGTCACTATAAATAGAGGGTAGGGCAGCCTCCCTCGGTGAAGGTTCGAGGTTTCTTTGCTCATTTGAGTTTTGCCCACTTTGTTGTGAGGCTTTGTAAACCTCCCTTCGTAAATGAAATGTTCTTCATTTATATTCTTGTTTCATTTCCTTACGTATTTACATTACGCACTTAAATTCTGTTACCTAAATTCCGCATTTACTTACTTGCAATTTACTTTACGTAATTTGGATTTGCCTCATCTCCTTCTACATGCTATTGAGTCTTTGTTGAAATTCATGATTGATGAACTCTTCTCTGGACTTGGTGCTTTCAATCATCTAGGCAATCCTTGCATTCTTGTTGCAAGTTAGTAAATCTGTGTGTTCTTAAAGTGCGTAAACGTGTGACTTGCAGTTCTTTAGTCTTGATTGGCTTCTGGTTCTTGTTGCCAAGGATGAAAGATTGCTGGATGAATCTTCTATAGATCATATCCCAATCATCTAGGCAATCTACAACCTCTTCTATTCAGTTTTGCAAGAAACCAATTTCTGTGCCTAGTTTTCAGATAGTGTTTCTATTTGTTTGAAGGGTTGTTTCTTCGTGTACTTGCTATGATTTGTGGAGAGTCATCCAAGGATTTCTGACCATCAACTCCCACCAGCAAGTTAGGGGTGAAGTCTGTGTTCGTGACTCTGTTTTTGGTGTTGCATTTGTTAAACTGAAAAGGACGGAACCTTGGTATTAATTCCTTCGATTGTTGATTGAAATAGGTTCCTGACATCCTTTGGGAGGTGCACACCAATTTTCACTGTTTTTGGATCAGCCGATCAAAAGCTACATCGATTTCTGTTTTTGAGATCGTGATGATTTTCTGTTCACCCGAACACTATTCACTCGAGTACTGTTCATCCGACCTCCGCAGGTCGGGCGTACTGTTCATCTGGTCAGGGGTATTGTTCATCCGACCACTTGGATCGGAGTCTTGTTCATCCGACCACTTCGGTCGGAGAGTATCGTTCATCCGACCGATCTTTGGTCGAGTCTACTGCTCACCGAACACTATTCATTCGAGTCTTGTTCATCCAACCTCTGTAGGTCGAGTCTGTTCATCCGACCAGAGATACCCGACCGGTCAGCTTTCTTTCGGTCTTTTGGTGGTTTGAATTCTAGGGGAGAGTTTATTCAAAATTTTATTTGGCTCCTATTCACCCCCTCTAGTCGCCTTTTCGATCTTTCAATCGGCAAGCTGGACCAAGACGCCATTGAGCGGCAATCGTTAGGAGTATTTACAACGTTTCTAGCAAGTGCGCAAGAAATTCTCCACTACCTTCTCCATCGATCCGTCATGCATGGGTCATGTATAGCGATTCTGAGCCAGAAGGAACAGAATCCCGTACCTCAGAATCCGAATGGGAACCTTAAACTAGAATAGGAGCTTTTCCTAGTTAGATTGATAATTAGATAGCCTATGCTCCCCATGTATCCTTAAAATATATACACATATATATGTATATAAAAAAATAGACTATATAAGAAAGCACTAGTAGCTAGAAACCCTACAACCCCTTTATATTAATCAGTATCGTATTCGGTGTTTTCATGAGCTTTTGGATGTAAAGTACTCTATATTGTTATTCGGATTACCCTCGCGAATGTAAAACCTCTTGGTTGAAATTCACGATGAGTCAATCCATAAATAATAATAATAATATAAATTAAACTTTTAAGGAACGAAACGTTGCTTTATAAACTAAATAATAACTACCTAATAATCAACCTTGAAGCAATATTTTAATGAACGGATGTTGCCTTATAACCTTAACTGAACTCTCATCAAAATATATCTTACCTTAAATCCTTTCAAATGAATGGCAAAAAGGTTAAAACAATAGACCCTCAACTCTCACCTTTGACCAATACCTGATAACCACTTGCCTGTTCCTTAGCTACCTCCTGTTCATTCACTAAAAATAATAACAGATAATTTTCTAAACTAGACAATCATCGTAGTTTGCATCAACCATGGAAAACACATGACATACTATAAGGACCCGAATCCACTGATTCGAACCCACTGTGTTTACCGCACTAGTCACAAGATCAACGCTAGTGCACACAGTTTAACATTGGTACATATCACATTATACTCAACAATAATAATAATAATACTCCATTTATTGATATAGCTAAGTGTATGATCTTATGACCAATTTACATTATTAAGCTACGCAGGGCTAGACTTGAAATATAAACTAAGAAATAAGCAGCAGAAATAGAAGACGTACATGACTCATCAGTTCACCACAGGCAACTGACAAGGCTCGGACCCTAAGGACTCGTGTCCTCCTGGAACTCCTCCAACAAAGGTGTGGACTCTTCAACTATTGATTGTTGTTGTTTGGCAAGGGTGAGTACATAGAGCACTCAACAATTTGTGCACAGAATGCAATCCTATGTAACTATATGCAAGGCTTATTCCAAAGGAAAAGATATTAGGGCTATTTTGCAATAAGCAGCATTTATGAACAAGTACAATAAATAGATTGTAAAGGCTGTAAAGCAAATAACAATAATAGATAGATTCAACCTTTCTCAAGTAAACCAAGTTTCCAACCCTAAGTCAAGTTCCAACCTTCCATATGACAATTCCGCCATCCCAACCAGGTTTTCCACTTAATTAAGCTAACCCTTAACTGTAATTCCCGAGCGTTGCTCAATACCGCGAGCACGGCTATCCGAATAGATTCACACTCTGCAGAGGTTATGCACTTTACCCACACGATACAACCATACACCACAAAGGCGAGTGATTATAACAAAGCCATTACAATGCACTACCTTAACCTGATACTACCCGCTAAGGTTTCAACACTGGTGGGTCTGAAAACCACAACCAAGGCCCCCCTCTTGCGCCTTGTGAATTATTCCATAACTCAGGAACTCACGCTGCCAACGATAGTATCAAACTAAGACATTGCAAATTAATCAGCTAGGCTGTCCCATACCAGACATGTGGTTGTATGATTGACTGAGGACAAAGACTTGTAAGGTTAAGTCCTTAGGATGATCGAAGCAAGACTTCCACATACCCTCTGCCCATCGGGCCCACCTTGGCATACTCGCACCTTGTCACTTGCCCCAATCTAAGTGATTACCACCCACGTTGATTACCAAGCACCACATGCCATCAACAATTCAACATCGTTGCGTGACATGGCTCGCCACTACAACTCAATCTCATTGTGTGATCTCACATGACACACAAGTTCACATCATTGTTCCATATTCCATTAGTCAAGATTAATCATTGATGATTCATATACATATGATGACATGGCATGGCTAAGCAACTACACGGTCTAACCATACCATGTTGATTTTAGTATTAACCAACTATAGTGAACCAATCTAAGGTGACAATAGATCATGGCATACAAATGACAAGGTAGGGTATAGATCAATTGGTAGATTAACTAGATCCCAATTTAATTTGAAACAATTGTATATTTGAAATACTATGCAATAGAGTAAACCAACATAGCAATTTTACAAACATGGGTTCAACATGATCAAAGCACAACTTGCCTAGGAATAGGTTCTGGTCTTACTGTGGACTTGATCTTGAGTTGTCGGATCTTCCTCCAAAGCGTCGCACAATTCAACGTCTACGCGTACCGAAGGAGAAAAGCAAATAAATATCAAAACAGAGATCAAATGAACTCCAAAAATCAAATAAAATTCACCATTAAATAGATCTCAATTTTACAAATTTTTATAAATTTGAATCATCCAAATCTGAGTTAAAATGCAAAAGTTATAGCCTTTCAAAGATTGAACTAATTCGAAAATACAGAAAATAGGAAATCCGATTTTCCTGAATTATTTTTATACTGAAAAACCGCATTATTGCGTCGGCGTGATGTCAGCATCGGCTCGGACCAACCAGCGTGTGCCACGTCACCTCGGTCCATGCGCCCGGTCCACGGAACCTCCCCTGGTCCACCGTGAACCCGGTCCATGGCGCCTCAGTACCTGCGCCCGACGCGTGGCGGGTCATGATTAGCTGCCGTGCACGACACGATCTAACCCACATAAAACAGATCGAATGACTCCGATTAAGCGCAACGTGGCGACCATCCGAACAATCGATCTAGATCTAACGGTGCAAGATTGAAGATGAGGTTTACTATTTCTGCCGCTACGTGGCTTGATCCGACGCGTTCATAGAAGATTGGACGGCTGGCGAAGCTCGATCCTGACGATGGCGACGCGGCGGCGTATCTTCATTGGCCTTGAGGACGACGACCACGAAGACGGCGCAACAGCGACGGACAGCGACAAAGGACGGCGGAGTCAACGCAGCACAGCTCGGGGATCACAGATCCGGAACTAGTTCGGCCCCGAATGGCTTGACGGCGGTGATCTCGAACAAGAACCGTGGTGGCACGGAAGACTAACTGCGGCGAGGTCGCGCGGCACTACGAAGCTCCTCGGGCGTCTGCGCTTCAAGGCAGCGATGCGACAAACAACGGGGAACCTCGGGGCAATGTTTGCGCCTTAAATAGCCCCTTTACCGGCCCTAACTAACGCTGAGAGAATCCCATACGCGGCGGAGTCGTAGTGACGGCAAACTCCGAGTCCGCAACGGAGACGACAGCCATGGATCGTCCGATCCCCATCCAACGGCCACGACCCACTCCCGTCGCGATACGATCCTAACCACTCGCGATGGATGAACGTTCGGATCAGATTTAACCCGAAACGGTACAATCTTTCCTACGCCGCACGATCGTGATCCAACGGCCAGCGTCGCTAGGGTTTACCTCGCCTTTCCGCTCGTTCGATCGCTGTAACATCCTAAAATTTGAAGTTTTGGAATGTTTGAATTAAAAAATAAACCATTTGCATTTTCTTGAACTAACTCTAGCTTAATTTGAATTTTCCATAAATGAAAGGATTTAATTTGACTAAACTATTCATCAAAATTAGGAATTTCAGTTTTAGTTGGGTTCCTTGTGCTCCAAGGAATTTTTCTGTATTTTTGGGGATTTTTCTGAATTTATTTGCTATTTATTTGAATTTATTCGCTTTTATTTGAATTTCTCGGATTTTCTTAAATCGGAAAATGAATTTTTATTTCAAAAGCCCCTCGGGCGAATCTGCTCGGCCGGTTTTCCACCCTTCGCCCGGCCCGATTTTCCCTCGCGGCCCATACCGGCCGCTAGCATCCACGGCCGTCCGTCTGCGACAGCGTGTGTAAAGCGATGCGCCACGTCGCCGCCCGCGAAACCCTAACCGCCGTCGCCGCCGTCCGAGTTCGTGTCGGCGCCGTCTTCGAGTCTCAGCCCCACACGCCTCCGAGCCCTATTTAAGCGCCGCAAAACCGCCCGAGGATCGCCTCCTCGCGCCCTTTTTGCCCCACCTCTCGCCGCCTAGCCGCTGCGTTGCCACAGCGAGCTCGCCGAGTCCTCGCGCCCGAGCCCTTCCGCCGTCTTTTTCGCCGCCGCCGGTGCCCTCCGCCGCATCCGTTGGTCTTCTGAGCTGCCACGTCGCCCTCTCCCGGTTCGCCTTGGCCCGGTCCGATCCGCCGCGTCTCCTCCGGTTCTTTGTGCCTTCTTCTTCATCTCCGGTGAGTGGCGCGCCCTTCGCCGCCGTCGACCTCCAGGGCGCTCGCCCGTTGGGATCTCTAGCCGACGCCCCGATCGCGCCACGCCTCCTTCCGTCGCAGCTCAACGGCCGTCCGTCGGCCTCTCGCGGATCTGCGCCGCGTGGCGCCGACGTCACCGTCGCGTCGGCCAGCTGCGTCGGCGATGACGTCGGCCGTCGCCGGCGCCGCGGTGGACCGATCCAGCGCCGTGGACCTTGTCCACCGTGAGCGGTGACGTCGGCGTTGCGCAATAAATCCTTTTTCGAAGACAAAATAAATCCGAATTTCGATTTTCTGTATTTTCTCTGAATTTAATCTTTCGAGGCCCATTCTCGCTCATACGAACTCCGATTGAGGCGATTCAAGTTTCTAAATTTTTCTAAAATCAAGATCTATCTTCCAGAGCCATTTATTTTCAGTTTTGAGCTTGTTTGAGTCTCTGTTTGGTATTTATTTGGTTTCGTTGCTTTCTTTTCGTGTAGACGCTAATTCGAGGAGCGAACGAAGACTTCGAAGACCAAGATTCAGCACTAGATCAGCAAGGCAAGTCGTAATCCTTTGATCATATTGATCCTATGTTTGCAAAGTAATTTATTTTATACACTTGCATGCTATTTACGTATCAATGTTTATTTAATGGGAGTAGATGTATACCTAGTTGACATTATGCCACCTTGATTAGTTGTATGCCATGTATCCATTGTTAAACCTAGGTTGGGACATTACTAGTTGGACATAATCATTATACCAACATTGGGTTATCGTAGCTATGCTTAGACATGCTTACATATACGTTGGGATTCATGTCACATGTGAATAATGATAATATTGACTTAATGAGATATTGAATCGTGGCAGTAGCCATTGTTGTAAAATTTGTTGTACCATGACGGGGTTGCCATTGGTCTTGGTTGAGCAATTGTTTTCCTCGCAAGTGATCGTGCGATAAAGGGGTGCTTTCTAGCACATTGGGATGTGGATGTCTTGCCTGAGACAAATTAAGGACTTAATCTTGTGCGCCATTGAACTGGGTCTAATCGTACTACCACATGTCTGGAATGGGACAGACCTAGCTGATTAATTTGCAATATCTAGTCTTGAGTACTGCCAGTTGGTGGTGTGGGTTCCGGGATGGACGGGTAGATTCGCAAGGCGCAAGAGGGGGCCCTAAAGGGCGAAACCTTAGTGGGCAGTACCGAGTTTAGACAATGCATTGTAAAGGCTTTGTCATGATATCTCTGCGACACACCAAAGGAAGTGTGTTAAGATCGATTGCACAAAGAGATGTTCATGTCTTGTGGGTAAAGTTGTACAACCTCTGCAGTGTAAAACTATTCGAATAGCAGCGTCATGATCATGGACAAAGCCCGGAATTTCACACGGGTATAGAGTGTTTCATAAAATGTGGAATGTGGAATTGTTGGGATGTGAGCACGGGAGTTCACTGTTGTTTTGTTGTCTATCATTGATCTATCGCTTATTTATTTATGTTTTCATAAATATGCTTTCAATCTATTTATTGTATTTCAATTCAAGTTATTGCTTTCTGCAAAAGAACTATATAGCCATCATTGTCAAGCCGTGCATAAATATATTGCATCATTTCCCTACGACTTGCTGAGTACCTTTGTACTCACGGCTTTATGCCCTTGTTGATCAGTTGCTGAAGGAGATAATGAATATCATGAGGAGGAATTCTATGAAGACTACGTGGATTAGGAAGGCGTTCCCCAGACGATTGCCTGTGGCATGTCGAATGGTTCAATTTATCTTTTTCGCTGCAATAGTATTTGTTTCTTAAGCCCTTAAGGCATAATGGTGTAAACATTAACCATAAGGTCGTTTGCTTTATTTAATAACAATTTGCTTCTTCTTAATTAATTCGTTGTATGGAATGGTATTTCATCTATGTTTCCACTGTGTGCACTAGCGTGATCCTGGACTAGTGCAGTATACACAGAGGGTTTCGGATTTGTAAATCTGGGTCCCGACAATCGCGATCCGATGGCTCGCACTGATTCTTCTAGAAACAGGCCGATGAACTGGGCCGCGCACGCACACAGCACTTGGGCCCGGCCCATTACTGTTCACTCGAATTTCTCGGGTTTTACCAATTAAAATAATTACAAAAATTCATTTCATTAGTTTTAGGCAAATAAATTATCAAGAAAAATCCCAGAAAAATCTCAAAAATACTTTGAGACATTCTGAACCCAAATAAAATTTTTTTGGCAGTAGATTACCTGAGTATGCTAAAATACTTAAGAAATAATCTTGAGTTGAATTGTTTCATGAATAAGAATGAGACCCTAGTGTACAAGATATATATATATAGGAAAATGATTCCATACTCCTAGGTGTACGTACTCCCACCTCTAGTATACCGCTTAAATGATGTTGTTATACCTCTTTATCCTTTTGAGTATACTCTAATACTGATTATAAGATACTCCAAAGTGAGTTCCATGAAAAATTTCATTAAAGTCCACCATTTATAGCATAATTTGTTTATATATTCGTTTTACATATGGAAAGGGTATGTAGCAAAAAAATAAAGTGCTCTGATGAAAGTTTTTCAACCATGTCGCATTGGAGTATATTAGAATTATTATTGGAGTATACCGAAAGTGATAAATGTGTATAAAGCGTTCATTTAAGTGGTATATTATATGTGGGAGTATATACTCTGAGAGTACTGAAAAAAACTTATATATATGCATGTATAGTGAGTAACTAGCATAGAATATCTATATACATGTATAAATGCAGAATGGCCATGAAGCTGACTTGTTACTACTGAAATATTTTGAATATAGCAACAATAGTTTGCATATGCAAAAACTTAATTGGCATGAAAACCATAAGCTTCATCTCTGTAAAAGAATATATATGTATGTATACTTAAAGTTAGGATTCATGAAAAACTAAATCTGAAATATTTTATAAAAGTCAGAACCTTGTTATACCACGAGAATCATTATAACAAATCATAGTTTATACCTAGATGAAATATGCATTCATATGGTATATGTAATTGAGAATAAAAAATATAGGTATAACACCTCATAAATTAAGTATCAGATTAGGCAGAGCTAATCTTAGCATATTCTTAAAGATAAGACCATGATAATCAACAAAAAGAACTAATTTGAATTTAGTTTATAAAAGACTTTAATCTTCATATGCTTGTAAAATATCACGGCTAAAGGCAAAATAAAGCAAAATCAGTTTTAAAACACTTCTAGGATCATACCCTACTAATGGCAGAAAAATGAGTATATAATCATGTATGGTGTAGTCGCAAACTTAAAACGAAATCCGATTCTTTATAATGTCAACTTTATGACTGTGGAATATATGAAACCAGGTGTCTTCATAATCGGCCCAGCATCGCCTGAGACGAAGACAGGGCTGAGAGGAAGGCCCAAAGGATAAGCTCCACGCCAAGCCTTGCTATCGTGCGCAAGGTGGTACATCCTATAGACAGTTGAACACGTATCTAGATATAACAGATATAGTTGTAATCCGAGTCGTTAACAGGGAAGATAAAGATGTAAACTCTATCCTGTAACTGACTAGAATCTTGTAACCGATCGAAATCCCTTAGACCGATCAGGACTCTGTAAACCGCCCCACCCCCACTATATAAGGGAGAAGGCGGGCAACAACAGGGAAAAGACAACACACATCGAGCAATCGCCTCATAGAGCTCACGAGCAATCCTAGATCCAAGAGATCCATATAATCCCAGCACACAGGATTAGGGTATTACCTCCACCGTCGAGGGCCTGAACCTGTCTAAACCCTTGTCTTGTGTGACCTTCGAGTTTGAGATCTAGCGCCTGCTCCATAAATTTATTGCCGAGTACCAAAGTTGACAGTTGGCGCGCCAGGTAGGGGGAAGCGCTATAATCTTTTCCTACAGACTTGATGGAAGCAACCAGCGGAATCATTGCCACCTTCGTCTCTGGCCAGACTCTCTGCTTTGGAAGCCTGAATTTCGTCGCAGATGCGCGTGGAGAACTTGTCTGCCTAGACCTAAACCAGATCCAATCTGGTAAAGGTCAGGCCAATCCATCTCAGGTATGTCGCTCTGACACGGCTAGTAAACCAGTCGGCGTCACGAGAATTTGCTACGATCTACGTGGCATCTTCGTGATAGAAGAACAGAAGACCGATCTCCAGCGCCAGCAAGAGACTCAAGAAGCTGCGGAGGAAGATCGTCTTCTTCGCAAGGGTAAGGAGGCATAGACGCGATCGCTCCGATCTCGCGGCCGCAATGTCCGTGAGGACATCCTGCAATCTAGGTTGGGAGACCAAGCCATCTTCCACACACCGCTGCAGAACGTCATCGCCTCCAAGACGCTCCTCGACACGCTGGACCCGATGATTGCATCTGATAGCCCCGCGGCCCTGATCATGGCCCAGATCAAGGCCATGGTGATGGCGGCGGCCATTCAGCAGAATTAGGAGAAGCCGGTAGGAGAAGCGCACTCGCGCTCCCACGCGACTACTCGCGTCGCCGGCGACGAGCAACAACGGTCGAATCGGCGATTGGCGCCACGCGCAACCAGTCGGAGACGCCCGTCAGAATCTCAACCACGACCTCCGCCAAGACATCACCGCCTGGCAGCAAGAGTGGGACGAGAAAGAACGACACGGGCGCTTCGACGACCACGAACGCTTTGGTACCGGTCCCGATCGACGAAGCGACCAAAGGTACGATGACTACAACGACCATAGAAACCATCATCGTAGGGGACAGGATGACAACGACGATCATCGAGACATGGGCTCGCCGCGTCGAACTCCACCCTGACGCATTGATGACAATCGCCGAGCCAGAGGCTCACCCGCCGAACTCCTCCTCATCGGGACGACAAACCCATTGACGGAATCCGAGCGTTCACTTCTCGGCTACGCCGAGTGGTATGGCCCGAAGGTTTCAACCAGAAGAAGGACGAGATGCTGAGAGACTTCATTTGGCGTTTCATGTAGAAGAAGAACACCATCAGGGACGTATCTCACGCTGTGGTGGTGGTAGCCTTTCAGAAAGGGGTAAGTGATCCTGATCTAATCAAGAAAATGTCCAGGAAACCCCTGGCCTATATCTCCGTGTCGCCATATCGCTCAGTATCCGACGTTTGGCGGTCCGTGGAGATTCAATGCTCGTGGTCAATCAAGTGCAAAAAGAATGGTCCTGCATCAAAGACAACATGGCTGCCTACTGCCAGGAGGTACGCAAGCTGGAAGGCAACTTTGATGGACTGGAACTTGTTCATGTGTTCCGCCGGGACAATGAAGCGGCCAACGAGCTAGCCAAAATGGGATCTTGCCGGTCTACAGTGCCCGTGCGAGTATTCGTCGAAGAAATTCATAAGCCCACGATTAGCACTCTGTCAAAGTTGGACGCCCCGACGGAGAAGAATGCAGAGGCTGAAGTCCTGGTCATTACCCCCGATTGGACAGCTCCGTATCTGGACTATTTGACGAAGGACGAACTACCCGAAGACCAGTGTAGGCCGAACGAATAATGCGCCGAAGCAAGAGCTATGTGGTGATCAGGAAAGAACTCTATCGCAAGAGCTCCTCTAGTGTACTACGATGGTGCATATCAGAACAAGAAGGAAGAGATCTTCTCAAGGAAATCCACTCGGGAGTTTGTGGGAATCACGCAACATCATCAACCCTAGTTGGCAAGGCTTATTGTTAGGGATTTTTCTGGCCGACTACTGTCACTGATGCAGAGGACATCGTTCGGACATGCGAAGGATGTCAGTTCTTTGCGCGACAGATGAACAAACTGGCACAGGAACTACAGACCATCCCCATCACCTGGCCGTTTGCGGTCTGGGGGCTC
Organism: Otatea glauca; assembly: GCA_036346275.1. Lineage (NCBI taxonomy): Eukaryota > Viridiplantae > Streptophyta > Magnoliopsida > Poales > Poaceae > Otatea > Otatea glauca. The sequence goes on from CM070724.1 coordinate 23,650,372, forward strand.
GACATAGTGGGACCTTTGAAGAAGGCTCAAGGCAGTTATACTCATCTCTTCGTGGCCGTCGATAAATTCACCAAATGGATTGAGGCCAAGCCAGTCGCCACAATCACATGAAATCGTGGTTAGATTCGGTGTACCAAACCGAATCATCATGGATAATGGCACCCAATTCGAAGGTGGCATATTTTAAGACTGGTGCGGCGAACTCGGCATAAAAGCTTCGCGTCGGTAGCACACCCCCGAAGTAATGGGCAGGTCGAGCGAGCCAGTGGCATGGTATTGCAAGGCCTAAAGGTGAGGATTTTCGAACGTCTCAAACCCTACGCCACTCGGTGGGTCAAAGAATTGCCTTCGGTACTCTGGGGGCTGCGAACCACCCCCAGCAGAGCAACCGGGCAGTCACCCTTCTTCCTGGTGTATGGTTCAGAGGCGGTCCTCCCCACCGAGTTAGAATTCGGATCCCCGCGGGTTCGGAGCTATGAAGAAGTCGCTTCGGAGGAGAGCCGGCTAGAAGACCTTGATCGACTAGAAGAAGCCAGGGACGTTGCAACAATTCAGTCGGCAAAGTATCTTCAGGGCTTACGTCGCTATCACAGATGCAATGTAAGGAGCCGTGCATTCTCCAAAGGAGATCTGGTCCTCAGAAAGAATCAGAAGTGCGAGCATAAGCTCTCCCCAAGCTGTGAAGGCCCTTACGTCATCGATGAGGTGATACGCCCTGGGGCTTATAAGCTAAAGCGTGAAGACGGCACAACTATCAGCAACACCTGGAATATAGAACAGCTACGTCGTTTTTTCGCTTAAACTTTGTAATTCAATTGTTTCTTTATGAATAAAATGTTTGCTCTTGAAGTTGTTCTCGTATAATCTTCTCGAAAATTATGCGTCTGAGTGCTTCGCCCCTACAAAGTTTAAGACTCTGAGACATGCGTCATGAACCATGCCTCGAGCCTGGGGGCTGGACTAGTCGGACATGATACGTCAAAAACCACTCAGATGGACTCATTAAGCATAACAGCATTTTTAAAGAAGACTTGCAGGACCAAAGAAACATTTTTATACATTTGATTCATAGGTCCAAAGTTTCTACAACAGCCGAAGAGGTATCCTTGACTTCCTCCCAGAGCTCGATGGCCCGATCTTCATCTACATTGCAGGCGTAGCCATCCTTAACGGCTTCAAGATCCACTCGGGGATAGAGCGACTTGGTGATCGCCAAAGCCTGGCTAGCACCATTGGTCGCTGTCTCCTTCAAGAGTCTCTTGAGTGCCTCAGGGGCTTCCTCCAATTGAGAGATGACCTGGTCCCTGCTGAGTGGCCTCTCGCCTCCGGGATGAAGCGAACTCAACAATGGCTCGGAGGCTTCACGAAGTTTAGCGCAAGACGTCTCAAGGGCTTCGACTTTTTTGCTATAAGCGGCATATTGCGCCCGCGTCTTGAACTTATAGTTTGCAAGCAAGACAGGTTATTAAGAAGTACCAAGAGGATGATGGAGGCAAGGGAGGGCCAAGCTGCTGAACGTACCTTCTAGCTCTTTCTCTAACTTCAATTTGGAGGCCTCCGAGACCTTGAGTTGTTATTGAAGCCTCGCAACAGTGGAATCCCGAGCTGACACAGAGATAAGGAAATCAAAAGAATGGACGACTAAAACAATAGCAAGGGGTGGTCCAGGAAATATTTTACCTCGAAGGGAGCCAACGACGTTTAACATCTCCAGCCGCAGAGATTTCTGCTCTTCCCGCAACGCCTGGACCTCTGACCGAAGAGCTCGCAGCTCGGCTTCATATCCAGCCTTGATCTGCTCCAACATGGCCAGATATTCCTGGCGTGTCCGGACCTCAGGGAGCATCTTATGGAGGAACTCAGACTTCTTTTCAGAGCGCTCCCCTAATTTCTGTAACCATCACAGGAAAAGGTGACTACAAGCTAACCGGCACAAGCAAGAAGACGGCGAGAGTAGAAATTTTTTACCCGGCGAAAGCGAGCACAAGTGGTGGCATGATGTAAAGTCATTCCTTTCTCTCTCCTCCTCCGAGTCGTTCAGAGCTTCAGCCGTCCTCCTCATCAACCCACGTGGTTTGCATTATGAGTTGAGGTGGCGGAGTCGGCGAATCGGAGATTTCTTCAACCTCGAGGATGGACGAGATGGGCTCTTGAGCGGCAGGACCCGACGCCGAAGCATGGGGTGTCGGCGAAGGCAGCTGGGGCTCGGTGGGTGCTCTTGTGTCCACAGGCGAGGCCTCCTCAACCAAGACACGAACGTCCTGGGGCTCAGTTTCTTTAGGGGCCCCGGACAGCGTCTCGATAGGAACATCGTACGAAGGATTCCTACAAGAAGAACGATCAGTAGATGAGCCAGCAAAATGCGTCGAATAAGAGTCGATAGGGCATCAAACCTGTCGGACTTCTTCATTCTCATTGGTGGCTTCTTTCGGGAGGCAGAGCCACTCTTGGAGGGACCACTCGGGGCGCTGTCGGCTGGAACCCTGGGCACCTCCCGACTGCCCGAGTCTCTCAGAATTGGACTCGGCTGCACCACGGGCTCATGGGGGAGGGGAGCCGAAGGCACCAGGGCTCGTCCTGACGGTTCCTGGATCTTAGGACCACCAGTCGGGTGCCGGGGATGCGCAGGGTCCTTGGCAACCGCTTTATTCCCCTTATTGGCGGTGGGGTCTCCGGTCGAAGAGCTCGTAGGACGTTTAAATGGAGCGCTCTTATGAACGGGCATCTCAGGGAGAGGGGCATCGCTAAAGAAAGCCAACCGATCCTGAAAAAGTGCATTATCTTTAAAAGACATTCAAAGACAAATGCGAAGTCTATCGGCAAAACTCGCTTACCTCGGGAGGAGGTGTGATGCGTGAAGGATTTGGGCATCTAATGGTGGATATCTCCACGCTAGGGATGAAGAAGTCGCCTACCCGGGCAAATACCTGCTCCTTCGATAATGTTTCGGGCAGTTCCCGGGTCGGATCGTCCTTTCCTTCAAATGCGTATCCCAGATGGACTCGCTCCTTGAGGTCAGATCCGCAAGCAACAAAATGAAGAGCGAGACCAACTCCCGTGAGACCATCTTCCTTCAATTGCTCAATCAGCGCCAAGAGATCATGCACCTAGTCCATAACCGCAGCATTGGGACTAGATACCCAAGAAAGGGACACCTGAGTCCGGCGCCCGACAAAGGAGGGAAAAGCAGGATTGGGATTGGCACAGTAGAATCACTCCTGGTGCCAGCCTTTATTGGAAGTTTTGAAGGGAATGGCGAAGTAGTTTTTTTCAATCCCTCCCACAACTGAAACTCGGGTCCCCCAATTACCTTGGGGTCGCTTTTTGAGGGATATGGTTTCAAAAGGTAGAAATGGCAGAAAAGATCGAAATGGGGGCAGATGCCCAAGAAAGCCTCACAGAGATGAACATAGAGAGAATTGCGAGGATGGAATTGGGATTCAAATTCACCAATTCAATGTCGTAAAGAAGAGAAGACATGAAGGAAGGCGCAGTGTGAAGGCCCGACCAGCGTTGGAAGAAGGATTCAAATACCACAATCTCCTCGAAACGGGGGGTTGGGATGGATTCACCTGCGGCCGACCGCGCAGAGATCAAAGTCAGGGTAGGAAGAACCCGGTCGTCCACCATGGCTTGCAACCGCTCCTCCGTCGTGATCGAGGTAGTCCAATCTTGGCGCAAAGGCTGCGGGGAAGTATTCTTGGAAGATTGAGAAGACATTTTGGGAGGAAAAGATCAACGGTGGCGCAAGGATGCGATTGCAATAGCAGTTAACCCTAGTGGCGGAGAAGGCAGAGAGACAAAGGAAGCATAAGAGGCATGAGTGTGTGATGGGGAAAATGAACCATCGGCTCAGTCTTAAAGGGGGGAAAATCAGGTTTTCACCAAGACGGCGGGAAAAAGATTGCGGAACCCCTAGCCCTACTCTATGCTTCATAATGATTTGCTAGCCCGACGTCCTGACATATGGGGACAGTCGTGGTTTGACCAAGTCATACTTGGGACACGTTGCTCCCCACGATGGGAAGTTTAATCACTTACCGTGCTAAGCGGGACGTGGATATCCTCCAGTTTGGATTAAAAAATATCTTCTTGTGATATACCCCACGCTGGTTCGCTAGGTGGTTACCGCATGACGGAATCATATATCACGAGTTGAGCCTAAATGGGCACGAATCCAATGGTATGCCCCATGAGGGTCAAAAATCTGTGCATCATAATAAATGAGTACGGATACCGTTCGGATAAACCTCGATGTGTTCCAAGTCGGACCAGTGCCATATCCTACATCAGTCGGGTATGGGCATCACACGGCCATGAGCCAAGAAAACCTTGATATGCTCCAAGTTGAGCCTAAGCTATATCCTATAGCAGTCGGATACAGGTATCACTCGGCCATGAGCTGAGAAAATCCCGATACGCTCCAAGTCGAGCCTAAGCTATATCCTATGGCAATTGGATATGGGTATCACTCGGCCACGAGCCAAGAAAATTTTGATATGTCCCATGACGGACTAGAGCTGTATCCTACACCAGTCGGATATGGGTATCACTTGGCCATGAGCCAAGGAAATCCAGATACGCTCCAAGCCGAGCCTAAGCTATATCCTACAGCGGTCGGATATGGGTATCACTCGGCCAAGAGCCGCGCAAATCCTAATATGTCCCAAGTCGGACCTAAGATTTATCCTACGACTGTTGGGTGCGAACATCGCTCGACCAAGGAACCATGCGAGCTTCGATATGCCCCAAGCTGGGTTCAAGCTACGTCTAAACGATAATCATGGAAAAATGCTTGGTAAAGGTACTTCTTTATTATATATATTCCCCAAGCATTGTGCCTGGGAAAATATTACATTTACAGGGTCTTACACCTCTCCGCGGCGCACGCGACCGTGCGCTTCTACGAGGGCTTCCCTAGCCCTATAAAGAGCGGAGAAGATCTCGAGGAGGGTGTCAACGGCGACGCGGTCGAGGGCGGCGGCTTTATCTTCCGCCCACTCCACCATGGCAAGGTCGAAAAGGGTCCACTCCTCAGCAAGATCGTAGTCCTGGCTGGCCATGAAGATTCCTCGGAAAAAAGGTGGAGCTTAGAACAAGAAGATGGAGGATTAAGCGCGAAGGAATGCATTCTACAAGCGCTGGTTCAACTTTTATAGCCAATACAATAAGGATGAAGTAAATGCATCAGAAGCCGAGGAGACTTGGAGTTAATATAGTTTCAGAAGCCAAAGAGGTTTTCGGAAATTGGGTTGACATAGAAAGCCAAACAACCTCGAAGACTATCCAGTATCGATCCACGAAGAGGAAGGATATTAAGGTCTCGCTTTGAGCGGGAAGGAGTATCTAATCCTCATATGAGATATGGGTCATAGCCACGAAGCTACTCGCAATAAACTTGTCAGACAGAAGAGTGTAATCAGTCGAAGCAAGAAATCAAAGGTTATATTCGAGTCCTTCATAATCCCCTTGCTGCAAGAAGAAGCATTTAGATCAAAGAAAAGACTAGTCAGAGGTTTATGCTAGAAGCCGAAAGCACGGATCCAAGTTAAATCCCAGATAAAGATATAGCAACCGGATCATGAATCACTCGGGGGCTACTGTGGAATATATGAAACCGGTGTCTTCATAACCGGCCCAGCATCGCCTGAGAGGAAGACAGGGCCGAGAGGAATGCCCAAAGGATAAGCTCCACGCCAAGCCTTGCTGCCGTGCATCCTATAGACAGTTGAACACGTATCTAGATATAACAGATATAGTTGTAATCCGAGTTGTTAACAGGGAAGATAAAGATGTAAACTCTATCCTGTAACCGACTAGAATCTTGTAACCGATCGGAATCCCTTAGACCGACCAGGACTCTGTAAACCGCCCCACCCCCACTATATAAGGGAGAAGGCGGGCAACAACAGGGAAAAGACAACACACATCGAGCAATCGCCTCATAGAGCTCACGAGCAATCTTAGATCCAAGAGATCCATATAATCGTAGAACACAGGATTAGGGTATTACCTCCACCGTCGAGGGCCTGAACCTGTCTAAACCCTTGTCTTGTGTGACCTTCGAGTTTGAGATCTAGCTCCTGCCCCATAAATTTATTGCCGACTACCAAAGTCGACAGTTGGCGCGCCAGGTAGGGGGAAGTGCTATAATCTTTTCCTACAGACTCGATGGCAGCAACTAGCCCTCGGTAGCGCACTGCTCTAGCCATCGCCAGCCGAGACCGAGGCCCTCCCTGGGTTTGTGACACCTCACTCCTTCTCTATGCACTGTCGTCCGGCCGGTTCCGGCCGCCGTTCGCCAGCGCCACCGCGCCCTGTCTCCCCTCTGTTTTTCCCTCACCGGCCAACTGGGTCCCCCGTGTCTGCCACTCTGTCTCTCAACCTCTCTCTCTCTCACTGACTAGAGGACCCGCATGTAAGTAAGCTGTGTTTAAATAAAACCGTGAAATGAAAAGACGTTTCCTAAAGATGAAAGTGTATTTTGCCTTTTAAGTGTATTTTTAAACGGAATGACATTCAAACATTACTATCTTTTGCATTGTTAATCCAAATAAGATGAAATAAATTTATATATTAATATAAAATCAATTAAGTTTATAATATGCAAAAATATTTTGAAAATTGGCTCCATGAATTTCTGAAATTGAAATTTGTAGAAAAGGCTCAAAAATATGCTATACAAAAAATTTTTGCAAATAAACTCGGAATTGAGTGCAACCAATTTTTATGAAATCCTTATACTTCAGAAAACCCAAATATATAAAAATATATGAATTTCATCTTTGTTTGGACCATTTTCTTATAAAGGTTAATTGCAATACTATAAATATTCAAAAATACATAGTTCATGCAAAAGAAATTCAAAATTAGTAGAATTGATTTCTAGATGCTATTATGACAGTAGATTACCTGAGTATGATAAAATACTTAAGAAATAATCTTGAGTTGAATTGTTTCACGAATAAGAATGAGACCCTAGTGTACAAGATATATATATATATATAGTGAGTAACTAGCAGTAATATCTATATACATGTATAAATGCAGAATGACCATGAAGCTGACTTGTTACTACTGAAATATTTTGAATATAGCAACAATAGTTTGCATATGCAAAAACTTAATTGGCATGAAAACCATAAGCTTCATCTCTGTAAAAGAATATATATGTATGTATACATATCGTGAACTTAAAGTTAGGATTCATGAAAGACTAAATCTGAAATATTTTATAAAAATTAGAACCTTGTTATACCACCAGAATCATTATAACAAATCATAGTTTATACGTAGCCGAAATATGCATTCATATGGTATATGTAATTGAGAATAAAAAATATTGGTATAACACCTCATAAATTAAGTATCAGATTAGGCAGAGCTAATCTTAGCATATTCTTATAGATAAAACCATGATAATCAAAAAATAGAACTAATTTGAATTTAGTTTATAAAAGACTTTAATCTTCATATGCTTGTAAACTATCACGGCTAAAAGCAAAATAATGCAAAAACCAGTTTTAAAACACTTCTAGGATTACCCTACTAATGCCAAAAAAATGAGTAAATAATCATGTATGGTGTAGTCGCAAACTTAAAACGAAATCCGATTCTTTATAATGTCAACTTTATGACAATTTATATCTTTTCGGCAGCTCGCAAAATATCTTGCCGAAATGCAAATTTTGTGAAGATCAGCCTAGAAATGCTATTTAGGATATGGACTACCATAACCTGCAAAAAATATTCTTATTACAACTTGCTTTTCACCTAAATCCTGTTAGTGCAATAACCTTAAGTGTTATGGTCATCGGAAACACATTATAAGAATAATTAAGCATGAGAAACCTTTAGCTAAAATGCTCGTGTCGAAAGAATCAATGTGGAACCATATAAATGCAGCCAGTAGCCTTATTTTGTAGATTCTAGCATGCATAAATCACCTTGCGTGCAAGTAACACATAGGGTTAAGTACTAACCATACACTACACCTTACTAATCGATTCATTATAACGAAAACCTTAATACCATATAAGCTATTTCAAGAATCAATAAAACATCTTGTCTAAATCTCAAATTTATAAAACTAGCTTAGAAATACTCCCCAAAATAAAGACAATCCTATTCTCAAGAAATAATCTCATTTCATCGTGCTCGCATATAAATCTCACAACAAAATAATCAAGTATTATGATCTCTCAAAATCCAATACGAGTAACTAACTTAATAATAAAATAAGAAATCAATACTTAAGATATTTGTATCACGTAACCTTCTTAAAAACCATGAATATATAACCAGAGCCTAACTTAACAGATCCAACATATTCAAAACGAATTCTTACAAAAAGTCAGTTAAGGATTAAGTACTATTCGTACATAACATATAACGTGATAACTAATGTTTTAATTCTATTATTCCAAATAATTTTAGCATATAGAATTCTAAACTATAAATATGAAAATACATAATTTTAGCCTCTTGAATTCGCAAGACAAGGATAGATAATATATAAAAGAAACCATGTCATCGCTTAACCGAAAGCTGCTAGTATATATATATAAATATGATTCGACTAAAAATACGAGAACGTGAAATCATTCAACCCAAACCAAAAACACGCCTGCGTTCTTGTCGGGACCCGATTCTGCAAATCCGGACCCTCTGTGTATTCTGTGCCAGTCCAGGATCATGCTAGCACACACAGTCATACAGGGTTGCACATCACAAACATTCACGAAGATATAAGAATAAATAGTGCAAACATGTATATAAACCGAGTTGTACGACCTTATGGTCTCCTTACAGATAAGTCAGCCACACAGGGCTTACATTAATCAAAGTAAAGGAATAGCAGCGGAACATAAATAAAAGTCGTGGAAGCCTTCATCTTGCCACAGTAACCGATCGGGCTTGCCCCTAGTTGTTCGTGTCCTCGATGAACTCCTCCTCCCAAACCGTGTAGTCTCCTCCACCGATGTTGGGGTTGATAAGCAAGGTGGGGTGAGTACACAAGGCACTCAACAAGTAATGCATGAATCTGATGCTATTACTACATGCAAAGCTTATTCCAAAGGGTTGGCTTAAATGGTTCTTTTGCATCAAATGTAAATTTCAAACCAATATCTTAATTAGATTAAAGCATTGGAACAGTTATAAGTAATACTAGTTTCTTCAAATGGGTTTTCATCAAGATTCTCGGCACACACCTTAATAGCCATTTTAACACTTGGCACACAGCCTCCTTCCCATATTTTGTTTATGAAAATCTACCCCTTGACTGTAATCCCCGAGCAATGCTCAATACCGTGAGCACGGCTATTCGAATAGTTTGACACTTTGCAGAGGTTGTACACTTTACCCACAAGATACAGCCGCTCACCACACAGTGATTGTCCGCAACAAAGCTTTTCAGAACTTCTACCTTAACCAAAGAACCTCTCCCAGTTGCCTTCACTATCACTTCCTCACACAGAGCCAAGCATGGACCGGCCAATCACCGTTGGATGGGCACCAAGCCGTAGCACGTACGCTCCCCATACAAATACACCCACGTACCGTCACCCCGAGGTATCGGAGGAAAGATATCGTAACCCTAGTCAACTGGTCTGTCCCATATCGTACATGTGGTTGTACGGGTGACTCGGATCAAAGGCTTGCAAGGTGAAGTCCTTAATCGACCAAGGCAAGACTTCCAACACTCAACAAGGGCACACACCCAATGTGGCACACAGACTCACATCACTCATCAACCCAATGCCACACAGGCCCACCAGCACACAACCTCTTGCCACTTGCCTCGATCTAAATCTTTTCCCACCCAGCTTGATTATTGTGCAACACATGCCAGCAATAACTCAACATCGGTACGGAACCACACAGGTCGCGGTACCTCAATCTCATCATATGGCATCATCACACCATTTTCCAAAATACATTCAATATGTCTTTAGTCAGTATTGTAGCATTTTTCCGAAAGATCACTCATGATTCGTTGCAAGGCTAAGCATCTACTCATGGTCTAGCCTCCCGTGTTGGCACAATATTAACATCCAACTAATATAATCAACTTAGGGTGACAATGATTTAGGGCATACAATTAATAATTCAAGGTGGCATAACAAAATGGGTTGATTAACTACATTATCCCAAATAATTTAAATTCATTTTAAATAATTAGCATGCATAGTTTCAAAGCATAATTTACATTTTAAAAACTGAGATCAAAATGATCAAAGCATCACTTGCCTTCAAAGAGTTGCTGGTCGTGTTCCGAAGCTTGGTCTTGAGCGACTAATTCTTCCTCGAAACTTTCCGGCAAATTTGCGCCTCTGCGTACATAAATAAAGAATACAATAAATAGCTAATACAGAAGACTAGATGACCTCAAAATTCAAATAAAATTCACCATTAAATAGCTCACAATTTTATGAATTTTTAGAAATTTGAATCACCCAAATCCGAGTTAAAATGCAAAAGTTATAGTCATTTGAAGTTTGAATAAAATCAAAATACGAGAAATTAAGAAAATCCGATTTTTCTGAATTATTTTTATACTGAAATTCGCATTTATGACGTCAGCACCGTCATGATGACGACAGCACAGAAAGGAAAACGGTCGAAATATTTTTATATATAAAATATTTATGACGTCGGCGATGACGTCGGCTAGACACGTGTACGCCTGAGGCTACCACGTCGCTCCGGTCTATGGACTGGGTCTACGGTTCGGCTCTGGTCCACCGTGGACTGCCAGCACTGTGCTCATGCACCGGGTGACATAGGCCGTGGCGTCAGCGACGGTGCGCAGCCAATCCCGACGCGACACGCGGCAAGATCCATACCGCTCGCTCAACCAACGGTCGGATCTCACCCCCGCGCGGTTCGGCGACGTTTCGCACTCCACGCCCCCACGCGTCACGCATCCAACGGTGCACCAGAAACCAACGGTTGGATCTGGTCTCTCCCTCAGTCAACGCGCACACGCGTCCGCACGGGATTTGATGGGGTGCGGCGTCATCTCCGCCGCACGTTCAAATTTGAACGGCACGGATCCGCGCGCCACCGATCTACTCACAGCCGCCGTTTAGATCTAATCCAACGGCCCACGGTACCCGAGCTATTTACTATTCATCATGCTACGCGGCACAATCTCACGCGTTCACTAACGATCCAACGGCTAAGACAAAAATATAGCGCAGAAATTAGATCTAATCCAAGCCGTTCACTCTAGATCTAACGATCAAGATTCAACTAACGTGCAAACCTTAGGGTTAATCCAGACCGTCCATTAACAGATCTAGCGGTACAAAAACAACTAAAGGAAAACAGGGAAGGGCGACGTGGCACGATCCTTACCCCTCCTTGCAGATCCGACGGTCAGCGATGCTCGGAGTCCGACGATGGCGTGCGGCGGTGCAAGCTTGCCGGAGATGAGGAAGATGACGTAGTCGACGGCGTTTCGGTGGTTCCTCGGCGAGAAGATCTAGCGCATTCAACGCGGCTTGTCTCGGGCAGTGCTCCGGTGACCTCGGCGACGGCGGGAATGCACCGACGGCGAAGGAAAAGGCGAAAAACAGCGGCGACGCACAGAGGCAACTACGGCGAGCTCTTGTGAGCAAAAGGTGGCGTTTCGGGAGGTGTGCGCTAGGGCTACAGACGCGTCTAGGAGTGCGCGTCACGCGGGTGGCAGCGGCGCACTAAATAGCGCCTCGACGTGCGCGAAATCTTCGGCGAAACGAGCGGACATGCAGGCGGCCGTTGCTCCGGCGATCTCGCGAGGAAGAAACGACGTGGCGAAATCCCGGGCGTCCACGCGCAGCGATCCAACGAGCGGAAACAACGGAGAGACGTGGCGATCCCTTGATCGCACGATGTTGATCCAACGGGCGAAACGCGGCGACGGCTAGGTTTTCGGCGGAACGGGCTGCGTGGGCCGGCGACGCGAGCTGGGCTAGAGCACAAGATCTTGGGCGGTCCTGTGGTTTCGCCCAAACACTGCTCAGGATTTTAAATCCTTTTCGAATAAAAATAATTCGAGAAAATAGTTTTGGCCAAAGAAAATGGTAAAAATCTCTGAAAAATTCCAGGAAAATTTCTAGAAAATACTTTGAGTTAATTGGGACTCAAATAAAATATTTTCAATAGAACTTTGCAAGAACTTTTCCATTATTTAATTGTTTTCAAGAAAGGCTATATTTGAATAATTTTAAAGAAATTTCAATAAATTCCCAAAATTTCACAAAAATCAAAAATACTCCAAGATTTAAATTAAAGCAAAATTTTGGGTGTTACAAACCTCCCCATATGTAATCTCGTCCCCGAGATTCGTGGTCGCTCTGAAAATAGGTTAGGAAACTCCTTCTTCAGATCTTCTTCGCGTTCCCACGTGGCTTCACTTTCCGAGTGGTTGCTCCACTGAACTCTGCAGAAACGTGTTGACTTGTTCCTTGTCTCTCTGTCCCTTATGTCCAGAATCTTCATCGGATGTTCTTTGTAAGTTAGATCTTCTTGCAGTTCGATTGCCTCTAACGGTGTTTGCTCTTTCGGTACCCGAAGACACTTCTTCAGTTGTGATACATGAAATACATCATGCACTCCTGCTAAAGACTGTGGTAACTCCAACTGATAAGCAACTTCACCTCTGTGGCTCAAGATCTTGAATGGTCCGACATATCTGGGTGCGAGCTTTCCTTTTGCATGGAACCTTCTGACTCCTTTGAGAGGTGTGACTCTAAGATACACAAAATCTTGGGTTCAAAGCTCGGTTCCTGCGGACGGTTGTCGGATAACTCTTGTCTTGATTGTGCAATCTTCAATCTCTCCCGATCGTATGACGTCTGTTCTTCCGCTGAAGAATGTCGGTCCAAAACATGCCGTTCACTGTCTCATTCCAATTCAATGGTGTTCGACAGACCGACCATACAAAGCTTCAAATGGAGACATCGTAACTCTTTGATAAATGTTGTTGTAACTAAACTCAAAGATAAGGCAAACACTTGTCCCATGAGGTGGAATATGCTAAGGCACATGCCCTCAACATATCCTCCAATATCTGATTGACTCTCTCAGTTTGCCCATCTGTCTGCGGATGGTATGCTGTACTGAAGTTCAAACGAGTTCCCATCACTTCATGTAGCTTACCCCAAAATCTGGAGGTAAATTGGGTACCTCTGTCCGATACTATCTTCTTCGGTACTCCGTGCAAGCAGACGATCCGTGCTATATAAAGTTCTGCTAACCGGTCTCCGGAATAAGTGGTCTTCACGGGTATGAAATGTGCCACTTTGGTTAAGCGATCCACTATGACCCATATGGAATCATATCCACTTTGCGTTCTGGGCAATCCGGTTATGAAATCCATACCAATTTCTTCCCATTTCCATTCAGGTATCTTTAAGGGTTGTAATAGCCTCTTGGTCTTTGGTGCATAGCTTTGACTCTTTGGCATATGTCACATAATGCAACGTATTCGGCGACTTCCCGTTTCATGCTTGGCCACCAAAATCTTTCCTTTAAATCTTGATACATTTTCGCACTTCCTGGATGAATTGAGTACTTGGAGTCATGAGCCTCCTCCAGAATTAACTGCTTCAACTCCTTTTTGTTCGGTACACAAATGCGCCTTTTAAACCACATAGTACCTTGTTCATCCAGTTTGAAATCTTTTGCTTTGCCTTCATCCATTTTGCCCTTGATTCTTTTGATTTTATCATCATCTTTCTGCCCTTCCTTGATCTGATCTTCCAGGGTAGGTCTTACTTCCAAAGTTGCTAGGAATCCTTCCGGTACTATTTCAGTTCTAATTTCGAATTCCTTACACAATTCCTTTGACTGTTTCCAACAAAGATATTTACACTCGTGGTTCTTTACGCTCATAAGGCGTCGCCACTCGTTGGCTTTACCGGGATGGTAGTGAATTCCCACATTGTAATCCTTGATTAACTCTAACCATCTTCTTTGCCTCATATTTAGGTCACTTGTGTGAAGATATACTTAAGACTTTTATGATCGTATACACTTCACATCTATTTCGATGAGATGATGGCGCCATATTTTTAGGGCATGCACCACGGCAGCTAATTCCAAATCATGAGTCGGATAGTTCTCCTCATGTGGTCTCAATTGCCTCGATGCATAGGCAATTACCTTCCTATTTTGCATCAATACGCATCCCAATCCTCGACGCAATGCATCACAATAGATGTCAAGTCTTGATGAGCGTCGAGTAAAACTAAATACAGTGCCGATGTTAATCTCCTCTTCAACTCCTCGAAAACTCTTCTCACACTCAGGTGTCCATAGGAATTTCCTTTCCTTTTTCAACAATTGCGTAAGAGGTCTCGCAATCATAGAGAATCCTTCGATGAATCGACGGTAATACCCCGCCATTCCAAGGAAACTACGGATTTGGGTTACCGACTTGGGTTGCTCCCAATGCAGAACCGTCTCCACTTTCTTTGGATCTACCGCAACTCCTGCTGCAGTCATTATGTGTCCAGAAATTCAACCTTATTCTTCCGTAAATCACATTTGCTAAATTTCGCAAACAATCGTTGTTCTCTCAACTTTTCAAGGACTAGCCTCAAATGCTCGCGTGCTCTTCTCTCGTCTTGGAATAGATAAGGATATCATCTATGAATACGACGGCGAACTTGTCCAAGTATTCCATAAACATCTTATTCATTAAGTTCATGAAATATGCTGGTGCATTTGTCAAACCAAAGGACATCACTGTAAACTCGTAGTGGCCATATCTTGACGAAAATGCGCCTCTTGAATATCCTCGATCGGATCTTCAATTGATGGTATCCTCGATCGAAGATCAATTTTGGAGAAAACTCCTGCTCCTCTCAACTGGTCAAACAAATCATCGATCCTGGGTAGAGGATACTTATTCTTTATCGTCACATCATTGAGTGCACGATAGTCTATACACATCCTAAAACTTCCGTCCTTCTTCTTGACGAATAAGACAGGTGCTCCCCATGGCGATGAACTAGGTCTTATAAATCCTTTTTCCAGCAGCTCTTCAATTTGCTTCTTCATTTCCACCAATTCCTCTGTGGACATCCTGTAAGGTCTCTTAGCTATGGGAGCTGTCCTCGAACCACTCTATCACGAACTCGATATCTCTATCCGCGGCATTCGGTAAATCTTCCGGGAAAACATCCGAATATTCATTGACTATGGACACTTCCTCTAAGCTGACAGTCTTCATGCTGTTGACCATCAATTGTCCATCCCGCACTGATTTTGTTTCAAACTCAATCTTCTTCCCATCCGGCTCTCGACCGATATGACTCTTTTTCATGATCTAGCACGCGCTTTGTGTTTGGTTAACTAATCCATTCCTGTGATAACATCCAAGGTTTGGGTATTAAGGACGATTAAGTTCGCTAGGAACTCAACTCCATTAATTATTAGTCTTACCCGTAACATCCTACTTTAGATCGGAGTTCGATCCGAGGATTGGACTATGAGCACACATTTAAGATTCACTATTTCCATATCATTTTGAACAGCAAAATCTCGGAAATAAAAGAATGCAAGCTCGGAATCAAATAAAGCGATGAGTGATAATCGAGTTTACTAGGAACTTACCCAGTACAACATCCGTGGCGTTCTGGACTTCATCTGTCATAATGTGGTTGACTCGGCCTCGTGCGGTTCCTTGGGATGGAGTTGCTACTGTTGATGCCCCGCGGTTCACGATTGGCGCGGGAGTCTTTGCCGGTGTGTTCCCTAGGTTAAAGCGGACCGGGGTGACACCTCCCTTCTTAGGGCAATTGTTGGCAAAATGCCCCATTTCATTGCAATGATAGCAACGTCTTCCCACTGCCTGAGAGGTTCCTCGATCGCGCCACGATTCTGGCCGAGTGCGAACATTCGACCCACTGGGCGATTTGCCGGCAGTGGTGCCCTATCATTGCCTCTGGGCTGGTACCGAATGAACTGTTGGGGTGCCGTCCTCTGCCTCTGCTGGCCCTGACGACCTCCTTGTTGCGCCATTCTGCGCTTCCTGTTGTCATCCAACTCTTGACGCTTGTCCTCTAAGATAAGAGATTTGTTAACTAGGTCTTGGAAGTCGGGGAATGTGTGGGTGATCAGTCCCACCTACAGTCCTGCATTCAATCCCTTCATGAAGCGGGATTGTCTGGCCTTATCCGTAGCCACGTCCTCTGGTGCGTAGCGTGCCAGTTGGGTGAATCTGTTCAGGTAATCGGCCACTGACTGGCCACCCTGCTTGAGGCTCCGGAATTCCTCCATTTTGAGATCCATGATACCCTCGGGTACATGGTACTGGCGAAAGCTGAGGTGAATTCTCCCACGTGATACTGTGGGTCCTCATGAGTCGCGCAGGTTTTCCCACCATTCTGCGGCAATCCCTTCGAGTTGATGAGAGGCATAGAGTACCCTCTCATGTCCTACACACTTTGGTAATGTGCGGCTTCCTTTCGATTGTCCTTAGCCAATCGTCCGCCTCGATGGATTGGCGTTGCTCGAGAAGGTAGGTGGGCGAGTTCTCATAAACTCCGACAACCATGAGTAGGGGTGTGGTCCATGGTTGCCCCGGCTTGAACATTCGCAGCAGCTTGGTTGGATATCTCTGGCATGGTTTGAACCATCGTGTTCATAAGTTGAGTCACAGGCGATCAAGAAGGCTCCTGTGTTACGCATATCGACTGCGGCGGTTGAGGAATCGGCTCTTCATTACGGTTATCCGCTGGTTAGCTCCACTTCATTGGCTCCAACATTTCCACGTGTCCTCACCATCTGTTGCAAGCTTCCAAGGTTAAGAAAAGAAGAAAGCATAGACAAGTAGAGGAATTTATGTGGGGAAACAGGTGTAACTTAAATTATTTAGCCACTTTATTGATATAATATAAAGCAGTATGGTTGCTCACAAGTGCCTAAGGGCAATGCAACGCATACGAGACACTCACCACCAAAACAAGTAAGCAAACATAGGAATCCATGACGACTCACACCTAATGGTGACTCTGAAGAAAAAGACGCGACTCAACCTTCGAGTCTCGACACTATACTCTACTAGACTCGATCACTCATCGAGCCAACCCGGCTGCGGCTCCCCCGGAGCATACACCGGTGGGTGCTCTGGCATCGAGGCAAACTGGTCCTGGTGACCTACTGCAGCTGGTGCAAATGACCCCATCGACTCTGCTGGTCCGGGGCTACTGCTCGCGCCTTTGGTGCCTCTGCTCTGCTCTCCTCGGATCTCGATCGTGTAACTCGGGGATCGCTCGGGCTCGGTCCATACAAAGCCATCTCCAACTCCTGGATCTTCTGCATGGAATGAGCTAAGCCCTCCCGCAGCTGGATCCTCGCCTCTGTGACCTCGGCGCGGGTCCTCTGCAACTCCCGGACTGTCTCGTCCAAGGCATCCTCCTGGGCGATGACGTACCTCGCCAGGTGGGTGATAGTGGCGTCCTCCTCCACAAGCTCCATCCAGTCAAAATGATTGTCTCGACGCGGATGGTGACGAAAGACGGTGCCCTCCAACTCTGCGGAGTAAGTGCGGGCAATCTGCCGCATCGCCTGACGCGCCGTCTCCTGGATTCCAGCCTCAAAAGAAGACCTCCTGACCGTGATGTAGATAGGACGGCTCGCCCTCGTCCTCTCCCGAGCATACACTGTGATCTTGACATCCCAGGCGACGTCAAGTCCCGCCTGTACCACCAAGTCCTCGTCACGATGGTGCATCAAAACCTCCGAGCAACTGCATCATACGCCATAACTCCGCGGCATATCCTCCGCTGCGCTCTCCATAGGTATGGATCATCCTCATCTGCCAAAATAAACCTTGTTTAAATTAAACAGAGAATAATAAAAATTCAGCATAGGTATGAATAAGGGAGAAGAGATAAGTCGAGATTTCTTTGACATTCTTGCTCAAGTTGATTAGGTCTTTAGAAAATAGTTTTACCCTCCTAGGCACAACCAAACTAAGGTCAAGACCTACAGTCAGCCTGCTCTGATACCACCTCTGTCGGGACCCGATTTTGCAAATCCGGACCCTCTGTGTATTCTCATGCACCCGAGATCACGCTTAGCACACACATCATCTGAGGTTGCACATCACAGACATTCACGAAGATATAAGAATAAATAGTGCAAACATGTATATAAACCGAGTTGTATGACCTTATGGTCTCCTTACAGATAAGTCAGCCACACAGGGCTTACATTAATCAAAGTAAAGGAATAGCAGCGGAACATAAATAAAAGTCGTGGAAGCCTTCATCTTGCCACAGGCAACCGACTGGGCTTGCCCCCTAGTTGTTCGTGTCCTCGATGAACTCCTCCTCCCAAACTGGTGTAGTCTCCTCCACTGATGTTGGGGTTGATAAGCAAGGTGGGGTGAGTACACGAGGCACTCAACAAGTAATGCACAGAATGCAGTGCTATTACTACATGCAAAGCTTATTCCAAAGGGTTGGCTTAAATGGTTCTTTTGCATCAAACAGATATTTTAAACCAATATCTTAATTACATTAAAGCATTGGAACAGTTATAAGTAATACTAGTTTCTTCAAATGGGTTTTCATCGAAGATTCTCGGCACACAGCCTTAACAGTTCATTTTTAACACTTAGAACACAGCTTCCTTCCCATATTTTGTTTATGAAAATCTACCCCTTGACTGTAATCCCCGAGCAATGCTCAATACCGTGAGCATGGCTATTCGAATAGTTTGACACTCTGCAGAGGTTGTACACTTTACCCACAAGATACAGCCGCTCACCACACAGGTGATTGTCCGCAACAAAGCTTTTCAGGAACTTCTACCTTAACCAAAGAACCCCTCCGGTATTGCCTTCACTATCACTTCCCTCACACAGAGCCGAAGTATAGGACCGGCCAATCACCGTTGGATGGGCACCAAGCCGTAGCACAGGTACGCTCCCCCATACAGATACACCCCTGTGTACTGTCACCCCGAGGTATCAGAGGAAAGATATCGTAACCCTAGTCAACTGGTGCATCCCATATCGCATATGTGGTTGTACGGGTGACTCGGATCAAAGGCTTGCAAGGTGAAGTCCTTAATCGGCCAAGGCAAGACTTCCAACACTCAACAGTGGCACACGCCCCAATGTGGCACACAGACTCACATCACTCATCAACCCAATGCCACACAGGCCCACGAGCACACACCTCTTGCCACTTGCCCGAGCCTAAATCTTTTCCCACCCGGTTGATTATTGTGCAACACATGCCAAAATAACTCAACATCGATGACGGAACCACAGTCGCGGTACCTCAATCTCATCATATGGCATCATCACACCATTTTTCAAAATACATTCAATATGTCTTTAGTCAGTATTGTAGCATTTTTCCGAAAAATCACTCATGATTCGTTGCAAGGCTAAGCATCTACTCACGGTCTAGCCTCCCGTGTTGGCACAATATTAACATCCAACTAATATAATCAACTTAGGGTGACAATGATTTAGGGCATACAATTAATAATTCAAGGTGGCATAACAAAATGGGTTGATTAACTACATTATCCCAAATTAATTTAAATTCATTTTAAATAATTAGCATGCATAGTTTCAAAGCATAATTTACATTTTAAAAACTGAGATCAAAATGATCAAAGCATCACTTGCCTTCAAAGAGTTGCTGGTCGTGTTCCGAAGCTTGATCTTGAGCGACGAATTCTTCCTCGAAACTTTCCGGCAAATTTGCGTCTACGCGTACAAATAAAGAATGCAATAAATAGCTAATACAGAAGACTAGATGACCTCAAAAATTCAAATAAAATTCACCATTAAATAGCTCACAATTTTATGAATTTTTAGAAATTTTAATCACCCAAATCCGAGTTAAAATGCAAAAGTTATAGTCATTTGAAGTTTGAATAAAATCTGAAAATACAGAAATTAAGAAAATCCGATTTTTCTGAATTATTTTTATACTGGAAATTCGCATTTATGACGTCAGCACCGCGTCATGATGACGACAGCACAGAAAGGAAAAACGGTCGAAATATTTTTATATATAAAAATATTTATGACGTCAGCGATGACGTCAGCTAGACACGTGGCACGCCCAGAGGCTACCACGTCGCTCCGGTCTATGGACTGGGTCTACGGTTCGGCTCTGGTCCACCGTGGACTGCCAGCACTGTGCTCATGCACCGGGTGACATAGGCCGTGGCGTCAGCGACGGTGCGCAGCCAATCCCGACGCGACACGCGGCAAGATCCAGACCGCTCGCTCAACCAACGGTCGGATCTCACCCCCGCGCGGTTCGGCGATGTTTCGCACTCCACGCCCCCACGCGTCACGCATCCAACGGTGCACCAGAAACCAACGGTTGGATCTGGTCTCTCCTCGATCCAACGCGCACACGTCGCCGACGGATTTGATGGGTGCGGCGTCATCTCCGCCGCACGTTCAAATTTGAACGGCACGGATCCACGC
This sequence comes from Otatea glauca, assembly GCA_036346275.1. NCBI lineage: Eukaryota > Viridiplantae > Streptophyta > Magnoliopsida > Poales > Poaceae > Otatea > Otatea glauca. Next base: position 23,670,830 of record CM070724.1, read on the forward strand.
GCCACCGATCTACTCACAGCCGCCGTTTAGATCTAATCTAACGGCCCACGGTACCCGAGCTATTTACAATTCATCATGCTACGTGGCACAATCTCACGCGTTCACTAACGATCCAACGGCTAAGACAAAAATATAGCGCAGAAATTAGATCTAATCCAAGCCATTCACTCTAGATCTAACGATCAAGATTCAGCTAACGTGCAAACCTTAGGGTTAATCCAGACCGTCCATTAACAGATCTAGCGGTACAAAAACAACTAAAGGAAAACAGGGAAGGGCGACGTGGCACGATCCTTACCCCTCCTTGCAGATCCGACGGTCAGCGATGCTCGGAGTCCGACGATGGCGTGCGGCGGTGCAAGCTTGCCGGAGATGAGGAAGATGACGTAGTCGACAGCATTTCGGTGGTTCCTCGGCGAGAAGATCTAGCGCATTCAACGCGGCTTGTCTCGGGCAGTGCTCCGGTGACCTCGGCGACGGCGGGAATGCACCGACGGCGAAGGAAAAGGCGAAAAACAGCGGCGACGCACAGAGGCAACTACGGCGAGCTCTTGTGAGCAAAAGGTGGCGTTTCGGGAGGTGTGCGCTAGGCTACTGACTGCGTCTAGGAGTGCGCGTCACGCGGTGGCGCGGCGCGACTAAATAGCGCCTCGGCGTCGCGAAATCTTGGCGAAATGAGCGGACATGCAGCGGCCGTTGCTCGGCGATCTCGCGAGGAAGAAACGGCGTGGCGAAATCCGGCGTCCGCGCGCCGATCCAACGAGCGGAAACAACGGAGACGCGTGGCGATCCCTTGATCGCACGATGTTGATCCAACGCGAAACGCGCGACGGCTAGGTTTTCACGGAGCGGGCTGCGTGGGCGGCGGCGACGAGCTGGGCTAGAGCACGATCTTGGGCGGTCCTGTGGTTTCGCCCAAACACTGTTATGGGATTTTTAAATCCTTTTCGAATAAAAATAATTCGAGAAAATAGTTTTGGCCAAAGAAAATTGTAAAAATCTCTGAAAAATTCCAGGAAAATTTCTAGAAAATACTTTGAGTTAATTGGGACTCAAATAAAATATTTTCAATAGAACTTTGCATGAACTTTTACATTATTTAATTGTTTTCAAGGAAGGCTATATTTGAATAATTCTAAAGAAATTTCAATAAATTCCCAAAATTTCACAAAAATCAAAAATACTCCAAGATTTAAATTAAAGCAAAATTTTGGGTGTTACAGTTCTATAGCAAATCTTTATTTGATATGTTGTTTGTCTTCTTTTTGCCCTTTTTAAAGTTGGTTATTTGCTATATTTTCGTTGAACAGCATGTAGAACTTGACGTCACTAACTCAAGTAAATGCCGACAACGCTTTGTTCGACCATGACTTCGTCGTAAATAACAATTAAGCATGGCAAGCACCCCTTTGATCACATTGATCCCAGTATTTAATCTTCATTTTGTTTATCAAATTGTTTCATGCATGCACTTATTTTCTATAAATTCGCTAATTTGTGGTACTGGTAGATATACCTGTTATTTCATGGAACTTCCTTGATAAGTATGGACATGTGAACCTTGATAACCATAGAATAGGGCTAGACAATACATAATATCAACATGGGTATAAGCGATTACATATTAGCCAAGCATAACCATGCTTAACAATAGGGATTGGGACAATCAGATTAACTGCTTCTTGGAAATTTGAAAATGTTGGATATGACACTGATGGTCAATGGTATTTTGATTAAAAACCCAAAATAAAACTATGGTTTTGATGTGGGCAATTATTGGCAATAGCCAGTTGTACAGATGGATTTGCACGTAGTGTAGGGGAAGATTATTGCCCGTGTCGGATTAAGGACCAAGCTATGGGTTGTTTTCACGCCAAAAAAATCGTACAACCATGAGTGCTGGTATAGGATAGCCTTAACCTATTAAGTTGCTTACATCTGGCTTTGTACATTAGTAGGTGGGAGATAGTAGAAGCATTCCATTTTGGATTGCTTGTGAGGAGGGCTTCCACACCTCGGTGTGGGTAAATGCATGTCGGTACATCGGTGTACACCTTGTGTCGGGACCCGAATATGCAAATCTGGACCCTCTGTGTATACTGCACTAGTCCAGGATCACGCTAGTGCACACAGGCTCAACATAAGTAAATATCACAATCATACATAACGAAAGCATTAGGAAAGACATCATATGATATATACTACTAATTGAATGACCTTAGGGTCCACTTACATGACTACGCCTCGCAAGGCTGAACAACATATTAAACAAAGAAATGGAATGAAAACGTGAGACAACCCCTCGGTATACCACAGTAATCGACAAGGCTTGCGCCTAAACATTCGTCTCCTCTTGGAATCTTTCCTCCAGCATTGATGTAGACTCTTCAACTGGTGAGGTTATTGTTGGCAAGGGTGAGTACTTAAAGCACTCAACAAGTTGTGCATAGAATGCAGTTCTAACATAACTATATGCAAGGCTTATTCCAAAGGATAGGCTATCATGGCTATTTTGCAACAAAGCGAAGATTTATGAACAAATACAATAAATAGATTGGAAAGACTGTAAAACAAATAACAATAATAGCTAGATTCAGCATTTCTCAAGTAAACTAAGTTTCTACTCCTAAGTCAAATTCCATCTTCCATATGGCATTCCGCCATCCCAACCAAGTTGTCCATTTAATTAAGTTAACCCTTAACTGTAATTCCCGAGCATTGCTCAATACCGCGAGCACGACTATTCGAATAGTTTTACACTCTGCAGAGGTTATGCACTTTACCCACACGACATGATCGTCTCTTAGTGCCATGCAATTAACACACTTCCTTTGGTGTGTCGGCAGAGAGATCATGACAAAGCCTTTACAAAGCTCGCTTTAACCCAAGATTACCGTGAGGTTTCAACACTGAAGGGTTAAACCACCACGACAGGGCCCCCCTCTTGCGCCATGTGAGTTAATCCGTACACCCGGGACTCACACCGCCAATGGTAGTACCAAGCTAAAACATTACTAATTAATCAGCTAGGTTGTCCCATTCGAGACATGTGGTTGCATGATTGACTCAGGTCAAAGGCTTGCAAGGTTAAGTCCTTAGAGTGATCAGGGCAAGACATCCACATACCCTCTGCCCATTGGGCCCACCTTGGCATACTCGCCCCTTGTCACTTGCCCCAATCTAAGTTATTATCACCCAGTTGTTTACCAAGCACCACATGCCATCAACAATTCAACATCGTTGCGTGACATGACTCGCCATAACAACTCAATCTCATCGTGTGATTCCACATGACACACAAGTTCTTAACATTGTTCCATATTCCATTAATCAAGATTAATTATCAATGATTCTGACACATGTGATGACGTGGCATGGCTAAGCAACTAATACGGACTAATCCTCCAATGTTGATTATAATTATTAACCAACTATATTGAACCAATCTAGGGTGACAATGGATCATGGCATACAATGACAAGGTAGGGTATAGATCAATCTGGTATATTAGCTAAGCCCAATTTAATTTGAAACAATTGTATACTTGAAATAATATGCAATAGGGTAAAACAATATAGCAATTTTATAAACATGGGTTCAACATGATCAAAGCACAACTTGCCTTGGAATAGGTTCTGGTCTTGCTCTGAAACTTGAACTTGAGTTGTTGAATCTTCCTCCGAAGCGTCGCACAATTCAACGTCTACGCGTACCGAAGAAGAAAAGCAAATAAATGCCAAAATAGAGAGCAATTGAACTCCAAAAATCAAATAAAATTCACCATTAAATAGATCTCAATTTTACAAATTTTTAGAAATTTGAATCACTCAAATCCGAGTTAAATTGCAAAAGATATAGCCTTTTGAAGTTTGGAATAAATACTGAAATTGCTAAAATCAGAAAATCAGAATTAACAGATTTATTTTTAAACCGAAAATAGAATTACTGCGCAAGCGTGATGTCATGCTGACGTCAGCCCTGGTCCGAACCAATCGGAGACCGACGCGTGTTCCAGTCCATAGACTCGGTCCACAGCGCTACGCCGGACCATGGTGGACTCGGTCCATGGCGCCTCGGGCTCTGCGCCCGACACGCACGCTCGTGATTGGTCAGCGGCGGCGGCTCCATCCGATGCGCCCGATTCGATCGTACGGCTACGAGACTAGAGCAACGTGGCGCTCCTTCCACCGCTCATTGCTCATCCAACGGCTCACCTTACCCGTGTAGATTACTGTCGAAGCGATGACGTGGCTCGATCTTGAACGGACGATGCAGATCCAACGGCTACCGAGCTTCTCGATGCTAACGGCGGCACGGCGACAAGATCCTCACCGGACTTGGGAACGAAGGCCACCGAGACGGCGGAAGAAAGGATCTTCGGCGACGTTTTCACCCTCCACGGACGCGAATCGTCGCGGAGATGAGTCTGGCGGCCTCGGCAATGACGGAAACCCAACGGACGGCGACGTTCTCGATCAAAACTCGCGGCGGCGCACCCACGAACTGCGGCGAGGTCTGGCGGGTGCTACTGGACTCCACGGGCGGCGGCGCTTTAGAGAAAAGATGCGGCAGACGACGTCGAGTCCAAGGCCTACGGGCGGCGGCTTATATAGCGCTCACGGACACGCAAACGGCGACCTAGGTCGACACGGCGACGAACTCGTGAAGAACTCGGACTCCGGCGACGCAACGAAGATGAACTCCTCTCAGCCGTCCACGTGTCCGATTGACGGCCGCGATCAACTAGGGTTACGAGGAGTCATGACCACTTTGGACCACACGATCACGATCCCACGGCCAGACGCTCGCGGCCACCGGCACAACGCGGAAAGCACGATCATGATCCAATGGCCATCAACCACCCCTCAGGGACTTGGGCCAAACGGGCCACGCGCTCAAGGCCCACCACGCACAGTACCCGGGCCAAGCCCAGTACTGCTCATTGGGATTTTTAAAGAGTTTTGAATTAAAATAATTACAGAAAATAACTTAATTACTTTTAGGCAAACAAATAATCAGGAAAAATCCAAGAAAATTCTGGGCGCATCTTTATTTTAACTTTGCATAAATTTGAATATATTTGAACAAAAGGTCAATATTCATAATTTAAAATTAATTCAAATAAATCCAGAAAAATCAAAATAAATTCCAGAAAAATATAAATGTACATTTAAGCAATAGAATATTATTTGGGCAAATTTTTGGGATGTTACAAACCTCCCCCCTTAACAGAATCTCGACCCGAGATTCAGGGCTAACTAGAGAATAGGTTCGGAAATCCTGACTTCAAACCTTCTTCTCGCTCCCAAGTGGCTTCGCTTTCGGAATGATTGCTCCACTGAACTCTGCAAAAGCGAATAGACTTGTTTCTTATCTTGCGCTCCATAACATCCAAAATTCTGACTGGTTGCTCTTTGTACGTCAAATCTTCTTGTAGCTCTATTGCATCTAACGGGGTTTGCTCTGTTGGCACTCTGAGACATTTCTTGAGCTGTGACACATGGAATACATCATGCACTCCTGCCAAGGACTGAGGCAACTCTAACTGATACGCTACCTCTCCTCGACGGCTCAGAATCTTGAACGGACCAATATATCTTGGCGCAAGCTTCCCTTTACCGTGAAATCTTTTAACGCCCTTAAGAGGGGTAACCCTGAGATACACATGATCTTCTGGTTCAAAACTCAAATCTCGGCGACAGTTATCTGCGTAACTCTTCTGTCTTGACTGTGCTATCTTCAACCTCTCTCTGATCATTGCAACTTGACTTTCAGCCTCTTCGAGAATATCTGGCCCAAAAACCAAACGTTCTCCTGTTTCGTTCCAATTTAATGGAGTACAACAAGCATGTCCATACAACGCCTCAAATGGTGACATCTGCAGGCTAGCTTGATAACTATTATTGTAACTGAATTCTGCATATGGCAAACTTTTATCCCAAGATGTAGCATAAGCTAAAGCACAAGCTCTCAACATATCCTCTAAAATCTGATTTACTCTTTCAGTCTGACCATCTGTCTGCGGGTGATATGCTGTACTAAAATTCAAACGAGTCCCCATTGCTTCATGCAACTTGTTCCAAAACCTTGAGGTAAATTGGGTACCTCGGTCCGACACAATCTTCTTGGGCACTCCATGCAAGCATACAATCCTTGACATGTACAACTCCGCTAAACGATCTACCGAGTAAGTGGTCTTTACTGGGATAAAATGGGCGACCTTGGTTAGACGATCCACAATAACCCAAATGGAATCGTAACCTCTCTGAGTCTTAGGTAAACCGGTGATAAAGTCCATTCCGATTTCCTCCCACTTCCATTCCGAAATTTTGAGAACTACCGCAATAAACCAAATGGTTCTTTGATGCATGGCTTTACTCTCGACATACGTCGCATAAAGCAACATGCTCAGCTACTTCACGCTTCATGTTAGGCCACCAAAATCTCTCATTCAAATCCTGGTACATCTTGGCACTTCCTGGATGAATCGAGTACTTAGAATCGTGAGCTTCCTCAAGAATCAATTGTTTCAGTTCCTTTTTATCCGGCACGCAAATTCGGCCTTTGAAAAACATGGTTCCTTGCTCATCCAGAGTGAAATCTACGGCTAGGCCTTCCTCCTTTTTAGCCTTGATCTTAGAAACCTTATCATCATCTTTCTGGCCTTCTCTAATCTGATCCTCCAGTGTTGGCTTTACTTCCAGTGCAGCTACCATTCCTTGCGGAACAACTTCCAACCTTAGCTTCTGAAATTCCTTGCATAGCTCTGGTTGATCCTCCATTGACAGCGTATTTGCGCTATGGCTCTTCCGACTCAGAGTATCTGCTACCACATTGGCTTTTCCGGGATGATAAGGAATTCCCACATTATAATCCTTAATTAGCTCTAGCCCCTTCGCCTCATATTCAGATCGCTTGAGTGAATATGTATTTGTGCTCTTATGGTCCAGATATATCTCACATCTATTTCCTATGAGATAATGACGCCATATCTTCAAAGCATGCACTACTACAGCCTAACTCCAAATCATGTTGGATAATTCACTTCATGCGGTCTTAATCGTCTCGACGCATAAGCAACGACTTTGCCTTCTTGCATTAACACGCATCCCAAGCCTTGCTTTGAAGCATCGCAATAAATATCAAATCCATTACGCACATCCGCAACACTAATACGGGCGTCGTCAAACGCTTCCTCAATCACGTAAAACTCTTTTTGCAATCGCGCGTCCATGCAAACTTCTTCTCCTAATTGCCTAAGCGGTCTCGCTTGTTCCCACGTAACATCGCTTTTGGTTGGATCCACGATAACTCCTTTAGCAGTCATCTCATGACAAGAAATTCAACTTTCTCCTTCCAAAAGTCACATTTGCTAAACTTAGCATACAACCGCTGGTCTAGCAACCTTTCCAAAACTAATCCCAACTTGTCCCGCATACTTTCCTTTTGACTTGAAGTAAACAAAACATCCCACCTATACACCATAACAGCTTGACCAATTTCCCATGGAACTCCATTCGTCATGTCCATAAATTCAGAATGGCATTGATCATTCTAGCGTACATCTTGTAAACTCACACCGCCCATAATGCGAGAAACCTCGACCTAAGAACATTCTCTCGCATGATTCGAATCGATGATAACTTGATCGAAGATCTATCCTTGAGAACACTCCGGTCCCTTTTGACCGATCAAACAAATTACGATCCCGGCAATGAATACTTACCCTTTTGATCATCACCTCATTAAACTCTCGACAATCGATACACATTCCCGAGCTCCCATTTTTAAACAGGTGCTCCCTATGGTGACAAATTGGTTCTAGCGAACCACCTTTCTAGCAACTCTTCGGTCTGCTTCTTCATCACAACTAGCTCTTCAATAGGCCTTCGATGAGGTCTCTTTACTTTTGGCGTTGTACCAGGGACTAACTCCATCACACACTTGATCTCTCGATCTGGTGGGATTCTTCTGAAACACATCTTGATACTCTCTAACAATCGATACCTCTTCAAAGTCGATAACTTCCACACTATTGACCTTCACCGCCAACACGAACCGTAGTCATTTGAAATTCCATTTTCCGCTTTGGCTTTTAGCGGACACAATTCTTTGACCAAACTCGGGATGACCTTATGTCCTGACGACCAATTCATTTCGGAGTAGCATCTCGGGTCTGATATCCAATATCGCTCGCTAGAAACTTTTCTCCAACTTAACTCCATCACATTCTAGGTTAGATGAAGCAATAGTGTACTTTCTGACCATGATAATTCCTCGAGCTGACAATCTTTACAAACACCACTGAACTGATCATCGTTGCACACGCAACATCTTCAAGTGAACCGTTAACATAGGGGAATACTCAGAAACATCCTTTATCATTAATGCTTTTATTCCAACACTTCGCATATCAACCCCTCAACCATCTTTACTTTATTTATTTAGGCACGAAAATCTTTACATGGAATTCATCTCTAGTCACTTTTCTTTTACAAACGAGGGTATGACACTTGCATAGGCTAGAATCATCGCTCTAAATTTCCTCGATTGGCATTGGTATTGAAGTTTTTGAGTGGAACAGGATTGATATTGACTTGTACTGGCGTGTTTACTTTCTTCTGAGGGCAATTATTGGCAAAATGCCCAGGCTTGTTACAGGTATAGCAATGCTTAGGGCCACCTCTCTTCCCTGAGCATTCATCGACCAGGGTAGTGTCTTTATTCAGACGCCTCTTCTTCAATTGATTCTTTGCACAAACCTCTCTTGCAACCTTATTGCTCTCGTTTGGCGTTATGAACTTGACTAAGGTAACTTCCTGAAGGACCGCGTCAGTAGGAGACTCTAGATTCTTTCGCGGGCATTTCTTAACAAAATGGCCTTCCTCATGACAAAGAGTAGCACAAACGCTTTTTATTTGTTGCCTTCTTTGGGTGCACTACATGCACATTATTGTCTTCGGTGGCGCCATGACTGGTTGCTTCGAGGGCATTTCTAGACCAATGGCCTTCTTCATCACACAGGAAACATGCTGTTGGTGACTGCCAATTACTTCTTTCTTGATGAGGGCCAACAGGATTAAGGTATTGTGTCCTTAGCTCTTCGAGCGGCATCTCTTTTGCAACTGACGTTCCGCCTCTTCTTGACGACTCTTGAGCAACTACGGCTCGAAGATTCTTTCGCTGATGCTGAATTACAGCGGTAACTATTGGATCCAGAGGACATTGAGCTGGACCATGATCTCGGCCTTCACAAAGGTAACATGTGATGTCACTCATAGGACATTCTCCAAGAGAATGACTTCCTTCATAGCTGGAGCAATTAATCGCATGCTCGTCAGCGGTATGTCCTATTTCTCCACAACGAATGCATGCACGATCCTCTGACTTGTTTGGTTGACAGCACTTTAGAGAGCAACGCTTAAATGTTGAACAAGGTGCGGGGATAGTATTCTGCTCCGTATTTACCGTGACCATACTGTCTCCAAAGTGGGGCAAAGAGATTACTTAAAAGCAACAACAAATTCATTCCAAGTGATATTCGCGGGGCTTCATGAATAAAGACAATATTTCTTCCACCATTCAAAGAATGATTCCTTGTAATCGATAAGAAGCATACAGACTTTCTCATCGCCTTCACATCGAGCAATGAGCAGCTTCCTCTCAATGGTCTTGAGCCAATCATCCGCTCCGATGGTAATACATTTCGAAACACCGCGACGAGTCCTTATGAATTCGATAACCTTGAGTAGGGACGGAAATCATTGGTAGCGACTTGGAACACTTCGTTGACATTGGCTTGGTTAGTCATATTCATCCGCTTCATCATTGCATGCATCAAGCGAGTCCGAGCAACAAGAACTCTCTGAAACTCTACATATCCATCTGTACTGACGGTTGAAGAACTAATCTATTATTGAGGTTCTTACTAGATTGATTTTCACTTCTGCTGATTCTGTAGTTTCCTCAAGTCTAATCCATCTGCTTGATTGCTTCACTTGGTTAGGGAAGAGGGGAATAGCATAGGTAAGAAGCGAATTTTTTTTTAAAATAATACTATTTTTATTCTATTTTACAAAAATAATATGCCGAATTTTTTTTTACAAAACTACCCAGTTGTCGTCATTTCAAATGGCGACAGAAAGTCTGTCGCCATTTCAAATGGCGACAGACAGCCTGTCGCCGTTTCAGATAGGGACAGACTCTCTGTCGCCATTTGAAATAGCGAAGGACTCTGTCGCCGTTTCAAATGGCGACAGAGAGGTTTAGCCCATTTTTTTATTCGAATTGCAATGTATGTAAATTATGAGCTGTAGTGTAGTTAATAAAAAGTCGGATTAGTTGTTGTGATGTTTTACGAGAGGAGATCAAAAGAGTGCGAATCGAGATCCGGGAGAATGATTTTTAGCCTTTTGACATTTCATAAAATTTAATGTTTAAATGTAATTTTTAGGAAGAGTAGACCAGATTTGCTCTTTGATATGTGCACTACCATATTCAGGAAAATATTTAATTTACACCTTGCTTTGCATCTAATTTCCACTAGTGCAACAACCCTAAGTATTATAGTCGACAACAACGCATGTTATAAATAGTTCCCACGAAGCACTTAAATTATTTGTTGAACATATATATAAGGGCACATACATCGAGTTCAGATGATAAAATAAGCAATAGATAGATTATATTGCAAGGGCATTACAACAATGACGAAATTGCTTGCGAACTAACTAACGAAAGCACTGGTTGTCATGGTGGAACAAATGATCGTTCGCCTATCCGGTACAAATGTAATGATGTCCCACATTTTCGTGATATTACCCGACCTGTAAATTTGGAGGTTTGTCCTCGGACACCGCTCAATCCCCACTATGAAAGGACTCCATGGGGATCCGCAGTGCTCCAGTGTCGCCGAATGGGTGGCCTATGCCGTGCGCCTCGGGTGTGTAAGATGAAATTTTTGGTCTTTTTGATGTGGATTTTGCCTCCCACATGGGCATGTCATCCCAATTCGGCGTCCCTTATGTTATTACCACAGGTTCCGGATGGTCCGCGTAGCACGTCAAGGATTTGTTGCGTGGTGCGGACCTCGGCGGCCGCTTCCCTTGTCCCTTCCTCTTCGAGAGGAGGTACCCTCTTGCACCTCGGTGTGTTGGCGTTAGCGGACACTTGCGAGACGCCGCTCTGTTTCGCTCGCACTCCACCGTATGGTGCGGGACGTGTGTGTTGGGCTTATCGTTGTACAACCGGGCGTGCCTGCAATCAATGCGGTATGCCCGCGTGGCCGTTGAATAACACCGTGGCGCACTCGGGTCCGCTTTTCCGGCGGTAGTAGCACCACGGGAGGGTTGCTCCCCGATTATCCCATACGGAAGTTTGAGATGTGGGTGGTACGTCTCCGGGTCCACCTGTTGAAGTAGCCGCACCATTCATCCTCGGCCAAGGGGCACCGTAGAATCTCCGATCCGCTAGTTCATCGTGGCGGTATCAACCATTGCTCAAGGCCGTGTTCGCAAAAGTCGGCTTTGGGTGGCCCCGGGAGGTTTCTCCTTTGACTCGAGCAATTTCGCAATTTTCTTTTGAACTCCTGTATGGGATGAACTGGTTTAGAATTACTACTTTGTGAGTGAAGCATGGGTTCGCCGCATGAAACTCACCGATTGGTTGGCCTCTTGCCCACCGCCCCAACTCGTCGCTCTAGAACGAGGGCGTATCTGGCGGCCTCTCCCACCGTTGAAGTTCTCGGGCGAAGCGGTTTGGCGTCGTGGCGCTTGTAGACAAATTCGTAGTCACGCTCGTTCCGGCCGTCGATCCATTGGAAGAAGCAACACCGGTCCTTGTCTTTGAGAAAGGAAAGAACGATCGTGAAATGGTACCGTTAGCTTTGTATTTTATGGATACAAGTAGGTTTACCCGGTAGGGCGGCACAACATGAGTGGCGCGCGCGGCCGTCTCTCCGTGGGTAGATTGCATCATCTTCGCGGAAGGTTGCGATCGCATTTGGTCCGGCAACTCCGCAGAATCGGGCGTGCACGCCATCGTATCCGGTATTCGGGCGGATGACTTCGCTTCTTCAAGAGGCGACGGTAGAACGACATCGTGCCCTAATTTGTATAGATTCGGATGGCGTGTATTGCTTGTTTGGTGGTGTTGGATGTAACCCTAGGCGGTTTTATAGTGGTGGTGAGTGGTTACTCCGCACGACTACAAACACTTGTCGGTTTGACGTCCCGCATCCTCTCGTGAAAAGTCCGCACGACATGTCACCCATCATCAAAGCCGCACCACCGTCACCTTCTGCGAAAGGTGCACGATTTGTCACCATCGAGAAAAGCCACACGACCTGTTATCACGAACAAAAGTAGGCAGTGAGTGGTCACATTGAACTGTGCCTGCATGTGTGACAAAGCCTGTGTGCGAAACAGTAGAGGTCTGTCAGCGTGTGGTCAAATCGGCCTGAAAAGGTTGAAAGCATTGCGCCCGTGAGTTGTCTAATCGCGCGTGGAAAGCTGCTACAAGGTCGTACATATGTCGAATGGTGTTTCAGGGCTATTACTCCATAATTTATCATGTAAACCTGTTATTTTACGGAATCCACGAAAAGCTATAGTGATCATACCGTAATATAACATAACTTATGTAAACAAAATTCTATAGCTGAATTTGACGTAATATGAGGAAATAAAGCATCATTTTGTGTTCAGTACAAAATATATGAAAGGAAACAAATTAGTTGGGATAGTCACCAGTGATGTCTTTGTCGCATCGCACTGACAAAGTAGCTACGTGTGTGCTGTCCTATCGACGTGACAAAGGTACTGGTAGCATATTTACAAATAGCGCCACGGAAGTAAAAGATTATATATAGCACAAAACTTCATAAATAAAACTAACATATGTGATATTACATGAGCTAAGGAAGTAAAAGACGAGATTGTTTACGGTACATCATGTGTAAAAGAAACAAACTAGCTAGGGCCCTGCATGCGGTGCAACACCTCGTGTGGTCCCGTGCCTCCTCGACGACGCACATGTCCGACGGATATGTGAGTGGTCAGGCCCGCCCACGAGTACTCCTAGGAGGCCGGACCGGGTGGCGGAGTAGCGAAGCGCCCTGTGTACCGAGAGATGGGCGGGGGCCGATGCGTCTTCGCGACGAACCAAGTACCACACCCGCGGATCTGCGATAAGGATCGATGAGAAAGTCAAGTCCTCGCCCCGAAAGTACCGTAGTCCCCGAGGTGCTCGCACTCGTCGTCGGCGGGATCGGCGCTGTTGACAAACTTTTCAAGTTAGAACGACACGTTATGTGAACAACAAAATATATGAAAAAAGAGACCACCTGATGTACCTGCGGTCATCGGGGACGACGCGGGTTCGGTACAACCGAGCCCCGTGCGGTCCGACGAGGGGCGGTCGGGTCTCGCTGCGTCGACCTCGTCATGAGCATTTAACGAGGGGATCTGTACCACGTCGTCCGCCCTGGGCCGCCTACACGACGTCAGGTGTACGGCACGGTAAGTCAAGTCCTGAATATGGCGCAGCGCCCCTCGAAGGCCGTCCGCTGTGACCCCTATCGTATGGGTGGCACCGACCGCCTGTAGCAACACCGACGTCGCCTCGTGTGCCTCCCTGGCAAGGTCGCTCTGCGAAAACGAAAAGAGGCTAGTTAGTTGGCATAATTTTCAAGACGTTACGTTGAATGACAAATGGAGGGAGTACGAACCGCGCGGTGGAAAGCAGAGTCTGGCTGGGTGGGGTACGTGTCGGAAGTGGTCGGATCGTGCCTGGGAGGTGACTCCACGACACGCACAACTCGAACGCGGGTGCGCGTGCTGTACCACTCGATATATGCGTCGTACGTGCCGTGGTCGTAGGGGGCAGTCTCGTCGATCACATCCGCAAGAGCCAGTGCCCACTGCTGCGCATGAGGTACCATGCGTCTTTGCCCCAACTCTGCGTCTTACGAAGCCTTTGCGTGTGTACCGCAAAACGAAAGCGCAACATTAATTCGCAAGCCACCGAGATCGTAAGTACTAGCGTAAGGAAAAATGTAGAAATACTGAACGAGTGCACGGCCGCCGGAACGACGGCGCTTTGTGGACTTGGGAACGCTGCCGTAGACCAAATCGCCTCAAGACGCGGTGGGCGGCGTACGGCTCGACGAACACGTCGAACACCAAGTGACGTCGGGTCAACCAGTACGCCGCGTCAGCAGTGCACTGCAGCGACAGGCCAAGCGGCGCACGTGCCTGCACAAGCTCAGGAGCGTAGGGGCGCCATATGACGCGGTCGTCCGTGAGCTGGTCCAACATCGCTACGTACTGAGGGTACGGCGTCGCGTCGTGTTCGGGTGAACCGCGGTGCAAAAAACACCAACGATGAGCGTTAGTACAATCGTGGAGAATTAAAAAACAACATCACGGCTACGATAAGTATCTTGACTGTCGGCGACACCACAATGTCCCCATCGTCGGACGATCAACCTCGTCCCGGGAACCTGTAGAAGTCTGCGCGCGTGGTCGACGAGTCTATCGCTGGTCGTCCGATCGGGAACCTCTCGAGCGACCATAGGCTGCGGTAGCAAAGGGCGGCCGGCGAGTGGACGAGTCGGACATGCGGCGACACCGTCGCACAAAGCACGGTACATCGCGGCAAGTACCGCAGTCCCAAGCCAGTGCGGGATCTCCTCCAAGTCGGCGTCGGCGATCGTCCTCGCAAAGCGGATCATGTGCTGTCGGCGGTGTCCCGTCGGCGACGAAACAAGACCCACCGAAGAGCCACGTAAGTGCGCCTCAAGTGCCGGGCGACGGCCGCTCCTCGACTCGGGTACCATCCTCTCGGCCGCAAAGTAATGGTTAGGTTGTAAATGCAATGAAAATCACACACGGTGAGTTAAATCGATATCGACAAGGAAAAATCGTGCTTCGTAGAATCGCACAAGCCACCGCCGCGTCGGACCGCGTCGCATTGCGAAAGTCGTGTCTTCGTGGTGGGGTAGCACCCCACAACCGGTGGAGGATATCCGCCGCCACTCGGGTGGGCGTCTGAAGGAACCACCGCATCTCTGGCGCAGGCAGGCCGGGAGGTAATCGTCCTCTAGTGTCGGCGCCATCTCACCACACGGCAGTGAAAGGTGTGGGTCTCGGCCGCCACCGGTCCACTAGAGCGATCGAGAAGCTCCTATCGTAAGGGAACCGCCTAGAGGCACTCTGTCGGTCCTGCGCATCCGCGGCGATCGCCTCGACCATACGGGCAATGTAGTAGGCCACCGCCTCAACACGCAAAAGAATGTGAGAAGTATTATTGTGGTGTCGAAGGGACATGAGTACAACAACTGCGACGAAAATTGAACTAACCTCGGGATCCATCGCGGATCGAGGCGCCACGCCCTCATGGGGTGCGCAAGCGCAGAACCCCAAGCTCCAAGGCCGCCTCCCCATCCTGCGGGGCAACGTCGCTAAACGGCTCCGGTGAGTCGCGTCGACCGACGGGTCAAGCAACTCGTACAACTGTCCGCCCGCCATGCCTGCAAATAAAAATGTTTATGTTACATAAGGTGTAAAAAAGGTGCAAAATAAATACAACAAATACAAATAGAATATGAATGGAACGAGTACTGTCATAATTTAGAGCACACGTAATACATGGAAGTAAAAATGTTCATCTATGTGCAAAGCGTTAAAAAGATACAAAATGAATACAACATACTACACTCTCATTTAATCAAGTACAATAACATTCGTATTACATATTTTGACCACACGTACGAATTCGATACAAGCAAAATGAAATTCTAGTGCATCGAAGTAAACCATAGTTCAGTACGAAAAGAACATATAACACTTCACGGCTTCTGAATCTTCGGGCAACTCTTGAAAGAGTGCCCTGTCTCCTTGCAAGCAGAACATTTCTTTCTGTGGCGGCCACTTTGGTGGCGTCCATATCATTCCTTATACGCTGGATTGCCTTCTTCCCACTCCCTTTAGCTTTGCTCATGTCCGGGACCCAACGTGTATCCTCCCACTTTTGTGCTCGTGAATAAACCCACCACTCGAAACCGTACATTTCGCGCTCCAGTTGCGACCACGGCTTCCTTACTAAAGAATTGAGACATGAATATACGGATCCATGTGAATCATCGAGCAGGCAGCCATAACATGGGAGCATGGCACATGTAATAGACGAGGCTTATTGCAGGTGCAGACACAAGTTTGCCTGTGTATGATGCATTCGTGAGCAACTTTTCGTCGGTTCGTCCCACGACCGGCTTTCTCCTTGCACATCACCTCGAAACGGAGCTCCCTCGTACCCATCTTCGTTGCTCCGTGCATCTCCCCCTTCTTGCCTTTGTCCTCCATGTATGCAGAAATCATCTCTGAGTACTTCATAGCAGGATCGTTCATGCGCGTGATCGCCCTTGCATGGCGATCAACGAAGTACTGTGATGCCACGAAGAACACCCTCAACAATACCAACCAAGGAAGGGTCTCAACCCTCGCATCACCCAGTTGTAAACCTCCGCAAGGTTTGTTGTCATGACACCATACCTCGCACCATCGGTGTCGTAAAGCAGAGCCCATTTCTCCCTAGGCTCATGCTCTATCCATTCGGAGAAGCGTTTCAGAGCCCTTCCATTCCTTGAACCAGGTGGGGAGGGTCAGTGGGTAACTCCTCCAGTAGCGTGGGGCCTCCCCTAAGGCTGGGGCTGCCCTCTTCGTTGCCTCTGCTGTGTGCCTCGATGTCAGCTCATCCAATTTCTTCCAGAGTACATCAAACTTTCTCTGCTGGTTATGGTCGCAGAGCCTCTTGAAAAGCTTTGTTAGCTCCTTGTTCTGAACCGCTTGTAGAGTTGGCACCCATATGGCGCTTGCACCACCTACTACGCAAATCGTGCCATGGATGAGTCTCATCCACACCTTCTTTGGCAATCAATAATTGCCCTCAAAAGCCGGAATGCCGATCGTGTATGATACACACTCGGGCGATGAGCGACACCGCTTTGACATTCGTAGGAACCAATGCCGCCTATCGTGTTTTCACCTCCACAAATGCGGCGCTACGGGAGAACTTGATTATTGCCATCCACTCCTATGGCGGTCAATATCCGCCCTTTGTATTTACCATCAAAAATGTCCCATCGACACATAACAAAGGGCGACAATGCTGAACGCATTGATGCATGGACCTAAAGCGAAGAATGCTCGCTTCAAAACCATCTTCGGAGAAGCTGCGAAGGATGCTCACAAATGTCCACATAAGTTCCGAGATTTCGTCCTTTATCACCAAGCAAACTGCAAGTTCGGTAGGAGTCTTCGTGCGTCTTGAACCGTGTTTCCAATGCCTTCGCTTTGCTCTCCATGCCTTGGCGTAGCTTATTGTATCTTTGGAACCTCTGTTGTATTGCGAGTACGATGGCCCGTGGCTCTAAATCTAGGTTGCCTACAATCTCTCCGTACATTGCATTGGCAATAAAGCGATGATATGTTCCGATTTGATCGCAGAGACTCGTTAGTACACATGTATGTGGAGCGACTATAGAACACTTCAAATGGTGTCCCATTTAGGCCGGTGCGCATGGACGCGCCACGGGCAACCCTCCGTCTGGCATCTTACATCATACACCCGCTGATCGGACTTTACAACCTTGAAGGCTCTGCGCAACGACACTGACCATGCTATTCCTGCTTCTTGAACCTCACTCTTATTCTTGTAAATTGCATCTTTTCTCACCTCATTCGATCATCTCGCGAAGGAATCTGTTTCGTCATCGTTCACCACCACCGTCGAACGGATACTCATCCCACTCTGCGGGGAATAGATCTTGAGCGGCTTCATCATTACTTAAAGCCTCATAGTCCTCATTCTCTGTGTCCATCGCTTCGACCACTGACTCAATGTTTTCGCCCTCGTCTGCCATGCCCATTGCTTCTTGAACCTCTCCCGTTGCAACATCAGCTCTCCCACCTTGCACTTCAGATCGACCAACCTACATCCCGCTCTACTAAGCCTTCTCTACTTGTACTGCTCTCCCCAACTTCCTCTGGTTCTTCATCAACAACCTCTTGCTGCGTCGCATGCCCAGTATTGACTTTCTCAAATGCTTGTGCCAATAACACTAATGGCCATCCTTTCTCAATTGCAATTCTTACGTTTAACTCCAAGATTTGACCTCTCATTTCCATTAACTCCCAAGATCGTGCAATCTATTCTTGACAAACTACTCCATGTAACTTCAGATCATGCAATTCACGGTCCAAAGAGAACATGTGGTACAACCATCTCATAACCGTAGCCCATGAACGCTCCCTGCGCGTGTGATGGCTAGCCTCTACACTTGCGAAATGACTTAGATCTACCCCTTCAACACCCATATGCGGAACTCCTTCTCCATAATATATTTTAAATTGCACTCTATCATCCATACATGTCATGCAAATTCATCGAATTCTTAACATTTGCACAATTTAACTCTACATTGTACGACTAATAATGATCACAAATTTTTAATCGATCTGAGCTTGCAATATTTCAATTCTTACAAATTCTTGAGATCTCGTGATCATTTTCAAATTTCTATGAGAACATAACTAAACTAATGTGTCAGAACCTCTGATTGAGTTATATTTCGGTCCCGACAATTTTAGCCACCCAACTCTACATGACATCTCCGAATTCTCGAGACACAAATAACCGAATTTGGATTCTACATTTCCATTAAATGAAAATTTATCCATGATCTCTAATCAAAAACTATTATTACAATCAAAATTTTAATCCCTACCTCTAGGTCATCCCTACATCAAAAATTAATTACTAACTAAGTCGCATAACTAAACATCTGTCCATACCGACATAACTATAAATTCTTGATTAATTCATCTAACTAAACATCTATTCTTACCGAAATAAATATAAATTTCTAACTAAGTCAACTAGCTAAACAACTTGCATCAGGTTCTCATTCCTAACTAAGTCATCTACCTAAATAACTATTATTACTCTATTTAATCTGATTACTATATTACATATTCAACATTTAAATACTTAAAAAAAATTAGTACCTAACGAAATGCAGATCTTCGAAGTCCCTCTCCCTTTCTCCTCCTCCTCCTTCTCCTTCTCCTTCTCCTTCTCCTTCTCCCTCCCCCTTCTTCTCCTTCTCCTTCTCCTTCTCCTTCTATTTCTCTTTCTCCTTTTTCTGTTTTTTTCGCCTTTGGGTTTGTACAGTGGGCGAGGCCACGCGGCTTTATATAGGCGTTGTCTGTCGCCATTTCAAATGGCGACAGACTCTCTGTCGCCGTTTGAAATGGCGACAGACAGTGTCCGTCGCTATTTAAATAGGCGACAGAGGTGGCGTTGCTCTCTGTCGCCATTTCAAATGGCGACAGAGTCTATCCCCATCTCGAACGGCGACATGTCATGCATCGCCATTTGAAATGGCGACAGACTTTTTGTCGCCATTTGAAATGGCGACAACTGGGTAGTTTTGTAAAAAAAATTTGGCATATTATTTTTGTAAAATAGAATAAAAATAGTATTATTTTAAAAAAAATCGGTAAGAAGCAGGGATCCTAAAGCAAGGGAGATAGGTTTAACCCAATAACTAAAGCAACAATATTACTAACTTGGTATGGTTGCTTATATATGCCTAAAAGCTCTGCAACACATACTGCACACTCAGCAATCAAGGAAGAACCAATTCAACCTATACACACAAAACTACCGCCTACAAGGGTAACACTTCTATCTTAAGCAGACGCGACTCCCACACATGAGTCTCAACTGGCTATTCAAAGCGTAGGTCATTTAACTTCTGGAACACTTCATCGATCTACTCCTTCCTTGAGCTCGATGATTCCCTCCTTCTTGATCTTGAGGTTGACAAATAACACTTGATGCTTTCTTCTATGATGTGGCACGTCAACTACCAAGACAACTCGGATAAGGTTTTTAACTCGATCCGGCAAAGGGAGAGAAAGAAATTCATGAGGAAAAGGAGAAATTTTGATTTGAGGAAAGGAATAGAAGAATAGGATAAGTCTAGAACATATTATTCTTCCAAGTTAATTCTTTTCTTTAGAAAATAATTTTGAAGTTCCTATAGAGACTACCAGACTATCTAGGGTCAAGGCCTACAGTGAGTATGGCTCTGATACCACTTCTGTCGGGACCCGAATATGCAAATCCGGACCCTCTGTGTATACTGCACTAGTCCAGGATCACGCTAGTGCACACAAGCTCAACATAAGTAAATATCACAATCATACATAGCGAAAGCATTAGGAAAGACATCATATGATATATACTACTAATTGAATGACCTTAGGGTCCACTTACATGACTACGTCTCGCAAGGCTGAACAACATATTAAACTGCAGCGAAATGAAAACGTAGACAACCCCTCAAGATACCACGAACAATCGACAAGGCTTGCGCCCTAAACATTCGTCTCCTCTTGGAATCTTTCCTTGACATTGATGTAGACTCTTCAAGCTGGTGAGGTTATTGTTGGCAAGGGTGAGTACTTAAAGCACTCAACAAGTTGTGCATGGAATGCAGTTCTAACATAACTATATGCAAGGCTTATTCCAAAGGATAGGCTATCATGGCTATTTTGCAACAAAGCAGCATTTATGAACAAATACAATAAATAGATTGGAAAGACTGTAAAACAAATAACAATAATAGCTAGATTCAGCATTTCTCAAGTAAACCAAGTTTCTACTCCTAAGTCAAATTCCATCTTCCATATGGCATTCCGCCATCCCAACCAAGTTGTCCATTTAATTAAGTTAACCCTTAACTGTAATTCCCGAGCATTGCTCAATACCGCGAGCACGATTATTCGAATAGTTTTACACTCTGCAAAGGTTATGCACTTTACCCACACGACATGATCGTCTCTTAGTGCCATGCAATTAACACACTTCCTTTGGTGTGTCAGCAGAGAGATCATGACAAAGCCTTTACAAAGCTCGCCTTAACCCGGTACTACCGTGAGGTTTCAACATCAAGGTTAAACCACCACGACAGGGCCCCTCTTGCGCCATGTGAGTTAATCCAGACACCCGGACTCACACCGCCAATGGTAGTACCAAGCTAAAACATTACTAATTAATCAGCTAGGTTGTCCCATTCCAGACATGTGGTTGCATGATTGACTCAGGTCAAAGGCTTGCAAGGTTAAGTCCTTAGAGTGATCAGGGCAAGACATCCACATACCCTCGCCCATTGGGCCCACCTTGGCATACTCGCCTTGTCACTTGCCCCAATCTAAGTTATTATCACCCGATTGTTTACCAAGCACCACATGCCATCAACAATTCAACATCGTTGCGTGACATGACTCGCCACAACAACTCAATCTCATCGTGTGATTCCACATGACACACAAGTTCTTAACATTGTTCCATATTCCATTAATCAAGATTAATTATCAATGATTCTGACACATGTGATGACGTGGCATGGCTAAGCAACTAATACGGACTAATCCTCCAATGTTGATTATAATTATTAACCAACTATATTGAACCAATCTAGGGTGACAATGGATCATGGCATACAATGATAAGGTAGGGTATAGATCAATCTGGTATATTAGCTAAGCCCAATTTAATTTGAAACAATTGTATACTTGAAATAATATGCAATAGGGTAAAACAATATAGCAATTTTATAAACATGGGTTCAACATGATCAAAGCACAACTTGCCTTGGAATAGGTTCTGGCCTTGCTCTGAAACTTGAACTTGAGTTGTTGAATCTTCCTCCGAAGCGTCGCACAATTCAACGTCTACGCGTACCGAAGAAGAAAAACAAATAAATGCCAAAACAGAGAGCAATTGAACTCCAAAAATCAAATAAAATTCACCATTAAATAGATCTCAATTTTACAAATTTTTAGAAATTTGAATCACTCAAATCCGAGTTAAATTGCAAAAGATATAGCCTTTTGAAGTTTGGAATAAATACTGAAATTGCTAAAATCAGAAAATCAGAATTAACAGATTTATTTTTAAACCGAAAATAGAATTATTGCGCAAGCGTGACGTCATGCTGACGTCAGCCCTGGTTCGAACCAATCGGAGACCGACGCGTGTTCCGGTCCATAGACTCGGTCCACAGCGCTACGCCGGACCATGGTGGACTCGGTCCATGGCGCCTCGGGCTCTGCGCCCGACACGCGGCTGCCTGTGATTGGCTGCGGCGATGGCTCCATCCGATGCGCCCAGATCCGATCGTACGGCTACGAGACTAGAGCAACGTGGCGCTCCTTCCACCGCTCATCGCTCATCCAACGGCTCACCTTACCCGTGTAGATTACTGTCGAAGCGATGACGTGGCTCGATCTTGAACGGACGATGCAGATCCAACGGCTCCCGAGCTTCTCGATGCTAACGGCGGCACGGCGACAAGATCCTCACCGGACTTGGGAACGAAGGCCACCGAGACGGCGGAAGAAAGGATCTTGGCGGCGTTTTCACCCTCCACGGGCGCCGAATCGTCGCGGAGATGACTCTGGCGGCCTCGGCAATGGCGGAAACCCAACGGACGGCGACGTTCTCGATCAAAACTTCGCGCGGCGCACCCACGAACTGCGGCGAGTCCGGCGGGTGCTCTTTGACTCCACGGCGCGGCGCTTTAGAGAAAAGATGCGGCAGACGACGTCGAGTCCAAGGCCTACGGGCGGCGGCTTATATAGCGCTCACGGACGCGCAAACGGCGAACTTTAACTCGTGAAGAACTCGGACTCGGCGACGCAACGAAGATTTAACTCCTCTCACCGTCCACGTGTTCGATTGACGGCCGCGATCAACTAGGGTTACGAGGAGGCATGACCACTTTGGACCACATGATCACGATCCCACGGCCAGACGCTCGCGGCCACGCGACACAACGCGGAAAGCACGATCATGATCCAATGGCCATCAACCACCCCTCAGGGACTTGGGCCAAACGGGCCACGCGCTCAAGGCCCACCACGCACAGTACCCGGGCCAAGACCAGTACTGCTCATTGGGATTTTTAAAGAGTTTTGAATTAAAATAATTACAGAAAATAACTTAATTACTTTTTGGCAAACAAATAATCAGGAAAAATCCAAGAAAATTCTCAAAAATACTTTGAGACATCCTGGACTCAAATAAAATATTTTTGGCAAAACTTTATTTTAACTTTGCATAAATTTGAATAGATTTGAACAAAAGGACAATATTCATAATTTAAAATTAATTCAAATAAATCCAGAAAAATCCAAATAAATTCTAGAAAATTATAAATGTACATTTAAGCAATAGAATATTATTTGGGCAAATTTTTGGGATGTTACACCTTGTTATGGAAAGAAACTGCTATTGCAAGGATGGACTGCTTATGTTGTTATTCTAAAGACAGGGATGCACTATCATGGTTCATTTATTATGTTTCTTCTACCATAGCAAGGGTTTCACGTCACCGGACTGGTGCAAAGTTAGGTCTATGTAATGTAATTGTTATGTTATGATCTCTTTGCGACACACTAAGGGAAGTGTGGCAATAGCTAAAGAGATGATTATTTCTTGTGAGTAAAGCTGTACACCTTTGCAGAGTGTAAATCTAATCGATTAGTCACGCCTACGGTCAAAGGCACTTGGTAACGTCATCACATAGCTAGATGTTTTATTATTTTCAAAATGGGATGACTTTCACATGATGTGCATTATTTTGGCAAAGATTGTGGTTATGCCACGGGTTGGAAGGAAATTGGACATCTCGATGCTCACGTCATGGAGGAGTGTAAGTTGTCACTTATATTCTATTGTTACATTTGTATTAGTCAAACTTGCTTTTACAAATTCCGTTTCTAAATTACAACTTGTCTTACAAATGAAATGTTTTTTTATGCAAATTAATCGTAGAAGCTTCTTTCGACATAGCTTTGACATTCTTGCATGTTGCAAATCGACTTTAAGTCTTCTTGTGTGCGAAAATACTTAACCTTGCTATGTTGTTTTAGGTGGATAAGACAACGGTTCAAGAATACATTTCATCACAGGTTGTGGGAATTTCAATAATGCGGTCTTTCTAGGGATTTATGCATTGTCAGTTGCCTGAGGGTTGGATGGGCACACTACAAGACCTTGCTTCTTTTGCCGCTACATATATATATACTCTGAGTTATAAAATACAATGTATAATCAGCTTTCGCTTTAAATAAAATGATGTATAGTTGCAATTCCAATTGTTGTAAATGTGCGTACTAGCCACTGATCATGGGACTAGTACTGTATGCACATGAGATTCTCATTTTCGCATTTTATGAAAAAAATAGGGGTCGTTACACAAGCTACATGTCCTTGTCCGCTTCACCATGACGGCTTCGGCTTCCTTGACTGTTTGGACCTCAACTCCTCCCTGAGCCTAGTCCCGGTACTTCTTGCCATTGTCTACCATATCCATCATCAATGCTTCACGCTCTGGCTCATTGTCTTCCCAGCCACAGTCATCTTCCAGCATCCATTTATCATTTTGGACCTCAGCTCTCCTAGCCTAATCTCGGTCTCCTCTGCCTCACCATGACCTAGCGCTGAAGTCCTGCAACCATCACAGACAAGCAAACCATCACATAGCATCGTTCCAGATAGCATGTTTCAGTAATCTCACAACAACATGCATTTAACATCCCAAATTTTACTTTTATTGGATTTATTGTGCTTTTTCTTTTTATTGAATATTTTGGGATTTTACTTAAATCATTTTGAATTTGTTGAATTAAGCCTTTGTTATCTTTTATTTATTTAGTGAAAAGTAAATAAGTATTAATGATATTTTGTTGGAAATATTTTATTTAAGTCCCTAATGTCTTAAAGTAGTTTTTGGAATTTTTCTGGATTTTTCCTAGTATTTTTTCTATTTTATTCTGCTTAATCTATTTTGCTGATTTGTTTTTATTCAAAAATGCTTTAAAATCTTCTAAATAGTATTTGGACCAAAACCTTGTCGGTCTGGCCCATTTCTCCACACCGCAGCCCAGCCCTCGCCGGCCTATGTGGCCTGCTCTGTCGAAACCATAGGATCGTGACCATCGGATCGAGATCCAATGGCCATGTTTCCTCCGCGTTGCCCACGTGCTCCAAGCCATCGGTGGTTGCCACGTGGACAGCTATGACCGTGACACGTCGACTCGCTGTATCTCAACTGAATCCACCGCTGCCACCGTTTTCGTTTGGTTTTCCGCATCCTAGACGGAACCCGAGGGCCCTATTTATTGCGCCGCCACCACATCTGTGTTGTGCACGTCGAGATGAATCCGTAGCCCCATTGCGCACATCTTGAGCCATCGATGTTTGCCCGCAAGAGCTCACCGAAGTTCATCAAGCCTCCACCGCGGTTTTTCGTCATTTGCTCGCTGTCCATTGAGGTTCCGCCATCTCCAAGGTTGCCATCGTGTTCGCCGTGTTAAGACACGCTGATCCTGACATCCCTTGTCGCTAGAGTTGCCCCAAACGCCGTCTTGGTGGTCTTCGCCCTCAAGTCCGGTAAGAACCTCATCGCGCCGCACCGCCGCGCCATTGCTTCCTTCGCGAGCTTCGTCAACCGTCTGATTGATCGTGCACGGTTCTGATCTCGCCGCGTCAGCGCTGCTGCTTCGTCTACTACAGCCGTTAGATTTTGATCGTGTGGTTCAGATTGCACCGAGTAGAATCACGTGGGGGTAAGTCCCAGCCGTCAGATCTCATCCGCGTGGACCAGATCGCACCGACACCGCAACTAATCGAGTGTCGTCGCGTGTCAGGTGCTGTAGCCGATGCGCCATGCGTCGGGTCCACGGTGGACCGATGCCGAACCATGGACCGAGTCCATCCGCCTACGACGCATGTCACCTCCAGATTGTGCCACATGTCCGCTGACGTCAGCGTGACGTCATATATCGCTTTTTCGTAGAAAAATATTTCGGAAGAAAATCATATTCAGTGCTGACGTCAGCATGACTTCATAAATGCTATTTTTTAGTATAAAAATAATTCGGTTTTTTTCCTAATTTCCTTATTTATCTTTTATTTCAAACTTTGAATAGCTATATCTTTTGCATCCGAGCTCCGATTAGGTGATTTCAGTTTCTAAAAATTTGTAAAATCAAGCTCTATTTAATGGTGAATTTTACTTAATTTTTAGAGTTGATATCGCTCTCTGTTTTTGTTATTTATCGCTTTCTCATTTCGCGTAGACGTCGAGTTGCCCGATGAGTTTGTGGTTGAGGAGCCAGCACCCGAATAAGGTCCAGAGCAGGAGTTGAAGCTATTTGAAGGTAAGTTGTACATTGATCATGTTGAACCCATGTTTAAAATACTATATTGTTTCAACGTATTTCATACTAATTCAATTATTACTTGTTTCAATTATGTTGGATATACTACGTATTGCCCGTATTTCATTTGTCACCCTAGAATGGTTTAATATTAATTGGTAGCTATAATTGCCAATGTGGATAGTTAGAACGCAAGTAGTATGCTAAGCCGTGAAACGAGACATCATTTTATGTGAAAATGGTTAATCTTGTTGAATGATTAGGAACATGTTTATAAATTTGTGTATCGGTGTTGTCACACAATGTTGTTGTTGCTGATGGCACATGGTGCATGGTAAATCAACTGGGGTGGTAAAGTGATTTAGACTTAGGCAAGTGGCATGTATTTGTAGAGGGCCAATGTGGCACTTGGGCGATCACATTTCTTTTTATGATAATTATTGGTTCATAGTTATGATGATTTTTAGTTAGTCTTGCCTTTGTCAATTAAGAATTTAACCTTGCAAGAATTTGAACTGAGTCATTCATACAACCACATGTCTGTTACGGGACAGACCTAGCTGATTAATTTGTTATGTCTAGACTTTGATACTGTCTTGGCAGTGTGGGTTCCGGGTGTACGGGTAGACTCACATGGCGCAAGAAGGGGCCCTAGATGTGGTAACCAGTCCCACCAGTGTTGAAACCTTAGCGGGCAGTACTGGGTTTAGATAGGTATTGGAAAGGCTTTGTTATAATGACTCGCCTTTGTGGTGTATGGTTGTATCTTGTGGGTAAAGTGTATAACTTCTGCAGAGTATAAAACATATTCGAATAGCCGTGCTCACGGAATTGAGCATTGCTCGGTGATTACAGTCAAGGGATAGATTTTATTAAAAGCAAATGTGGGTATGGATGTTGAAATATGGAATAAGGTTATGAGTTGGTTATTGAAAAACAAATGAGAAATGTATTATTGTTAGTATTTGTTTTACCGTCTTTCAATCTATTTATGCTATTCCTTTACAAATGTTGTTTATGCAAATTAACCATGTTAGCCTATCCTTTGTAACAAGCCATGCATATAGTATATTAGACTTGCATTCTGTGCACAACTTGTTGAGTGCTTTATATACTCACCCCCTTGCAACAAAACATCATCAGTTAGAGAAGAAGCAATGCCTGATTTTGAGGAAGAGTATCTCGAAGAGGCAAATAACTAGGGTGCGAACCTTGTCAGTTGCCTGTGACAAATTGAAGGGTTTTCTACGCTTATGTTTATTTCCACTGCTATTTATTTACTTTTCAGTCTCAGCCCCACAAGGCGTACTTATGTAAGGTAGACCATAAGGTCGTCCAATAGTAATATTTAATATTGATGAAGTCGTTATTACGTTACCGTTGAGTATGATTGTGATATTCATCAATGTTGAACCTGTGTGCACTAGCGTGATCCTGGACTAGTGTGGAATACACAGAGGGTTCGGATTTGCATATTCGGATCCTGAAATGCACAAGAAACTAGACAAGTCTTGACTGTGACCACTCAAAGCCACTCTTGGCTGTGACCACTTTAGTCCATGACCACTCTTGTCTATGGCCACTCTTGGCAGTGATCTTCCAAAGCCAAAGATCACTCCTGCCAGTGACCACTCAAAGCCACTTTTGGTTGTGACCAATCTTACAAAGGTCATGACCACTCACTTAGAGATCACGATCGCTTTCATAGTGGTCAAGACCACTCCAGACCATTCCTATAGAGGTCATAACCACTCTTACAAAGAACATGACCACTGTCTTAGAGGTCACGACCACTTCTCTAGTGGTCCTTAGAGGTCAAGATCACTCCCGTAGTGGTCTGGATCACTCCATCAAAGATCACAACCACTTCCCTAGTGGCTCTTAGAGGTCAAGACCACTTCCACAATGATCATGACCACTCCATCAAAGGTTACGACCACTTCTCTAATGGTCCTTAAAGATCAATACCACTCCCGCAGTAGTCACGACCACTCAAAATCATTCCTATTGAGGTCAGGACCACTCCAATAGAGGTCACGACCAATCAAGACCACTCCTCAAGTGGTCACGACCTTTCCCTAAGAGGTCATAAGTGGTCATGACCACTCCCTTAGAGGTCACGACCGCTCTAGGGAACGACAACTCTAGATGTCACAAATGCCACGACCACTCTAGGAAACGATCACCCTAGAGGTCACAAAATCCATAGCCACTCTAGAGGTCACAAAGGCGTCACCACTTTAGGAAACGAACCTAGAGGTTACAAAGGCCATGACCTCTCAAGAGAACAACCACCCTAGAGGTCACAAAGATCACGAACAATCTAGAAAGGACCACCCTAGAGGTCACAAAGGTCATAACCACTCTAGAACACGATCTCTCTAAGAGCATCATGACCACTTAGTGGTGAAGCCACGACCACTCAAGTCAAGGTCATAACCACTCTGGACAAAGTCATGACCACTCTAAGCAAGGTTATGACCACTCAAACCAAATTGCTCATGACAAAGTAAGCTCAAATCAAATTCAAACCTGAGCACAACAGACTCAAACATAGTCAATTAGTCATCACAAATATTGATAGACCACAACATGGTCTCTTAATAAAATGGCATTATCACGTCAGTAAAGTTAGTTTGTCGTCTGGTACCCTTAGGAAATATTACCTCTATCAAAGTTTATAAGCCGTATTTTTTCTTAACATACAGACAAAAAAATATTAAAAGTGACTAGATTATCCATAGTTATTATCACTAAGCACTATTTTTAATACAAGCACGTAGAGAACATGAAGTAAAGATGGATATTTGAAAAAAAATATACACTGTATAAACTTAGATGGAGAAAGTATTTGAAAGACAATAATGAAAAACATAGGAATTAAAAAGAAAAGCAAATGAATAGGAAATAAATATATAGGAGGCAAAATAGATTCGAAACTAGGGCTTGGACTGGATGTTTTTTTGAATTATTTTTTAATAATATTTTTTAATAAAAAATTACAGAAATAATACGTCGAATTAAAGAATTACAAATATGCACTCCTGTCGCCTTTTCAATTGGCGATAGAGAGCTGCGACCGTTGGCGACAACTCTCTGTTGCTGTCTATAACCATTGGCGACAGAGTCTCTGTCGCCATTTGAATTGGTCAAATTGCGACAGTGGTGTATATTTGTAATTTTTAATTTGGCGTATTATTTCTGTAATTTTTCATTAAAAAATATTATTTCAAAAAAATTATTATTATTCCCCTTTGAAATCGATGGATTCGGGGAAACTTTCCTTTGGATTACGGTCTAACTTCCTACGATCCAAACGCATGGATAGCTTTCCTCTCCTTCGGAACTCAGAACATTCACTTTTCCTTTGTCTTTCCCTGGATCCAAACGAGGCCTGGTGATTACACGGGGATGAGTAAAGAGCATGCTTACAATTGTAAAGGCCTATTTGGAAATTGGAATGTACTAGTGGCGGAACTAGGAAATTTGTAATAGGTATGCACATTTGATAGCGGACAGTTGATATATATAGTTTTATAGAATAAATTCACCACATAGGTTAAAAATTACGAATAATACAATACATATAGTTGAAATAAGGTCTTATATGAATAGAAGATTACAAAATATGTAACTTAAAAAAGGAAAGAATATCTCTATTCCTCTTCATGTTGGCGCCCTTACTCTATATTCACAAGTAAGAAATCACAACTTAAATTTCCAACCATCGTATCCCATAAATCCTAAATCAAATTCACAAATTTCCTAAACAGATTCAAACAAGGCAAGCGTCTCCTCAAGTCCTCAGTGTCTCCTCAGTCCTCAGCGTCTCAGACTCTCAAGCCTCAGCGAGTCAGGCAGTCACCGTCTGCGTGTCTCCTCCTCTCCTCGACTCCTCCGGCTAGCGTCAACGCCTCAACGGCGGACGGCCTCGCGGCTCACGTTGGCCAGTCAGCCACATCCCCCACCGCCCGTGCCCGAGCTTCGCCTCCCGCCAACCGCCGGTTGCGCCGCTCGCTCTGTCCCGAATCCCACCTCCTGTAGGTTGCAGCCCGCGTCCCGCAAGTGAAGACGCCTGGCGCCTGCGGTCCTACCGCCTAGCCGTGGAACCGCGGTGCCGCCGCACGCCAATCGCCGCCGCCGCTGCGTCTCCGCCGACTCCTCACCCGCATGGCCACGCTGAGGGTTAGTCGATGTCTTTGTGATCGTGAGTGGTGCGGAGGAAATGGGAATGGGTAGTGCAATGGCCAAATGGGCTTTGAGTCCTTTGTTTGACAAATACACTGTATTAGGCTTTTCAAAAATTTGGGGTGTGCGGTGCATACCCAAGACCCCATCGGTTCCACCTGAAATGCACAAACAGAAAAATGTAGGAGATAAAACAGAGGACTAAGAAAGGATGCAATGTTGGAAAACACACATGAATGTTTGTAGAATGGGTGTTTAGAACATAGTGTTTGGAAGCATGCAATACTGAGCATTTTTTAGGGTATGTTTGTTTCAGCTTTGGATTCTCTAAAAGCTGATTCTGGATTGTGGTTTTTGAGAAGTTGATTCTCCAAAAGCTAGAATCCAAAAGCACATATGAAGTGGATTGTGGATTCTAGTGTATATGAGTGGTGTGGATTGTCAGAATCGGATTCTAGAATCAGGCTGTTTGTTTCTGATTCTGCTTTTGGAACCAGAATCCAGAATCAAAAGCTAAAACAAGAGGCCTTAGTGAACTGTGCATGTTGGATGTATAGAAACTACATAACCACACCGATTGATATGGTAAGCGTGGATCGCCGGTTGTCTGCGTGCGGTGGTGAGTGATATAGCCGCCAGTTGATTAGTAGTGCATATGACTCACATGCGATTATGGATGAAAACGGAACGTTAATGGTCGGTAAATGGTCGTTTTATTTCCGTTTCCACATCTTTTACCGAACTTGAACGGAATCTAAAACCCAGCGGATCACAAAAACGAATAATGATCAAACGGATCAAACGAAAGTGGAAAATTCCACAAAAACGTAATACATGATCACAATATATATGACCACAAAAATAATGTAACTCATTCCATCACAAAGGTGGATACAAGAACAATGTTATGTTCACCGGTATCACTAGAAAGTTTTTTCTCAGGTTTGTCAGTTGAAGGCTCGCTATTTATCCCCCAGATCAAACCATCATATCCTAAGATTATCCTTCTCCATATCATTATCATCGACATCCTCTTGCTCCTCCAACTATAAAAATGTAATGCCCTAAAATTTGCATATTATTGTTCAATATTCATTTATGATTTTCTGAGATTTATCCTGGATTTTCTGGAGTTTATAAATGCCATTTTACTATTTTTTAGATTTATATAATTAATTTATTCATGAAAAATGAAGCCAAAAATATGCTAGAAATAATTTTCCTAGGTTCAAATGTTCCAAAGTATTTTTGAGATTTTTTTTGGAATTTTTGAACTCTATTTGGTATTTTCTATAAAGCCATTTGTATTTCTGAAATTATTTTAATTCGAAAATAAATATAAATTCTCCCTTCTCCTTTTTGGGCTAAATGGGCCAAGTTTCCGACGGAATTTCCCAGTTTGCTTATACAGAATTTCCGATTCCGTTTCTGTTTCTGACGGAAATGGCTCTCCTGTTTCCGTTTCCGACAAAAAATTCCGTTTCCGTACCGACTTTTTCTGTTTCCGTTTCCGAAAAAAGACTTCCGTTTCAGTTTTTCTTCGGAACAGTCGGAAATTCCGTTTCCGTTTTCACCCCTACATGCGATAAATTGTGGGTTATTACCGCTTTGATGAAAAGATAAAATAGGATGCGTATTTATAAGGTAGCTTGCGCTTTCTTGAGTATAGGTTGGATTAGGATCCGAATCATACAAATGCACACAATCGCAAAACTAATCCACACGCCTTAGAATTAGAGAAAAAAGAAACAACTTTCAAATAACAAGACTATATAACCGGAAAAAGAAGATAACATAGTTGTAGTCAAACATTCCAAACTTTGAAATGTCAATATCTTTTTAAATATTTAAACTAGATTCATGAAAATCATATGTGCATATTTTCCTAAAAAAATACTTTCATAATATTATAATTTTAATTTGTGTTATAAATAAATTATAATATAAATCGTGATCAAATCTATGTTTTAGAGATCGTGTAGATGTCGGAAACGATAATTACTTGGGACCAGAAGAAGTATCATTCTAGCTTTTATGTTTTGCTCTAAGTACACGTCATTTTGTGATTTCAAGGTACTTTTTACCATTTTTTTTATATACCCCGTTCCTTAGCTATTTTCAAAGTCATTTGCTACTAGTGCTGGAGCAACACTGCATCAAAAGGCAATAAGTCATCTAATTAAAGAGTAACACATTCAGTCCTTTAAAGATGTGTCTCGGTGAATATGCAAGAATCGAGAATGTTATTTGCTCACGAACCGATTAACTCTTTATCTATAGTAACTTAAAAAGAGAGATTAAAGAAGAATCCGCCAAATTCATGTTCATGTGCCAACCAATTCCACACAGAGGAACGTAAAACTGCAGGCCTCCACCGTCCATTTCTCGGATCCAACGGCACCGGTCGCTCCGCCCAAAATCAGCGGCCGCAAGAAACAAAGAAGCAGCGTGACCACCCATGGCCATGGCGACCCTTCCTTCTTCCCTAGCCTTCCTTCCCACGAAGCTTCGCCGCCCACACCATTTCCCCAAGCACTCACAGCAACCAACACCACCCCCAAGCACCGAACTGCGAGGAAGAAGCAATGGTGCAGCGGCGGCGGGACGCGGAGGTGGAGCTTAACCTGCCTCCGGGGTTCCGGTTCCACCCCACGGACGAGGAGCTGGTGACCATCATCCCCGAGCTCGACCTCTACGGCTTCGACCCTTGGGAACTGCCCGGGAGGACGCTCTTGGAATCGGATTGCAGCGAGATTAATTGCCACCCAAGCGACGCATCGAAGTCGGTTTCAAGCTCAACCGCGCTAGCTCCTCCGAATCCGCATCCATTTCCATCTCCCCACCGTCCTGCCGCTATGGAAAGATCAAACCGAGTAGCACTCTTCGTGTGGATCCCCGCCGCCACCGAGCATAAAAGGGCAGGGGGCTTCGCCATCCATCAAAAATCACATCACATCCACCAAGAATTCCACCATCCCAAGCAAGATCTCCATCGATCGAGATGGCTGGAGGCTTTGGTGAGGACCACGAGCTCATCGACGTCTTCCTCCGCCCCAAGCTCGCCGGACAGCCCCTCGCCGCCGGCCTCATCCACGACGTCGACGTCTACTCCGCCGCCCCCGACCAGGTCGCCGGCCGCACGGCCGCGCCTGGCAGCAAGGTGTACCGGTCGCCTCGTGAGCCTCCTCGCTCGTCGTCGACCACGACTACTGCTGTCCTGTCCGAGTCCTTCTGCTGCAAGAAAACGACGGACGAGGAAGACGGCCATCATCACCGTGCAGAGGCAGAGACTCCACCCTGCAGCAGCGTGCCGCGGCATACGGACGAGGAGGAGGTGAACGAGCTGTTCAAGATGCTCGAGAGGCTCGAGCGTGACGGCGTCCAGATGTCCTCCGAGTTCGACGAATGCTACCTGATGTCCTTTGACGGCGTGGACATGACCGCACTGCAGTACGAGCTCGACAACTTATCTGGAGGCGAGCCGGGTGCCCCACCGCCGTCACCAACCGAGCCTGAGCCGGAGGGGGACGCCGCCATCACCAGTTTGCTGATCCAGGTTTCTGCAAGGTTGCAAGTTGTCCAATCTCTACAAGAGCTGCAACTGCACCAAGAGCTTCAGTAGTATCAGTTAGTATGTCTTTACTGCTACATCTTGCGTTTCTAAACCACGAATGAGTCTTTACCTTTTGTGTCTCTAGTTTCTGCACTTACTTAGGAGGATTTCTAGTGCTCTTAGAATCTCTGTCAGCCATTAATAATTTTGGTAGGGTGTTAGCAGAGTCTCCAACTCGGCAGCGAGCGCACTTAAAGACGTGTCTGAACTAAAGTTCACTATATTCCTTAAACTGAACCTAAACGATGGGTCAAAGTAAATAAAAGGGCTGTTTGAATTAAGTAAAGTAAAGCAGATAATTGAGCAAAGAACTCGTTTCTGCAATTCTAGCACGAGATGGAGCGTAAAACGCACTCGTTGCAAAAAAAAACGCCTGTTTGCTACCCCGTTTGTAGCAGTAAAAGGAATAGAATTGAACGAGTGAATAGTGATGCACGCCAAAGTTGTGCGAGCTACCTTAGATCCTGAGACTCTGCTGTCTGTTCTGTAAAATTAATCTTGGCTGACTTAGATTCTTAAGCATTGGTATGTTCTTAAGTTCTAGTCTGGACTTAGATTCTTAAGCATTGGTATGTTCTTAAGTTCTAGTCTGCAGTTTCCTATGAGAAACATGGGGTCAATGCACTCGTTTGTGTGATGAACTCCTGAGGCTAGCAACTAGTCCTTGCTGTACAGAGTCCATATGTAATAAATACAGATATCAATGGAAATTTTTTTGGCTTGAATTTGGTTAATATTTTGATGTGGTGGTTAGAACAAATCTGAGTGCAGTTGTGCTCGATTTAGAATCTGTGTTATATTGCTATGGTATGGGGAATGGTTTAATTAACTTATCAAAACAGATAGTCACATCAAGATTATTGTGTTCACTGGGAACTCTGAAGATCATAAGGCTAGTGCATCTTTAATAGTTTTGGGTGATCCTTTTGTTTTTGTGACAAGTAGCATAGTTGACAGACTCAATTTATGAGCCTGCCTGCTGCGAAGAGTAAGATAGTTATTTTGATTCACTTTTATCGAGCAGTTTTACAATATGGTGTTTTCATGTTCCGAAGTGAGCCTACAGTTCAGCTGAAGAGATTTATGCATTTTAATTTCTAAATTGCTAGTTAGTTATTATGCATTTTAATCAAGAAACCAGGCGGCAGCTGAAGAGATTTATGCATTTTAATCAAGAAACCAGGCGGCAGCATTGCGCACGGCGACAGGATAAGCGTATGGGATAGCCGGTAGTTGCTAATAAAATTGCTAGTTAGTTATTTCACTTATCTAGTTTGTTGCTTATCAGTATTACTTTAGAAAACGGCAAGAAGTATTTTCCATAAATTACCTTCCGATTAACAAATTCGATAGCTCCGTTCGCTAGTTTTCCGTCGAGTCGCCGCTACAGCCTCAACGTCCACCTTCACTCGCACCGGTCTACAGTGGCGTACTCGTCTTTACAACCAAACGCATAATATAATTTATCACTGTAATTTCAAAATTACTCATACGAATGGGATCTTTGGTGACAAATTAAACTCCGATACACATATTGCAATGCGTATGATAGACTGACATTTTTTTAATTACAAGAGTTTGTAAAAACGTGAAAGAACAAACCATTGGATGGTTCAGTTCTATAATTGTACAAAGATCATGTTAATATTATTGCATTTGTGTTCTGCAAGTCCTTAGGCCTTTTTATACCATTGGTGTAGCTTTTTTTTTTTTTTTGAAAAAGGACCATTTCTTTATGTTGATCGGTTCTGCACCAGTGGTTGAAGTATTTTACCAGTGAAAGAAGTCAGTTGTTGTAGCCTTGTACGGAAACCATCTAGTATGCAAGTGTGTGATGAATAGTTCGAAATTCTCTGGATATGGAATCGATGTTTCATCAGATCTTTCTCACCAATAAACTCTGTATTTTGGTTCCTGAAAAGTTAGTGAACAATATTCACATCATGTTTTAATTAATTAATAATTAATTGACTATGCTTCCGTGGTTAAGTTTATTTCCACTCAAGCGTCGTGGTGTAAGACAAGATGCTCTGTACGTAGGTAAGTTCAATGTTCCAGGTTACAGAATTCAGAGAAGTCCTTTTTGGCTTTTGAGATTATATCCCAGAGATCCCTAAAATCCCACGAGGCTGAAATCTGAAGATTCTGAACTGTTTTTTACATGGAAAACGTTCTGGATTTGTGAAAACTGAAAAGTGAAGACCTGTAGTTAGTCAGAAACATTAGGCCTTGATTTGTCAAAGTGGAAAGGAATATGGCCAGCCTAGGCACCTGCAGGCTGCCCGCTTCCAATGGGGTGGAAAAAAAAAAGCTTATTGGTGGGGCTCGTTGGCTCGAATCAAAATTGCTCCAACTACACTTGTTAATTTGTTAAACATTGAAATGAGTCAATTTCGAATGATGCTCTGACCTGACTCGGCTCGGCTCGTTAGCTCGATTCTAAAAATATTTAGAAACTATAAATAAAATAATATTAAATTAAACTATGTCAATTTTGAAATAAGCTTGAGAAAACAAGAACTTGACTCGATTTCCACCCCTTTGGCGTGCCATCACCGGTGAAGTAGTAGTACGTAAAGTGGCCTTGTCCTTCTCAAGAAAGCTAGTTTGTCGCCATCTGGTACTCTACTTTGGGGTGACTGGTAAACATAAATAGGCAAAATTAATCATGTTAAAATTAGAACTGTTCACTTATTTGACCCTTCTTTTTTTAAAAAAAAAATTAGCTACCTTTCGAAAATAATTGCAAAATGGCCCCCTTCCCACCGCAAAAGGACTAGAGGGCAACAACTGCTCCTTCCATGCTACAGGACTGCAGGATCCGGATTTTCACGCTATCGTGGCATGCCTGAAGTAGAAGTTTGCTAGATATCCATCATCAAACAGAAGGTTTATGTATACTTTACCTTAATAGAGGCGGCCGAAGTAGCAGGAGGAACAACTTTCTGGTCAGAGATCTCATAGACAACCCTAGCAGACCTAAACACAGTGGTGCTCGCCCTACGAGCTATCACAATCCCTCTACTCTTGGAGGCATGCACAATGGTGGGAGGATGTGTCCGAGCATGCTCCAAGTAATCAACTCCTAGACCTTGAGTGAATCTGCTAATCTTGGACTAGTCTAGAATGAGATTGAGCCTCTTCTTGCCTCTAACAAACTTCTCAGGAGTGCTCATAACGTACTGGCACTCCTAGAAGAGAGAAGCATTGGAAGAGCAAGGGGAAGGTGATGATGATGATCCGAAAGAAGAAGAACAAATCTCTCTCTATGCACGACTGTCTCAATCTTGAGGGCCACACAAGAAACGCACTCGGTATCCCTAATCCTAGTGGTTTAGGCCTTTAGCTTCTTCCTAAGCTTAGCATGGACTCTACCCAAATCCCCCTCAACATCTCCAACAAGCTTCTTGTGACTTAGCTAGTATGTCCTTAGCATGTTTGGCACACTTGACATTCAAGACATTATTGTCAAGTTTTAAATTTCTACAGCACACGCATGAGCTGACTGGGTCCTTAAAAGCATGCAATTCAAGTTCAACATTCCTAGCAGCAAGCTTCCTAAGGTGAGTGCTCATGTTATCAATTTCAGCAAGCAATTTAGGGCAGTTGTCACAAGGACTAGTATGTGCATGAAGAAATCTACCATCAATAGTACTGCTAGCATTCTTCCCTTTAAGGACCTCTACTTCGGAAAGCACACAATCATGGTTAATGGCTTCATAACTATGGGTTCCATATTGTTTTGGGTCATCTCATCGTAATTCTTTAACATATTAGTTAAGTGTTACGAGTATCCGTGACTAGCAATACATAAAATTTCCATACAGAAATTTCAACTAGTCCAAAGGTAACACAATACATTTTATTATATTGGAGTTATACATCTCCTTATATGGAACCCATAGTTATGAAGCCATTAAAACATAAAATATTATCTTAGGATCATGAACCTTCAAAAGATATTATATATTGCACAAGTATGATTATGGTAACTCTTTTTCTCTCATTTTAAAATGCCTTTCTTATCTAAACTATCAATCTAATCTCTTTTCTTTAAAAATGATTCCAGATGGACAACCGGACAAACTGGACTAATATTTTAAAAGAATTAGACATGAAAACTATGCACCTGTCTACGACACCAAACAAACCCAGTTAGGCCATGAAGTTTGCTATAAAATCAAAGGACAAGTTAGCACTCAACTAGAAGTTCGACATCATTACACGAAGCATCATGACAATATCAAATTCAATGCTATCCAAGAAACCAGGCGCAAACTCTTACGCCGAGTATGCAAAGTTCATGGCATTAACATGAATGTCCATGTTCATGCGTACAACACTCGCGTAAGACTTCAAGATCCTTCATCGGTGAAAGACCATGTGGAGGTCTATCCTTGTGTGTGATGAGTAATTGATGAGTTTTGAGCTTATGTTGTTTTAAATTGATTTGGATTTGAAGCAATTTGAGTGTTGGTCTACCGGCTTCGGGGCTTTGGCTAGTCGGAGACCAGTCGTCCGACCCCGAGTGGTCGGGGCTGTGGTTGAGTCGGAGACCAATCGTCTGACCCCGAGTGGTCAGATCTTTGGATGGTCGGAGACCAGTCGTCCGACTCCGAGTGGTTGAGTCGGAGACCAGTCGTCCGACTCCGAGTGGTTGAGTCGGAGACCAGTCGTCCGACTCCGAGTGGTTGGTCGGAGACCAGTCGTCCGACTCCGAGTGGTTGGTCGGAGTCCAGTCGTCCGACCCCGAGTGGTCTGGGCTTTGGCTGGTCGGAGACTAGTGATCAGACCTCGAGTGGTCGGGATGGAGACCAGTGGTCAGACCACGTGTGGTCGGGGTTTTGCTGGGCAGCGTAGTGTATATCTGTCTGTTGAGATGGATATGTGTTGTTGGACATTGCTATGTGATGTGGTTTCCTTGTCTATGATGGTTGCAGGACTTTGGAGCTAGGTCATGGTGAGGCGAAGGGGATCAGGACTAGGCTGGGAGAGCTGAGGTCCAGATGATCAAGGTGTCGCCAAAGATGACTAAGGCCAGGGAGTAGCTGCAAACCGAGAAGACAAAGGTATGGATGAGATGCTAACTTGGAGCTGCTCTGATCAAGGAGGACCGTTGGATCGCGGTCAGGAAGATAGAGTAGCGGGTCAAGTTAGTGTGAGTTGAAAAGCGTGCAAACCCGTTGTGTTGTTGGGTTTCGGGTGAGCCCATGCATAGCTGTGTGAGTGGGTAAAATCTCAGCCCTTGATGCAGTGCTCTAGGGTTTAGAGGCTCATCCAAGGGTGGTAGGTGGTCCAAGCCTGCTATACATAGGCGAGGGAGAGGGTATCTCCTGTAGGGGTTGGCAGTGAGGAAAGTGTCGTGAGTAGTTGAGAGTTGTGAGAGTGATGATGTAAGGATCAAATCCTGGCTCTTGGATGTTGGCTTAGGTTTGAAGCGGGACATCCAAAGGTGGGAATTGATCCCAAGTCACTATAAATAGAGGGTAGGGCAGCCTCCCTCGGTGAAGGTTCCGAGGTTTTGCCGCTCATTTGAGTTTTGCCCACTTTGTTGTGAGGCTTTGTAAACCTCCCTTCCGAAATGAAATGTTCTTCATTTATATTCTTGTTTCATTTCCCTTACGTATTTACATTCGCACTTAAATTCATTATCTAAATTCGCATTTACTTACTTGCAATTTACTTTACGTAATTTGGATTTGCCTCATCTCCTTCTACATGCTATTGAGTCTTTGTTGAAATTCATGATTGATGAACTCTTCTCTGGACTTGGTGCTTTCAATCATCTAGGCAATCCTTGCATTCTTGTTGCAAGTTAGTAAATCTGTGTGTTCTTAAAGTGCGTATCGTGTGACTTGCGCTCTTTAGTCTTGATTGGCTTCGGTTCTTGTTGCCAAGGATGAAAGATTCTTTGGATGAATCTTCTATAGATCATATCCCAATCATCTAGGCAATCTACAACCTCTTCTATTCAGTTTGCAAGAAACCAATTTACGTGCCTAGT
Organism: Otatea glauca; assembly: GCA_036346275.1. Lineage (NCBI taxonomy): Eukaryota > Viridiplantae > Streptophyta > Magnoliopsida > Poales > Poaceae > Otatea > Otatea glauca. The sequence continues at coordinate 23,710,929 of CM070724.1, forward strand.
TTTCGATAGTGTTTCTATTTGTTTGAAGGATTGTTTCTTCGTGTACTTGCTATGATTTGTGGAGAGTCATCCAAGGATTTCTGACCATCAACTCCCACCAGCAAGTTAGGGGTGAAGTCTGTGTTCGTGACTCTGTTTTTGGTGTTGCATTTGTTAAACTGAAAAGGACGGAACCTTGGTATTAATTCCTTCGATTGTTGATTGAAATAGGTTCCTGACATCCTTTGGGAGGTGCACACCAATTTTCACTGTTTTTGGATCAGCCGATCAAAAGCTACATCGATTTCTGTTTTTGAGATCGCGCTGATTTACTGTTCACCCGAACACTATTCACCCGAGTACTGTTCATCCGACCACTTCAGTCGGGAGTCTTGCTCATCCGACCAGATCTTTGGTCGAAGTCTGCTTCACTGAACACTATTCATTCCGAGTCTTGTTCATCCGACCTCAGTAGGTCGAAGTACTGCTCATCCGACTGAGATACCCGATCGGTCGGTTTCTTTACGGTCTTTTGGTGGTTTGAATTCTAGGGGAGAGTTTATTGAAAATTTTATTTGGCTCCTATTCACCGCCTCTAGTCGCCTTTTTGATCTTTCAATTGGTATCGAGCAGTTTGCTCTTTCTAGATCTTGACCGGTCTCAAGAGCCATGGCGATGGACAAGTATTCCACCAAACCTCCCATTTTTGCTGGAGTTGATTTTCCGTTTTGGAAATCACGGATGGAGTCATACATCACTGCCCAGGGCTTCCTAATATGGCAGAAGGTGAAACTCCCGTATGAGGTTCCTGCTGATGAAAACGTCACGGCCGAAAATATGGCTGACGTTGAGGCGAACGCTAAAGCAAGGAACATCCTCATACAGGGTCTTAGCCGCAGTGAGTATGATAGGATTTCTCACCTTCGTTCTGCTCATGAAATTTGGGTGACCCTCGATGCTTATCATGAGGGCACTACCCAAATCAAGACGGTTCGACAGGACCAATTCAAGCGTGAGTTCAACAAGTTTGAACAAAGACGGGTGAGAGTCTTGACGAGTGCTTTGGTCGGTTTACGAAGATTTTGAGCGACCTCCGAGCAGTCGGTTGCATATACCCTGACTCGGATAATACTCGACATTTCTTGACCGCACTTGATCTTCGTGTTTGGGAAATGAAAGTGACCACCATCAAGGACACCACCGACCTGTCGACCTTAACTCTTGACGGGCTTTATTCCCGCCTCAAGACTCATGAGATCGATGTCGTCTCGCGGAAGACGAAGTCTCAATCGATGGCTTTGGTCACTGATCCCATTGGATCCTCTCTTTCGATTCTTACATTGGTTTCTCTCTCTCGCCTTTGCGAGCTAGCGATGACCAATCTGAAAAATTTCTAGAAAATGAGCTTGCTCTTCTTGCTCGCAAATTTTCATATGCATACAAGAGAGTGAGAGAGAGGAAGAGAGGTGGGATGATCACTGTTTGAGTGTGGTGGCCCCAACCACATTCGAGCAAACTGTCCCAAGCTGGAGAAAGGCAAAAACGAACAAGGCGGTTCGGGCAAGAACGACTACACCGACAAGAACCGCAACAAGAAGGCCCCAGCTCGTGAGCCGGCGAAGAAGAAGTACCACAACTTTGCCAAGAACAAGAAGCTCTTTCATCGGGTCCTCACCGCGCTAGATGATATCGAGCTCTCCGACTCGGAGACGTGGAGCGACGAAAGCGAGGATGAACCGCAAGTGAAGAAGAGCGGCGATGACTTCTCCGGCATGTGCTTCATGGCAGGCGCCATTGAAGCAAGCAACTCCGAGCTGTACAGCGACTCGGACGAGGTACCCACCTACGACGAATTAAATGCTGCCTTCTGTAAATTAGGCAAGTTTCATGCTAAGGCTAGGTCGAGGTGTTCTGAGTTAGAAAAGGAAGTAGGTACCTTGACTCGGGAGTTAGCTACACTTAGATCTTCTCCCTCCCGAGTCACTGATGACTGTACTTTGTGTGATGCTTTGCTTGTGGAGTTAGAGAACCTAAGGATTATGCATGATAGTGTGTTGTCTGAACTAGATAGTCTTAGGTTGAAGAATGCTAGCAATGAATCTTTTGATACTCATTCTGTAGATGCTAGTTTTCTTCATGCTCACTCTACTCCTTCTTGTGCTAATTGCCCTAAATTGCTTGCCGAAATTGATGCCATGAGCGATCACCTTAGGAAGCTTTCTTCTAGAAACGATGAACTTGAAATGCATGCTTCTAAGGAACCAGTCAGCTCATGTGAGGGCTGTAGGCAACTAAAACTTGACAATGAATCCTTAAATGTCAAGTGTGCTAAACTTGCTAAGGACTTACTAGATAATTCACAAGAAAGTTGCTTGCGATGTTCTGTGATTGAGGGGGACTTGGATAAAATCCATGTCGAGCTTAGGAAGAAATTAGAAGACCAAGCCTATAGAATTAGAAATGCGTCTTGCGTTTCTTGTGAGGCCCTCAAGATTGAGGCAGCCGTCTTTGAGGAGAAAAATGCACGTCTTTGAGAGAGCTCATCTTTCCGGTTCTTCTTCTTCTTCTTCTCCTGTTCTTCTTGTGCTTCTTTCTTTCGAGATTGCGGTATCTTATGAGCACTCTCGAGAAGTTTGTTGGAGGCAAGAAGAAGCTCAATCTTATTCTAGGCCAATCCAAGATTAGTAGATTCAATCAAGGTCTAGAATTTGATCCCTTGGAGCACGCTCGGGCGCATCCTCCCACCATTGTGCGCGCTCCAAGAGTGGTGAGATTGTGGTAGCTCCTGAGTGAGCACCACCAAGTTTAGGTCTCTGGGGTTGTCCATAGGACTTCGACCGAAGGATGTTACTCTGTTGCTTCCGTCTCTAGCAAGGCGAAGTACACATGCACCTTCCGTAAGAAGGATGGTCACCTAGTAGATTTACGCTTGAGCACGCCAAGATCACTCGGCGTGGCGTGTTGTCGCTCTTAGGGGTATTGAGGTTATCCCGGACTTTGAGTGCTCCTAAGGCACACACCGCTTCTAGACGAGTTAGAGAGTCGCTGCTTTTGGGCGGCGTCCAGACTCGGTTTTCATCTTTGGTTCTTGAGTTTTAGTCTTGGAGCTGTTCGTAGTCGGTCTTTCGCCATCCTTTTGATATTCCTCGTTTTTCCATCGAGGTAGATATCAGCGGCGTGAGGAGTTTTCTGTAGGAGATTTAGGAAGCCTCACCGGGTGGCTCGGCTTTTGCACCACGGCATGCCAACCCGTTTGACTCCTAGATCATCTACTAGAGTTGCTACTTGATCTTGTTAGGGTTAAGCGTCGAGAGACACTCGAGTCTAGTCTTCTTCGTGGATCGGTACTGAGGCGTCGTGTGGTTCATATTGGGTTCCCAAGTCTTCACTCTATCCCATCTTGAGTCATCTCTCTCTCTTGTGTCTTGATCGGGTTAAATCGGATGGGAAGGAGATGTTTGGATTGTCGACTCGGTTGTTCTCGTCATATGACCGGAGATTCTCGATGGTTCTCTTCCTAGTCCGAGCCCCCGGTGATGAGTTGATCACTTTCGGGGATGCTTCTTCAGGTAGAGTCATTGCTAAAGGTACCATCTGCATTAACCAAAATTTTAATTCTTAAAGATGTTGCCTTAGTAAGTAAGCTGCAATACAATCTACTCTCTGTTTCTCAGCTTATTGATGACTCTTTCGAGGTAAACTTCAAGAGTAATGCCCAGTAGAATCCTTGATTCATCGGGAGGGTTAGTTTATGGGATTTCTAGATTTGGGAGAGTCTTTCGTGCTGATTTTTCCGCTTCTTCCGAGACTCTCTTCGATGTTTGATTGCTTCGAGTCCCGTGATCTCTCCTTCGGCATAGGAGACTTGGTCACATTGGTTTTGATCATTTGACTCGAGTTAGCGACCACGATCTCATTCGGGTTTGCCCAAACTCAAGATGGTCAAAGACTTAGTTTGCTCTCCTTGCCGACATGGCAAGATGGTTCTTGCTTCTCATCCTCCAAAGGACCGTAGTGATGACTGATGCACCGGGACAGCTTTTACATATGGACCTTTGTTGGTCCAAATAGAGTGCGATCGGCAGGAGGGAAGTGGTATGTTCTTGTCATCGTTGATGATTTTCTAGATTCTCTTGGGTATTCTTCATGGCCTCGAAGGATGAGACTTTTCTCACTTCAGGGTTTGGTCAATGGGTTGTCTATTGAGCTCCCGGTGCATTACGAGCTATCTGCAGTGATAATGGTACGGAGTTCAAGAATTCCTACTTTGAGTGTTTTTGTGTGGAGTCCGGTTTAGAGCATCGCTCTCTTCTCCCTCGCCCCTCGTGAATGGCATAGTGGAAAGGAAGAACAGGACCACGGTTGAGATGGCTAGGACGATGCTAGATGAGTCTGATACTCTTAGGAAGTTTTGGGTGAGGCTATAGCTCTTGCTTACCATGTTTCTAATCGCGTGTTTTGAGAGCACATTTGCATCGCACTTCTTATGAGTTGAGATATGGGCGAAAGCCCGGTGTGTCTCATTTTCGCGTTTTGGTGCAAGTGTTTTATCTTGAAGTCAGTAACCTAGATAAGTTTGAGTCTCGCTCTTGATGGTATCTTTCTAGGTTACTCGTCTTCTTCTCGTAGCTATAAGTGCAGGTGTTGATGCACATAGGATCATAGAGATCGTGATGTGACCTTTGATGAGGCTAGCCCAGAGCTAGACCGATGTTTGAGCTCTTCTTATCCCTCCGAGACCATCTTTGAAGAAGATAAGGATGATGGAGATGATGGTGTTCCACCGATCCAGTCCCTCTTCACCGAGGTGCCTCCTGTTTCCATTTACGCACCTCGGGAGACCAACCCTTGCTTTCGACTCTCCTTGTGAGTGGCTCTGTTCCTACCTCTTCTGCTCAAGAGGTAGAGGCCACTCATTCTGCTGGACCTCCCGTCATATTCGAGACGTCATCCTTCCGATCGGATGATTGGCGATTTGTTCGAGCGTGTCACACGCTCAAGAACGGTCTGTCCTCCTTCGCCTCCACTCTTGCCGTTGCCTCCTTTGAGCCGAAGGATGTTTCTCATGCATTATCCGATGAGTCGTGGATTAATGCTATGCATGAGAACTTGAGAACTTTGAGAGGAACAAGGTATGGCAGCTTATCGAGCCCCCATCTGGTCATAATGTCATTGGAACCAAGTGGGTGTTCAAAAACAAGCAGAGTGAGGATGGGGTTGTAATTAGAAACAAGGCTAGACTAGTTGCACAGGGCTTTTATCGGGTTGAGGGTCTTGACTTTGAGGAGACTTTTGCTCCTGTAGCTAGGCTAGAGGCTATCCGAATCTGCTTGCATTTTCTCGCATCCAAAGGCTTCAGCTTTATCAAATGGATGTCAAGAGTGCATTCCTCAATGGCTATATTGAGGAAGAGGTTTATGTCGAGCAACCTTCGAGTTCGAGAACCCCAAGTTTCCGAGTCATGTATACAAGCTTTCCAAAGCTCAGTATGGACTCAAGCAGCCCCCAGAGCATGGTATGAGAGGCTCAAGTCTTATCTTCTCACCATGACTTTAAAATGGGCATAGTAGACAAAACTCATTCATCGGACACCATGAGTCTCATTTTCTTCTTGTCCGTTTATGTGGATGATATCATTTTGGTGGCTCGTCTCATTCTCTTGTCTCTCGGTTTTCTGATGTGATGAGTACAGAGTTTGAGATGAGTATGATGGGCGAGTTGAGCTACTTTCTTGGCTTCCAAATCAAGCAGACTCGGGAGGGTACTTTCTTGCATTAAGGCAAATATACCCGTGACCTCCTAAGGCGCTTCGACATGTCAGATGGGAAGCCGGTGATGACTCCTATGGCCACCACTGCTGTCCTCGAGCCCGATGAGGATGGTGAGCCTGCTGATCAAAAGGAGTTTCGGAGCATGATCGGCTCCCTCTTGTACCTCACCGCTTGAGGCCGGACATACATTTATTTGTGTGTCCAGTGCGCTCGATTTCAAGCTTCTCCTCGCGCCTCTCACGCCAGCGGTCAAGCGCATCTTGAGTACCTTCGCTACCACCGATTATGGTATTTGGTACTCTTCTTCTTCTTGTCTATCTCTTAGAGCCTTTTCCGATGCCGACTTTGCTGGCTGTAGGTTAGATAGGAAGAGCACTTCTGGCACTTGCCAATTCATTGGCACTTCTCTTGTTTCTTGGTCATCTAGGAAGCGATGCAGGGTTGCATCCACCGAGGCCGAGTATGTTCTTTGCAGACGATTCTTTGTAGCAGTGCTCTGGATGAGATCGACCTTACGAGACTATGGGTTAGAAATAGAGAGTGTGCCACTTTTCTGTGACAACACTTCAGCTATTTGCATTGCTAGAAACCCAGTGCAACATTCTCGGACCAAGCACATTGATATTAGATATCACTTCCTTAGAGACCATGTGGAGAAGGGAGATATCGCGCTCAGATTTGTAGAGTGACCTCCAGTTAGCGATATCTTCACCAAGCCTTTGGATAGTTCCAGGTTTGTTGCCTTGAGGAGTGAGCTTGGAGTCGTGAGCCCATACGGCTTTTCTTGAGGGGGAGCTGGTTTGTATATTATGTACTATATATTTTCTTCCAGCTTTTCTTTTCTGTGTGTCTTTGGGCTTGTTTTCTTAAGTTGAGTTCACTCACTTAGACTTCGGCATGCCTTGCATGGTCCTCTTATCTTGTGCTTTAGGTTGCTATCATGCGTGATTAGTGTTCTCTCTTCTCTCTAGGTTGAGTTCCCTCACGCCTTATAAGTCTAGCGGTTTTTGGGGCCTCCAGGTAGACGAGTGCATGTGCACTCCTTAGTTGGGATCTAGAGTCGCTTTCCTATGTCACTCTGGGAAGATAAGAGCGAGTCCGAGCCATAGTGAATCTCTTCTATCTTATCTATGCTCAATAGCCATCCGGTGTTGCGCTTCTCGACTTCTTCCCTCATTCTGTTTTTCTGGTTATTATTGAGTTCATTCGATTTTTCTTTATGCCTAATCTTGATAATAACTCAACTTTAACCAGATTTGAGCTTAAAAATGATTCATTTGTTGAGGGGGAGTTTGGGAATCTGTTCATGCATTGCATTTAGACAGCATTTTCTGTTCTATGAGCTTTGTCTATTATGCATTTGACTCAATCTTCGTGAAATACATCATGCTATATCTTTCGAAGAAAATCACTAGCTTAGATATGTCCAAGTTCTTTTATCAAGCTAATGTTCATTAAAATCTGAAAAACTTAAAAGCTTTAAATGAAAACTTGATGAAACATGTTGCTTTTACTTACTAAGTTTCTTCTCTAAGAGCTTTTACCATGAATTGTGAAATTTTGGAATTCTCTAGAGTCCCTATAGCAACTTGGGTGAAATTTGCTTGATCCATATTTGAGTCCTTCAGAATTGCTTATATGTGCTAAATTGAAAATTAAAAAAATTGACACTTTTGTGCAAAATTGATTTCAGCACTTTATATTCTCGAGACTGCCTCCCATTGCATTTGGGATGAACTTGGAATATATTGTGTATGACCAAGATCATTCTCTTAAGAGTTACTCTTGAGATGATCGAAAATGGCTTGAGTCAATCAAAAAAATTGCAAATATCAAACACATAAGTGGGTAAAGAATGCAAATTATGTCAAACATTTGCACCCCGCTATGTTTTTCGAAGTCTTAAAGAAAATTTGCATAAATTGAAAAATGGGCTCGAAGGACCTAATATGCACTTCAAAATTCCCAAAGTGTTGAGTAGGTTGAACTCTAGGTTTTCCATTTGATCCCTGAGTGGTTTTGCTTCTAGTTTTGAAACTTTGCTAAGTTTTGCACTTGTCAAATCTTGCTAAAAATGATACATTTTCAAAACTTAGCTTATGAGCAAAATTTGTTATTTGCACTTGGACATGTCTTAGTTTGGTCATAATCTGAGATTAATAAGCTTGGTGTCATATCTTGTCATTATGATCATTTGGATAATCTTTAATGCTCCCTTAGGTTGCATTTCATGCATACATAAAAGAGGGAGAAAATTCTATTTTGATGCCTATATTGCCAAAAGGGGGAGAAAATGTAGAAAAAGGCATCATTTAAAATGTAGAAAAGGGGAGATAAAAATGTGTAAATCTTTGCTATCTCTTATGGATCATAATCACATTTGGCACTTATGATTGGTTTTTAGAGCTTTTGTGGAAACTTGCTCTTTTCATGGTCTTGCTCTAAATTCCTTCTGCTTGGTCATAATTTCATATCTTTTTCTCTGAACCAAGTTTGGCTTTGCAATCAAATTGCTTTCTTCTTCTCTCTTTCAAACTCAAAACTTATGCCTTTTCATGTGTTTGTCAATATACTCATCAAGGGGGATATTGAAAGACCATGTGGATGTCTATCCTTGTGTGTGATGAGTAATTGATGAGTTTTGAGCTTGTGTTGTTTTAAATTGATTTGGATTTGAAGCAATTTGAGTGTTGGACCACCGGCTTCGGGGCTTTGGCTAGTCGGAGACCGGTCGTCCGACCCCGAGTGGTCGGGGCTGTGGTTGAGTCGGAGACCAGTCGTCTGACCCCGAGTGGTCAGATCTTTGGTTGGTCGGAGACCGATCGTCCGACTCAGTGGTTGGTCGGAGACCGCCGTCGTCGACTCGAGTGGTTGAGTCGAGACCGATCGTCCGACTCAGTGGTTGGTCGGAGACCGATCGTCCGACTCCGAGTGGTGGTCTGAGTCGATCGTCCGACCCCGAGTGGTGCAGGCTTTGGTGGTCGGAGACCGGTGATCGACCTCGAGTGGTCGGGATGGAGACCGATGGTCGGACCACGTGTGATCGGGGTTTCTTTGGGCGCGTAGTGTATATCCGTCTGCTGAGATGGATATGTGTTGTTGGACATTGCTATGTGATGTGGTTTCCTTGTCTATGATGGTTGCGGGACTTTGGAGCTAGGTCATGGTGAGGCGAAGGGGATCGGGACTAGGTGGGAGAGCCGAGGTCCGGATGATCAAGGTGTCGCCAAAGATGACTAAGGCCGTGGAGTAGCCGCAAGCCGAGAAGACAAAGGTATGGATGAGATGCTAACTTGGGCTGCTCGATCAAGGAGGACCGTTGGATCGCGGTCGGGAAGATAGAGTAGCAGTCAAGTTAGTGTGAGTTGAAAAGCGTGCAAAACCCGTTGTGTTGTTGGGTTTGGGTGAGCCCATGCATAGCTGTGTGAGTGGGTAAAATCTCACCCTTGATGGAGTGCTCTAGGGTTTAGAGGCTCATCCAAGGGTGGTAGGTGGTCCAAGCCTACTATACATAGGCGGGGAGAGGGTATCTCCTGTAGGGGTTGGCAGTGAGGAAAGTGTCGTGAGTAGTTGAGAGTTGTTGAGAGTGACAGTGTAAGGATCAAATCCTGGCTCTTGGATGTTGGCTTAGGTTTGAAGCAGGACATCCAAAGGTGGGAATTGATCCCAAGTCACTATAAATAGAGGGGTTGGGGCAGCCTCCCCTCGGTGAAGGTTCTGAGGTTTTTGCTGCTCATTTGAGTTTTGCCCACTTTGTTGTGAGGCTTTGTAAACCTCCCTTCCAGAAATGAAATGTTCTTCATTTATATTCTTGTTTCATTTCCCTTACGTATTTACATTACGCACTTAAATTCTGTTATCTAAATTCCGCATTTACTTACTTGCAATTAATTTACATAATTTGGATTTGCCTCATCTCCTTCTACATGCTATTGAGTCTTTGTTGAAATTCATGATTGATGAACTCTTCTCTGGACTTGGTGCTTTCAATCATCTAGGCAATCCTTGCATTCTTGTTGCAAGTTAGTAAATCTGTGTGTTCTTAAAGTGCGTAAACGTGTGACTTGCAGTTCTTTAGTCTAAATTGGCTTCTGGTTCTTGTTGCCAAGGATGAAAGATTGCTGGATGAATCTTCTATAGATCATATCCCAATCATCTAGGCAATCTACAACCTCTTCTATTCAGTTTTGCAAGAAACCAATTTCTGTGTGTTCTTAAAGTGCGTAAACGTGTGCCTAGTTTTCAAATAGTGTTTCTATTTGTTTGAAGGGTTGTTTCTTCGTGTACTTACTTGCTATGATTTGTGGAGAGTCATCCAAGGATTTCTGACCATCAACTCCCACCAGCAAGTTAGGGGTGAAGTCTGTGTTCGTGACTCTGTTTTTGGTGTTGCATTTGTTAAACTGAAAAGGATGGAACCTTGGTATTAATTCCTTCGATTGTTGATTGAAATAGGTTCCTGACATCCTTTGGGAGGTGCACACCAATTTTCACTGTTTTTGGATCTGCCGATCAAAAGTTACATCGATTTCTGTTTTTGAGATCGTGATGATTTTACTATTCACCCAAGCACTGTTCATCCGGCCTCCGCAGGTCGGGCGTACTGTTCATCTGATCGGGGGTACTGTTCATCCGACCACTTCAGGTCGGGAGTACTGTTCATCCGACCAGTGTTGATCGAAGTCTTGTTCACCGAACACTATTCATTCCGAGTCTTGTTCATCCAACCTCGTAGGTCGAAGTCTTGTTCATCCGACCAGAGATACCTGACCAGTGCAGTTTCTTTCTGGTCTTTTGGTGGTTTGAATTCTAGGGGGAGAGTTTATTCGAAAATTTTATTTGGCTCCTATTCACCCCTCTCTAGTCGCCTTTTTCGATCTTTCAATCGGCAACTGGACCAAGACGCCATTGAACTGGCAATCGTTAGGAGTATTTACAACGTTTCTAGCAAGCTGCTGCAAGGAAATTCTCCACTACCTTCTCCACCGATCCGTCATGCATGGGTCATGTATAGCGATTCTGAGCCAGAAGGAACAGAATCCCGTACCTCAGAATCCGAATGGGAACCTTAAACTAGAATAGGAGCTTTTCCTAGTTAGATTGATAATTAGATAGCCTATGCTCCCCATGTATCCTTAAAATATATACACATATATATGTATATAAAAAAATAGACTATATAAGAAAGCACTAGTAGCTAGAAACCCTGCAACCCCTTTATATTAATCAATATCGTATTCGGTGTTTTCATGAGCTTTTGGATGTAAAGTACTCTATATTGTTATTCGGATTACCCTCGCGAATGTAAAACCTCTTGGTTGAAATTCACGATGAGTCAATCCATAAATAATAATAATAATATAAATTAAACTTTTAAGGAACGAAACGTTGCTTTATAAACTAAATAATAACTACCTAATAATCAACCTTGAAGCAATATTTTAATGAACGGATGTTGCCTTATAACCTTAACTGAACTCTCATCAAAATATATCTTACCTTAAATCCTTTCAAATGAATGGCAAAAAGGTTAAAATAATAGACCCTCAACTCTCACCTTTGACCAATACCTGATAACCACTTGCCTGTTCCTTAGCTACCTCCTGTTCATTCACTAAAAATAATAACAGATAATTTTCTAAACTAGACAATCATCGTAGTTTGCATCAACCATGGAAAACACATGACATACTGTAAGGACCCGAATCCACTGATTCGAACCCACTGTGTTTACCGCACTAGTCACAAGATCAACGCTAGTGCACACAGTTTAACATTGGTACATATCACATAATACTCAACAATAATAATAATACTCCATTTATTGATATAGCTAAGTGTATGATCTTATGACCAATTTACATTATTAAGCTACGCAGGGCTAGACTTGAAATATAAACTAAGAAATAAGCAGCAGAAATAGAAGACGTACATGACTCATCAGTTCACCACAGGCAACTGACAAGGCTCGGACCCTAACGACTCGTGTCCTCCTGGAACTCCTCCAACAAAGGTGTGGACTCTTCAACTGTTGATTGTTGTTGTTTGGCAAGGGTGAGTACATAGAGCACTCAACAATTTGTGCACAGAATGCAATCCTATGTAACTATATGCAAGGCTTATTCCAAAGGAAAAGATATTAGGGCTATTTTGCAATAAGTAGCATTTATGAACAAATACAATAAATAGATTGTAAAGGCTGTAAAGCAAATAACAATAATAGATAGATTCAACCTTTCTCAAGTAAACCAAGTTTCCAACCCTAAGTCAAGTTTCAACCTTCCATATGACAATTCCGCCATCCCAACCAGGTTTTCCACTTAATTAAGCTAACCCTTAACTGTAATTCCCGAGCGTTGCTCAATACCGCGAGCACGGCTATCCGAATAGATTCACACTCTGCAGAGGTTATGCACTTTACCCACACGATACAACCATACACCACAAAGGTGAGTGATTATAACAAAGCCTTTACAATGCACTACCTTAACCTGATACTACCCGCTAAGGTTTCAACACTGGTGGGTCTGAAAACCACAACCAAGGCCCCCCTCTTGCGCCTTGTGAATTATTCCATAACTCAGGAACTCACGCTGCCAACGATAGTATCAAACTAAGACATTGCAAATTAATCAGCTAGGCTGTCCCATACCAGACATGTGGTTGTATGATTGACTGAGGACAAAGACTTGTAAGGTTAAGTCCTTAGGATGATCGAAGCAAGACTTCCACATACCCTCTGCCCATCGGGCCCACCTTGGCATACTCGCACCTTGTCACTTGCCCCAATCTAAGTGATTACCACCCACGTTGATTACCAAGCACCACGTGCCATCAACAATTCAACATCGTTGCGTGACATGGCTCGCCACTACAACTTAATCTCATTGTGTGATCTCACATGACACACAAGTTCACATCATTGTTCCATATTCCATTAGTCAAGATTAATCATTGATGATTCATATACATATGATGACATGGCATGGCTAAGCAACTACACGGTCTAACCATACCATGTTGATTTTAGTATTAACCAACTATAGTGAACCAATCTAAGGTGACAATAGATCATGGCATACAAATGACAAGGTAGGGTATAGATCAATTGGTAGATTAACTAGATCCCAATTTAATTTGAAACAATTGTATATTTGAAATACTATGCAATAGAGTAAACCAACATAGCAATTTTACAAACATGGGTTCAACATGATCAAAGCACAACTTGCCTAGGAATAGGTTCTGGTCTTACTGTGGACTTGATCTTGAGTTGTCGGATCTTCCTCCAAAGCGTTGCACAATTCAACGTCTACGCGTACCGAAGGAGAAAAGCAAATAAATATCAAAAAAGAGATCAAATGAACTCCAAAAATCAAATAAAATTCACCATTAAATAGATCTCAATTTTACAAATTTTTATTAATTTGAATCATCCAAATCTGAGTTAAAATGCAAAAGTTATAGCCTTTCAAAGATTGAACTAATTCTAAAAATACAGAAAATAGGAAATCCGATTTTCTGAATTATTTTATCTTGAAAAACCGCATTATTGCGTCGGCGTGATGTCGAGATCGGCTCGGACCAACCAGCGTGTGCCCGTCACCTCGGTCCATGCGCCGGTCCACGGAACCTCCACGGTCCACCGTGAACCCGGTCCATGGCGCCTCGATACTGCGCCGACGCGTGGCGGAGTCATGATTAGGCTGCCGTGCGCACGCGATCTAACCCACATAAAATGGATCGAATGACTCGATTAAGCGCAACGTGGCGACCATCCGAACAATCGATCTAGATCTAGCGGTGCAAGATTGAAGATGAGGTTTACTATTTACTGCGCTCGTGGCTTGATCCGACGCAGCGTTCATAGAAGATCGGACGGTGGCGGCTTCGATCTCGGCGATGGCGGCGGCGGCGTATCTTCATCGGCCTTGAGGACGGCGACCACGAAGCGGCGCGCGGCGGCGGACGGTGACAAAGGATGGCGGAGTCAGCGCCGCGGCTCGGGATCACAGATCCGGAACTAGTTCGGCCCGAATGGCTTGCGGCGGTGATCTCGAACAAGAACCGTGGTGGCACGGAAGACTAAGCTGCGGCGGTCGCGCGGCACTCTGAAGCTCCTCGGCGTCTGCGCTTCAAGGCGCGATCGCGGCAAACAACGGGAACCTCGGGGCAATGTTTGCGCCTTAAATAGCCCCTTTACCGGCCCTAACTAACGCTGAGAGAATCCCGTACGCGGCGGAGTCGTAGTGACGGCAAACTCCGAGTCCGCAACGGAGACGACAGCCATGGATCGTCCGATCCCCATCCAACGGCCACGACCCACTCCCGTCGCGATACGATCCTAACCACTCGCGATGGATGAACATTCGGATCAGATTTAACCCGAAACGGTACAATCTTTCCTACGCCGCACGATCGTGATCCAACGGCCAGCGTCGCTAGGGTTTACCTCGCCTTTCCGCTCGTTCGATCGCGATCCGATGGCTCGCACTGATTCTTCTAGAAACAGGGCGACGAACTGGGCCGCGCACGCACACAGCACTTGGGGCCGGCCCATTACTGTTCACTCGAATTTCTCGGGTTTTACCAATTAAAATAATTACAAAAATTCATTTCATTAGTTTTAGGCAAATAAATTATCAAGAAAAATCCCAGAAAAATCTCAAAAATACTTTGAGACATTCTGAACCCAAATAAAATATTTTTGGCTAAACATTATTTTAACTTTGCATAATTATAATTAGTTTTCACAAAAAGACCAATATACCTAATATAAAAATTAATTCAAATAAATCCAGAAAAATCCAATAAATTCCAGAAAATCATAAAATGCACAAATAACCATAAAATAATATTTAATCAAATTTTGGGATGTTACACATACATAGCAAAGTATTAAATGCGTTCCTTGTGCATTCAACACCGACAAGGCAATCCATTCAACTTTAAACATTTCAATATACAAATATACTTTCTTTCCTAACATATCCCGTACCTCTCCTTAAACTAGCTTATCCTTGCTAATGATCCTTGATGTAAATTAGCTATTCAACTAAATAAGATATGTAGAATACATTAATATCCATTATCTACGTGAAACCCAAATAGAAGTCTTCTCTATTCTTGGCAACAACTTGAAATTTCAAGAAGGAGGTCCAGCAAAGAAACTACACTGAAGATGAAGTAACGAGGAAACAACGAGATCACCTTCTAGGAAATAAATCCCCAAACCCGTCTAGTCCTTGCAAATCTCGAGGACGAGATTTCTGTAAGGCGGGTAGATCTGTAATATCACAAAAAACATAAATAATAAAAATATAAAAATAAAAATTAGAAAATGAAATTGAATAATTTTTTTAATTAAAATTAAGAGAATGAATTAAAATATTATCTTCTATTTCAATATCTTGAAATCCAACCTTAGTAAAAGGATGAGCTGCAAAATAAAGCTTCAAATCAAACAAAATATAAAAATAAATTGGAAATATAAGTTTACTTTGAAATTCCATTTAATCTGAAATTTTCTTGAATTTTTGGTTCTTAATAAATCTTTTATTGTATTGATTTCACTTCTCTTCAAAGCAAAACTCAAAATACAATGATAAATTAAGTTTTAACATTTAATTATATTTAATTATGCTTTTTATGAATTTCTTTGGATTTTATTGTCTTTTCCTGAATTTTCTTGATTTTTTATTCAATGGAGAAATCCTTTTTATATAATCTCAAGTAATAGAGAAAAGAAAAGAATAAAAGCTTATAACAATAAAATAAATAAAAAATTTATTTAATGTCAAGAAAACTCCAGAGACCCAATTGTTAATTTTAAAAGTCATATAAAAGCAATTAAGTATGAAATGAAAGCCCAATTAATGATTGTTGACTAACAACAGTAAGATTGTCAGATTTCAATAAAAATAACCCAGAATTAATTCGACCTGAAAATTTTATATTATCTTCTTACTGGATATATCTATCAGCAATAAAAATATCATGAAATAATAAATAAATTTATTGAATTAAAAATTCAAAAACAAAAAAGATGAAAATCGGAGAATACCAATGTTAGAATTTTTATTAATTAAATATAATATATATGGAGCTTAAAATTTTAAAGGAGACTAATATGGCCATAAGGAACCTTTATAAAAAGTTTCATAAATATGTGATAAGTGATACACCTAGAAAATTTAAAAACAGAAAATTGAAATCTGTGCACACTGCATTGTCAGAATTTTTATAAATTTTAGAGACGTCATCTCAGCTTTAAATTTTGATAGAATAGTCTAACATATCCAAAGGATATGCAGTAAAATGATCATTAAATTACCGACTTGATAGCTAACTAATCCATTAAACCTAAAACCGGCTCAGCTTGCTGTCCCAAATCCAATTCGCGCTTCCTATCATTGGCGAGTGGGGTCGATGCACTGTGGAGGCCCATTTGCCAGCGAGGGCTCCTTTCTTCTTCTTCCTCCGATCGCAGAAGCCCCGAAGCAGAGGCGCCATTGCTGTAGCTAGCGTGAGCCCTGACATATTGCGCCACCTAACGTCCTTGCAGCAGAATCGCCATGCCACGCTTTAGCCCCTCCGCAATTCGCGCCGCTTCGCCCATGCGAGCGCACAAGAACTCGTCGAGTTCACCCAGGGCCGGGATTACCTCCACCCCGATCCTTGCCTATAAATAGTGCCCAGGACTTGCTTTGAGGTTGCGCAATCTCTCTTCCACTTCCCCTCTGCTAATCCCAGCAGAAAGCTTCAAATTCCTACTGATTTCCACCATTGCCAATAAAACCCGAGCTCGGGCAAAAGCAAAATTGCGATAGAATACCAAGCCCTATCCAAATTAACTCACACCGCAATATCAACAAGCCACAAGGACCAAAAGCCCTAAAAAATTTCAAGATCCCTCACTTGGATCCTCACCGCCATGACACTCATCTTCCCCAAAGCCGGATGTCGTTGGCGAAATGATTCGGTAAGTTTCTGACTGAAGTAACCATGAAAATGGAATTTCTCGTATCCCTTGGAGCCTAAATTGCTACCGACTCAAACCGAAATGCATTCGTCTTCTTCTCCGGCGAGTCGCCATTTCCGCCGCTACTAGCCCTCGGTAGCGCATTGCTCTAGCCATCGCCGGCCGAGACCGAGGCCCTCCCTGGGTTTGTGACACCTCACTCCTTCTCTATGCGCCATCATCCGGCAAGTTCCGGCCGCCGTTCGCCGGCGCCAACGCGCCCTGTCTCCCCTCTGTTTTTCCCTCACCCGACAATTGGGTCCCCCGTGTCAGCCACTCTGTCTCTCAACCGCTCTCTCTCACTGACTGGAGGTCCCACACGTAAGTAAGCTGTGTTTAAATAAAACCGTGAAATGAAAAGACGTTTCCTAAAGATGAAAG
Source organism: Otatea glauca (assembly GCA_036346275.1). Lineage (NCBI taxonomy): Eukaryota > Viridiplantae > Streptophyta > Magnoliopsida > Poales > Poaceae > Otatea > Otatea glauca. The sequence continues at coordinate 23,728,080 of CM070724.1, forward strand.
CGTATTTTGCCTTTTAAGTGTATTTTTAAACCGAATGACATTCAAACATTAGTATCTTTTGCATTGTTAATCCGAATAAGATGAAATAAATTTCTATATTAATATAAAATCAATTAGGTTTATAATATGCAAAAATATTTTGAAAATTGGCTCCTTGAATTTCTGAAATTCAAATTTGTAGAAAAGGCTTAAAAATATGCTATACATAAAAATTTTGCAAACAAACTCAGAATTGAGTGAAACCAATTTTGATGAAATCCTTATACTTCCAGAAACCCAAATATATAAAAATATTTGAATTTCATCTTTTTTTGGACCATTTTCTAATAAAGGTTAATTGCAATACTATAAATATTCAAAAATACATAGTTTATGCAAAAGAAATCCAAAATGAGTAGAATTGATTTCTAGATGCTATTATGACAGTAGATTACCTGAGTATGCTAAAATACTTAAGAAACAATCTTGAGTTGAATTGTTTCATGAATAAGAATGAGACCCTAGTGTACAAGATATATATATATATAGGAAAATGATTCCATACTCCTAGGTGTACGTACTCCCACCTCTAGTATACCGTTTAAATGATGTTGTTATACCTCTTTATCCTTTTGAGTATACTCTAATACTGATTATAAGATACTCCAAAGTGAGTTCCATGAAAAATTTCATTAAAGTCCACCATTTCTAGCATAATTTGTTTATATATTCGTTTTACATATGGAAAGGGTATGCAGCAAAAAAATAAAGTGCTCTGATGAAAGTTTTTCAACCATGTCGCATTGGAGTATATTAGAATTATTATTGGAGTATACCGAAAGTGATAAATGTGTATAAAGCGTTCATTTAAGTGGTATATTATATGTGGGAGTATATACTCCTGGGAGTACAGAAAAGGCTTATATATATGCATGTATAGTGAGTAACTAGCAGTAATATCTATATACATGTATAAATGCAGAATGACCATGAAGCTGACTTGTTACTACTGAAATATTTTGAATATAGCAACAATAGTTTGCATATGCAAAAACTTAATTGGCATGAAAACCATAAGCTTCATCTCTGTAAAAGAATATATATGTATGTATACTTAAAGTTAGGATTCATGAAAAACTAAATCTGAAATATTTTATAAAAGTCAGAACCTTGTTATACCACCAGAATCATTATAACAAATCATAGTTTATACCTAGATGAAATATGCATTCATATGGTATATGTAATTGAGAATAAAAAATATAGGTATAACACCTCATCAATGAAGTATCAGATTAGGCAGAGCTAATCTTAGCATATTCTTATCTGGACTATTTGACGAAGGACGAACTACCCGAAGACCAGTGTAGGCCGAACGAATAATGCGCCGAAGCAAGAGCTATGTGGTGATCAGGGAAGAACTCTATCGCAAGAGCTCCTCTAGTGTACTACGACGGTGCATATCAGAACAAGAAGGAAGAGATCTTCTCAAGGAAATCCACTCGGGAGTTTGTGGGAATCACGCAACATCATCAACCCTAGTTGGCAAGGCTTATTGTTAGGGATTTTTCTGGCCGACTACTATCACTGATGCAGAGGACATCGTCCGGACATGCGAAGGATGTCAGTTCTTTGCGCGACAGATGAACAAACCGGCACAGGAACTACAGACCATCCCCATCACCTGGCCGTTTGCGGTCTGGGGGCTCGACATAGTGGGACCTTTGAAGAAGGCTCAAGGCAGTTATACTCATCTCTTCGTGGCCGTCGATAAATTCACCAAATGGATTGAGGCCAAGCCAGTTGCCACAATCACATGAAATCGTGGTTAGATTCGGTGTACCAAACCGAATCATCACGGATAATGGCACCCAATTCAGAGGTGGCATATTTTAAGACTGGTGCGGCGAACTTGGCATAAATGCTTCGCGTCGGTAGCACACCCCCGAAGTAATGGGCAGGTCGAGCGAGCCAGTGGCATGGTATTGCAAGGCCTAAAGGTGAGGATTTTCGAACGTCTCAAACCCTACGCCACTCGGTGGGTCAAAGAATTGCCTTCGGTACTCTGGGGGCTGCGAACCACCCCCAGCAGAGCAACCGGGCAGTCACCCTTCTTCCTGGTGTATGGTTCAGAGGCGGTCCTCCCCACCGAGTTAGAATTCGGATCCCCGCGGGTTCGGAGCTATGAAGAAGTCGCTTCGGAGGAGAGCCGGCTAGAAGACCTTGATCGACTAGAAGAAGCCAGGGACGTTGCAACAATTCAGTCGGCAAAGTATCTTCAGGGCTTACGTCGCTATCACAGATGCAATGTAAGGAGCCGCGCATTCTCCAAAGGAGATCTGGTCCTCAGAAAGAATCAGAAGTGCGAGCATAAGCTCTCCCCAAGCTATGAAGGCCCTTACGTCATGGATGAGGTGATACGCCCTGGGGCTTATAAGCTAAAGCGTGAAGACGGCACAACTATCAGCAACACCTGGAACATAGAACAGCTACGTCATTTTTTCGCTTGAACTTTGTAATTCAATTGTTTCTTTATGAATAAAATGTTTGCTCTTGAAGTTGTTCTCGTATAATCTTCTCGAAAATTATGCGTCTGAGTGCTTCGCCCCTACAAAGTTTAAGACTCTGGGACATGCGTCATGAACCATGCCTCAGAGCCTAGGGGCTGGACTAGTCGGACATGATACGTCAAAAACCACTCAGATGGACTCATTAAGCATAACAGCATTTTTAAAGAAGACTTGCAGGACCAAAGAAACATTTTTATACATTTGATTCATAGGTCCAAAGTTTCTACAACAGCCGAAGAGGTATCCTTGACTTCCTCCCAGAGCTCGGTGGCCCGATCTTCATCTACATTGCAGGCGTAGCCATCCTTAATGGCTTCAAGATCCACTCGGGGATAGAGCGACTTGGTGATCGCCAAAGCCTGGCTAGCACCATTGGTCGCTGTCTCCTTCAAGAGTCTCTTGAGTGCCTCAGGGGCTTCCTCCAATTGAGAGATGACCTGGTCCCTGCTGAGTGGCCTCTCGCCTCCGGGATGAAGCGAACTCAACAATGGCTCGGAGGCTTCACGAAGTTTAGCGCAAGACGTCTCAAGGGCTTCGACTTTTTTGCTATAAGCGGCATATTGTGCCCGCGTCTTGAACTTATAGTTTGCAAGCAAGACAGGTTATTAAGAAGTACCAAGAGGACGATGGAGGCAAGGGAGGGCCAAGCTGCTGAACGTACCTTCTAGCTCTTTCTCTAACTTCAATTTGGAGGCCTCCGAGACCTTGAGTTGTTATTGAAGCCTGCAATGATGGAATCCCGGTGACACGAGATAAGGAAATCAAAAGATTGGACGACTAAAACAATAGCAAGGGTGGTCGAAATATTTTACCTCGAAGGAGCCAACGACGTCTAACATCTCCAGCCGCAGAGATTTCTGCTCTTCCCGCAACGCCTGGACCTCTGACCGAAGAGCTCACAGCTCGGCTTCATGTCCAGCCTTGATCTGCTCCAACATGGCCAGATATTCCTGGCGTGTCCGGACCTCAGGGAGCATCTTATGGAGGAACTCAGACTTCTTTTCAGAGCGCTCCCCTAATTTCTGTAACCATCACAGGAAAAGGTGACTACAAGCTAACCGGCACAAGCAAGAAGACGACGAGAGTAGAAATTTTTTTACCCGGGCCAGGCGAGCACAAGTGGTGGCATGACTGTAAAAGTCATTCCTTTCTCTCTCCTCCTCCGAGTCGTTCAGGAGCTTCAAGCCGTCCTCCTCATCAACCCACGTGGTTTGCATTATGAGTTGAGGGTGAGCGGGAGTCGGCGGAACTCGGGAGATTTCTTCAACCTCGGGGATGGACGAGAGATGGGCTCTTGAGCGGCAGGACCCGACGCCGAAGCATGGGGTGTCGGCGAAGGCAGCTGGGGCTCGGTGGGTGCTCTTGTGTCCACAGGCGAGGCCTCCTCAACCAAGACACGAACGTCCTGGGGTTCAGTTTCTTTAGGGGCCCCGGACAGCGTCTCGATAGGAACATCGTACGAAGGATTCCTACAAGAAGAACGATCAGTAGATGAGCCAGCAAAATGCGTCGAATAAGAGTCGATAGGGCATCAAACCTGTCGGACTTCATCATTCTCATTGGTGGCTTCTTTCGGGAGGCAGAGCCACTCTTGGAGGGACCACTCGGGGCGCTGTCGGCTGGAACCCTGGGCACCTCCCGACTGCCCGAGTCTCTCAGAATTGGACTCGGTTGCACCACGGGCTCATGGGGGAGGGGAGCCGAAGGCACCAGGGCTCGTCCTGACGGTTCCTGGATCTTAGGACCACCAGTCGGGTGCCGGGGATGCACAGGGTCCTTGGCAACCGCTTTCTTCCCCTTATTGGCGGTGGGGTCTCCGGCCGAAGAGCTCGCAGGACGTTTAAATGGAGCGCTCTTATGAACGGGCATCTCAGGGAGAGGCGCATCGCTAAAGAAAGCCAACCGATCCTGAAAAAGTGCATTATACTGTTAAAAGACATTCAAAGACAAATGCAGAAGTCTATCGGCAAAACTCGCTTACCTCAGGAGGAGGGTGTGATGCGGTGAAGGATTTCGGGCATCTAATGGTGGATATCTCCACGCTAGGGATGAAGAAGTCGCCTACCCGGGCAAATACCTGCTCCTTCGATAATGTTTCGGGCAGTTCCCGGGTCGGATCGTCCTTTCCTTCAAATGCGTATCCCAGATGGACTCGCTCCTTCAGAGGCTGTATCCGGCGAGCAACAAAATGAAGAGCCAGACCAACTCCCGTGAGACCATCTTCCTTCAATTGCTCAATCAGCGCCAAGAGATCATGCACCTAGTCCATAACCGCAGCATTGGGACTAGATACCCAAGAAAGGGACACCTGAGTCCGACGCCCGACAAAGGAGGGAAAAGCAGGATTGGGATTGGCACAGTAGAATCACTCCTGGTGCCAGCCTTTATTGGAAGTTTTGAAGGGAATGGCGAAGTAGTTTTTTTCAATCCCTCCCGCAACTGAAACTCGGCTCCCCCAATTACCTTGGGGTCGCTTTTTGAGGGATATGGTTTCAAAAGGTAGAAATGGCAGAAAAGATCGAAATGGGGGTAGATGCCCAAGAAAGCCTCACAGAGATGAACATAGAGAGAAATCTGCAGGATGGAATTGGGATTCAAATTCACCAATTCAATGTCGTAAAAGAAGAGAAGACCGCGAAGGAAGGCGCAGGCAGGAAGGCCCAGCCCGCGTTGGAAGAAGGATTCAAATACTACAATCTCCTCGGAACGGGGGGTTGGGATGGATTCACCTGCGGCCGACCGCGCAGAGATCAAAGTCAGGGTAGGAAGAACCCGGTCGTCCACCATGGCTTGCAACCGCTCCTCCGTCGTGATCGAGGTAGTCCAATCTTGGCGCAAAGGCTGTGGGGAAGTATTCTTGGAAGATTGAGAAGACATTTTGGGAGGAAAAGATCAACGGTGGCGCAAGGATGCGATCGCAATAGCAGTTAACCCTAGTGGCGGAGAAGGCAGAGAGACAAAGGAAGCAGAAGAGGCATGAGTGTGTGATGGGGAAAATGAACCATCGGCTCAGTCTTAAAGGGTGGAAAATCAGGTTTTCACCAAGACGGCGGGAAAAAGATTGCGGAACCCCTAGCTCTACTCTATGCTTCATAATGATTTGCTAGCCCGACGTCCTGACATATGGGGACAGTCGTGGTTTGACCAAGTCATACTTGGGACACGTTGCTCCCCACGATGGGAAGTTTAATCACTTACCGTGCTAAGCGGGACATGGATATCCTCCAGTTTGGATTAAAAAATATCTTCTTGTGATATACCCCACGCTGGTTCGCTAGGTGGTTACCGCATGACGGAATCATATATCACGAGTTGAGCCTAAATGGGCACGAATCCAATGGTATGCCCCATGAGGGTCAAAAAGCTGTGCGTCATAATAAACGAGTACGGATACCGTTCGGATAAACCTCGATGTGTTCCAAGTCGGACCAGTGCCATATCCTACATCAGTCGGGTATGGGCATCACACGGCCATGAGCCAAGAAAACCTTGATATGCTCCAAGTTGAGCCTAAGCTATATCCTATAGCAGTCGGATACAGGTATCACTCGGCCATGAGCTGAGAAAATCCCGATACGCTCCAAGTCGAGCCTAAGCTATATCCTATGGCAATTGGATATGGGTATCACTCGGTCACGAGCCAAGAAAATTTTGATATGTCCCATGACGGACCAGAGCTGTATCCTACACCAGTCGGATATGGGTATCACTTGGCCATGAGCCAAGGAAATCCAGATACGCTCCAAGCCGAGCCTAAGCTATATCCTCACGGCCGGATATGGGTATCACTCGGCCAAGAGCCGCGCAAATCCTAATATGTCCCAAGTCGGACCTAAGATTTATCCTACGACTGTTGGGTGCGAACATCGCTCGACCAAGGAACCATGCGAGCTTCGATATGCCCCAAGCTGGGTTCAAGCTAAGTCTAAACGATAATCATGGAAAAATGCTTGGTAAAGGTACTTCTTTATTATATATATTCCCCAAGCATTGTGCCTGGGAAAATATTACATTTACAGGGTCTTACACCTCTCCGCGGCGCACGCGACCGTGCGCTTCTACGAGGGCTTCCCTAGCCCTATAAAGAGTGGGGAAGATCTCGAGGAGGGTGTCAACGGCGACGCGGTCGAGGGCGGTGGCTTTATCTTCCGCCCACTCCACCATGGCAAGGTCGAAAAGGGTCCACTCCTCAGCAAGATCGTAGTCCTGGCTGGCCATGAAGATTCCTCGGAAAAAAGGTGGAGCTTAGAACAAAAAGATGGAGGATTAAGCGCGAAGGAATGCATTCTACAAGCGCTGGTTCAACTTTTATAGCCAATACGATAAGGATGAAGTAAATGCATCAGAAGCCGAGGAGACTTGGAGTTAATATAGTTTCAGAAGCCAAAGAGGTTTTCGAAAATTGGGTTGACATAGAAAGCCAAACAACCTCGAAGACTATCCAGTATCGATCCACGAAGAGGAAGGATATTAAGGTCTCGCTTTGAGCGGGAAGGAGTATCTAATCCTCATATGAGATATGGGTCATAGCCACGAAGCTACTCGCAATAAACTTGTCAGACAGAAGAGTGTAATCAGTCGAAGCAAGAAATCAAAGGTTATATTCGAGTCCTTCATAATCCCCTTCTTTGCAAGAAGAAGCATTGGATCAAAGAAAAGACTAGTCAGAGGTTTATGCTAGAAGCCGAAAGCACGGATCCAAGTTAAATCCCAGATAAAGATATAGCAACCGGATCATGAATCACTCGGGGGCTACTGTGGAATATATGAAACCAGGTGTCTTCATAACCGGCCCAGCATCGCCTGAGAGGAAGACAGGGCCGAGAGGAATGCCCAAAGGATAAGCTCCATGCCAAGCCTTGCTGCCGTGCATCCTATAGACAGTTGAACACGTATCTAGATATAACAGATATAGTTGTAATCCGAGTTGTTAACAGGGAAGATAAAGATGTAAACTCTATCCTCAGAATCGACTAGAATCTTGTAACCGATCGAATCCCTTAGACCGACCAGGACTCAGAAACCGCCCCACCCCACTATATAAGGGAGAAGGCGGGCAACAACAGGGAAAAGACAACACACATCGAGCAATCGCCTCATAGAGCTCACGAGCAATCTTAGATCCAAGAGATCCATATAATCCTAGAACACAGGATTAGGGTATTACCTCCACCGTCGAGGGCCTGAACCTGTCTAAACCCTTGTCTTGTGTGACCTTCGAGTTTGAGATCTAGCTCCTGCCCCATAAATTTATTGCCGACTACCAAAGTCGACAGTTGGCGCGCCAGGTAGGGGGAAGTGCTATAATCTTTTCCTACAGACTCGATGGCAGCAACTAGCCCTCGGTAGCGCACTGCTCTAGCCATCGCCAGCCGAGACCGAGGCCCTCCCTGGGTTTGTGACACCTCACTCCTTCTCTATGCACTGTCGTCCGGCCGGTTCCGGCCGCCGTTCGCCAGCGCCACCGCGCCCTGTCTCCCCTCTGTTTTTCCCTCACCGCCAACTGGGTCCCCGTGTATGCGCCACTGCCTCTCAACCTCTCTCTCTCTCACTGACTAGAGGACCCGCATGTAAGTAAGCTGTGTTTAAATAAAACCGTGAAATGAAAAGACGTTTCCTAAAGATGAAAGTGTATTTTGCCTTTTAAGTGTATTTTTAAACGGAATGACATTCAAACATTACTATCTTTTGCATTGTTAATCCAAATAAGATGAAATAAATTTATATATTAATATAAAATCAATTAAGTTTATAATATGCAAAAATATTTTGAAAATTGGCTCCATGAATTTCTGAAATTGAAATTTGTAGAAAAGGCTCAAAAATATGCTATACAAAAAATTTTTGCAAATAAACTCGGAATTGAGTGCAACCAATTTTTATGAAATCCTTATACTTCAGAAAACCCAAATATATAAAAATATTTGAATTTCATCTTTGTTTGGACCATTTTCTTATAAAGGTTAATTGCAATACTATAAATATTCAAAAATACATAGTTCATGCAAAAGAAATTCAAAATTAGTAGAATTGATTTCTAGATGCTATTATGACAGTAGATTACCTGAGTATGCTAAAATACTTAAGAAATAATCTTGAGTTGAATTGTTACACGAATAAGAATGAGACCCTAGTGTACAAGATATATATATATATATATATATATATATATATATATATATATAGTGAGTAACTAGCAGTAATATCTATATACATGTATAAATGCAGAATGACCATGAAGCTGACTTGTTACTACTGAAATATTTTGAATATAGCAACGATAGTTTGCATATGCAAAAACTTAATTGGCATGAAAACCATAAGCTTCATCTCTGTAAAAGAATATATATGTATGTATACATATCGTGAACTTAAAGTTAGGATTCATGAAAGACTAAATCTGAAATATTTTATAAAAATTAGAACCTTGTTATACCACCAGAATCATTATAACAAATCATAGTTTATACGTAGCCGAAATATGCATTCATATGGTATATGTAATTGAGAATAAAAAATATTGGTATAACACCTCATAAATTAAGTATCAGATTAGGCAGAGCTAATCTTAGCATATTCTTAAAGATAAGACCATGATAATCAAAAAATAGAACTAATTTGAATTTAGTTTATAAAAGACTTTAATCTTCATATGCTTGTAAACTATCACGGCTAAAAGAAAAATAATGCAAAACCAGTTTTAAAACACTTCTAGGATTACCCTACTAATGCCAAAAAAATGAGTAAATAATCATGTATGGTGTAGTCGCAAACTTAAAACGAAATCCGATTCTTTATAACGTCAACTTTATGACAATTTATATCTTTTCGGCAGCTCGCAAAATATCTTGCCTAAATGCAAATTTTGTGAAGATCAGCCTAGAAATGCTATTTAGGATATGGACTACCATAACCTGCAAAAAATATTCTTATTACAACTTGCTTTTCACCTAAATCCTGTTAGTGCAATAACCTTAAGTGTTATGGTCATCGGAAACACATTATAAGAATAATTAAGCATGAGAAACCTTTAGCTAAAATGCTCGTGTCGAAAGAATCAATGTGGAACCATATAAATGCAGCCAGTAGCCTTATTTTGTAGATTCTAGCATGTATAAATCACCTTGCGTGCAGAACACATAGGGTTAAGTACTAACCATACACTACACCTTACTAATCTGATTCATTATAACGAAAACCTTAATACCATATAAGCTATTTAAGTAATCAATAAAACATCTTGTCTAAATCCTGAAATTTATAAAATTAGCTTAGAAATACTCCCCAAAATAAAGACAATCCTATTCTGAAGAAATAATCTCATTTCATCGTGCTCTGCATATAAATCCTGTCAACAAAATAATCAAGTATTATGATCTCTGAAATCCGTAATACGAGTAACGAACTTAATAATAAAATAAGAAATCAATACTTAAGATATTTGTATCACCAGAACCTTCTTAAAAACCATGAATATATAACCAGTAGCCTAACTTAACAGATCCAACATATTCAAAACGAATTCTTACGCAAAGTCAGTTAAGGATTAAGTACTATTCGTACATAACATATAACGTGATAACTAATGTTTTAATTCTATTATTCCAAATAATTTTAGCATATAGAATTCGAAACTATAAATATGAAAATACATAATTTTAGCCTCTTGAATTCGCAAGACAAGGATAGATAATATATAAAAGAAACCATGTCATCGCTTAACCGAAAGCTGCTAGTATATATATATAAATATGATTCGACTAAAAATACGAGAACGTGAAATCATTCAACCCAAACCTAAAACACGCCTGCGTTCTATAGCAAGTCTTTATTTGATATGTTGTTTGTCTTCTTTTTGCCCTTATTAAAGTTGGTTATTTGCTATATTTTCGTTGAACAACATGTAGAACTTGACGTCACTAACTCCGTCGTCGACAACGCCGGTTGCGACCACGACTTCGTCGTAAATAACAATTAAGCATGGCAAGCACCCCTTTGATCATATTGATCCCAGTATTTAATCTTCATTTTGTTTATCAAATTGTTTCATGCATGCACTTATTTTCTATAAATTCGCTAATTTGTGGTACTGGTAGATATACCTGTTATTTCATGGAACTTCCTCGATAAGTATGGACATGTGAACCTTGATAACCATAGAATAGGGCTAGACAATACATAATATCAACATGGGTATAAGCGATTACATATTAGCCAAGCATAACCATGCTTAACAATAGGGATTGGGACAACCAGATTAACTGCTTCTTGGAGATTTGAAAATGTTGGATATGACACTGATGGTCAATGGTATTTTGATTAAAAACCCAAAATAAAACTATGGTTTTGATGTGGGCAATTATTGGCAATAGCCAGTTGTACAGATGGATTTGCACGTAGTGTAGGGGGAGATTATTGCCCGTGTCGGATTAAGAACTGAACTATGGGTTGTTTTCACGCCAAAAAAATCGTACAACCATGAGTGCTGGTATGGGACAGCCTTAACCTATTAAGTTGCTTAGATCTGGCTTTGTACATTAGTAGGCGGGAGATAGTAGAAGCATTCCATTTCGGATTGCTTGTGAGGAGGGCTTCCACACCTCGGTGTGGGTAAATGCATGTCGGTACATCGGTGTACACCTTGTGTCGGGACCCGAATATGCAAATCCGAACCCTCTGTGTATACTGCACTAGTCCAGGATCACGCTAGTGCACACAGGCTCAACATAAGTAAATATCACAATCATACATAGCGAAAGCATTAGGAAAGACATCATATGATATATACTACTAATTGAATGACCTTAGGGTCCACTTACATGACTACGCCTCGCAAGGCTGAACAACATATTAAACTGCAGCGGAATGAAAACGTAGACAACCCCTCAGTATACCACAGGCAACTGACAAGGCTTGCGCCCTAAACATTCGTCTCCTCTTGGAATCTTTCCTCCAGCATTGATGTAGACTCTTCAACTGGTGAGGTTATTGTTGGCAAGGGTGAGTACTTAAAGCACTCAACAAGTTGTGCACAGAATGCAGTTCTAACATAACTATATGCAAGGCTTATTCCAAAGGATAGGCTATCATGGCTATTTTGCAACAAAGCAGCATTTATGAACAAATACAATAAATAGATTGGAAAGACTGTAAAACAAATAACAATAATAGCTAGATTCAGCATTTCTCAAGTAAACCAAGTTTCTACTCCTAAGTCAAATTCCATCTTCCATATGGCATTCCGCCATCCCAACCAAGTTGTCCATTTAATTAAGTTAACCCTTAACTGTAATTCCCGAGCATTGCTCAATACCGCGAGCACGACTATTCGAATAGTTTTACACTCTGCAGAGGTTATGCACTTTACCCACACGACATGATCGTCTCTTAGTGCCATGCAATTAACACACTTCCTTTGGTGTGTCGGCAGAGAGATCATGACAAAGCCTTTACAAAGCTCTGCTTTAACCCAGTACTACCCGCTGAGGTTTCAACACTGAAGGGTTAAACCACCACGACAGGGCCCCCCTCTTGCGCCATGTGAGTTAATCCGTACACCCGGGACTCACACCGCCAATGGTAGTACCAAGCTAAAACATTACTAATTAATCAGCTAGTCTGTCCCATTCCAGACATGTGGTTGCATGATTGACTCAGGTCAAAGGCTTGCAAGGTTAAGTCCTTAGAGTGATCAGGGCAAGACATCCACATACCCTCTGCCCATTGGGCCCACCTTGGCATACTCGCCCCTTGTCACTTGCCCCAATCTAAGTTATTATCACCCAGTTGTTTACCAAGCACCACATGCCATCAACAATTCAACATCGTTGCGTGACATGACTCGCCACAACAACTCAATCTCATCGTGTGATTCCACATGACACACAAGTTCTTAACATTGTTCCATATTCCATTAATCAAGATTAATTATCAATGATTCTGACACATGTGATGACGTGGCATGGCTAAGCAACTAATACGGACTAATCCTCCAATGTTGATTATAATTATTAACCAACTATATTGAACCAATCTAGGGTGACAATGGATCATGACATACAATGATAAGGTAGGGTATAGATCAATCTGGTATATTAGCTAAGCCCAATTTAATTTGAAACAATTGTATACTTGAAATAATATGCAATAGGGTAAAGCAATATAGCAATTTTATAAACATGGGTTCAACATGATCAAAGCACAACTTGCCTTGGAATAAGTTCTGGTCTTGCTCTGAAACTTGAACTTGAGTTGTTGAATCTTCCTCCGAAGCGTCGCACAATTCAACGTCTACGCGTACCGAAGAAGAAAAGCAAATAAATACCAAAACAGAGATCAATTGAACTCCAAAAATCAAATAAAATTCACCATTAAATAGATCTCAATTTTACAAATTTTTAGAAATTTGAATCACTCAAATCCGAGTTAAATTGCAAAAGATATAGCCTTTTGAAGTTTGGAATAAATACTGAAATTGCTAAAATCAGAAAATCAGAATTAACAGATTTATTTTTAAACCGAAAATAGAATTACTGCGCAAGCGTGATGTCATGCTGACGTCAGCCCTGGTTCAAACCAATCGGAGACCGACGCGTGTTCCGGTCCATAGACTCGGTCCACGGCGCTACGCCGGACCATGGTGGACTCGGTCCATGGCGCCTCGCTCGCTCTGCACACGCAGCCGCTTATGATTGGTCATGGCGACGGCTCCATCCGATGCGCCCAGATCCGATCGTACGGCTACGAGACTAGAGCAACGTGGCGCTCCTTCCACCGCTCATCGCTCATCCAACGGCTCACCTTACCCGTGTAGATTACTGTCGAAGCGATGACGTGGCTCGATCTTGAACGGACGATGCAGATCCAACGGCTCCCGAGCTTCTCGATGCTAACGGCGGCACGGCGACAAGATCCTCACCAGACTTGGGAACGAAGGCCACCAAGACGGCGGAAGAAAGGATCTTCGGCGACGTTTTCACCCTCCACGGACGCGAATCATCGCGGAGATGACTCTGGCGGCCTCGGCAATGACGGAAACCCAACGGACGGCGACGTTCTCGATCAAAACTCGCGGTGGCGCACCCACGAACTGCGGCGAGGTCTGGCGGGTGCTACTGGACTCCACGGGCGGCAGCGCTTTAGAGAAAAGATACGGCAGACGACGTCGAGTCCAAGGCCTACGGGCGGCGGCTTATATAGCGCTCACGGACGCGCAAACGGCGACCTAGGTCGACACGGCGACGAACTCGTGAAGAACTCGGACTCCGGCGACGCAACAAAGACGAACTCCTCTCAGCCGTCCACGTGTCCGATTGACGACCGCGATCAACTAGGGTTACGAGGAGGCATGAGCACTTTGGACCACACGATCACGATCCCAATCCCACGGCCAGACGCTCGCGGCCACGCGGCACAACGCGGAAAGCACGATCATGATCCAATGGCCATCAACCACCCCTCAGGGACTTGGGCCAAACGGGCCACGTGCTCAAGGCCCACCACGCACAGTACCCGGGCCAAGCCCAGTACTGCTCATTGGGATTTTTAAAGAGTTTTGAATTAAAATAATTACAGAAAATAACTTAATTACTTTTAGGCAAACAAATAATCTGGAAAAATCCAAGAAAATTCTCAAAAATACTTTGAGACATCCTGGACTCAAATAAAATATTTTTGGCAAAACTTTATTTTAACTTTGCATAAATTTAAATAGATTTGAACAAAAGGTCAATATTCATAATTTAAAATTAATTCAAATAAATCCAGAAAAATCCAAATAAATTCTAGAAAATTATAAATGTACATTTAAGCAATAGAATATTATTTGGGCAAATTTTTAGGATGTTACACCTTGTTATGGAAAGAAACTGCTATTGCAGGATGGACTGCTTATGTTGTTATTCTAAAGACAGGGATGCACTATCATGGTTCATTTATTATGTTTCTTCTACCATAGCAAGGGTTTCACGTCACCGGATTGGTGCAAAGTTAGGTCTATGTAATGTAACTGTTATGTTATGATCTCTCTGCGACACACTAAGGGAAGTGTGGCAATAGCTAAAGAGATGATTATTTCTTGTGGGTAAAGCTGTACACCTTTGCAGAGTGTAAATCTAATCGATTAGTCACGCCTACGGTCAAAGGCACTTGGTAACGTCATCACATAGCTAGATGTTTTATTATTTTCAAAATGGGATGACTTTCACATGATGTGCATTATTTTGGCAAAGATTGTGGTTATGCCACGGGTTGGAAGGAAATTGGACATCTCGATGCTCACGTCATGGAGGAGTGTAAGTTGTCACTTATATTCTATTGTTACATTTGTATTAGTCAAACTTGCTTTTACAAATTCCGTTTCTAAATTACAACTTGTCTTACAAATGAAATGTTTTTTTATGCAAATTAATCGTAGAAGCTTCTTTCGACATAGCCTGCATTACTGCATGTTGCAAATACGACTTTAAGTCTTGCTGTGTGCGAAAATACTTAACCTTGCTATGTTGTTTTAGGTGGATAAGACAACGAAGCTCCGAAGAATACATTTCATCACAGGTTATGGGAATTTCAATAATGCGGTCTTTCTAGGGATTTATGCATTGTCAGTTGCCTGAGGGTTGGATGGGCACACTACAAGACCTTGCTTCTTCTGCCGCTACATATATATATACTCTGAGTTATAAAATACAATGTATAATCAGCTTTCGCTTTAAATAAAATGATGTATAGTTGCAATTCCAATTGTTGTAAATGTGCGTACTAGCCACTGATCATGGGACTAGTACTGTATGCACATGAGATTCTCATTTTCGCATTTTATGAAAAAATAGGGGTCGTTACACAAGCTACATGTCCTTGTCCGCTTCACCATGACGGCTTCGGCTTCCTTGACTGTTTGGACCTCAACTCCTCCCTGAGCCTAGTCCCGGTACTTCTTGCCATTGTCTACCATATCCATCATCAATGCTTCACGCTCTGGCTCATTGTCTTCCCGGCCACAGTCATCTTCCAGCATCCATTTATCATTTTGGACCTCAGCTCTCCTAGCCTAATCTCGGTCTCCTCTGCCTCACCATGACCTAGCGCTGAAGTCCTGCAACCATCACAGACAAGCAAACCATCACATAGCATCGTTCCAGATAGCATGTTTCAGTAATCTCACAACAACATGCATGTAACATCCCAAATTTTACTTTTATTGGATTTATTGTGTTTTTTCTTTTTATTGAATTTTTTGGGATTTTACTTAAATCATTTTGAATTTGTTGAATTAAGCCTTTGTTATCTTTTATTTATTTAGTGAAAAGTAAATAAGTATTAATGATATTTTGTTGGAGATATTTTATTTAAGTCCCTAATGTCTTAAAGTAGTTTTTGGAATTTTTCTGGATTTTTCCTAGTATTTTTTCTATTTTATTCGGCTTAATCTATTTTGCTGATTTGTTTTTATTCAAAAATGCTTTAAAATCTTCTAAATAGTATTTGGGCCAAAACCTTGTCGGTCTGGCCCATTTCTCCACACCGCAGCCCAGCCCTCACCAGCCTATGTGGCCTGCTCTGTCGAAACCATAGGATCGTGACCATCAGATCGAGATCCAATGGCCATGTTTCCTCCGCGTTGCCCACGTGCTCCAAGCCATCGGTGGTTGCCACGTGGACAGCTATGACCGTGACACGTCGACTCGCTGTATCTCAACTGAATCCACCGCTGCCACCGTTTTCGTTTGGGTTTCCGCATCCTAGACGGAACCCGAGGGCCCTATTTATTGCGCCGCCACCACATCTGTGTTGTGCACGTCGAGATGAATCCGTAGCCCCATTGCGCACATCCTGAGCCATCGATGTTTGCCCGCAAGAGCTCACCGAAGTTCATCAAGCTTCCACCACGGTTTTTCGTCGTTTGCTCGCTGTCCATTGAGGTTCCGCCATCTCCAAGGTTGCCATTGTGTTCGCCGTGTTAAGACACGCTGATCCCGACATCCCTTGTCGCTAGAGTTGCCCCAAACGCCGTCTTGGTGGTCTTCGCCCTCAAGTCCGGTAAGAACCTCATCGCGCCGCACCGCCGCGCCATTGCTTCCTTCGCAAGCTTCGTCAACCATCTGATTGATCGTGCACGGTTCAGATCTCGCCGCGTCAGCGCTGCTGCTTCGTCTACTACAGCCGTTAGATTTTGATCGTGTGGTTCAGATTGCACCGAGTAGAATCGCGTGGGGGTAAGTCCCAGCCGTCAGATCTCATCCGTGTGGACCAGATCGCACCGACACCGCAACTAATCGAGTGTCGTCGCGTGTCAGGTGCTGTAGCCGATGCGCCATGCGTCGGGTCCACGGTGAACCGAGGCCGAACCGTGGACCGAGTCCATCCGCCTGCAACGCATGTCACCTCCAGATTGTGCCACGTGTCCGCTGACGTCAGCGTGACGTCATATATCGCTTTTTCGTAGAAAAATATTTCGGAAGAAAATCATATTCGGTGCTGACGTCAGCATGACTTCATAAATGCTATTTTTTAGTATAAAAATAATTCGGTTTTTTTCCTAATTTCCTTATTTATCTTTTATTTCAAACTTTGAATAGCTATATCTTTTGCATCCGAGCTCCGATTAGGTGATTTCAGTTTCTAAAAACTTGTAAAATCAAGCTCTATTTAATGGTGAATTTTACTTAATTTTTAGAGTTGATATCGCTCTCTGTTTTTGTTATTTATCGCTTTCTCATTTCGCGTAGACGTCGAGTTGCCCGATGAGTTTGTGGTTGAGGAGCCAGCACCCGAATAAGGTCTAGAGCAGGAGTTGAAGCTATTTGAAGGTAAGTTGTACATTGATCATGTTGAACCCATGTTTAAAATACTATATTGTTTCAACGTATTTCATACTAATTCAATTATTACTTGTTTCAATTATGTTGGATATACTACGTATTGCCCGTATTTCATTTGTCACCCTAGAATGGTTTAATATTAATTGGTAGCTATAATTGCCAATGTGGATAGTTAGAACGCAAGTAGTATGCTAAGCCGTGAAACGAGACATCATTTTATGTGAAAATGGTTAATCTTGTTGAATGATTAGGGAACATGTTTATAAATTTGTGTATCGGGTGTTGTCACACAATGTTGTTGTTGCTGATGGCACATGGTGCATGGTAAATCAACTGGGGTGGTAAAGTGATTTAGACTTAGGCAAGTGGCATGTATTTGTAGAGGGCCAATGTGGCACTTGGGCGATCACATTTCTTTTTATGATAATTATTGGTTCATAGTTATGATGATTTTTAGTTAGTCTTGCCTTTGTCAATTAAGAATTTAACCTTGCAAGAATTTGAACTGAGTCATTCATACAACCACATGTCTGTTACGGGACAGACCTAGCTGATTAATTTGTTATGTCTAGACTTTGATACTGTCTTGGCAGTGTGGGTTCCGGGTGTACGGGTAGACTCACATGGCGCAAGAAGGGGCCCTAGATGTGGTAACCAGTCCCACCAGTGTTGAAACCTTAGCGGCGATCTTGGGTTTAGATAGGTATTGGAAAGGCTTTGTTATAATGACTCGCCTTTGTGGTGTATGGTTGTATCTTGTGGGTAAAGTGTATAACTTCGCAGTATAAAACATATTCGAATAGCCGTGCTCACGGAATTGAGCATTGCTCGGTGATTACAGTCAAGGGATAGATTTTATTAAAAGCAAATGTGGGTATGGATGTTGAAATATGGAATAAGGTTATGAGTTGGTTATTGAAAAACAAATGAGAAATGTATTATTGTTAGTATTTGTTTTACCGTCTTTCAATCTATTTATGCTATTCCTTTACAAATGTTGTTTATGCAAATTAACCATGTTAGCCTATCCTTTGTAACAAGCCATGCATATAGTATATTAGACTTGCATTCTGTGCACAACTTGTTGAGTGCTTTATATACTCACCCCCTTGCAACAAAACATCATCAGTTAGAGAAGAAGCAATGCCTGATTTTGAGGAAGAGTATCTCGAAGAGGCAAATAAGTAAGGTGCGAACCTTGTCAGTTGCCTGTGACAAATTGAAGGGTTTTCTACGCTTATGTTTATTTCCACTGCTATTTATTTACTTTTCAGTCTCAGCCCCACAAGACGTACTCATGTAAGGTAGACCATAAGGTCGTCCAATAGTAATATTTAATATTGATTAAGTCGTTATTACGTTACCGTTGAGTATGATTGTGATATTCATCAATGTTGAACCTGTGTGCACTAGCGTGATCCTGGACTAGTGTGGAATACACAGAGGGTTCGGATTTGCATATTCGGATCCTGAAATGCACAAGAAACTAGACAAGTCTTGACTGTGACCACTCAAAGCCACTCTTGGCTGTGACCACTTTAGTCCATAACCACTCTTGTCTATGGCCACTCTTGGCAGTGATCTTCCAAAGCCAAAGATCACTCCTGCCAGTGACCACTCAAAGCCACTTTTGGTTGTGACCAATCTTACAAAGGTCATGACCACTCACTTAGAGATCACGATCGCTTTCATAGTGGTCAAGACCACTCCAGACCATTCCTATAGAGGTCATAACCACTCTTACAAAGAACATGACCACTGTCTTAGAGGTCACGACCACTTCCCTAGTGGTCCTTAGAGGTCAAGATCACTCCTGTAGTGGTCTGGATCACTCCATCAAAGATCACGACCACTTCCCTAGTGGCTCTTAGAGGTCAAGACCACTTCCACAATGATCATGACCACTCCATCAAAGGTTACAACCACTTCTCTAATGGTCCTTAAAGATCAATACCACTCCCGCAGTAGTCACGACCACTCAAAATCATTCCTATTGAGGTCAGGACCACTCCAATAGAGGTCACGACCAATCAAGACCACTCCTCAAGTGGTCACGACCTTTCCCTAAGAGGTCATAAGTGGTCATGACCACTCCCTTAGAGGTCACGACCGCTCTAGGGAACGACAACTCTAGATGTCACAAATGCCACGACCACTCTAGGAAACGATCACCCTAGAGGTCACAAAATCCATAGCCACTCTAGAGGTCACAAAGGCGTCACCACTTTAGGAAACGAACCTAGAGGTTACAAAGGCCATGACCTCTCAAGAGAACAACCACCCTAGAGGTCACAAAGATCACGAACAATCTAGAAAGGACCACCCTAGAGGTCACAAAGGTCATAACCACTCTAGAACACGATCTCTCTAAGAGCATCATGACCACTTAGTGGTGAAGCCACGACCACTCAAGTCAAGGTCATAACCACTCTCGACAAAGTCATGACCACTCTAAGCAAGGTTATGACCACTCAAACCAAATTGCTCATGACAAAGTAAGCTCAAATCAAATTCAAACCTGAGCACAACAGACTCAAACACAGTCAATTAGTCATCACAAATATTGATAGACCACAACATGGTCTCTTAATAAAATGGCATTATCACGTCAAGAAAGTTAGTTTGTCGTCTGCACCCCTTAGGAAATATTACCTCTATCAAAGTTTATAAGTCGTATTTTTCTTAACATACGACAAAAAAATATTAAAAGTGACTAGATTATCCATAGTTATTATCACTAAGCACTATTTTTAATACAAGCACGTAGAGAACATGAAGTAAAGATGGATATTTGAAAAAAATATACACTGTATAAACTTAGATGGAGAAAGTATTTGAAAGACAATAATGAAAAACATAGGAATTAAAAAGAAAAGCAAATGAATAGAAAATAAATATATAGGAGGCAAAATAGATTCGAAACTAGGGCTTGGACTGGATGTTTTTTTGAATTATTTTTTAATAATATTTTTTAATAAAAAATTACAGAAATAATACGTCGAATTAAAGAATTACAAATATGCACTCCTGTCGCCTTTTCAATTGGCGACAGAGAGCTACGACCGTTGGCGACAACTCTCTGTTGCTGTCTATAACCATTGGCGACAGAGTCTCTGTCGCCATTTGAATTGGCCAAATTGCGACAGGGGTGTATATTTGTAATTTTTAATTCGGCGTATTATTTCTGTAATTTTTCATTAAAAAATATTATTTCAAAAAAATTATTATTATTCCCCTTTGAAATCGATGGATTCGGGGAAACTTTCCTTTGGATTACGGTCTAACTTCCTACGATCCAAACGCATGGATAGCTTTCCTCTCCTTCGGAACTCAGAACATTCACTTTTCCTTTGTCTTTCCCTGGATCCAAACGAGGCCTGGTGATTACACGGGGATGAGTAAAGAGCATGCTTACAATTGTAAAGGCCTATTTGGAAATTGGAATGTACTAGTGGCGGAACTAGGAAATTTGTAATAGGTATGCACATTTGATAGCGAACAGTTGATATATATAGTTTTATAGAATAAATTCACCACATAGGTTAAAAATTACCAATAATACAATACATATAGTTGAAATAAGGTCTTATATGAATAGAAGATTACAAAATAGGTAACTTAAAAAAGGAAAGAATATCTCTATTTCTCTTCATGTTGGCTGCCCTTACTCTATATTCACAAGTAAGAAATCACAACTTAAATTTCCAACCATCGTATCCCATAAATCCTAAATCAAATTCACAAATTTCCTAAACAGATTCAAACAAGGCAAGCGTCTCCTCAAGTCCTCAGCGTCTCCTCAGTCCTCAGCGTCTCAGACTCTCAAGCCTCAGCGAGTCAGACAGTCAGCGTCTGCGTGTCTCCTCCTCTCCTCGACTCCTCCGGCTAACGTCAACGCCTCAACGGCGGACGGCCTCGCGGCTCGTGTTGGCCAGTCAGCCACATCCCCCACCGCCCGTGCCCGAGCTTCGCCTCCCGCCAACCGCCGGTTGCGCCGCCCGCTCTGTCCCGAATCCCACCTCCTGTAGGTTGCAGCCCGCGTCCCGCGAGTGAAGACGCCTGGCGCCTGCGGTCCTACTGCCTAGCCATGGAACCGCGGTGCCGCCCGCCAACTGTCACCCGCCGCCTGCGTCTCCCGCCGCCAGCTCCTCACCCGCATGGCCACGCCTGAGGGTTAGTCAGTGTCTTTGTGACTGTGAGTGGTCTGGAGAAAATGGGGAATGGGTAGTGCAATGGCCAAATGGGCTTTGAGTCACTGTTTGACAAATACCTGTACTAGGCTTTTCAAAAAAATTGGGGGTGCCGGTGCATACCCAGCACCCCATCGGTTCCGCCCCTGGAATGCACAAACAGAAAAATGTAGGAGATAAAACAGAGGACTAAGAAAGGATGCAATGTTGGAAAACACACATGAATGTTTGTAGAATGGGTGTTTAGAACATAGTGTTTGGAAGCATGCAATACTGAGCATTTTTTAGGGCCTGTTTGTTTCAGCTTTGGATTCTCTAAAAGCTGATTCTGGATTGTGGTTTTTGAGAAGCTGATTCTCCAAAAGCTAGAATCCAAAAGCACATATGAAGTGGATTGTGGATTCTAGTGTATATGAGTGGGGTGGATTGTCAAAATCGGATTCTAGAATCAGCCTATTTGTTTCTGATTCTGCTTTTGGAACCAGAATCCAGAATCAAAAGCTAAAACAAACAGACCTTAGTGAACTGTGCATGTTGGATGTATAGAAACAACATAACCACACCGATTGACTGTGGTAAACTGTGGACTGCCGGTTGTACCGGTAACGGTGGTGAGTGATATAGCCGCCAGTTGATTAGTAGTGCATATGACTCACATGCGATTAGGGATGAAAACGGAACGGAAATGGTCGGTAAATGGTCGTTTTATTTCCGTTTCCACATCTTTTACCGGTAACGGAAACGGAATCGGAAACCCGGAAACGGATACGAAAACGAATAATGATCGAAACAAATACGAAAACGAAAGTGGAAAATTCCACAAAAACGTAATACATGATCACAATATATATGACCACAAAAATAATGTAACTCATTCCATCACAAAGGTGGATACAAGAACAATGTTATGTTCACCGGTATCACTAGAAAGTTTTTTCTCAGGTTTGTCAGTTAAAGGCTCGCTATTTGTCCCCTAGATCAAACCACCATATCCTAAGATTATCCTTCTCCATATCATTATCATCGACATCATCTTGCTCCTCCAACTATAAAAATGTAATGCCCTAAAATTTGCATATTATTGTTCAATATTCATTTATGATTTTCTGAGATTTATCCTGGATTTTTTGGAGTTTATAAATGCCATTTTACTATTTTTTAGATTTATATAATTAATTTATTCATGAAAAATGAAGCCAAAAATATGCTAGAAATAATTTTCCTAGGTTCAAATGTTCCAAAGTATTTTTGAGATTTTTTTTGGAATTTTTGAACTCTATTTGGTATTTTCTATAAAGCCATTTGTATTTCTGAAATTATTTTAATTCGAAAATAAATATAAATTCTCCCTTCTCCTTTTTGGGCTAAATGGGCCAAGTTTCCGACGGAATTTCCGAGTTTGCTTATACAGAATTTCCGATTCCGTTTCCGTTTCTGACGGAAATGGCTCTCTCATTTCCGTTTCCGTACCGACTTTTTCTGTTTCCGTTTCCGAAAAAAGTCTTCCGTTTTCGTTTTTCTTCGAAACAGTCGGAAATTCCGTTTCCGTTTTCACCCCTACATGCGATAAATTGTGGGTTATCACCGCTTTGATGAAAAGATAAAATAGGATGCGTATTTATAAGGTAGCTTGCGCTTTCTTGAGTATAGGTTGGATTAGGATCCGAATCATACAAATGCACACAATCGCAAAACTAATCCACACGCCTTAGAATTAGAGAAAAAAGAAACAACTTTCAAATAACAAGACTATATAACCGGAAAAAGAAGATAACATAGTTGTAGTCAAACATTCCAAACTTTGAAATGTCAATATCTTTTTAAATATTTAAACTAGATTCATGAAAATCATATGTGCATATTTTCCTAAAAAAATACTTTCATAATATTACAATTTTAATTTGTGTTATAAATAAATTATAATATAAATCAGCAGTCAAATCTATGTTTTAGAGATCGTGTAGATGTCGGAAACGATAATTACTTGGGACCAGAAGAAGTATCATTCTAGCTTTTATGTTTTGCTCTAAGTACACGTCATTTTGTGATTTCAAGGTACTTTTTACCATTTTTTTTATATACCCCATTCCTTAGCTATTTTCAAAGTCATTTGCTACTAGTGCTGGAGCAACACTGCATCCAAAAGGCAATAAGTCATCTAATTAAAGAGTAACACATTCAGTCCTTTAAAGATGTGTCTCGGTGAATATGCAAGAATCTAGAATGTCATTTGCTCACGAACCGATTAACTCTTTATCTATAGTAACTTAAAAAGAGAGATTAAAGAAGAATCCGCCAAATTCATGTTCATGTGCCAACCAATTCCACACAGAGGAACGTAAAACTGCAGGCCTCCACCGTCCATTTCTCGGATCCAACGGCACCGGTCGCTCCGCCCAAAATCAGCGGCCGCAAGAAACAAAGAAGCAGCGTGACCACCCATGGCCATGGCGACCCTTCCTTCTTCCCTAGCGTAATGTAAATGCGGAATTTAGATAGCAGAATTTAAGTGCGTAATGTAAATGCGTAAAGGAAATGAAACAAAAACATAAATGAAGAACATTTCATTTCTGGAAGAGAGGTTTACAAAGCCTCACAATAAAGTGGGCAAAACTCAAATGAGCAGCAAAAACCTCAGATCCTTCAAAGAGGAGAGGCTGCCCCTACCACTCTATTTATAGTGACCTGGGATCAATTCCCACCCTTGGATATCTTGCTTCAATCCTAAGCCAACTTCCAAGAGTCAGGATTTGATCCTTACACTGTCACTCTCAACAACTCTCAACTACACTCAGGTACTTTCTAGTACACCTGAAAGCAAGCTACACTTATCCACTACTTTATCTTCTAGAACTGCAACCCTACAGCTCTCCTTGATCCGAGTAGTGACAAGCTAGCTTCTCCACTGATCTCTTGTCTCTTGGAACTGCACCGACTTCATCTCCGGCCATCTTCCGGCGAACTTCAGGCCAACTTGAACCTCCGACCATCACATGCCTAGTTCCAGCCTCCCTTAGCCTCACCATGACCACCAAATGAAGTCCTACATTCACAAAGACAAGAAATCCCTTCTTGGTTCCACCATGAACCCATCACAACAATTTGATCACGAGTTGGGGTTAGAAAGGACCAAAAACGGACCAAAGCATTTCAACCAAATGCAGATAAGTTGTTCTCAATACAGCAGGATCTTCTCAATTTTTTATGATTTTATATGTTGTTCTACTGGACAACTTGTCAACATGACAAAGTTGAGTTTCGAAATTCTCTACAACTTTCATGTAGAACACATAATTTTTCGAGTACGGGAAGACCCTTAAAAAGGGAAATTACTGCCAGCTGCAAAACCGGTCGGGCATAAACGTGAAAATCTCTGTTAACCTTCTCGATTTTATATGATTTTGTATGTTACTCAAATGAAAAACTTGTCAACATCAAAAAGATGCGTCTTGAAATTCTCTACAACTTTCGTGTAGACCAAATAATTTTTTGAACAAGGTAAGACCCTTAAAAAGTGCTAACAAGAATTGATCCGGCGCAAATAAAAATCGGTCCGGCGCAAACGTGAAACTCACTGTTAACCTTCCCGATTTTCTATGATTTTTTATATTGCTCAAATGAAAAACTTGTCAACATGCAAAAGATGCGTCTTGGAATTCTCTACAACTTTTATATAGACCAAATAATTTTTGGTCACGGGAAGACTTTCAAAAACGCTAATTTCTGCCAGCTGCAAAACCAGTCCGGCGCGAAAGAAAAGCAGTCCGGTGTAAACGTGAAACTTACTGGACTTGGTTCGGAGCAAATGGGAAAACCTATGTTTCCCTCTTCCCTTGGTCCGGCGCAAATGGGAAACTCTCTGTTTCTAATTTCTCTTGGTCCGACGCAAATGGAAAACTCTCTGTTTCCCTCTTCGCTTGGTCCGGCGCAAATAGAAAACTCTCTATTTCTCATTTCTCTTGGCGCAAATGGAAAACTCTCTGTTTCTCATTTCCCTTGGTCCGGAGCAACCGTGCAGTCTAACCTAACTCGGTCCGGCACAAATGCAACTCATGCAACATTTTGTCCGGCGCAACAACCTTCCAACTTGAAATCCATTTTGAATCCAAAACTCAAACATAAGATATCCTAGATCACATAAAATCAAATACTCATCACAAATTTGGGTAGACCTGCACATGGTCCTTCACTTACTATCCACAACCAGCAACGTCATGGTCTCTCAATAAAGTGGCATCATCACGTCATCAAAGTTAGTTGGTTTACCTGTAGGAAATACTAGAAACTTGTACGCGGCGTACCACGCCGCGGGAGCCGCTCTCCATGCGAGAAAATCGAGAAAACACGCGTTTGACGCTCCATACACGAGTAAATCTAGAAAACAAGCGAAAAGGATCCAAAAAGAATTTTGTGTTTTCCGCAAAAGGGTTTAAATGTAATGCTAGGAAAATGCAAAAAGGGCCTAAATGCAATGCATTTTTTTCAAAAAAAAAAAGGATCCGAACGGTTTTTTTTACAAAAAAAGGACCTAAACGTAATTTTGAGTTTCTAAAAAAGGACCCGAGCGCTACTCTTAAAAACGCTAAAAGGGTATGGATGTAATATATATTCTTTTTTCGGAAAAAGGACCTAACCGTAATTTTTTTCCTGGAAAAGGATCTAAACGTAATTTTTTTTCCCAAAAAAGGACCCGATTGTAAATTGTTTTCGCCGAGCCGTGAGCCGAGCCGACTCTCTAACGGCTCAAAGCAATGAGAGGCAAGGAACTCTTCAGGATTTAGTAAAAGTAGTATTACCTCTGTCCAAGTTTATAAGTTATATTTCTTCTTAACATACATATCAAAAAATATTAAAAGTGACTAGATTATCCATAATTATTATCACTAAGCATTATTTTTAATACAAGCACCTAGATGACATGAAGTAAAGATGGATATTTGGAAACACAAATACACAGTATAAACTTAAACGGAGGAACTATTCGAAAGACAGTAATGAAAAACATAGGAATTAAAAAGAAAAGCACAAGAATAGGAAAGAAATATATAAGAGGCAAAATAGATGACTAAAAAACACATGAATTTTATAGGAACGACGTTTGAAACACATGAATTAGAAGAATGCAGGATTTTTTAAGGCGAGAAATGGAGGAAATTTTGGATGAAGGGTAGATGTGAGTAGTAATTTTTTTTCATAAAATAGTGAAACACTAATTTTTCATTCTTATGCCACTGATTAATGGACACAAACTAAATGCCCCACATGTCAGTTAGAAATTTTCTCAACACTCCCGATGGATCTCAGCCACGCATTAGCGTTCTTCTCTTCCTATTGTGCTCAGAGAAGCGTATGAGGCGCTGGCAATTTTTCGAATATCGGTTTAAAAAAAATTTCGGCACCCACTGAAATCAACGAAATTCGATCGTTAAGGAAATTTTGGTGGAATTTCAGGATAAAATGGTTGTCCAAGAATTTGTTTTTTGACAAAAAATTGAATTTTGGTACAAATTTTGAAATTCGGTCATTTCAAAAAAATTGTGGAATATCAGGACAAAATTTTGTTTTTTGACAAAAAAAATGAATTTTGGTACAAATTTTGAATTTGAATTGTTAGAAAATTTTCAATGGACCGTCGAAATTTAATTGGGATAAATATATTTTGGGACCGACCGAAAGGGACAAATTTCGGCGAAATTCCAAAGCCTAGGAGCAGGTCGCTAACTCATGTGACGGCACGTCGTGCTGGCTCGGCGGCGGCATCAGGACGACATCGACGGCGTCGCACGGTGATGGTGGAGTACTGCAGACGACAACGGCAGCGCGCATCAGCAACTGGGTTGTCCATCTCTACCTTCGCTCAGACGTGTTGCCTCATTCCTACACGAATACTAGGGCTTGGATTGGATGTATTTTTCCCCCTTTGAAATCGACGGATTCGGGGAAACTTTCCTTTGGATTACGGTTTAACTTCCTACAATCCAAACGCATGAATAGCTTTCCTTTCCTTGGGAACTCAGAACCTTCGGTCCTTCACTTTTCCTTTGTCTTTCCCTCGATCCAAACGAGGCTTGGTGATTACACGGGGATGAGTAAAGAGCATGCTTACAATTGTAAAGGCCTATTTGGAATGCACCAAGTACCAACAGGAAAACGTAGGAGACAAACTAAGAAAGGATGCAATGTTTGAAAAACACAGGAAAGTTTGTAGAATGGGTGTCTAGAACATAGGGTTTGGAAGCATGCTCAGTGAACTGTGCATGTTGGATGTATAGAAATAACATAACCGGACTGATCGACAGTGGTGAACAGAGCAATGTTCAAGATCTCGTGGTAACCTGTGGACTGCCGGTTGTACCGGTAACAGTGGTGAGTGATACAGCCGGTCTTGAACCTTTTTTCTTTCTAAAATCCTGAGCGGACCGATGATGATCGTCGGCTAAAACCGTCAGTTTATTAGTAGTGCATACGACTCACATGCGATAAATTATGGGTTATTACCGCTTTGATGAAAAGATAAAATAGGATGCGTATTTATAAGGTAGCTTGCGCTTTCTTGAGTATAGGTTGGATTAGGATCCAAATCATACACATGCACACAATCACAAAACTAATCCACAAGCCTTAGAACTAGAGAAAAAAGAAACAACTTTCAAATAACAAGACCGTATAACCGGAAAAAGAAGATAACATAGCTGTAGTCAAACATTCGAAATTTTGAAATATCAATATCTTTTTTTTTAAATATTTAAACTAGATTCATGAAAATCATACGTGTATATTTTCCTCAAAAAGTACTTCCATAATAGTATAATTTTAATTTGTGTTATAAATAAATTATAATATAAATTACTAGTCAAATCTATGTTTTAGAGATCGTGTAGATGTTCGAAACGATAATTACTTGGGACCGGAGGAAGTATCAAGTATCATTCTAGCTTTTATGTTTTGATCTAAGTACACGTCATTTTAGAGGTGGCCAAACGGGCCGGACCAAATAGGCCAGCACGCAACACGTGACTGTGGGCCTGGCTCGGGCACAGCACGGCCTAAAGCTAAACGGGTCGTGCCGGTATAGCCCAACCGAGCGTACCGTACTTGAGTTGGAGGTACGGCACGGCACGACCCATTTACGGTCAGGTCCAGACCGGCACAGCACGGCCCGTTTACTACCCCATTTACGGCACGGCACGGCCATGGCGACCCTTCCTTCTTCCCTAGCCGCCGACCCCAAATCCACCTCACCTTCCTTCCCACGAAGCTTCGCCGCCCACACCATTTCCCCAAGCACTCACAGCAACCAACACCACCCGCAAGCACCGAACTGCGAGGAAGAAGCAATGGTGCAGCGGCGGCGGGACGCGGAGGTGGAGCTTAACCTGCCTCCGGGGTTCCGGTTCCACCCCACGGACGAGGAGCTGGTGACCATCATCGCCGAGCTCGACCTCTACGGCTTCGACCCTTGGGAACTGCCCGGGAGGACGCTCTTGGAATCGGATTGCAGCGAGATTAATTGCCACCCAAGCGACGCATCGAACTCGGTTTCAAGCTCAACCGCGCGTTGGCTCCTCCGAATCCGCATCCATTTCCATCTCCCCACCGTCCTGCCGCTATGGAAAGATCAAACCGAGTAGCACTCTTCGTGTGGATCCCCGCCGCCACCGAGCATAAAAGGGCAGGGGGCTTCGCCATCCATCAAGAATCACATCACATCCACCAAGAATTCCACCATCCCAAGCAAGATCTCCATCGATCGAGATGGCTGGAGGCTTCGGTGAGGACCACGAGCTCATCGACGTCTTCCTCCGCCCCAAGCTCGCCGGACAGCCCCTCGCCGCCGGCCTCATCCACGACGTCGACGTCTACTCCGCCGCCCCCGACCAGGTCGCCGGCCGCACGGCCGCGCCTGGCAGCAAGGTGTGCCGGTCGCCTCGTGAGCCTCCTCGCTCGTCGTCGACCACGACTACTGCTGTCCTGTCCGAGTCCTTCTGCTGCAAGAAAACGACGGACGAGGAAGACGGCCATCATCACCGTGCAGAGGCAGAGACTCCACCCTGCAGCAGCGTGCCGCGGCATACGGACGAGGAGGAGGTGAACGAGCTGTTCAAGATGCTCGAGAGGCTCGAGCGTGACGGCGTCCAGATGTCCTCCGAGTTCGACGAATGCTACCTGATGTCCTTTGACGGCGTGGACATGACCGCACTGCAGTACGAGCTCGACAACTTATCTGGAGGCGAGCCGGTGCCCCACCGCCGTCACCAACCGAGCCTGAGCCGGAGGGGGACGCCGCCATCACCAGTTTGCTGATCCAGGTTTCTGCAAGGTTGCAAGTTGTCCAATCTCTACAAGAGCTGCAACTGCACCAAGAGCTTCAGTAGTATCAGTTAGTATGTCTTTACTGCTACATCTTGCGTTTCTAAACCACGAATGAGTCTTTACCTTTTGTGTCTCTAGTTTCTGCACTTACTTAGGAGGATTTCTAGTGCTCTTAGAATCTCTGTCAGCCATTAATAATTTTGGTAGGGTGTTAGCAGAGTCTCCAACTCGGCAGCGAGCGCACTTAAAGACGTGTCTGAACTAAAGTTCACTAACTGAACCTAAACGATGGGTCAAAGTAAATAAAAGGGCTGTTTGAATTAAGTAAAGTAAAGCAGATAATTGAGCAAAGAACTCGTTTCTGCAATTCTAGCACGAGATGGAGCGTAAAACGCACTCGTTGCAAAAAAAAACGCCCATTTGCTACCCCGTTTGTAGCAGTAAAAGGAATAGAATTGAACGAGTGATGCACGCCAAAGTTGTGCGAGCTACCTTAGATCCTGAGACTCTGCTGTCTGTTCTGTAAAATTAATCTTGGCTGACTTAGATTCTTAAGCATTGGTATGTTCTTAAGTTCAAGTCTGCAGTTTTCTATTAGAAACATGGGGTCAATGCACTCGTGTGTGTGTGTGTGATGAAGCCCTGAGGCTAGCAACTAGTCCTTGCTGCACAGAGTCCATATGTAATAAATTCAGATATCAATGAAAATTTTTTGGCCTGAATTTGGTTAATATTTTGACGTGCCCTGCGTCTCTTAAGTGTTGGCGTGTGTCTTGTGCCTGTGGTGGTTAGAGCAAATCTAAGTGCAGTTGTGCTCGATTTAGAATCTGTGTTATATTGCTATGGTATGGGGAATGGTTTAATTAACTTATCAAAACAGATAGTCACATCAAGATCATTGTGTGCGTTGGAACTCTGAAGATCATAAGGCTAGTGCATCTTTAATAGTTTTGGGTGATCCTTTTGTTTTTGTTTTTATGGAGCAGTTTTACAATATGGTGTTTTCATGCTCTGAAGTGAGCCTACTGTTCAGCTGAAGAGATCTATGCATTTTAATTTCTAAATGTTTACAGTGTCCTGAAACTCAAACCATTCACCTAATTAATTATTTTCCTCCCCACATTCAAAAGACATGTCTAGACTTGGTGTGTGGGCAGAACCTTTTTCTAATGAATTATGCTCCATCTGTAAATGTTAGCCAAATCAGTGAATAAACATCAATGAATTGGTTAAGCTTTGTATAATAAATTGATGAAGCTATGCAATATGAAATTGGGTGATGTAAATTGTATAATAATTTTTTGGGATGAATTGATGAGGCTGGGTAGGGCTCTGCTTCTTTGTGTGCCCCCAACCCCCTGCCAGGGGGGCACTCTTCCTGCGCTTAGCCTTCTGCGTCGTGCTGATGGAGGAAGAAGCCTCATGGTTGCTCAACTTGCTGGACATTACTAGGCGCCAGCTACCTGCATGGACACACAATTTGATGGGTAAAAAACGTGTTTACACAAGTAAAATGAAGATATCTGAAACTATGACGCCTAATTTGATGCCTGAATTCTTCCCAAAACTGAGCATGTTGATACATAATCAATGAGATTTTACTTCTGAATATATATTCAGTAGTACTTTTGATGCTGAACATATAATTTGACTTTCGATTACTAAAGCACCAGAAAAGAAGCTTGGTATCAAAGCAAAAAAAAAGGTACTTGATTCCAGTTGATATATATTGAGCAAAAGCCTACACATAATCAATGAGAGCCAGCCAGGGGAACCACATTCAGAATGATCATTTTTAAGAATCTGCATGAGCATTGTTAAAACTTGATTTGCTTTCTGATTTTGGATTTTCTTCTCTTCCAGAGCATTGTGCAAAGTATGTTTTGATCTTATCAACTGTTTCGATATGAGATTTGTTAATTAAGTTGACTCAATTTTAGATTTCTATACAATAGTAGCCAGTGCTCAATGTATACATGTAGCTCACCTCAAATTTGTTAACAACTCTACGTGGTTGAATCAAAATCATATAGCTATTAGTAAAGTAAATCAAGCATGTATACATGCAGCAATTTATTTTGTGTAAGTGTGGTAAAAAACGGTAAGAGTGTAACCAATAAAGGTCTTCAAATATCACTAAAGTGCCATTCTCCTGCAAAAGAAACAGGATGATACTTGTTCTGCTCTAATTGTGACACTTGCCAAGGCTTCACAGTTGCTCAGTTTATGCCTCAATATTCAAGCCTCCGGTACCTACTACTTGTAGGTATTCCATAATTGCATTATATATCATCAGTTTAACAATTAATGGACAATAAATGACACCAATTAAAATGTCTTTGTGGCACTGTCAAACTAAACATTAGGCACAACGTCAAACAGCGTTATATTCCTCATTTTTAACAACCCGGGATCCATATGGTACACTTGGGACAAGGATCCCTGTCCGTACACTGGAGGCCGGTTTTCCTGTGGCTTTCAGCCAAGGTTTGAGCGGAACACTCGTGTTTTGAGAAAAGCGAAACTAGTCCTAAAACTGCTCTAGAGCATTTTTTTTTCGCCGATTATCAGCGTTAACCATTCAAAAACCATAAAAAAAATGAGAATTCAAAATTTCATGTTGAACTTGAAAACCAAGAGAAAACTAGGAGAAAAGTGATGAGTCAGATGAAAACCCATCCGAAATCTATTCAAATTTTTGAATAAAAAAACTTTCTATTTCTTTTGAATAAATCAGTGGTAACTAGAGGTTCTATAAACCTTACTTTCAGCTAATTGTTTGTTTCTCCATATTTCTTATGATTTGCGTTCTCTTTTGACCACAATAAATAGCACAAGTTTCTATTTATTTATTGAGAAGTGATTACTCACCCCTTTACTTGTTTCAATATTTATACAACACATTTATACCATCGAATATCTTCCACTAAAACTTGTATTTCCTACGCATACGGCATCCCCACTTGCCTATATATTTGACTTTGAGTCACCGTCTCCTTCCTTCATCTGATCGCATCTTCCCTGAGGTCCACAACGCTGATAGCTTGACGGATCATTTTGAAGGTATGCAATTTTATAACTTGACGTTGAGATTTTTCTTACAACTTTCCATTACAAATAAAAATATGTAAATAAGGTTTGTTGTTGCGTAGATCATGAGACATTTGTCCTATGAAAGTTTTTAGTACACGTGGCATTGGTTTTTCCTCCTCCTAGAATTCGTCAAATGTGTTCTTTGTGCTGTTTGTGAGTAGATCCTACAAAAACAAACAACCTTATGTAAGGCTTCTTGTCAACTATGTTTTTTTATGCTGTTTCCGAGTAAATCCTACAAAATCAACCTTATGTACGGTTTCTTGTCAGAACATATACGTTGTTTATTTGTAGGAAGATCATGGGAAATCATGGCAGGCTTGGCAGCAAAAGACATGTACGCTCTACGGCACAGTTGGATCTCCTCCCCCATTGATGGAGACTACAAGGGATGCTTATAGAGCGTGTTCATAAAATTCATGTCTAAATCTAGCTTGTGATGGGCACTTAAGCAAGATCTTAGATTAGGATTTTGCTAACCAGCAATCAAGCGCGCAATACTGAACACACACATCTTTTATGGCAACAAACTCAACCCACCACCTCGTTTCCATTTTGGCAAAACGCGAACTCCAACAAATGGTAGGCTGGTGGGGCTGGTGACGAGGGTCACGTAAGATTATCTCCTTCCACTTCTAATTACATATCTTTCTAGCTTTAAAATTTTGTTTCTAAATACATATTATTCTATAATTTCAAGATAATTTTTAACTGTTCTTTCCTTTGCATACTTCTACCATTCAAGAGCAATAAGTGAAATAAAGTAACACACACCATCTAAGAGCAATAAGTAAGCTAATGAAGGAGAGCGATTTGCTTATTTTTACATGTGACTTATAAAACATTATCTATTCAAGAACGAAGGGAGCAGTTGTTGAACTCTATGCGTTAATTTTACTTTGAAGGCCTCCGTTCAAGAGTTTGAGTTTTGGATAAAAATCCAACTTTGGTTGTTTCTGTAATTGTTGACAAAAAATTGTGTTTTCTTGTCAAGACTTGGATGGTTACATCAGTTACCAGTCATACATGTCGGTACCAAGGTATTTGGTGCTCTTCTAAAGCTGAATAGCGCCTACGTAGTAGTGGTTTACCGTTCGCGGGAGGAGAAAGCGCAACCGGTGAAAAGACGCTTTTCAACAGCTGGATACTGGTATCGGGAGGAGAATTTTTTTTTCTTTAATATTTATTTTTATTCTTTTTTTCAAAACTATGCGTCCGAAGAAAAAATGACAAAAATGCCCCCCCGTCGCCCGTGTATGGGGCGATCGCCCCATACACGGGCGATCGGTGCCCTCTGCCGTCAACGCCGTTCGGCGCCACAGGGCCCCACTGCGCCGAGACAGGCGGCCGGCCAGAGCCTTTTTTTTTTTTTTTGTTTTGTAATTACTATATGCTTTTTAATATAAACCCCGTAACTTTTGCTAGGAGTGTCCAAATTAAATGAAACTTGTTTCTAAATTTAAATTTTGGAATGAAGAATTAGAGTGTAAAATAAAAATCCATGTGTTGTTTGCAGAATTTTTTTTTTATTTGAGTTCGAATGCTAGGCTCTAACTGTGGATTGTGAAGGAATTATAATGTGTGTTGATCCATAATTCATGAAATAAATAGAATAAGTTACTACAACCTTATGCACTTCATTTTCGCAAAAATATCTAAATATGATTGCATTTTGAATAAAAGATGGCTAGTTTAAACCTTTTATAACATTCATTGTTCAAGCGGTTAGAATAATGTACGAACGACCTCAAAACTTGATGAACCAGTTTTGTTGCATTCTTGGGCTTGCATAGGTTACAATTATGTAAAAATATTTAGATGTCACTTTAGGCTGCACTATTTTATTGTTGTCCGAACATGCAATCGGTAAAACATGAAAATTGCCGTATCTTTCGCAAACGATGGTAAAACTCGATGAAATCAAATCTGACGAACTGAAAATGCTATAACCTATCTCGATGGAGAAAAATAACATCATTTGGGACAAGCTGGGCGATAGGACATATCTGAGCCCTCGGACGGTGAGCATACTCTTGAAGGTTGGGCCGCACTGTTTATTACGACTTAAAACTAAAAGGAGTACCACGAACAAAGAAAACCAAAGTTAACACCACACGTCTATTGAGTGCTTTGAGGCCACTTCCCATTCGCCCATGCCTCCGGCGGGGCTTCTCTGGCACGTCGCGCCCTCTCTCGTTTCCTCTCTCTCTTGGCCTCCTTCTCCTCCGCTTCCTTCCTACATGCCTCCTCGCGTGCGGCATCGCGTTGTTCTTGAAACCGCCGCGTGAACTCATCCTGCCGGTTGGCTTGGTCAAGAAGCCGTTGGTCCTCGGGGTTGATCTCGTATCAAACCATCGCTCAAATTCACACGATGGCGGAGGTGACCGCATGAAACGTAAATTAGCAAAGTTTCATTCACAAATATTATGTAACCCGTCACGATTGTTACCATGCGGCGATCCTTTAGGCTCTTCTCCGTGGATCGAAGGCGTAGTTGCGGCACTTCCAATACCTCCTCTTCCAAGTTGAAATTTCCCAAGAGCGGACAAGCTGCAAAGATCTCCGCACATACACATGGGTGCTCTGACTCCACGAGGTAGGAAGAGATCTTGATACGCTAAATTCAGCGGGCATGCACTTGCTTCTTCCTTTGCCTTCCCTTACCCTTTGCACTTGCACGCCTCGGCATTTTCGATTGATGCTCACCTCTATTCTTTCTCCGCTATTCTTTGCGAGACCGCTTGTGAGAACGAATGTTATAAAGGGCGATATCGCCGGGTATGGAGCGATCGCCTCATATTTGGACGATCGCCCCATGTAAGGCGATCGCCTCACATTAGGCGATCGCCCTACTAGAGGCGATAGGTGTACCAAACGTTGGTGTGTTGTCACGTCGTGTGGCATAGGCAAGCAATGCATAAATGATTTGAACAATTTATAGTGATAACGCTTGTCATGTTACTAACTCGGGAGTTATACAATGTCTTCTTTGAGCGTAAAGCCATTACAAAAATACATCCGTACAACAAGTCAATCACGCCACGCTTCCTAATCGGCCCGTGGGGTAGGTGAGTGGCGGCGGCGACGGACGTCCCTCCTAGGCCAGCCTGCGGCGCGGCGTAGAAGTAGTCTTGGCGGCGAGGCCAAGTCTGTGGCGGCGCACCGAGAGCCGAGAGGGGTCGAGGTAGTCGGTCGAAAGGTACTCCTCCGGTCGAACTCGTCGTCGAAGGCTCGTCGAAACCACCACAGGGTCTCTTTGGGGCGCGGACGACGAGGGAGCCTCCGCAGCCCACCGCTGCTGCTGCGTGGGAGCGTGCGAGGAACCGACGGGTAGGGCGAGACGCGAAGGAGCCTCCCACCACTGTCCCCACTGCTGCTGCGTGGGGCGTGCGAGGAACCGACGGGGTAGGCGAGGCGAAAGGAGCCTCGTCGCCACCGCCCCCTGCACGGTGCGTGGGGCGTGACGGGCACCGGGGTAGGGGCGAGTCTTTGGGGTGAAGTGGCGTGGTGTGTTGCGTCCGCCGACGTCTCGCGCCCTCGGCGGTGTGCTGCGAGCCAACCGCCTCACCGTAGCGAGGACCCGACTCAAGGCGTCTCGGACTCGGCGGTGGTCACTGTATGCCCCTCTAGGCGCGTCAACATGGACACGACCTCCACCTCAATCTCCGCCAAGAGCTGAGTCGCATGTAACGTCAGTTGGTATTACGTAAGTTACATGAAAAGGCGTGCCCATGTAGGTTCGATTGCGACACTTACCGAGGCGTTGTCCTGCGGGACATCTGAAGAAGGGCGTGTCCGCTACCGATGCATCTTTGTCGACGTCGGTCTTGGTGTGTACCCACCCCGAGGCGAGTCGCGTGGGACGAACCACTCCATGTCTTGATCGTACATGTCATGGTCATCTGATCGGGTCTCGGTGACCCTCTCGTCGAGTCTGGCGTCCCACCGCAGGCCCATGGCTGCATACGGTCTGTGAATCGAGAGCCCACCGCAAAGACCATCCGGTCATCTGCAATGCAAAAGCGATAAGTACACACCACATTAATTTCGCAAAGATGCGGAGTAGTAGGATCGGGGCAAGTACATGTGAGCGCCACGTGCGACAACGTGGCGAGGCGGCAAAGGAAAGGATGGAGCAGGCGAATCGCCGCAGCACTCGGTCGCGGGAGTACTCCTCGACACAAAGGTCAAAGACGAGCACCTTACGGGTGAGCCAAAGGCCTCATCTCGCGTGCAAAGCACGGAGACCCGTGAGGTGCTCGGCGTGGGCGTCGTGACGCGGTGTATGGCGTCCACCGCACGTCCTCGTCGTGGAGGCGGTCGAACTCGAGCGAACTCTGATAGGACCTCCTCACTGCCGGTGCGCGAACCTCCGCCGCGAGGAAATAAGAAATGGCGAAGGTTATTCAAGTGCGTTAGTGGGGAAAAGATACGAGGAGCATACCGCCGTCGGACCCGATGGTGGCCCATGGTGGGCGATCCACCGGCCGTCTCCGTAAAGCTCCTCGAGTGCGGTGTCGTGTCAACAACGAGCTGCCCACGAGAAGCGCTCCCAAGACCACAACCGAGGAGTAGGGCGCAACGACATCGTCGCGTCGTGCTCGCTCGAGAGACGGCGTCGCCGCATGCACCTCATGACGTCGCCGCAAGCACACCAAGCCCACGACCACCGCATCACTGTTTACAAGGGGAGTTAGGCGTGCTCACCGAGGCGAGATTGGGCCCGAGTGTGTTACCTCATCCACCGGGTATCGGCGATGTCTTTGGCGTACTCGATCGGTGACGGTCCACCGTGTTCCGTGGGAGGACGGGAACATCACCCAACCGAACAACAACGGAGGTATGCCTCCAAGTGGCGGGCCACGTCCCGCCTCCTCGCGTCTTGGTGGAGAAGCCGAGCTGCGGCGTTAGCAACAAACATTATCGGCAACTTGGCGCTTCTATTTTAATTCTCAAAGAAAGAGGTACTCACCGTGGATCGGCGACCACGCCGTCGTCGATCCGTGGCGCTCGGCCTCCCTAAGGGGCCGGTAGGGGCTGCCGAAGTGCCGCACCTCGGTGAAAGCAGCGGACAACTCGGCGTGCCACGTGGCGGGCGTCGTGCGGCATCGCTGGACCCGCATGGGGAGGCCTAAGAGGTGCGACACGTCTGCGGCGTCGGAGCCATCTCTCCGCACGGAAGGTGGAGCGTGTCGTCTCGGTCTCCACCGGTCCACGAGTCGCGGCCAGCGATGACCGTCGTACCGAACCGCGGGACCTCCTTGCCGCTAATGGGGCGATCACCGCTCCACCATCCTACAAAGAGGAAGTAAGCCACCGCTCGCAACACGCATGTAGTGCAATGCGTCGTTAAATTGCATTCACGGTAAGTACATGTGCGTAAAAAGTGCAAGCGTTAGCGACTTACCGTGGAACCCGGCGTGGGTCGATCGCGAAGCGGCTCGTTGGGCACCGAGGTCGGAGTGTCCCTAGCTCTCGGTTCTCCTCTGCGGAGTACCTAGACCGGTGGAGTCGCATCGATGGTCACGTCCGGCACTCGAGGCAAGGTCGCGCCATCGTGGCACGTTAAAAGCAAATACAACAAATTTGTCGATAATTACATGTGCACACAAAATGAAATGCGAAATAACGAATTGTACCATACTCATCAAACAATACAACCGAAGTGCGAGAGCCAAAAACTCATATTACAAACATACGAAAGACAACGACATGTTCGACGAGGCACACAACGTCGAGAATTACATTATCCTCATAGCTACTAAGCGGTACATCGAAGAATTACATGATGCGAAAAATAACTTACGATACATTGAAAATTACATCGATCATTACAACTTACATCACAACTTACGGTCCATTGAAAAATACAAGATGGGAACAACATGAAAAATTACATTATCCGCGGTTGCGGCGCGCCTCGGACTCGTCCATATCATTCGAATCGCCTTGTCCTTGACGTCCGACCTTCACTTCAACATTCGGATGTCGGTACCCATCGATGGTCGGAGGGGGTGTTGTGAGCGATCCGTCCACTCGGTACCGTACACCTCGTGATGCCACGTGTTGAGAACGCTCGCTTGTAGTAGTGCGGGAGACGAGCGGACGGCGAGATTGATGCGTCTCGGCGGTGCGGCAATGGCGTGCGAGCACGGCAAGTCAAGCGGCGTGGTTTCTGGCGAGAGCACTCGCAATCACCGCTCGGGTATGCACAGATGGGAAGTCCTCTCCGGTGGGCACCCTGCGACCTCGGTCACCGCGATGGCACGTGGTATCTCCGTTCCACGCCACTCTCCGGTGTAACCCGATGTGTCTGCGCCTTTCTTGTTTTCTTGGACATGTAGGTAGACACAGCAGTTGAGTAAGACGATCGATTGTCCGACATACATCTTTGTGGAGGTCTTGTATCGCTCAATGAAATATCTATGTGTCCCTAATAAGACACCCTCAACTATACCCACGATGGAAGGCATCCGGTGCCTTTCATTACCGATTGTAAATCTCCGCCAGTTCGTTGTCATGATCCCATAACGCGAGCCGCCCTCGTCGTCGAAGGACCATTTATCCAAAGGCTCATGTCGTATCCAATCGGTGAAACTCTTTATCTTTGGTACCGGCCTCGCCGGATGTTTGAAGTCATCGGCGGCCTTTACAAAGGTCGTGGGTCCTCTCCTTGCTCATGGTACACCATCGGGTTCCTTGATGAACTAGCGGTACCTCTCGGATCCATTGATTGCTTCTTCGTTAGTTCGTCCAACGTCTTCCAAAGCGCGTCGAACTTCCTCCGTTGGTTCTGTTTGCACTGAGCGCTTGAACATGTTCATAAGCTCCTTGTTCTGAACCGCGGAAAAAATTAGCACCCATGTGCCTCATGCACCACCTGCTCCTCGATCCGCCACTTTGTTTGCTCCCGACGGCGGACCCTTGTTGCATATCCACGATCGCCCTTAGCAGCCTGCATGTCGGTCATGGATGACACAAACATCGAGCTTATCGAGAACAATCGCCGACTTCACTCTTTCAAGGAACCATACCAGCTCTCGTGTTTTCCCCCTCCACGAATGCCAACGCAACCGGTAGAACACGGTTGTTGGCATCCACCGCGATCGCAGCTAGAATCGGCCCTTGTACCTCCCGTGAGAATGTGCCGTCCATGCAAAGGACCGGGCGGCGATCGTTTAACGCATTTATGCATGCGCCAGGCGAAGAATGCACGCCGCAATACCCACTTCGGTGCACGCACCACCCGCGAGGAACTCCGCAAGGTCGATGGATGTACCGGGGTTCCTTTGTGCGATTGCCACGAGCAAGTGGGAATATTCTCGTCTGAAGCCTCGTCGTCGAACCGTATTTCGAGTGTCCTTTTTGCTCTCCATGCCTTTGCGTAGCTAATCTTGTCTTGAAACCTCTCCTCCACGGTGTGATAATAGATCGAGGTGCGGATGGGGATTGTCCACGATCGACCATAAAACACATTTGCCACCCAAGTGGGCGACAGTTGCGGTGTCCATGCTCCGCTTCTTCCATTTCGCAGATTATGCTCCATCACTATGGAGCATTTCCGATCGTCCGTCCACTTCCCTGGTATGCATGCACCGCCATGAGCACGAATCAACTACGCACTTCACGTCGTAGTCCTTCTTCTTGGACTTCACAACCCCGAATTGCCGCGGGAGAGATATTGTCCATGCTTCACGCATCCATCACAGCCTCCTTGTCTTTATATATGGCCCCTGCGTCACCTCGTTCTCACGATACTCCCATGCATCAATGTTCCCTTCATTCATCGTTAGGTCTTCAAAATTGTAATTGGTCCACGCACGAGGATAGGCACCTCGGGCGTTGTCCCCTCGTCAGTGCTCACCATCGAGGACTTCCTCATCCGCACGGTCCTCCTCTTCCATCAGTCAACAATGTCCTCCACCTCCTCCCCTCGTCGGCCACCTCGCGCCTCCACCGCTGTCTCCTCTGCCCCGGTCCCTTCGCCACCGCCAGCCTCGTGCTCCTCGTCTCCGGGCTCCTCGCCGCCTTCCTCTTCGCATCCTTCTACATTTGATGTCCCCTCCGCCGTAATGTCCACCCCGACATCACGAACTTGCGACACCGATGGAGCTATCGGGTAGCACTGTACCAACAACATGAGTGGCCAACCCCGCTCTACGGCAAAACCAACATAACTCCTCCATGTTGACGTCGAGTTAATAGGAATCAACTCTCCGTAAAAACGGTCTTGCGCTCGGCTCACTCTGCTCGACCAAGAATCAACAGATCAGGGCATCCAAATCAACATCCGAGACATCCACTCCAACAAACCCTGTATGTCCTATCGCTCGATCGCATATGCCCCGTCGACTCTTGAAAATGATGATAGATCCACCCCATCCGCCCCTGTGCTATCTCCCCATCTCCATAAAATATTTGGAAATACAATTTCTCCGACATCTTTATAACGTCCGACGGAAAAATATTACTCTAAAATACAATCTACAAAGCGTACATTGACCGTACTACAAAATACGACTATGAATAAGAGATTCGACTAGCCTACTATACGGCCTAATATTCAATTTCTACTACGTTACATTTGTATATATTGCCTAATACATTATTTACATAATAAAATTAGTAATACACGACCCTACTAAATTAAATTCATACGACATTACATTTGTATATATATTGCCTAATACATTATTTGCATAACAAAATTACTAATACACAACCCTACTAAATTAAATTCGAAATATTGTCTAATATTTATCTTGTATTAAATTTCTACATCTTGAATACTACATTAAATTTGCACATCTTGAAATACTAAATTAAATTTGTAAATACTACATACTACATTAAATTTCTGAATATTAACTGCTATATTAAATTTCTAAACAATACATAATCCTAAAATTTCTAAATACTACAACAAATTCCTAAATATGAAATGCTACATTAAATTTTAAATACTACATAACCTATAAAAAATTCCTACATTTACCTCTACAAAAAATTGCTAAAACTAACGCTACAATAAAATTAAAAAATTTACCTAAATTTTACGGCTCCCTTATCTTTTTCTTCTCTTCCTCTTCTCCCTTTCTTCTCCCCCTCCTTTTCTCCCTGCGCTCGGCTCCCCTCTCTTTCTTTCCTTTCTCTACCGCTCTTTCTTTCCTTTCTCTGTAGGAAGCAGCGCTTAAAAGCGGCTGTCGCCCCACAGTATGGCGATCGCCCCATCTGAGGCGACAGAGGCCCACCTCATAATCTTGATTAAGCTAGCCAGCGGCTAGCCAGTTATGAGAGCAACTATCGCCCGTGTATGGGGCGATCGCCCCATACACGGGCGACGGGTGTACAAATTTGCAAAATTTAAATTCGGACGCATAGTTTTGAAAAAAAGAATAAAAATAAATGTTAAAGAAAAAAAAATTCATCGGGAGGATGGTATCCGTGAGTAAAATCCTTGAAACTTGAAACCCGGTACCAATCAAGGATTCAAATTTTGTTTTCCCATTAAACTTCGTCTGGGATCGAAATCCGAAAATTTTGTCGAAATCTCGATCGAAATTCAAAAATTAAAATCCAAATCCGGTCCGTTTTAAACCAGAAAAATCCGAAATTCGGCCGGTTTTCCCGAAATTTCGGGTGAAATATTCAAAATTTCGATGGTTTTGCACTGGCCGAAAAGTGGGTCAAACAATAACGAAAAATTTTGAAATTTTTCCTGGAGAATCCTGACAAATTTTTCATATTTCCATAAAAATTTCATATAATTATAAAGTCTGTGAATACTATCTTGATAAAACGTTGACCAGTAATTTTGAACTGAATGAAAAATGGGGAAAAACATGTTAGAAATATATGAAATTTTTTGTGCATAATTCTGATGCATTAATAATGTTTCTATAAAATTTTCAGATGATGATCAAGCTTTATGAAGGTTTGACAATTCGGACTGTGCTACTGTCCTCTTAAAAGCCTTACCAGCAAAATTGAACAAAATGAAAAATGGTTCAAACCACGTTAGAAAATTTTGAACATTTTTGTGGATGGTTCTGATGTATATTTAATGTTTATATAAACTTTTGAGGTGATTATCACACTCGAGAAAATTCATAAAATTCTGACAAAGTTACTGTCACAATTATGTTCATTCTGTTTTTGATTTTTTAGAGATAACATCAAAAATTTTATGTATGATCATAAACTAATAAATATAGTACCATAAATTTTTCAGATCATTATCATGCTTTAGAATTTTATAAAATTCCAACAATGTTTCTGCCAAAATTTTAAAATATCCTAAAAAATAAGTTTTTCGATAAATTATCATCAAAGATCACTTTCTTATGGGTTATTGATGTAATCGAAGTCAAATCCGGCCATTGAAAAGCAAAATTCAAATTTTTTTCGCCAAAAAAATGAAAGTACTGTATCATTTCAAAAAAAAATCCGACCGATAATTTAGATCTCGTGGGGCCCGAAATCCGAAATTCGATGAAATTTGAATACTTGGTACCAATAGCACCGAGTCATTCTATCAAACACAGTGAGCGCAAGCATATCACATTATCGTATGTAGTCAAACTTTGCAGTTTGATTTTCACCGGGTAGATCATTATACAGTTGTTTGCACTAAAATTTAGCAAAAGTGTGGTCAAGTTGTCAGACTAAGCATTAAGAGATATTTTAGCCGATATCGGATATAGAAGAAAGGTTTGAATTTTGATTATGATCGATAATTATCTAAAATAGGAAGAACTGTCCGAATTTAGGCCGATACGGATCATGCTTTGCAGCATGTTAGAAAGGATACGATCAGCCGATAGCTATAAAAGACGGTCAGGAGCAGGCGAGAACAACAGCACAATCCAATCAATCAACTCGTGTTACATTTGTTTATTTTCGACTAGGAGTAGCTTTTGTAATTTAGATTTCTTGTAATCTGATTTGATCAATAAAGTTGTGCATCGCCGATTGTTGATCACCTTCAATTACGCCAATCAGGTTTGAGTTTGTCCGATTTTGTTGCGCATGGACTTTTCAAAAAAGATCTACCTTTATCATCTAGTTAGCCCTAATCGGCTAATTAGACTTATCGTTACCCTTGATTTGATCGGCTTTT
This sequence comes from Otatea glauca, assembly GCA_036346275.1. NCBI lineage: Eukaryota > Viridiplantae > Streptophyta > Magnoliopsida > Poales > Poaceae > Otatea > Otatea glauca. The sequence goes on from CM070724.1 coordinate 23,772,163, forward strand.
TAGCTGTTTAGATCTAAGCCGATTGTTTCGCTAGATTAGCTTTGAGTGAATTTTTGGTTTATCTTACCGATTGCAGAATCAAATCGGTTGGCATGCCTAGAACCTTAGAACCCGGCGTTCGTCTGGTGTGTTGTAGCTGATTAACCCTTCTTCAAGTTTTTTGGCGCCAACACACTCTTGGCACACTTGGTGGGACCAACGATGTCTTCGTCGTGAAAATCGATTCCTCCGTTCGATCTCAATACCGAGGCAATAATCGTCCCTACATTGCATCATTTAACACCAAGCAACGCAAAGAAATTGAAGATCAGAAAGCTGAACTGGAAGAGATGATGATGGATTGTTATCAAAAGACCCGACGTGGCGTCACTCAAAAAGCCGCATTGTCGACAGTGAACGCTCTTGGCGATGCAGTGGTTACCAACAGCTCGGTAAGTCACTATATGCCTGCACAAGTCGAATTATCGGCTATAATTAATCAATCTGTGCATCACACCTTAATCAACTACTCATCGGCTCTAGTTACAATTCTTAAGCCGATGATAGCCAACAGTGTCAAAAGTATTCCACAAGAGTTGGCATCATCTGGAAGCCTGCTTGATCCGATTCAAGCCCTGCTGAATTATCCTGTTTATTTGGCATCATTCTTTTTCTCATAATACTAACGATTGCAATATTTTTCGGCAGCAGATACAATCGACTATAGAAAATGGTCGGCTTAAGTTTGCAGAAGAGCCGACAATGCAGGTGGATGTCAATCTCTTTCCAATAAACATGGTGCAATGATCTGGAAAAGGAAAAGAGCCGATGCAAGATGAAGAATCAAAAATGGCTCGGCATGTTGACATCCAGTCGACCTCCAGCGCCAAGCAAACCCTAAAAATTACGATCGGCTCGTTACAGATAGAAACCGATCGTGAAGGTAAAAACTCCAGAACAGATAAGCTTAGGGGAGATCCACAAATCGGCAAGTGGTACAAGGCAGAGAAATCGCCACCACGACAGCCGATGAAAAAGCCTAAGCCAACCTTCTCCCAGTTACTTAAGAAATATGAGAGGATGATAGCATCTAGGCACCCCTCAATTTATTTTTATATTATCATGGTTTTGGTATTGATGACTAAGTTAGTAATATTCAAAGCTTGAAGATAAGTGAGCTGGAACCTTTGATGAAATAAGCTGGTACAACAAGATTAAGGCTTTTAGTTTATATTTTATATCTTGGGAGATGTTTTAAGTCAAAAAGCCTAGGTGTTTTATCTTTGTTTAGTTGTCCAAAAAGAGGGACTTTGCACAAGGAAATAGTTTGTTAGACAAAAGCAAAACCAGATCACTTAGAGCAAAAGACACTTGGTCTTTACCCTTCTAAAAACTATACCTATCAGTTCAATGGACCAATCTTTACCTATCCATATTCTTTAGTCCGTTGCAAACTTTGAATCTATTCTTTGTCAAAACTCCTTTCTTGCGTATCTGATTTTCAGATTAAAATATACTCACATCCATATCCACATATTCTTGGTCAAACATTCCTTTAAAATCTTCTTAGTCAAAAGTCTATCCATGTATGACGGACCAAATATTTTGGTCCGGCATATATGTATTATTCACTCCTCAGTATCGGACCAAAGATGTATTAGGCTTCCTATCCTCAGCAAACCAAAAATTTGGTCTGGCATCCCTTTCAGTGTATAAGTTTTTGGCCAGACTAAATCTTTGATGTACCTTTTAATCGAAACCTAAAACAAGTATTCTCAATCTTCTGTGAAGTCCATATATAACGGACCAAAAATTTGTCCGAAGTACATGTGTCTTTTTGCCAAAACCAATCTTCTGTGAAGTCCATGTATAACGGACCAAAAAAATTTGGTCCGAAGTACATGTGTCTTCTTACCAAAACCAATCTTCTATGAAGTCCATGCATAACGGACCAAAATGTTTGGTCCGAAGTACATATGTCTCTATTCCTGGCAAATCTCTTGCTTTGGCCATGTATGACGAACCAAAGTATTGGTCCGACGTTCATAGGTCTCTATGCCTAAGCAAAATCTTTTGAAAGTCATGTGTAACGGACCAAGCTATTTAGTCTGATACTCATATATCTCTCTCAGTTGTATGCCAGACCATCTCCTTGATCAACCCATGTACTACGGACCAAAATATTTGGTCCGTCGTGAACTCTGAAATTTGGTCCGACATACACATATCCAGTATCGCTAAGCACTGATACATAGTCCGTTGTACATGTGTATTTCTGTTGTTTCGACATCGACCGTCCAGCGGCTCTTAGTAGCAGTGTAACGGCTATTTTCATCCAAAATGGCTATATAAGCATTTCTAAGCCATCTACGGATAGAGATGAACTCCTTACTCTTTGTCATTGACATATAGCTCTCATTCGAAAGAGAGTGCATGCTTCATTCTTCACACAAAAATCTTCATACATCCCTAAGTGTGTAAGCTCCAAGTCAGTGTCTAGTTGTGTGATTTGCAAAGGGAATCAAGAGACAGAACTTGTGCAAAGTTTATTACTCTTGGATCTTGGTGATCCTAGACAGCTTGAAGGAAGTTAAACAGTGTGACCTATCCAAAGGTGCTTGTGGAAGGCAACTGTGTTTGTGAGAGGTTTGGAACTCACCTCACTAGAGTAGTGAAAGAGTTACCTGAGTGAACACCAAAGCTACTGCGACTAGCTTTGGAGAAGCTGAACTTCGGAAGAAGTGCTTCAACGTGGATTAGGAGTGCAGCTCTGAACCACGGGATAAATCTTTGTCTCTCTGTATCATTTCTTTTATTGCTTTCGCTGTTATTTTTACTTGCTTGAATTCTGCTTTATTCTTGCTATAAGTTTCTCTCGATAAAATAAGTTTAGTTGATTAAATTTGCTAGAATCTGTAAAATTGCCTATTCACCACCCCCCCCTCTAGGCCATATCGATCCTTCAGAGGAGAAGCAACAGGCTGCGCTATCCTGTGCGTCAGCTAGATAATCTCTATTGGCCTGAGAATTTGGAGATGGCTCACCAACAATGAGAGAGGGGAACGGCTTTGCCATCACCATATACTTGCCCGATGGAGCATTATCCCCAGGATAATTGGACAAGGCGATCGACTAAAGATAGGTTATCTGGACCAGTGCGAGATTACCTCGAGAGAAGTTACAAAAAGTCGATGCAAGAAAGAGTTTTCGTGCCAAATTAGGCCAAAGTAGAAGCAGTAGGATCGAGTTCTGCGACTTAAGAAAATCTAGCTGGCAATATACGAAAGCCGATTGAACCTAAGTCAAGATGGTGTCCTCCTGGCCTTAATCGATCACAACGTAGACGACTTCAAAGATTGAGGACTCAGGAGATCAGAGAGGCCGAGCAAGAAAAACAGAGAGATCAAGTTTTCAATGAGCTTCGACCGATCAAAACTGTTAAAAAAGAATGGAGGAAGAAAGAGCCGGTTGAAGAAGAACTAGATTCAGCCGATGACGTAGACTCCCCTATGATTTGGGATGACACTCCTCCAATGGACATCAACATGGTGTCCACCTTACCAACCGAATTCAAAATAAAGATTGAATCGGCTAAGGAAATATTCGCTCGACTGTGTCTGGATGCTCAAGATGCAGTCTTCGAAAAGCCCCAAGACGCTTATCGGCATCTCAAGCTGTTGTATTTAAAAGGGAATATTAACGGCAAGCCGATATCAAGAATGCTTGTTTATGGCGGGGCAACGGTTAACTTGATGTCATACACCACTTGCAAGAAGCTGAGTAAGTCCGATGAAGATCTCATTAAAACTAACATGGTTTTAAATGATTTCACAGGCGATCCCACTGAGGCAAGGGGAGTCGTAGTGATAGAATTGACTGTCAGCAGCAAAACATTGCTGACTACCTTTTTTGTAGTCGACGCTAAGGGCAATTACAGTGTATTGTTTGGGAGAGACTGGATTCAAGCTAATTGCTGCATACCGTCGACTATGCACCAGTTACTCGTTCAATGGAACGGGGTCGAAGTTGACGTCGTTCAAGCCGACACATTGTAAGTTCAAGCTCTATTAGTTTTGGTGATTGGTTTTATATTAATGTTAAATCCTTGTTTAATGACAAATCTAATCATTATGAGACTAACATGTTTATTGAGCTTCATTCTTATTAGTCTCGAATTTGGATAGAAAATGAAAAACCCAAGGTATGCACTTGTATTCACTCTATTATCTTATTGCATACTTAGGATTCAAGTTAAAGGATGAACTCTTCCATTGCTTATATATTAAAGATGTGCATTATGTTTTCAATTCCATATATCACATGGATGCACACATCTAGGGGGAGTTTATAATTTAACTTGATGTTTCAATAATATTGATCCATGTTCTCTTGCCAAATAATATAGAGGATCGAGACTTTGAAACAACCATTTGAGTATATATATAACTTGTGTAGTTGTAGTATACTCATGCAAATATAGGATAAACTCATATGCAATCTAAGATTGATTATGTGCATATTGATTCCATATTCAATTAGTTATATGCACATACTTAATGGAGTTTATTCTATAGTTGATGATCTAAATGTATTGATCCATTTCTATCACTCAAACATATTTGGATCATTACTAACCATCATATTGAGTATATAAAACTTGTGTAGTTATATATACTCATGTCAATTTAAATAAAGTTTAAATTGAGTTCAGTTTAACTTGGCGTAGGCTACCATCTCGTTCAGAAGCTTTTGGTCGACTTCTTGGGCCTCCCTTAGAGCAATTATGGACTTAGCTGCCTCGACCTCTGTTTTCTTGTCATCTAGATGACAGACATTCAATAGCGCTTCCATTGCTTCCGGTGGTAGATCGGCTTCCGCGACGACCATAGCATCATGCAGCAGCTGATTATTGTTGAGTATTTCGGCTTGTGGCCTCATCACTAGGTTGAACAGCCTGTTGAGCCTCTCTTGCATCCCTGGAGCCGATGTCACCGCGGTCGATACTTCCTTGGAGACTTCAAGAATTTTCCGAATGTCCACCAGGTAGTCGTCTGTCGTCACCACTTCGGGATCTTCTAGATCAGCCAAGCAGAAACCCAACAAATCGGTTGGGTCGAACGATGTCGGGACAGCGGCGGCAATAGGGGCCGGCGGCGTTGGCTGAGAAGACAGCGGTGGAGGCTCAAAGGAGGCGGTCTTCAAGTAGGCTAAAATGTTAGCCACTGGCACTAACGGAGTAGGCTGAAGAAGAGTTTAAAGTGAGTTAAGCCGATACATTAATATTCTTATCAAAGAAAAATTTATGAAGGCAACTTACTCTACCGGTGGCCGACGCATGTGGACAACTTTCGCCACTTTGTTCTTGAGGCTTGGCGCCTTTGTTGGCAGGAACCTTCGTAGACTTGGCGTGTTTCTTCTCTGAAAAACAAATCGGCTTAGATTATTAGTCTCTACCAAAAACTAAAGAAGAACAACTACTAGCCGATTGACAAATACTTACTCGGTTGTTGTTGCTTCTCTATGTCCGATAGAGAAGGGGATTGAATGCCAAGAGTACCAGATGTGTACCCTGAAAGGCCTGTCGACTAGCGCGGCCTTTTGATTGGCTGGCCACAACCCGATTGGCCAATTGTTATCTTATTGCCAACTTCCTTGGAGAAAAACCGATTAGTAAAAGCTATGAGATGAGTTTAAGAAGAAACAAAAAATACTTTAGCCGAGACCTCGCCGGTAATATTTATAATACTTGTGTTAGTGTATCCTGATGAGCTAGCCTCGTCGCTAGAATCGTTGTTAGTAGTTACCGTCAGCTCTGGAAGATTTGAGAAAAAATCATTGATAATAGCCGATAGTGTCTTCTCTGAATATCGAGCCTCTGCAATGGCTGACCACCAAGACGAGAAACCCCCTGCCCGACGAGTGTTCAAGAAAAAATGCAGTAAGTCTTGAATCTGGAAATCATCGGCTATCTCCATGACGATGTTGGCCGCTGCAGCATTACGGACTCGAGCTCTTGGTTAAAACCGATCAAGGAGTTGAAAGCACAGGTTGACTTACCTGAATCCCAACTGCTTGGCGTAGACTGATGGATGATAGAATTTATATGAAGGTTGGAAAGTCTGATTTCTTGTATTAAAGTCGACAGACAATATACTTGGAGAAATGAATAACTTATAAAGCTCCAAAGTCTCATGCGGCATCAAATCGTTGTCGGCTTCCAGAGCAGAAAAGATGGCCAAGGGTAGTTGGCTGCATTGCTGTAATAGAAGAAGTCCTGCTATTTGAAGTCCTCACTGTCGAGCCACAAAAAGAACGCTAGGTACTTCCTAGAGCCGATGGGGGTAACCTTTATCTCATTCCCGGAGCAGAGTATAAACCTTTTGCCAAAAGATCGGCTTGCTCTATATTGGGTCTCTGCATCCTCAGGGGTCTCTTCTCAGGGGAAGGAAGTATCATCGGCTAGATCCAAATTAAAAGACCGGCTAAATATGCAATAAAGCCAAGTCTGCACGAAACACATCGGACCTCCTACATTGCCGACTGTGTAATTTTCTAGACCCGTGAAAAGCCGACTGTGTACTATATGCAGCATCTGATACACTGCACCTAGCAATATTTTTCCTAGGGCTAGCCGACGGCCCTCTACCAACTATTCAGCCACATTTTGATAAACCTGAGTCGGCCCAAGAGATGCTCCACAAAAAAGGAATCTATCTAGCCAAAGGTTGAGGAAGTCGACGTGCTCCTCCTCCGATACCAGCCCACTGACTTTGTTGTTATTACTAATATACTTGCTCCACCCCTCGCCCTTGGATCGGATCAGCTTGTATTGCGGTTTGGTGCTGAAAGCCGACACTTGCTCCCGTCAGGCCTCAAATAGCATAATTAGGCCACATCTAAGAGGGTTGGGCCGACTGGACCCATTCTAAACATGAAAGCATTTAGCGTGTCCGACCAAAAATAACATGTTGTGCCCACTAAAAGTTCATTGGCTTCAGGGTCGGCTAACGAAAGAGGGAGGCATTCAGTTATTCCCATTCTCTCCCAAATCTCTCTTTTCTGGGCTGCTACCCGATTGTACCAATTTTTCCATCCCTTCAACGATGTCGGTCATGCCCTAAAGCTCTTACTCCACCCTTCTATGTTATATCCAGAAGCCGATAGGGGGAGATGAGAGATTTCCTGATTTATAACTGTATCGAAGTCTAGATTTCCTATCGGGCCTAAGTAGTACTGATCATTGCTATTGGGGGTCGAAATAAGTACCTGTTGGGGGTCCATTCAGTCGATCTGAGGAAACAGGTGAATTAGCCGATTGAGATGATGAGTTGAGCACTAAGAAAGCTTGTTAGCTGGGAGTGAACTTGAAAGCCGATGTCCGAGATTCTGAGAGCTCGTGCGCGTGAAAATGACAGAGTGGGGACCTCATATTTATAAGGGGGTGAAAAAAGGTGAAACAACAGGAAAGATTTTGGAGGGGCGTGAGCAGTTAAAACAAAAAATACGCGTCTCAAGATTTTATGGGGCCATAAATGGGACAGTTACTGATACGAATATTGCGTCAAGCCGATAGAAATAGAAGCCAATGGACAAGATTTTTGGAAGATAACATGTTATCTCCCAAAAATGGGGGCATATGTTTGCACCAAGATTTGGCAAAAGTGTGGTCAAGTTGTCAGGCTAAGGATTAAGAGATATTTTAGCCGATATCGGATATGGAAGAAAGGTTTGAATTTGGATTATGACCGATATTTATCTAAAATAGGAAGAACTGTCTGAATTGAGACTGATACAAATCATGCTTTACAGCGTGTTAGAAAAGGATACGATTGACCGATAGCTATAAAAGACGGTCAGGGGCAGGCGAGAACAACAACACAATCCAATCAATCAACTCGCATTACTTTTGTTTATTTTTCGACTAGGAGTAGCCTCTGTAATTTAGATTTTTGTATTCTAATTTGATCAATAAAGTTGTGCATTACCGATTGTTGATCACCTTCAAGTGTGCATTGCCGATTAACCCTTCTTCAAGTTTTTTTGGCACTAACAACAGTGTACACCCTTCGTTCTCGGTTATATTTGTCACACAGTTCCAGAATCTGAGACCCTTGTCCTTAGTGCCAAGCAGTGCTTTGAGAGCCCTTAACAAGGTGGAACAACACGGTCAAGCTAATTTACTGGTTATAGCGAGGATGTAGGGGTTCTAGTATGCATCTAGAGGGCCGCAATTGAGTGATTGTAATTCGCTGTCTAGTAGTCTTGTTTCAGCAAATGCTCCAGATTAAGGGGTCAGTCCATGCCAATGGGAATCATATGATTGATTGTATCCTCTATCTTGGGAGCAAGGGGGCGGTAGGGCAAATATGTTAATTGAATTGGTTCTGATTTTAATGATTTAAGATTTTAGACCTTATAACTATTCGTATCGTGCCTTTAGCAAATTTTAAATATATGTGTTTGATTTATAATATTATAAAATCGTTATACAAAACTATATATTTATACATATGGAGTCTACCGCTGTGCCTTCTTCGCCCGGGGCGTCACCAGACGTACCTGTTGTCCAAGGCTAAGGTTGGGCAAGCAGCAAGGCCGTCGGAGGCTTGGTGAACCCTATAACCCAACCCTAACTGGATTTCACCATCCCCGTCGCTGGAGGACAGGACTGCGCATAAAACCCGGATGAATCAACCAGCGAACTACACAATTGGAAGAAATGAGCCATCTTCTGGCTTGGAATCATGACACCAAATCGATCCGCTGATTCTGGTTTCATCTGGAATAGACAACAGATAAACCCATTTTTGTACAGACATTTTAAGTACAAGGGCAAGTTTCATGCAACCAACTTTGTTTACTTGCTGAGAACATTTAGAGAGGTTGATTAGACTTCAAGAATAGCCAAACAGGTACGATACTGAAAAAACCTAGAGCAAAAGTGAACATGTGCACGACCATTAGGAAGTACAGGGAACATATGAATATTTAGTTACTTACACGCTCAAAAAATACTTGAGCTTGTGGAATACACCTAAGAGACTGAAAACAGCAACGACCATAAGGATCATCCATCCACAGCTCCTAGCTGATTCGAGGACCTCAAGAATACCAAGCCTCAAGCCTGCAATACAATATTTCTTAGAAACATTAGATCCAAGAAAATGGATTGAAGTAAATGTAAGATCACTCTTCCAGAACTAAAATATCTAGCAAAAACAGAATGAAGAATGAGAATGCAGACCTTGCTGGCAATGTTGCTGGACAGCCAGTCCAGACCCTCATACAAACCCTCGCCAGATGTGGCGCAAGTGCTCTGTATGTACCTGTCACACGGAACACCAGATTGTAAGGACTAAAATGAAAGCTACTAGCTATATCCGTGGTGAAACAGTTAATACATGATATCTACTCCCTCCAATTCAAAATAGTTTTCTTTTTCATATGCTGCCAACCATATCTTTCTAAGTTTTTCCACTATACCAAGTAAAAGTAACATTAGAATAGTACAGCTTTTGAAAAATAGTAACATATTGTTGTAAAAAACTTTAAATTGATGGTGAAACTTGGACTTTGCGACTGCAAACTATGCATAGCCAACAGAGAAAAAGTATTTTTGGACTGGAGAGAGAGGTATTAAGTGGCATGATAGAAATGACATCGTTACATAGTCGACACAATTCGTACATTAGCTCGGGGGAAAAATTGAAAGGTTTTGAATGTCTACAAGCACACTGGTCTGTAGTTGATTTTTCAAGCTATAACTGCAGTAAAGATAAATAAGTATATCGAGAAAGGACAAGCAAGAACTAATTTATCTACTGTAGTTAGAAACTCCATTACCAGTGTCGCTGGCGTAGGGAATGTAACCCAAGCTTATCGGTAATCTCAGCAGCATTCATAGCATTTGGAAGATCTTGCTTGTTAGCAAAGACAAGCAACACAGCATCACGCAACTCATCCTGACACAAATTTCAAGTGAATTTTGTTAATAGTTCATTCAAAATTGTGAGCTTCTCAGAGACGATATTCGCAATGCAGTAACATATCACCACTTCTACATCCTAAACTTGTAAAAGAATAAACAATAAGTGCAAACCACTGAAAAATGACCCTGAAAGGATGAACCAGCTATTAAAACTTTTACAATGAATTGTGGCACTATTTAGGTGTCAAATTCAAGCCTTAATTTATAAATTAATTTCCAGTATATAAATGAAATGATAGAGGTCATCCAAGAGGATATTTTACCTCATTCAGCATCCTATGGAGCTCATCTCTAGCTTCAACCACACGGTCCCTGTCATTGCTGTCCACGACAAAGATAAGGCCCTGTGTGTTCTGGAAGTAATGCCTCCAGAGAGGTCTGATCTGTTTTCACCAAAATGAGGGAATAAAACAGAAAAGAAATGTTAAAGAAAGATGCAAATTTAGCAATGAAAATGCTGAAGATAATATTAAAAAAATCTTTAAGGACCAGAAAATGGAGATAATGGATTGATTACAATAGTGGATAAGTGTGCAATACAAAAAGGCTTCAGAAGCTTCTGATCATAATCATTGTACCTTATCCTGACCCCCAACATCCCAGACAGTGAAGCTAATGTTCTTGTACTCCACAGTCTCAACATTGAACCCTATATTTTTTGAAGAAAATCAATATTTCTCCAAGTCTCCAACACAAGAACAAAAACATATAGGATGCACAGATAGCAGATCGTGTGGTAGATCAAGACTACATGCAAACTGCACAGTAAATCCCATCAACTAATTAATGGCACTTCAAATAAAGAAATCTTAAACTTCAAACGCCATTCATCACACCACTACTTTCGCAGTGTGTTCACCATAACATTTATTCACCTATCATACAAGCTCAACTAATAAAGGCATGCATTAAGCACTCTAGATCATTTTGGCACATTAGACAGGACCACGGGAATCAAAATTGTGACAAGGCACTCATATAATGAACACTGTCAAGTAACAGTTCACTAAGGGCTGTATGGTCTTTGGCCACAAAAGGCCAAAGAATGGTGTGGTTCCCTAGGAGAGAGTGGCATGAAACTTTCTTCAGCGGCTAATTTGGCCATCACAACTTAGGCAAAGATTCCACCATGTTTGTGCCTACGACATGCGTTTCACTAGCCTAAGGTTGTAATGGCACACAACAACTCCAGTCAAAATCCGAACAATAATAACCTAAGCAGTCGAAGAACACCTAGATTACAGTCTTTTGTGGCCTCAAACAATATGACAAGGCTGATTCTCACAGTAGGAGGGTTGGCATGTATATAACCAGTATCTTCTTTTCCTTTAAACACCATAACAACAACAATACACATCATTCACAATTCTAAGAACTGAAATCTGAACAAGATGCAACAACAAGAACATATTTCCAAGAGATGTGGGGGACGAGATCATTTATTACCAATGGTGGGGATGGTGGTGACGATCTCGCCGAGCTTGAGCTTGTAGAGGATGGTGGTCTTTCCGGCAGCGTCGAGGCCGACCATGAGGATCCGCATCTCCTTCTTGGCGAAGAGCCGGCTGAAGAGCTTCCCGAACGCCAGCCCCATCTCCCCTCACCTGCAGCACACAACAGTTCGCGCGTCCATCAGATCCAGCTCAAAGATTGGACGACAGGTGATGGATCCAAATCCTAACAGCACAGTTCGAACGCGCGGCGGCTTACGGATCCAAGAAACGCGACAGGAAATCCCTTTGATGCCTAACACAACTATGTGAAGTGCGGGAAGAAAATGTTCTGATCTGCGACGAAGCTAGCAGGGAGATCTACTGACCGGAGAACAGATCGAGCAAAATTAAATCCGCTGAAAAAACTAAGGGATCCACGTCCTAAAATTCGGCAAGATTTGGAAGGGATTCGAACAGGAGATCGAGCTTGGACAGACGGGATGTGTATATTGCGCGTACCTGATCAGAAGAACTCGGTGAAGAAGCTTAGCTTGGTGCTTCGATGCGATGAGCGCGAGGGACGGTGAGGACGAAGAAGAGGGGAGCGATTCGAGGCGTGGGGAATGCGTGTCGATATTCGCAGCCAAGGTCGATCAACGGTCAAGACAAATCGAAAGGAGACGGACACGGTCAGCCGTCAGCCAGATGCCAACCATTCTCCGAATGATCACTTTTCTAACTTCTTTTTTACTTTTATTTTCTAAATAGCTCGCTTCTGAGTGAAATTATAAATCTAATCCATTCTCAACGGTGAAAGTCACTTTCCTCACTCCTATACTGTGAAAGCGCCTCCTGTGCTCCCCTCCGTGGCACCCTTCCTCCCATGTGTGTCGCCTCTGCTCTCACTTAAGCCGGACACGAAACCTCGCTCCCATGCTCGTGTGCCACGGGAGTGCTGCGCCTTCCATGGTAGAGGAGGAGGCTAGATTTGCAAATTCTTTCAGAAGAGAGCCACTTTCGAAAAAAAAAAGATAGAAAGATGGTTAAAAAAGTGGTCACTTCACCATTCTCAAGTCTCTTTATTGCTTTATCAAAAAATGGGGTAAATTTTCATAGAACTACACACAAAACTATCAAAGAAATGCACTTTTAATGTATTGTTTAATAGAACTTTATAAATTTTGCTCAAGAGTTCTAAAAAACCTAAATCTATTACAAGAAACAATCTCGACAAGCCAGACCATGCAGTAGTGGCAAACGAACAATCTTATTGGCATGTGGATTACACACGTCATCAAGCGAGGTGTGTGGGAAGTGACAATTTCTCTAGCCCCTTTTACCAGCCGCGGCAAGTCGCCTCTCATGACCTGCTGCCACGGTAGGCCAGCTCCCCCATGCTCACCTGCCTCCCGCGCCCGGCTGTCGCAGCAACGCGAGCTTCCATGCTCACCGGCCAGCGCTTGTAGTGTGCCACGCTCCCGAGGCGTGGTAGGCTAACTCTCGTGGTAGGGAAACACGGAGCACAGTGAAAAAGACCAAAATTTGAAAGAAACGAGATAAGAAGGCTAGAAAAGTCATCAGCTACTTAGTTTCTGAAATGATGTGAGATCTTTAAACCCATTACTAGCGTTCTATGACACGTCAAACTCCTGACTTCAGACATAAACAACATTCTAGGGCCTGTTATCTAGCACTAACAGGTAGGAATCTTCTTAATAGCAGAATACAAAATCGCATTATTACCGGCGTTTCTACATCAAACAAAAAGATCAGAGTGCTTCTATACTTTTCTTTTTTACAGTTGTATAAATATTAAAGTATAAATGAAGGGTAGAGGGTGATTACTTATCCCTTTGTTTGCTTCAAGATTTATGTAACTTGTATTGAGAGAAAAAGCATTGAAACACTGCTCAAAAGATCATCTTTCACATAGTTGAACGACTCAGATATGATAAAGATCATCTTTCGCATAGTTGAACGACTCAGATACAAGTTTCTGTTGTCCGGCATTGGAGTACCTATTCCGTTCATCTTCATCCTATGCTGCCATTGTTCTTCTTTGCCAGATCAACACTCAGTTTTGGAGACTCCTCACATGATGACTATGTTTCGGATCTATCCCATGCCTGGTCATGTTAACTATTTTTCGGATCTATTTTTCCTGTGAATGCCTTGTCAGGTTAACTATGTTTCTAATCTATTTTCCAATGCTTTCAGGTTAACTATGTTTCCAATCTCTTTTCCTGTGAATATCTGGTCAGATTCGCATGTTGGCCCATTTGAAACACAAGAATTGTTCCCTGGAATTAAATTGTTTCGCGTGAAAATTCTATGTTTCAGGACAAGATTTGCCAAATGCCTCAACTTTAGCATGGAAGTTATTCATTTACGGGTACTACGAACTGTAACCTTGTACCAAGGCTGCCGTCCATACAACAAATTGGCGTTCCACAGTACCAACTTCAATGTTTTTTTTGGCTATTTGAGCTAGCAGTACTAAGACAAGTATATCACAACTTGCCACAGAAATATGATATTGGAAAACCTTCTGCAAAATGAACAAGTACAAAGAACATTTAAACGTACAGGAAACATTTAACTGAGACATCATAACAAAAATATTGAGCTCGCCGAAGACACGTAACATATTGGAACAGTTGCATCATCCTAAGTATCAATGATACATCCACAGCTCCTAGTCAGCTCGCAGTCGAAATTCCAAACCTCAAGGCTCAAGCCTACAAGTGCCGAAAATGGATGAAGACAGTCAAAGGAAACAAGTGTGCAATAGAAATATTAAACAGACAAGCTTTTTGCTAGCATGGAAGCAAATTATTGCCAGAAATACAGAAATGTGATAGAATTATCCCTAGAAATATTACAATAGAAGAATGCTAGTAAGCTTCGATTCGGCAGGACATAAAGCTTTCTAAAACTAAACATAGAATAAATTATGCATACCTTGCTAGCAATGTTGCTCGACAGCCAGTCCAGGCCCTCGTACAGACCCTCCCCAGTTGTAGCACAGGTGCTCTGTATGTACCTGTCAGAACGAAGACCAGATTGAGATCTAAGGGTTCACTAAAATGTAAGCCTACAAGTTAGATCATCAATGCTACAGATGATGATCTCTTACTATCAAGTCACAGGATAGAAGTATCCCTATAGTTCAAAAGGAAAGCTCATGAGTGGCTTATAAGTGGATTTCAAAACTATTATCTACAACAAAAGGAAAGCAAGAGCCAACAGGTAGTCCTTATTTACCAGTGTCGCTGGCGAAGGGAATGTAATCCAAGCTTATCAGTAATCTCAGCAGCATTCATAGCATTAGGAAGATCTTGCTTGTTGGCAAAGACAAGCAACACAGCGTCGCGTAACTCATCCTGTCATCAATATCAAGTGAATTTCATTAAATACAGTTCCATAAAATTATTATCTTTTCAAAGAAAAAGTTTCTATGATGGTTTTCCAAGAGAACATTCACAACAAAAATACCACATTTCCAAGAAAATGAGCATATAATAACTACTAGCCAGTAGCCACAGAACAGTATTATCCTGAAACAGGTCTTCTCTCACTTTTTCTTGAGAGAAGTTTTCTCAAAAAGGAAAAAAAGAAAAATAATAAAGGAGTTTAAGGTAATGTAAAATAAGTGTTGTGTCATATGGATGTCAAAGCAATTGCTTCATTTGTCAATAACTTGTTGAAGCATGCAGATGTCAAACTAAAGGAATGTGGATTTCAACACAATGGAATGGTTCATCAATTTCTTGCTATAGTACATGGATGACATTATAGAGTAACCCGGGAGAAATTTACCTCATTCAGCATCCTGTGGAGCTCATCTCTGGCTTCAACAACACGGTCCCTATCATTGCTGTCCACAACAAAGATAAGACCCTGTGTGTTCTGGAAGTAATGCCTCCAGAGAGGTCTGATCTGTTTTCACAAGCACAAAAAACAAAATCAGCCAAAACACGATGGAACAATCTGTAGATAATTTAGGGGGAAAAAAGATGTTAGGCCATAGCTCAAGCATAAGAAAAATATGGATTACAGCAGTGAATAATATGGAATATCACAAACGCTGCAGTTGCTTGTACCTTGTCCTGACCCCCGACATCCCAAACGGTGAAGCTAATGTTCTTGTACTCGACAGTTTCAACATTGAACCCTGTATTTCAAAGGATCTCGATAAATAGAAATAGAAAACATCATGGTTGTGCCATAAATCAAGCATAAGAAATATCAAAATAGAGGCCCGTTCACGATGCATTTATGTTGAGTTCAACTAAGCCTTTTTTTATTGAAATTTTGTTGATTTGAACCTATGTAAATATAATTGAGCTCCTCTGTCAATTATATAATAGTAGAGGCCGCATGGAATGCCAAATTGAGGCCCCATTTTATATAAATTATTTCCCATCATATTATTCAACCCAGCTTTTGTTGATTTGACCTTCTCCACCACAAAAATGCCTAAATGAACCTTCCATCAGTAACATACCAAAGATCAGTTTTCAAGTACATACAGAAAATAACATGCCACTATGTTCATCAACTGCTCTAAGCTTCTAAGAAGACATAATTCTGAGGTGCATAACAATAGTTCAAGCAGGAACACTGTTCCCCTAGGTGGTCACCTAGTTGCTAGGCTCCACCCTCCCGCCTAGCCACCTAGGCCGATTTATCTAGCCTAGGCGGCCGCCTAGCCCACCTAATCGGCAATTAGGTGCTAGGCGCCGGTCTAGCGCCTTGGTGAACACTGAGAATGCTATTCACTACATGGGAGTTCAATGATGCATTGGCCTACTAAAAAGCTGGCAGCCATTGGTTAGCACTTAGCATCTTTGGTTTTATATTTCCATGCATTCAACATCATCTAAGAACAAGAGCTCAGGACGTACTTTTCTGTAGTATGTGCTTTGGCATGGCGTTCAATAATACTTGGCTGGATAAACAAATTATATTCACTAGCGAGAAATACAAGATCTTTCAGTCGAATCTATGTTCCAAAAATTAGCCAGTTAGGCCATATCAAAGGTAGGGTGGCCGATCATGTACTGGTACCATTTTTTAGAACAGTGAGTCAAATAGGCTTGTGTACAAATGTGGAGATCAGGTGCAACGTGAGACACAAGTATTGTTTATATCAGATATGATGGGAGTTAAACTGTATGATCCATGTGTTGAAAGTGCCTAGAATTATAGGGACTCACAAACCTGTTGGAGCCCATTGGCACTCAATAGATCTTTATTGGATTGTGAAACAATCAGGTTTCCATCAAATTTTATCAGTTTCTTTTTGCAAAGAGAAAAACTAACGGTGCACAATTTTCCTAGAACATCGTACCAACAACTCTGCCCAACTGAATTAACGAACCGAATTTAAACAACATGCAACCGCCAGAACAATTCGAGGAGATGGCATGCAAATGCAACGAGTAGTAAGTATATATTACCGATGGTTGGGATGGTGGTGACGATCTCGCCGAGCTTGAGCTTGTAGAGGATAGTGGTCTTTCCGGCGGCATCGAGACCGACCATGAGGATCCGCATCTCCTTCTTGGCGAAGAGCCGGCTGAAGAGCTTCCCGAACGTCAGCCCCATCTTCCCTGTACGCTCACCTGCAATTCGTACACGCCATTCCTTGTTCAGATGTCCGAAAACCAAAAGGCTCACGAACCCTAAGCAATGGCGAATCGCGACGAATCCATGCCCTGACGCCGCAAAGTCTAACCCAACCTAATCCAATCGTCGAGCAGACCGCACAGGAACTCGTCGAGATCCACGAATCAGCCCAGAAGAAGCCAAAATTCGCAAACCATCTGAGATCCAAGAGCGGATCCGGCGATACCACCGCGCGAGTGAACGGGGCGCGGAAAGGCGAGAAGAGATCCCTAGATCGGGGAAGGGGAGAGGGCTCACCTGATCTGCTCGAGACGCGACGATTCCGGAAGAAAATGTGCGGATTTGCGTTGCTTTGGACGCGCTTTGGGGTGGGGGGTGAAGAGATGGGAGCTTCCTGGTTAGCTCGGCTAAATAGCTGAGATCAATTTAAATGGCGTTGCTGGTTGCAAGGCTTAGATTTAGGGGTGATAGCACTTCGACGTATCCGTCATCGGCGGATATTGCTCTTTTCGTATTCAAACTTATATATTTTTCGGATTCAAACCGGATATAGGATATTTGGATACGGATAAGAATCCGAGTTATTCAGAATACGGATACGAGACGGATATATAATAATTCAGATCAGAAATAGATAAAGATATACGGATAATGTACACATATATAATGTAATATATGTTGAATTAAAACCATACGACTTGTTATCCTCATCGCCGGCCTATCAAGAATCATGCCTAGCAAAACACCTAAACATTTCCAACCTATCACTGCTCTTATCGCATTTGATATCTAAGCATGCAGATCTTTGCAATAATATGAAGCCAAATTGAAGAGGAGAGGAGATTGAAGCATATAGGTCGGGGGTTCTCGGAGGTTATCTCGGTGAAGATGCCACAAAAGGGGAAGACCGACTCCCAGATCCTCTCCACGACGTCGGAGGTGTCGACGTCAAAGTAGGGCTTGTATGTCGCCACAGAGAACATCTGGAACCAGCAGCCCTGGCCGGCATCGTCTGACCCCTCAGCGTCGCTACCCCGACCTCCACCTCCTTCGGCCTTGGACAAGAAGGTGTCTGCAGCATAGCCACTAGAACCGAGTGAGATGTGAACGGAGGTCCAATGGGGGAGAGAAGAGAGAAGAGGGAGGATCGATCGGACGATCGGCGTCAGTAGGCGGGTGGTAGGCGCCGAGTGCCGTGCTTGAGGCGACAGGCGCGCAGGCGCTTTGGAGGTGGCGGCCTCCGATTGGGGAGGGGCATTGGAGAGGGAGGGTGAGCATTTTTTAACTGAAACCGGAAAATCAAACCGAAATAACCGAATATTTTAATTTTTTTTGGTTTTCGGTTCTTGGTTCAGTTTTTATTTCAATTTTATTCAGTTTTCAGTGTATGGTTCGGGTCTTTGGTTCTAAAAACCAATTAGACCAAAGACCAAAATTACCAATAGCCAACATTGCCAAGTAGCCGAATCCCCCATTCCTTCCGCGCGATTTGGTCAATCGGTCATTCCATTTCCCTAACCCTAATCCCCAGTCCAATCCCCACGTGGCCACGCAACGGAGCCCTAGCTGAACCGCCATCGCCGCCATCTATCGCCACGGCACAGACGCCGTCCCCGTCCCATCCTCCAGTCCTCGCTGGCTCTAGCTCTCTTCCGAGTGCCGACTGCATCGAGGCTCTAGCCCTTTATCGCACAAAGAGCGCAACGTTGTCAGGCAGCAGGAGTCTGGAGTCCGAATGTTAGCCGGAGAGAAGCTCATTTCAGTAAAAGGATGGTTCAGATCACTGGATACCTTCTTGTTTAGTTCAATTGAATGGCTAGATGAAGTTATGAAGATCCAAGGGCTCAAGGAGGCGCAAGATGTTTCAAGTGATCTGAAGGCTGTAGTTAAATCTAGTAATTACTATTCAACTTAATGTAATTTGTCGGTAAATCTGATAGTTACTCGGTTGTCTTTACGTCGGTGAAAAACAGAGCTTATAAGCTTCGATTCTGTTACAATTCTGTTATGGATTGAATTAGAAGCTTTGCATGTTCTTGTTTTTTCCTCTACTTTTCGCATCCTTCTGCTTTCCATTTTGCCAGTTAATGAAACTTTTGCTTCCGTTTTGATTCTTGCGATTTGGATTGGAAGTCGGACTCCTCTGGGTCCTGACGTTCTGGTATCAGAGCCGTTCGATTTTTGGCCAAAGGGGAATTTTGGTGTCGATTTGGAGTGGCAAAGGTTGGGGAACTCGTTTCCTCTATAAAATTCCTATGTCACTCAAGTCGATCCGTTCGTCTGTTGTTGAGCAAGATCTTAGGCGAAGGCATGCCGAATGTGGGGAAGACATTGGATGAAGAGAACAGGTTGAGGAAGTGGAGAAACTGAAGAAGGAGATGCTTCAATTACACCAACAAATCGGTGAGAATGCGGCCGTGGCTAAGGAGCAGATAGAAGGGGTTCAACAGCAGTTATCGGGGAATACCACAAAATAGATCAGATGATGGAGATGTTAAACTCGTTGAAAAAAATGGAGCAAAAGGAGGTGACTAGTACCTTGGCAATGTTGGAGGGTGATAAGGGGCAAACTGGACAGCCAGAGATGAGATTTCCTACATCAGGAGTAAATGTCTATGCAACTCCTGGGAGTGGACATTCTTATGCACCTAGTGCTTCAATGAGTAATATCATTCCACCCATTCCTTTCAGTATTCCTTCAAGTGTTACTAGTTGTCCAGTAGCACCACTAGTTTTCGTTGGGGGAAATGAAAGCACATTTTGGGTTAGTGTTTATCCATCAGTAATGGCTACTGGAACTTTTGCTCCATAGTTCACCACCTCTAGTTCTCCATTTGTGCCACTGCATCGACCACCTCTTAATCCACCTCATCAGCACTTAGCCTACCAACCCTATGTAAGACCAGAAGTACCAAGGAGTTATTCAGGGCAGAGATTATCAAAGTCGACTGGGCATCTAAATGATGACGGAACTCACCATACCAGCAGTTTTAGCAAGGGACCAAGGGCTGAGTTTCCAAAGTTTGATGGGAGTAATCCTAAGGCATGGATCCAAAAGGCTGAGAGGTGTTTCGAGTTGGGCAAAACTCAAGAAGGACAAAAGGTGGCTATAGCAGAAATTTATTTGACTAGGAGAGCTGATCAATGGCTTAGTAGTAACCGAATCGACACAAGTGCTATGACCTGGCCTCAATTCTGTAATATGGTCTGCCATAGATTTGCTGCAGAGACACGGGTGGAGATTACAGAGAATTTCAGAGGATTGACACAAGTGGGATCAGTGGAGGTCTATGTTGACAAATTTGAGGAGATGATGAGTTTGGTTAAAAGAAATACCCCGGGACTATCTGAAAGCTATTTCATCGATTATTTCATTTCAGGATTAAAGAACTATATCAAAGTACCATTGAAGTCCCTTAGTCCTAAAACTTTAGTTGAGGTATATGCTCACGCAAGGAATTATGAGAGCAGCAATCTATATAAGAAGTATAATAGTTTGGTACCCAGGAATAACAATAAAGCAAGTCAACCAGGGAGCTCAAATCAGAAGAGTGAGATGGTGACTAGGAAGGACTCTGTTGATAAAATCAAATTCAACAAATAACGTCAAGTGGACAGGAGGCAAGTGTTTCAAGTGCTAGGAACCTTGGGTGCCAGGACACAGTAAACTGTGCAAACTTCAGAAGCAAGTCCACCTGATCACCATTGAGGATGAGGATGAGGAAAAGGAACAAAGTCCTGAAAGAGAACTTAGCACTCCACCTGGAAGCCCTGGGCATGAGAAAGTAGAAGACGAAGTAATTCAACTATCCATGCATGCAGTCACTGGAACGAGTTCAAACATCTCCACCTTTACTCTGAAGGTTTCTATTGGGAAGATTTGTGCTACAGCCCTTGTAGATAGTGGAAGCACGGCTACTTTTATAACTCCTGAATTGGTAGTAAGGGCAAATTGCAAAATCAGTAACCAATCTGCAGAATAAGTGGCGGTAGCTAATGGCATGAAGATTGAATGCAATTCAAGGTGTAATAATTGTCAATATTTAATTCAAGGAGAAGGGTTTCAGTCAGATTTCAGAATATTGCAACTCAAAGGTTATGACATGATACTGGGAGCCGATTGGATTTATCAGCATAGCCCTGTCAGTTTAGACTTAAAATCGAGACAATTTTGTATCTGCAAAGAGGGACAGAGAAGAGTCATGTTTGAGGATGAAACAATTCCTAAGAAGGATTGCATCATAAAAGAATCCAAGCTGATAAAATTAATGGAAAAGGGACTCGTGGGTGCTGTAATCTATGCCAAAACTCTCCTCACTACTAAGTACGAAGATCAGCAGAATCTGGCAGAGATTGAAGAAGTTCTGAACCAATTTGCGAATGTGTTCATGGAGCCTACGGGGCTACCTCCAGTGAGGGATTGTGACCACACCATACCCGTAGTGCAACATGTCAAACCGGTGAACATCAGACCCTATCGGTTGCCTCATTTCAAGAAAGATGCAATGGAAGAATTGATTGAGGAATTATTACAGACACAAGTAATCAGACCAAGTGTCAACCCTTATTCATCACCTGCTATTTTAGTCAAGAAAAAAGATGGATCATGGAGATTGTGTATTGATTATAGGAAGCTTAATGCAAACACAATTAAGAATAAATACCCAATTCCAGTGATTGAGGATCTGCTAGATGAATTACATGGTGCCAAGCTCTTCTCAAAGATCGATATAAAGTCAGGGTACCATCAGATAAGAATGGAAACCGAAGACATTTTCAAAACTGCTTTCAGCACCCATGTTGGTCATTATGAATACGTTGTGATGCCGTTCGGATTAACTAATGCCCCTGCTACCTTTCAAGCCCTAATGAACGAAATTTTGGCAAGATTCTTGAGGAGATTTGTTCTGGTTTTCTTTGATGATATCTTGATTTATAGCCCTACCTTGGGATATCACCGAATGCACTTGAAGCAAGTTATAGAAGTTTTGAGAGAGAACAAGTTATTTGCAAAGAGGAGTAAGTGTGTCTTTGGGCAATCTCAAGTTGAGTACTTAGGCCATATCATTTCTGGTAATGGAGTTGCAACCTATCCAGGAAAGGTTATTGCAGTGCAAGAGTGGCCAATACCTAAAAACATAACCCAGCTAATGTAAGGACCCGAATCCACTGATTCGAACCCACTGTGTTCACCGCACTAGTCCCAGGATCAACGCTAGTGCACACAGCTCAACATCGGTACATATCACATCATACTCAACGATAATAGAATAATAGTTTAATTTATTTATATAGCTAAATGTATGATCTTATGACCAACTTACATTATTAAGCCACGCAGGGCAAGACTGGAAATATAAGCTAATAATTAAGCAGCGGAAAGTAGAAAACGTAGATAGCTCATCAGTTCACCACAGGCAACCGACAAGGCTCGGACCCTAATGACTCGTTTCTTCCTGGACTTCCTCTTCCAACACAGGTGTAGATTCTTCAACTGTTGATTATTGTTGTTTGGCAAGGGTGAGTACTTAAGCACTCAACAAGTTGTGCACAGAATGCAATTCTATATATCTATATGCAAGGCTTATTCCAATGGATAGGCTATCATGGCTATTTTGCAATAAGCAGCATTTATGAACAAATATAATATTTAGATTGTAAAGACTTGTAAAACAAATAGCAATAATAAATAGATTCAGTATTTCTCAAGTAAACCAAGTTTCCAATCCTAAGTCAAATTCCATCTTCCACATGGCATTCCGCCATCCCAACCAAATTGTCCATTTAATTAAGCTAACCCTTAACTGTAATTCCCGAGCATTGCTCAATACCGCGAGCACGGCTATCCGAATAGTTTTACACTCTGCAGAGGTTATGCACTTTACCCACGCGATACAACCAAACACCACCAAGGCGAGTGATTATAACAAAGCCTTTACAATGCGCTGGCTTAACCCGATACTACCCGCTAAGGTTTCAACACCGTGGGATGGTTACCACATCCAGGGCCCCCCTCTTGCGCCATGTGAATTACTCCATAACTCGGGAACTCACATCGACCACGATAGTACTAAAATTAAGACATTGCAAATTACTCAGCTAGGCTGGCCCATACCAGACATGTGGTTGCATGATTGACTCAGGTCAAAGGCTTGCAAGGTTAAGTCCTTAGAGTGATCAAGGCAAGACATCCACATACCTCTGCCCATCGGGCCCACCTTGGCCTCCTCGCCCTTTGTCACTTGCCCCAATCTAAGTGATTATCACCCAAGTTGATTACCAAGCACCACGTGCTATCAACAATTCAACATCGTTGCGTGACATGACTCGCCACAACAACTCAATCTCATCGTGTGATCCACATGACACACAAGTTCATAACATTGTTCCATATTCCATTAATCAAGATTAATTATCAACGATTCTGACACATGTGATGACGTGGCATGGCTAAGCAACTAATACGATCTAACAATACCATGTTGATTATATTTACTAACCAACTATATTGAACCAACCTAGGGTGATAATGGATCATGGCATACAATGACAAGGTAGGGTATAAATCAATCTGGTATATTAGCTAAACCCAACCTAATTTGAACCAATTGTATACTTGAAATATATGCAATAGGGTAAAACAAATATAGCAATTTTATAAACATGGGTTCAACATGATCAAAGCACAACTTGCCTTGGAATATGTCCTGATCTGGTTCTGGAACTTGCTCTTGAGTTGTTGGATCTTCCTCCGAAGTGTCGCACAATTCAACGTCTACGCGTACCGAAGGAGAGAAGCAAATAAATACCAAAACAGAGAGCAAATGAACTCCCAAAAATCAAATAAAATTCACCATTCAATAGATCTCAATTTTACAAATTTTTAGAAATTTGAATCACTCAAATCCGAGTTACGATGCAAACGATATAGCCTTTTGAAGTTTGAAATAAATACTGAAATTGCAAAAAATCAGAATTAACAGATTTATTTTTAAATCGAAAACAGATTTATTGCGTCACGCTGATGTCATGCTAGCGTCAGCCCTGATGCCAGCCAATCAGAGACCGACGCGTGTCTCGAGCGTATGGACTGAGTCCACAGCGTGGCTCTGGACCATGGTGAACCCGGTCCATGACGCTTCGGCGCTTGCGCCCGACACGCGGCTGCCTGCGACTGGCTGCGGCGACGGCGCCATCCGATGCGCTCAGATCCGATCGAACGGCCACCGATCACTCGCGACGCGGCAGCACGTCAACCGCTGGATTTAGATATAACGGCCTAGAGCTTCTGGATCTAGCGATGGAGACGCGACGGTGAGCTCTCACTGGACTCGAAGACGAAGACCAGGGCAGCGGCGCTCCGGCGAGTTTCTGGGGACGAGATGGCGGGAATCCAACGCGGCGCGGTCTGGCGATCTCGGTGATGGCACTGGTGACGGTGAAGGCTCAATGGCGGCGACGAACCCGAGCGAAAACCCCCACGGTCCGAACCACCACTCCGGCGAGCTCCCGAGCACGCTCCTCGATCGATCTTGCGAAACTCTACCGATCAAAAGCTGCGACGCACAAGGATGAACCTCGGGTACTTGCCCCCCCTATTTATAGCCTCGGTACGCGCGCTCAAAAGGAACCCTAGGTCGGTACGGCGGCGGAGACGGACTCCGACACGGCGACGGCCCGCTTCCGAGTCCTGCGCGAAGACGATTCACCCCAGTCGTTCGATCGCAATCTACCGGCCACGATTTTACGGCTGAGATCGCATCTAACCGCCGCGATATTTTTCCAACGGCGATTACATGAGGCCCGAACCGTGCGCTCGATCTCACCTGTGCGATCTCGATCCAACAATGGGAAGCAATTTCCTAAGCGAGCCAAATGGGCTAGCGGCGCGAGGCATTGGGCGCATGAAATGGGCTCGACCGTCTTATTCGGTGATTTTAAAAGAGTTCTGATTTAAAATAATTACAAAAAATACTTTGATTTATTTTAAGCAAATAAATTATCAGGAAAAATTCCAGAAAAATCTCAAAAATACTTTGAGACATTCTGGACTCAAATAAAATATTTTTGGCAAAACTTTATTTTAACTTTGCATAAATTTAAATAGATTTGAACAAAAGGTCAATATTCATAATTTAAAATTAATTCAAATAAATCCAGAAAAATCCAAATAAATTCCAGAAAAATCATAAATGCACAATTCAGCAATAGAATAGTATTTGGGCAAATTTTTGGGATGTTACAGCTAAGAGGTTTTCTAGGGTTGGCAGGTTATTACAGGAGGTTTGTTAAAAACTTTAGGCTAATCTACCGGCCTCTATTCAGTGCACTGAAAAAGAATGCATTCCAATGGGAAGAGGAGCAGCAGCAGTCTTTTGATGAGATTAAAAGGGTTCTAACCCATGCTCCAGTACTAGTATTGCCTGACTTTAACCAGCCATTTATTTTCGAAACAGGTGCCAATGGAGGTGGAATAGGTGCGGTGCTTATGCAGGGAGCCCAACCTATTGCATACATGAGCAAGGCTATTGAACCTAAGGCTCTAGCTATGTCAGTCTATAACAAGGAAGCACTAGCTATTATCGAAGCCCTAAAGAAATGGAAACATTATCTGATCGGATCAACACTGATAATTTGAACTGATCAACAAAGTCTCAGGTTTATAACAGAACAGCGACTGATTGAGGGAGTGCAGCACAAGTTGTTGGGCTTTAATTATAGGGTGGAATACAAGAAAGGGAGGGAGAATAGAGCCGCTGATGCATTGTCCTGGGTAAAACACTCAGATGAAGTGATGGCGATGGCCATAGCCATACCAGATTGGATTTCTGAAGTCATCCAGAGTTACAAAAATGATGACAAATGCAAAGAGCTAGAGGCCAAGTTGAGAATTGATGTAGATGGGTATTTTCCATTTACTTTGACTCAGGGCATATTAAGATATAAAGGACGAATATATGTCAGAAACAACCCAGAATTGAGGGAACGACTATTAACTTCTTTTCACGGTTCAGCATTGGGGGGCACTCGAGTGAAAGAGCAACGTATCAAAGAATCAAATTGTTGTTTTATTGGCCAGGGTTGAAAGCTTCAGTCACTGAACATGTGAAGTCTTGTGCCATCTGCCAGAAAAGCAAGTCGAAAAATGTGCCCTACCCAGGATTATTGCAGCTGTTACCTGTTCCAGAAATGGCGTTGACTCATGTGACTTTGGATTTTGTTGAAGGATTACCTAAGTCAGGGGGAAAGGATGTGGCGATGGTGGTGGTAGATCGATTCACAAAGTATGCCCATTTTATTTCCCTTAGACATCCATATACAACTCAATTGGTGGCTGATATTTACCTTGATAATGTATACAAGCTACACGGATTGCCAATAGTGTGTTGATTTCAGATAGGGATAGAATATTCACAAGCATACTTTTGCAGGAGATGTTCAAAGCTCTGGGGTGAAGATCAGATTAAGCAGTGCCTACCATCCACAAACGGACGGCCAAACCGAAAGAGTCAACCAATGCCTTGAAAATTACTTGAGGTGCATGGCATTTGCTAGCCCTAGAAAATGGCATTCTTGGTTATCGCAAGCGGAATGGTGGTGCAATACGTCGTTTCATACCTCTCTTCAAATGACACCTTTTCAAGCACTATATGGAATCAAGCCTTCTATGGTTACAGAGAACATATTATTTGACCCCACTACTGATGAAGCCAAGAGCAGACTTCAAGAAAGGCGGTTAGCTTTTGAGGCCATCAAGGCTAAGTCAAGAATGAAATATTTTGTGGATAGAAACAGAACTGAGAGGAAGTTGGAAATAGGAGACATGGTTTACCTCAAGATGCAGCCTTATTGGCATAATGCATTGGGATTGCGCAAGAATTTGAAGCTGCTCATTAAATTTTATGGGCCTTTTTGGGTGATTGAAAGAGTAGGAAATGTGGCTTATCGGCTTTTGTTGCAAGAAGGATGTCAGATTCGTCCGATTTTTCATGTGAGCCAGCTTAAGAGACACATTGGACCGAAGGCTATTCCTTGTAGAGATTTACCTTTAGTAGATGTTGAGCGAAACATTCTTACTGAACCAATAGCAGTTGTGGAGAGAAGAATGATTCCCAGGCATAATGCTCCAGTAGTTCAATGGAAAGTTCAGTGGGCCAATTTGCCGCCAAATGCAGCTACATGGGAGGATGCAGATTTTATCTCTAAGATTTTTCCAAAATTTGATCCTTCCAAAACTTGATCCTTGAGGACAAGGAAACTTAAGGAGGGGGAATTGTCAGGCAGCAGGAGCCTGGAGTCCGAATGTTAGCCGGAGAGAAACTCATTTCAGCAAAAGGATGGTTCAGATCACTGGATACCTTCTTGTTTAGTTCAATTGAATGGCTAGATGAAGTTATGAAGATCCAAGGGCTCAAGGAGGTGCAAGATGTTTCGAGTGATCTGAAGGCTATAGTTAATTCTAGTAATTACTATTCAACTTAATGTATTTTGTCGGTAAATCTGATAGTTACTCGGTTGTCTTTACGTCGGTAAAAAACAGAGCCTATAAGCTCCGATTCTGTTACAATTCTGTTATGGTTTGAATCAGAAGCTTTGCGTGTTCTTGTTTTTTCCTCTACTTTTCACATCCTTCTGCTTTCCATTTTGCCAGTTAATGAAACTTTTGCTTCCGTTTTGATTCTCGCGATTTGGATTGGAAGTCGGACTCCTCTAGGTCCTGACAAGCGTGCTCTGTCGTCGGCTAGTCGCCATCCAGCTAGTCATTGCCACCATCCTTCCCGCCAGCTGCCGAGCCATCCTCCACCCGTCATACACCAGTCGACGCCGCCATCCTGCCAACCCAAGGTTCCGTCTGCCCGTCCGACAAGTCCGAACTCCTGATCTAGTGTGAGGGGATCTCATCTCATCCCAGTTTCGTATTTCAACTACGGTGCCATCAAAGAAATGGATAGGAGGAATTTTGGATCTTCAATCATGTACTTATTCCAAACTACTGTCTTTTTACTGCATTTTCTTGTTGGTATATCCTTTCCTGGTCAGCTACTGTATGGACTAGACTCACTATTTTGCACAGAAATCTAAGATGCTGGCTTGCAAGACGATATTTCATTAAGACCCGGAAGACTTCTGTGGTAATACAATCTGGTACGAACATTCTTGATCTTCTTATTTTTTATAAGGACTTCATGGAATGGAAGTGGTAATCTGACACAATGTTGCTGGTTCCTCACTATCTTTGTAAATATGAGGGTATTCGTGGTTGTCTAGTTCAAAGATGTGCTGGCAATGTTGATCTACTCAACGTTTTAAGAGAATTTGAATCAAAGAAGGTATAGTACATTTATGTCTTCGGTCTGTTACTAGCTTTCCCATTTATATGCACTAACTGCATCTTCCAAGTAAACCTCAAGTACCTATAGTGTTGCTCTTTCCCTGCCTGATGCATTAGATTTTTTCCCCTATACTATTTGTATGTAATTAACGCATTCATAATTTTTTTTCTAGGTGGCAGAGGGTGACCAAATTTTGATCAAGGCATCAGTCTTGGCTGAGCTACAAAGGCGAATCCTCAAGAAATTGAGACCAACGAGACATGAAGGTTGAAGCCTGAAGCCACTCCAGTCTCCAGGTTCCTCTGGACTTTGCTATTTCGGTTGCCCAAAAACTAAATTAACCGAACCGAAATAATTCGGTTAATTTGGTTCGGTTTTTTTGTTTTGACTTGACAAATTCGGTATTCATTTTTCAGAAACCGAAATATTTAAAAATTGAATAGACCGAACCGATTAGACAAAAAAAACCAAATGCCCACCCCTAGATGGGCGGCCCTGGAGTGGAGAGGGCAGCCGGGGAGGGGCGTTGGAGGGGACCGTCGCCAGCCAGGGAGCCATGGTCGACGGCCGTAGTAGGTGGTCGGTACTTGGGAGAAGGAGAATCGGAGATAGCTAGATGGGGTTAGGGACCTTAGGGTTAGGCATTTAGATGGGCAGTCGGGACTCTATGGGTTTTCAGGCTTTGGGCCAGCCCAATAGATTTCGGATATCCAGATAGGAATATTATCCGATATCTGGATCTCGTCCTAGATTTTTCGGATATTAGTAGCTCCGAATCCAATCTCGAATCCGGATTTAATAATCCGGATCCCGTCCCGGATCCGAACGGATAGCAAAATCCGGTCCCAATCGGGCGGGAAATATGCAGCCCGTTTTCACCCTTATAAGTACAAGAAATTTGGACAGGTGCTTATTTTGTAGTTATAACATGTTCAGCTGAAAGCAAACGAAAAATAAAATTGGTTTACTATTAGTAAAAGGATACTGCCTTTTCTTACCACTAAGGTAGATAAGGTGTTCCGCCCTATCGTAAAGACCATTCGAGTTGGAAAATACCGTCGATGTGGTACCAGGGCCCATTTTTCAGTATCTTATGCGATGGTATTTTCTAATTTATACATCTTTGTGATGATACCACTGATGCTTAACAGGGGCTTACACATGTAACTACCTCCGATCAATGGGATATTGCACCCTTCTAAGCACCTACTAAGAGGAGTTTGCACTGTAGGAGAGTGCTCCCATCCCACATGGGTGCTTGAAGCTTTTGATGATGTGATTATCTCACTTCAAATACCCGCGTGAGCGCTTATGTTTTTGTTCGATTTGATCTCAGGACAAGGCCGCTCCGTCGTCTCTAGGAACACTAACATTGTCAACTTCCAAAGATTGAAAGACAAATAATAATCCCTCCCCACGTTTGATCGGACAGGCTCATGATGGAGCTAGCATGTTAGCACTAAGGATACAGTTAGCATCAGATACTTCCTAGTTCACCTTATTAAGGGTCTGTTTGGTAGAGTTCCAGATCCCAACTTCATCTGAGATTTAAAACTTGTAGGCTAAAATAAAGTGAATTAAGTTTATACTTTTGGTCTAAAATTTGAAAAGATGATCCATCTAAACACTCTTAATATACTCACAGATCCAACTCCACAAATCTGGTGGAGTTAGAAATACCCAGCTAAGCTGGAGTCCTACCAAACACACCCTAAGTCTAGGTTTCTAACTTTGGTGCTTCATCTGGTTTCTAGCACTTCAACTCCAAATCTCGGCAGTTTTGTTATAAGATTAATCCTTTTTTAGAGGACGTTATGAAATTAATCAGAACTCAAAACAAGTTCACAAGTTGACCTTCTACGAAGCCTTCAATAAGGCCTTGGACATTCTTGCATATCTCGAATTTTGTAACATTATGGCCTGTTTAGAATACAGAAAATTTTTCGATTTGCACGGGAAATGAACTATTTCCTGTGGAATTTTTGTAAAGAGTAAACTTCACAAAACTACATATTTTTTTTATAAATTATCAAAAAACTACATATTTTAGCTTCTATTTCATAAAACTACAGATTTTAGAAGAATTTATTTCAAAAAAAAACTATAGGTTTCTTGTACAAGTTATCATAAACTACAGATTTTAGTTTTATTTCACAAAACCACAGATTTTATAAGAACATGTATCACAAAACTACTAGTTTTAAAATTAATTGTTTCTTGCAACGGGTCTAACAGTCTAGGCCCACAGAACATCCTCACGCATGAGTGAAATGGGAAATGAGAGCATATGAGCCCGTTATGTGAGCACACACTGTCATACCAATTACAAAAAACGGCTAATTCTAAAACATGTAGTTTTATAAAACAAGTTCTTTTAAAACCTATAGTTTTGTGATACAAGTTCTCCTAAAATTTGTAATTTTATGAAATAGAAACTAAAATCTGATAATTTATACAAGAAACATGTAGTTTTGTGAAACAAGTTCTCCTAAAATATGTAGTTTTATGAAATAGAAGCTAAAATCTGTAGTTTCTACTAGAAACATGTAGTTTTGTGAAATTTACTCTTCTGTAAAATTCATGCAAAATTCAAACATCGATCAGTGACTGTATGCAATTGTTCTAGGAGATTGTAAGGGAACATTGAGATCTGCGGGCTTGTTCACTGCGCCAAACTGTACTGCAATTACTTCAGGTAGCACTTTGCACAAGAACCGATTCTCATGGAACAAGGTAAATTCTCACCATCAAACTCATCACAGTTCACGCTCTAAATCATCAGTCATCAATCATGACAATTCAATGTACAGCTTTTCGACACCATTTCCATCGTGGCAATGGCATAATGTACAAGGAAAAAACAGGTAGAATAAACGCAAAGGTTTGGAACGAACAAAGCCAATGAGTAACGAAGCTACATGCGGATTACATGAACAGCAAATGCTAACACAGGAAATATGATGCTTTGGTTCTTAGGTAAGCTTTTCAACATGGTTCAGTTTGAAATGAGGCTAATGAAACTATTGAGATCAATTGGAACTTTTGCACATCAATTTTTCATGTCACACAACAAAATGTATGCCAATGACTGGACATAGATTGGGCCTTGCATTTATGGAGCATCTCTCTAAAGCCTGCGATAATCCATCTAACGAAATGTTTAATACTGATGTAATTGCATTCCAGACCTCAGAGACTGCAGAATATCTTCATAAGGTGGGAAAGAACAGGAAAGAATTGAGCTGTTAAAGTTGGAACATCAATGAATCCAACCGGCAGCATTATATATTTGTCACAATAAAGCAGCTAACAAACATATTGAGGGCTTTAAGCCATCAGAACCAAAGTGCCATAACACAAACTGACATAATACCTGGATTTTCACCTAATGTTAAAAATAAGAGTAGCTGCATGAGGGCACAAATTCGGTTGACAAGAATCCTTCAGAGGAGAAAAGGTAATAAGGTACGTGGTGCTTCATGTTATATTCTCCATGTCCATGGCAAACAATATCGAAACATCACCATTGCTGTATCAACTCCTAAAAGTCTGGATATGCCCACAGTAACGTACTGGTTTTTTACAAAAACATTGCCCTCCCAAAGCACACTTTGAACAGTGGACAATCATATATCCAAATAAAAAGATGATGTGTAGTAACCAATCCTTTGCTAAATGCTTCTGAAACATCGAATCATACATGTCATCCATTCCCCCAATGCCACACTTCATTACAGTGAAAAAAAACTAAAAAATACATAGCCAGGTGATGGAGATGACAAAAGAAAGAAAAAATCTTGTGGAAAAGCAACTATACACACAGAAGGTTCATCTACCAAAAGGTTTTAATAAAACCATAGCTAGATATGGATAGGAAGAGCACAACAGAATGGTTGATCAGCAATGCTGAATGCGGGCCACCACATCTTAGACAAGATACATAATCTCTCAGTGGTGGCCTCTCAATTACCACTGGTCACTGGATATGGCATCCAGTTTATGGATTCAGCACCAAGTCAAACCCAAGTACGAATAATTAAATAGTTCATACTAAACTCGGTGTTTTCTTCACTAGTCATGCAAGTTGCATGAAAATATAATTTTTTGAATGTTCATGAAAAACAAAACAAAAAGGGTTAAGATAGCATTTTTGTGAGCTATAATGGAAGAGGGGATGGGGCTTTCGCCTTTTCTGTTCACGCCAGTACTACAAAAATTACTCAATAAGCAGCAAGTAATATTGGTGAACTAGTGGAAACTGGTTAAGTACTAGTATATCAAGCAATGCTCCAATCTACCTTGGTTTGCTTAGTTGTAGCTCTCACGCAGATGACTAACCACTAATATAAATTTCGTCACAATAGTAGACCATAATTGTGGAGTTCAAAATGACAAAAATAGTCTGCATATTTGATTAGTAACCAAACAACACAATGGCTCCGAAAACACTGATTAAGGCACTGAATGGTTGGGTAAGTGCAAAGTACACTGGTACACTGAAGCCTCTGTTGTAAGTACTTACATCGTAAGCTTGTATATATGAACTTCGTGGATTTTAGGACAGTGTGATTAACTGAAAGGCCATATTGAACAAGGTTTCAAATTTCGGTTTCGGATCGTATCTCGGAGGTGACCGAAATCCGAAATCTCGGCGAGATCTCGGAATTTCGGACGAAATCCGGATGAAATCCAAAAAGCAAAGTTCAAATCCGGCTTTTTTTTTGGACAGGGATTTCTGAGATCTCGATCCAAAAAACTTAAATTCCGGTTAAAATACCTCATGTTCACATCATTTTTGAAAATTTTCAATTTTTTTCATTTCGCCAGGATTTGAAATCCGAAATCTTGGCCGAGATTTCCGAAATTTGTCCTGGATTTTGAACCTTGATATTGAACTCTGTTTTCCTTCCCATGCAACAATTGCAATACTCTTCACTAACCTAACTACAATTTTGTTGCACAAAACAATACTAAAAACATCAATATTACAAATAAGAGTAATTACATCTGTCATGAAACTGTGAAAATTGCAATCTCCTACATCAATTTCCAAAAGCAACAAACCATCATTTGTTCACAAATTTTGGGTTGGCTCTCATAAACAGATGGAAGAAAATTGTTAAAAGAAAATGACATGCGTTAGAGAACCCAATTTGCACAATGCAACAAAGGGCAAGCTTGTGACCAGCGAAACTAGTTCATCAACAGCATCATACACCATATAACAAACGCAAGGGCAAGAATCTAACATTGCACCGTCACAAGAACAAAATGTTAATGTTCCATTCAAGATCAACGGCCACCGTGACACAACACGGATCACCAGGGACCAGTTTTCCTGAACCACTCCAGCCAATTATTCATCCCCCGATAGGGGAAAAAACCAAGAAAATCATCACCTCGGATGCACCCAACTCAGGCGGCCATTGGGTGGTTGGCGACGTACTCGATGGCGAGCGGGAGCGAGTCGATCTTGTTGGCCTCCCCGTCGGGGATCTCGAGCTTGAACTCCTCCTCGATCGCCATCACCACCTCCACCGTGTCCAGGCTGTCCATCCCCAGATCCTTCTCAAAGTGCGCCTCCGGCGTCACCTGCCACCACCAAGAGCCGCGCTCTCTCTTAGGGTTAGGGTTTGGAGGGCACCACGCCGGCGCGACGCGATGTGGATTTGGGGGCGCTAGGGTTGGTGCTGTAATTACCTTGGAGGGGTCGACCTTGGGGTGGCTCTTGAGGACGTCGACGACGCGGTCGACGACCTCATCGCGGTTAAGGTGGGCGTCGTGGGAGGACATGGGCCGCGTGAGCCACCGAGCCAGGGCGTGGGGCTGGGCCGCCGAGGCGAGAGGCGCCACCGGGGAGGGGAAGAGGCGGATGTGGCGGAGGATCGCCGGACGGAGCGCCGCCGCCGCCATTTTCTTGTCTCTCCCTGTTCGGCCGGAAGTGAGGAAGAGGTCACCGTGCCTCGGTCTACTCTGGAGAGATTCTCTACTATATTCGGACTTTGGGCTTGGTTGCTCTGATGCTCACCGTTTATCATCGTATTATCGTGCTGCCATTCTCCGTTCTTCAGTGATAAGTATTGAGTTACAAGAAAATATAATAAAAAAATCCATATAACATCTCAAATTTGACTGAAAGTCTATTCAGCATAGAGATAGCAATCTTACCTGATTACCCGTAGGTAAAAATCCTAATAAAGATGGATATATCCCGGTTTTGTTGCCCGCAGGTATATTTATGGGAGCCAAGCTTTACCCGACGGGCAAATGGGTATGTGCATGGGGGAGCTCCACCCGTACCCGTTCCACCCGATTACCCGCCACCTTCTACTGACATGTAGGTCACAACAGGCGCCTAGTTGGCCCCCTGATCCCCAATTTATGGTACCTCATATTAGTAATTTGTGATTGGTGATACTGCGATGAGCGATATGTAATATGTGTGATAACTGATGAATTGTTTTTATTTTAATTATTCAACTTGAGCATATGTAATAACTGATGAACTATTTTCATTTTAATTGTTGAACTTGAGCATCTGTATATCATTTATGTGCATATGTTATTTTAATTCTTATTCCCATATGCACTTAAAATTTTGAATCATTGATAGTCATTCTTCAATTCACAAAATATAGCTGATTCTCAAAATTTCATAAAAAATTGTATCAATCCCATAGCTATTAGCTCCTAGTGCCATTTGGTTAGAAGGACTGTTGATGGTGGCGAGTAAACGGGTATATCCGCGGGTAACGAGTACCCATGGGCGGCGGGTATGAGCGAGATTTTTCGGCCGCAACCCTTCGTGGGTATACCTGTAGGTGAGATTTTGGCTAGTGAGCATGGGAATGGGCGAGCAATACCTGTGCCCGTTGTACCCGATTGCCATCCCTAGTTCAGCACTCTAAACTATAAATAAGATATTTGACCATTCGAACTTTGCAATCCGGTTTAAATAATACCTTGACATAGTTTCCCATGGTGGTATTGCCCATTTGATGTGATGAGTGCACGATTTTATCATGTAGGATAACACACATGTCGCGTTTAGATGAATGACAAATAGACCCCACAGGAGTTCTCCCCAAATCAAAACAGAGAGAAAGGGAGCTACATATGCATGGAAGCCTAATGGGGAGTTTGGTGGGGGAAGCCCATGTAGGCTCATCTTGTACGGCAAAACTGTTCACTTATCAAGTCATGCAGTCAATACTATTATGTAAAATCGGATCAATGTGTTATTTAAACTGGATTGCAAAGCTCGAGTGGTCAAATATCTATTTTTATAATTTAGGATTCTAGATGAACTTTTTAGTAAAGTTAAAGAAGTTGTATGACCTTCTCCGATGATAAATAGACCCACTGAAAACAAAATGGCGTGATTAGCTTAGACGCTGCAAGTAGAAACTGGACTAGAGAAATACCTCAGATCAACTTGGATGATGCAAGTAGGAAGTGTAGCATTTTCTTAGGTTCCATACAATTTGACCTAGGACGTTGAAACATGTGTATCAATAGATTTTGGAATGCAGGTCTAAGGGTTGTGTCTGGTTCAATTGCCTAACCAAGATTTCACTCTTGCTAAAAATTGACTTCTCAACTCGTAACCTCGACACATATTTGCCCATTACACATACTCGACGGCTCCGTGGGGCTGGATTTTGTGACGACTTTGGGCATGCGTGGACGGTTGGATCATCACCCACACAAAAGATTAGTGGGTCTCGCCCATGAATACAAATTTTGACGAAATTCGGCGAATTTTTAGATTTCGGGCCACCACGAAATCCAAATTACCGGACAGATAATTTTTTTGGATTGCTAAAGTAATTTCATGATTTCTGACCGGTTTTTGAACTTTTATGGCCAGATTTGCTCCAATAACCCTTAAGAAAGTCATCTTGTATGAAAATTTGTTGAAAACCCGAATTTTTGAGACATTTTAAAATTTTGATAGAAACACTGTTAGATTTTTATAAAAATTTACAGGTTTGATAATTATCTGAAACATTTATGATACTATATTTAGTACTGTAGAATCATACAGAAAAATATTTAAAATAATTTAACTTTATTTGTTATCTTTAAAAAGTCAAAAACAGAATGAACATAATTGGGACAGTAAACTTGTCAGAATTTTATAAATTTTCTCGAGTGTGATCACGATCCAAAATATTTTTGAGAGCTTAAGAATTGTCTCAGTACCATTCTATAAAATTATCAAAAAAATTCAATTTTTTTGTTTGGTCAATCAAATCTATGTAAGCATTGAACTTCATTTGTTATATTTCAAAAATCAAAAAGAGAAAGAACATAAATGGTACAGTGCCCTGTAAGAATTTTATAAATTCACCGGAGTGTGATCATTTGTTATATTTCAAAAATCTGTAATATTTTTAAAAATTCTAAACCTTTTTTGATTGCTAAAGCAAATCTATGTATTGATAATCAGGCTTTTACGAGGATGTAGCACTGTCAGGATTTTTAAACATTATTTAAGAATTATCATCATCTAAAAATTTTATAGAAACATTAATGTTACATCATGACCATCCACAAAAATTTTAAAAAATTTCTAACATGTTTTGGACCATTTTTCATTTTATTCAAGTTTGCCGGTAAAGCTTTTAATAGGACAGGAGCACAGTTCGAATTTTTAAACATTCATGAATCTTGATAATCACCTGATAATTTTATGTGAACATTAGTGATGCATCATAACCATGCACAAAAAATTTCAAAATTTTCTAACGTGGTTTGAACCATTTTTCATTCATTTCAAACTTGCTGGTCCGCGTTTTATTAGGACAGTAGCAATGTTCGAATTTTTAAAACTTCCTTATACTTGATAATCATCTGAAATTTTTATGGGAATATCATTCATATGTCAGGAACCTCCAAAAAATATTTAAAAATTGTTTGACAACGTTTGAACTATTTTTCGTTCTGTTGAAATTTGCCAAAATTTCGGTCCAAAAAATTCCGGATTTGAATTTTGCTTTTTAAATTTCGTCCGGATTTCATCCAAAATAACGAGATTTCATCAAAATTTTGGATTTTGGAGGGGAGCAAAATTTAAACCGAAAATGAAATTTGGATCTAAACATTCATGAATCTTGATAATCACCTGATAATTTTATGTGAACATTAGTGATGCATCATAACCATGCACAAAAAAATTTCAAAATTTTCTAACGTGGTTTGAACCATTTTTCATTCATTTCAAACTTGCTGGTCCGCGTTTTATTAGGACAGTAGCAATGTTCGAATTTTTAAAACTTCCTTATACTTGATAATCATCTGAAATTTTTATGGGAATATCATTCATATGTCAGGAACCTCCAAAAAATATTTAAAAATTGTTTGACAACGTTTGAACTATTTTTCGTTCTGTTGAAATTTGCCAAAATTTCGGTCCAAAAAATTCCGGATTTGAATTTTGCTTTTTAAATTTCGTCCGGATTTCATCCAAAATAACGAGATTTCATCAAAATTTTGGATTTCGGAGGGGAGCGAAATTTAAACCGAAAATGAAATTCGGATCCTTGCTCTCGCCAACTGAAACAACTGTTATTTCATTAACTTAAATTGACAGTCATCAAATGGAAATTAAGCAACAATGATTAACCGCATATATTGATTATTACAAATTTATACAACTAAATGAATTACATTATACCAAAAATTTAATTACGAATTTAAATACAAATTACATGGATGATTAATTACATCGCAGAAATAAAAATTTCTAAAATCTTCTCTTGTGTCTAAAATACTGTTTAAAACACACTATTGAGTGATCTAGACTGTCCGTTGGCTTGATCGGATGGCGCTAAGGACTAGGGACTGTTTAAATTGATGTCCCTATTGAGATCGCATGGAAACCCTATCCACAAAAGAAACAAAAATGGATAATCCCATGTGTTTGAGTCATGTTTTGCACAATGGTAAAGACAATGCTCATTTGTTTCTCAAATGTAATAAAGCTGTGAAAAAAAACAATTACAGCATCTTCAGTTGGATAACCCACACCTATCTGCGGAACAAGTGCCGCACGTAGCGATATGAATCTATATCCTTTTATAATGCACCTAAGCATTCTTTTCTACGTCCAGCCCAAATAATGCACCCCACTAGAGATGGCCTAACCTTCATGCACCCAGCGAAACGTCCCCAGAATCTTGCCTCCATCAAAATTAACCTCTCAGATCTTTCCTCAGCTTTACTCACCCACATCCGATGGCCATTGTTTAATGTGTCTAACTCATCCCTATGGCCCACAATAGATCTCCCCCCACCTCCAGCATCATCTCAAGGAAAAGGAAACAAATATCCTGGAATTAAGGAAAAATAAACAAACGTTCTAGAAAAGGAAAAGACCATATATTACGTGCTGGGAAAAGGAAACCGAAAGATATGGCACTATACTAGTTAATACAAGGTTCTAAAATTCTGTAATGGGTATTCACTTGGTCACATCACCTTATAGCAGGTATGTGGCAAACGACCTTTGTACTGGGCTTCACTACTGCGGATCGGGCATGCACAAGCGGTTCGAAACCGCTTTCAAAAGCGGTTTTAGAACCGCTTGTAAGCAACCGGGAGTGATACCCCGTCGGGTATCACAAGCGGTTCCCCGAACCGCTTGTGGTTCGACATTTCCACAAGCGGTTGGTGTTACCAACCGCTTGGAGAGGTTCTCTCAAAAGCGGTTGGTGTTACGAACCGCTTGTGAAGAGGCTCTCCACAAGCGGTTGGAGTTACGGCGCTTGTGAAGAGTCCGACAACAGAGCGTTTGATTATATTCAATATAGAATATGTTTTCAGAGGGTTTTGATATAGATTTTGACAATTAAAATAAATAGAACTTCATGAGTTTTTTGACACACTTAAATATATATATATATATATATTAGTCATGAGTATTCATTCAGATAATTACGACTAAAAATGAACAAGTTGATGAACACATGAAATAATAAGCCACTTTTACAAGTTTCAAAGAATAAAAGGGCGAATCTTGAGCTTATTTCTTGCGTGCGTCGCTCTTTGTGCCCTTGGTCGACGTTGATGTCGTTCACTGTCCTTATTTCAGACAATCTCTCCAACCATTTGCGTGGAACTCGCCTTTGGTGGATACAATCTAAATCGACAATAAAGCCGATGAGTTGTTCTTGGATTGCCGCAACCCGGCATGCGGCGGGATCACGTCTTGCACATCGATGTTGGGTGACAAAGCGGAGGTAAATAAATCTCGGACATGTAATTATTAAAGTGTAAGTACTAAGAAATTGACATGTGCACACTACCTCGGCGTTGGTTGTCGGCACATCACCGTGGGTAATACTTTGCATATAGTGGCACACATAATAGCCACATAGGTTGTTTCCACCGTCATTTGTAGAACCTGCGATGAAATTTGAAAAGAACACGATTATTGGGATGAAAAAGCATTACGGCATATTAATATTCTTTAATACGCATCGAGTGCTTAATTGTACATCAAATTCGTTCTCGAAATCTCCTTGTTGCTTCTTTCAAACCGTGCGAATGTCCTGTGTGATGCGTTGGTATGAATGGTAATTATCGAGTTGGAATTAGCAAGGTATTTCAATATATATAATAAGGAAAACTATCGTATGTATATGTGCTATATACTGCTCAGGTGTCAATGATAAATTGATATTTTTCACCGAGTCCTTTTGAGTCTTGAACAATGATCCGCCGCTATCAAGCTTGATGACAAGAAGGATCCAAAGTGAAACCTATTCATGTATTGCAACATATATGTAACTAGCTAGTAGTATTATAAATGCCTTGGAAAATATAAGAACGAGAGGTTGTATATATACGCACTCGAAGTTGAAGGGCGTATATGTACGGTTTGTAGTCTTTGTCCCAAGAATGCATCGAGAATGTAATCTTCAAGATCCTTTCTGGTTGTATCCAAAGACGAACTCGTTAACAATCTACGGGTCGATGAAGCCCACGTTGAAGATATTCTCTTTTCTACATCGTTGTATCTCCATTCTACATAGAAAGGTATAAGTTTAATAGTTGCAATTTTATTATGCGAGGAAGCACACAGTAAAGGTATGAGCTTGACACTTACAGCACCAAGACTCATGAGAGACACGTTGATGGAGTCGGCATGGTAAATATTGTATAAGTCGTCAAATTCGAGCCATATGGTGTCATGTCCCGCGATAAAAATCATCTTCTTTGATACGGAGGAACATCGTTCTTCCTTGAGCGGACTCTGTCATGTACCATTCGTGAAATTGCCGCATCTTGGTTGGCGATCTTTTATCTCATTTGGGTCAATCACTCCCTACCAACCGAAATTGCCATCGACCTTTGTTGCCACCGGGATATCATCTATTAATCCAAGAGCTGCACTGTGGAACCGAGTCTGCCTCCTTCATAAACCTCTCGAGGTTCTCCGATCTTGGTCTCTCTTCTTCTTCTTTGCCGCCGCCGACCACGTTTATTCTTCTGTGTAGCCTTAATTATTGTCCGTTCATAGTTGGACGGCATAGGCAGCGGCTTTGCACGGCATGTCGCGAAGTGTTCTACCGCTTTTGGATCAGTTGGTACCTTTGGCTCTACCTTCTTTTTTGCGAAGTGTGCAGCCACTTCTGCTTTAGTGACCGCGTCACTCTCCTTCTTATTCATATCATATGCCCTCTTTGGAGGTTCCTTTACCTTGGCCGATCGGCTGGACTCCGCCTTCTTGGGAGCAGGTGGGGGAGCCTTCATTCTGTTATCGAGCTTCTTCCTCGGAGGAGATAGTGGAGGCGTGGTTTTCCTAGAGGGTTCTTTTTGTTTGAGATCTTTGGTGGTGGAGTAGGGCTTCGCGTGGGCGGGTGGAGACACAGGAGCTGCTGGTGGTGGAGTAGGGCTTCTGCTCTGTTTTATTGGCGAGGCATTGCGTGGTGGTGACGTTGGAGGAGGCGTGGGTTGCCGTGGTGGAGATGACGCGTCCATAGCAAATGGAAATATGATGTACCGCTTGCGCCAAAGGATGATATTGTGGAGGGCTGTCCAAGCTTGGTCACGTCGTCGCCTCGGAATATCGAGTGAAGTTCTTCAAATCCGCTCGACCTCCTCCACCGCGACCTTTGAGTAACCCGGGGTATCTCGTTGCGATGGAACATCCGCCCAGACTCCACCGGATATGCCATGCCGTAAGCCACCTTGATGGAGAGGTTACGCGCATCAACGTCACAACTCACATCGGCGGCGAACCCTTATGTCATCCACGGGATAACGGGATAGCAAGGTGTCCGCCAGGGGCCGGTGGGCGCGCAGCTACTTCGCCGCCAGAGAGGGCTAATCACGGCGTCGGTGATTGCTCGGACCTAGTCCTTGAAGCTTCTTGAGGCAATTTGTACTTGTTGCGCAACTATGTCGCCAATGCTAGCCAGGTTGCTCGAGCTCTTGTTCCAATTGGTACACTTTACGTGATTCTCTTGATTTGCTTCTATGCGGCTCCTGACGTATGTGCGTCCTTAGCGAAACCATACTTCCACGGCGTCGGCTTGCCCATACCTCGTGTCCGTCACAGGTGCTCGGGGTTTTCAAGGGCATGTGTTAGCTCGTCATTCTCCCCGTCGCACCAATGTACACACGAGATCGCTCAACGGCTTGTACAATCCTTTGGCGACCTCTTGTACTCTGGTGCCATCACTAAACTGCCGTCATCCGAAAGGCTCCCCATGACCCATGAACCAATTGCGCGGCGCTGTTCCCACAGAGCGGTAGCGGTGTGGCGTCCTTCGCCATTAATTCTTCTTCCCGCTTCTCCCATTTTGGTACGACCTTGATGTAACCACCGGTGCCAAGATGGTGGTGGTATTTCTTCATCCGTGAATTGGCCTTGTTCTTCCGACTCGCGGCCGGCCCTCGGTGGCAACTTGAACTCCTCGAATGCTTTCGGTGATCCGCCAACTTAGGAAATTGGTTGAAGTCGGGTCTTTCTCCTTCTCGCACGTACTTGCGGTGAGAGACGCGTCTTCCAAGCTGAAACATTGTTGCCATCTTCTTCAAAGTAAATTTCTTGGCCTTGTCTTGGACCCTTGAGAAAATGTGAAATTTTCCTTAATATCTTGCCGAGCGGGTCCTTGGTAGCTTGAGGAACTTGGCCCATTTTCGATGCTAATTGGGACGTGATCCCTCACGTGGTAACCGCAAGCGTTGTTGTACGCCCAAGCGCTAAAAGAGGGCAACCAAAGATCCCTTCGTTGTTAACATCGGTAAACACATGCTTCGTGGGCGGCTTCTTGTTAGGTCCCGATGCTTGGATTGGTTGCTCGATGCACGGGCTTGAAATACATAAACATATGTACAAGCGTGTCATAGTGTATTATATTAATGAATTGCGATTAATTAACATGTCTCACGGGATTATATTCTTACGCACACACCTCATCCCCGGCGGAACGGTGTTATCGGACTCGGCGGCTCCAGCGTCAATGGCTTCATCACCGCAGCCTCAACGGCCTCACCGGAACCACCATTAGCCCGGTGGCGGCTGCTTACCATCACCTTCGATGGTACCCGGTAGCGATGGAGTCCAACAGAACTGTTCTCCTCATCGAAAGTAGGGTCACCACGTCACAGTTGCGCCATCTCTACTAATTCCGCAAAAATGTTGACATAAATATCATATTACTTTGAACCAACCATATTACAGATTACAACACAAGCATATTATTACATAAATTTCTACAGCAAGCATTAAGTACTACGACGTGTTGGAACTAGCCCAAGGATCAAACATGAACTCGTGGACACAAGAACAAGAAATACACCAAGAATATACACACAGGGACTATGTGTCAAAAGTAAATGTGCAACATTGACCGTGTTAAATTAATATACAAATCCTAAACTAGAACTGAAATTCAAAATTAAATAAAAAACAACAAAATAATAAAAAGAAAATATGCATTGTTCTGTAATTCCATACTAAGTGAAAAATATACATTTTGGTTTAATTTAGAATTAAAATTTCAAGCAAGCACAGCACTTGTGGGCATTTCACCGAACATGTGGTGGGCGGTTAACTAGAGAGGAGGACGACGCGTGCACTCAAATACCTCGGTCCTCCCGGGTGGGCGGCGGTGTGGCGGCGCTTTGGTGGCGAGTAGGCGTCGGCGGGGTGGTAGAGAAGGCTTGGCGGCGGGGTGGAGTGACGGCGCGGCGACGAGGCAGCTAAGCGCAGCGGGTGGATGGCGTCGGCGAGGTGGTGAGTAGGAGTCGGAGAGGTGGCGGAGGAGGCCGACGGCGTCGACGAGGACGGCGACACGGGTCCGGACGGAGGCGGGCGGCGGCGAGAGAGACAGAGCTGCAGCAAGACGAAGTCGTCCGGGACTTAGAAAATTTCGGGTGTGAGAAAAGGGCGGGGCGTTTCAAATTTATACAGGGAGCACTTCTACAAACGGTTCTAATAACCAACCGCTTGTAGCAAATCTCTACAAGCGGTTTTAGAACCAACCGCTTGTAGAGGGATGACTTCTACAAGCGGTTCGTAGAACGAACCGCTTGTAGAATATCTCTACAAGCGGATTTAGATCAACCCGCTTGTAGAGGGATGACTTCTACAAGCGGTTGGTGTTACTAACCGTTTCTGAATAGTCCACTCTAGAAGCGGTTCTTTTCTAAAACTGCTTCTGAATGTTGCGTTCTAGAAGCGGTTCTTATTACTAACCGTTTCTGAATGTTGCGCTCTAGAAGCGGTTCTTTTCTCAAACCGCTTCAGTTTAATTTCATAATTTTTAAAGAGTGCTTTTGCACTCAGTTTCATTCATAATTTTTAAAAATGCTTTTAGCAATTTAGTTTCATTCTATATTTTTTGAAAAAACTTTTAGCACTTCAGTTTCATTTCAGAATTTTTAAAAAATGCTTTTAGCAATTTAGTTTCATTCTATATTTTTTGAAAAAACTTTTAGCACTTCAGTTTCATTTCAGAATTTTTAAAAAATGCTTTTAGCAA
Source organism: Otatea glauca (assembly GCA_036346275.1). Lineage (NCBI taxonomy): Eukaryota > Viridiplantae > Streptophyta > Magnoliopsida > Poales > Poaceae > Otatea > Otatea glauca. The sequence goes on from CM070724.1 coordinate 23,816,525, forward strand.
TTTAGTTTCATTCTATATTTTTGAAAAACTTTTAGCACTTGATTTCATTTGAAATTTTAAAAATGCTTTTAGCACTTGATTTCATTTAAATTTTAAAAAATGCTTTTAGCACTTGATTTCATTTCGTATTTTTAAAAATGCTTTTAGCAATTTAGTTTCATTCTATATTTTTGAAAAACTTTTAGCACTTGATTTCATTTGAATTTTTAAAAGCTTTTAGAACTTTACTTTCATTCCATAATTTTAACAAAATGCTTTGATCACTTTAGTTTCATTCCGAATTTTGGCACTTTACATTCATTCAAATAAACACTTCATCTTGTAAAGACTTACATATACATAGTTCATACAAGAGGGGTACATCTTAAGTAATGCGTACTTTGTCTTTACAAGTGTTCCTTCATTATGATCGCGACGTATGAAAGGAGTATCCACGTCTGTGTCATTGAAGAGGCTTATGTCGACATCCACAAATGAAAGGAGGGATCTCGTCGAACTGACTATACTCTTCCTCGTCTGTGACGTCCTCAACTCCAACAATCCTTCGTTTGCCTTGTAGAACCACATGTCGCTTTGGCTTAGTACTACAATCTTTCTACTTGTCCTTATGCTTCTTAGGTTTGCTTGACATGTCCATTACGTAGAAGACCTGTCTCACATCGTTCGCGAGGACGAACGGTTCGCGCCTATAGCCGACTTGCGTGAGGTCCACGATTGTCATACCGTATTTGTCTACCTTCACACCGCTTGAAGTCAGTTTGACCCATTGGCACTTAAATAGAGGGACCTTCAAAGGTCCATACTCAAGCTCCCATATCTCTTCTATGAAACCATAATATGTATCCACCTTGCCTTTGTTGTCTTCGGCGTCTATACGGACACCGCTATTTGAAGGGAAACGCGGTATGCTACGCTAGCACAAAAAAAAAACTACCACGCAACCAGAAAGCTACTCGCAAGAAGGGGATCATAGATAAGATTACCACTAGACGCGCATTCGCGAATCCTTCGCAGCGTCGATGTAGTGGTTCGTCCTCGCCGCGATCATTGCGTCGATGTAGTGGATCGTCCTCGCCTCGCCGTGGATCGTCCTCCCGCCGCCGATCGCGCAGCGTCCACCGCAGATCCACACGTCCGAGATGGAACGCCGTGCGTCGTGTGCAAGCACCTAGTCGCTCGGCGGGGCGTGAGAGAGGAGGAGGCTAGGGTTTCAAGTGAATCAAACCTAAACCGTGGAAAGCACACTCTGCGCCCTCCTCCTCCCTCCTTATATAGCCACGAGATGAAACCTAAACCAGGGCCCACCAAAGATGCTAAGCCCACGAGGTTCATTAATTACGGATCCAATCCAAATTAATGCGTCCCACCATTAAGTGTGTGACCTGCGCAGTTCACATACGTTTGGACATGGATTCGAAAACTCCTTTTCAATCCAATAGTTGGTAGCGGCTTCTTGCAAAGTATGCCAACTCCCAAACATACTTGTGATCAAATCGAGCAGAACCTATCAAAAGAACTCATGTAATAATCCCTTTGCCAAGTATATGAAGATTGATCTCAAGGCGAGAAGCATGTCATCCTTTGATGATTCAATCCATCTCTCGATCCGTGATATATATTAATAAGTTGTGATTGACTCCTCAATCACGGCATGGCCATGCACTTTCTTAATCATATCACACGAGTGGCCTTGTCATATATCTCCGTTTCATTGGAGTGGCAAATTCCATCTTATTCGCTCACTTCCTCTGCACGTTTCATAGTAAACATGAAAGCTACCTTTATAACTATCCGGTTAGGAAGTAGTGTTTGATAGCCCCAAGGAAAACTATTACACATGTAGGGAATATGACAATCTCAGTCTAAGGATCATACATCTTCTAGGTATGAGATACATCGATGACACATAAGAATGAAACATTCTCGCGGTGTCCCATAGCGGGTCTATCTAACCCATGTTCTTCAACATGGTCCACAATGTAGAGATGATATCTCCATATCCCATGATCTATGAAGCATGATCATCGATCACTACATGTCTTGATCTATTCATCGTAGTCCTATACGATGATATCCGATCGTAGATATTTATCGAATTACATCATTAAGTAAAGAGCTTCATAATCAAGTCACATACTTGTTGATCAATACAATGATATACATTCATTGGACCAATAATCATATTATTATTCATAAACATAGTCATGTTACAATCATCTAAATGATTGCCTCAAGAGCATAACACTAACAATCTCCCACTTGCACTTGAGTCAATCAATTAAGTATCTAATACCAATAGACCTTGTGTGCGCCTCATGCTTAGGGTCATGGCGATGGCTTTGTCAGCGGATCGGCCACATTGGCTTCCGTATGTACTTTGCATATTCTCGCGTCACCTCTATCCACAATCTCGCGAATAAGGTGAAAGCGACGGAGTATGTGTTTAGACTTTTGATGTGATCTAGGCTCTTTTGCTTGTGCAATGGCACCACTATTATCACAATAGATGTCCATTGGACTAGAGACACTAGCGACCGCACCAAGCTCATTGATAAACTTCTTAATCCACACGACCTCCTTTGCGGCCTCCGGCCGCAATGTACTCCGCTTACATCGTCAGAGTCGGCCACCGTGTTTTGCTTGGAACTCTTCCACTTCGCTCCTCCATTAAGTGTAAACACAAACCGGATTGCGATCGAAAATCATCTTTGTCAGTTTGGAAGCTTGCATCGGTGTAACCCTTTGCAACCAGATCTTCCTCACCTCCAAAAACAAGGAACATACCCTTAGTTCTTCTCAAGTACTTCAGGATATTTTTTACGGCTATCCAATGACCATCACTAGGATCCGCTTGGTATCTGCTCGTGACACTTAGAGCATATGAGACATCTGGGCGTGTACAGATCATGGCATACATAATAGACCCAATAGTTGAAGCATATGGAATCTTGCTCATCTGTCTCTCGCTCATCGGATGTCGAAGGACACCGATTCTTGCAGACGATGCCATGTGACATTGGCATGAAACCTCTCTTGGATTCATGCATATTGAACCTTTTCAATATCTTGTCAATGTACGTTTCCTGACTTAATCCAATTAACCTTTTTGATCTATCTCTATAGATTTTTATGCCCAAGATATAGCATGCTTCTCCCAAGTCCTTCATTGAGAAACTCCTTTTCAATGAAGTCTTAACACCTTCAAGCATAGGAATGTCATTCCCGATTAATAATATGTCATCCACATACAAAATCGTAAATACAAGTGCGCTCCCACTAGCCTTCTTGTAAACACAAGGCTCTTCTTCATTTTGATAAAGTCAAAACCTTTGACTACTTCATCAAAACGAATGTTCCAACTCCTAGATGCTTGCTTTAACCCATAAATGGATCTTTGAAGCTTGCATACCCTTTTAGCATATTTAGGATCAACAAAGCCTTGAGTTGTATCATGTATACATCCTCGGAAAGATTCCCATTAAGGAAGGCTGTTTTGACATCCATCGCCATATTTCATAATCAAAATATGCAACAATAGCTAAAATGATCCGAACAGACTTGAGCATGGCTACCGGTGAGAAAGTTTCATCATAGTCAACTCCTTGAACTTGTTTGAAACCCTTTGCCACCAACCGTGCCTTATAGATCCAACATTTCCATCTACGTCTATCTTTTCTTGAAAATCCATTTGCACTCAATGGTTTTTACACCATCAGTGAATCGACCAAGTTCCAAACTTGATTGTCATGCATGGATTGAATTTGGATCTCTTGGCTTCAAGCCATTTTTCGGAGTTTGGGTCCATCATTGCTTCTTCATAAGTCGTGGGCTCATCATTGTCCAACAATAATATGTCATTCCCATATCTAATAGGTACATGACGTGGCCTCCCGACCTACGTGGGGTGAGTCTCTTCCACAGTTGTACAACACTTTGTACATCTTGTGAAGGTTCAGAGGTAGCTTGAACATATTCATGTGATTCTCGAACTTCATCAAGATACACATCACTCCTATGATTTCTTTTGAAAGAAACTCTTTCTCCAAAAGACACCATTTCGAGCAACAAAAACTTTGTTCTCGTTTCTTTTGTAAAAGTAATATCCTTTTGTTTCTTTAGGATACCCCACAAAAAGCATTTTTCTGATTTAGGTGCGAGTTTATCGATTGTAAACGTTTTACATAAGCCTCACATCCCCATATCTTGAGAAATGACAACATGGGTCTTCTCCCACCATATCTCATATGGCGTCTTCTCAACGGATTTTGATGGGACCCTATTCAAAGTGAACGCAATTGTCTCTAGAGCGAAACCCCAAAAGGATAATGGCGATCTGTTTGGTGATCATTGACCGAACCATATCTAATAAAGTCCGATTCGTCGTTCGGACACACCATTCCATTGAGGCGTTCTGGCGGAGTAAGTTGCGGAACGATTCCACATTGCTTTAAATGATCACCAAACTCTTAGCTCAAGTATCGCCACCACGATCGGATCGTAAGTGTTTTATTGTTTTGCCAAGTTGATTTTGTACTTCGTTCTGAAACTCTTTGAACCTTTCAAAAGTTTGATTTATGCCTCATTAAATAGATATATCCATATCTCACCAAGTCATCGGTAAAAGTTACAAAATCTTCAAACCCACCCCTAGCAATCGAGCTCATTGGTCCACATACATCCGTATGTACTAGGGCCAATAATTCACTTGCTCTCTCACTAAAACCTGTGAAAGGGCTTTTGTCATCTTGCCAAGTAAACAAGATTCACATGTTTCAAATGATTCAAAATCAAATGAGGTTAGAAGTCCATCACCATGGAGCTTCTTCATGCGCTTCTCATTTATATGACCTAGCGACAATGCCACAAAAAGGTAGGGTTCAAATCATTAGGCGGTGCCTTTTTACATTAATATTATAGATGTGTTTTTCTTGAGTTCAAGGACGTACAACCCATCCACCATGGGGCAACGACCATAATACATATCATTCAAAAATATTGAACAAACAAAGTTCTTTATTCGAAATCATAACCTTCATGTTCCAAACAAGAAGATGAAATAATGTTTCTACTCAAAGATGGAACAAAATAACAATTATTGAGTTCTAAAACTAATCTCAAGGCAAATGCAATGGGTATGTGCCAACGGCAAGACCAAAGAACTCTTGCTTTATTCCCACGCGAAGATCCACTTCTTCTTTTGCCAAGTCTCTACTTTATCACCGCAACGAATTGCAAATGTGAGCAACCGAACCGGTATCATATACCCATGAGCTGAGTGAAGAAGTAGCAAGATTAATTTCTATAACATTAATACCAAGTGGAAACCACATTTCCATTCTTCTTATCCGCTGTACTTTTCGCATTCGTTTCCAATGCCCCGATTTCTTGCAATAGAAGCATTGGGTATCGTGTTGAGGGCCAACTTTAAGCTTCAAGCTTAGTTTTGAGGCTCGCGATCTCATCTTGAGCCTTGCCCTTGCCCTTGCCCTTTCCGTTCCCCGACCTTAGCCTTTCTCTTTTTGAAAGCGGTTGTTTTCGAACCATCATCACATGATTGGGTTTTTCTTAATGCTTTCCTCCATGACCTTGAGCATCCCATGTAGCTCGGTTAGGCTCTTCTCCATGCTATTCATATGAAAATTCATAATGAATGGCTCAAAGCTCGAGGCGTAGACGGAGAATAACATCTGTGGCCAAACCGAGGCTAAGGGAAACTCAAGTTTTTCCAATCTCCCAATGTAACCAATCATCTTGATCACATGAGGAGACCGGATCGCCTTGACCAACTTACAAGCAAATAAAAGCTTTGAGATACCATACCTCTCAGCTCTTGCTTGATTTCCAAACATGCCCTTCAAGCCCACAATCATATTGTAAGCATCCTGGTCCTCATATTGCTTTTGAAGCTCGAGTCCATTGTGACTAGCATGAGACAGTGACCTCTGAAAGCATTAACATGCTTTTCATATTCAACCCTCAAATTGCGAAAGATTTTCTACCGGTTCATCAGAATTGGATTCTCTAGAACATAGTCCTTCTTTTCATGCTTGAGAACAATTCTCGGGTTGCGATACCAATCAACAAAATTAGTTCCATTCAGTTTTTCCCTTTCCAAAACCGATCTCAAAGCAAAACCAGTGTAGCAGAGTAGGAGAAGGTGCCATTGAACTACAACAAAAATATGCAAAGATTCTAAGCACTATGTTTATGTAAAACTTTTATTAAACTTTTTAATTAAAGACACTCCTATTTTATGTCCTTTTATAGACACATAGTGAGTATTCAAGATCCATATTCATTAAACACTAGTGAGCTTTGGCATCACTTGCTAGAAATTTAATGACATAGGTAAGCAACACCTTTGCTAATTACATCATATGTAACTCTTGTTTGTTGAGTATGAAAACAAGTAATGAATGCCTCCATCAACTTGACTCATGGCCAGTCAACTCGCCCCAAGGGCTCACATGAGGAGGAGCACTTCCGTATTCGGTGCCAATTAAGAAACCTGCCTCATGTGTGTTTTCCTAGACACCAATTGTCTTGTATAGGTTCCTTCATTATCAAATCAAATCCCAACCACTTATGTCCTCAAGCCCAAAACCGTTTTGATAGCTCGTTTAAATCGCCATTGTTATGCGTGATGTGTCCAACACATCCCTATCATCTATTGAGATAGCCATTGATATACTACTTTGGCAGTCATATCAATAACGATCTAAATTCTTGATAGGTGCAACAATTGGATGGACAATTTGATTTAAGATTTTTAACTATAAGGATGAACAAAGATTACTATGAACATAGCATCACATGCAATGAGCATAAAGAAAATAGCAAGGATAAAACACACATCCACGTAAAATTAAAATAAGTCGTGAAATAGCATGGCCCTTAGCATTAAGATCTCCATCATCATGCTTGGTTGTTCACCTAGCCACCTTGCTTGATTTGTTCACCTAGCCATCGTCTTCATCATTATGGATGCAACTCCTTACAACTTTTGATAATGAATTTTACATGAGGGTTTGAAGCATCACAAGTCGACACGCAGATCGTTATACAATTTAAATAGCCTTATGGCTTAACACGACGCAGCCATGTGGAAATTACATGCATCACATACACATAGGCCATACTATTTCACATAATTCCTCGCAAAACAGGTTAAACAAAAGCAACCCTCGACTCCGGTCCGAGGCGCGCCCTTCTGGTCCAAGGCGGCGCCCCGCGGTCCCACTGGTGGTCGTGGGCGGGTCCGAGGCGCGCGCCTGCAAGGGTCCATGGCGAGCCCGCGCGCGTCCCGGCTGGTCGGTCATGGGCGGTCGAGGGCGCGCTTTGAAATTTTTTAGAGGCATGTCTTCCGCCATGGGAAAACACCTCAAAATTTCCACGGATCAACCAGATTGACCTAATCCGATCTAATATAATTGGCTTGGTCCCATATGGATACGTTTGAAACCACGATGGCGGTAACCCGACCGTAAGGGCAACGTCGCACCATGAACGGACTCACCCAAATTAATATTGAATCTGTTTGCGCTACCATGGATCAACAGATTGACCCAATCCAACTCGATCCGATTGGCTTGGTCCCATATGGATACGTTTGAAACCACGATGGCGGTAACCCGACCGGTAAGGGTAACGCCGCACCATGAACGGACTCACCCAAATCAAGATTGAGTCGGTTTGCACTTTCTCAAACCCTAAATCGATCGATCTCATCGATGGTCGCCGTCACCAATTCATCACATGAACCGGCCGAACAAGTAATAGATCCAATCTACTAACCTCACACATCATATGTGCAACATCCAGATCACAAAACTATACGAGATGGCTCGATACCACCGGAAGGAAACGCGGTATGCTACGCTAGCACAAAAAAACTACCGCGCAACCGTAAAGCTACTCGCAAGAAGGGGATCATAGATAAGATTACCACTAGACGCCGCAGCTTGCGGAATCCTTCGCGCGTCGATGTAGTGGTTCGTCCTCGCCGCGATCGTTGCGTCGATGTAGTGGACGTCCTCGCCTCGCCGTGGATCGCCCTCCCACGCCGCAGCCGCAGCGTCACCGCAGCGATCCACATGTCCGAGATGGAACGCCGTGCGTCGTGTGCAAGCACCTAGTCGCTCGGCGAGGCGGCGAGAGGAGGAGGCTAGGGTTTCAAGTGAATCAAACCTAAACCGTGGAAAGCACACTCTGCGCCTCCTCCTCCCTCCTTATATAGCCACGAGATGAAACCCTAAACCAGGCCCACCAAAGATGCTAAGCCCACGAGGTTCATTAATTACGGATCCAATCCAAATTAATGCGTCCCAGCCCATTAAGTGTGTGACCCTGCAGGTTCACATACGTTTGGACATGGATTCGGAAAACTCCTTTTCAATCCAATAGTTGGTAGCGGCTTCTTGCAAAGTATGCCAACTCCCAAACATACTGTGATCAAATCGAACAGAACCTATCAAAAGAACTCATGTAATAATCCCTTTGCCAAGTATATGAAGATTGATCTCAAGGCGAGAAGCATGTCATCCTTTGATGATTCAATCCATCTCTCGTATCCGTGATATATATTAATAAGTTGTGATTGACTCCTCAATCACGGCATGGCCATGCACTTTCTTAATCATATCACACGAGTGGCCTTGTCATATATCTCCGTTTCATTGGAGTAGCAAATTCCATCTTGATCGCTCACTTCCTCTCTGCACGCTTTCATAGTAAACATGAAAGCTACCTTTATAACTATCCGGTTAGGAAGTAGTGTTTGATAGCCCCAAGGAAAACTATTACACATGTAGGGAATATGACAATCTCAGTCTAAGGATCATACATCTTCTAGGTATGAGATACACGATGACACATAAGAATGAAACATTCTCGCAGTTGTCCCATAGCGGGTCTATCTAACCCATGTTCTTCAACATGGTCCACAATGTAGAGATGATATCTCCATATCCCATGATCTATGAAGCATGATCATCGATCACTACATGTGCTGATCTATTCATCGTAGTCCTATACGATGATATCCGATCAGAGATATTTATCGAATTACATCATTAAGTAAAGAGCTTCATAATCAAGTCACATACTTGTTGATCAATACAATGATATACATTCATTGGACCAATAATCATATTATTATTCATAAACATAGTCATGTTACAATCATCTAAATGATTGCCTCAAGGGCATAACACTAACACTATTTTGGTTGGTGCTCTTGTTATCCTGCGATCTGGTGTAAAATGTGTAACCATTTATCTCGTACCCCTTGAATGTCACGATTTCACTAGATGGTCCCCGAGCCAAGCGTTGCAACTGTTCATTGTCTGACCCTTTCAAAAGGATGTACTTTTGTAACCAAGCGCCGAAAGAATCCATGTGCTTCAGTGTTATCCAATCCTCAGACATCCCCGGGAAATCGCGACGTAGAATACTTTTGTGCTCAAGGACATACGGGGCCACTATAGTTGATTGTTTCAAAACCGTGAAATGTGCTTGCTTAAATGTAAGAAGATCATTGCATGCAATTGCTTTCCTTCCTAGTGTCCCTTTTCCCGTAGCCTCCCTCATGGCGTGATATAGGACGCCGATCGGGTTTAGATCATTAATGTAATCCACACAAAACTCAATCACCTCCTCTGTCCCATAACCCTCGGCAATGCATCCTTCCTGACGAGAACGTTTCTGAACATACTTCTTTAGCACACTCATGTACCTCTCGAAGGGAACATGTTGTGTAGATACACGGTCCAAGAATACCTATCTCTTTGACAAGGTGAACAGTGAGATGAACCATAATATCAAAGAATGCAAGAGGAAAGATCATCTCAAGACTAACCAAACTTTGTACCACGTCATCCTGCGGCTTACTTAGTTTATCCGGGTCGATGACCTTCTCGTGAAATCGCGTTGAAAAAGAACACGCTTTGTGATTGTCCCTCGTACCCACTCGGGGCAAGATGCCTCTCACGACCATCGAGCAATCGTGTCATTAACACAAGACAGTCATGAGATTTCATGTATACGATTTTATTCTCTTTCGTGTTTACGAGTCTCTTTACATTCGAGGAGTATCCTAAGGACCTTCACACTGCTCAGAACTCTATCACGTTTTTTTCTCTTCTTTGCTTAGAGTGTAGCTCGTAGGATGTAGGTAATGTTGTCCTTTCTCTCTCTTTTCGGATGTAGGTCGTTCCTCGCCCAAGAGTTTAAGGTCCTTCCGAGCTTGTAGTGTATCTTTCGATTTTCCGTACATATCTATGTAGCCTAGCGAGTTCAAGCGGACATTCTTCGTGATGTGCATGAAGTCAAGTGAGTGACGAACCTCCATAACTTCCCAATAAGGCAAGTCCCAAAATATTGACTTCTTCTTCCACATGGGTGCATGACCATCCTCATTCGCACATGTTTGCTTCCGTGACCCTTTCCAAATACTACTTTCAAATCCTTTACTATAGCAAACACACGTGGCCCACTACGATCTTTGAGGCCTTGCACGAAGGTCCAGTTGCCGTTAAATTTCCTGCCTTCCTTCCGCAACGGGTGACTCGTAAGAAGAAACCTACGGTGACCCATGTACACAACCTTCCGAGAGTTTTTCAGGTACGTGCCGTCCGTTTCATCTAAGCACTGGATGCAGGCTCTATATCCTTTGATAGTTAGGTTGGACAGGTTACCGAGAGCAGGCCAGTCGTTGATTGTTACAAATAACAATGCACGTAGGGTGAAATACTCCCTTTTGTACTCATCCCATACCCTTGCACCATCGTCCCACAACGTCACAAGATCTTCAACCAATGGTTTCAGGTAGACATCGATGTCATTTCCGGGTTGCTTGGGGCCTTGGATCAACAACGGCATCATGATATACTTTCGCTTCATGCACAGCCATGGAGGAATGTTATAGATACATAGTGTAACGGGCCAGGTGCTATGGCTGCTGCTCAATTCTCCGAAAGGATTCATCCCATCGGTACTCAACCCAAACCTTATGTTTCTCACCTCATCTGCGAAGTCCGGGTACGTCCGGCCGACTTTCCTCCACTGTGAGCCATCTGCAGGGTGTCTAAGCATCCCGTCGTCCTTACGCTCTTCTTTGTGCCAATGCATCATCTGGGCATGCGCTTTGTTAGCAAACATACGTTTCAATCGGGGGATCACAGGGAAATACCACAACACTTTAGCTGGAGGTCTCTTCTTCTTACGCTCCCCATCTATTTCACCTAGATCGTCACGCTTCACCTTATACCTTGATTCTCTGCACACTGAACAAACATCCAAATCGGCATACTCATTACGATACAGGATACAATCATTAGGACATGCGTGTATCTTCTGTACTTCCAATCCCAAAGGACAGACGACTTGCTTAGCTTCATATGTAGATTCGGGCAGAGTGTTATCTTCTGGAAGCAACTTCTTTACGAGTGATAACACCTCATCGAATCCCTTATCTGACACACCATTTCTAGCCTTCCATTGCATGAGTTCCAGTGTGGTACGCACTTTTGTGGCCCCGCCTTACGCTTTGGGTACAAAGGAGTTCGTGGTCCTCTAACATGCGCTGGAACTTCTCGAATCTTTCATCCGTAGTCTCCCTCTCCGTCACGCAACATCTGGTCTAGCTCATCATCACCAAAGTCACCAAGTGTTTCTTCCACGGAGCAAGATGTGCGTGTCGTCCGGGATACTGTTGAATCCATCTTCCTCTTCCTCGTCTTCTTCATCATCTTCCTGGCTAATCACCTCAACTTCGCCATGGTTGCTCCAACAGTATAGTTTGGCATGAAACCTCTCATGATCAAGTGGTTCATAACTTGCCATCGCTGGGTGCTCCTTCTCGTTCTTGCAATCTACACACGGACAACATATGAAGCTGCCTGGAGGCAAGAATGCAACGGCCGCATCGAGAAAAGCCTGCACGCCATCAATGAACTCTCTCGAGCGACGGTCCGCATTGTACATCCATTGCCGATTCATCTATACCAAGTTATAATTTCATTAAAAATTATAACAAATTCCGATAGAAAAATTATAACCTAACTTAAATTTCGTAACATTTAAACCCAACAAAAAAACTCCACCTACACCGTCATCCAATTAAAGACCTACCTTTCTAATTATTTTGTATCCCTTCCTACCTTTGTAATTATTTTTTATCCTTCTACATGTTTTTCTATTTTATTTCATACACCAATAATTACTTCCTTGCAATGTTGTACCTAGATCTCTCCCAATATTGTGATATTTAAGATTCTAAAGCTAACAACCACATAGATCTAAAGCTTCCAATCACCTTTACCTTGTAATGTCATATTTTGAACTAGATCTCCATCTACATCTTCATACAACAATAAAACAAGGCACGAAAAACAAATTTTCAATAATGCTTAAAAAGTTCAAGATTTCTCCACATCCATTGAAAAAAATAACAATATCTAGGTGAGAAGGATGTTCACATGATGTTACTAACTTTGAAACACTTAATTTAGAGCTAATCACCTCCAATTAAAAATTTGGACAGCACCTCCCCAAGAACAGCGCTTGGTCGGCCTTCTCTGTTCGATCGTATTCGTACCTCTGCTGGCGCATGGAGGAAGAAGGGTTTAAATGCGCTGCGCGGGAGGGCTTCGAGCGGTTGGAGACACGAACCGCTTCGAAGGTTGCGTTCTAGAAGCGGTTCTTTTCTCAAACCGCTTCAAAATCGGCGGTTTGAGAAAAGAACCGCTTCTAGAACGCAACCTTCAGAAGCGGTTCGTGTTTCCAACCGCTTCTGGAAGCCCTCTCCGGACCGTTGCCAATGAACCGCTTCTGGTGCGAAGATCACAACGGGTTCGCACCAAACCGCTTCTAATAGGCCGGTTGTGATGCCCAGTTCTGTAGTAGTGCTTGCAACCGGTTTCTTTTCTTAATTGTCGATTTATACATGTATGTTAATATATAGCACCAAAACAAGCATCCAATGCATCTCTTTTTATGTCTTATCGGCTTGAAAGCATAGTAGCTGTCAAGATTGGCTAAGTAAAGATCATAATTCGAGTTTATACTATTCCAAAAGTAAGACACTTTTATAATTATAACTAACTCATTATCATTTATCCCTTACGCCACTAAATAAAAAATAGAAGCATTGACACGCTTCAATGATGTAGCCTTCACAAAATGATAGCATAAAAAAATGCCCAAGCCTAACTTCCCCCTCAAGAGCTATGGTAGAGGGTGCTTCACTTTCCCATTCTTCAATCTGTAAAAATTCGGGCTCATATACTAATATATCAATGCATGTTTACCTGATAGCATTCATAGTTATAAAAAAACAACAGCATCCATCCTTGTGTAAATTGTAAGTACCCTATTTACTTCTATAGCATATATTTTTCTTGGCATACCCCTCTTTTCTTTTATTTGTAAGAAGATGGTACAATACTACGATAGGAACAATCCTCGAAGTGATAAAAACAAGATTCTGATGGTTTCCCATTATCTCGATTAGAGATGGCTAAATGGGCGGCCCAGCAAAGCCCGGCCCGATTAGAAAACGGCACGACCCACTACTAAACGGGCCGTGTCGTGCCAGCACGGGCCCGACGGGCCGAAACGGGCCGGGTCAGCCACTTAGCGCCAAAAAAATTCAGAAAAATTAAAAAAATTTCGACAGCCACCAATTTATAGGAAAAAATTCGAGATTTAATTGAATTTTTTTAAGCCTCCAATGGCTATTTTTCAAACTAAACGGGTTGTGTCTACCCTTAATCGTGTCGGACCGCGACAGTATCGTGCGTGTTGCGTGCTTTCGCGCCGTCGCGCGTCGCCGTCTTAGAGGTGCCGACCCAAACATGACACGAGCTCGTAGACCGTGCCGATACGACCCATTTACAGCTGGACCGTACCGTACTCGAACCGAACTAGAGATGGCCAGATGGGCCGGGCCACACGGGCCGGCACGCGGCACGACACTGTGCGCCCAGCCCGAGCACGGCACGGCCCAAACCTAAACGGGTCGTGTCAGCACGGCTCAACCCATCGTGCCGTGCTTGGGCCGGAGGTGAGGCACGATGGGCCGACACGGCACGGGTACGGCCCGTTTAAAAAAAATAGCCGTTGCAAACTTAAAAAATTCAAAAAAAATCTGAAAAAATTCAAAAGAATCCCGAATTTTTTCCTATAAATAGGTGGCTGCCCCTCCCCATTTTCACACCAGCAATCTTGCATTCTCTTCTAATCATCCTCTTGTGAAAATTCTTTTTCGCTTAGTGGTAATTTGGCAAAATTAAAAATAGTTTTGTCAAAAAACCAAAAATCCGAAATTCGGCTTTCGGCTTCTGTCAAGAAATCAAGGTGATAATTGTGATTTATTTTTTTAATATTTTAAATCATATTTTATTATTAATAGCGTCATTATTTCTTGTAGTTTGCTTTATGGAGCCCGGGGATTTTTCGTCGTTCCCTGCTTCTGATTTCGGTATTTCACCCGAGGAGCTTCTTGCATCATATGCTGAAGAAGCTACAAGAGCTATGCCATCTTCAGGCTCTACAAATGCTACTGCGTCGGCAAGCACCGGGGCGAAAAGAACAAGACGCAATACATTGGGAGTCTAGGAAGATTTCGACCAGATTATTGAGACATCAAACGACGTCCAAATCAGGTATGTTGTTTGTAAATATTGCAAGCATAAATTAACTATGAAATCTTCAGGTGGAACGGGGCACTTGAAGAGGCATCTTGACAACAGAGAAAAAGCGGAATGGCTTTGAGGCGACGCGCAGTGCAGAGACAACCCCGTGATGCAGTGCGTAATTGGGACTACAATCCTGAGGTAGCTCGTGAATCTCTTTGTCGTTTAATCGCTTCTCAAGATCTTCCTTTAAACTTTGGTGAGTCAGCTGCGTTTGAAAGCTATATTAGGACCGCTCATAATCCTAGGTTTTCTGCAGTTTCTAGACAGACAACAACTAGAGATTTGATTAAATATTATAATAACTATCGCAATAACCTAAAAGAAAAATCTAGTACCTGTACTTTTTCTGTGTCTTTGACATCTGATATATGGAGTGGTAGAGCTAAAGAGGATTACCTTAGTGTAGTTGCTCATTATGTAAACGATGATTGGCAACTAGAAAAGAGAATTATAGGATTCAAATTAATTGATGTAGCATATACTGGTGAAAATATTACTGATTGTATTGTAAAAGTTGTGGAAGATTTTTGGCCTTAGTGATAAGATTTTTGCAATAACATTAGATAATGCTTCCGCAAATACTTCTACTATGAACATACTTACTCCGCTTTTCAATTCATATGCTGAATCTTTCTTATTACATCAGCGTTGTGCTTACCATATTATTAATCTTATAGTTAAATCTGGTTTAAAGAGGTTAAATCAGTATATTGAACCTTTTCGCACTGCAATATCTTTCTTAAGTCATTCTAATCAACGAGTAGCAGCATATAAAACTTATTGTATTGCAATGAATGTACGTCCGCATAAGTTTGATTTGGATATGCCTGTTAGATGGAACTCTACTTACTTGATGCTTAAGAATGTCATACCATATGAGAGCACATTTTCTGTTTTTATTAACATGCACTGTCGTACACGGGATGGTCAACCGGTACTCACAGAGCAACATTGGTATGTTGCTAAATATTTGCTTTCATTTTTAGAACTGTTTTTTGATTCCACTGTTGCTTTATCTGGAGTTTATTATTCAACCTCTTCTTTAATTGTGCATCATATTTTAGAAATTGCTATCCACTTAAAGAGCCACGAAAATGATAATATATTGCGGGAAGTTGTTTATGCTATGAAAACTAAAATTTTGAAATATTGGCAAGAAATTCCTATGTTATATGCATTTGCATTTATTTTAGATCTTAGAGCTAAAGGTCGAGTATTCTCTAATGTTCTCTCACTTTTAAGTGATGCGGTAAGTACTGATTATTCCAGTTATTTTTCAAATATCCGTGCTAACTTATCTGAAGTTTATGATAAGTACGATCGGAAGTTTGCTGGAGTTCGCATGCAGCGACCTCCACCAACACCCACAACAGGTAAGAAGAAAACCGCGTGAGGAAAGATATGGGGTACAGGTGGCTCTTCCTCAAGGAGTTCAACTACATCAACAACAAGTGCGGACACATCAAGTGGTGGGGAGCTAGCTGCCTATCTCAACAGCGACACTGTCAACTACAAAGAGAAGCAAGAGGAGGACTTCAGCATTTTGCAGTGGTAGCACGAGCACAAGATAACATATCCGGTACTTTCCATACTAGCACGGGATGTGTTAACAGTTCCTGTCTCCACGGTTTCTTCGGAGTCTACTTTCAGTCTATCTGGAAGAATAATCGAGGAGAGAAGAACAAATCTGACAAGTGAGATGGTGGAAATACTTCTCACTGTGAAAGATTGGGAACAAGCTGATCAACGAGCTCAACATACTGTAGAAAATACCGAAATTTGGCGAGACGTTCAAAATCTTTATCTAGATAATCGGGAAGAATAATTGTAATCTTCACTTTTTCTTGTATCACCGAGCTATAGGTCAGACTCTTTTTCTTTGCCAAGGTTTTCTCGTGTTGAGTTTTTACTTGGCAAATTTTTTAACAAGGCAGCCAAATATCAATAAAGCTCATTATTTAATTCAAATTATTTGTCTCATTTATGAATTTATCTCATATTTTAGTTTTTCTTTATTTATATATACTTTTAAAAAGTCTTTCTGCATCATTCGAGTTTTTATAATTATTCTAATTTTTTTTGAAATTTTTTATATTTTTATGTATTTTTTCCATACTTTTTATATTTTTTCTAATTTTTTTTTGAGACCGGCACGACCCGTTGGACCTGTGCCGGCACGGCACGGCCCGTCAATGCGTCGTGCCGTGTTTAGGCCGGTCCCTCGGCCCGTGGGCCAGCATAGCACAGCTCGCTTATTATTCGGGCTGGACGGCCCGTTTGGCCGTCTCTACTGTTACCGAACCAACAGTATAGTGGCTTGGACCGACCCGCCATCTCTGAGGTTCTCGACCGTCCGATTCTAACATTGGACGACATGAATCGAGTCATCGACCAATCCCCAAAAAACCTTCCGCTAAACGCACCGCAGTAAC
Organism: Otatea glauca; assembly: GCA_036346275.1. Lineage (NCBI taxonomy): Eukaryota > Viridiplantae > Streptophyta > Magnoliopsida > Poales > Poaceae > Otatea > Otatea glauca. The sequence continues at coordinate 23,833,653 of CM070724.1, forward strand.
CTTACCCTGCACCCCCAACCCCCTCTTCCTCCCCCCCAGCCTCGCGCCGCCACCCTCGAGCCCTAAAAACCCTAGCCCCAGTCCAGGCCACCGGGGGAGAGCAGCCATGGCGGAGAACGACCTGACGGTGCGCATGGCTGCGCAGCTGGACCGCCACCTGGTGTTCCCGCTGCTGGAGTTCCTCCAGGAGCGGCAGCTCTACGCGGACGAGGAGATCCTCAAGGCCAAGATCCGCCTCCTCAGCGGCACCAACATGGTCGACTACGCCATGGACATCCACAAGTCGCTCTACGCCACCGAGGACGTCCCTGCCGACATGGTCGCCCGCCGCGCCGAGGTTGTTGCCAGGCTCAGGTCGCTCGAGGAGGCCGCCGCCCCGCTCGTCGCCTTCCTGAGCAACCCGCAGCTCGTGCAGGAGCTCAGGCCCGACAAGCAGTACAACATCCACATGCTCCAAGAGCGCTTCCAGGTCCGTGATCTACAATATTCCTACCACCTTCCTTCAGTTTTGATCCTATACCGACGATTTCCGCCTTGGAGTATGCAGATTACGGTTATTGATTTAGTGGGTTTGGGTAGAATTCGAGGTTCTTGCTGACGCAAGGTGTGGTTTCGAAGTTAGGAGCGTGTTGCGAGTTGTTTGATTTGCTCCTGGTCTGTTTATTTGGGCAATGGTTGGTGATGTTTGTCAATTTGGGCAATGGTTGGTGATATTTGTCAATTGTGACGTTAGGCTTGTGGTGTGCTTCTTATGTTCTAGTTCTAGTTCTAGTAAATGTAGATGGGCCTGAGCTATTTAGCAGATGGTTTTAGTTTGTGTTTGCCATGAGTAAGATTGCGAAATTGATTTTACTTTGACGGCGAAGAGATCTTTGGAACTAGGTGATGTTATATGTGGATACATATAATTAGCACGGGATTTGGTTTTTAGTGATACGGCCCCAAGTGCATTTCCTACATTGGTGAGTAAGCCTAAATTGCAATCTAGTGCTAACTCTCAATTTGGCATTGGTTTGCAACAAAGTAAAAAACAAAGAATCTACTTCGGCTGAGAGGAAGGAGAGGGAGGCAGGCTGGAAGGAGGAAAATACTAATTGTGTACATGGGCATGTTCGCAACATTGGCCGTGTGAGTGCATATGCTGGTGGTCGGGGCTGCGCGTGGCAGTGCGCGAACCAGCAGAAGGACGAGTGATGGGCACAACGTGTGGGCATGTGGCGCAAAGCAGGCAGGCTCTTGGGCAGGAGTGCTGCATGTGTACAAGACAGGAGAAAATGCCGAGCTGGACACGATCTAAACCAGAAGTTAAGCTAGAGAGGAGCTAGGATGGTGTGTGCTTGGAGCTAGAAATGGAAGAAACACGTGAAGAATCTGAGCCTGGAAAGAATCATGCATGCGTTTGGATCGGATCAATTCCTATTTGAATCAATATTTGAGTCAATTAGCTTATTTGTTTGAGTCTTTTTCCTTTTGTTGAGCCTAAGTTAGAGATTAATTTCCACATCGTTTTGTATGTCCCTGGCTGTGACCGAATCAAAGGGAAAGAGACTTACTCTCTTGTAACATGTCCATATTGTATTCTAGTCCGAGTCTCTAGTGCGTGCGTTCGTGTATAAGGGCCGAGGCTTTAGGCCAGAGAAGCCTCAGATCGGTTTTCTACATGACTTTAGTAACCAGAAAAATCGCCATGTTCTTTGCAGCCAAGTTGGCTATAGTGTCCTTGTGATTCCTCTGGGGTTTCATCTGCGCTCGAGGGTTCTGGCTATGGTGCCAGAATTCGTGTGCTGATCAAGACTGATCTCGTTCTTCATTTGTGGGCTGTGGACCTGTTGTGTTCTTGTGTGAAGAAAAATTATCTCAGAATTCGGTGATCTTTCTTGGCGACCAAAAAAGCATCCTGCTGGTCGTGCATCAGATTAGGGGTACTGTACACACCCCTTAATTGCTAATTGCCGGCGCCGCTGATTAAGAAGGATAGATAGAGGAGGATTGCTGCTGCTACTTGTTCAAGGAAGCAGAGAAGCTAGGGATTGGTGTATGGACACATATACATCTATACTCCAGTGTTACTTGGACACGGACACAGGAGTCGGAATTCGACTTGGGTTCAGGTGTTCTATTCGCAAAATTTTTTTGGAGACGGGAAATGCTACTCGGAATTGGACACCGGTGTTGGAATCCGACTAGGATTTGAGGTGTCCGATTTGGCAATTTTTTTTGGACACGGTGTTTGAGTAACACTGCTCTACGCGCCCTTTGCTGCTGTGCAAGTTCAAGTGAAATTTCTTCTTGTACTGACATATTAGGGTTCCTCTAATTTGTGCCGCATCATTTAGTTTTGCCTGTTCGTTCTTTCGTTTGCTACGTTGTGAGGGATTCCTGATTCAGTTGGCTTATTCGTTTTAAGTTTTTTTGGTGGTGGTGGGGGGTTGCAAGTTGTGGTTTCCAAGTTAGCGCTGTGTTGGGGGTTGTTAGATTTGTGTATGAGCAACATGGTTATCATGGCCCCGGCGAGGCGAGTCACCTCCGGGGCGCCTGGACGCCTAGGTGACCAAATAAACTAAATAATGCAGCAGCAAATAAATGATACTGGAGAAGCTTAACAATCAAAGTTTACATATAAATGTAACAATTAGGAAGGTTGAGTGGTACCTTTGGTATGTGCGTGAAAGTTTGTTTCGAAGCACTACCTGCAAATCAAGTATGCAACATTATTTCTCCCAAATAAAAGAAGTATGTAAGTGTCTCACTTCAGTCCAATCCTCGGTTCCTTCCTCTTGGACTCTTGGAGCACTTGAAGCATCAGCACATTCAGTAGCAGGTGGTGGCGGCAGCAGCAGCCGATGGCTTTGGGGGCGGCAGTAGCAGCAGAGGCGGAGGGGGCTTACCATCGGGGAAGGCTGCAGAGGTGGCGGGCTTGGCTGTGGAGCTCTAGGGTTACTCGGCCTCCCGACCTCTCCACGCAATGCTTTGCTAGTAGCTACGGCCTGTGACTCCCGTCCTCTTATTACTCGGTCTCCAGTCCAATCGGCTGCCGCGACGCCTGGACCGGACGCCTAGTCTCGCCACCGCGATACCTGGACGTCTAGGCGGATGCCGTGATAACCATGATGAGCAATGATGGGTGAAATGTGGTTACATTAGTGTTAGACTTGTGTTGATGATCTTAGATGGTGGTTTATGTAGAACAAACATGTGTCTTTTGTTAGCTGTGTAGAGACGTTGACTATTGGTTTCGGTTTGCAGCCGGCGACTCTAGGATTGTGGGAATGTGAGGTATTGGGATTGTGAGAATGTGAGGTATTGGGATGTAGGTGCCCTGAAGTGGACATATGTAAAGCTTAGTAGCGTCATGCGAGGTTTGTTTAGAGATTCCTGAAAATAATCTTTCTGTGGACTGTGTCTAAAATGATGCAAATTGTTGTTAAGTTTGGTGAATGTGCTAGATTGGGGAGGTTTGTGATGTAGGTTTTGCATCCATGCATCCCTTAAGTGAGGAACAACTTTCAGCTTTCCTCTTTGCTTTCATGGTTTACTTGTTAAGGAGCACTGTCCATAATAACTAGCACTGTCCATAATAACTAAGATTTAATTTAGATGAATTGTTGAAGCTCTGTGCATAATAACTAAGGTGTGAATTTAGAAGAATTTTGAATCACCGTGCATGATAAGTAGGATTAGAATTTAGAACAAATGTTGAGGTGGGCACACTGTATTGTTATGGGCCTATGGCATGTTATGTGCTAATCAACTAATTGAATTCTTGTTAACAATGCAGATTGGCCCTGATCAGATTGAGGCTCTGTATCAGTATGCTAAATTTCAGTTCGAGTGTGGGAACTACTCAGGGGCTTCTGACTACCTGTATCAGTATCGTGCTTTGTGCACAAACAGTGAGAGGAGCTTGAGTGCCCTGTGGGGAAAGCTGGCAGCAGAGATTTTGATGCAGAACTGGGATGTTGCACTGGAGGAGCTCAATCGGTTGAAGGAGATTATTGATTCAAAGGTTTGCCTCTCAATGCTTCATAGTGTGTCCCTTCTTGTTAACGTAGTTTATATAGCTAACTATATTTCTCCTTTAATTTTTTGGCAGAACTTCTCATCACCTCTAAATCAGCTCCAGAATAGGATATGGCTGATGCATTGGAGCCTCTTTATCTTCTTTAACCATGAAAATGGCAGAAATGGGATCATTGATCTGTTCTTCCAGGACAGGTTTGTCTTTTAAAAGCTCAGAATGATTTAGTTCTCTCGCCTTTTGTAATAACCTAGTGTAATAGTTGAATAAGCAATGGCATTAGAAAAGTCACCATAAAAATGACGTGTTATTTCTATTGAGCAAGATATCAATAATTTCTTCGATGGTTTAAAGTTTGAGGATAGAGGCAAACAAAACTGCTAACTAAACAATTAGTATTTGTTTATTTTGTTTCATATGAACGAATTGTTTCTCTGAAATGTCAAATGTGATTGTGTGGTATGCATAGAAACAGTTGTTGTGAAGAAAAATGGTTTTGGAATAAGTTGTTTTGGAAGTTCGGTTTTGCTTGAAAATCTGTTCTTTCCTGCTGTGTTGTCTAGTTCAACAATAAAACCAATTTTTCTTTGATGGCCAGGTTATATGAACTGATTTTCCAACTCAATTCATTCTTTTTTTTTTCAGGTACTTGAATGCTATTCAGACAAACGCACACCACCTTCTTAGATATCTTGCTACTGCAGTTGTTGTGAACAAAAGGAGAAGGAATATGCTTAAAGAGTTGATTAAAGTCATTCAGCAGGAGCAGCAATGCTACAAGGATCCCATAACTGAATTCCTGGAATGCTTGTATGTTAACTATGATTTTGATGGTGCACAACAGAAACTCATGGAGTGTGAGCAGGTAAGTTTCATGTTGTTCTTAACAATCTTCATGGGCATCCTGTTCGTCCTATTTATTGAGCTTCGATTATACTTGTTGAAATATTGAAAAACAATGCATTGCCTTTTCTTTTATTGGCAAAACCCCCTTTTGCAATAGGAGTCCTCACCAGCTAATGCTTTCATATGATGCTCGACTAAAATGTTTTATGTTCAACAAGTCAAACTTTATCTATTACTTAGATGTATCATATGTATGCACACATTTCTTCAAGACAGTCTTATGTTTGTTACTGTGTATCCTATTTTTTCTCTAAGATGATAAGAGTGCTTACCTGTACTTAGTTGTGTTCTGCTTTTTGAAATTGTGGAATGTGGACAATGTGACATGACATATGATAGCATCCTTTTGTCAATAATTATCGTACTATTATGTTACAGAACTTGCTGTATTATGGCTATTTTGTTTGACTGGCTGTCTTTCTAGGTTATATTGAATGATCCTTTTTTGGGAAAGCGCATTGAGGACGGAAGTTTCATCACTGTTCCTTTGAGAGATGAATTCCTTGAAAATGCTCGTCTGTTTATTTTTGAGACTTACTGCCGTATTCATCGTTGCATCGATATCAGGTGGGTGTTTCTGGCTTTCTGCTCACTTTTAATGAACAATGAAATTTCATTTACAATGATCAATTGGAGGGAACTGCAATTTTAAAGTATCAACTCACTAGATCAGACTTTCAATACACTTTCTACTTATGTACTAGTCACTTTGCCGGTTCTATGTCTGCCATTTACTTGAATTATTCTTCATTTAGTATGTAACTAGATGCTCCATGTTGTATTAAAGACTCCATTGTTAACATCAGCAAAACTGTATGTCTTACTGGATAGTAACTATCATTGCATCCTTGTGTATCTGCTGTCATCCCTTCAGTTCAGAGAACATGAATTAGCTTGTTAACTAAACCTGTTAAGAACAATATTAACTTATAGCATTCTCAGCATTCAAACCTGCAACAACCTTTCAGTTTAGGAGCATATGTTTTACGTCTATATCCACATGATGGACCACGTAGGAACTCAATTGTTCACAAATGTTTTTCTGATGTTTTTCAATGAGCAGCATGCTTGCTGAGAAGCTGAACATGAGCCAGGATGAGGCGGAGTTGTGGATGATGAACTTGGTTAGGAGTTCAAAACTAGATGCCAAGATTGATTCAGTGTCGGGAACTCTTATCATGACGACCAATCATGTTAATGTGTAAGTTGCTTCAACCATACATACTCAATCCTATGCCAATTTATATTCTGTTTTTATTTATCCATCCAAGTTTTGGTTGATTTCAAGATCTCACCTACATGCTTTCTAGTTTAAAATGTGATCTAGTCATATCATTTATTTATAGCTAGAATAGTAATATGTTCCTCTGTATGGTCTATTTACGGGGAAAAGCACTCTTTTGCAGCCATGAGCAGATTATCGAAAGCTTGAAGAATCTTAACATGCGGACCTACATGCTAGCGAAGAACATTGTGGAGCCAGCACAAGCAGCAGCACAGCAGGCACCTCGTTGAGATTAACGGAGAATCTGCAGTTTTGAGGCGCCAAAAATTACTTTTTAGTAGCGACAGCCTTGTAAACTTTTGGAGCTTTGTTGTTTGACTCCGTTTGTACTTGAATTACCCAGGAGGTGGTTTTCAGTTTGCAGTTTGCTACAGCTTATGCTGACGTTTTCAGTATTTTGTACTTGGAATATTATGGCTGAAGTTAATCATTTCCTATTTAGTGCTACAATCACGCAACTGATTGTTATAGTATTTCAGTATTTCTCGCGCTTCTTGATAAGTGCCGACGCGGACGCTGTATTGTTGTTTAAGATCTGTTTGTCACCTGTTTCTGACATACCGGTGATGGCATACACGTGGGATCAGGCACGGTAATCAGGTAGAAGAAAACATCATTGTCTGCATTATGTATGAAAAGCATTTCTTCGAAATAGGGTCAAAGACCAATTGGAGGATTTTGGCAATTGGGTCACTTTGCTCTTTTATTTTAAAATAGGCTTAACTTTGGCTTGTTTTATTTGAAGGTAACTTTACAATAACTAATTTTAGTCAAATGTAGTTTGCTATATTTATTATGAAAGTAAAATTTGGCGCTATAAGTGTAGCAAAGTTTAACAAAAATTAAAATCAAGTCTATAATGTATGGGATATGAGATTAAGAAAGTACAGTAGGCCATAGTTGTTATAACGAACTAAATATCTGACTAAAAATCTATTTCGCACCGAAACTTAGATGTGGTAAAGTCAGTTTCAAGCCAAATATACCCTTGTCTTTAGCTAATGTGTCATTTCACGAGGCTTGTTGACTCAGCATCATAGCCCTCTGGCTGACTCATCAACAATGCTATTTTTTTAAAGGAAAACAGTCATAGGCTTCTCTGGTTTAAATAGGATAACAGGATCATTACATTTTCCCACCGGATATCATAAAAAAATACTAGACGAGTGTTTGAATTAAGGGTATTTCATTGAAATGTTTTAAGATCTAATTTAAATTTAAACTAAATCTCAAAACTTTTCAAAGAAATACCACTCATCCGAACAGAGCCTAAAGAAAAACGAATCACACCCATGTCCTCGGGTCTTCTCTGATGAGGAGGGCATCACGATAGTGGGGTTGGTGGTGACGAGGGATCGGCACCGTCAAGCACCTAAGAAAGATGTTGAACTCTGGCTTTGGGAACCATCGTGCAGATGTCAGCGATGTTGTGGTCATCTTCAGGCCAACAATGGAGCAGGGACTAGCCATATGCTTCTACCTTCGGAAGTAGGTGCCTCTCTTGCTCCAGTGACAGTTGTGTTGGAGGTTAAATGTGGAACGGCTGAGATGAATTCCGACAAGGTGCTTGAAGATGAAATGGCCCAAGCTTCTTCTTGCTGGCTTTGGTCTTGTCTTTGTGGGTTTTGTTTGCACGGCAAGTCTGTCCAGACCCAGAGTGGGAGGAGCCTGCCCTTCCCAGATGCAAAAACCAAAGGAGAAAAAACAACGAAAAGGAAAAGAGGAAGAGGCGAGAGTTTTGGGCGGAGAATGAGAGGATGTGAAGTGATTGTCACTAAGCAGGAATATTTGCTTTGTATGTGAAGTGATTGATGGAGTTGCAGAGCCTGGGAAGAAGCAGAGGGTTGTTTACGGGGAATGAAATATCAACTCTCGAAAACAAGCTCTATATTTTAAATTGCGTGATACATCGGGGGCCAAATTTGTGATTTTTTGGCTTAGCAAATCTTGGGCATTCTGTTTGTGCCTATAGAAGGAATAGTCGTGGCACGTGTTGGCCTCCACGGTGCTTTATCCCTAGCTTAATGTGTAACTAGATGTGAAACAGGTCCGCGCATTGCCGTGGGCGAAAAGAATCATTGAAACATGGAGAGATTTTAATAAAGATAGAGAATTTTTTTTGGGAATACCTCGGGAAAAAGGAAACAAAAAGTGTCGATCTCTGTAAAAAGTTTTAAAAAACCAATAATCTAATTTTTTTTATGTTAGCTCAGGCCTACTCCAAGAACTCACAAATTTTAGAAATTTTACAAATTTAGTACCTTAATTAAATCAGTGAAGTTGCTTTAAATGCATTAGTAACATCGACGGAATTTTTAAAAATCGCAAAAGTTTGATCATGATCTGAAATTTTTATGGTAGCGTAGGCATGCTCCCAGGAGCCTCCTCCAAAATTTTGAAGAATTTGCAAATTTAGTAGCTCAATTAAATCAGTGGAGTTGCTTCAAATGTAGTAGTAGCATTGTCAGTTTTTTTTAAATCACACAAGTTTGATCATGATACGAATTTTGTATGGTAGGTTAGGTATGCTCCGAGGACCCCTTCAAAACAGCTTAAAAAATTTACAACATGATTTAATAGCCCGATTAAATCGGCGAAGCTGATGGAAAAAATGGGGCAAAAATTGCTTTCGACCGGATTTTAGGCACGGCTAAGTCTCTGCCAACTGAGCTAACCAATGTTTGTGAAATGTGAGGGGAAATAAATACATTAGCTATATAGCTCAGCACTGTAGAAACTACAACAAAAAGCCCTGTGTGGTGGGCAACTATACCTCCCCACGATTAGTAGTATACTAGATACACACCGGGCCCGTGCCTTGCTGTGGGTGGAAGGAATCATTGAGACAGGCAGAGATTTAACAGAGAGTGGGTTTTTTCGGTAATACTTCCCAAAAGAGGGGAAAAAGTAGTTTTTTTTTTAAATTGCAAAAGTTCGATCATGCTCCGAATTTTCTATGGTAGTTTAGGCATACTCTCAGGACCCTTCTCACAAATTTTCAAAAATCTACAAATTTAGTAGCTCAATTAAATCAATAAAGTTGCTCTAAATACATTAGCAGCGCTGCTAAAATTTTACAGTAGGCCAGTCATGCTCTCAGGACTCTCCTCCAAAAATTTCAAGAATTTTAATAGTTATTAGCTCAATCAAATCAGTAATTTTTTTTAAATGCATTATCACCACTTTCAGAATTTTTGAAAACCCCACGAGTTTGATCATGATCCAAAATGTTTACGGTAGGTTAGACATGCTCTGAGGATCCTTCTCAAAAAATTCCAAAAATTTACAACATGATTTAATATCTCAATTAAATAAGTGAAGTTGATGAAAAAAAGAAAATAATCGTTTTAATGGGATTCGAACACGAGACCTGTCGCACAAACTGCAAGCTCTCGCCCAACTGATCTAAGCATGTTGTATGAAATGCTATGCGTAATGATGTCACTGGGTCGGCTTTTCTTGTTGAAAACAACTTGGTTACAGTCAAAGTTATTTTTTTAAAATAAATAAAATATTTCCCAAAAACATAAGTGAAGTTGCTTTAAATGCATTAGCAGCACTGTCAAAATTTTTAAAAATCGTAAAAATATGATCATGATATGAAATTTTTACAGTAGGGCAGTCATGCTCTTAGGACCCTCCTCCAAAACTTTCAAGAATTTTCAAAGTTATTAGATCAATCAAATCAGTAATTTTTTTAAATGCATTATCGCCACTGTCAGAATTTCCAAAAACCCCATGAGTTTGATCATGATCCGAATTTTTTACGTTAGGTTAGACATACTATGCGGATCCTTATCAAAAAATTCCAAAAATTTATAACATGATTTAATAGCTCAATGAAATAAGTGAATTTGATGAAAAAAACTGAAAATAATCGCTTTAATGGGATTTGAACCCGAGACCTGTCGCACGAACTGCAAGTTCTTGGCCAACTAAGCTAAACATATTCTGCGGAATGCTATGCATAATAAATATATGAGTATGTGTTGTACTTCACAGTTAAAAGCGCCGCGTGGCGGGCAGCGGGTGGATCGTGCTTGGCGTGAGAATGATGTCACCAGGGGCGGAGCCAGCCCAGGACCAAGCCTCGGGCCGGCCTGGGCTGGCCCAAATATTCTTAGCTTCTTGCGTGGATTTTTAGTGGCTTTTGCAAAGGATTTTTGGGCCAAGCCTCGGGCCCAGGCCCGGGTGGCCCGAGGCCTGGCTCCGCCCCTGGATGTCACTGCATCGGCTTTTCTTGTTGGAAACAACTCGGTTACAGTCAAAGTTAATTGTTTTGCACTCCAAACTCTTCATGGTGGTTAACCTTGGGTGCATGGTCCACAAATTGACAATAATAAGGTTTGTTTTTTTGTAATAGTTGAGGGAAATCAGATAAAGTTGTCAAGGATTGTAGGTGACTTTAATATAATTTACTTGGCAAGTGATAAGAATAGTGTTAACCTGGGAAGAAATATATGAGAAAGTAAAAAATAAAAATACTTTCAGTTTTAATAACTATTATTTTGAAAATAATTTACTGTAGAAATTTCTTTTAAAAAGTCTTTAGAAAACAAAAAAAATCATTTGAAAAAAATTAAAAAAATAATTTAGCTACAACAGTATTCCGTGATGCTACACTGTTTTGCACTATTCGGATTTGAAGCTAAGACCGGTCGCTAGCAAGCGAATGCTCTAACCAAGTGAGCAACGGATGTTCTTGTGAAATGTGAGGGGTAATAAATATACGAGGCTATATAGCTGGTATTATAGGAACTGCAGGGAAAATGGCTGCTTGTCGGGGAAGGCGGGAGGCGCATCGTGCATATACAAATAGTAGGTTTTATATGATACAGATTACTTTGTAGAAATATTCGTTGCCACCATGCCGCACACACAAAGTAATATTTTGACCTGTATGGTGATGTGCTTAACCGTGAAGATCGTTGGGCTTTTAGTGCTGTGAACTAGCCGTTGCTCTTCTAGAGGAACTAGCCGTTGGGTGGGGAGGGGGGTGGTTTTCCTTGCGTAACATCCCAAAATATTCTAGGTTCCAAAATTTATTACTGCATTTTTTTGCTTTTTTCTAAAATTTTTCTGCATAAAAGAAATGATTTTTCCTATTTCTTCTAGGTTCCAAAATTTATTACTATATTTTCTTGTTTTTTCTAAAATTTTCTGCATAAAAGAAATTATTTTTCCTATTTCCTAGCTGTTGTCCTAGAATTTTAAAAACTTATTTACAATATGTCTAGAGCTCGGAAATATTTTATTTGGGTTTTAAATAATCTAAATTACATGTCCAAATATTTTCATAATTTTGGAGTTAGTTTGCTATTTCTAAAAATTCAAACTTGTTTTATGCAATTAAAGTTTACTACCAAAGTATTTTTGTAAAATCGGATTTCCAAAAGCTACAAACGGTTTCCTCTGCACGAAAGAGTATTCTTGCTGATCTGTTTTCTCTTCAAATGTGCTCTCTCTCTCTCGCTGACAATCTGACCCCACCTGTCAGACTTTGTCTTTCACCTCACACGTGCTGCTCTCCACCGTGGCCGTGCTCGCCTGCGTGAGGCGGCATCTCGAGCTTGCCCCTCTGCCTCACCACTAGATTGTGGAACCGTTCCACATAATCGGCCGCATATTATCGACCCTGTTCGCGCGAGCGTTCGTCATTGCTCGCCTCGCGCCACCGTGCCCATTCGCTGTTCGCCTCAAGCACTGCGCAGCCAGATATCGACCGAGTGGTGCTCACCAACCTCATAATCGCCTCTCTTGACCCGTCGCATTACACAGCTTTCCTTCTCCTTGTCCCCTTCTGTGTGTCACCAGACAGGGGAGAGGACTTGCGCTCCACACCCGTGCTTTGTCTCACCATGTAACAAGAAGTTGCGAGCTCTCACTGAGCTGCTCATCCATGCTTAAGCTCTGGTGACCGTGTCACCATCTTCTTAGCTCGCTACTCATTCCATTTTCATGAACACCCGAGATTCTTGTGCTCTGGTTTAGCTGGAACATGAGCATAGTCTCTGATACCTATTAGCATGCCACCGCTCCACCACTGTTCTAGTGAGCTTACTTACTTGATATCGGTGTCATTGTCTTCCTTGAGCTCCAATGATGAGACTAATGGAGGCTCGATCTTTCAGTGAGATAGATAGCTCTTGATTTGTGAAGACGACCCTCACGATCTAGGCTACTGACCGAAATACAACAGATGCCAAGCAATCGCCAAACCAAACTTCGAGTTGTTCTCAACCGTGGCAAAGCTCGATTGACCTGATCACGAATATCAATTCCTGCAAGCAACCGAAAAGCAAGCAAGAACAAAGCAAAATCAATCTGAAACTGTGAATATGGATTAAGGACAAATATTGGGGTTCCAATACCGATCTTTACGGTCGGTCTAGTCGACTCAAACGAAGAACACAGAAGTTTCATGTGGAAAACTAATCTAACAAAACCCAATTCTCATGAGGGAGCTTGGCTAACTTAAATAAGCATATAAAGGGGGTGCGACCAAGAGGTGGGCACGGACATAGACTCCTTCTAGGCATCCCTCCTGGCCTTCCTATTACATGAGTCAAAGCCTAATTGGCAAAGGTAACACATCACCATGTTATGAAGGCTTACAAATGTAGTTGGGCTAGCCTGATAGGCTTGTGGAAGGGGTGGTTACTAGGGAGAGGAGTTGAAGCCGTCAATCTGGGATAGGCTTCAAATCCTCCTTGTGGCCCTTTGTTTCATAGCCTTCCTTCTCGTATTCCGACCCATCATAGTCATCTCTATGATTTCTGAGGATAAGTAAATCACACGTATCAGGCAGTATCATATTCTCATTAGAAACGAAATTCACTCCTAAAAATGAAGTTACTTGATAATTCAATTGACGTGCACGTGCTCGTGTGATTGGTCCTTGCCTAGCATCTTGTGGAGGAGTATTGTGTGTATCCAAGAAAGTGATGTTCTCATCATCCTCCCCCTCTTGAATTGGAGTTGTCCTCGACTTAAGCTCATCTTCTCTCAAGTATGGCTTCAAATCTGCAATGTTAAAAGTGGGACTAACCCTAAAATCTGCAGGTAACTCAAGCTTGTATGCATTATTATTAAGCTTTTCAATAATCTTAAAAGGACCATCAGCTCTAGACATCAACTTAGACTTTCTCAAATTTAGAAATCTATATTTTCTCAGATGTAACCAAATAAGATCACCAAGTTCAAAAGTTATTTTCTTTCTACTTTTACTACCAACAACCCTATATTTCTCATTCATGCACCCTATGATTTCTTTTGTAGTCTCATGTAACTTAAGAATAAATTCAGCACGTTTCTTAGCATCTAGATTTACCTTCTTCAAAAATGGTAGAGGTAACAAATCAATTAGAGTGCAAGGATTAAAGCCATATACTACCTGAAAAAGGCTCATCTTTTTGGTTGAATGCAGCGAACGGTTGTAGACAAACTCCACATGAGGTAGACATTCTTCTCACAACTTCAAGTTTTTCTTCAAAATAGCCATCAATATGGTTGATAATGTGCGGTTGACAACTTCAGTTTGTCCATCATTTTGGGGATGACATATGGCAGAGAATAGCAACTTTGTCCCCAACTTATTCTATAAGGTCCTCCAAAAGTGGCTCAAGAACTTCGCATCTCAATCTAAAATAATTGTGGTTGGCACACCATGTAGTCGAACAATCTCTCTGAAAAATAAATCAATAATATGTGTAGCATCATCGCTCTTATGACAAGGAATAAATTATACCATTTTAGAAAATCTGTCTACTACTACAAACATACTATCCCTCCCCCTCTTTGTCCTAAGCAATCCTAAAATAAAATTAATTGAAATATCCTCCTAAGGCACACTAGAAACAAGAAGAGGCATATATAAACTATGTGGATTCAATCAAGACTTAGCTTTTTAGCTTGTGGTTCAGCGAAAAACATAGTGCTCGATGTCGTGACTCATCTTTGGCCAATAATATTGTTCAATAAGAATGTCTTCGATCTGTCTTCTTGATGCCAAAATATCCCATAAGTCCTCATCCATGTGCCTCCTGTAACAACAAAAGATGAATGGAGCTAGTTGGAATGTATAGCTTGTTAGCTCTAAACAAGAACCCCTAATTTAAAACAAATTTGTTCCAGCATTTAACATCTTTACAATTAGATATGGCATCTTTTAATTTATCATCAGAAGCATATAAATCTTTTATTATCTCTAAGCCCAAAATTCTAAAACCAAGTTGAGATAACAAAGTATACCGTCTAGACAAAGCATCAACAATTACATTTTCCTTCCCTTTCTTGTGTTGTATGACATAAGGAAAAGATTCCATGAATTCAACCTAACGAGCATGTCTTCAGTTCAGTTTAGTTTGACTTCTAAAATGTTTCAATGATTCATGATCAGAATGAACAACAAATTCTTTGGGCCATAAATAATGTTGCTAAGTTTAAAGCACACGTACAAGAGCATATAATTCTTTATTATAAGTTGAATAATTCAGACTTGGCCCAATCAATTTTTCACTGAAGTAAGCAACAGGTTTACCTTCTTGAAGTAATACACCACCAATTCCAATTTCACTAGCATCACACTCAAGTTCAAATTCTTACCGAAATCAGGAAGTTGGAGTAATGGTGTATTTGTGCGGTTTTCTTTGAGAAGGTTGAAAGCTTCTTCTTGCATTTGTCTCCATTTGAAGGCAACGCCTTTCTTGGTCAATTCATTAAGTGGTGCAGCGATGGTGCTGAAATTCTTTACAAAGTGATGATAGAATACAGCAAGTCCATGAAAGCTCCGCACTTGTGTGACCGTTTGTGGTGTCAGCCAACTCTTAATAGCTTTAATCTTGGCTTCATCTACCATAATTCCCTATGAAGTAACAACATAGCTAAGAAAACAAACTTGATCGGTACAAAAGGTGCACTTTTCAAGGTTACCAAACAAACGCGCATCTCTCAAAGTAATGGAAATAGCACGTAAGTGTTCAAGATGGTCATCAACTGACTTGCTGTAAATTGATATATCATCAAAGTACACCACCACAAATTTACCAATGAAAGCATGTAAAACTTCGTTCATTAATTTCATGAAAGTGCTAGCATTAGTTAAACCAAAAGGTATCACTAACCACTCATATAACCTGAACTTAGTTTTAAATGCAATTTTCTATTCATCTCCAAGTGTCATTTTGGTGGTAGTCACTACTTAAGTCTACTTTAGAGAAAATAGTAGAACCACTCAATTCATCAAACATATCATCTAACCTAGGAATAGGATGACGATATTGTACAATTATTTTATTGATAGCTCTACAATCAATACACATACGCCATGATCCATCTTTCTTAAGAACTAAAATCATAGGAACAACACAAGGACTAAGGCTTTCACGTACATACCTTTGTCAAGCAAGTCTTGCACTTGACGCTAAATTTCCTTAGTCTCCTCCGATTAGTCCTATATGGTGCATAGTTTGGCAAATGAGCTCCTGAGATCAAGTCAATTTGATGCTCAATTCCTCTAATAGGTGATAGGCCTGGGGGTATTTCAGATGGAACACATAAGCAAATTCCTACAAAAGGTTAGTAACAACAGGAGGCAAAGATGCATGCAAATCCTCAAGTGAAAACAAAGTATCTTTGCAAAGTAAAATATAGCAAACAAAATTATTCACTTCCAAGTCATTAAAATTAGATTTAGTAGCAAGCAAAATAGAACCTTTCAATTTAATTTCACCTTTGCTAGCACTAGGTTCTTTCTTCTTTTGTTGCACAAGTTCTTTAGCTACAATCTGATTTTCACTTTTGCTACTTTCCTTTTCTCTAATATCTCTCTAGTTCATCTTTTAAAATTGCTTCAAGAGACATTAGAAGCAAAACAATTTTCTTTCGTTTAGACATGAGAGTATATTGATTGGTTGTACCATGATGAACAGTATCTCTATCATATTGCCAAGGTCTACCCAATAATAAAGAACATGCTTGCATAGGTACGATATTGCAATAAGCATAATCATAATATGAATTAATAGAAAAATGTATTATCACAATACGTGTTATCTTAAGCTTACCACAAGAATTAAACCATTGAATATAGTAAGGACGAGTGTGCTGATTGATGGTCAAGCCAAGCTTATCGACCATGTATACGCTTGCAAGATTGTTGCAACTCCCACCATCAATGATGACTCTGCACGAACGCTCGTTAATGATGAACTTCGTTTGGAACAGGTTGTAGCATTGGTTCTGTTCAGCACATTCCATTTGAGCACTTAGCACATGCTTCATAATGATGCTTAAGTACTTGTTAGAAGTTTTATCTCCAAAACGTTCTTCTTCCGCATGATCAGATTCATATTCCTCACCTGCAGGGTCAGTGGCAAGCATAGCATATTCCTCATCAAATATCACTAGCTGAAGTGTACTCACCATTGTCTTTGACGAGGAGAGCTCACTGATTTGGGCAATCACACATCATGTGCCTAAAACCCTTGCAACGATGGCATTGTACATCCTTGGGTCGTCCGGTAGAAGCAATCGAAGTGGAACTTTTTGCAGGAACTTAGGGTGCCCACATGTGGAGCTGGTACGTGGTCGGCTAGGTGCTGGAGGTGGCGCCTGGCTCCGTGATTGGTTCGACCTACCTGCAAAAGAACCTCCAAAATTGCCCCGGGAATGGGACTGTCTTCCCTGCATCTCTCGTTCAGCTTTATAAGCAAAATGAAACAAATGGGTGATAGAGTTGTATTCTTCATAATCAAGGATGTTTTGAATTTCACGGTTAAGCCTCCTAGAAATCTAGCTATTTTAGCATCTTCGGTTTCTTCTAACCCACAACGTAGCAAACCAATTTGTTGTTCTAGTAGTATTCTTCTACTGTTTTACTACTCTGTCTTCCAAATTGTTAAGCAAATTGTGAGAGTAACATGAATGTACAAATCTAGCTCTCATCATTCTTTTCATAGCATCCCAAGTTTTAGGTAGGTTCTACTCATTCCTACAAGCCTCTTTCCACCAAATTGATGCAAAATCAGTGAACACTAGTAGTAGCCCTATTCCTTTTATTCTCAAGATGCAAACTTTTGATGTATTGCTAATTCCCAATCAAGATATGAATCAGGATCATATTTACCAGCAAAAGAAGGCATTGTAAACTTAATTTTTGACAGTGGATCATCGTGATCACGTACCTCTAACTGGTGCCGTCCCATACCTTGTTGATTGTGACGACACCGATGGTGATCACTTCATTGTTTATGAAGGATCGAAATGACGATCAGGGGGGGGGGGTGAATGATCCCAAATAAAATTTTCCCCCACTTAAAGTACTCCAAACAATCTCGCAATAAAAATCTAAAACACCCAAATATTTTCCTTTACACTAGTGTTTCTCAGATTCACACACCCTCCAAAACCCGAACAATTAGACAACTATGTGTACCCCTAGCTTGCATTGATGAGAACCATGAATCATATGAGGGATTTTTAATCACAATCCTGGTTTTCAAGTGTCCAAACAAACAGGAATCAATTCAAAGACTACTTTTCTAAAAGAGATAAAGCTATAACACCAAAGTCTCTCTCCAGAAAAGTAAAAGCAGATTTTCCAAGAATTGTCCTCAATTGGAGCAGGTGGTTGGTGAGTTTATGTTGCTCTAAAATTTTTAGGAATTTTTCTCCCTGTGAGAAGATGAGTCGTGAAACAGTCCACCAAAACTCACCTCAAAAAGCGTGGTAGAATAAACATGAAAAATCAAGCATTACAGACAGTCAGGAACTTCGACCAGAATGTTTGATGCTCGGTTTTCACTTCATAGAGCTTAAACAGTGCAACCAGTGGACTCAATTTTTTTTCAGAGATGGATATATGAGTCACGCACCTTATACAATAAGAATCACATAAAAATGATTTTTATACATTTTTATAAAAATCAAAGACTGACTGCTGCACGAAGGACAAGTTCTGGACAGATTTGCAATTCGATAAAAACTTGATCTCTAGTCTATCCTAGGGTGCAGAACAGCATTTAGAAAGAGGGGAGGCAAATCCAAATTGCGAGAAAGTAAATTGTGAGAATGCAAATGCGGGAAAGTAAATGCTGAATTTAAATTGTGTAGATTAAAGACATAATGTAAATGCGCAATTGAAGGACCATGTGGAGGTCCATCCATGTTTGTGATGAGTATTTGACTTTATTTGAGCAAGGTGTGCTCAAGTTTGAGTTTGATTTGGATTGATTTTCAAAATGAAGCAATTTGAGTTGTCTCTGCCAGAGTGGCGACTGGGTCGTATGGACGCGTAGTGATGAGTTGGATGGTTTATTGCACATCTTTGTGGGCATTGCTATGTGAGGAGTTTCCTTGTCTTTGATGGTTGCAGGACGACGGTGCTAGGTCATGGTGAGGCGAAGGATGACCGGGACTAGGCGAGGAGCGTCGGAGGTCCAGACGGTTGGGAGATCGCCGAAGATGATCGGAGACGGAGTCCGGCAAGTCAAGAAGACAAGGAAAGGAGACGATGCTAGCTAGATGCCGCGTGGATCAATGAGGACCGCTCGGATTGAGGTCTAGTTGATAGGTTAGCGGGTCTAGGTAGTATGCTTTGAAAACTGCAAGAAAACCCGTATGTGTGTGGGTTTTGGGTTAGCCCTTGCATGGCTGTGTGTGTGGGTTAATCCTAGCCTTTAGATGAGTGCTCTAGGGTTGAGGGACTCATCCAAGGGTGGTAGGTGGCCCAAGAGTAGTATAAATAGGGGTGGAGGGGTAGCCTCCTTCCCTTGAAGGTGTTGAGGTTTTTGATGCTCATTTGAGCTTTGCCCACATGAATGTGAGGCTTTGTAACCTCCTTCCAGAAATGAAAGTTTTATTCATCCACCTCTGAATTTATTTTATGATTTACATTATGTCTTTACTTTACGCAATTTAAATTCAGCATTTACTTTCCCGCAATTACATTCCCGCAATTTACTTTCAAGTAATTTGATTTGCCTCCTCCTTCTAAATGCTGCTGTTCTTGGATGTTTTGAGTGTGTTCATATGGTTTTACATCTCTTTTGCACTCTTGGATTGAGTAGAGAACATCTTTTCTTTCAAGTTCCAACTTTGTTCTGAACTTGTTCTTCGCGCAGCAGTCAGTGTTTGATTTTTGTAAAAATATAGAAAAATCCTTTTGAGTTATTCTTGTTGGAGGAGGTGCGGGACTCTGATATCCGCTTGCAGAAAAATTTTGGAGTTCACTTGTTGTACCGTTTGGGCGCCATGAGGTGAAAACTGAGCCCCAAACGTTCTGCTCGAAGTTCTTGACCAGACTGTGTTCTTCGATTTTTCGTGTTTTTCTGTAAGGCTTTTGAGGAGAAATTTGGTGGAGTTCTTCAAGACTCTGATGCTCACAGGAGAAAAAGTCTCAAAATTTTGTGAGCTACAGAAACCCACCAACCTCCTGTGCAAATTGAGGACAAGTTCTGGGAATTCTGCTTTGCTTTTCTGAAAGTGACTTTTGTGATTTGAATTGATGTCCTTTCTAAAAGCAAGAGTTTGAATTGATTCCTCTTTATCTTGGACACTAGACAACCAGGATTGTGACTCAAAAATCCCCATATATTTTATGGTACTTATCCATGCAAGCTTGGGGTACACATAGTTGTCTAGTTTTTCGGGTTTTTCACAATTCCTTTTGAGCGATCTTGTCGAGGTTTTTGTTGGAGTATTTTGGGGGAATTTTTATTTGCGACCATTCACCCCCCCTCTGTTCGCCATTTCGGTCCTTCAGCAATTTAAATTCACAATAAAGTAAAGAATTTTTTTGTATTTTCTGGAAGGAGAGGTTACAAAGCCTCACATTAATGTGGCAAAACTCAAAGAAGCATCAAAAACCTCAAAACCTTCAAGGGGGAAGGCTACCCCTCCACCCCTATTTATACAACTCTTGGGCCACCTACCACCCTTGGATGAGCCTCTAAACCATAGAGCATCCATCAAGGGCTAGGATTAACCCAATCAACCAGCCATGCAAGGGTTCACCCAAAACCCACCACACAAATGGGTTTTCTTCCACCGTTTTCAAAGCATACTAACTAGACCCACTATCCTATCAACTAGACCGCAATCCGATGGCCCTCATCGATCTGAGCAGCATCTAGCTAGCATCACATCCATTCCTTGTCTTCATGGCTTGCACAGACTTCGTCTCCGATCATCTTCCGGCGATCCCCGACCGTCTGGACCTTCTGACGCTCCTCGCCTATTCCTCGCCATCCTTCGCCTCACCATGACCTAGCACCGTCGTCCTGCAACCATCAAAAACAAGGAAACTCCTCACATAGCAATGTTCAATCATCACAAATGCTCACAATTAATTATGTCTCAATCATCAGTCGGTTCTACCGCCAGCCACAGGCCGGTAGTACTGCAAGAAGCTAACACAACTCAAATTGCTTCCTTTTGAATTCCAATTCAAATGAAACTCAAATCTGAGCACACCTTGCTCAAATAAAGTCAAATACTCATCACAAACATGGATGTACCTCCACATGGTCCTACAATCTCCCCCTTGATGAGTATATTGACAAACCGCACAAAAGGCATAAATTTGAGTTTGAATAAGAGAATAAAGCAATTTGATTGCAAAACCACACATGGTCCAGAGAAAAGAGATTGAGAACATGAACATGTTGGCAAGAAAGATTTTAGAGCTAAATCAAGGAGATAGCAAGTTTTCCACAAAAAGCTCTAAAATTCAATCATAAGTGCTAAATATGATTATGTGATTATGATCCATAGCAAAATTTTACAAAGATCATAAGAACCAAATAAGCTTTCACATTTTTAATGATGCCTTTTCTACGTTTTCTCCCCCTTTTGTCAATATAGACATCAAAATGGAATTTTCTCCCCCCTTTTTATGTATGCATAAAATGCAACCTAAGGGAGCTTTGAAGATTATCCAAATGATCATAATGACAAGATATGACACCAACTTTATCAATTTCAGATTAGACTAGTCTAAGACATGTCCAAGGGAAAATAACAAATTTTGCTCATAAGCTTAGTTTTGAAAATGTATCATTTTTATCAAGATTTGACAAGTGCAAAACTTAGCAAACTTTCAAAGCTAGAAGCAAAACCACTCAAGGATCAAATGGAAAACCTAGAGTTCAACCTACTCAACACTTTGGGGAATTTTGAAGTGCATATAAGGTCCTTCGAGCTCATTTTTCAATTCATGCAAATTTTCTTTTAGACTTTGAAAAACATAGCGGGGTGCAGATGTTTGACATTATTTGCATTCTGAAGGACCATGTGGAGGTCCATCCATGTTTGTGATGAGTATTTGACTTTATTTGAGCAAGGTGTGCTCAAGTTTGAGTTTGATTTGGATTGATTTTCAAAATGAAGCAATTTGAGTTGTCTCTGCCAGAGTGGCGATCTGGGTTGTATGGACGCCAGTAGTGATGAGTTGGATGGTTTATTGCACATCTTTGTGGGCATTGCTATGTGAGGAGTTTCCTTGTCTTTGATGGTTGCAGGGCGACGGTGCTAGGTCATGGTGAGGCGAAGGATGACCGGGACTAGGCGAGGAGCGTCAGAGGTCCAGACGGTTGGGAGATCGCCGGAAGATGATCGGAGACAGAGTCCGGGCAAGTCAAGAAGACAAGAAAAGGAGTTGATGCTAGTTAGATGCCGCGTGGATCAATGAGGGCCATCGAATTGAGGTCTAGTTGATAGGTTAGCGGGTCTAGGTAGTAT
Organism: Otatea glauca; assembly: GCA_036346275.1. Lineage (NCBI taxonomy): Eukaryota > Viridiplantae > Streptophyta > Magnoliopsida > Poales > Poaceae > Otatea > Otatea glauca. Next base: position 23,855,600 of record CM070724.1, read on the forward strand.
GCTTTGAAAACCGTGCAAGAAAACCCGGTATGTGTGTGGGTTTTGGGTTAGCCCTTGCATGGCTGTGTGTGTGGGTTAATCCTAGCCCTTAGATGAGTGCTCTAGGGTTGAGGGACTCATCCAAGGGTGGTAGGTTGCCCAAGAGTAGTATAAATAGGGGTGGAGGGGTAGCCTCCTTCCCTTGAAGGTGTTGAGGTTTTTGATGCTCATTTGAGCTTTGCCCACATGAATGTGAGGCTTTGTAACCTCCCCTTCAAGAAATGAAAGTTTTATCCATCCACCTCTGAATTTATTTTGCGCATTTACATTATATCTTTACTTTACGCAATTTAAATTCAGCATTTACTTTCCCGCAATTACATTCCCGCAATTTACTTTCAAGTAATTTGGATTTGCATCCCCTCCTTCTAAATGCTGTTGATCTTGGATGTTTTGAGTGTGTTCATATGGTTTTACATCTCTTTTGCACTCTTGGATTGAGTAGAGAACATCTTTTCTTTCAAGTTCCAACTTTGTTCAGAACTTGTTCTTCGCGCAGCAGTCAGTGTTTGATTTTTGTAAAAATATAGAAAAATCTTTTTTGAGTGATTATTATTGGAGGATGTGCGGGACTATGATATACACCTGTAGAAAAATTTTGGAGTTCACTTGTTGCACCGTTTGGGCGCCATGAGGTGAAAACCGAGCCCCAAACTTTCTGCTCGAAGTTCTTGAGCATACTGTGTTCTTAGATTTTTCCTGTTTTTTATGTAAGGCTTTTTGAGGAGAAATTTGGTGGAGTTCTTCACGACTCTGATGCTCATAGGGAGAAGAATTCTCAGAATTTTGTGACCTGCATAAACCCACCAACCTCCTGTGCAAATTGAGGACAAGTTCTGGAAATTCTGCTTTTGCTTTTCTGAAAGTGACTTTTGTGATTTGAATTGATGTCCTTTCTAAAAGCAAGAGTTTGAATTGATTCCTCTTTATCTTGGACACTAGACAACCAGGATTGTGACTCAAAAATCCCCACATATTTTATGGTACTTATCCATGCAAGCTTGGGGTACACATAGTTGTCTAGTTTTTCGGGTTTTTCACAATTTCCTTTGAGCGATCTTGTCGAGGTTTTTGTTGGAGTATTTTGGGGGAATTTTTATTTGCGACCATTCACCCCTCTCTCTGTTCGCCATCTCGGTCCTTCACATTCTTTACCCACTTATGTGTTTGATATTTGCATTTTTTTTATTGATTGACTCAAGCCAGTTTCGATCATCTCAAGAGTAACTCTTAAGAGAATGATCTTGGTCATACACAATATATTCCAAGTCCATCCTAAATGCAATGGGAAGCAGTCTCGTGAATATAAAGTGTTGAGATCAATTTTGTACAAAACAGTCAAATTTTTCTTGATTTCAATTTAGCACATATGAGCAATTCTGAAGGACTCAAATATGGATCAACCAAATTTCACCCAAGTTGCTATAGGGACTCTAGAGAAATCCAAAATTTCACAATTCATGGCAAAAAACCCTAAAGAAGAAACTTAGCAAGTAAAAGCAACATGTTTCATCAAGTTTTCATTTAAAGCTTTCAATTTTTTCAGATTTTAATAAGCTTAGTATGATAAATGGACTTGGACATATCTAAACTAGTGATTTTCTTCAAAAGATATAGCATGATGTATTTCATGAAGATTGAGTCAATTGCATAATAGACAAAGACCATAAAACAGAAAATACAGTCTAAATGTAATGCATGAACAGATTCCCAAACTCCCTCTCAACAAATGAATCAATTTTAAGCTCAAATCTGGTTAAAGTTGAGTTATTATCAAGATTGGACATAAGGAAAACCCAAATAAACTCAACAGCAACCAGAAAAACAGAATGAGGAGAAGAAGTCGAGAAACTGCAAAACTGGATGGCTATAGAGCATAGAGAAGATAGAAGAGACTCACTACGGCTCAGACTCGCTCTTATCTTCCCCAGTGACTGACATAGGGAAGCTGACTCTAGATCCCAACTAAGGAGTGAACATGCACCTGCTTACCTGGAGGCCCAATACCTGCTAGACTTATAAGACTGTGAGGGAACTCAACCTAGAGAGAAGAGAGAACAACTAATCACGCATGATAGCAACCTAAAGTACAAGATAAGAGGTCCATGCAAAGCATGCCAAAAGTCTAAGTGAGTGAACTCAACTCAGGAAAACAAGCCCAATATCACCCAGAAGAAACACAAAGAAAAGAAAAGCAAAGCTGGAAGATAACATATTATACAAAATATACAAACCAGCTCCCCCTCAAGATATACCGTAAGACCTCACGACTCCAAGCTCACTCCTCAAGGCAACAAATCTAGAGCTATCTAAAGGCTTGGTGAAGATATCGGCTAACTGAAAGTCACTCTCAACGAACTGAAGCACGATACCCCCCTTCTCTACATGATCTCTAAGGAAGTGATATCTAATATCAATGTGCTTGGTCCGGGAATGCTGCACTGGGTTCTTAGCAATGCAAATGGCAGAAGTGTTGTCACAGAAAAGTGGCACACCCTCTATCTCTAACCCAAAGTCCCGCAAGGTCGATCTCATCTAGAGCACTGCTACAACAATCCGGTCGCAAAGAACATACTCGGACTCAGTGGTGGACTGTGCAACTCCGGACTGCTTCCTAGACGACCAAGAAACAAGAGAAGTGCCAATGAATTGGCAAGTGCCAGAAATGCTCTTCCTATCTATCCTACAACCAGCAAAATCAGCATCAGAAAAGGCTCTAAGGGATAGACAAGAGGAAGAAGAGTACCAAATACCATAATCAGTGGTAGCACGAAGGTACCTGAAGATGCGCTTGACCGCCTGGCAGTGAGAGGCGCGAGGAGAGGCCTGAAATCAAGCGCACAGACACACAGCGAAATGTATATTCGGCCTCGAAGCAGTGAGGTACAAGAGGGAGCCGATCATGCTCTGAAACTCCTTTTGATGAGCAGGCTCACCATCCTCATCCGGCTCGAGGATAACAGTGGTGGCCATAGGAGTCATTACTGGATTCCCGTCAGATATATCGAAACGCCTCAGGAGGTCACGGGTATATTTGCCTTGATGTAAGAAAGTACCTTCCCGAGTCTGCTTGATTTGGAAGCCAAGAAAGTTGCTCAACTCGCCCATCATACTCATCTCAAACTCTGTGCTCATCACCTCAGAAAACTGAGATATAAGCGAATGAGATGAGCCACCAAAAATGATATCGTCCATATAAATCTGGACAAGAAGAAAATGCGACTCATGGTGTCTGATGAACAGAGTCTTGTCTACTACGCCCATCTTGAAGTCATGGCTGAGAAGATAAGACTTGAGCCTCTCATACCATGCTATGGGGGCCTGCTTGAGTCCATACAAAGCATTGAAAAGCTTGTATACATGACTCGAAAACTTAGGGTTTTTGAATCCTGGAGGTTGTTTAACATAAACCTCTTCCTCGATATAGCTATTGAGGAATGCACTCTTGACATCCATTTGATAGAGCTTGAAGCCCCAGGATGCAGAGAATGTAAGCAGGATCCTAATAGCCTCTAGTCTAGCTACAGGGGCAAAGGTCTCCTCAAAGTTAAGACCCTCAATCTGAGAAAAGCCCTGTGCAACTAGCCTATCCTTATTGCGAATGACAACCCCATCCTCACTCTGTTTGTTTTTGAACACCCACTTGGTCCCAATGACATTATGACCAGATGGACATTCTACAAGTTACCAGACTTTGTTCCTCTCGAAGTTTTCAAGTTCCTCATGCATAGCATTAGTCCAAGACTCGTCAGATAATGCATGAGTTACATCCTTTGGCTCAAATAAGGCAACAAAGGCAGAGTGAATGCAGAAACTGAACAAACCTGATTTTGAGCGAGTGACTCGCTCAAACAGATCGTCGATGATCTGATCAGGTGGATGAGAATGCTGAATATGACGAGGAGGTCCAGAAGCAGAACTGGCATCTACCTCATGCACAGAAGAGGTAGGAGCAGAGCCACTAGCTGCATGAGAGTCAGAAGGCAAGGGCTGGCCTTCCTGAGGTGCAGAAATGGAAACAGGAGGCACCTCAGGTGTAGAGGGGACTATATCAGGTGGAACAACATCATCTCCATCATCCTCATCCTCTACAAAGATGGTCTCGGAGGAAGAAGAAGAGCCTGAAATATCAGGTTTAGCTCCTGGGCTAGCCTCATCAAAGGTCACTTCACAGGTCTCTATGATCCTATGTTCATCGCAATTCCAGACCCTATAGCTATGAGAAGAAGTTGAATAACCCAAAAAGATACCATAAGAAGAACGAGACTCAAACTTATCCAGGTTACCAGACTACAAGATAAAACACTTGCAACCAAACACACGAAAATGAGAAACACTGGGCTTTCGCCCATACCTCAACTCGTAAGAAGTGCGGTGCAAATGTGCTCTCAAGAATACACGATTAGAAACATGGCAAGCAGTAGCTATAGCCTCAGCCCAAAACTTCCTAGGTGTGCTCTACTCATCTAGCATCGTCCTGGCCATCTCTACCAGGTCCTGTTCTTCCTTTCCACTATGCCATTTTGTTGAGGGACGTAGGGAGAGGCGAACTGATGCTCTAAACCAGACTCCACACAGAAACTCTCAAAATAGGAGTCCTTGAACTCCATGCCATTGTCACTGCGTATAGCTCGTAGGGCATCAGGGAGCTCAAAAGACAACCTAAGAACCAAACCCCTAAAATGGGTAAAAGTCTCATCTTTTGAGGACATGAAAAACACCCAAGAGCATCTCGAAAAATCATCAATGATGACAAGAACATACCACTTCCCACCCACTGACTGCACTCTAGCTGGACCAATAGTGTCCATATGTAAAAGTTGTCCTGGTGCATCAGTCATCAGAACAGTGACTAGGGGATGAGAAGAAGTAACCATCTTGCCATGTCGGTAGGGAGAGCAAACTAAGTCTTTGACCATTTTGAGTTTGGGAAAACCACGAATGATGTCATGGCTGCTAACTCGAGTCAAATGATCAAATCCAATGTGACCAAGTCTCCTATGCAAGAAGGAGAGATCACGGGACTCTGAAACAATCAAACACCGAAGAGAGTCTTCAGAAGAAATAGAAAAATCAGCACGGAAGACTCTCCCAAATCTAGAAATCCCACAAACTAACCCTCCTGATGAATCGAGGATTCTACAGGCATTACTCTTAAAACTCACCTCGAAAGAGTCATCAATAAGCTGAGAAACAGAAAGCAAATTGTATTGCAGCTTACTCACTAAGGCAACATCTTTAAGAATGAAATTATCATTAATGTAGATGGTACCTTTAGCAATGATTCTACTTGAAGAAGCATCCCCGAAAGTGATCAACTCATCACCAGGGGCTCGGACTAGGGAAGAGAACCATCGAGAATCTCCGGTCATATGACGAGAACAACCGAAGTCGACAATCCAAACATCTCCTTCCCTATCCGATTTAACCCGATCAAGACACAAGAGAGAAAGATGACTCAAGATCGGGATAGAGTGAAGACTTAGGAACCCAATATCAACCACACGACGCCTCGTAGTACCATCCACGAAGAAGGTGGACTCGAGTGTCTCTCGACGCTTAACCCTAACAAGATCAGTAGCAACTCTAGTAGATGATCTAGGAGCTGAAACTGGATTGGCCTGGCGTGGTGCAAAGGTCGAACCACCCCAGTGAGGCTGCCTAAAACTCCTACCAAAAAACACCTCACACCGCTGATATCTACCTCGATTAGAAAAACGAGGAATATTAAGAGGACGACGGAAAGACTGACCACGAGCGGCTCAAGGACTAAAACTCGAAGAAACAACATGAAAATCGAGTCCTGGACGCTGCCCAAAAACAGGCGACTCTCTAACCTGTCTAGAAGCAGTGTGTGCCTTAGGAGCACTCAGAGTCTGGGGATGACCCTGACTACCCCTAAGAGCAGCAACACGCTCACGCCGAGTGTTCTTAGCGCGCCTAAAACAGAAATCTACTAGGTGACCATCCTTCTTACAGAAGGTGCATGTGTACTTCGCCTTCCTAGAGGCAGAACCAACAGGAGTAACAACCTTCTGATCAGAAATCCCATGGACAACCCCGGCAGACCTAAACACAGTGGTACTAACTCTGGAGCTACCACTATCTCACCACTCTTGGAGCCGCATACAATGGTGGGAGGATGCGCCCGAGCATGCTCCAAGGGGTCAAATCCTAGACTCTGATTAAATATGCTAATCTTGGATTGGTCTAGAATGAGATTGACCTTCTTCTTGCCTTCTACAAACTTCTCGAGAGTGCTCATGAGATACTCACAATCCCGGAAGAAATAGGCACAGGAAGAACAGGGAAGAGAGGAAAAAGAAGAACCAGAAAGAGAAGCTCTCTCAGCACGTGCATTTTTCTCCCTCAGCACGGCTGCCTCAATCTTGAGGGCCTCACAAGAAACGCAAGACGCATTTCTAATCCTATGAGCTTGGTCTTCTAATTTCTTCCTAAGTTCGACTTGGATTTTATCTAAGTCCCCCTCAATCACATTACATCGCAAGCAACTTTCTTGTGACTTAGCTAGTAAGTCCTTAGCAAGATTAGCACACTTGATATTTAAAGATTCATTGTCAAGTTTTAGTTGCCTACAGCTCTCACATGAGCTGACTTGGTCCTTAGAAGCTTGTATTTCAAGTTCATCGTTTCTAGAAGAAAGTTTCCTAAGGTGATCGCTCATGGCATCAATTTCAGCAAGCAATTTAGGGCAATTAGAGCATGATGGAGTAGAGTGAGCATGAAGAAAACTAGCATCTAGTGGAATAGCATCATAGAATCATCGCTAGCATTCTTCAACCTAAGACTATCTAATTCAGACAACAAAATGCATAGTCCTTAGGTTCTCCAACTCCACGAGAAGAGCATCACACAAAGAACAGTCATCAGTGACTCGAGAGGGAGAAGATCTAAGAGAAGCTAACTCTCTAGTCAAAGTACCTACTTCCTTCTCTAGCTCCACACACCTGGCTCTAGCTCTAGCATGAAATTTTCCTAATTTGCAGAAAGCTTCATTGAGCTGGTCATAGGAGGGTACCTCGTTCGAGTCGCTGTAGAGCTCGGAGTCGCTGATGCCGTTGGTGTTGGCCATGAAGCACATGCCAGAGAAGTCGTCGCTGCCCTTCTTCTCTTGCGGTTCATCCTTGCCCTCGTCGCTCCATGTCTCCGTGTTGGAGAGGTTGATGTCGTCAAGCGTGGCGAGGACGCGGTGGAAGAGCTTCTTGTTCTTGGAGAAGTTGCGGTACTTCTTCTCACGCGCCGACTCACGAACTGGAGGCTTCTTGTTACGGTTCTTGTCGATGTAGTTGTTCTTTGCCGAACCACCGGTGTCGTTCTTTGCCTTCTCCAGTTTGGGGCAATTAGCCTGAATGTGGTTGGGGCCACCACACTCGAAGCATGTGATCATGCCACCTCTCTTTCTCTCTCCCACCCTCTTGTATGCATGTGAAAATTTGCGAGCAAGAAGAGCAAGCTCATTTTTTGGAAAATTTTCCAGTTGGTCATCGCTTAGCTCGCAAAGGGCAGAAAGAGAGAAACCAGCAGAAAGATCAAGGGAAGATCCAGTGGGATCAATGACCAAGGCCATCGACTGTGATTTCGTCTTGCGAGAGACGACGTCGATCTCATGAGTCAAGGGTATATGCAACCGATTGCTCGGAGGTCGCTCAAAATCTTCGTAAACTGACCAAATCACTCGTCAAGACTCTCACCAGCGTGTTGTTCAAACTTGCTGAACTCACGCTTGAACTGGTCCTGCCTCACGGTCTTGATTTGAGTAGTGCCCTCATGGTAAGTATCGAGGGTCACCAAAATCTCGTGAGCGGAAGAGGTGAGAAATCCTATCATACTCACTGCGGCTAAGACCCTGTATGAGATTGTTCCTTGCGTTAGCGTTCGCCTCAACGTCAGCCATATTTTCGGTCGTGATGTTTTCATCAGCAGGAACCTCATACGAGAGTTTCACCTTCTGCCATATCAGGAAGCCTTGGGCAGTGATGTATGACTCCATCCGCGATTTCCAAAACAGAAAATCAACTCCAGCAAAAATAGGAGGCTTGGTGGAAAACTTATCCATAGCCATGGCTGTTGAGACCGGTCAAGATCTATGAAAGAGCAAAACTGGCTTTGATACCAATTGAAGGATCGAAATGGCGATCAGAGGGGGGTGTGGGGGTGAATGATCCCAAATAAAAATTTTCCCCACTCAAAGTACTCTAAACAATCTCACAATAAAAATCTGAAACACCCAAAGTTTTTCCTTCAAACTAGTGTTTCTCAGATTCGCACACCCTCCAAAACTCGAACAATTAGACAACTATGTGTACCCCTAGCTTGCATGGATGAGAACCATGAATCATGTGTGGGATTTTTAATCACAATCCTGGTTGTCAAGTGTCCAAACAAAGAGGAATCAATTCAAAGACTACTTTTCTAAAAGAGATAAAGCTAAAACACCAAAGTCTTTTTCCCAAAAAGTAAAAGTAGATTTTCCAGGAATTGTCCTCAATTGGAGCAGGTGGTTGGTGAGTTTTTGTTACGCTAAAATTTTTGAGAATTTTTCTCCCTATGAGAAGTTGAGTCGTGAAACAGGCCACCAAACATAACCTCAAAAAGCTTTGTATAATAAACATGAAAAATCAAGCATTACAGACAGTCAGGAACTTCGACCAGAATATTTTAGGCTTGGTTTTCACTTCATAGAGCTCCAACGGTGCAACGAGTGGACTCAAATTGTTTTTCAGAGATGGATATATCAGTCGTGCACCTTCTCCAATAGAATCACTTAAAAAGGATTTTTCTATATTTTTATAAAAATCAAAGACTGACTGCTGCGTGAAGAACAAGTTCTGGACAGATTTGCAATTCGATAAAAACTTGATCTCTAGTTTATCCTAAGGTGTGAGAAAGATGTAAAACCATATGAACACCCTCAAGACATCTGAGAAGAATAGCATTTAGAAGGAGGGGAGGCAAATCCAAATTGCGATAAAGTAAATTGCGAGAATGTAAATGCGGGAAAGTAAATGCTGAATCTAAATAGCGTAAAGTAAAGACATAATGTAAATGCGCAATTTAAATTCACAATAAAGTAAAGAAAATTTTTGTATTTTCTGGAAGGAGAGGTTACAAAACCTCATATTCTTGTGGGCAAAGCTCAAAGGAGCATGAAAAACCTCAAAACCTTCAGGGGGAAGGCTACCCCTCCACCCCTATTTATACAACTCTTGGGCCACCTACCACCCTTGGATGAGCCTCTAAACCCTAGAGCATCCATCAAGGGCTAGGATTAACCCACTCAATCAGCAATGCAAGGGTTTACCCAAAACCCACCACACAAATGGGTTTTCTTGCATGGTTTTTCAAAGCATACTAACTAGACCGCAATCCGACGGCCCTCATCGATCCGAGCAGCATCTAGCTAGCATCACATCCATTCCTTGTCTTCATGGCTTGCACGGACTCCATCTCCGATCATCTTCCGGTGATCCCCGACAATCTGAACCTTCGACTCTCCTCGCCTATTCCCGGCCATCCTTCGCCTCACCATGACCTAGCACCGTCGTCCTGCAACCATCAAAAATAAGGAAACTCCTCACATAGCAATGTTCAATCATCACAAATGCTCACAATTAATTATGTCTCAATCATCAGTCGATTCTACCGCCAGCCACAGGCCGGTTGTACCGCAAGAAGCTAACACAACTCAAATTGCTTGCTTTTGAATTCCAATTCAAATGAAAATCAAACCTGAGCACACCTTGCTCAAATAAAGACAAATACTCATCACAAATATGGATGGACCTCCACATATTCCTACAGTTTACATTGAAGCCCTCATCGGATTTTGTATCGGTGACATAGTTGTTCATGTCATCTACTTCCGCCTCATCTGCGAAGAGTGATCAACGGGTGGTGGAACTCTGTTGGCCGTAGGTGCAGTAGGAGGTGGTTCCCACTCGAGGCGCTCAACGCGTGTGCGAAGTGCCATGATGTTGGTGTTGATTTGGTCCAAAGCATCATGTGTACATTCCGTGTGTCGATTGAACATGCGCTCAAAGTGTTGCATGAGCCCTCTCGTACGCAGTGTGAGGGGTGGATCATCCTCACTATTCTTGTTATATTTTCTTGAACCTGTCATTGTTATTAGAAAAAACAAGAGAAAAATACACAAGCATATATAATCTCTATCAACTATTAGTGCTGGAGGTTAACAAGTCACATATGCTCAAACCCTTTCCAAGCTCTTGCAAGTTCTTACCAATACAAAATAGGTGGTGCAATCAGCGGCTGGTTCATAATTAACACAACTAAATCTTAGCAAAGCGATTACAAGGAGAACAATACCTATTTGGTTAGTAGAAGGTGGAGCTCAGACATGCTAAAATATGTAGTAAGGATCAGCAAGTAATTCAATCCGAAAATTGCAAAGTTGAAAAGTAGTTCAAAGTACTAGTCACTATTTGTTGACCCTAGACTAGACTAGAACTAGGTATAGCAAACTTAGAAAGGTACTATTAGGGTTGAACACAAGTGACCGGCATGAGAAACTATCATGGAAGAAGCTATTTTCAACAACAAGAGGCACTTCTCATAATTTTTTTGTCTATTTTTTTAGTTTTTTCTATGTCTTTTTGCAACTCGAAAGTACAACTCCCAACTCAACTAAGGACAAAAAGCAAATATCTCACATTTTGGAACGAGAGAAAACGCTAAACAAATGACCAAAAGACGATAAAAATGGCAAGGAAAACTTTTGGTTCCTGGAACTCGGTCTTAGAGGCTGAAGTTGAGGTCAAAAAAGGGCATAGTGTCGGGACCGCATTTCCAAATCCGAACCCTCTGTGTAAAACTGTGCTAGTCTAGGAAAAGATAGCACACACAGTGGAAACAGTGATGATCACATATATATATATATATATCACAAATGAAATATTACTAAAACTTGAATAAAAGGTACTAGACTTATGTCCAACCATTACAAAATAAACAGCCTCATTACTTGAGTTCAATAAAGTAGCAGAGGAAATGAAATAATAGCAGCAGGATAAGCCCATCTATTTGCCCAACAAACAATCGATTGGGATACGCATCCTAGTAATTCGGATCGCCTTCGTCATAACCACAAGCAAAGAACTCGTAGTCACCTTCAGCTTCTGCGCACTCCTCTCTGGAAAGTTGGAATGTTGCAGGGGTGAGCACAAAATGTACTCCGCATGTCGTGAAAACATAATGCATGATAACTATATGCAAGGCTAAACAATTAAAGATTTAATATGGCTCATTTAGCATAAAGCAATGTTTAATTTTAAATACAACTAGTAATTTCACAAAGCATCATTTGACCAAATGTAGTTGTAATAATTGAATTTGATATGACAACTAAACAGGTTCCAACCACCTGACTTGCTCCAACCGCCAAACCACAACCCGAGAGTTCCATCCACTCACAGATTCTCAAACCATCATTTTTTATTTAAAACAAAACCACAAAATCTATAATGTGCAAGTGTATCTCGCTCTCCCTTGATTGTGGGTATGTCTACTTAATTAGTTTTAACTCTGTAGAGTGTGTACAGCTTTACCCACAAGACATGATAGTCTCTTTTTGCCATGCAATTAACACACTTCCTTTGGTGAGTCGGCAGAGAGATCATGACAAGGAATTTACAATGTGCAACCAAGCTATTATTGATGAGGCTTATAGAGGCCCGATCTTTGGGTGAGATAGATAACTCTCGATTAGTGGAGACGACCCTCGTGATCTAGGCTACCGACCAAAACACGATTGACGCCAAGCAATCGCTGAACCAAACTCCGAGTTGTTATCAACCGTGCCAAAACCCGGTTGAACTGATCACGAAGATCAATTCCTTCAAGCAATCGAAGAACAAGCAAGAACAAAGCAAAAGCAATATGAAATTGCAAATATAATTGAAGTATTGATGTGGGGTTCCGAAGCATGGTATTGCTGTTGATCTAGCCGAAACAAGAGAATACCAAATAATTTCACCAAGGATAACTACTACTAAACAAAAACCCAAGTAATTTTGGGGGACTCTCTAGCTATATATAGGTAAAAGAGAAGGTGGATTCGGCTAGCACAAAGCAGTGGCCAAATAGGACTCTTACAGGGCCCAAGGCCCAAGTTTGACTCGGACTGGAAAGTTGACCCGACTTGTTCTAGTGATTGTAGAGTTCTCCAAAGGAATTTTTAGGTGGGGTGAAATCCTTTGGAAATATCTCGAAGTAAGTTTTTAATCAAGTGCAAGAACTCACCAATCGGATACCGTATGCAAAAGTTATGCTCGTTTTACTTCAGGCTAGTATTCGGAGGCTGAATTAGATTCCAGAACGTGATGAATTTGATATCTCTCTCTTCTTGGCCCATGGATGACGTGTTAGAGTTTATCCAACTAGGTGTGATCGTATCCGTAGTAGTGATGTCCTCATCATCCTCCCCTTCTTCAATTTGAGTCATCCTCGACTCAAGCTCACCTTTAGCTCGTCCTCAACACAAAATATCCTCATATAGGTCCTGCATTTAATTAAATAAAATAGTAGCTCCGCCTCTTTATATATTTTAAAAACAAGAAAGACATTCAGAGGATTCACCTGATAATTATCCACATAGCTCAACACTTCTTTCCAGCATATAAAGGCATGATGAAAGCTAACACTCCTGGATGCTTTCTCCCCTCCTTGAAGGAAAACCATCCTCGATTTTGGACAAGCTGGAGAAGAAACAAGAAATAAAAAGAACAACGTGTACGCAACATATATATGTATATATCCCATATTTCATTATTCTTTTGGTTTCGTGTAATGCTATTTACATAACATCAAATGAGGAAATCAGATTTAAGAAAAGCACCATTCCTCAAAATATTGCAACTCAATTTGTGATTATAAGTGAATCATATAACATAAATATTAACATGATTCAGTTTGCAACTTAATTTGCACATATAAGTAAAGCACATATCTATCCCTATCTTTGGATAAAGAAAATCATGTTTTGTAAGCCTCGTTTCATAACATAGATGGGCAAAACTATAAGTTTTGGCAACAAGCATAGCTCATTCATATGATCATATTGTAAACAAGCAATATCAAACCATATTAACAATGGTGACACAATTTTAATGGGCTTCCACTCATCAACTACGACATCCTAATTTTTAATACAAGTCAATGTACTAAAATTTGAACAATGAGGTGCTATGGGTATCACACATAGCAAGAAAATCTGATGGTGCCTCACATGAAACAAGCTATTGCATACAACTAGGATTGCCCAAAATAGCAAGCTTCAATTATGCAAGTTTATCACAAGTTATGCATATTCTATAAACAAGAAACTTGCCATCTATGCCATAACCCCCAAATAAATTGAATTTAAAACAGTAGGTATAGGTGATAGATACAGTCTTAAGAGATGAAATTTCAGAAATCTTATCCATAACACAATTCAAGCTAACAGGATCATTCAACATGATATAGCACAAAACAGTGGCAGGAGATATTCTAGCTATCACTTCCTTAAGCATAATCAGCACCACATGATCAAAATTATAAACATGCAATTCATCACATGGTTCTACAATTGTGGCACAAGGTGGTAACTCACTAGAATTAAGTACAATAGGAATATACTCACAAATTTGCTTCCTTTCTTGATGTAAAATCAGATCTGTTCCATGGTCATTAGCGACCTCCTCAGAAGAAGTAGGTACCTCAAAACTTTCACTTGATTATGCAGATTTTTCAGCTTGTAGCTCCTATTCTTCAGAAGTAACCTGCATATCACATGGAACAACAACAACATAAGTAGATTGAATTATGTTAGTAGAATCATCCTCATATGTGCTATCCTCTACTTCACTCAAATGTTCTAGTATTTCTTTCGCATGCTCAGGGTATATGCTCTCATTAAGGTTTGGTGTAGTGCATGCAACAGGAGTAGTATTTAACTCTGTAGGAACTTGAAGTGTGGTTGATTGTCTTCTCTGTATTTTTCTTTCAGCTTCACATGAAAGATTAAGCAAATATGACATAGAATTGTATTTTTTGCAAGATATCATGATCTGAATATCAAAATTTAGTCTGCAATAAAGTTGTTCATCCGAGTCTTTTCAGTCTCTTCTAACCCATGCAAAGATCTATTCTGAAATTCTTGGTAGTACTCATCCACAGTTTTACTACCTTGTTCTAGATGTTGCAATTCATTCTGTAATTGGCGAGCAACATATGAAGGAACAAATCTAGCTCTCATAATTTTCTTCAATTTAATCCATATGCTAGGGATGTCCTGATTTTTACGCATATAATCTTTCTACCAAAGAGCAACAAAATTAGTAAATCCACTAGTAACATCCCTAACCTTACCATGCTTAGGAACTTGTAGTACAACTAATTCCTCAGTAACATAACCTCCAGGATCATATTTACCACTGAAAATGGGTACGATGAACTTATTTTTGGTACGTGTGCTATGCCGTCTTACCTCCCATGGTGGTGAATCTATGCTCGTACGTTCTTCGTATCTCGGAGTGTGAACTACCTCTTCTCCTAAGATGTTGTTGGCCCAAGCACTACGACATTGAGAATCTGCCATTGTTAGTAAAGATAAGAAACAAATCACAAGTATATGTCTCTAACAATCACTAGGATGTGGTGGTTCAAAAGTTGCTCACACTCAAGCCAATATCAAGTTCTTACAAGTTCTTACCATGTGAACAGGTGGTGACCGGCAACTGGTTCATGATAAACACACTCAAGCTTGGCAAAGCGATTGCAAGGAGAACGGTACCTATTTGTCTAGTAGAAGATGGAGCTTGGACAGGCAATATTTATTTCCTATGCAATCTGATAATTCTAGTTATTGTAATGATAAGTAATGACCCAAACTAGATTTCACAAGCCCTAGTTGCCGATCACAAGTATATAAGAGAGTTTCAAGATAAGACACGCGCAAAGATAATGGTACTTATGCAATCAAGGAATGAGCTATAGAATATAAGTGTGTCACCAAAAGCTCTATTGCACAAGTCGTAGAGAGATGCTAACTTATTACTTCAAGAATGTAAAAAGGGCACAAGATTGCTCACTAATTAATACAATTGCACAGTTTAAAAATAACGAATACAAATTAGGGTTTTGCTCAATATAGTGCGATCTGACACTATTTTCTTTGTTTTTTTTCTTTTTTTTACATTTTGGCTCTTTCTTTCTCTTTTCTTTCTTTGGGTTACTTTCGGCCAACACTAGTATGAACAAAGTTTTAGAATCCCTAACTTGATGTCACAAGATAGTATGATATAATAATTCAAGATTATGCAATGTCGGGACCCGATTCTGAGAATCCAGACCCTCTGTGTATTCTGTGTCAGTCCAGGATCACGCTAGCACACACAGCCTTTACAGGGTTGCACTTTGCAGACATTACAGCAATACAATAATAAATAGTGCAAACGTTTATATAAACTGAATTGTACGACCTTATGGTCTCCTTACATAAATCAGCCACGCAGGGCTTACATTATCAGAGTAAAAGGAAACAGCGAAAAACAGTAAAACTTCGTGGAAGCCTTCATCTTGCCACAGGAAACCGACTGGGCTTTCCTCCTAATTATCTGGATCTTCAATGAACTCCTCCTCCCAGGCCGGTGTAGACTCCTCCACTGATGTTGGGGTTGATAGGCAAGGAGGGGTGAATACTCAAGGCACTCAACAAGTAATGCACAGAATGCAGTACTATTACTACATGCAAGGCTTATTCCAAAGAGTTGGCTTACTTGATTCTTTTGCATCAAACAGCATGTTTAAACTAGCATCTTATTTAGATTAAAAGCAGTGAAACAGTTATATATAATGTTAAGTTCTTCAAACAGTTTTTCTTCAAAGATTCTCGGCATCCAGCCTTAATAATTCATTTTCACACTGGCACACAGCCACCCATTCCACATTTTATTTTTGAAGATCTACCCCTTGACTGTAATCCCCGAGCAATGCTCAATACCGCGAGCACGGCTATTCGAATAGATTGGACACTCTGCAGAGGTTGTACACTTTACCCACAAGATACAGCCGCTCACCACACAGGTTATTGTCCGCAACAAAGCCTTTCAAGAACCTCTATCTTAACCAATGAACCTCTCCGGTATTGCCTTCACTATCACTCCCCTCACACAGAGCCGAAGTATAGGACAGGCCAACACCGTTGGATGGGCACCAAGCCGTAGCACAGGTATGCTCCCCCGCACAGATACACCCCCGTGTGCTGTCACCCCGAGGTATCAGAGGAAAGATATCAGAACCCTAATCAACTAGGTCTGTCCCATATCAGACATGTGGTTGTACGGGTGACTCAGTTCAAAGACTTGCAAGGTGAAGTCCTTAGCTGACCAAGGCAAGACTTTCATCACTCAACAGTGGCACACAGACTCACATCACTCATCAACCCATTGCCACATAGGCCCACCTGGCACAAAGCCTCTTGCCACTTGCCCCGGTCTAAATCATTTCCCACCCCGTTGATTATTGTGCAACACATGCCGCAAATAACTCAACCTCTGTCATGAACCACACAGGTCTCTGTACCTCAATCTCATCATGTGGCATCATCACACCACTTTCAAAATAAATTCAATATTTCATTAGTCAACATTGATACATTTTCCGAAAGATCATTCATGACTCGTTGCAAGGCTAAGCTTCTAATCACGGTCTAGCCTCCCGTGTTGGCATCATATTAATATCCAACAAATACGAATAACCTTAGGGTGGACAATGATTTAAAGGCATACAAATAGTAATTTCAAGGTGGCGATAACAATATGGGTTGATTAGCTACACACCCCAAATTAATTTAAATTCATTTTTAATTAACTTAGCATGCATAATTTCAAAGCAAAATACATTTAGAAGAAACTGGGATCAAAATGGTCAAAGCATCACTTGCCATCAAAGAGTTACTGGTCTTGATCCGAAGCTTGATCTTGAGCGCTGAACTCTTATTCTAAACTTTCCGGCAAATTTGCGTCTAGACGTAAAAATAACATATGCAATAAATAACCAAAATAGTAGACTATATAACCTCAAAAATTCAATTAAAATTCACCATTAAAAATAGCACAATTTTACAAATTTTTAGAGACTGAAATCACCTCAATCGGAGTTAAAATGCAAAAGTTATAGCCTTCTAAAGTTTGCAAATATTTTAAAAAGAATAAACCGAATTAACATAATTATTTTTCAATAGAAAAACCGATTTATTGCGTCAGCATGATGTCAGGGGGCACATGGCACTCTCTGGTTCTGCCACGTCATCTCGATCTGTGGACCCGGTCCACGGTTCGGTTCTGGTCCACCGTGGACTCGGTCCACAGAACAGTACCGACACTGACAAGTGGTCCCATTGATGACGTCAGAACTGACGTCACCACTGACGTCAGCCGATTGCCTCGAGATTCGCGCACGGCCACGCATCAACATCTCGGCCATTCATCATCTAACGGTCAGATCTTCGCTACGTGGCTAAATCTTGGCCGTCCAAAGATCAACAGTCAGATCTTCTGACGCACGCCGCAGTGCACCGAGATGCGTGCGACACGCGTCGCGCATCCAGCAGTGCTCTCAGATCCAACGGTGCAATCTCGCACGGACTCGACGACGCTTCGGTTTCTGCGCTGCCACGCGGCACAATCGCGACGACCCGCTTGAAATCAACGGTCGGGATCGGGTCACGCCTCGGCCAACGGGGACACACGGCCGCACGCGATTCGGCGTGGGCGCGGCGCAATCACCACCGCACGTTCAAAAATGAACGGCGCCGATCCAATCGGAGAAGCGGCTAGCGGCCGATGCGTGTACGCATCTCAGTCGCACATCTACGATCGAGCGGCTACGGCGAAAACTACACGACAACGCTAGATCTCTACCGCTTAGATTCGATCCAACGGTTCACATTAACCGAGCGGTTTACTGTACAACCGAGCAACGCGGTGTTATCTCACGCGTCCAAAAACGATCCAACGGTTACGATCTAATCTAGGCTTAGAATAGGTTAGAGCGACGTGGACGTACCGCAACGGTTGGATGGCGATCGAACGGTCGACGGAGCTCGGTGAAGATGACGGCGACGTTGGTGAGGCAGGCTACCGGAGCTGGGGAAGACGGCGTAGACGACGGCGCTACGGTGATCCTCCGGCGTGAAGAAGTGATCCAATCAACGCAGATTCCTTTGGCGAACTCGGAACGGGGTCGAAGCACGGCGGAGCGGCTCGGACGACGGCGAGAGGAAGCAACTACGGCGAGTTCGCACGGGCGCTAGGAGGGGTCATGGCGTGCGTGCGAGGAGTCAAAAGAAGTGGCTTGAAGTTCTCTGCAGAATGTGCTAACCGACACGGCTTAAAGAGCCTCGACGTGCGTGAAAACCGTCGGCAAAACTCACGGGCATCAATGCCCATGCCTCTCCGGTGATCTCGCGAAGAAGAAACGACGTGGCTCCATCCCAACCGTCCGCGTGGACTCGATCGGATGGTCCTCATCGCCTGGCGACGCGGCGCTCTCACAACCGTTCGATCGAAATCAGACGGCGCGTGGATAGGGTTTCGGTGCGGCTGCGTGGGCCAACGACGCGATGGGCTGGGCCGCACAGAGATTCGGCACAACACTGTTTTAGGATTTTCAAAACATTTTCGAATTAAAGTAATTCAAATAAATAAACAAAGCCAAAATAAATAGCAAAAATACCCAAAAAAATTCTGGAGAATATTTTGGAACATTTAGAACTCAGATAAAATATTTCCAATAAAACTTTGCATAAACCTTTGTATGAATTTAATGAAATTCAAGAAAGGTAAAAAATGAATAAATCCAATTAAATTCTAATAAATTCTCAGAAATTCTCAAAAATAAAAAATACTCCAAAATTTAAATTAGAGTAAATTTCAGGGTGTTACATGCAATGTATCAAGTAGAGCAGCCCTAAGCAATATCAAATAGCTAGTCTCAATTGTGATCAAAGTATTAGCAAAGGATGAATTGGTTACCAAAGGTATGTGTACTGATATTTTTGGGGTTTTATGGTTTGTGGATGTGCTGGACTCAACCAACTCAAACGAACAAGGCTAGAACACAAATTGATGCAAAAAACCCAAATTCGGCCAGAACAGTGCAGCAAACTTGTCGCCACAATTAAAGTATGATGATGATCAAATCTAGTTTGCTCAAAATAAAATAAATTGAAGGTAGTGTTCTTTGGTTTAAAACAAGTATACGAACACACAATTTGGAGCTCGTATAGAAGTTGTAACTAAAACACCGAGGTGCACAGATTTGACCTAAACTCAACCGATCTGACCAAATTCGAATCCGGATCAAATTCGGTTTGAAAGAGTCTGAATCACAAAGGATACCCAAAAATGTTTTTGTAGAGGACTCTTCAAGGATTCAGGAAAGTACAAAAACATCTCAATCGGAGTTCAAAAGTGAGAATTATGATCAAAATACTGAACCGATCTAGATTGGAAGTACAACTTGCTTCACCAACTTTAACGTCCAGATTAATGAGGCTTATAGAGGCCCGATCTTTCGGTGAGATGGATAGCTCTCGATTTGTGGAGACGACCCTCATGATCCGGGCTACCGATCGAAACATGATCGATACCAAGCAATCGCTGAACCAAACTCTTAGTTGTTATCAACCGTGCCAAAACCCGATTAACCTGATCACAAAGATCAATTCCTATAAGCAACCGAAAAACAAGCAAAAACAGAGCAAAAGTAATATGAAATTGTGAATAAGGATTAAAAACAAATAATGGGGTTCCAATAGCTGTCTTTATGGTTGATAGCCGACTCAAACGAAGAACACAGAAGTTTCACATGGAAAACTAATCTAACAAAACCCAGGTCTCACAAGGGAGCTCGCTAACTTAAATAAGCATCTAAAGGTGGTACGGCCAAGAGGTGGACACGGACACAGACTCCTCCTAGGTGTCCCTCCTAGGCCTTCATATTACATGGGTCAAAGCCCAATTGGCAAAGGTGGCGAAGCACCATGTTACGAAGGTTTCTAAATGTAGTTGGGTTGGCCTGGTGGGCTTGTTGAAGGGGTGGCCACCAGGGAGAGGAGTTGAAGCCATCGGCCTGGGCTAGGCTTCGAATCCTCCTCGTGGTTCTTTGTCTTGTAGCCTTCCTTCTCGTATTCCGACCCATTATAGCGCTCTTCATGATTTTGGAGGATAATTAAATCACACGTATCATGTAGCACCATATTCTTATTTTTAATGAAATTCAGTCCCAAAAATGAAGTTACCTGATAATTCAATTGACGTGCACGTGTTCGTGTGATTGGTCCTTGCCTAGCATCTTATGGAGGAGTATTGTGTGTATCCAAGGAAGTAATGTCCTCATCATCCCCCCTTTCATTATGGGGTGACGGAGGGATCATACTATTTGAGCCTTTTTTTCATGCTTTTCTCGGCG
The DNA here is from genome assembly GCA_036346275.1 of Otatea glauca. NCBI lineage: Eukaryota > Viridiplantae > Streptophyta > Magnoliopsida > Poales > Poaceae > Otatea > Otatea glauca. The sequence goes on from CM070724.1 coordinate 23,876,132, forward strand.
ATATGGAGAAAGCAACATTCAAGAGGACTTCCCTAATCCTCCCTTCCTAAAAGGAAGAACGTGAAATTCTTTTTCCTTTCTGCAGGGACCAGGAGATTGGATCTAGCCATAAGAGGAATGCTTGGTATAAATAAGCCGCTTATTGGTCTTCGACCCCCTAAGTTACTACGAGCGCCCCGATCAATGCAATGGGATGTGGCTATTTATCTAAAGGAGTATTATGTTGCTTGCAACAATAACTAAAGACTTCCTAATCTGATTTCACATATAATATGTCTATAGCACTATTGTAAACTTTTAAGGAACATTTATCACATAAGTTAGATATACTGATGCAATGAGAATTTCAAGCTGTAGAACAAGTTGGCACACCACAAAACCTCCATAATCTTTGATAAAATTGGATCAGCCTCCAATGTATGAACGCAGATGCAATAGGAATTTGAAGTTGTAGACGCATCGGTGCACCAGAAAAGCACCATAATAAGACGAAATAGAAAATAACAAATTTAGTCACACTACAACAAAAGCCTCATGCAGAAGCACTTTTCTATAGATATTTTTTATTTGCCTCTATAAATTGCCATAATATATTGTAAAGACACTTTTTTTGTGGCACTTTAGAAAACGCCTTAAATGTAGAGACACTATTTTGAGACATTATGGAATGTGGATCGTAGAGGCGTTTTAAGGCATTTTTAAATTGTCAAAACAAAAAACATAGAGACATTTTTTGAGACACTTTTTAAATCGATCCTATATTGTAGAGATATTATTTGTGGTATTTTTTCATTCTCTAGAGATATTATTATATATGTTTAAGATACTTTGTGTACTACTCATAAGAATTACAATATCAATATATACAAGTTGTGATGTGATGATGAGATGGTTAGTCGCGCTACTTGTTTACCCACAAGGTCTCAAGAGTGGCTAGTACGCACAAATACAACATTATTATCACATCCAAATATAAGGTCACAAATACATTAAGGTAATATTATTCTTACAATACGGTTACGATGACTAATTAAAATGCAGTGAAAGATACAAAAGTCCAGCAATATGCCTTTGCCCAAAATGTTCCCATAGCCAACTAACAAGGAGTGTACCCTAGAAAAGCTCATCGTCATAATCCCTGTAACCTACGTTGAAGTACTCATCTCTAGGGATATTGTTTTCTTTGCCCACTGAACCAACAATTTAAGCAAGATTGAGTACTTTTGTACTCAACAAGGCTTGTAGTGTGTTGCAAGGATATAGTAAATAGTCTATTTGCATAAAGCAAAATTGAGCGTGAATATCAAGTAATAGATTGTAAATAGGATTTGAAAGGGCAATTTAATACATATGTAAATAACAAGTATGAAAGCATAAAAGCAACAACTCACAATCCTCTATGATTGTGAGCATCGAACCATTCTTGTGCCATCTCTTAGCATAATATCTGAAACAACTTTTCAAAATATTTCCAATTCATCCCTTTTTATGAAAATACTAAAATTACTAACTAGTGTTAGTGCACCAAGTCTTCCATGACCGTGGACACAGCTTTTCGAAAAGTTTTATACTCTATAGAGGCATATATCTTTACACACAAGACATGATCAACTCTTTTTGTCGCTATTTTCATGTTCCTTTGGCGTGTGTCCAAGAGGCCATGACATAACCTTTACATCACTAGACCTAACTTTGCACCAGTCTGGTGATGTCAAACCCTTGCTATCGCGGCGAAAGATATTTGTACACTCAGTACTCATGACTGTCCATCCTTGTCATATCCCCACTTCCCTCATAACAAGACATACACCGTTGTATCGGCAGGCGTTATTCCCAACACCTCAATGAGGGCACCCCTCTGAGCAAACCTACTCGGATTACCCATACTACTACAGCTTTCTAACAAGAAAAGTTAAACTTAAGTAACTTAATTGGTCATGGCCATCCCATACTGCACTCGTGGTTGCACTAATTATTTTGGATTATACAACACTACGTTTGGCTCTTAATCTGACTCGGGCGAGAACACTCCCCCTACACTACATGCAAGTCTCATGCACTTCCAGCTATTGCCATATCTCACCCGCGTCAAACCATAGTTTTACTTTGAATTTTTATACCAAAATACAAGCAAGTACTTATTCTCATCATGTCCAAATATTTCTATTTACCATACAAATGATAAAACCATCCACTTGTTCACCCAAGACTAAAGCATGGCTAAGCAATTGATATTACTACTCGAATTACCCATTTGATATTAGATATTGTCTAATCCCTTAGCTTATGGTTTTTAAGGATAACATGTATGTATTTATTGAGGAACTTCCATGAAATGACGGTTATATCTACCACTACCTACAATATATCAATTTTACCGAAATTAAATGCATGCATACATAAATTGATAAAAACAACATAAGCTAAGTGAAATATTGGGATCAACATGTTCAAAGAGGGTGCTTTGCCTTGCTGGTTGGTTTTCGGGGTGGGTCGAAGTCGGGATCGACGACAAAAGTGTCCAAAGTGTCAGTATCTATATGTCGTGCATCAAATGATAGTAAGAAGCAAAAGCATTCAAATAAAATCAAAATCCAAATATCAGTACAAAAATAGAGAGATCACATTTTTTTAAAATTTTGGAAATTGGTTTTGCAATTTTTGGAGTTTATTTGCATAAGTTGTGGATTTTCAAATCTTAAATGTGCCACTAGTCATCTTTAAATAGAAGTCTAATTCATACAAAGTTTAATTCCAATTGCTGTTATAGAACAGAAAGTACATGATTTTATAAAAGTTTAGGAACTAATTTTGCTAAATTTGAAGCTTATTTGATATAGTTACATTTGTTTGAAATTTCAATATATTAGAAATTAACCTAAATAGGAGTTTAATTCAAACTGTGATGAAGCTTTAGTATTTTGCATAAATGGAAACTTCATGATTTTAGATGAATTTACGAGTTGGTTTCATCTAATTTGGATTTTATTTGCAGGAGTTATAAGCATTTCAAATTTAAGTGTGCTAGGATTTATTTTAATTATAAGTCAAATTCAAATAGAGTTTAAGTTTCAACTTTTTTTTGTAGAATCAGGAATTTCATTTTTTATAAAAACATTTAAAACTGGTTTGACTAAATTTGGAGTTCATTTGCAAAAGTTATAAACATTTGAATTTTGTATGTTTTGAAAATACAAAAAAAATGGAAAAATACACTTTCTAACAGAGAAAGCGCATTTCTTATTTTCCCGGATTTTCTCTCATTTTCCATTTATATCCGGTCACTAACATGTGGGGTCCACACGTTAGTGTCATAGACTCATTAACTAAAATCGGGTTTAAATAGATTTTAATTTAGAATTTGATAGCTAGGATCGAGGTGTCAGCGACTCTGGCTCGAGAGTGAGTGGCGAATGATGAGTGGGACCCACTCATCAGTGAGCCAAAAACAAGGGTGATCCCAGGGGAGCTCACCAGTGGCAATCAAGCTCGGCCAGCGGCTGGGTTAGCTAAAGGGGATCTAGGGAAACTAGGGGAGACTTGATCGTGATCGAGGAGTAGGGGGAACCATCGGGGAGCTAGGTGAGACCCATTTTGATACATTGGAAGGTTGGAGGAGCACGAGATGGCCTAGCATAGTTCGCCAGAGCGGAAGAGGAAAGGGGGCGGTGTGGCAACGCTTTAGGTGCTCCGAGCTACAAAGGAAAATAGAAAGCTTAGGGACCTACGGAGAAGCTCCAGGCTCAATAAATTTGAAGAACAACTAGTTGTGGTGCCCTAATTGGGTTTTGGCCTATGCTTGATACTTACCAGCAATGGAGTGGCTTCGGTGGCATAGAGGCTGGCGCTCAGGCTGGAGAAGGCACTGTGCACGGGCGGGGCGGCAACGGCACTAACAGCTGGGTTTTATAGGTGAGGAGGGAGCCTCAGTGAAGACCTGAGAGCTCAGAATCTTGGTCAAGTAGAAACATACATCGGCGGGGTGCACTTGCAGGTTTTTCCAGTGAAGAATTAGAGTATACGTTCAGGCTGTTGGCGGCTAGAGAGGGAGTAATGGGGTGTAGCCTATGCGGGGATGGGATGGCTTGGCTGGTGCAAGTTCCACCGCATGTGGCGACTCTGTGCCTTGGTAGGGGAATGGGAGGCTCGATGCTGCCACGGCAGGGCTAGGCGAGGCGAGGCGGGAGGCGGCCACGACAGAGTTCGATAGCGATGTGGTGCAGAGGTCCAAGTTGGGGCACACGTTGGCTCGGGCATGGGTGACACAACGCAGGCGAGGGCTGGGCAGAATGCACTCCGCACGATTGAGTGGCTGGTAGGAGGGCCAGGGGAGGCGGCTAGGCCCAGATACAGCGAGAGAGAAAGAGAGAGAGAGAGTGGGCTGATGGGTCGGGTCGGGACCACTCGTCGGTGAAAGAGAGAGAAGAGGGGATGCCAAATAGGAAAGGTGTAATTTTGTGGTTTTACTCCTTGGCAGAGAACACAAACACGGGGAAAAGACACTTTCCTTTTTCTAAGTTTTTTATTTTTGTTTTAAATTTTATTTTACGGTCAATGATTTTGAATTTTGATTGAGCCACTAAACTAGGTCAAGAATGTTTCAAAATTTTTTTGGATGATCCTAAGGTAACACTAGTGTTCCCATAAAAATTTCAGATGATGATCAAATATGTGGATTTTTATGAAATTCTGATAGTGATACTGCCCTTTTAAAAGTCTTTCTATTTTTTATTTTACAGAGGTGGTAATGAAGTTCAAATTTTTTATAAATTTTTATGCAGTGTTCTGATGCCATTAAAGTTTCAGAGAATGATCATGCATGTGAGTTTTTATAGAAATTCGACAGTGCCTCTGTTTTCCTTTTAAGCTGCTGCTCTTGATTTTTCTAAAACATTAAATGGATTCAAAATTTTCTTAGACTTTTGGGAGGTTATCTGGAGGTTATTTAGGGTTTATAAAAAATTTTCCCGACTTTTGGATGTTTCAAAACTGAAGTTTGAATTTTAAAAGCCCTTCTAGGTTATTTAAAAGTACTTTTCTTATTTGCAAAAATCCCAGAAATTCCATATAAATGCCAAACTCAAAGTAAGACCAAATTCAATGCACATGCTTCCATTTCATTTCTCATAAACTTTTGGATGTTACGGTCCTCATCACGCATTGTTTCCCCTGAGTGGTAGAACATGGGTCGACATATCTGGTGAAAGAGACTTTTTGTCATTCTTTGGAGTACCAAAATATACATTGATATAATATCAAGAGGTAACGAAAGTTTAAAAGGTAAAGATACTAAAAGGTATAAGAGTTTAAGAGTAATTTGGTGGTACCTCATGGTACCACCTAAAGATGTAAAAAAGTCTACCAGTGAAAACCATTCATTTGATGCAAACATGAAAAACATTTCACCAAATCAACATGAAATAATTCTGAAAAATGAACTGTTTAGCCTCTATTTTCCAGAAAAACCACCCTTTAGCCTCTATTTTCCAGAAAAAATAGACACCTTTTCAACCAGTCCAACAAACTCAAAATGCAAGACGCGAACTGGAACAGGGGCTAGCTACCAACTGCCCACACAACTACTGGGTACTGAAAAACGTACAATAACTGCTATATTTCCATCCCAGCTTTGACAAACTGAAACAAAGATGCAAACTGGAACTGTACGTAACAAGACACGTACACGTCAACTTGGACAAGAATTAGAAACTCGCATTTCCATTCCAGCTTGATTGAAGATCCCCTGCTAATGCATCAAAGCCCAAAGCTGAAGCCAATGACAAATATGAAAAGCAAACCATGCACCTTGTTGGGATGAAATGGCCACAGTTTCTCAAAGCAAGCTTTGTTTCTAGTACGCTAAACCCCTAACGCAGCGCAGGTATACCCACATATGCAAATGATCTGTTTCCTTACTTGTAAGTGAAAACAACATAGGATCCAAGAAAAAGAGAAGAGAAATGATGGTTTTTTTCTAGAACAACATTAATCGGCAGCATCTTTGTTGAGTCGAGCAGGCCGGAATCTAGTGCTACATTTCTCTTCGTATCAGTAAACAATGGCTGCAGCCACTGCCATCGTGATTTATGACGCTGGACAAGACGAGGCTGTACGTTATGGAATTCATGCAACTAGCTAGCTATACGTGAGAAGGGCCATGATAAAAAGTTAAAACACAATGATTCTAGATTTCTCATCCAACATAGCTATTTGCGTGCAAGCAAGCCTAATCGATCCCACGAAGCTCCGCGCGCGCGTTCAACGAAATGATCCAAATCTCGGTTTCGCAAAAGTGCAGAGAGAAAATAAACGCAGCGGATGATCACTAGTTTTTCCCTAGCTAGGAAACACTCCAACCCACAAAGGAACCCAGCTTCCATGAGCACTCCAAATTCTGTTGCAAAAGCCTACAAATGCATGAACTATCCTCCAAATTAAATTCGGTTCCATAAGATTCCATTAACCTGCAGGCATAGCATTTCACGAAGCCAAAAGCAAACACATCACTTGCCCGCTTTACTCTCTACCGATCTTTTCTCTCCCCATGTATGGCATGATCCTATACGTGTAGGCGGTGTAGTTAGCCTACACTACTACAGAACAGCACATCTTTGCCGGCACATCACTGCTAGTTAGAACAGAGCTGGCAGTGAGAACATATCACTGCCGGTTCGAAAGTTGAGCCGGCGGGGTGAACTTATCACTGCCGGTTTGTAGAAACAACCGGCAATGATAAACTCATATCACTGCCGGTTTATATATAAAACCGGTAGTGATATATCACTGCCGGTTCTTGTTTTAACCGGCAGTGATATTTATTTTCCCGTCTAATTTTATTTTCCCGCGCAATGCGAGCCCTATCACTGCCGGTTCTGGGCAGAATCGGCAGTGATAAGTCCTTTATATGCCTGCCATCCCTTCCCCCCGACCAATCGAGCGTAACAGAGAGGAGTCTCTGCTCCATTATTGTGTCCACTTACTGCCGAAAATTGTACTAAAATTCATATCTACTTGTTTTCAAGGTTAGTAATTTTAATAACATTATATTTGTAGTTGGATTTTACTTTGTAGATTGTTTTAGATTTAGATCATTACAATTCTTATTCATTTCAGTGATTTAGTGGATTTTTGAATGGTGAAAATGGCTAGGTGAATTTTGCAATAATGAAAATTGCAAGATACATTTGTAAATCAATATATTACCAAATATATCCTGTATTTTCATTTATATGCTTACTCTCAATAATCAAAGTCATTAAAAAATTGCAACATTGATATTATCAATTATGAAAGTAATTTAAAAATTGCTACCTAGATATTTTTAATATAATAAAAATATGTCCTAATTATTCACAACTATTTTCTATTTTGCAAATAAATAAATTTGCCAGATGGATATTTACATAGTGAAAAAAGGTTGATGTATGCTGAAATTTTGGAAAAAAATGCTACATGGATATTTACATAATGAAAAAAGGTTGATGTATTTTAATATAGTCAAAATGTATCCTAACTATTTAAAATTATGTATTATTTTGTAAATATTTAAAAATTGGAAGATGGATATTTACATAATGAAAAAAGATTGATGTATTTTGATATAGTAAAAATATATCCTAAGTATTTACAATTATTTTTATTTTATAAAATAAAAAAAATGTTACATTGATATTTACATAATGAAAAAAGGTTGATGTATTTGAACATAGTCAAAATATATCGTAACTATTTACAATTATTTATTATTTTATAAATATTTAAAAATTGGAAGATGGATATTTACATAATGAAAAAAGATTGATGTATTTTGATATAGTAAAAATATATCCTAAGTATTTTTTCATTTTATAAAATAATAAAAAATTGCTAGATGGAAATTTACATAATGAAAAAAGGTTGATGTATTTTAACATATTCAAAATTGCTACATAGATATTTAAATCTTATCATTTACAATTATATGCTTATGTGATGTTTGTTTTAATTAATTATAGATGGACCGAAGGTGGATGTATGACACGGGCCGTTGCGGCGCAGAGTTCTTTAATGGTTTGACATGTTTTGTAAACGCGGCTGCGGCGCACAAGTCGAAGAATCTGTCGAACTATATGTGTTGTCCATGCGTTGATTGTAAAAACGAGAAGTTGTTTTCTACCATAGAGTCGATACGTGCACACTTACTTCGAAGGGGTTTCAAGGCTGGCTATACCTGTTGGACCGAGCATGGTAAAGATGAGATTGTGCATGAAGGGCAACATATTGGTGAACATGACGGAGACAACGATATGACGGCGGTCAAAGATACGTTTGTCGATAGCCACGATGACGACCTAGATCAAATGTTGCGTGATGGGGAGGGGGACTTCACGAGTGAATGAGAGTTTCAAAAGTTCCAGCGTATGGTAGAGGACTCCACAACACCATTGTACCCTGGCTGCAAAGAGGAGCAAAAAAACTGCATACCGTGCTTACACTACTGCAGTTGAAGGCAAGCAATGGTTGGTCCGATAAGAGCTTCACTGAGCTCTTATGTGTCTTGGGGGACTTGCTTCCAGAGGGTAACGTGTTTGCCTACAACTACGTACCAGGCTAAGTGGGTTGTCTGCCCGTTGGGACTGGAAGTACAAAAAATACACGTATGTCCAAACGATTGCATGTTGTATCGCAATGAGTTTGCACACTTGATGCTGTCTTGTTTGCAAAGCAAAGCAAAGATAAGGGCAACGATGATATCCATAACGACGATATCGAGGTGGAGCATAAGAAGAAGAGATCCCCCTAAGGTGGTGTGGTATTTTCCTATAATCCCCCGTCTGAAGCGATTGTTTGCGAACAAAAGGCATGCCCAATTGCTACGATAGCACGTCGAAGAGCGTAAGAAGGATGGAATGCTTAGGCACCTTGCTGATTCTGTGCAATGGAGGAACATCGACAGAAAATATAAGAAGCACTTTGCATATGATGTGAGGAATATAAGGTTCGGGTTGAGTACGGATGGAATGAATCCTTTCGGCAACATGAGTAGCCGTCACAGTACTTGGTCGGTGACTCTATGTATTTACAACCTTCCTCCTTAGCTTTGTATGAAGCAGAAGTACATTATGATGCCACTACTGATCCAAAGGCCCAGGCAACCTGGCAACGATATCAATGTGTACCTCAAAGCATTGGTTGAAGATCTTCTAATACTGTGGAACAATGGAGTACGGGTATGGGATGAGTACAAAAGAGAGAATTTTATCCTACGCGCATTGTTGTTCGTAACCATTAATGATTACCCTGCCCTTGGTAACTGTCGGACGATTTACAAAAGGGTTCAACGGATGCGTCCAGTGCTTGGATGATACAGCTAGCCGGTGGCTGAAGAATTGTCGGAAAATGGCGTACATGCGACATCGTAGGTTCCTTCGCAAGGATCACCCATACCGCAATAATAAGAGAGCCTTTGACGGGACAAAGGAGACTGCCTTAGCTCCAAAAAATCGGACAGGGAAACAGATATTTGCGGTCAGAAGGATCTTCATATTATTCACGGAAAGGGAGCCAGCAGTACATCTATCCCGAGTTCCCGTGACAAGGCTCCTTTGTGGAAAAAGAGATCAGTATTTTGGGTCCTACCGTACTGGCAACACTTGGAAGTTCGACATGCAATCGACGTCATGCACATAGAGAAGAATGTGTGTGACAGCTTGCTTGGAATCTTACTGGATATACCTAGCAAAACAAAAGATACCCTCCACGCACGGATGGACCTTGAAGATATGAAACTCAGGAAGGAGCTGCATCACGAAGACATGGATACAGGCAAAAAGTACCTACCCGCAGCCTGCTACACTCTGAGCAAGAAAGAAAATATTAGCGTGTGCGAATGCTTGCACGGAGTGAAAGTTCCATCTGGTTACTCTGCCAACATAAAGAGACTAGTCTCAATGAAAGACTTAAAATTAATTGGCATGAAGTCTCACGATTGCCACGTGATGATGACACAGATGCTTCCAATTGCAATTAGGGGTGTTCTGCCAGAGAAAATCCTAGACCCAATTATAAAGTTGTGTTCATTCTTCAACGTGATTTCACAGAAGGCCATCGATCCATTGAAACTAGATAAGCTGCAGGAAGACGTGGTCCACACTCTCTGCAGGCTCAAGATGTGTTTCCCTCCATCTTTTTTTGATATTATAGTCCATCTCATTGTTCACATTGTGAAAGAGATACGGATTATCGGTCCCGTGTTTCTACATCAGATGTATCCTTTTGAGAGGTTCATGGGGGTTATAAAGAAATATGTTCGTAACCGACATCGGCCGGAAGGTTGCATTGCAGATGGTTGGGGAACCGAGGAGGTCATTGACTTCTGCGTCGATTATATGGATCTCAAACCGATTGGTGTGCCTACATCACGGCATGAGGGTAGGCTACAAGGCAAAGGGACACTGGGCGAGAAATCACTCCGTACTAACAATCTAGCTTCATTCACACAAGCACATTTCGCAGTTTTGGGACAATCAGTTGTGATGGCCCCGTATGTCAACATGCACAAGAGCATACTATCTAGAACAAACCCAGCAAAGTCAGAGGGTTGGATCGCGAGAGAGTATAGAGATAACTTCGGCGATTGGTTGCGTAGGCACATGATGCATACGGAGACAGAGTGTGCTCAGTTGAAAGTGTTGGCTCAGGGACCGTCATCTACAATTCGCACATTCCAAGGGTACGACATAAATGGTTTTACATTTTATACAAGAGCACAAGATAAAAAGAGCATGAACCAAAATAGCGATATCCGTACAGACGCCTACGACAGCAATGAAAATAGGCAAAGCTACTACGGATTCATAGAAGAGATTTGAGAGCTTGACTATGGACCTTTGAAGGTCCCTCTCTTTCGGTGCCAATGGGTCAGGCTTCCAAGGGGTGTTAACATCGACAAATACAGTATCACTACTGTGAACCTCAAACTCGTCGGATACAGGGAAGAGCCATTCGTACTTGCTAATTCTGTTACACAAATCTTCTTTGTAACTGACTCGGGTAACAAGGAACGCCACGTGGTTATTCAAGGAAAAAGAAGGATTGTCGGAGTTCAGAATGTTGTCGACGAGGAAGAATACAACCAGTTCGATGAGCTTCCTCCTTTCGGAGAGAACGTTGAACTAAGTCTCATGGAAGATAGTGAGGAAGCTACGTACGTACGCCGCGATCATAACGAAGGTCGAATTGTAGCTTAGTTGTTCAAATTAAAGATGCTTTCTTTTGTACGAACAACATGTTTATTTTCTTTTGTGTAACAATTAATGTATTATATGAGGCAATGGATTGGACTGCATTTGTGTGAATTGTTACAAGTCACACCATCCGTGTCATGCATCCTCCTTCGGTCCATCTACAATTTATTTATTATTTCAAAATTTGAAATTTGTAAGACTTAATATGAATTTTTTGAGCACTATTTGATTTTTGAACTATTAAAACAGTGAGCAATTTGGTTTTTCTGAATTTTCCTGTTAGTCAAAATTAGGGGAAAATATTTATATGACATATTACATGTCCTGTAGTATGCCTCAAAATTTTTTCAGATTATTTGGATCATATTTGATAGTATTTCGTCGGTCTGTGAAATGAAATAAACTGGAAGTTCTACTGTATATATCACTGTCGGTTCTCTTTAACCCGGAAGTGATACTTAGTACTACTGCCGGTTTACAAATATCTCCAGCAGTGATAGTGACTTATCACTGTCGGTTCTAGTAAAAACTGGCAGGAATACAAAGTATCACTGCCGGGGTTAAAGACAGCCGACAGTGATAGTGTCCTTATCACTGCCGGTTCTTTTAAAATTCGCGGTGTTACTATATATCATCGCCGGTTTTAGTAGAACCGCATGATAGTGTCCTTATCACTGCCAGTTCTTTTAAAATCCGGCAGTGATACTATATATCACTGTCGGGTTTTAGTAGAACCGGCAGTGATAATGTACTATCACTGCCGGCTCTCTTTATGACCCGGCAGTGATATGATATCACTGCTGGTTATGTTGGGACCCGGCAGTGATAGTCCACCCCTATAAATATCACTGCCGCGCCCAACCATTGCCCTTCTCCTGTCACTTGCATCTCCGCCACCTTCACCTCCCAACCTCCGCACCTTCGGCCGCATCGAGCCTCCCCGTCGCCGCCTCGGGCCTCCCCGCTGTTGCCTCATCCTCTTCGTCGCTGTCTCGTCCTCCCCATAGTCGAGGCCGTTGCATCCCTTCGTCGCCGTCGCCGCCATCGCATCCCCTCCCCACGCTGTCGTCGACTCTGCCCCGTGGTCGTCGCCGCCTCGGGCCTCCCCGCCGCTACCTCTACATCGGCATCGACCTTTCTCGGGTTCGTTCCTTTTTGCCATCCCTTGTTTGATTTCTCGTCCAATAAGAAAAATGTCTGATGTGTGATGCTGCTCGTGAGGAGCTTGTGGGGATTTTTCTGTGCCGTGGTTGTGCTATGTCCAAGCAGCTTTCGTCCAGTGTGCAAAAACTTGAATGTGGTTGTGGGGATTAACAAAAGGATTGTATGTATCACTTAATCTTGAATGTGGTGACAGTGACATGAGCAAATCCTCACTGTGCTCATTCAGCTTCTTAGTTGCTAAATTGCTCCACTATTATTAGAAAGTGCTAAATTGCTCCACTGTTATTACAAAGTGCTAAATTGCTCCATTGTGCTCATTCAGCTTCTTAGTGGTTTGTATGCTTGTGTTAGAATATATGCATATTTGTATGTATGTTTCAAGTTGCTTAATTTGCATATTTGTTCAACCAAGCAGAATGAAATCTGTATAGGATGGTATGTATGCTTGTGTTACAATATATGCTGCATTTTGTACCTTTTCTGTCTGTGTCATGGAAACTCACTTTGCTGCCTTGACGTTGCTCGATGATGATAATGGATGAAAAAAATGATCATAACAGTTAATTTTGCGAGTTTGGCCTTGAACCGGTAGACTTGCATGCTAATAAGTCTTTATGTTGCTCAATTATGATAACCATTCAAGCCTGATATTGTATTGTTTAGCACCTATCAGTATTGGTTTGTTGCTTTTACTCTGATTTTCGAGGTATTGGACAGTACATAGTTGGTTAGTTTGGCTAGTTCATTCATTAGCTACCGATCGAACCCCACTTGTTGATTCGGTTAGTTTGGCTAGTTCATTCATTAGCCTGCCATCAATGAATCGTTGTTGGTTGGTTGTAATCGACTTTACTATGTTAATCAATAAATGCTAATCAGTTGCATACCGATATGAGTACAATCTGCTCATTAAGATTCTATTATAATATGGAATTCAATTATCAATTCTTTATTGTGCATGTTAAGGTGGTAAGGGTTCAAGGCCTAATTATTGAATTAATTTGTTTAGCCCATTTGTGATTGAGGTTGAAGATTTAAATCTTCAATCAAACCCTAAATCTGAGAGCACCATAAACAAATTCACGTCAATTATGTTATTTTACCATATTGTCTTACATTCTCTTAAATTTGCTTGGAGTATGATGCTTGGCGAGAAAAGTAACTTTCGACATCCTCGAAAGATGTATGTGTATGTATCCTCGAAAGATGTATGTGTATGTATCCTCGAAAGCTGTATGTGTATGTATCCTCGAAAGCTGTATGTGTATGTATCCTTCAAGGATGTATTTTGTGCTCTACACTTACGTATTTGTCGTTAAATTCACGTCAATTATGTTATTTTTATCATATTTGTGTTCATGTTATGTATGTGTATGTATCCTCAAAAGATGTATGTGTATAAAGATCAAAAAATATCTATATGTGCACATGTTCTTTAAAGATGTGTATGTGTGTTTCAAATATGTGTATTAATTTTATTTCTTAGAATCAATAAGTTCGGGGATTGTTGTTTACATTATTATTGAGTACTCCTTCTTTCAATAAATCTTAGCCATATTTTAATTTTACAATTTGTGGTGAAATTGAAATTGAGGAAGATAGGAGAGACATATATACTACCATAGTATAGAAAAGGATCCTAATTAGAATTTGTTTTGCATCTGAATACGTACGCTCATATGCTTTTATATCTATGTTCATTCATTATGTTAATCTTAATTTGTATGTGTGTTTCAAAAATGAGCTTGTTAATTTGAAATTTTCGATAAACTTGCTAGGAATGGCCTCCGACCAAGGACAAGTGCCGGAGGGAGCTGGGCCCTTAAATATCGACGAAGGGGGAACGGGTAGCCCGAACCATAGCCCAACGTCCTACCTGAACTTGCAGGATCCTGCCGTTGACCAACCTGACGTCAATAACGTAGGCGAGGTAAAGTATTAGTGCACTGTGGTTCTCAAAACATTATTGGCCCAGACGACTCATGAGAAGATCAAATTGCAGGCTCAGACATCTGATCAACGCAGGCAGCGCACAAGTCGTGGTCCAAACAAGATGCCTAAGGGACTTTTTAACGTAGTGAAACTCTCGGCAGTCGGGGAACCTGCTCTACCCGTGTCATCGTTGGGGCCGTCAGACAAAGATGCGGTGTTCTTGCTAGGGATGACGTGCCCATCAGCTACAGATCGTGGATTGGCCGCCAAGGTGACCCATGGGTGGTTCCCAATGACCTGAAGAACTCGTTGTGGGACAAGCTGAAACAAGTGTTCCAATTCCCCTAAGGGACCGAGCTGGTCGCAAAGAAACATGCACTATCCATCATGTGCACAGCGTGGAAGAATTGGAAGACGGCACTAAATGAGAACTATGTGAAGAAGAATGAAACGCCGAATTTTGACACGTACTCAAAGTTAAGAGAGTTCTGGGAGGACTTTGTGGTGTACAAGAGGTCTGAAGAAGCGCAGATAGTAAGTCAAAGGAACAAGGCAAACGCGGATAAGAATATTCACCCTCACACACTAGGAACAGGAGGGTACATGAAGAAAATACCAGCATGGGATCGGATCGAAGAAGAGCTAACCCGCAAGGGTGTCATTCCTGCGACGGCCGTCTTGAGCGAATGATCGAAGCACTGGTTGCTTGGGAAGGGTTCTTCTATCTCCGATGATGGCAGCTTAAGCTTCAGAAGCGACAGAGAGCAGGAAGTGTCGCGTAGAATCACGGATGCTCACATGCAGTCTTCCCAAGGATCTTTCAGGCCAAGAAGGGAGAATGACGAGCTAACCGTAGCCCTGGGTAACAAGGAGCATCCAGGTCGTACCCGAGGAGTTGGTTTGGTGCCGTGGAAAGAAGCCTTCCCAGTAGACTCATGGTTGTACAAGCGCCCAAAGAGACAACGAGAAGATCAACTGGACCATCAAATACAAGATGTTGTGGCGAGAGCGTTAGAGGAACAGAGAGCGGAACTAGATAAGGTTGTGGAGCAAGCAGTACAGAAAGCTCTCAGCTCACGACTGCCGCTTGGAGAAATCCCTGAGCTCATCAGTCCTGGTGCTCGTAAGAGCAGTTGCGCGTCCACAGGGTTTCCCGAGGAGCACGGACTCCATTTTCCTGTGGATGACATCAAAGAATCGACACTGTGCAAGCTACATTTGTCCGCACATGGCATTACAATCAAGGTGGTGAGGCGGGGCTTGGCCTGCCAGAGTCGCGAGTTTTGCATCGTCACTCGACATCGGAGGGATTTGCGAGTCGTCGTGGGCGGTGTAGTCCGCCAATACCGTAAAATCGAGGTAGAGATCCCTGGCGAGGATGTAAACAAAATACTAGGAGAAAACGTTCATAGCTTCCTCGTGTGGCGCAAGAGCTTGATTAAGTTTGGCCCGGACGATGAGGACGACGAAGATGATGATCAGCCGCGCTCTGCACACGGAGACCTCCCGCCCTGGTCGCCACCACAGAGACAAAGTCCAACTCCTCCGCCGGCACCAACTAGAAAAATTCCGACTCCTCCGCCAAAATCTGAGAAGAATCGAACACCAGCACCATCTCGCAAGTCAGCACCGTCCTCGAAGAAATCTCATTCATCTGTGAAGCAAGGACAATCCCGAAGAAATTACCACCGACATGATCAAGAAGAACGGAAAAAGCATGTAAGCGCCAGCGTAACATCTCACTTTAAAAAGGTGCCACCACCTGAGAAGACTAAATTTGACGAGAACGCGCAAAAGTTGTTCTCGAGTATGGCAAAAGTGCAAAAGACGGGGCAGGCTTCTGAACCTTGCAAAATGTCGGACTACGAGCGCATATCCAGAAAGCAATACTTGAAGGCGGCTAGTGCCGAAGCGTTGATGTTGGATGCTCAGGCAGATCCTGCTCAACTTGAAGCTCAGCAGCAAGGTCTCAGGTGGAAGTTCTTTATGGGGAAACCGCTGGTTGAACCAACTCATTTCGACCACCTGACAACACAACTGCGGCGCGTCCATCAGTGGTACATGCAGTAGTCCAACGAAGGTATGGAGTTGTTCGCAGTCCGATACACGGAGCAAGATTTTCACAATGGGGATAACATCTTCTGGGTGAATTTCGAGGAGGTGTACATGTTGTACCAGCAAGATTCCCTGGACGTGAATATACTTCGAATGTGGACTTTGTAAGTCTCTACGTATATTATTGTGCATTCTTGTACTGTTTAATTGCATGTCTGACTTCTTTCGTATGTAGAATGGAGATACAGATTTGTAGAAGAAATGGCAATGACAATCTAGGATTCCTGGATCCGGGGCTTGTCAACGAGAAGCTTGTGAAGGACAATCCACAGTACAATGAAGACTATTTATTTAATACTTTTTTGAAGCTGCAATACAAAACCTCCATACTTTTACCCTATAACTTTAAGTATGTATTTCTCTATTTCTAATATCGTTTTACTGTTTTTGCGTAACACGCACGATGTTGGAGTAATTGACTACGTTGACATATATGTGTAGGTTTCACTGGGTCCTCCTCGTCATCCAGTTAGATGCTAGCAGGATTTTTGTCTTGGACTCTAGGAGAAAAGCAACTGAGCTGTATCAAGACTTTTGGGACATGATGAAAAAGTAAACTCGATCGTTCTGTTATTGCTCTAGCAATATTCCATTCTCCTTCATTTAAGTTTACTTGATATTCAAAATCATTCACAGGGCATTCGCACGATACTGCAAGAAAAGTGTCCGCCATCGTCCCTACAGGAAACATTTTGAAATAGTAACCGACTTTCCATGTATGAGGTAGGACCCGGGAAACAATTTATGTGCATACTATGTATGTACAAATTTACATTCAATTGTCACGAGACTGTAATGTGAACGAAGCCATGGTACGTAATTACACATTGATGCCTACTTTTTTTCATTTAACATACATCTTCATTAATTAACTTTCTCTTTTCTTCAATAATAGCGCTCCAATCTGATAACCAATAAGTTATTGCTGACAAAAATTATAGCAATTCAAGAACAGCTCGCAGGATTCATTCATGACGAAGTCATCAATCCAAACGGCGAGTTCCACGCGTAGCCTCATCGCCCTCATTCTACTGTGGCCGGTGCAAAATCAAAGTCAATGAGAAGAAATGAGATGAGATGTAGTCGAACTACATTTGTAAATAAATCATTGTAAAAACAAAGTATTGTGATGCTTAATTTAATATATTTGAATTACGATTTTAACGATGCTTTGTATATACATGGATATATTTGAATTATGATTTGAAGGATGCTTTATATACTATATATGGACACTTTATAAACAATTGTATAAAAATATATATATTGAACAAAAAATATGCAATAAAAATATTTGGTTCATGGCTTGTCACTGCAGGTTCTTGGAGAAAACCGACAGTGATATATATATATATATCACTGTCGGGTTGAGGTATAACCCGGCAGTGATAGTCCTATATCACTGCCTGCCGGATTTTGGTTTAACCCGACAGCGACAGTACAATATCACTGCCGGTTCTGTATAGAATCGGCAGTGATAATCCTTATCACTGTCGGTTCCTGAACTGGCAGTGATAATCCCCGAGTATCATTGTCGACCAATCACCGCCGGCACCAATGATCGACAGTGATGTCGTTTTGGAACCAGCAGTGATGTGCTGTTCTGTAGTAGTGTTAGTTGCCAACCATATACTCCTCCATTAGGCTTAGGAATCAGACCAACGACCAAGAATGGCATCCAACCGTCTCCTCCTCTCGGCTGCCGTCCTGCTCTCCGTCCTCGCCGCGGCAGCTGCCAGTGTTGGGGATCAGTGCCAGCCAGGGCTGGCCATCCCGCACAACCCGCTCACCACCTGTCGCACCTATGTGGTCAGCCGGACCTGCCACCGCGGGCCCCGCCTCCCCGCCATGGTGAAGGAGCGCTGCTGCCGGGAGCTGGCGGCCGTCACGGAGCGCTGCCGGTGCGAGGCGCTGCGCATCCTCATGGACGGCGTGCGCACGGCGGAGGGGGCCGTGGTCGAGGGCCGCCTCGGGGACCTGCGCGGCTGCACGAGGGAGGAGCAGAGGGCCTTCGCCGCCACACTCATGACGGCGGCGGAGTGCGACCTGCGGACCGTCTCCGATGACACGCGGTGCTACTGGCTGATCGACGGTGAAGCCCCCCATGTACTGAATTGAAGACCAACCAAGACCATATATATGTACCATGCAGACATGTAATTATATATATAGTATATACCATTATACTTCGTTAATAAGTGCTAGCTGCTTCGGTGGATCAAATGGATGCAGAGATGCGTTGAATAATAATAACATTGATCATATATACGCGATCGGTGTTCTTGCTCTGCTATTACTTTTTAGTCCTGTGTTGAGAAGTTAGTTGTATAGCTAGCCCACCTTTGCAAAATACTCAAAAAACTTGCATGATCCATTGTTCCAAAAATAAATAAAAAGTATTTATACCACGTTAGATGTAATAAGTACCTGCAAATTTTCAATATAATATTCATCCATAGTAAGAGAAGTGAGAGAGAAAAAAGCTGCACTTGCTAACACACCACAGTAAACTACTCTATCTGTCCAAATTTATAAGGCATATTATTCTAGATATATAGACTAAAAAAATATTAAAAATAATAAAATTACCCATAATTATTGCCAGTAAACACTATATATCCAATACATGTATATAGATAATATAAAATAAACATGGATGTTTATTAGGGTATGAAGGGAACATCGCATTAATTTTATATTAAAATAGAAATATGGCCTATATTATAGACAAAATTATTTAAAAAATACATCCTATAAACTTGTCCTATTAACTTGAAACTTTTATTTCTGTGTCCGCGCTGCTATGCGGTAAAATATAGGAGCTCGAGGTAAATTTGTGCGCTCGAGAGAGAAAATCCACGCGTAACCATCGCCACAACATACTTAAAAAGGTGCCCTGAATCGGAAATGCATCCTTTCACCTACTTGGCAGGCACATGCATGAACTATCCTTACCTTATAGCATCCACAGTTGATGTTTCAAGATCCGCGCTTCGACAAAAAAAAAAAGTTGTTCTGTGAGAAAATGTTGGATGGATACAAACAAATTCACGTGATGGAACATATATAAACCAGGCCAGGCAAGACCATAGCTAAGCTAGCTACATATATACGCTCACAAGTATGCTTACTGCAAAACAAATTTTGCTGTTGGTTTAACAGTCCACACATAAACCAAACCAAAAGTTCACTTCAAGTGCAGGTCACAAGAGAAAGATACATAGTTCGAAATGTAGAACAAAAGAGTGCCACATCAACCACGGATACAACTAAGAGCCACATACGATCGAATACGATCAGACAAAGCATGATCTGAAAGTTAACTTCCAATGGCTACAACACTGTCCCTGGTTCCACGCAAAACCTGAGTTGCGTTATCATTCCAAATCCTGTTCCAACAAACTAAAGCTCCAGTTCATCACACTTGTCGTCCAAATTAATCTCAGTTTCACAAGACTCTGATAAGCGAAAAGCACGTACATCACTCCAATTCTGTTTCAAGAAAGCTAGCTCCAGTTCGAGTGCGTGCGTGTTCAACGGCAACCTCTTCAAGGACATGCCCGGCTTCCCGAGGGATACGGAGAGGAGCTCCGCCGCCACCCTCACTGCCCCGAAAGAGTGCAACCTGCAGACCATCCACGGCGTCCCGCACTGCCCTCTCTTAATGCCGGCGATGTGCCAAAGTACTGAACTGAAGCCCAACCATGCCTACATATGTATGATGTAGTTCATGAATAAAGGTTGCATCGGTCGACGGATCACATGCATGCATATCGTGCATGTGTGATGCATTGAACAGTAGTAAAAATCATGCAACTAGCTAGTGTTCTTGTTCTGTTCTTGAATTTAAATCCTGCGTTGAGATGTTTGGTAGTTCACTTAGAACTCAGCTCCATGCCTCTTAAGTCCTTAATTAACGGCATATGTTCATTCTGCACTTAACTCCTGAGTAGATATTTTATCTTCTGACAAAAGAAGTTCTGGAAAAACCTGGCCTCAAACTCTACCACTAGAAACTGGAATTTGCACCATGCCTCTCTAAAGTTGTACCTTGCTAACGTTGCTTTATTCTGCTGCAAAACATTTCTGGCCAAAAGATATTCGTCAAGAAATTATCATCTTCCATTGTCATGGGTCACATTGCAATAAGAGAATTCGTTTGATAACTATGAAACTCTTATTCGATAGACAAGAAATGCATTTCCTTGATGGGAATAGGTTGTCTTAACTCTTATCTGATGTGTAGTACAGATGACGCTCTGCAGTCTAGGCCATTTCCATCACAATTAATTAGGTGAACTTTTGGGATCAATGGTCTTGAAACTTTTTGCTATGCCCTTTATCTAATGATATCCAGATCGACCGAGAGGCTAGTTGACAACTGATGCAAACCAAATTAATTATATGTGGTATCACTACTACACAAAAACTCATCACAGATGGTTCACAGAACACATCACAGACGTTTTTGTGAACCGTCTGTACTGAAATGTCAGTGATGACAATCGATCATCACAGACAGTTTTGCAATCGTCAGTGAAAAAACTCATCCCAAACGGTTCTAGTTTGGAACCGTCTATGATGAGGCAGTCATCCCAGACGGTTTCAAACTAGAATCGTCTGTGATGAGCCCCACATCAAAGACTGTTCCAGTTTGGAACCATCTGGGATGACTGCCTCACCACATATGGTTCTAAATTGGAGCCGTTTGTGATGTGGGGCTCATCACAGACGGTTCTAGTTTAGAACCGTTTGTGATATTGATTTTCTATTTTTTACTAAATTTTAATTTATTGGCTAGCCTCAGGAAATGCTAACCATGCCCTCTGAAAAAAGATAGTATAGAGCATCACCACGCATTATTATGACATACAATTCAGAAATGAGATCAGAACTCATATGAAAATACGGCGCATCCATTATAGAAATGAACTCTGGTTGCACAATAAAATGTACAATGAATCCATTTGAGAAATCAACTCATATATGCAAAAACCAATTGAATTGAGAGCTAGAAATGACAAATTCACAGCACAAGGTTTACAAATTAATCCAAATAGTATCTAACAAATTCGCAACTCATCAGGCGAGCTTGAGTGGTATTTGCCTTTTGGATTAATGACCTCACACATCAAGAAGGCGCAGAGTTGTCCTCGGATACATAGGAAGTCAACCTGTTCCAACTCAGATTCAACGCATTGCCAAGCCTGTCGATGGAAAGAGCAAAGTCTTGCATGTGTATAAATTTGTAGGTGGAAACAATTGATGCAAGATTGACAAACCTCTATGACGTTTGGTCTCCTTTGAACTAATGAGGAGTTGCATGTTGTGGCAAGCGTAGAATCCACATAGGTTAGTCGCCTTTGACTGCTGGTGGCACTGCCAAAATATAATAGGTTAATTAGTTCAAAAGGTATTATTATGAAGTGTGAAGGATTTTTACGTACTAGTGCATACCGGAAACTTATAAATATGCTTCAGCGTCGCTGGGTTCTTCTTGTGTGGACCTCCATAAGCTTTGTAGACACAGAACGACGTGTCAAGTAAATCTCTGATAGGCATCAAGTCGTGCATGCTGCCCTTTTTGGAATCAAGGTAAATTACGTGGTTCTGTCTTGGTATAATAACAAATAGAACCCAGTGATACCTGCACAGGTATGCTGCCATGGCCATTCAACCTAACTTCAAGCTGCGTTATATAGTACAAATCAACAAGTATAGCAACTGGTTGAAGCACTTACCCCGGGTTGTGAGGTAAAAGTATGAATTTTTTGTTCTATTGAGCCAGCAATGCTTTTTCCACGTACTCGTAGACGACTTGTAAATTTTCGTCCATAGTTTGCGTGGACACCATGCGTGGGTCGACGAAACCCACCGGTTGTTTCCTTACTTTTGCTTCCTTAACCATGTATCTACATATACAAAATCAATGATCATATATATCTGACATTTATCGGTACGACACGAATGTACACCGTGATTGCACGCACTTACAATGTCCAGCATCTCATGAGCGATGCGTCGAGGGCGTTGAGGTTGTACAGATCGAAGAGGTCGTTGAAGCCGACCACGATGAAGCCATCCAAAAATCGGTGGAAGAAATGCTCCTCCTTGAAGCTGACCGAGATACTCGATGCACGTTGTGTCACTGACTTGTTGGCTTGTTCCATGCACCAATCTTGCAAACTAATGCACGCTAATGTAAGTGTGTCATCGTGCTCTTTTGGTATGAACGGCTATCCCAGCTCGAATTGTCGCACCAATGGGGTGAACGAAAAGTCATGGGCTGACGTGGTCCACCCTTTCGATTTGCCCTTGTCGTCGCCTCACCGTCTACGAAATGTCATCTTCACAGGAGACATTTCGAAAAGCCGTGCCCACGGTCATAAAAGACTTGGTACACTGACACTAGTTAGAGTTTTGATATTTTTCTAAAAAGGGTTGAATTGGAAATATTTGTTGAAAAATCTTTGTTTCATATTTTATGCTCACAATCATAGAGGATTATGAGTTATTACATATTATGCTATTCATACTTGCTATTTATGTATCAGTCCAAACTGCTATTACAAATCCTGTTTACAATCTATTACTTGATATTCACATTCCAAATTTGCTTTATACAAATAAACTTAGTAGCCTTCTCTTTTGACATAACCTACATTTAATTATATCTTTTTGATACACTATAAATCTTGCTGAGTACGAAAGTACTCAACCTTGCTGTTGTTGATATTCAGTGGGCGAAGGAATGGAAAGCTCCAACGACATGTTCTATACTATATGATACAGGGATTTCATTGATGCATTCTTCTGGGAGTTTTATCTTTGTTAGTTACCTAAGGGTTGCTATATGCATGCTACTGGATATTTATATCTTCTACTGCACTCTGATCGGCCTCTCTAGGCCTTATTTTATAATTATCTTCCTCTATTATACATATAATATTGTGTATGGATGTGATGACAATGTCGTAAATGTGTATACTAGCCACTAATCATAGGACTACTACTGTATGCACATGAGACCTTCTCGATATTCTAAGCCAGAAGGGACGATCCTCATAATGATTTGTTAGGAGGTGACTTATATTATATACATTTTAAATTTTTTTAATACATAAAACAAGACAAAGGATAGATAGCGATAGCTTATGTAGCTTTTTGAAAACCTTTCCGTAAAACCATGAAAATCATAATTTAAAAACTAGGTGCACGTGAGTTCACTGAGGGTTACAGTGACATCTGAGGTACCCTACTCAGCAGAAACCCATCGAAGGATGGAAACAACGGAGATGCAGGTGCCACCCTTTGATGATTGATCATCGGCAATCGGTGTTATCAAAAGCAATGTAGGATCCCCGACGGGCTGAGAAACAATGGCATAATAGCTTTGGCTTAGCTAACCTCTTGTATCTCGTTTTTTAAAATATAAGTTCTTTATGTGTGTATTTGTACCAGAATTTGGCAAGGTATGGCCAAATTATCAGACTAAGGATAAAGGATATTTTAGCCGATATCAGATAAAAAGAGGAAAAGTTAAAGATAGAATTATGACCGATATTGATCCAAACTTGGAGATACTGTCCGAGTAGAGGCCGATACGGATCATGGTTGACAACGTATCGGAGATGGATACGATCGGCCAATGTGCTATAAAAGATGGTCGAGGGCAAGCGAAAAGAACACAATCAAATCAAAAAACTCACATTACTTTTTGTTTACTTTCCTGTCAATTAGCAGTAGCCTTGTAACTTAGATTTTCCCTTATAATCTAATTTTAATCAATAAAGTTGCGCATTGTTGATTGTTAATCTCCATAAATTATGCCAGGTTTGATTTTTTCCAATCTTGTTACACATCGCCTTTTTCAAGAAGATCTATCTTTTACCATCTGATCAGCTCTAGTGGGTTGATTAGATTTACTGTTACCATAGATTTAATCGGTTTCCCTTAGCCGTTTAGATCTTTGCCGATTGTTACATTATATCGACTTTGAGCATATTTTTTTCATCTATCTTACCGATTGCAGGGTCAAATCGGTTGGCACGCTCTAAACCCAGCGTTCGTCGTGTGTTTGAGCCGATTAATCCTTCATCACATTTTTCAGTGCCAACAAACCTTTTGAATGCCCGGTGGGACATGATGTCTTTGTCGGGAAAGTCAATTCCACCTTCCGATCTGAACTCCGATGCTATAATCGTCAATACACTAGACGATTTAACGCCAGATCAACACAAAGATATTGAAGATCGAAAAGCCGCGCTCGAAGAGATGATGTTGAGTTGTTATCAGAAAACCCGACGCAACGTGTCACTCAGAAGTTTGCATTGTCGATGGTTAATGCCCTCAGTGACACAGGGATTACTAACACCTCGGTGATTCAATACATGCCGGCACAAGCTAAATTATCGGCTATGATTAATCAACCTGTGTACCATGCTTTGATTAGCCAATCGTCGACTCTAGTTACAACTCTTCAGCCGATGATAGCAAATAGTGTAAAGACTAACGCAAGAGTTGGCATTAGTTGGAAGCCTGCTCGACCCAATGCAAGCTCTGCCGAATTACCCTGTTTATTCGGTAGCACAAAGCACTCAAAGCCCAGTAGCCGATCCTAAACCATCAGCTAAAACCTCATCCTTGACTATGATGCCAACCCAGCCTACTGTCATACTGCCATGAGATCCTTGTGCGACTGGGGTTGCGCAATATTAGGCGTATACCGATGCTACCAAGATGGACCTGTCAGCCAACGTACCACCATCGACTCTATTCTACGCTTTTCCCCAATCAGTTCCACAGTTGATTGAACCCTCAAGACATCCGCAATACGCTGAGCTGATACCGTACAGGAATACGGCCCCGTACAAGGTTGTAACATATTCGAAACCCTTCTTTCCAGTACTAGAGCCGACTGCTAGAAAAAATAATGGATACAACCAACTCCCTCAGTATGCATCGTCTC
This sequence comes from Otatea glauca, assembly GCA_036346275.1. Taxonomy (NCBI): domain Eukaryota; kingdom Viridiplantae; phylum Streptophyta; class Magnoliopsida; order Poales; family Poaceae; genus Otatea; species Otatea glauca. The sequence continues at coordinate 23,901,536 of CM070724.1, forward strand.
AACCAACCTATCAACCCGAGCTTACGCTGGGGGGGGGGCAGAATGCCAATTATGAACGCAATTGGCAAAACCCTAATGTTGCATCGGTTAATACAGTAAATTGAGCCGATCAGATATCTACCGTGTTGCGAGACCAATTCGGCATATAGCCCAAAGGGAAGGTTATCAGCTATCGCAAGCCATACCCTGATTACATTGCTGAATATCTTACCCTAACAACTTCAAAGTTCCTAATTTTACAAAGTTTTCTGGGATGACTCTGTCACTACTTTGGAGCACGTCAGACGTTTTATCGCGCAATGCGGTGAAGCTGCTTAGTCCGATAGGTTAAAAATTAGGCTATGCCCGCTATCTTTGTCAGGAGCCGCTGATTCCATGAATACTTTTTCTCCGGCAGTCTAGAACTTAGGATTTTTTACTTGAGCTCTATTCACTAGAAGTTTGGAAAATTGGTAATAGATTATATCAAAAGATTTAGAGAATTGAGGAATCGGTGTTTTAGCGTTAATTTACCTAATAACCAATTAGCCGATTTGGCCTTCTAGGGGTTAACTCCCCAGTTGTGGAAAAATTTTGACAGGTAAAAATTCACCTATTTAAGTCATTAGTTGCATACGCTATCGGCTTAAGAAAGCCATTTTACCGATAACAGAGGCTTTAGGGACAAGTTCAAGGCTAACAATAACAATAATAGGGATAAAAAAAAGCTAAGGTCAACCTCGTCGAATATTATTCAAGTGAATCCTCTGAGTATGATGAGGCTGAATAAATATAGATAAGTGGGTTAAAGGGTCATAGAAATCCCTAGTTTGTTCTTGGCTTAAGCTGACTAAGAATAGGTCAGAAATAAAATATGCTTTTGATGTCTCTAAGTGTGACTGTATTTTTGACTTACTTCTGTAAGAAAAGATTATACGGCTACCTGATGGGCATATTATACCATTGGCTGATGAGATTAAAAAGCGAAGGTATTGCAAATGGCATCATTCTTTTTCTCATAATATTAATGATTGCAATATTTTTCAATAGCAAATACAATCGGCTATAGAGGATGACTGACTCAAGCTTGCAGAAGAGACGACGATGCAAGTCGATGCTAATCCTTTACCAATTAATATGGTTCAATGTTTTGGAAATGGAAAAGAGCCGATGCAGGATACAGGATCAAAAGTTGCATGTCAAGTTGATATTCAATCGACTTGCAGCAGCAAAGAGACCATGAAAATTGCAGTCGGTTCATTGCAAATAGAGACCGACCATGAAGGAAAAAAGCTCAAGGACTGTCAAACCGAAGGGCGACATGCAAATCGGCAAATGGTATAAGGCTGAGAGAGCATCGCCACCCTGCAAGCCGATTCATAAGCCAATTCCAAATTTTCCCAGTTGCTGGAAAAGTATGAAAGGAGAAAAGACCGGTTGTGTTATCCTGCATGTCGACTAGATAGTTTGTACTGGTCCGATAATTTGGAAAAAGCTCACCAACGATGCCCCTTCTAGCAATTTTTTGGGAGAGGGGGTCAGCTTTGTCGTCACCATACACGTGCCGATGGAACACTACCCTCATCAAGGTGACTGGCCAAGGTGTTCTGCTAAGGATAGAATATCTAAGCCGATACAAGAATGTTATGTTGAAAGTCATAAAAGACCCGTTCATCAAAGGATTTCCGAGCCAAACCAAACCCAAGTGCAAGTGGAAGAGGGGTCAAGCTTAATAGCCCAGGTTGATCTGGAGGCAAAATTACGAAAGCCGATTGGACCTAAGCCAAGGTGGTATCCTTCAGGTCTTAGCCAATCACAATGGAGACGACTTCAAAGGCTAAGGACCCAAGAGATAAGGGAGGCCGAGAAAGAAAAATAGAGAGATCAAGCTTTTAGTGAGCTCCAGCCGATTAAGACTACTAAAAAGGAGTGGAGAAAGAAAGAACCAGTTGAAGAAGAATTTGATTCAGTTGATGACTTAGATTCACCCATGGTTTGGGATGACACTCCATTGATGGACATCAACATGGTGTTCGTATTGTCAGCCGAAATCAAAATAACGACTATATCGGCCAAAGAAACATTTTCTCAGTTGTGTTTATTGGCTCAAGACGCAGTTTTTGAGAAGCCTCAAGATGATCATCGGCATCTGAAACCATTATACCTAAAAGGACACATCAATGGCAAGATGATATCAACGATGCTAGTTGATGGAGGCACAACTGTCAATCTATTGCCATACACCACTTGCAAGAAGCTGGGTAAGTCCAACGAGGATCTTATTAAAACTAATATGGTTTTAAATGATTTCATAGGCGATTCCATTGTGGCAAGGGGGTCATGGTGACTGAGTTGACAGTCGGTAGCAAGACATTGCTGACCGCCTTCTTCGTAGTCGATGCTAAGGGTAATTACAGTGTTCTGCTTAGACGAGATTGGATTCACGCCAACTGCTATGTGCTATCGACTATGCACCAGATGCTCGTCCAGTGGAACGAGGATGAGGTTGAAGTTATTCAAGCTGATGCATCAGCTCATATTGCCATGGTGAGCTCAGAAGCGAATTGGCAACATGAAGAAGCCAAGTGTATATCGGGTAAAGCTCTAGACGATTATGATTTTATCTGCGTCAATAAGATAGGGCTTATTCCGATCAATGTGAGGCCAAGTACATTCAGTCGGATAGACGAGATTTTGCATCGATGGAGTCCAAATCGGTAGTAAATGCTTTACAACAAAAATGCAAAGCTATTGTTAACTAACGGATAGCTATGGGGCCATTGAAGATTTCCAAGAAATCGAGAAGTTAGGCCAAGGTTTCACATCGACTGATTTACTAGAAGAAGTCGATATAGGTGATGGTAATAGGAAAAGACCAACTTTTATTAGTTCAAAACTAGCTGTGGATTATAAAGAAAAGTTGGTCGAGATTTTAGGAAGTTATAAAGATTGTTTTTGCTTGGGAATATTATGTGATGCCTGGTTTAAGCCGATAACTTGTTGAACATCGGCTACCTATACAGCCAGGTTATTGGCCGTTTAAATAGTCTCCTAGACAATTTAATCTGGCTTTGTATAATGTTATAAAAGAAGAAATTGAGCGATTGTTAGAGGCCAAGTTTATCAAGCCTTGCCGGTATGCAGAATGGGTTTCTAATATCGTTCTTGTCATGAAGAAAAATGGTAAACTCAGGGTGTGCATTGATTCTAGGGATTTAAATAAAGCTACACCAAAAGATGAGTACCCAATGCTAATAGCCGATATGCTTATCGATGCTGCATCGGGGAATAAGATCATTAGTTTTCTTGATGGTAATACCGGATATAATCAGATATTCATAGCAAAAATCAATATACGTAAAACAACCTTTAGGTGTCCTGGTGCCTTAGGACTATTTAAGTGGGCAGTCATGACGTTCGGCTTGAAGAATGCTGGTGCAACATATCAACTTGCTATGAATTTGATTTTTCATGACTTGGTCAGTCATATTGTGGAAATCTACATCGATGATGTTGTTGTTAAATCCTAGGAGGAATTGCAGCATTTGGCCGATTTGGAAACAGTGTTCAAAATTACAAGAGCACATGGCCTAAAAATGAATCCATACGAGTGTGCTTTTGATTTGTCGGGTAGACAATTTTTGGGCTTTATGGTTCATGAAGGAGGAATTGAGGTTAATCAATAAAGAGTCAAAGCCATAGCCAAAACTAAGTCGCCAGCCTGCAAGAAAGATTTACAAAAGTTGATCAGCAAGATTAACTATTTACGGCAATTTATTTCAAAATTATATGGTTGTATTAGTTCGTTTATACACTGTTGAAATTGAAAGACAATAAGGAATTTGTATGGGGAGCCAATCAACAAAAAGCCTTTGAAAATATTAAGGAGCATTTGACCAATCCACCAGTCTTAGCCGCACCTCAAAAGGTATACAATTCAAGTTATATATATCGTCTGAAGAGGTGACTATTGGGGCAGTTTTGGCACAAGAAGTTGATGGGAAAGAGTGAGTTATTTTTTACTTAAGCCACCGGTTAATTGACACGAAGGCCAGGTACCCTTTTGCAGAAAAACTTTGCTTATCTTTATATTTCGCTTGCACAAAGTTAAGGCATTATATTTTGGCATCGCCTTGTAAGGTTATTTGTAAACCCGATGTTATAAAATATATGTTATCAGCTCCAATTCTATAAGCTCGACTCGGTAAATGAGCCTACATGCTCATTGAGTTCGACCTAACTTATGAATCGGCTAAAGCAATTAAGGGTCAAGTAATTGTCGATTTCATAATAGGATATGAGACGAATACTGATCTAATATTTATCACTCCTTGGCAACTATTGTTTGATGGATCGGTATGTCTAGAGGGTGATAGTATCGGAGTCGTGTTGGTTTCGCCAAAAGAATATAGTTTTTAGTTTGCATTCAGGCTAAATTGCAGATGCTCTAATAATCAAGCCGAGTACAAAGCATTGCTTAAAGGCCTACAGTTGTTTGATAATATCAGAGTAGATTCTATTGAGGCCTATAGAGATTCCTTGTTAGTGGTCCAGCAGATTAAGGGAAAGTATAACTGCTACGATGAAATCTTGGTCAAGTATTTGGAGCAGTGTCTCAGTGTGATCGGCTCATTTACTTCTTTTTCAATCAGTCATATTCCTCTAGAGTTGAACGACAAGACTAACTCGCTAGCTCAACAAGCATCGGGTTATGAAGTTTTTGGCCGATTTGAGGAATGTGAGTGTAACATCCCAAAATTTGAATTTTGAAATGTTTGAATTTGAAAATAAATCATTTGTATTTTTCTTGAATTAATCAAAGCTTAATCTGAATTTTTCAATAATAAAAAGATTTAATTTGATTAATCTATTCATTATGCTTCAAGGAATATTTATGTATTTTTGGATATTTTTCTGATTTTATTTGCTATTTATTCGAATTTATTCGAATTTATTTGAATTTCTAGAATTTTCTTAATTCGAAAATTGTTTTTATTATGCAAATTCCTTCGGGCCGAATTTCCCGCTGGCCCGTTCCTATTTCTTCGACCCGATCCGCTCACGTCTGCTTTCGCCTCGCACTTAGCCCATCTCCGCTTGTTGGCCCGGCCGACCCACACGCACGAGCCGGATTTGGATCGCAACACGTGTGTGGTCTGGATCTTACCCGCGTCGCCGCTGCAAACCCTAGCGTTGCCCGCGTTCGAATCACCCGCATTGCCACCGCTCTCGGAGTCTGTGCCTAGCACGCCTCCCCAGGTCTATTTAAGCTCATGAGGTGCATTGTTTTGCGTTCCCCGTCATGCGCCGCACCCGTTGCCTCCTTCCTTGTCGCTCGAGATGTTGCCGTCGCCGAGAACGACCTCGTCGAAGTTCCTCCACCGGTCGAGCTCTTCTTCTCCGTTGATCCGCCGCTCCGATGCATCTCCGCCGCAGCCGTGCATCTTTGCCGCAGCCGTGCGCCTCCTCGTGTTCGCGTCGACGTCCTCCTCCATATTCGAGCGAAGCCGTGCTCGATCCATTGCCATAGCGTCGAAGCCGTGCCGTCTTCTTAATTGTCGGTGATCTGCATTGTCGTCCTCGCCGTCATCTTCGTCACGAAGTTGTGGCTGTCTGATCTTCCGCGTACGCCCCCGATCGTGCCACATCGTAGTCACCCGCAGCCCTGTTCCTCCGCCGTTCGATCTGGCCGTGTCGTTGGATGTGCGACATGTGGCCAGCCACGTGTTTGCCTGCGTCAGCGCCGACGTAGCCGCCAGCTCAGTGCCTGCATTCGCTGTGTGTGTCGTGTGAGCCGAGCCGCCACAACATTGATGACGTTAGCCCTAGCGCTGTTCCCTTGAACCCGATCCACCGTGGACCAGATCCTTCCTGTGGACTCGGTCTATAGAACGTAGGTCCCACATGTCAGCAAAATAAGGATTTTTTTATTTATTTTTATTTCAGAAAATTGATTGCTGACGTCAGAAATGCGTCATTAATTGATTTTCTGTAGAAAAATAAATCAAAAATTCAGATTTTCTGTTTTTCATCCTTTTTCTTTGAATTTAATTTTCGGAGGCCCGTTCTCTCTCATACGAACTCCGATTGAGGCGATTCAAGTTTCTAAATTTTTCTAAAATCAAGCTCTACATTATAGAGCCATTTATTTTTAGTTTTGAGCTTGTTTGAGTCTATTTTTTGTATTTATTTGGTTTCTTTGCTTTCTTTTCCGGTAGACGTTAATTCTGAGGGAGCGAACGGAGGCTTCGAAGACCAAGACTCGGCATTAGATCAGCAAAGCAAGTCGTAACCTTTGATCATATTGATCCTATGTTTGCAAAGTAATTTGTTTTATACAAATGCATGCTATTTGAGTATCAATGCTTATTTCATGGGAATAGCTATATACCTAGTTGACATTATGCCACCTTGATTATTGTAATGCCATGTATCCATTGTTAACTCTAGGTTAGGACATTACTAGTCAGACATAATCATACTACCAACATTGGGTTATCATAGCTATGCTTAGACATGCTTAGTTATACGAAGGGATTCATATCACATGTTGAATAATGTTAATCTTGACTTAATGAGATATTGAATTATGGACGATAGCCACTGTTGTAAAATTTGTTGTACCATGGTAGGGTTGCCATTGGTCTTGGTTGTTTTTCCTCGGGCAAGTGATCGTGCAGTAAAGGGGGTGCTTTCTAGCACATTGAGATGTGCATGTCTTGCCTGAGACAACTTAAGGACTTAATCTTGTGAGCCATTGAACTGGGCCTAACCGTACTACCATATTTTAGGTATCGGACAGACCTAACTGATTAATTTGCAATGTCTAGCCTTGAGTACTGCCAATTGGTGGTGTGGGTTCCGGGATGGACGGGTAGATTCGCAAAGCGCAAGAGGGGGCCCTACGGGGCGAAACCATAGCGGACAGTTGAAGGATCGATATGGCCTAGAGGGGGGTGAATAGGCAATATTACAAATTCTGGCAATTTTAATTTACTAACTTAATTTAACGAGAGCAACTTACAGCAAGAGTAAAGCAGAATTCAAGCAACAAATAAATACAGCGAAAGCAATAAAAGAGAAGATACTGGAGAGACAAAGTATTTATCCCGTGGTTCAGAGCCGCACTCCTAATCCACGTTGAAGCACTTCTTCCAAGTTCACTTCTCCAAAGCTAGTCGCAGAGCTCGTGTTCACTGGTAACTCTTTCACTTCTCCAAAGAGGTGAGTTCCAAACCTCTCACAAACACAGCTTGCCTTCCACAAACACCTTTGGACAGTCACACTGCTTTACTTCCTCCAAGCCGCCTAGGATCACCAAGATCCAAGAGTAATAAACCTCGCACAAGTTCTCGTCTCTTGGTTCACTATGCAAATCACAAAACTAGACAACGACTTGGAGCTTACACACTTAGGGAAGTATGAAGATTTTTGTGTGAAAATGAAGCATGAGACTCCTTTTGAGAATGAGAGCTATATGTCAATACCAAAATGTAAGGAGTTCATCTATTTTCTTGGTAGATGGCTTAGGAAATGCTTATATAGCCATCTTGAGTGAATATAGCCGTTACACTGCTCTGATGGCCGTTGGATGTGTCGATGTCGAAACAACGAGAAAAACACACGCATACAACGGACTATGTATCGCTGCTTAGCGATCATCGGGTATGTGTATGACGGACCAAATTTCCGAGTTCACGACGGACCAAATATTTTGGTCCGCATACATGGGTTGATCAAGAAGATGGTCCGCATACAAGCGAGAGATATATATGAGTATCTCGATCGAGAGGCTTGGTCCGTTACACATGACTTTCAAGAGATTTTGCTTAGACATAGAGACCTATATACGGGACCAAAATTTTTGGTCCACATACAAGGACAAAGCCACGATTTGCTGGCATATAGACACATGTACTTGGACCAAATTTTTGGTCCGTAATGCATGGACTTAAGAGAAGAAGGGTTACGCGAGAAGACACATGTACTTCGGACCAAATTTTTGGTCCGTAATGCATGGACTTTAGAGAAGATCCAAGAACCTTTTTCAATTATAGATAAAAATTATCCTGGCTTTTCAATCTAGCAACGGTCTTAAAGAAATTAAGCACAAATATTTTGTTTGTTTCCTTGAGTAAAAGCTTCTTTTAAAGATGGAGAAAAAGCTTATTTTAGGTTTCGATCAAAAGAAACATCAAATATTTTAGTCCGGCCAAAACTTATATACCGAAAGGGATGCCGGACCAAATTTTTGGTCTGCTGAGGATAGGAAACCTAAGACATCTTTGGTCCGACATCGAGAAGCGAGAATAGCATGTATCTTGGGACCAAAATATTTGGTCCACTCATACAAAGTGCACTTTCGACTAAAATATTTTTCTCGAAAAGTTTGTTTAAGAATATGTGGATATCAAAGCGAGTAAATTCTAATCTGAAGAGCAGATGTACAAAGGAAGTTTTGACAAAGAATAAATTCAAGGTTTGCAACGAACTGAAGAATATAGATAGGTAAAGATTTGGTCCGATTGGACTGGAAAATATAGTTTGAAAATGATATAGATTGAGTGTCTTTTGCTCCAAGTGATCTGGTTTTGCCTTTTCCTATCAAACTATATCCTTGTGCTAAGTCCCTCTTTTGAACAACTATTCAAAGACAAAACACTTAAGCTACAAACTATAAACACCTTCCAAGACATAAATTATACACTAGACCTTAATCTTGTTGTCCCAGCTTATTTCATCATAAGTTCCAGCTCACTTTCTTCAGGTTTTGAATATTACTAACTTAGTCATCAATACCAAAACCAAAATAATATAAAGATAAATTTAAGGGGTGCCTAGATGCTATCAATCTCCCCCTTTTTGGTAATTGATGACAACATACCTTTTAGTTAGTAATATCTTATGTATTCTCAAAAAAGCGAGTTAATAATATACTTGACGGCAGGAATAGATAGTGAATTTGCTCCCCCTTAATGAAAGCATTCATATCAAAGTTAGAGAATCTGAGCATATTATCTAAACATTTGAACAAATCACACCATAAACATAGCACAGAACAATTAAAACTCAGAACAAATATCCATAACAGAAATATAAATAAGCTAGTATAAATAAGCTAGGCTAGCTTAAAACGAAGGCTTTTAGCTAAGGTTTTTCTCCCCCTTTGGCATCAATAGCCAAAAAGGGTCCCTACTTTCGCCTTGAAAAGAGTCTTTTGATCTGGCCCTGAGCTTTGGTTTGCTTTGGTGAAGAGGCAGGTTGTTCATTAGTATCTTCTTGTCTTGGATTTTCTGGCTCTTGAGAAATAGCTCGATCATGCCAACTTGGATAGTCTGGGTCTCCTGGCTGGATAACCAACAGTTGAAGATCTGACTGAATTTGGTCCAAAAAATCACTCATATTGTAAGTCTCAGCCAGGACGTCGCCCACATTATATGTGACCTCATGTGCTAGGCGAGCATAGTCTAGCAGGGCATCTTCAGTAAACTCAGTTAGATGATCTAATTGGTGTCTCATCCATAATTGATTGCTTGTATGTGATGTTCTTGCGGCTTCCACTTGATTTCTCGGTTTTTGTAGTGGTCATCCATCTTCCGGTTCATATCATACAATCATCCTTGATCGATTTTGAGTAGTATCAATCATTGGACATGCTTGTCTAAGATCTTCTTGATTTTTGCTTAGGTGGTCAAATCTTGACATGGCTTCATTAAAGAATTTCATTTCTTCCTCATGCCCGTGAGTTTGTATTTCGATCTTTCATGTATCTAGCTTGAAATCCCTTTGATCGGCATAGTATTGTTGCTCAAAGTTGGAAAACCAGAAGGCCGAGTTTCAAAGATGTTTTCTTGAGCTTGAAATGTGTTGTTTTGTCCTTGCTCATCATACTTGGGAGAGGATGAGTTGGGGTACCGATAGTCAAACAAGCTTTCCCAACCAGAAATGTATTCCTTTGATCATGCTCGGGATGAGTGAAGTTGAAGGATAGACAGTTCATATGGTTGGGGTACTTGATGGCATACTGCACCCTCCACTTCATTTTCATTTGCTCTGATCCAAACTCTGCGCTTAGTGAACCTTGTCGCTGCAAATGCTTCTTGAAGTTGATAAATTTGATGTTCTTCATCTAAGGTTCTATCAACTGAGCTTGAAAGCTTTTGAGTAGCATCATCTGTGTTCCATGATTCTCTTCCATAAATTACTTGATTGCTTCTTGAGATGGTGGCTCAGTGTCTTCCCTTTTCCTTTTGAACACTAGGTTCTCTGTCATTTCGCTCGATCGGACATATGATGACTTTCATACTCTTGATGATAGCTTTCATAGGACTGATGTCAAAAATCACTTTGTTGTGCTTGGGAAAGACTTCTAGCACTATTTCACAAACTCATTTTCACCTCAACCCTTTCTTCACTTTCTTCTTGGGTTCAAATGGTTGATTTTACGCTACTCTTTGAAGAAACCCAGAAATCCTTAGATTTTGTCCAGTAGCCTGATGCATACTGTATTTCTTCGGAAAGCATTTGAACTCTTTATTTAGGTCATCTTGAGAAATAATGCCTTGAGCCAACAAGACACCCGTGATTAATTGGGCAAAAGGCAAAGAGCTGCTGAACTTTTTATAGATGGCTTCCTCCATCTGTCCAAAGAAATAATCAGCTAGATCTATAGGCTGTCTTGACAGAATTAGGTGTAGCAACCAGGCTAAAACTGAGGTGATTCCTTCTTTATATCCAGACTTGGGATATATAGAGTGTCTTAATATTAAGAGCAGAACCTTGGCTTCTTCAAATAGACAAGACACCCTGTTTGGATTAAAATCCTTACTTGAGGTATCTTTGTATATATGCCCTGACACTTGTAAATCTGGCATGTCCCCACTTTGTCTCCACCTTTGATGTGGATACATTTTTTCAAAGATCCTTGTCCTATTTGCCTGAGGACTAGAGGATCCTATTGCTGATTCAAACTGGGATGATCTGATTTTCCTTATTTTTCCATTCATAGTGAACATGATATATTTCCTTTGTTTGTTCACTAGAAGAGAAGCATAAAACTCTAAAGTCCTTGAAACACTCCATGGAATTGTTTTATTTGACATGATTCCTACTAGTCCAGGAGTGGAGTTTATGCAATCATACAACCCAGATGATCCAATGATATTGTTCACTTGATCCCAATCTATATATTGGTGATTTGACAGAGCAGAAATCGGCTTTCCTTTTCCATCTCTTCTGTTTAGATAGGCATGGAAAATGTTTTTGTGTAAAAGGGACACAAAGTTTTCACCTCGGACTGGCCTTGACTCAGGGAACCAGACCTTTTCACTGACCAACCGAACTGCTCTTAACTTCTTAGAATTAAGTTTTCCCAATTCTTCACTACTAAGAATATCAATCTCAGAGATCAGTTCCGTGCTTTCTGAGGATGACTCAGAGTCAACTATCTGCTTTCCTTTTCTTGGATGAGAGGTCACTATTTTTCGGTTTGGTCGAGCAGCATTATGAACATCAGGGATTATAACTGGTCCTTGAGGTTGTTCAGGCATATTTGTTTCAGAAGATGAACTAGATCTTCTTTGCTTTTTACTCTTAACTTTATCAAAGATTTTTCCAATCAAGCCCCTTTTGTCAGGATTCTTTGACCTCATTTTTGCTTTCTGACTTAAACACGGACTAATTGCTCAGACTCAGGACCAGGCTCTCTTCAAACAAAAGAACAGACCTAAAAGGAAGAACTAAATCTAAGCACTAGGTCTAGGGTTTGAGATACCAAGAGACAAAGAGAAGTTCTAAGGAACTTACTGAAATTGGAAGGAGATTCTTGCGCACAAGGTCGAGCGATCACCGTTGCCAAGATCCGATCAGAATTTGCTTCGGTGAAGAGAAGAAAGAAACTTCCGGTTCAGAGAAGTTTTTGCGCAAGCAAGGCAATAATCAAGGAGGTTTTTGATGGAAGAAGTTACTGCATTGAATGCATTGGCAGAAGTAAAAGCCTTGGAAACTGACACCTTTTAACCAGGGTGGTTGAAGAGGGACAGGAACAGTGGGACCCCTTCTTTTTAAAGTCTGTTTGAGCAGGCACAGAGAGTCCCAAAGAGATAAGGACAGGATAGCAATAGGTAAGACCTAAAGCAATAGGTAAGATGTTGAACAGCTTTTGAAAACTTGAGAGGAGAACAAGGAAATTTATTTAAGCTTGGTGCAAATTGTTTGAGTTTAGATAAGAGTTGAGACTTAGAGGTATTTAAACATGACGCAGACTTGACTTAAATGGATTTGGACAGGTTACAATTTGGGCCGGACCAAAAGCTTTGTACTTCGTCTGGACCAGTTTTAGTCCGCTTGGTATTAAGATCAAAGCTCTTATTATCGTCGGACCAAAAAATTTAGTCCGGCGAGCATTGTCAGTTTATTTTGAGATTAGTCCGATCCAAGCAGGAACCTGTAACTTTTAGTTGTTCTCAGTCTGCATCATGTCTATATTTCTGAATATTTTAAAGATAAGAGATATATCTAAGATCACCAACCAAATTCAATCAAACAAAGAGCTTTAGTGAATGTTTGAGTTTAATAATCAAGTAAGCTTAAGTATTTCTTTAAACTAAGCTTATCTGAAGAACTCAAGTACTTTAATATGGACACATTGTTAAAAAAAAGGAGAAAACTGTGGGATTCTTTTAAAACCTTTGATTAGATAAGGAAGATCAGAGTGAGTTTTTGTAGCAGCAGTTTTATTGTAGTTCAGTACGAACTTTATTTTAAGTCCATATTGTGCAGTCGAAACAGAGATCTGTCGAACTAGAGCCGTGAAAGATACCAACAGAATATTTTGAGCGACTAGTCGAAGTTATGTTTAGCGACGTACACGTATGAATAGCCATTTAATTTAGAAAACATACAAGATCCAGAGAGTCTTTTCAGAACACTGAAATTTTATTTTTTTTTATTTATTTATAAACATTGTCCCGGCTTACATAGATGATATGGGACAAGACAGGAGCAGGGACTAGGTTCCTCCCCTACGCGCGCGCCCTAAAGCTTCTATGAGCGCGGCTCTGGCCCTGGACAGAGTGGGGAAGACTTCAAGAAAAGCATCTACTGCCTCACTGTCTCTGGCAACAGCCCTTTCTTCAGCTAGCTCTTCCAGAGCACGATCGAACTCCTTCCAGAGTTCTGCGAGCTCGGGATTGTCCCGATCATTGTTGCAGGGTTTCTTCGACATGATGAGGAGCTTAGTTTAGAACAGAAGAGAGAAGAGATAAGATAAGGATTCCATCTTCAGGGTCTCTGGTACGCCTTTTATAGCCATTGTGATGAGAAAGAAGTAAATACAACAAAATCCAAAGCGACTTTGAAGTTAGAGACGATACGGAAAAACTGGGAGTTACGGAAAACGAAACGATATTTTCACAGAAAATTATGCAAAGCTGGGGCAAGAAATCAAGAGAAATGAGCATTAGGATATATATGGTAAACAAAAGTGCTCCCCCTTAGTCAGATATTATCGAGCAATATTTGAAAAAGCAATGATATTTAGTTCATTTCTTAATTTTGAAAATTTGGCCTCATCAAGCGGCTTAGTGAAAATATCAGCCAATTGGTCCTCAGTTCTTACATGACTAAGCATAATATTTCCTTTAGCAACATGATCACGGATAAAGTGATGTCTAATTTCTATATGCTTAGTTCTGGAGTGTTGGACCGGATTGTTTGCTATTTTCACTGCACTTTCATTATCACATAACAGAGGTACATTATCAAATTTTATACCAAAATCCAAAAAAGTTTGTTTGATGAATAAGATTTGAGCACAAAGAACTTCCAAAGAGCCACATATTCGGCTTCGGCAAAGGATAGTGCTACTGAATTTTGCTTTTAGAAAACCAAGAAACTAAAGACCTTCCAAGCAAATGACACTCCCGAGGTGCTCTTACGATCAATCTTGCATCCGCATAATCGAAACTGAGTAGCCTAGAAGCTCAAAGGAGCACCTTTGGGGTACCATAAACCAATATTAGAAGTAAATTTAAGATATCTAAATATTCTTTTACAAACACTCAAGTGAATTTCTTTAGGAGCAGCTTGAAATCTAGCACACATACACACACTAAACATGATATCAAGCCTAGATGCTGTCAAGTATAGTAAAGAGCCTATCATGGATCTAAAAAGCTTCTGATCTACAGACTTACCTCCCACATCTTGATCAAGATGTGTATTAGTAGCCATGGGAGTCTTTATGATCTTGCATTCTTCCATTTTGAAGCGTTTGAGAAGATCCTTAGTATATTTTTCTTGCGAAATAAAGGTTCCTTCCTTTAGTGCTTGATTTGAAATCCCGTAAAGAATGATAGTTCCCCAATCATAGACATCTCGAACTCTTTGGCCATCATATCACCAAATTCTTTACAAAGAGAAGTATTAGTACACCAAAGATAATATCATCAACATATATTTGATGATCATTAATGTTCCATTGATGTCTTTTAAAAACAATGTTGGATCAACCTTTCCAGCTTTGAAGTCTTTATTGAGTAGGAAATCTCTAAGGCGTTCATACCAAGCTCTAGGAGCTTGTTTTAGACCATAGAGAGCCTTAGATAATTTATACACGTGGTTTGGCAAATTTGGATCTTCAAAACCAGGTGGTTGTTCAACATAGACAGTTTCATCAATGAATCCATTTAGAAATGCACTTTTTACATCCATTTGAAAAAGAGTGATATTAAAATGAGTAGCAAAGGCAAGAAGGAACCGAATTGCTTCAAGATGAGCCACTGGGGCATAGGTCTCTCCATAGTCCAGTCCTTCTATTTGAGTAAATCCTTGAGCGACAAGTCTGGCTTTATTCCTTATCACCACTCCATTTTCATCTTGCTTATTTCTGAACACCCATTTTGTACCAATAACGTTGTGATCCTTTGGGCGATTGGTTAAACTCCAGACTTTGTTTCTTTCAAAGTTGTTAAGTTCTTCTTCCATAGCAATAATCCAATCAGCATCTTCTAGTGCTTTTTCCACTGTTTTAGGCTCAATACACGAGACAAAAGAGTAGTGTTCACAGAAAGAAGCTTGTCTAGAACGAGTTTGAACACCCTTACTGAATTCACCAATGATTTGATCTGAGGGATGATCTTTAGCAATGGTATGATGGCTTTTGATGAGAACAGGATGATCTTGCTCTTTTTCATCTTCTTCTTCCTCTTGTGTTCCATCATGAGGCACTATTGATTGAGTGGGGAGTTCATCCTTGTCTTCTTTTGGTCGAATATCTCCCACTTCAATCTTCTTCATTGCTTGTGCCAAGCCATCGTCTCCTACATCATCTAAATTCTCATGCTCACCTTGTGAGCCATTAGATTCATCAAACTTTACATCATAAGTTTCTTCTACCAGTCAAAGGGTATTATTAAAGACTCTATATGCTTTGGATTTAGAGGAATATCCTAGCATGAAGCCGTGGTCACATCTAGTTTGAAATTTTCCCAAATGAGTTCTCTTTTATAGATATAAACTTTACAACCAAACACACGAAAATATGATACATTTGGTTTTCTTCCTACCAAGAGTTCATAAGGAGTTTTCTTAAGCAATCTATGAAGATATAGTCTATTTACAGCATGACAAGCAGTACTAATTGCTTCAGCCCAAAAAGCATCAGAGGTTTCATATTCATCTAGCATAGATCTAGCCATTTCAATCAAAGTTCGATTTTTCTTTCAACTACTCCATTTTGTTGGGAGTATAAGTTGCAGAGAGTTCATGCTTAATTCCTAATTCATCACAGTATTCAATAATATTTGTGTTAACGAACTCAGATCCATTGTCACTTCTTATTTTCTTGATGGAACAATTAAATTCATTTTGAGCCCTTTTTGCAAAAGTTTTGAAGATTTTTCCAACTTCACTTTTGTTTGGCAAAAAGAATACCCAAGTAAATCTGGAAAAGTCATCAACAATTACTAAGCAATAAGAGTTACCACCGATCTTTGGCATATGAGGTGGGACCAAACACATCCATATGCGAAGCTCAAGTGGTCTAGTGGTGGACATGATACTTTTAATTGGATGAGAATTAGCTACTTGTTTGCCCGCTTGACAAGCACTACATAGCTTATTCTTTTCAAATTTGACATCTTTCAAACCCACCACAAGCTCATTTTGAAAAGCTTCTTTAGGTTAGACATACCTACATGCCCCACACTTTGTGCCAAAGCCATCCGAGGAGACTTTAGCTAACAGCAGGTTGAGATACATGAGGAGTTAGATTTGAAATTTACTAAATAGAGATTTTGAAATCTGAATCCTTTGAATATAAGTTTTCATTTTATCAAATACAGTTACCCCATCGAAGTGAAGTTACAATGAAATCCAAGATCACACAATTGAGCAACGGACAATAAATTGAAGTTTAAGGAATCAACGAGAAGAACATTGTCAATAGAGTGATCATTTGATATGGCAATCTTACCAAGACCTTTTACCTTTCTTTTCTTTGTTATCTCCAAAGGTGATTTTGTGACTTGGATCACTTTCTCCTTCAATTGAAGTGAACATTCTTGAGGTACTGGTCATGTGTTGAGTGCAGCCACCGCCAATGACCCAATGTCCGCCTCCACTCTTATAATTTACCTACAAGTTCATTTCTTCACTTTAGGTACCCAAATATTTTGGGTCCTTTGATGTTAGTTACACCATCTTAGGTTTGAAAGGGTTTGTCAACATGGCCTTAGGTACCAGATGACTTTAAGCTTCTTATTTAAATTTGAGGGACCTACATATTTCACATTTGTTTTGCCCCTGAAATCTTTAAATAGCATGTAATGGGCATCTACCATGCAATCCCTTTTGGTATGAGAAACATTTGCAAGATAGCAATTTTTGGATTCATGGTTTGATTTATGACAATAATAACAATGAGTGTTTTTCTTGACAAAAGCTTGTGTAACGTGACCTGGCCCATTTTATTTGGAAATGACGGGTTTGTAACCCAAGCCCTTTTTGCCCAAGTTTGGTCTTTGTTCAACAAGAATTTTGTCAAGAGTAACACTTCCCAGAAAACATTTTTCTAAGCCTTTATCAAATGTGGCTATCTGAGCTTTTAGATCTTTATTTTCAATTTCAAGCTTCTTAACACAAGAAGCATATTTGCAATTTTCTTTGCAAGCATCAGAAGAGCCACAAGTTAAGAATGAAGAGCCACTTGAGACAGATGTATTATTTGAAGAGACATGACTGGATTGGTTAGACATCATTTCATTTTCAATTTCAAGTTCACAGTAGTTGATTTGCAAGTCTTCATAATTCTTAACAAGCAAAGCATGACTTGCAACAAGGTCATCATGAATTTGTACAGACTTTTTATGTTCATGCATAAGGTTTTCATACTTGTCTGTAAGCATCCTTTGATCATTAAGCAAGCTAGAGATAGTCTTCTTAAGAGTTCTAGTTGAATTTGTTTTATCATGCAAGGCATTATTTAGTTCTTCAACTAGTTATACGAACTCGTCATAAGAAGGAGAGTCACTCACCTTTTCCTCATCTGATCTTGCCATAAGACAGAGAGGGAATAATAGTGGCGGTGGAGTTGACTCATCTAGCGCGAGTCCAGCTAGCCCCTTTGACTTTGGACTTTCTTCTTCTGAGGATGAGTCTTCACTTTCACTTTCATCATCAGTAACCTATTCACCTATGTGAGCTTTTCCTTTTCCTTTCTTCATAAATCTCTTAGAGTAGCTTTTCTTGAAGAATTTCCTTTTTGATTTTTCATGAGTCTTTTCTTCTTCATCATCATCCTTATTCTTGTATTTGCTCTTCTTCTTGATTTTGTTGGGACACCGAGCAGCTATGTGTCCCTTTTCATTGCAATCAAAACATACAACATTAGAAAAAGGATTTTTCTTTGAGTAAGAGTTTGACCTTTCTCTGTCTTTGAAGTTGACCCTTCTCATGAGTTTGTTTGCTCTTCTCATGAGTAGAGCTAATTTCTTTACGTCTTCATCTTCGTCTTCACTTGACTCATCATCATCTTCTTCAGATGAGTTTTGAACAACTTCTTTGGCTTTTAATGCGATGGATTTCTTTCTTGGAGCATCTTCATCAGCCAGAGTGAGCTCATGAGCGATATTTTGCCCGATGGTTCAGTTGGAGTAAGCCTTTTGAGATCACCACTGTTGGACAGATAAGTGATCAAGCTGTGATACGATCTTGGAAGCACTCTAATCATCTTCCTGCACACTTCAACATCTGAAATTTTGGTTCCTAGGCCTTTTAGTTCATTTACAATGGGATTTAGCCTAGAGAACATATCATTTGCATTTTCTTGAGGAAGCATTTTGAATTGATCAAATTTTCCCTAACAACATAGTATTTTTCTTCTTTTACATCGGAGGTACCTTCATGAATTTCTTGTAATGTTGTCCATATATCATATGCAGAAGTAAGATTACTTACTCTATCAAAGATTTCTAAGCTAAGACAAGAAAATATGGCATTTCTAGCTTGGGCATCATATTGCATATTTTGAATTTCACCCGAGTGGGTTCTCCATATGCAGATTGCCCTTGGTGTATGACACGAGGAGGCATAGGTTTCTCTGTAACCCTCCACACATCATACCCGACAACTTCTAAATAGCATCTCATTCTAATTTTCCAATAAGCATAGTTTGTGCCATCAAAAACAGGTACTCTACCAATACTAACAGTTGCAGAACCATTTCCTCGACCATATACCAAAGTGGTTAAGCTAAACAAGGTAAACCACGCTCGATACCACTTGAAGGATCGATATGGCCTAGAGGGGGTGAATAGGCAATATTACAAATTCGCAATTTTAATTTACTAACTTAATTTAACGAGCAACTTACGGCAAGAGTAAAGCGAAATTCAAGCAACAAATAAATACAATGAAAGCAATAAAGAGAAGATCTTTGAGAGACAAAGTATTTATCCCGTGGTTGAGCCGCACTCTAATCCACGTTGAAGCACTTCTTCCAAGTTCACTTCTCCAAAGCTAGTCGCAGAGCTCGTGTTCACTCGGGTAACTCTTTCACTTCTCCAGTGAGGTGAGTTCCAAACCTCTCACAAACACAGTTGCCTTCCACAAACACCTTTGGACAGGTCACACTGTTTTACTTCCTCCAAGTCGTCTAGGATCACCAAGATCCAAGAGTAATAAACCTCGCACAAGTTCTGTCTCTTGGTTCACTATGCAAATCACAAAACTAGACACTGACTTGGAGCTTACACACTTAGGGAAGTATGAAGATTTTTGTGTGAAAATGAAGCACAGACTCCTTTTTGAGAATGAGAGCTATATGTCAATACCAAAATGTAAGGAGTTCATCTATTTTCTTGGTAGATGGCTTAGGAAATGCTTATATAGCCATCTTGAGTGAATATAGCCGTTACACCTGCTACAGTAGCCGTTGGATGTGTCAGATGTCAGAAACAACAGAAAAAACACACGTACAACGGACTATGTATCAGTGCTTAGCGATATGTGTATGATGGACCAAATTTCCGAGTTCACGACGGACCAAATATTTTGGTCCGCAGTACATGGGTTGATCAAGAAGATGGTCCGCATACAATCGAGAGATATATATGAGTATCGGTCGAGAGAGGCTTGGTCCGTTACACATGACTTTCAAGAGATTTTGCTTAGACATAGAGACCTATATGCGCGGACCAAAATTTTTGGTCCGTCATACAAGGACAAAGCCACAGATTTGCTGTGCATATAGACACATGTACTTGGACCAAATTTTTGGTCCGTAATGCATGGACTTAAGAGAAGAAGGGTTCTGGCGAGAAGACACATGTACTTCGGACCAAATTTTTGGTCCGTAATGCATGAACTTTAGAGAAGATCCAAGAACCTTTTTCAATTATAGATAAAAATTATCCTGGCTTTTCAATCTAGCAACGGTCTTAAAGAAATTAAGCACAAATATTTTGTTTGTTTCCTTGAGTAAAAGCTTCTTTTAAAGATGGAGAAAAAAGCTTATTTTAGGTTTCGATCAAAAGAAACATCAAATATTTTAGTCCGGCCAAAACTTATATACCGAAAGGGATGCCGGACCAAATTTTTGGTCTGCTGAGGATATGAAACCTAAGACATCTTTGGTCTGATACTGAGAAGCGAGAATAGCATGTATGCCGGACCAAAATATTTGGTCCGTCATACACAGGCAGACTTCTGACTAAGATATTTTTCTGGAAAAGTTTGTTTAAGAATATGTGGATATCAAAGCGAGTAAATTCTAATCTGAAGAGCAGATGTACAAAGGAAGTTTTGACAAAGAATAAATTCAAGGTTTGCAACAAACTGAAGAATATAGATAGGTAAAGATTTGGTCCGATTGGACTGGAAAATATAGTTTGAAAATGATATAGATTGAGTGTCTTTTGCTCCAAGTGATCTGGTTTTGCCTTTGCCTATCAAACTATATCCTTGTGCTAAGTCCCTCTTTTGAACAACTATTCAAAGACAAAACACTTAAGCTACAAACTATAAACACCTTCCAAGACATAAATTATACACTAGACCTTAATCTTGTTGTCCCAGCTTATTTCATCATAAGTTCCAGCTCACTTTCTTCAGGTTTTGAATATTACTAACTTAGTCATCAATACCAAAACCAAAATAATATAAAGATAAATTTGAGGGGTGCCTAGATGCTATCAGCAGTACCGAGTTTAGACAGTGCATTGTAATGGCTTTGTCATGATTTCTCTGCCGACACACCAAAGGAAGTGTGTTATTAGCGCTTGGCAACAAGGGCTGATCATGTCTTGTGGGTAAAGTTGTACAACCTCTGTAGAGTGTAAAACTATTCGAATAGCCATATTCATGGTCATGGACATGCCCGAGAATTTTACACGAGGTATAGGGTGTTTCATAAAATGTTGGAATGTGGAAATGTTGGGATGTGAACGGGGAGGAGTTCACTGTTGTTTTATTGTCTAAAGTTACACTGTTGAATTTAGTGGTTGATAATTGTTTTAGATGGTGTAGGGTGATTCCTCGCCATTCTGTTCATATTGTCTATCATTGATTTACCTGTTATTTATTATCTTTTCATTAACATGCTTTCAATCTATTTACTGTATTTCAATTCAAGTTATTGCTTTTTGCAAATAAACCATATGACTATCCTTTGTCAAGCCGTGCATGAATATATTGTATCAATTCCCTACGGCTTGTTGAGTACTTTTGTACTCACAGTTTTACGCCTTTGTTGATCAGTTGCTGAGGAAGGACCAGAAAATAATGAATATCATTAGGAGAAATATTACGAAGACTACGTGGATTAGGAAGGCGTTTCCCAGACGATTGCTTGTGGCATATCGAATGACCCAAGTTATCTTTTTCGCTGCAACAGTTTATTTGTTTCTTAAGCCCTTAAGGTATAGTGGTGTAAACTTTGACCATAAGGTCATTTGCTTTATTTAATAATAATTTGCTTCTTCTTACTTAATTTGTTGTATGGAATGATATTTCATCTATGTTTCCGCTGTGTGCACTAGCGTGATCCTGAAATAGTGCAGTATACACAGAGGATTTCGGATTTGCAAATTCGGGTCCCGACAGTGAGCCGATTGAAAAGATGATAATGTGTGTAACCACTAATGATTGGAGGGCAAAAATAATGGAGTATTTGATTGATCATTCAAAACCTATAGATCGGAGAATTAAGAGATAAGCTTTAAAGTATGTTGTGCTCGATAATGTGTTATATTATTGAACTTTAGAGGGTTTGTTGATAAGATGTCTTAAAGACGATGAAGCTAAAGTAGCTATGAGAGAAGTGCATGAAGATATTTGTGGATCCCATCAATCGGCTTATAAGATGAAGTGGTTGCTAAGGCGTATCGGGTATTTTTGGCCGACAATGCTAAAAGATTGTTTCAAACAATACAAACGTTGCCAGACTTGTCAGAAATTTGGCAACATGCAATTGGCTCTAGCATCGACTTTACATCCGATTATTAAGCCTTGGCCATTTAGATGATGGAGAATAGATAAAATCGGACAAATATTTTCTAAGTCAAGCAAAGGCCATAAGTTTATATTGGATGTGACCGATTATTTTTCTAAGTGGGTTGAGGCAATCCCGCTTAAAAAGTTACAAGTGTTGAAGCCATCGAATTTGTTACAGAACATATTATCCATTGGCTTGGAATACCGCAAACTATTACGATCAATCAAGGCACTGTGTTTATATCCGATGAGTTTCAGAGTTTTGCCAAAAGTTTGGGCATTAAGTTATTAAATTCATCGCCTTATTATACTCAAGCCAACGGTCAAGCCAAATCGTCCAACGAAACATTAATCAAGCTAATCAAATGGAAAATTGAGGAAAAACCAAGGAATTGGCATGTTACGTTATCGGAGTCACTGTGGGTGAAAGACCATGTGGAGGTCTAACCTTGTTAGTGATAAGTTATTGACTGTGTTTAAGCATGAGGTGCTTGAGTTTGAGTTTGATTTCAATTGGATTTTCAAAATGAAGCAATTCGAGTGCTGTCAGGACAGGAGCGGCACTACCGGCCTTTGGGAGCGGTAGTGACGGCAAAAGCGGCACTACCGGCCCAAGGGGCGGTAGTTATTTTATAGAGAGGGTTTTTGCAAGTTTTGAGTGCGAGCAGCACTACCGGCCTCTAGGGAGCGGTAGTGCCAAAAAAAGCAACACTACCGGCCTCAGGAAGCGGTAGTGCGATCTTTAAGTGAATTCTGGGATTTGAATTGTAAAATTGTGTGAGATTTATTACATATCATTTTGGGCAATGTTATGTCATGTGTTTCCTTGCTTTTGATGGTTGCAGAACGCCGGTGCTAGATCATGGTGAGGCGAAGGATGACCGGGCTAGGCGAGGTACGTCGGAGGTCCATACGGTCGATGATCACCGAAATATGACCGGAGACGGAGTTGCAGCAAACCAAGAAGACAAGGAATGGTTGAGATGCTAGCTAGGAGCTGCTCGGATCAAGGACGGCCGTTGGATCACGGTCTAGCTGATAGAGTAGCGGGTCTAGTTAGTATGCTTTGAGAAACGTGCAAAAACCCATTATGTTAGAGAGTTTCGGGTTAGCTCATGTATGAGTGAGTGAGTCAATCCTAGCCTTTGATGGTGATCCTTAGGGTAGAAGGAACTCATCCAAGGGTGGAGGATGACTCAAGAGTAGTATAAATAGAGGGGTAGGGGTAACCTTCCTCCTCTTGAAGGTTTTAGAGGTTTTGATGCTCCTTTGAGCTTTGCCCACTTGGTTGTGTAGCTTTGTAAACCTCCCTTCCAGAAATGGAAATCTATTCCTCTCAATTCTAAATTTACTTTCCGCATTTACATTATGTCTTTAAATTCAGCAATTTACATTCATGCAATTTATTTTCATGAAAGATGGATTTGCCTCCCCTCCTTCTAAATGCTTTTAGATCTTTTGCTGAGGATGTATGATTGGTGCATGAGTCTTCTTCACACCATATCCCAATCATCTACGCAAGTCTTGTGTTCTTCCTTGCGAGAAATCGGTTTTTGCTCTTGAGAGGATCAATCTTGGAAGATTTGGTTTTTGGGTGTTCTTGTCTTGTGTTCTAGCTTTCTATGACATATGGGAATCCATCTAGAATCATCTTGATCATCAAGAACCCACGAGCTAGCTAAGGGCCAAGTTTTTATTTTTGAACCCGTTCTTGTGCGCCCTTCCGTAAATTTGAAAAAGGTCAGAATTTTGACGTCGCTTCTTACAAATGAAGGTTTGAATAGGTTCCTGGCATCCTTAGGAAGGTGTCCACAAAGTTTCATAGTGTTTGGATCAACCAATCAAAAGATTCAGTGATTTTCCTTTTAAGTCGGGCTGATTTTTACTGGTTCTGTTCTGATTTACTGTAGCTATAGTAACACCGGTAGTAACACTACAGTATCCTAGATAGTGCTGGGCTACTGTTCATCCAGAACTACCGAATCTGTGAGCAGTAGTGCCGGCCTCTGGCTGAGATTTTTGGGTTTTTCGCTATCTTCGCTCTTCCTTGATGATATGAGGTTGTTGGTTGGGATCATTCACCCCCCTCTAATTGCCATCTCGATCCTTCAGTGGACTTATCGGCTTTCATATCATGGTGCAACAAAGTTATCACCTTACCAATTGGTTTATGGACAAGAAGCTGTTCTACCCATGGAAATCAATATTGACTCCATACGAACGGTCAGGAAAAATGGTTTGTCGGCTCAAGATTATAAGAGGTTGATGATGGACAATTTGGATGATTTGGCGGAGTTACACTGGATAGGCTTAAGAAGAATAAGCCAAGAGTTGCAAAGGCTTATAACAAAAAGGTAATGCCTAAGTCATTTTGTGAAGCCGATTTAGTTTAGAAAACTATCTTACCTGTTGGCTCTAGAGATAACCGATTTGGCAAGTGGTCTCCAACATGGGAAGGACCTTATAGGATCCATCGGCTTGTCGATGGTAATTCTTATATTCTAGAAACACTAGAAGGTGTGGTGTTTTCTAAGGTGATTAACGGAAAATACTTGAAGAAATATTTCCCTAGTGTTTGGGTAGGTTCCTGATCGACTAAAGGTAGCTATTGATCATGAAAGGCCAAATTAACCCATTGCAGTTAATTTTGGCTAGACTAAAAAGGCTAAGTCGATTTTACACATCACACATGAATTGAAACATAAATAAACAATCGGTTAAATAGCCGATTGATATTACAAAAACATTCAAAGTATACAAGACATTACAAAACTTCCAGAATGTTGTTTCAAGGCAGCACTATTACAAGCATTGCAGTTTGAGTTGAAACAAGATGACTAAAACCTTGAGTTGTGGAGTTTAATTAGCCCCCAAATCTGATAGTACAGCAGTAGCTTTGGTGATTGTTTGCTCCACTTCATCAAGAATCTTCTCATCCTCTACAGCACTTCCAAGGCTGGGAGCAACTTTGGCTGATTGCTTCTTTACCTATGCTACAACCAGGCCAAGCTTGAGCTTTTGGGTCTTCAAAGCCGACGTTGATTCTGTTAGCATCTATTGGCCTTTAGATATTTGCTTGGTGACCTTGGCCAGCTCTGCCTCCAGAAATTTTTTGGTCGACTCCAATTTTAGAGTCGCCTCTTTGTTGAGCTTGAGAGCTTTAGCATCATCGTTGAATTTGGACTTCTTGGCCCTAGTGTCGGCTACCATTTTGTCCAGAATCTTTTGATCATCTTTTTGAGCTTCCCTCAGAGCAATTCTGGACTTGGCTGCATCGACTTCAGCCTTCTTATCATCCAAATGGCAAACGTTCAGCAATGTAGCCATCGCCTCTGGGGGTAGGTCGGCTTCGACCAAGGCCATGGCGTCATGGAGCGGTTGGGTGTTTTCAAGCAGCTTGGCCGATGGAGCCATTACCAGGTCAAAAGACTTACTTGGCCGCTGATGGGTTTCTTGGTGGGATGGCCAACACTTGACTCACCAGCAGACCTCTTTCCGGTCAAATTTGCCTATAGAATGAAAGAAATGTCCTATTAGTTTAACTCAAGGATGTTAAAGTTGTTAAAAAATGTGGGGGACCTATATTAGCCAATACCTTGCCAGTTATGTCCAAAAGACTTGTGTTAGTATAGCCTCGAGTGTAAGTATCGTTGCAGGAGCTCGAGCTACTACTGTCATTGGTCATTTCTATCGGCTCGTTAGGGAGATTTGGGAAAAACTTGGTGATGATAGCCGATGAAGTTCTTTCTACAGAGTATAATGCTGCAGAGATAGCTGACCACCATGTAGAAAAACTCCCAGCCCCCCAAGTGTGCAAATAAAAATGCAGCAAAGTCTGGAGTTGAAGATTGTCAGCTAGATGAAGTATAATGTTGGCCCCAAAAGTGTTGCGAACATGTTCTCTAGGTTGAAGCCGATCAAACAGCTGAAAGGTTGGAGGGACTTGCCCAAATCTGAGTTGCCTAGCATATGCTGTTGGATGGTAAAATTCATAGGACGGCTAGAAAGTGTGGTTCCTAGTATTGAAGCCGATAGAAAGCATGCTTGGGGAGAGGAAAATGTTATACAAGTCAAGAGTGCTATCGAGCAAACTATTGCTGTCAGCCGATAGGTGAAAGTTCAAGCTCCATTAAGTTGGTTTTGGTGTTAATGACAACTCTAATGTTGGGACTAACTCTTTTGATAATCATAATATTGATTAGTCTCAATTATTAATTAATGAAAAATCTTTTTATGAGACTAATTCTTTTGTTGAGCTTAACTCTTATTAGTCTCTTTTGGATGAAAAAGATGGAAATATCAAAGGTATGCATTTGAGTTCATATTATCATATCTTGTTGCATTCCTTGGATACAATATTCATGATCATATTGAATATGAGACTAACTCTTTTATTGAGTACACTTATTTTAGTCTCAACTCATTCAAAAATGGAAATCCCAAAGGTATGCATCCAATACGACTCTATTATTTCTATATGCATTCCTTAGATTCAAGTTAAAAGATGAACTCTTCCATTGCTTATACATTAAAAGATGTGCATTATATTTCTAACTTCATCCATATTACATGAATGCACATATCTAGAGGGAGTTCACAATTTAACTTGATGTTTCAATAGAATTGATTCATGTCCTCTTGCCAAACAACATATAGGATCAAGACTTTGAAACAATTCTTTGAGTATATGTAACTTGTGTAGTTGTAGTATACTCATGTTAATATAGGATAAACACAAATGCTATCTAAGATTGATTATGTGCATATTAATTCCAAGTTCAATTATTTATATTCACATAGTTAATGGAGTTTATTTTATTGTTTTATGGTATTAAGAGTATTGATCACTTTCCACCAGTCCAACATAATTTGGATCATTACTTAGTAACCATCAAAATGAGTATATAAAATTTGTGTAGTTAATATATACTCATGTCAATTTAAATGAAATTTAAATTGAGTTCGGTTGTCTTTCAATCAATCAAAGAACGCTTCATCATGTGTTGATGGTGTTTCTTTATTGGTTAAGGACAAGCGAAAAGTTCTTGAGTATAATGAAGCATTAGTTGCATCAAAGTATTCAAGACACCATTAAATCATTCAAATTGATTAGAGTTGTGCTCAATCGATCATGAGGGCATCCATTATGTGCTCATGGAGTGCAATTGATGATTCAGGCAACTGCGTTTGTTGGACTAACAATCTTCCATGAATTGTGAAGTAGGTTGAGTCCAAGAAAATGAAGAATCGGAAAGAAGAAGTCATCATGTGTTGATGAGCTTCAAGAATGAATTTCGAAGTGAAGTGAAGCTAGAGAAGGCTCATCATGTGTTGATGAACAAGAAGAAAGGACCCGACTTGGAGAGAAGATGATAGAAATCATAAAAGCTCCAAGTGGACGTGCTAGAGGTAAAGGTATAACTAGCTAGGGCTAAGGATGTGTTCCTAGTCTTTTACCAGTCTCGGTGTTTGGATGGTAGACCGGGTTGCTAGTTAGGTGCCGTACTATTAAGAGGGGTTGAGTTATTTAGCTTGAGCTTCATCATGTGTTGATGAACTCAATCCGGTTCACTCTAGCTCGCTCTTTTGGTTGGTTCTTGTATGACCTAAGTATTTGCATATGTTGCAAATAAGGACGCTCATGCTTACTTCTTATTTAATCTAAATTGATTTGGTTTTTACATGGAGCTACGAATTTGCATGTGTTGTAAAAGGGAGATAGCTCATGTAATTTGGTTTATGTGGTTTTTGCATGGAGCTAAGTTTTGCATGTGTTGCAAAATATGAGAGCTCATGCATCGGTGTTTTAGCTTGTGATTTGATCATGTATTGATCATCACAAGGCTAAGTAAAGTTTATGCTTTGTGTTTGCAAAATGTGTTTTTGCAAAATGCTGACTTGCTATTTGCAAATGTGTTTTGCAAAGTGTCGGGATCATGTGTTGATCCTTACATGGCTAGAGGATTGATCTCATAAGTTCTCGGTTTATTTACAAATGTGTTTTGCAAAATTATTTTGATTATGATTTGATCATCACATGGTTCAATATTTGATCTTATTGACTCTTGCTAGCTTGTAGTCACGCTCTTAATCAAGTCTATGTGAGGGATTTTGAGAAAAACAGATTTTAGACTTGAATAACTACATTGGAGTTTCCTTTTGTGATATTTAAACATATCTATGGTTGCTTAAATCTTAAAAAATGGTGGATATTGTAGCCCTCTTGATAAGCTTCGCATTGAGTCCAAGATCACCTAAATCAGAGTTCGGAGTAAAAAGTTATGGCCGTTTTAGTCGCTGTAACAACGGTATGACCGGCCCCAAGTGGTGTGAAAATTCCTGAGAAGGGTTTTGTTTGTTTTTTGAAGGCCGATGCTACCGGGGTGTGAGCGGTAGCACCAGTGAGCGGTATGACCTCCCCATGTCCGGTATGACTGGATTTTCTGTGTAACGGCTAGTTTTTTCTAGCTGTTGGACAGGAGGCCAGTGCTATCGACCCTAGGGCGGTAGCACTGGGTTTTGCCGAGTTTTTTTCCCATTTTACCCCCCAACGGCTAGTTTTCTTTGGAGAGGCTATAAAAGGAGCCTTGGGGTTGGTATTTGGTTGTTGTTGGCTTTGTTGAACATTTGGGTGGCATTGTGCATGTGTTGCACTCCCACATTTGGTATTTGAGCTAAGAGTGAGCTCTAATTGCATGTGTTGCATTTAGGAGAGGATTGATAGCCTCTTGTGCATGTGTTACACTTGAAGGAAGCCTTGTGCATGTGTTGCACTACGTGATCACCATTGTACATGTGTTGTACTTGATGGAGCTCAAGCTTGAGGGCTTGACTTGTTACTATTGGCGTTTGACAACACCTAGACGGCGTGTAGAGACATCGTGCACAATGACCTTCTCAAGGAGATGGTGAGAAGGCCTGGCAAAGTTGTGAAGGTCGGAGCTCACCAACTCGGAGGGAGAAAGAGCTACCACAAGTGGAATCGAGGCGGATGATCAATTCGTGGAGCCGATCCAAAGCGGTTTGGGCTTGCCTCAACATGGATTTGGGGATACCAGCAAGTCTATGAACACCACGGTAAAACATCGGTGTGTCTCTTTGTGTTGGCTTGCAATTATCTATTTACATTGTTGCAACTTACATTCCTAGAATTAAATTGCTTGATTGTCTTTAGGATTGCATGTTTTATAGTAGAGACATAATTAGCTAGTGCACTTAGTTGAGATTAGATGACTTAGGCTTTATTTGGTCAAAACTGTTTGTTTAGTGTTTCCGCGTATAAATTAGGTTTTGACCAAAGAGCGTTTAGAAATAAATTTTTAATACCGCCTATTCACCCCCCTCTAGTCGGCATCCTCGATCTTACAATAGGTGAAGAAAAGATGGGCGTGGATACTCATTGGCTTCCTTGTAATTAAAAAAGTCATGCTGACTAAAGCCTTCACTGTCCAGCTAAAGGAAGAAGCTAAGATACTTCTTTGAGCTAATTGGATTTATCTTTGCCTCACTATCAGAACAAAGTATGAATCTCTCTCAAAGGGATCGGTTATTCCTGTATTCCTCGTCCTGGCCCTCTGGGACTTCTTATAAGGGGAAAGGGGTCATTTCAAAAGAATCAATCTTGAAGGATTGGCTCAAGAGGCAGTAGAGCCAGGTCTGGATGAACCAGAGGAGACCGCCTATGTTGGTGACTAAGTGTGACCCCATCCCGGTGAATACTCGACTACAAATAATGTGCATCATCTGGTAGATGGCTCCAAGAAACATCTTGCCCAGTGCTAGCCGATGACCTTCTACCAACTTCTCAACCAGCACTTGGTAAACTTGGGTGGGTCCAAGAGAGGCTTCGCAGAATATGAATCGGTCAAGCCAGAGATTGAGGAAAGCTACATGTTCTTCATCCGACACGGGACCAGTTCCCTTGTTATTGCCGATGTACTTGCTCCATCCTTCACCTTTAGCCCGGATTAACTTGTATT
The DNA here is from genome assembly GCA_036346275.1 of Otatea glauca. Taxonomy (NCBI): domain Eukaryota; kingdom Viridiplantae; phylum Streptophyta; class Magnoliopsida; order Poales; family Poaceae; genus Otatea; species Otatea glauca. Next base: position 23,931,484 of record CM070724.1, read on the forward strand.
GGGGCTTGGCACTAACGACTGATATCTGCTCTCCGTCTGGCCTCAAACAGCAAAGTTCAGCTATATTCAAGAGGGTGGGACCGATAGGGCATGTTCTAAATATGAAGGTGTTCAGAGTATCTGACCAGAAGTAACAGGCTGTGGCCACTAAGGGCTCGTTGGCCTCTGGATCGGCTAGAGATACGGGGAGACACTCGGCTATACCCATCCTCTCCCATTCTACCATTTTTTTGAACTGCTATCTGATTATACCAGTTTCTCCATCCTTTCAATGTTGTCAGCTAGGCCCTAAAACTAAAACTCTTACTCCATCCTTATATGTTATATTCGGGGGCCGACAGAGGGAGATAAGGTAATCCTTGTTCTATGACAACCAATGGGTCAGGATTGCCAAATGGTCCTAAGTAATATTGGTCATCACTATCAGGAACTGGGATGAGTACCTGACTAGGGTTCATTGAGTTGACTTGATGAAAGCTGTGCTGGCTGATGAAGGATGCTGAGCAGAGTTTGAAGTATGAGAAGATGAAGATGAAGCCGATTGCAGAGGGTCCGAGAGCTTGTGCGCTTGAAAATGACAGGTGAATGGGCTTCATATTATAGGGTGTGAAAAAAGTAAAATGACGGGAAGTTTTCGCGTGCAGTTAATAGTAAAGATACGCATCTCAAGATTTTACGGTGCCATAAATGGAGTGGTTACCAATGGGAATATTGCTCTAAGCCGACGATTATGCAAGCTGACGAAGAAGATTTTTAGAAGATGACAAGGCAATGGGGGCATATGTTTGTACCAGAATTTGACAAGGCATGGCCAAATTGTCAGGCTAAGGATAAAGGATATTTTAGCCGATATCGAATGAAAAGAGGAAAAGTTAAAGATGGAATTATGACTGATATTGATCCAAATTTGGAGATCCTGTCCGAGTAGAGGCCGATACAGATCATGGTGGACAACGTGTTGGAGATGGATATGATCAGCCAATGTGCTATAAAAGATGGTCGAGGGCAAGTGAGAAGAACAACACAATCAAATCAAACAACTCACATTACTTTTTATTTACTTTCCTGTCAATTAGGAGTAGCCTTTTAACTTAGATTTTCCCTTGTAATCTGATTGTGATCAATAAAGTTGTGCATTGCCGATTGTTAATCTCCATCGATTCGCTAGGTTTGATTTTATCTGATCTTGTTGCACATTGCCTTTTTTAGTAAGATCTACCTTTTACCATCTGATAAGTTCTAATCGGCTGATTAGATTACCATTACCCTAGACTAATTGGTTTCCCTTAGCCGTTTAGATCTTTGCCGATTGTTACATTATATCGGCTTTGAGCATATTTTTTCATCTACCTTACCGATTGCAGAGTCAAATCGGTTAGCATGCTCTGAACCTGGCATTTGTCATGTGTTTGATCCGATTAATCCTTCATCACATTTTTTAGCACCAATTGTGTGTATTTGTAAATTTAGTCTCTTCCTCACCGTAGAAAGTGCGACAGGTGACATTTGTCTATTGCTGTCTAATAAGTGTGGAGGCTGACCATCGTCACGGTAGGGTGGGCGAATACAGGAGGGGAGTGCGGGTGATCACACAAGGAAGAGGGTGCATGAGCTAGCGAGCTACCTTTTCCTCTCTTTTGCTATTTAGTCTGACCAGAATTCTAATATTAAAATAAAAACTAGGTTTTCTTTCTTTTCCTCTCTGTTCTTGCACGGATTAACTTGCTCGCAGTGTTGGATCGAGCTGGTTGTTCGACTGTAGCTGAAGACCAAACATCTTCAAGTTCAATGAATTAAGCTACAGATGAGTTGCACGTGGTGTTCTAAATAGCTAGCTAGAGCTACACTATTGTGGGACCCTCCTTTTTAGCTTGGAATATCAAGGAAGATTCCATGTGCATACAGTACTAGTCTCAAGATCTATGGCTAGTATGCACATTTACAACATTGATAGCGCATCCATACGCAATATTTCACATATGATAGCAGTTGTTAACTATACAATAAAGTCTTACAAACTAGAATAAACTGCAACAAAATTTCAAAGTCTTGTAGTATGCCCATACAACTCTCTAGCAACTGACAAGGAGTAAACAATAGAAAAGCTTGTTATTACATTCCCCGTAGCTACGTCAAAATATGTGTCTTCTAGGAATTCACTCTCTTCACCTACTGAAACAACAATTTAAGCAAGGGTGAGTACTTTTGTACTTAGTAAGACTTGTAGTGTATCGCAAATATATAATAAATGCAGGTTGTGTTAATAGAAAGACTACTAAGATTATTTTGTATAAAGCAAAGTTGAACATGAAAATCAAGTATGAAATTGTAAGTGGTATTTAAAGAGCAAGTTTGATAGATATGTAATGAAATAAAGTAGCATAACATGTCACAACTCACAGTCCTCCATGATTGTATCGTACTATCCTTTGCCAATCTATGGCATAAAACCTGAAATAAAGACTGTCCAACAAATATTTTCAATTCATCCCTTTTTGAAAATATCAAAACCTCTAACTAATATTAGTGCACCAAGTTTTCCATAACAGTAGGAACAGATTTTCAAAAAAATTTAAACTCTGCAGAGGTGTATAGCTTTACCCACAAGACAATTCCAACTCTTTTGTCAAGCTATTAACACGCTTCGTTTGGTGTGCGGCAGAGAGATCATAACATAGCCATTACATTACCTAAACCTAACTTTGCACCAGCCAGCAGGAGATATTTATACAATCACTGTGCGAACAATACCCATTGTCCCACTTCTCCCCATAGTAAGGCGTACACAGTTGTATCGACAGGCATTATTCCCAACATCTCGGTGAGGGCACCCCTTCGAGCAATCCATCCCAGAAAGCCCGTACTACTATAGCCTTCCAATGTGCAAAACTAAATCTAAGTAACTTAACAAGTTAAGGTCATCCCATACTAGTACTTGTGGTTGTACTTATATACTTGGATTATACAATACTAAGTTTGGTCCTTGATGCGACCCAGGCGAGAAACTCCACCTACACTATGTGCAAGTCTCATGCACATCCGGCTATTGTCATAACTCACTTGTGTCAAATCATAGTTTTATTTTTATTTTTACCAAAATATCAGCAACCTTTAATTATGTCCAATATTTAAATTCTAAGGAGTAACATGACCGAACATCTACTGTCCTATTACTAAAGCATGACTAACCAAGTGCATTTATACATTCAAATTGACATATGTTAGATGTCTAAACCTAACCTAGGGTTATCAAGGATGTCATGTCAATATTTATTAAGAAAGTTCCATAAATTGAAGGTTGTATCTTCTAGTACCACAATATAGCCAATTTACTGAAAATACACACATGCATAATAGATTTGACAAAAACAACATAAATTAATTGAAATAGTAGGAACAACATGATCAAAGGGGTGCTTGCCTTGCTGTCGGGACCCGATTTCACCAATTTGGACCCTCTGTATTTACCGCACTAGTCCAGGATCACGCTAGTGCACACAGGCTCAACATTGGTAAATATCACATCATACACAACGATAACAATAATAAGACTCCATTTATTGAATATAACTAAGTGTATGATCTTATGACCAACTTACATTGATAAGCCCACACAGGGCGAAACTTGAAATAAAAACTAAGACATAGCAGCGGAAAGTATAAGACGTAGATGACCCCTCAGTTTACCACCAGCAACTGACAAGGATCGGACCCAAATTACTCGTGTCCTCCAGATACTCCTCCAAGATAGGAGTAGACTCCTCAACTGTTGATTGTAGTTGTTGGCAAGGGTGAGTACTTGAAAGCACTCAACAAGTTATGTACAGAATGCAATTCTAAATAACTATATGCAAGGCTTATTCCAAAGGAAAAAAAGGCTATCATAGCTATTTTGCAATAAAGCGGTATTTATGAATAAGTACAATAGATAGATTGTAAAGACAGTAAAATAAATAACAGTAAATAGTAATATCAGCATTTCTTAAGTAAACCAAGTTTCCAATCCTAAGTAAAGTTTCCAACCTTCTATATGGCAACCTGCCATCCCAACCAAATTTCCATTTAATTAACTAACCCTTGACTGTAATTCTCGAGCTATGCTCAATACCGTGAGCACAGCTATCCGAAAAAATTTACACTCTGCAAAGGTTACGCACTTTCCCCACATGATACAGCCATACACCACAAAGGTGAGTGATTATAACAAAGCCTTTACAATGCCCTGCCTTAACCCAGTACTACCCGCCAAGGTTTCAATACTGGTGGGACTGGTTACCACATCCAGGGCCCCCTTCTTGTGTCATGTGAGTTAATCCGTGAACCCGTGACTCACACACCATTGATAGTACTAAAGTTAAGACATTGCAAATTAATCAGCTAGGCTGTCCTATACCAGACATGTGGTTGCATGATTGACTCAGATCAAAGGCTGGCTTGCAAGGTTAAATCCTTAAGATGACTAGGGCAAGACTTCCACGTACGCTCTGCCCTTTGGCCCACCTTGGCACACTATCTCTTGCCACTTGCCCCAATCTAAATGAATACCACCCTAGTTGATTACCAAGCACCACGTGCCATCAACAAGTCAACATCGTTGCGTGACATCCCTCGCCGCAACAACTCAATCTCATTGTGTGACAACACCTGACACACCAATTCATTAACATCTTCCATATTCCATTAGTCAAAATTAAACATTGATGATTCAAGTACATGTGATGATGTGGTATGGCTAAGCAACTAACATAGTCTAACCATCCCATGTTGATTTTAGTATTAACCAACTAGTGAACCAATCTAGGGTGATAAATAAATCATGGTGTACAAATGACAAGGTAGGGTATAGATCAAATTGGTAGATTAGCTAAGTCCCAATTTAATTTGAAACGATTGTATACATCAAATAATATGCAATAGGGTAAAACAATATAGCAGTTTTATAAACATGGGTTCAGCATGGTCAAAGCACAACTTGCCTTAGTAAATGTCCTAGTCTTTCTCTCGAACGTGCTCTTGGGTTGACAGATCTTCCTCCGATGAGTCGCACAACTCAACGTCTACATGAAACGAGAGAGAAAACCAAATAAACACCAAAATAGAGAGAAAATGAATTCCAAAAATCAAATAAAATTCCCCAATATATAGATCTCAATTTTACAAAGTTTCAAAAATTTGAATTACCTCAATCGGAGCTCGTATGAGGGAGAATGGGCTCTCAGAAGATTCAAAAATCTAAAAATCAGAATATTGAAAAACAAATATTAAACCAAATTATCTTCATATTGAAAAAACACTTTTATGATGTCAACATGTCGTCAGCACCAAGAGTTTTCTAGCCAAAATATTTTTCAACAAAAAATTCGGATTATGACGTCATCATGACGTCAGTGATACCCTAAACCAATCACGAGCTGCCACGTGGCGCGGTCTATGGACTAAATCCACAGAACCGATCTGGTTTACCATGGACTCGGTCCTCAGTGCCTCGGTCTCTATGTGCCACATGTCACCACGCTATTGGTCCACCGGTCGGCACGATCTGGACTGTGCGTCGTGATCCGACGGCCACGATTTGATCTGGTGCTTGAGACACGCAGCAAAGAACGGAGGGGTCCACGCATCGCGCATCCACTGGCTTCTCCTTAGATCAGACGGCCCCTAAAGCTTTCGAAGCTCAACGGCGAGGTGCATCAGCGTTCTTACCATACTCGAAGAAGATGACCCCACCAGCGGAGCAACATCGACGATATGGCGACAAAAGGTGACGAGCTTGGTGCGACACGGGTCGACGAATCCGGATCTAGAACCGATGCGGAGGCTCTCGGCTCGACGGTGGTGGAAGACAAAGAAAACTGTGATGGTACTACAGCGAGCACTTGCGCAAAAATGACGGTGGCACAGACGATGTCCTTGATGTCTACAGGTGCGTAGCGGTCTGATGAACCTCGGGGTGAGGTCCGCACAGCTTTTTTAGCATCAGAGGTTGCGCTCTACACGAATCCCTAACAGCCGCGGTGGCGGAGTCCATCTTGGTTATGGCGGCGGTGCGCTCCAAGACCCACACAAACACAACAACGGACAATCGTCTGATCAAACGCGAACGGTCGAGATTACAATTAACGCGTCATGATCACAACGACTCATAACAAACTAACGACTGAGATCCGATAAAATCTGATCCACCCCGATCTATCCTACGCCACTCAATCTCGGTCCGACGATTGCTATCGTTAGGGTTAATAGGAAACTTCATCATCAAATCCTAGCCGCCCGATTCAGATCTTACGGTAGGCGATTCGATTTCTAGAAATTGGGCTAACGGGCTAGCGACGCAAAGCAGATGGGCCACACAATCCTGGGCCACACGTGCGAACAGTATTGGGCTCCAACTCGATACTGTTGAATCGATTTCCCTAGTTTTCTTAATTAAAATAATTCCATAAATTAGTTTAATTTATTTAAAGCAATAAAAATATCAGAAAAAATCTAAGAAAATTCTCATAAATACTTAGAGACATTTTGAGCTCAAATAAAATATTTTTAGCCAAACTTTATCATTATTTAAATAATTTTTATAAAAGGCCAATATACTTAATTTAAAATAAATTCAAATAAATTCCAAAAAATCCAACAAATTCAAGGAAATCACAAAATGCACAAATAACAATAAAATGATATTAAAAGGTAAATTTTGGATGTTATAAACCTCCCCCTTAACAGAATCTCAACCCTAAGATTCAAGGCTAACTAGAGAATAGGTTTGGGAATTCTAACTTCAGATCCTCTTCACTCTCCCAGGTAGCTTCAATCTCTGAATGATTGCTCCACTGAACCCTGTAAAAGCGAATAGGCTTGCTCTTGGTCTTGCGCTCTATCGCATCCAAAATCTTGATAGGCTGCTCCTTGTAGGTTAGATCCTCCTGCAACTCAATTGCTTCCAACGGCGGCTGCTATGTTGGCACTCTGAGGCACTTCTTAAGCTATGACACATGGAACACATCATGTACTCCTACCAATGACTGCGGCAATTCCAACTGATAAGCAACCTCTCCTCGACGACTCAAGATCTTGAACGGACCAACATATCTTGGTGCAAGCTTCGCTTTAACATGAAACCTTTTGACACCTTTAAGAATCGCAAGGATTTCCTAATTATCAGCACTTAATTTGGTAAAACAATTGACGCATAAACCCATAAGGTCGCAGAAGACGAAAAGCCTTGAGTAATAAACATTTATTTCTCAAGACTTGGGGACTAGCTAACGAGGATTAAAAGCCTGTCATTTATTTAGTCTCTTTAAAATAATTCGTCACTATACGCTAGTAATGGGCCCATGAAGTATAAAGCCCATACTGCATTAAACAAAGCCATCATATCCGAATGGTTAGATCTCCGACCAGTTCAAACAAAGATAGTCAAAATCTAGCTTCACACTGGTCATCACCGACTAGTGAAATGGCCACCCCTATCAGTAAGTTTGTCAGGGACAAGCGGTTATCCCCACACATATCTTCGTGCGGACAGTTGTCTGACAGGTATACATAACCACCCGAAAGTTATCACTAGAAAAGGCACCCTTTGATGAGAAGACATCGTTTGGTGGGAAGATGTCTCCCGGTTACACAACGAGAACAACTACCGCCTCTTCATCAAGAATAAATAGGGGGTTGATCCATACTGTGAGAATCATTGCCATCTCGATCTTATAATTCGCATTTGTAGCAATCAAGTCTGTAATTCGTGTACTCTATCAAAGCCATTTGGCTAATAAAGAAGCATTCTCCATTGTTTCCATTTTGATCTCTAGGAGCCCACAATTTATATTTCCATAAGTTCGATTAAGGGACCCAAGATCTTGGACATCGACAAAGGTGTTAGAAGTTTGCAAATTACATTCGTAATTGTCATTCTGAACCTCCCCCAGCATAGACTCGGGTTGATAGGTTGCTTGAGCCGATGGAAGCTGATGAGGCTGTTCATAGCCCACGTTCGGCCTCGTGGCCACCGGCTCTGGTCACGACCTTGTACGGGGCTGGATTCCTCTGCGGAATTGGCTCAGTGTATTGTGGGTGAATAGTGATTTCAACTGGCTATGGAACTGATTTTGGGTAGGCATAAAATAGAGCCGATGGTGGTAAGTTGGTTGATGCATCCAACTTAGCAGCATCAGTATATGCTTTATAATGCACAACCCCACTTGCACGAGAATCATGTGGCAGTATTATGATCAGCTGGTTGGAATCATGGTAGGAGTTATAGCCGATGGCTTAGGATTGGCCACTAACACCGGGTTTTGTGTGCTTGGCGCTAATGAATAGACCGGATAATTTGGCAGGGCTTGCATTGGATCAAGCAAACTTTCGGCCAATGCTATCTATTGAGCTATGGTTTTAACACTGTTGGCGATCATCGGCTTAAGAGTTGTTACCAAAACCACCAACTGATTGATCAAAGCACGATGCACAGATTGATTGATCATAGCAGATAATTCAACTTGTGTAGACATGTATCGACTTATTGATGTATCGGTAGTCCCCGTGTCGTTGAGGGGATTTACCGATGGCAATGCGGTCTTCTGTGTTGCACCACGTCGGGTTTTTTGGTAGCAACTTAGCATCATCTCCTCTAGCGTGACCTTCCGATCTTTAATTTCCTTGCGCTGCTGTGGTGTCAAATTGTTCATTATTGGGATGATTATAGCCTTGGTGTTGGGGTCGAACAGCAGAATTAATTTTCATAAAGAAGACATCGTGTCCCACCGGGCGTGCCAAAAGTGTGTTAGCGCTGAAAAATATGATGATGGATTGATCGGCTTAAACACACGCAAACACCGGATTTAATTCTGGTTCGAGGCATGCTAGCTAATTTGATCCTGCAATCGGCAAGATGGATTGAAATAATGATCAAGCCGATTTGATGTGACAATCGGCAAGAGATCTAAGCAGCTATTCAAAGTTGATTAGATCATAAGTAACAATAAACCTAAACAGCTTGTTACGGCTGATTAGATGGTTTGATAAAGTTATATTTTTCCAAAAAAGACGATGCGCAACAAGATCAGAGAAAAGCAATCCTGGATAACTAGCATAATTGAAAAAGATCAATAATCGGCGGTGTACAACTTTATTGATCAACAAAGAATTACAAGAAGATTCTAAGTTACAAGGCAGACTACTCCTAATTGATAAGAAAAGTAGATGCAAGTTGTTTGATTGATTGTTATTGTTTTCTGCTCGCCCTTGATCGGGGGATATAGCATGCAGGCCAATCATATCCTTCTCCAACGCGTTGCCAATCACGATCCGTATTGGTCTCCATCTTCTGCAGGTAAGACTCCTTATTTGGACCGATATTCAAATTTAACTTATTCATCCAAATCGGTTATGTATTTCTAAATCCCATAACTTTAATTTCCATATTAGAATTATCTGGATTTGAACTCTACTTTCCAAATTGACTTATACTGGCCAAATCTTGGTGCTAACACGTACATAAACCAACTAAAAGTTCGCTTTAAGTGTAGATCACAAGAGAAAGCAACATAAATAGAAACTTAGAAGAAAAGAATGCCATGTCAACTCTGGATACAGCTAATTAAGGGCCACTTAAGGTCAAATAAATAGTAATGATCAGAAATTAAAACTCCAATGGCTACAAATCCGTCCCTACTTACACGAAAAACCCAACTTGCATTAATTATCACTCGAAGTTCTGTTCCAACAAAATAAAGTTCCAGTTCATCACATACAAGTCATCCAAATTTCAGTTCTGCAAGAATCCATTAAGAAAAAAGGGACACAGATCACTTTCCAGCTTGCCTCTCTTCCTTTTTCTCAGTATATATACATGCAATATACTATGTAGCCTAGCTTCTCCATCTTAACCAAATCAACAAGCAATCAAGAATAATGGCATCAAAGCATCTCCTCGTCTCGGCCACCGTCCTGCTCTCCGTCCTCGCCGTGGCCTCCGCCTTCGGGGAATCGTGCCAGGCAGGGTGGACCATCCCATACAACGCCCTCAAAGACTGCCGCACATACGTGGTCAGCCGGACCTGCAATGTCGGGCCCAGTGTCCCCTTGTCGGCGATGAAGGAGCGGTGCTGCCGGGAGCTGGATGGCATGCCGCCGTACTGCAGATGTGAGGCGCTGCGCATCATCATGGACGGGGTGGGGGGTTCGCATGGCGTGTTCTTTGGCCTCCAGGGCCTTCCCGGCTGCCCGAGGGAGACACAGACGGGCTTCGCCGCCACCCTGACCTCGGCGGAGGAGTGCAACTTGCAGACCATCCACGGCGGCCCGGACTGCTTATGTCCTTCCGTCTGTCAAGTGCCCAAGTACTGAAGCGAAGCCCAACCAAGCCTACATATGTATGATGTTGTTCATGAATAAGCGTTGCAGTGGTCGATGGATCACATGCATCTACATATATATGCATATGAATGCATCCCTATGACGCGCTGAATAAGTTAATAAAGAGCATGCAACTAGTGTTCTTGCATTCTGTTCTTGAATTTCGATCCTTTGTGGAGATGTTTTCACCCTGCACATAACTCCTGAGTTGATAATCCATCTTATCACGAAAATGTTTTGGGAAATACATTGCCTCAAACTCTACTACTAGAAACTAGAATTTGCACAGTGCCTCTCTACAGTTGATTGAGTTGGAGAAACTCCATTCCAGTGGAATCAATGAGAGATGCAGGCCACACAGATCATATCTAGAAATTAATTTGATCTTCTCACACAAACCGGTTACTCACATGCTCAGGAAAATACAAATTAGCCCTTGGTTTAACAATCGTCTCACACATCTACGCAAACTAAAAGCTCACTTAAGTGAAGATCACAAGAGAAAGAAACAAGAGAAAGATTAGTCAAAGAGAAAAAGCTGAACTCCAATGGCTATAAATTTGTTCATGCATGATGATCAGTTCCATATTCTGTTCCAGGAAAACTCAAGTTTATCATATCTGTCCTCCAAATTTCAGTTCCACAAGACTCCATCAAGCAAAAAAGCAAACACATCACTTGTCAGCTAATTGCTTGCCCGTATATCTCCCAAAAAAAAATAGAAGCTAGCTTGCCTCTATGATTCTATCATTAAATTTCTTGGTCAGGCAGACCTGCCAAATCGAACCCTACCTGGAGTATTGGGTAACGACGGGTTAGTACATACAGGAGCCTATGGCCATCTCATCCAGCGGACGCTCGCAGAGGACCCGTGCGGAAAGTGGCAGCCGCCGTTTGCCTTCCTACCGGCGGCCTTCGACGTGCGTTGAAAACACCCACCCACAGGGAAAGTACTATGTTTTGTCACGTTAACGTTGTAAGCTATATATTTCCCTATGCGTTTCATAGAACAAATTCCCCTACTGCTGCTGTCCGTTAGTAACACACGGGTTTCTTATCAGTTTTTCCGTCTGTTTTCTCTCTCGAGCACACAAGTTAACCCCCAGTTCCAAGATTTTTACAGCATGACAGCGCAGACACATAAAAAAGTTTCACTCTTACTCTAGCAACCGGGACAATTAGACAATTTGCTAGAGTAAATTGGCCAACACACGGGAGGTGCCAATAGCACACATTATTGTTGTAGCTTGTGGTACCCAGGGTTAGGGGAAATGGGTCCGACTCTAGTCGGAATGGATACGTCTTCATAGATTTTGCTTGAAACAGAGACCAAGATAGGTTATCTGTAGTGAAACGTCGAAGCCATCACATACAGTGTGGGTGTGGCTGTGCATACACAGGATTTGTAACACTGTTTTAGGTATGATACGGGAACTCGGCTCTAAGTCGGTCTTCACACTGTTGGCACAGCCCTCGCAATCAGCTACTGCTTCAGCAACGCCTCCTCACCAGCACGTTCCACTGCGCGTTCGGGTCGTCCATCGCGAACGTGGTTCACGCCGGGCCTCATCGAATGCAGGAACAGCAGCAACGAGATCGGGTCGGCGGACACACTGGCAAGGTCGCACGTTACAACGATGCTCCGGCCATCCGGGCTGAACACCAGATGGTTCACGTCGAGTACAACACGCCGTAGAAGTTCACGTCGCACAAATCGTTGCTTGCCTTCAATTTCAACGGTTCAAGCACGAATGACAACTTTATGTATTTAGACTTACAGTCCGGGAACAAAGGTTTTTCTGAGTCATCCATCAAGCCTCAGAATTTTACATACTCCCACTCATCACGGTTTCCTTATGCATCGAGCAGCATTTGATCTAGATTGTCATCGTAAAACCTATCCTTATCGAAAGCATAGTCGATATCATCTGGTGTATCGTTGATTTCGTCGATGATATTAATACAACTTGCTTCATGTATAATCTGCTCTTCATCGTGACTGCTTCAACATGTATACCCTCTTTTGAAACCCCTTAGAATCAAGTGTGCTTCGATTTGCGCTGGATTTCGAAACATCCTCAGATTCTCGTAGTCAATGTATAGACAAGGAGTAAATTATACCCCCTTATTCAACATATCCTCCTCTGTAGCTCTTCTAAAAGCGGAGACATCATTAATGTACTCGACGCTCACACGGTTCTCAACGTACATCCAGCTTCGATCCATCTACGCTACGTATATAACAGTAAGTGTTAAATAATGAATTAAGTACACTAGGAGTGCACATTCACATATTGTTAAATTGGAGCACATATTAATTAGCCAAAACCACACCCTGAATCATAATCATGCTAGATCTAAAGAACAAATGGATCTACAATATTCTACATTTAAGCTACATTTAAACTTGCCAATTAACCTATATAGCTCCTTATAGATCACAAAGAACAAATGGATATATATACATATGTAAGCTACATTTAAACTTAGTATCTTCAATTCTCTCTTTACATAGCTATCTACATCTTGAGTATAATGCCATTAGAACTAATTACTAGTTTAGAACAAAAAGAACAAATGGATCTACACCAAGCCAGATCAAAACCATCTTCAATTCCCTCTTTACCAAGCTAGATATATCTTGAATATAATGCAATTAGAACAGATTATTAACCTAGATCACCTTACCATCTTCAATTCTCTCTTTAAGTAACTAACTGCATCTTGAGTATAATGCCAGTAGAACCAATTACTACTTTATATCACAAAGAACAAATGGATCTACACCAAGCTAGATCTAGAAACCATCTTCATTTCCCTCTTTACCAAGCTAGATCTCGAATATAATGCAAATTACAACCAATTACTAACCTTAGATGACCTAGAACAAAAGGATCTACAATCATACTTCCAAATCTAGGGTCTCTTTTCACCAAATCGCCTCTCAATCGCAGCCACCTCAAAAATAGCTCAGAAAACCCTAAAAACACAAAGGAGGTCAGGGCTCTCTGTACTTATTTCCTAGAAAAGCTCATCACAGACGGTTTTTGGGGTCTAATATAAGTACTTTTTGTAGTAGTGTGCATGCTTCTCCAAAAGTGAGAGGTAAATTCGGTACCTGATCAGATATTATCCTTTTTGGCACACTATGCAAGCACACTATCCTAGACATATATAGCTTGGTCAACTTTGGTCCACGATCTCGCTTGTCCACTGGTATGAAATAGGCGACCTTGTTCAATTGATCCACCACAACCCATATCGAGTCATGACCCTTTTTCGTTCTCAATAATCTGGTGATAAAATCCATACCAACTTCTTCCCACTTTCACTCTGGTATGTGCAGTGGTTGTAGTAGTCCTGTTGGCTTTTGGTACTTGGATTTTACCTTTTGACATACATCACATTCGGCAACAAATCTTGCTATATCTCTCTGTATTCTGGACCACAAAAAATTCTTCCTTATGTCTGGACCACAAAAAATTCTTCCTTATGTCTTGATACATTTTCATACTACCCGGGTGTACAGTATATGGTGCTTCATGAGCCTCCTGAGGAAGTTGTCTAGTAGATCCGTTAGGAAATGATAGGGATTGGCCTAGGAAATCCATCTTCCCAGTTAGATCTACTGATTTATGGTGCAAATAGTTGGCTATACCTGGTTGTCGATTCTTTGTCCTTGTCCTTCTTGGTTTCAAGACCTGGTAGATCCTTCTTATGGTTCTAAGAACTGGTTGATTCTTGTTATGATGTTGATCCTTGTAGGGTGTAGATCCTTCTAATGGTTCCAAGAACCGGTAGATCCCTCTTATGGTGTAAATCCGATAGGAAGATATCCTTCTTGGTTTGAAGAACTGGTCTTGATTCAAATGTACATACTTCGTCATGGGTCTGTTTGGTTGCCTAATTAGGTGTGCATCGCACCAACCTATGCAAAATTTAACCAGCACATGGCCGTTAGCAGTAATGTTTACTTTGCCTTATTAGTGTTTGCAGCATGTTATGCTTGCTTGTTGAATTGTGCCGATGCTCTTCACTGCATTCTAAGCAAATGATGCACAAGTTTGCTACAATTCCAAAATTTTCTGAGTATTACATCCATTGGTCTATGATGGCATGCCACTGGGAGGGGCATCCTTTTGATGCTGCAGCCATGGAATTCATGCATGTGGGTGAATAAAATGAATTGTGATTGCAATAAGGTGTGTTAGCACCATCGTGGAGTATTTGGGACTAATCACTTCGTACTATTGTATTTTGTACATAGATAGATGAGTTGGCACGTAGACGGCGGCGGATGCTCATTGTTAGAGGGGTTGGTGTAGTCGTTGTCATGTGTGTTTACGTGCTCCTCATCCTATGAAGACGAAGGGCACGTAAGGCACGTATTACCTATGGTCCTATGTTGAAAAGGGATATTGTAAGGCAATCAAACCTGCGGTGCATCTACTGTTCAGATGACACCCATTGCCTTAACCAACTTAGGATGTCGAGGGCCCCCTTTTTTTATCTATGTAATTTGCTTCGTGAAAGGTCGCTGCTACAAGATAGTATCAACACCTATGTGGAGGAACAAGTTACCATGTTTCTCTTAGTTGTAGGCCATAATCATAGGTTTAGAGCATTGCAACTCATCTTTCGGAGATCAATTGAAACCATTAGTCGATACTTTCATGAGGTTCTTTTCGCTATTGATTAGCTGCGCAATGACATGATTTGGTCACCGTCCACTACTGTGCACCCTAAAATCCTCAACAATACGAGGTTCTACCCTTACTTCAAGGTAAATAAATGTGCACGCATACATATCACCTAACTTAATAAACACCTTGTGCAGTAGTTTGAAATAAATTTTGGTTTTCTTGTTAGGACTGCGTTGGGGCTATTGATGGCACTATGTGCTTGCAAGAGTTCCAACCAAAATTTCAGCAGCCTTTAGGGGTAGGAAGGGCATAACTACACAAAATGTTATGGCTGCGGTCGACTTTGATCTTAGGTTTACCTATATCCTTGGGGTGGGAAGGGTCGGCACAGGATGCTCTCATACTTGCCGATGCATTGGAGAGGGATGACGGCCTTAGGGTCCCAGCAGTTAATACATACTGAAATATGTACTATTAACAATTCTAGTTATGTAACATTAATGTCCGTAATGGTAAGAATATTGTTTCATTTGTTAGGCAAATTCTTCCTTGTTGATGCTAGATATGCTACTCGGTCTGGTTTTCTTCCACCATATTGAGGCACCCGGTACCACTTGAGGGAGTATGGTGGAAGGAATTACCCTCGTGACGCTAGAGAATTGTTCCACCTACGTCACTCATCTCTTAGGGTCTCGGTCGAAAGGGCCTTCGGCACATTCAAGAACCAGTTCAAGATTGTATACAACAAACCTTTCCACCCATACAAGACCCAAGTCAAGTTAGTCCTTGCGTGTGCTATCTTGCACTATTGGATCCTGCGGTATGGAATGGATGAGTGCGTCCCACCAGAATCCACATGGGTTGGGTACAATGATGAGGAAGGGCAATGTGACCTTCAACAGGACAACGGTGCATGGGCATAAAAGAGGGACTCATGGGCTAATCTTATGTGGGAGGATAGGGGGTCGGCCCAGGTGTAATGTACAGCTTCAAATGGTTTCCATGGCAGTCTTCTTAGCATTCATGCATGAGGACAATGATGCTTCAAATTTGGTTTGTTTGTTCTACTGACATATTAAGTAATTCCATGCAATTTTTGTTATGTCCTGTGTTATACTAGGGAAAGAAGGAAGTGTGTGTGCCGTAAGTTTATATGGTTGCATTTGGTATATTGATCTCATATATGAGATAATATGCTACTGCTTCTGTTGTCAATCATCCTGACTCTGGCTGTACTGGTAGCATATCGTGGTATTGGGATTGGTAAGAATCCCCATTCCTGACTTTATTTTCTGTTAGATGAAGTGTTCATGCTATTGGCCTTGAGATTTACATATGCCTTACAAGTCAAGCGACCATTTGCGTGCTTCTTTTCCTGACTGTTCACATATTGTCAATCAAATGGTAATTGATGTATAGTTGTATGTGTACTGCAGTGCATCATGTGAATTTTATCTTGTAACCTAATTTTAACCCTATGAACAATGATGATCATGCTTCTGGTGCTATCTTTAACAAAAATTATGTTTGACATATGGTGTAAAGGACCTAGGATACAGTGGAATGCATCATGGCATGCGGCATATACAAGAATCTCATAAAAGGATACTTCGCATCAGGTCAGTAATTAGCACTTGTCTTTCATACTATTTATTGGCTTTAATGGTATGCCTTCTTATGTAGTTGACAAAAACACATACTGATGAACTTTTCCATCATTGTACGTATGTAGTAGGAATTACCCACGTTAGTAGTAGATATTGCCTAACTCTTATATTATAGTTTTCAACGTTGTCATTTGCGTATTTATGAAGGAAGTTCTATACATTAAATAGGAATATCCAACAATAACCAGAAGATAAGGGTTGATATTTGATTCATGGAACCTCCTTGGTGCATAGAGCTTCCTTCATAAATACACAAATGTCAACCTTGAAAACCATAAGATAACGATTATGCAATATGTAATGTCAAGTTGGGTATATTCTACTTCGCTTACTCCAAGTCACACGAGAGGTACAAGTAAGAATTGATTCTTAGCTCAGGTTGCATTGGTGTGATGCATGCCTTGCTTGTTATCTGACTGTAATACCTTTTGTAGCTTTCTGCTAAAGGACAGGAATAAGCCAAATTTTTCATCTTTCAGACTATTCACTGGGATAGTGCACTGCTCTTATGTAGCTCCTCAGGTATCTTTTCTTTCTTTTATTCTGATTGTTTTCGCATTTTGAGTCCGTAATACATTGCCTTCTCATATACTTGATGAAAATACAATTGCTTGCCTCATAGGAATACTTGGTGATGCTGCCAAAATTGCAGCAACAGAGGGCCGATGAAAACGTGCTGAAGCTTGTGAAAGAAAACAAGGCCAGGATGTGCTTGTATCTTTGTTGTACTGGCCCTAGTTTTACTTGTATCTTCTGTTAATACGAATTAGAGTTTATTTTGTTTACATGATTGGTAGTGTGATTCCACAAATAGATGGACCTCAGACTGAAAACTGTATCCTTGTTACTGTTTCATGTTTATTCCAATCAGCAAAATTGTAATAAACGACAAAATTGTTCCATTATCTGTAACTAACAAGAGCTTGTTCCTTGTTCCATCGGCAAAACTGTTCCTTGTTCATACATATTGGGCTATACTTATGTGCTAATTTGATTAT
The DNA here is from genome assembly GCA_036346275.1 of Otatea glauca. Classification (NCBI taxonomy): domain Eukaryota; kingdom Viridiplantae; phylum Streptophyta; class Magnoliopsida; order Poales; family Poaceae; genus Otatea; species Otatea glauca. Next base: position 23,949,145 of record CM070724.1, read on the forward strand.
AGTTGATCTTGAGCTAACCAATGTCAGGACTAAGGAATGACTCCAACATAAGGAGTAGCCCTAGGTTATCATCTACTTAAAAAAGTTGATCAAACATCCATTTCGTAAAAATAATTATCAAACACCATGGTCCCTGTAGTTCGCAGCCAGTCATCCCTCCTCCCCCCTCAAATATCCAACCAAACAACTTCTCAACAAAAAAGTTGATCAAACATCCATTTTGTAAAAAAAATAATCAAACACCATGGTCCCTGTAGTTCGCAGCCAGTCGTCCCTCCTCCCCCCTCAGATATCCAACCAAACAACTTCTCAACTCAGCCAGGATCAACACATACAGCCAACCAAATAAATCAAGATTGTATCCACTCAGTCTGTCTCCCATCAGCACTTATGGCTCGTATGGGCAAGACTAAGGACATACAGGCAACCAAACAAACCTAAGGTGAATTTGAGTCGAAGTGATCTAGAGGAATAATGGTATGTGTCCAACAGTTCTCTCTTCTCATCAATCATCATGCAAGCCAAAGCTTCTTTGCTTTTCTATTTTCCTAATACATTCCGTCTAATGCAGCAAAGCGTTTATTTCCTTTGATTTTACTCTGTTACTTTGTTGTATTAATCCCGCATCAACTGTAAGAACGATTTTCAATTGCATGGCAATTATTTAGTTGTTCCGATGGATTGTGAGGTGTCAAACTTTTGGCCATTTCGATTGTCTTATTTCCATCATATTTCAAAGAAAGAGATTAATTACAATCTGACTATCATGAGATACCATTTCGATTATTTCCATCATATTTCAAAGAAAGAGATTACAATCTGACTATCATGAGATAGCTACACGTTCTTACCAGCTGCTGAGAAACAGTGACAAAGCCGTTTTTAGCGTCACACATAAAACTTCGTTCTGTCTATTGTATTTAATTTTATAATATCCATGTTTTCAAAGGTTCTGCTCTATTCACTTCTGGAAATTTTAAATTTCCATCTAGAGGAAGCCATCCTTCATCACTCAGATAATAGTGCATACTGCAGTTTTTTTTTGGCGAGGTAATGCATAATAGAAATTTACTTTCCTGCTCTATTCCTCCAAGGCATTGCCTATCCCATAATAAAATTGTTGAGAAACCCTAAAGCCCATCGCAGGCCCATGTGGTCCCTTATGCCGAAACCCTAGAGAGCGCTATAAAAGGAGGAGGGGGTCCCCCCATGTACACACAGAATTTATTAGCAATAAAGAATTTCCGCTTTCGCTCTCCCTAAATACGTGTCTCTCTCTCTTTCTGTTCTCCACTTCAGATCTGTTCGGGAACCCCGGACTATTCGATAGCGAGGTTCCTTAACACGTTATCAGCACGAATTGCTCTACGGAGATCAGATTGAAAAGGTGAGAAAAGGTGGGATTAGCGTTTGAATCTAATCGTTCGCTTATGCATGCATCTATCCTCGTGGCACGGTTACACGAAGAACGCCGGCGCCTCGGCGCGGCCACGATACATGAATTCACCGCTCATCTCGTAAAAAAAGAGGAAATACATCATCTCGGTTTGCGCTTTCGCGGCGCACGCGCGCCACGCCGCCGCTCCCAGACCGGTCGCGCTCGGCTCATGCATCGCGATCGCAGCGCGCGCCGCCACCGATCAAGTCCCGCCGAGCACGGCTTCGGCCTCGCAGCCGCTGCGCCGCCTCGGCCGCGTCGCTCGCGTCGCGACCGCCACGCAGCCTCGCGGCGTCGTCGCCGGTTTCCGCATCCACCGCGCGCCGGCGCGCGGCGTCTGCGCCTCGGCCGAGCACGGCGTAGCTCGGCCATTGTCGCCGCGCTGCGCCGCGCGGCGGCACCGCACGCGCACCGCTGCCGCCGAGGCGGCGCGCCGCTCGCCGCCGAGCCCGGCTCCCGACGTCGCGCCGGCGCGCGCCGCCGCCGCCGCAGCGCAAGAAGCGCGCCGCAGCGCCGTCCGGCCCGCCACCGCCGCCGCAGCCGGCGACGAGGCCTTGTCCCACCGCCGCAGCCGCGCCACTGAAGAAGCGCGTCGCCGCCTCGGTGCACCGCTTTGGCCGACCGGCTCATCGCCGCGATCGCGCCGGCCGACGGCACCGCCGGCGCCTCGGCGTGCTTGCGCCTCCGCCTCGGCTCACCATAGCCGGGCGCCCGGCTGGCCGCAGAAGACGCACCGCCGCTACCCCGCCACACATCGCCCGCCCGACGGTTGCTGCCGACCAACACACGCCGGCCGCACCTCGGCATCCCGTCGCAAGACGCAAGCCGTCGCACCGCACACCACCATGCGCGCACCGCCGACGCCGTGCCTCCATGCCGCCAGACCGCTGCTGCGCCTACTGGTTAGCCAGCGATCGTCGCTACGCCCGATGTAGGCGTGCGGCGGGATGGATCAAGAAAAGGAAAGGAGGCGGCGCGTGAAAGGAAGAAAGCGGCAAGAAGAAAAGAAAAATGGGGCACGACGGGGCAAGTTCGCGCGGCTAGGGAAACCCTAGCCGACGCCATGATGGGCGAGCGGGCCAAGAAGGCCACGAGGCTGAGCGGGAATGGGCGATTCGCCGAAGAAAAAAAAAGAAAGAAAAGGGAAAGAAAAAGAAAAAAAAATTGCAGAAAATTTTGAAAAATTGCCAGAAAATCAAGAAGATTTATTTGGCTCTATTTTTAATTTTTCTTGCTCTATTTCTCTGTTTTATGAATTTTCTTTATGAATTTTGAATCATTTGCTTTATTTTATATAATGCAATGCATATGAATTTATTTTCTGCATCTTTATGCTTTTTGCAACCATTTTTTTATCAGATTACACGCAGTAATCTAAACCAGAATTTTGAAATCATGCAGATGTCTGGCATTGTGAATCGTGAGTTTGAAGAACTGGCCCCGCGACGGTCGTAACTACCTCACTTGGGCATCGGACGAAAGATTGTTCTTGGGGCAAGAAGCTCCGCTCAGCGATTGGTCTAGGGTCCTCGCAGACGCAAAACCTACCGAAAGCGTAACGATCAAGCTCGCATTTTCTCAAGCACCACCTCTCACCACTCTAAAGAATGAATATATGGTCGAGGAGAGTGCACTTGAGCTTTGGACCGCACTTGAGCGGTTCGAAAAGCTCAAGTACACCATCTTACCCCAAGCACAGCAAGATTGGGTACGCTGAGGTTTGCGGACTTGATCGGTGGCGAGTACAATTCGCCTTGCACGAATTTGTACCAATCTCTCTATGTGGCAAGAAGATCACCGATGAAGAGAAGATTGAGAAAACTCTCTACCTTCCACCCTAATGCTATCCAGAGTGCACGCAGCTATCGTCAGGACGCATACAAGGAGTATAGCGAACTGATTGATGTAATGCAAGTTGCGGAATCGCAAGACGATGTTCTATGCAAGAACTATGTCTCGCAGCCACCTGGACGAGGCACTGGCACAGAAGTCAATGCCAATAGCTACAAGATTAGAAAGCCCATTAATAGAAAGAAGGGCAAGCAGGGTGGAAAAGAGAGGACTCATGCCAAAGGAAAGTCCAAAGCCCCTGCGAAGAGGGATGACAAAGAAAAGACGCACGCCAAGCCGTATGGACAGCAGAACCAGACGTGCTTCAAGTGTGGCACTTGGGGACATTGGTCGAAGATATGTCGAGAATCCAAGGAAGCGATCAACGCATATCAGGCTAAGAAGAAGGCAAAGGAAAACGCCCATGAGGCGCTTCGCCAACATCGGTGACGATGATGTCATGGATGTAGACACCCCACTTGCCTCATCCTCACGTAATAGCACGGACATCGATCTCGCAGCCATGATTATGGCAAATGAAGAGAAAACTTCTGCAGATGATATAGAAGCAGAAATTAATGCATATTTTACAGATTCTGTTTAATGCATTTCTTTTAGATTATGGTTGTTAGCACTTTTCTTTGAATAATGAATTGTAAGCTCTAGAAGAGCATACTTCTCTCATGAATAAATATGCAATTTATTCTTTATTCCAGTATTCTTTCCTTTACAAGCAATTTTGAATTATTTTGCCTCTGTTTTATTGGGATTATAGTAGCATAACAAATACCATCTTAAGAGAGTCTAAATACTTTCAGTCGATCATGAAGAACGCTGGAAAGATTACTACGATCGCAGAAGCGACTCATATGTAATCGGCTCGGGAAGAGCCACTATTATATTGCCTATGGGTACAACTTTGGTAATTGAAGAAGCCCTTTGTACCTCGAATCAACTCGCACTCTCTTAAGCTTTAAAGACATCCGCGCCAATGGTTTTCACGTAGAAACCAATGAAGAAAATGGCAAAGAATATTTGTGCATTGTGAAGCACGCGGTATGTGGAAAAATGGTATTAGAAAATGTCCTCATATGAATCAGGGTTGTACTACACGAATATTCATGCACCAAGTGTATACTTCCTTGAAGACTGCTTTTAGAAGCTCAGAGTTATTTTCTTAATGGCATGGTAGATTAGGTCATCCTGGTCTTAGAATGATGAGAAATATAGTGAACAACTCACGTGGTCATGGCATTAATGTTAAAAATTTCCGAATCATGAAGATTTTGTGTGCCCCGCATGTGCCACCGGAAATTAATAACTAGACCCTCTGTTATGAAAGTGCAAAGTGAAATCCTGCATTCTGGAACGCATCCGAGGGGATATTTATGGTCGATTCAGCCCTGTCGTAGGCCGTTTGATACTTTATGGTGCTCATCGATGCTTCCTCGAAATGGTCGCATGTATGCTTGTTATCAACAAGAAACCATGCTTTTGCAAAGTCGATCTCGCAGATCATAAGAATTAAGAATGCTTTCCCGATCATCGCGTGAAGTCCATCGAATGGACAATGCCGAGAATTTACTTCAAAGGCATTTGATGATTATTGCACAAAGAACAGGGACGGCAGCTTGAGCACTCCGCACCGCACGTCCATACGCAGAATGGACTAGCGAGCACTAATAAAGAGGATTAAGTTCATTGCGGACCGCTTTGCGAGTTGTAACTTGCCCAACACTTGTTGGGGACACGCATCTGCACGCAGCAGCTCTTATCAATTTGGACCATCGGCCTACAACATCCATTCCCCATGCAACTTGTGCACGGATCATCCCAAGATCTCCCATCTTAGAAAATTTGGGTGTATGGTATATGTACCTATACCACCCTCACGGATCGCAATGGGCCCTCTCGCAAGTCCGGGATATCGTTGGTTATGAGTGCATCCATAATCGTATTTGGAACCCATGATCGAGATTTGCATACTGACCGGTTCATTGATTGCATTTTTGACGAGGATCGTTTCCGTCATTAGGGGAGGAAATCAACCTTTGGATGAAAAATGCCGGAAATCATATGGCATTCCACCGATCCCGCACATGACCCCGAACTAATGAAGCAAATCAAGAAGTCCGAAGATAATCGATTTGCGAAATTTAGCAAATGAACCGCTGATCATTTTGTGATCCGAAGGCGTGGTTAAGTCGCATGTACCCGCAAGGAATGCACCAGAGAGGGTGGAAATACCAAAGAAAATAGAAGGTATCCTCAACCTGCTCGAGGCCTCAAAGAAAAGAGCAGCAATCTGCTCCTCAAACCCAAAGTACCCGGAGACGTCCGAGAAAATCAAGCGAGAGGACTTACCACAACCAATCACGAAAATGCCCCAAGGAAAGAAGGGGAGCGGTTGAGACTGCACGGAAAGAAGCCAACAGAAAGGCAATCCCAGATTTGAATCTTCCACTGCAGAAGCCGCGAAATAATGTGTGCGCACACATAGGCGATGAAAGCTAAAGGAACTTGCTCTGCGATAGGGAAAAGCAAAGAGCAAGTAGAAGTGCATGAAGCACCCCATGAAGAAATGGCCATAAACTTTGTAGTAACAGAGAATCCTGAATAGAGCAACGACCAACGTTGATGCATACTTTGCAAAGAAGATTGCCTCGATCATTGATCATGATCCCGAGCCCGCATCTCTAGCGAGTGCAAGAAAAGGCTAGATTGGGAAGAATGGAAAAAGGCAATCATCTGCAGAGTTAGTCTCTCCGAACAAGAGAGAGGTGTTTGAGCCGTATGCCGCACACCTCCCCATATAAACCCCGTAGGTCACAAATGGGTCTTTGTTCTAAGAGAAATGAAAACAACGGTTGTAAGGTACAAAGCAAGGCTTGTAGCTCAAGGTTTCACTCAACGTCCGGAGTTGATTATGAAGAAACCTATTCTCCGGTCATGGGAGGAATTACCTTTAGATATTTGATCTCAATGGCGATCAACTTGAAGTTGAGAATGAAGCTAATGGATGTTGTCACAAAGATACTCAGATGGAAACTTGGATTCGAGATATACATGAAAGTACCTAAGGAATTCTATCCCGAACCAAGATGGAGCAAATAGAAACACATGCGATGTGAAATAGGAGAAATCACCGTATGGGTTTGACGATCAGAAAAATGTGGTACAATCGCTGAGTGATTTTCTCTGCAAGAAAGGCTACACAAGCAATGAAGATTGTCCATGTGTGTTTATACAACGATCCCGAATGGATTCTCAGATAATCTCCGTCTATGTAGATGACTTGAACATCATTGGGACGGATGAAGAAATTGAAGTGGCATGCTCATACTTGAAGTCCGAGTTTGAAATGAAAGATTTGGGTAAAACCAAGTTTTGTTTAGGCTTGCACTTGAACATGTCCAAGGAGGAATCTTGGTACATCAATCAACCTACACGCAAAGTGTTGGAAAGATTTAGCTTTGAAAAGTATATCCTGCAAAGACTCCAATGGCTCAAGGTCACTCCAGCGCACCTAGACCCATACTGAGACCTAGAGAAGAGGGGAGGAAGTCCCGGGAGCAAATTCCCATATTTGAGTGCAGTTGGAGCGCTCATGTACCTTGCGAATAGCACTAGACCAGGACATTGCGTCATTGTGAATTTGCTAGCACTGCATGCTGCGTAACCCACCAAAAGGCATTGGAAAGGGATCAAGGACATCTTCCGCTACCTCCAAGGAAGCAAAGACCTCGATGCATTCTTTAGAAGAAATAATGAATTGAATTTGGTTGGCTATGCCGATGTTTGGGTATTTATCGGACCGCATACTAGCAAGTCCCAAATCGCTATGTTTTCCTATGTGGAGGAACAAAGAATTTCTTGGAAGTCGTCTAAGCGGACTCTTGTCTCGACGCCGACAAACCACTCGAAATCATCGCTTTGTATGAAGCATCTCGTGAATGTGCATGGCTCGAAGAATGGTTCACCACATCCGAAGTCATGTGGTTTGAACATTGAGCAAACTCCTACAATAATTTATGAAGATAATGCGACTTGTGTTGCCCAAGCACAAATGGGATATGTGAAGAGCAATCTCACGAAGCATATCAACCCCAAGTTCTTCTATGCTCATGAATTGCATAAGATGAACGAGATCAAGATATTGCATACTAAGTCATGTGAAAATCTTGCAGATTTGTTCACTAAATCACTCCCAAAGATCTACCTTTGAAAGGTGCGTGAAAGGAATTGGGATGATGAGACTTAGAGAAGTGCAGATTTCGGGGAGATATGTCACATACTCCCACATGAATCCTCGAGCATGAATTATGAATACCCAACATGAATCTCAAGATTAGCAATTGAAGTTGGGAGAATTGTACTCTTTTCCTTAGCAAGTTTTTCATGAAGTTTTCTTGCGTAAGGTTTTAACGAGGCAATTAGTGCAACATAGTAAGCGTATGCTATGTACTCTTTCTCCAAGTATTTTTCCCACTGGGTTTTTCTGAGTTTTAATGAGGCATATGCATCTCGCAAGAAAGGGCCCAGGAGTGTTGAGAAACCCTAAAGCCCATCGCAGCCCATGTGGTCCCTTATGCCAAAACCCTAGAGAGCTATATAAAGGAGGAGGGTCCCCATGTACACACGTAATTCATTAGCATAAAGAATTTCCGCTTTCGCTCTCCCTAAACACGTGTCTCTCTCTCTTTCTGTTCTCCACTTCAGATCTGTTCGGGAACCCCAGACTATTCGATAGCGAGGTTCCTTAACAAAAATCAAGTGACCAAAACCGCAGCAACGTGCGGTAAGTCGTCCTAGTACTCATGGATGCTTCTTTGGCAATTAATCATTCTTACATCAATCTATAATCTCTCTCCCTCATGTTATTGACTGCCAAAAAAAAAATCCTTCTGGATAAGGCACGTCATCGGCAAATTACCAACCGTCTGGTCATTCTCCAAAAAAAAATGTACATATGTTTGATATATTTGATCACTTGATTTTATCCAATTTTACCGAAGAGATCGACACCTAACAAATTCACGTCATTTGTTCCGCATGCATGTTTGACAGCTCCATGCTTTACGAGTGCAATCGCTATCCTGCATCTTACCAATGTATGATCTCTATCCTTTCTCTAGTTCTGGATTTCTTGGCTCCTAATTTGCCACTAAATTGATTGCCCTGTTCCTGTGCACCACAGGACAGGTGTTGGGCGATTCACCCAGGAGCAGGAGAAGCCTCGCTTGTGGACAAAACTCATCCACTTGTCAAAATCCTCCTGTCTAATCCTCTAATCCAATCGATAAATGATTGGATAAAATTTTTCCCTTTCCAGTCAGAGTCTCTCCTAGATGCGGGCTCCTACGTGGCAGTCTCCAGTTGGTTTTTGTGAGTTAGGTCCTAGGGGTTTCTTGAATTGCTTACTTGGCAGAAAATTGATAGGGAAAGGTGTTTTTGAAGGAAGGCAAGAAGATGGGGAAAGCAAGTCTCCACTCCAGTCTTATCTCTATTTAATTGCCTCCTAATTAAAGAATTCATGGTGGAATTGTTGAATATTAGTGCCCTAAGTGGCAGGGTTTTACTGGTTCTTTCAATTATCTGGGGGGCCAAAGCGAAGGTGAACACTCCGTCCTCTTCAAGAATCCAGCTTTGGTTGCCACGTAGGAGGTGAAGGGGAGAAGAAGGGTTAGGTGGCAGAAGAGGTAGTGACATATCTCCTCATCTCTATTTAATTCCTTCTTATTGAAACAAAAAATTTGTGCGGAGTGGTGGTACAAGATCCTAATTCCTTGCCGTGTTTGAAAGATTGATGCTGATTGGAGGTTTGCTTCAGTTCTTGATTGGTGAATTTCCTTCCAGGCATCAGAAAGATCTTGGTAATTCTTCTCTCGTTCTTGTTAATTCCATCATTTTATTGAAATTGTAACAGTTATTGCCCGACGTACAAGACCAGAAGACCTAATCTTTGATCATCATCGTGGGATCTTGTCGGCTCACTCATGATTGGCATTAACTGTTGGTCCCTGCAAGCTGCAGGGTAGGTGTTTGTGGAATTGCCTGCTTGGCAGCAGTAGTGGAGGAAAGGCTAGGGAGAGGGGGAGGAGGAGAGGGAGAACAAGGATGACGATACCGTGGGGCCTCGCGGCGCACATAGTGGACATGGTGTGGGCGGTGCTCGCCAGGTGGGTGTCGACATGCCTGGTGATCGCCAACGAGATCGCCCGCGCCATGCGGGGCGGGGAGATTGGCCCCTTCATTGTTGGTTGAACCCTCTTGAAACCTTCCTGATTCATTCCTGCAGGTGATCAGCTCAGATCTTCCTATGTGGTTTCTTGCTCAATACCTCTGAACATTTTGAAGCTTGCATAGCACAATGCTTTACCTTAAAGAAAAGATTTGTGGTGCATCTTTCTGGCCTTTTTTTTCTTATACAATTTGTGTTATGAAGCATTGTTCGTACCTTTTGTTTATAGCTTCTCTGTTGTTCATCCTGAAATGATAGCTATGTCATAATTTCCAATTGAATTTAGGCGTTGTCTATTCTCTATGTCATGCTAAAAAGAGGCTAACGACAAACTTAGTGGGGAAGCACTTGCATCTCCTTAGTTTGGGGCAACTGCAATAAAGATGTCAAGATTATTGAGCAACGACCAATTGCCAAACTGGAGGGCTGCTTGAAGGACCATTCTAGAAGGACTACAGAGATTAGTTTTAGCTGGATCAATTAAGGCGCATTAGGAATTACTAATGCAATTTCAGAAGCCACTTATATTAGTCTTGTCAGATTTATTCTGGTTTGGGTGTTAAATTTTATTAGGCATTACATGGATTCTGACATTAGGTTTCCATTAGCTATGGCTTACGAGTTCCCAAAAAAATCTCAAGAGCTAATAGTTAGCTTCCATGAGAGAATTGTAGAATTTAGTCCAAAAGTCAAAAAACTTATCTGACTCCCAAATTTTATTGCTTCTGTTGTACAGTGTGTCTGACTGAGAAAGTAATAGTATGTTTAGATTGTCCTTAAATTGAATGTTGCTACCATATAAACTTAAAGAAAAGTTGCCATGATTGAACTGCAGTCCTGCATAAACACTTCCTTTGCTATCTGAAGTCTTCAGACTATCTCAGTGGCAGCTGGAATAGCCACTCCTGAATATCATACACTTCTAGGCCTATGCTGAAACATATTTATTTATGTATATTACTGTAGATGTGCTTGATCATTTTTAACCTTCCAACTTAAGTCCTTTCGGTTGTCGAGTGGGATGTGCATTACTCTTAAGCTACCAAATTTCATTGCTTATGCTGCTTGTTTGTGAGTAATGTTGACATGATCAGTTAGTCACACTCTGCTTGTCTGTTTATTATTTCTTAGATGGAAAAGGGTATGCCTGTTTAGTCTTCTGTTTACCTTGTTGCTTAACATGCTTTTCATCACTGGATCTGATGACTTCATTGTTGTTGCAGATAGTTTTTTGGCGAAACTGATCCGTCAGTATACATTGCATTATACTGTACAGAGCATAAATCTCAGTTAGTATTGCATGAAATGGCTTCAACAGAAGTGACAGTCTAGAGGATGATTTGTTTTTTTCTTTCAACATTTTTTTTCTGCTGTGCGGTAATCCTGAAAACATTTGTGCAACCACATACAAACAATCATGTTGTGTTCTTTTCCCCCTCCCTTTAGGGTATTGAACTATTGATTAAGTTTTAGTTTTATAACGATATGAACATGAGCTTCCACATATTCTGATGCATGAGATATTTAACTCTGAAGAGAAATGGGAAGAATTCTCCAGGTCCAGGTTGCTTGGAGAACTCGACTGATGTGGGACAATAAGAATAGCTACATCTATTTTCAAGACATGTATGTTATCCAAACGTGCAAATGCATTGCACTGCAGCAATATGTCATAATGCCATGAAAGGATGGGCACTGTATACACTCGTCAAGTCTGAATTCTGAAACGATATTATAAATTCATAAATCAGCAAATCGAGAGGTTAGCTGAACTCCAACCAACAGGTGTTGATCCCCCTTGAGTAAATCCACTGGAGTTAGCCTTACGCCATCCATTTTAAATCAATTGCTAGGAAGAATTAAAAAAGAAACAACGATCCCAAATATTGGTTGGTTAATCAATCAGAAATAAGCAGGCAATTGCGCAGAAGTCCACATTGCCACTAAAGAGGAACTCCAAAGAATCCCAATCCCTCGTAGATGCATCTTTTTAGCTTAACTGAACATTTTTGAAGTGATTCTCATAGACTGTAAAAATTTAGGCGTTCCAGCGACTAAGCTGAAGCAGCACCTCATGGACAGTGCCTGACAGTATCCAAGTTGAAGCTTTCTCCGCAGAGTTCAGTAATCTCTTAACTTGCAGTTATGTTCAGGAATCGTACTACTTACTAAGCTGCGACCGCCAACGATCATAGGAGGCAATTGACATCATGTCTGTACGATATTGGAGGTTCTACTCATGACTGAACAGGTCTTATTAAGCATTCAGCAATGCACCAAATAGCTAACAAACTTTCAAAATTCAAGGGCAGCTCATCCCAAATGTGTATACTGATCATGTCTAAAAAGAGAACTTCTGTTGGATGTCAATCATGTTATAGGGAAAGACTAATGAGAGAACATTAAAAAATAACAGACTTGACTTTGTATGAGCACTATGTATGATAATTGATAAGAAACAATATTACATTCTACACAATGTCAAATTTTTTGTACAACACAGATTTCAAGTGAACAAGTAACAGCAATAACTAGCAACCTCTTTCAGGGCAGAACCCTTTCCTAGTGTACATTCTTTCCTTCAGTCATCATCACTCCCTTCTTCGGCTTTTGTGATGGTGGTGATGGCGGTGCTTGGATTTCTTGTCTTTTTTCTTCTTTTTCGCTTTCTTATCTTTTTTCTCCAACCTCTCCTTTTTCCTTTCTTTTTTGTTGCAGGGTTCAGAGCTGGATGGCTCTCCATCCAATGTTTCCCTATGCCAATAATTATCAGGGGACTTGGATCTCAAAAAAAGTGGCCAATCTGGACCTTGTACTCTGCGTTCCCATTTTTCTTCCACCCGTATATCAGGACTAGGTCCATTTTCCTGACTATGCGATGAGGCATTAAGGTACGGACCAGGCTCATCCATCCTAGAACCAATGGCTCCTCGTCCTCGCTTCACCCTATGATAGCACCAAATTACATCTTTTGTCAACGACATTGCGGATATGTAACAGAAGCAAATGTTTGCAGCATGCACAAGTTAAATATATCACCTAATAGGGTACTGGCAATCTCAATAGAATAATGTGATACTACGACTATCAATAGGTAGATAAATTGCCTCAATTGATATAAGATCAGGAGAGGAAAAATCTTTAATTATCTGTCAGGTGTCAATCTATCTATTGTTCATTTGTTCCATCAAGAAACTAGGACATTCAAACTAACCTTGAACGAAGAAACTTTTCAATTTCGTCATCCCCTAGACCACCCTCCTGGTCTGAGTAAGAACTATTATCACCTATGCCTTCTTGTTCAATTCTTGAGCTGGAGCTCTGGTTTCTTGAGTCACTTTTGCGTTTATCGCCTCTAGAGTCACCACAATTTTTAGTTCTGCTTTTCATCTTAGACTCCAGTTCAACTTCCTTTTCCCTGGCACGCCACATTTCATCGACCTCCACAACACGGTTTGCTGCAGGTGAACAGATGTCAATTCAACAAGTAATTCACCAGAGAGCTAACTGATTCATTTTCATCAGAAAACGAGTAATACGAGATCGGCTATACTTGTGAAGATCGATGTTTATCCAGTGAATCACTCATAGATAGGGGAACCAATTTTATAAATAGCACATGATTGCAACTGGCTTTTACACTGTGATTTGTTTTGATTGGATCCTCTATAATGAAAAGGTTTCGCTAATGAGCCTAAGACACAGAGAGAGAAAAAAGACATTTTCCGAGGTAAGCAACCAAATACATAAGATTTTACAACAGCTACTTCCAGATAAATCTAGAAAATGATTAACAAGGATTCAACAAAAATCAAAAGTAATGCTGCATTGATCACGTAATCAACACTAGGAGTCCAGGATCAGGACAATGAATAGAAGGTATGATGCTAACCTTGTTGAACCCCACGAACTGTGGCTGTGAGGAACCGCGAGTTTGGGCGATGTCTTACATTGGGCTTTCGTAGATATGCCTGAACACCTTCCCTGTCAGCCTCTAACTGCAATTTCCGTGCCTCCTGAAGGAGTAAAGAAGCAAGACGATTCTCCGTCTCCAGATCCATTGTCTAACTCCAATTTCAGAAACTATGAAGACAGGCAACAAAATCTTCAGTAATTAAAAAATAATAATTTCAACTAAGATCTAAGACAATATTGCAAACATAAATATCTAAGACAATATTGCAAACATAAATACCAAATAATTTATTAGCACTTGAATACACAAGTATAAACAACAGGGTTCTAAAAAATGGATTTCCAGCATTCAGACTTACATTGTATTGATAACATTTACTACTTTATTACAATGAGACTCAGTAAGTGTGAAGATCAGGATTAAAAAAAAGGATTTTGAGTTTTCTCGTTCATTTTATATATTATATTTTAGTGTTCTTTGGGCCGAATATTGCTCATGGCAATGCTTGAACAGTTGGATGACTAAAGAATATATAATTGCAATAGAATTCCTAATCCTTCTGAACACAATGCAAAATCCGAGTTTTATTTACCACCAATGTCTAGGTTTAATCAGAACTAAGGCGTAAGATTCAATACAGCGCAGCAGTGTCAGGTCAGTCAGGCAAGCAAAGAGGCCTCAGGACTAGGGGAGACATGGATCTGAACGGTATAAGGCAACAATGGTGTAGGAGATGCTCGGATGTAGGCTCTGTTGTTCAATTAAATACAAAAAAATATAATTTTATGTCTTTACTGATGAGCCAAACAGGTCTGGAAACTCAGGAGCTCGTGCTCCTCCCATGGTCAGTCCTATATGCTATCAATGTATCATAAATCTCACCAAGAAGTTACTATAATGGTATGAAAAACAGAACAAGGCAACCTCAAAACTGTTGAACAATTTTGCGGGATTGAAGAAAAAAAACGGTAGCAGATTTCTCCTCCTAGCTAACGGGGAGTCTAGGGCAAACAACGAGCCGCCACAAGAACAATACGCAGCAAGAACAAGCAGCCTAATCTCTCCTCCTAACTCCCCTCCACAAGAAGGTGAATTTCTCTATCCCATCCCGAAGAACAAGCAAGGTGGCAAATCGATGATCCACCCACCAAGAAATCGCGTAGGAAGAGGGGGATGAGATGAGCTATTCGTCGTACCTCGCTGTAGGGGGGCGGCGCGATGCGAAGTCAGGATGTGGATGGGGGAGACCACCGAGAGAATCCCCCGAAGTCTCCCAGTCAGAAAACGCGTCCCGGAGCAAACCTTCTCGGGTTCGAGTCCCCCAGACTAGCCCTCCGCGGAGCACGACGGATCCGCCGCCGCCGCCGGCCGGTCGGGGGTTGTTAGGGTTTGGTGTCAATGGCTTATGCGAGCTGCAAGAGGGGGAATCGGGAAAAGTATTGTGCAGTTGCCGATCGGCCAGTGCCTATGGCTGGCAGCCGTGGTTATGCTAGGAGCAAATTGCAGTTGCGCCCCGCAATAGATTTAAAATTTACGGATAAGTCCCTGCAGAAACATGTATCCTGCTTTCTTACGTTTTACTAGTTCAATACCAGTACTTTGCTATAGATGAAAAACAATTACCTCAGCACATCCGGCCATCATCGCCGAGCTTGAAGAGTCTTGCCCTTCTCTGCTGCAGTGCTCAACAGAGTTCCATGTAGCTTGTGGCATGCTTATGCCACCGTCCTATGCCTACATCGCACCCTCGCTCTATATACTCAACTAGAAACTTATACACGGCGTGCCACTTCATACATAAGTCATTGTATGTGTTAAGGAACCTCGCTATCGAATAGTCCGGGGTTCCCGAATAAATCTGAAGTGGAGAACAGAAAGAGAGAGACACACGTGTTTAGGGAGAGCGAAAGCGGAAATTCTTTATTGCTAATGAATTACGTGTACATGGGGACCCCTCCTCCTTTATAGCGCTCTCTAGGGTTTCGGCATTAGGGACCACATGGGCCTTGGTGGGCTTTCGGGGTTTCTCAACACTCCCTGGGCCCTTTGCATGAGATGCATATGCCTCATTAAAACTCCGTAAAACCCAATGGGAAAAATACTTGGAGAAAGAGTACATAGCATACGCTACTATGTTGCACGAATTGCCTCGTTAAAACCTTACGCAAGAAAACTTCATGAAAAACTTGCTAAGGAAAAAGAGTACAATTCTCCCAACTTCAATTGCTAATCTTGAGATTCATGTTGGGTATTCATAATTCATGCTCAGGATTCATGTGGGAGTATGTGACATATCTCCCCCTGAAATCTGCACTTCTCTAAGTCTCATCATCCCAATTCCTTTCACGCACCTTTCAAAGGTAGATGCTGGGAGTGATTTAGTGAACAAATCTGCAAGATTTTCACATGACTTAGTATGCAATATCTTGATCTCGTTCATCTTATGCAATTCATGAGCATAGAAGAACTTGGGGTTGATATGCTTCGTGAGATTGCTCTTCACATAACCCATTTGTGCTTGGGCAACACAAGCTGCATTATCTTCATAAATTATTGTAGGAGTTTGCTCAATGTTCAAACCACATGACTTCTGGATGTGGTGAACCATTCTTCTGAGCCATGCACATTCACGAGATGCTTCATACAAGGCGATGATTTCGAGTGGTTTGTCGATGTTGAGACAAGAGTGCGCTAGACGACTTCCAAGAAATTGCTGTTCCTCCACATAGGAAAACATAGCCGTTTGGGACTTGCCGAGATGCTGGTCCGATAGGTACCCAACATCGGCGTAGCCAACCAAATTCAATTCATTGTTTCTTCTCAAAAATGCAGGCGAGGTCTTTGCTTCCTTGGAGGTAACGGAAGATGTCCTTGATCCCTTTCCAATGCCTTTTGGTGGGTTCTCGATCGCATCGAGCTAGCAAATTCACAAATAACGCAATGTCCGCCTAATGCTATTTGCAAGGTACATGAGCGCTCAATTGCACTCGGATATGGGAATTCTGCTCCCGGGACTTCCTCCCCTCTTCTCTAGGTCTGCAGATGGGTCTAGGTGCTGCTTGGAGTGACCTTCCACCATTGGAGTCTTTGCAGGATATGCCTTTTCAAACCAAACCTTTCCAACAATTTCGTGTGTAGGTTGATTGATGTACCAAGATTCCTCCTTGGACATGTTCAAGTGCAAGCCTAAACAAAACTTGGTTTTACCCAAATCTTTCATTTCAAACTCGGACTTCAAGTATGAGCATGCCTCTTCAATTTCTTCATCCGTCCCAATGATGTTTAAGTCATCTACATAGACGGAGATTATACGAGAATCCATTCGGGATCATTGATAAACACACATGGACAATCTTCGCTGTTTGTGTAGCCTTTCTTGCAGAGAAAGTCACTCAGCGATTGTACCACATTCTTCTGGATCGCTTGACCCATCGGTGATTTCTCCAATTTCACATCTGCATGTGTTTCTATTTGCTCCATCTTGGTTCGGATAGGAATTCCTTCCTACTTTCATGTATATCTCCGAATCCAAGTTTCCATACAAATATCTTTGTGACAACATCCATTAGCTTCATTCTCAACTTCAAGTTGATCGCCATTGAGATCAAATATCTAAAGGTAATTCCTCCCATGACCGGAGAATAGGTTTCTTCATAATCAACTCCGGGGCGTTGAGTGAAACCTTGAGCTACAAGCCTTGCTTTGTACCTTACAACCGTTGTTTTCATTCCTCTTCCTAACAAAGACCCATTTGTGACCTCACTGGGGTTTATATGGGGAGGTGTGCGACATCTGAGCCAAACACCTCTCTCTTGTTCGGAGAGACTAACTCTGCAGTGATTGCCTTTTCCATGCTTCCCAATCTAGCCTTTTCTTGCACTCTGCGAGAGATGCGTGCTCGGGATCATGATCAATGATCGAGGCAATCTTCTTTGCAAAGTATGCATCAACGTTGGTCGTTGCTCTATTCGAGGATTCTCCGTTATTACAAAGTTTATGGCCATTTCTTCATGGGGTGCTTCATGCACTTCTACTTGTTCTTCGCGCTTTTCCCTATCGCAGAGCAAGTTCCTTTAGCTTTCATCGCCTATGTGTGCGCACATTATTTCTGGCGGCTTCTGCGATGGAAGATTCAAGTCTAGAATTGCCTTTCTGTTGGCTTCTTTCCGTGCAGTCTCAACCGCTCCCTTCTTTCCTTGGGGCATTTTCGTGATTGGTTGTGGTAAGTCCTCTCGCCATTTTCTCGCACGTCTCCGGGTACTTTGGGTTTGAGGAGCCAGGTTTCCTGTTCTTTTTCTTTGAGGCCTCTGAACAGGCTGAGGGATACCTTCTATTTTCTTTGGTATTTCCACCCTCTCTGGTGCATTTCTTGCTGGTACATGCGACTTAACCACGCCCTTCAGATCACAAAATGATCAGGCAGTTCATTTGCTAAATTCTGCAAATCAATTATCTTCTGGACTTCTTGATTTGCTTCATTAGTGCGGGGGTCATGTGCGGGGATCCCAGTGGAATGCCATATGATTTCCCGGCATTTTTCATCCAAAGGTTGATTTCCTCCCCCTAATGACGGGAAACGATCCTCGTCAAAGATGCAATCAGCGAATCGGGCTGTATGCAAGTCTCCAGTCATGGGTTCCAAATACCGATTATGGATGCACTCTCATAACCAACGATATCCCGGACTTGCGGAGAGGGCCCATTGCGATCATTGAGGGTGGTATAGGTACATATACCATACACCCAAATTTTCTAAGATGGGAGATCTTGGGATGATCCGTGCACAAGTGCATAGGAGAATGGATGTTGTAGGCGACGGTCCGAAATTGATAAGAGCTGCTGCGTGCGAGATCGCGTGTCCCCAACAAGTGTTGGGCAAGTTACAACTCGTAAAAGCGGTCCGGCAATGAACTTAATCCTCTTTATTAGTGCTTCGCTAGTCCGCTTCTGCGTATGGACGTGCGATGAGTGCTCAATCGCTATCCCCGTTCTTTGTGCAATAATCATCAAATGCCTTTGAAGTAAATTCTCGGCATTGTCCATTCTAATGGACTTCACGCGATGATCGTGGAAAGCATTCTTAATTCTTATGATCTGCGAGATCGACTTTGCAAAAGCATGGTTTCTTGTTGACAACAAGCATACATGCGACCATTTCGAGGAAGCATCGATGAGCACCATAAAGTATCGAAACGGCCACGACGGGCTGAATCGATCGCAAATATCCCCGGATGCGTTCGGGAATGCAGGATTTCACTTTGCACTTTCATGACAGAGGTCTAGTTATTAATTTCCGGTGGCACATGCAGGCACACAAAATCTTCATGATTCGGAAATTCTTAACGTTAATGCCATGACCTTGTGAGTTGTTCACTATATTTCTCATCATTCTAAGACCAGATGGCCTAATCTACCATGCCATAAAGAAAATAATTGAGCTTCTAAAAATAGTCTTCAAGGAAGTATACACTTGGTGCATGAATATTCGTGTAGTACAACCTGATTCATATGAGGACATTTTTCTACTACCATTTTTCCACATGCCGCGTGCTTCACAATGCACAAGTATTCTTTGCCATTTTCTTCATTGGTTTCTACGTGAAAACCATTGGCGCGGATGTCTTTAAAGCTTAAGAGAGTACGTGTTGATTCGAGGTACAAAAGGGCTTCTTCAATTACCAAAGTTGTACCCATAGGCAATATAATAGTGGCTCTTCCCGAGCCGATTACATATGAGTCGCTTCTGCGATCGTAGTAATCTTTCCAAATGTTCTTCGTGATCATTGGAAATACTTAGACTCTCTTAAGATGGTATTTGTTGTGCCACTATCAACAATGCATATCTCTTCCATTTAGGCGCTACGATTTCTAGATAAAAGAAATATAATTCTAATCGATAGAGGCAAAACAATCCAAATATTACTTGCAAAATTGAAGAATCTTGGAATAAAGAATAAATTGCGTATTTATTCATAAAAGAAGTATGCTCTTCTAGAGCTTACAATTCATTATTCAAAGAAAATGCTAACAACCATAATCTAAAAAATATGATTCATGCATTTGAGCGGAAGTACTAGGTTTGATCGTTACGCTTGACGGTAGGTTTCACGTCTGCGAGGACCTAGACCAATCGCGAAGACAGAGCTTCTTGCCCCAAGAACGATCTTCACGTTCGATGCCCAAGTGAGGTAGTTACGACTGTGCGGGCGATTCTTCAAACTCACGATTCACGATTCATGATTTCAAAATTACGGTTTAGATTCTGCGTGTAACGATAGAAAATGGTTGCAAAAAAAAGCATAAAGTGTAGAGAGAAAAAATCCATATGCATTGCATTATATAAATAAAGCAAAGGATTCAAAATTCATAAAGAAAATTCATAAAACAGAGAATAGAGCAAGAAAAATTTAAAACAGAGCCAAATAAATCTTCTTGATTTTACGCAATTTTTCAAAATTTTCTGCAATTTTTTTTTTTTTCTTTGCCCTTTTCTTTCCTTTTTTTTCTTCTCTGCTTTTTTTGGCCGAACCGGCTTAAATGGGCCTTGCCTCGCCCATGCTTGCCTTGCTAGGGTTTCCCCACGCCCTCCTCCATGCGCCGTCTCCATGCGCCACGCCAGCGCCTCACCACGCCAAGCCGCCTCCCACGCCGACGCCGCTGCGCTGCCACGCCTGCTGATGCGCTGCGCCTCCTCCGCTGCCGACGCCGTGCCGCCTCCACCTTCATGGTCTCCGGCGGCGACGGCGGCAGCCGGGGCAACGGCGCTATCTGCGCGGACGGCCGAGGCCATGGTGCGCAGAGGCGACGGGCGCGACGAAGCGGGCCGCGCCGGCGACGAGGCGGCATGTGGCTTGAGGCCGAGCTCTGGCCCGGCGGAGCGCCGAGCGGCGCGCGAAGAAGCCGGCATGGCGGCCGGGCCGTCTTGTGCCGCGTCTTGAGGCAGTAACCGGCGTCTGGCAAGGAGGCTAAGGACGATGCCGTCGGGCGGCGGCGACACGGCCGAGGCCGGGCGCAGGCGGGAGCGCGCAGCGCGGCGAGGCGCGCGCGCGAGGCCGGCCGGGGCGATCGCTCCGAACATCTGACGCCGGGTGCCGTGCAGGCGAGCATCAGTCACGCCGGCCAGTTGCGTGGCGAAGCTTCGCTGAGCGATCCGGCGCGTGCGGCAGCGGGGCGGCGGAAGCGCTGGCCGGCGGGCTGGGCGGTCGATCTGCCGAATGGCCGGCGCGCGAGGAGATTGGCAGGCGGACGATCGAGTCTGTGGCGCGCAGCCAGCCGCTGGCGGGCGGCGCGGCGAGGCAGCCGGAGTTCGTCACCGCCGTTTCTTCGTGCGCGCGGGTAAGCTGTACTTCTTCTTGCGGCTGGGCTGCGTCTTGGCCGCGGCGGCGATGCACACGGTCGGGCGCATCGGTGGACTTCGTCGCGCCGCCGCAGCCATGGCGTACGCCGTCGCCGAAGGTGGTGCGGCGAGCCGTGCACTCGTGCGGCCGTCGGTGGCATGCAAGCCGAGGCGGCTAGTCGTCGGCGGCGGCCGCAAGCACGGCCGAGGCGATAAGCGACGCAGACGGCTTCAAGCCGGCGGAGCGACGCGCCTGTTGGCGGACCGGCGGCGCTTCTTCGCGAGGCCGTGAAGCCAAAGGTCACTCGCCGCCGCGCAGAGGCCGAGATCGGGCGGCGGCGGCGGCTTCGAGCCGGTGGTGGTGCCGTCTTGGCGCGCATGCCGAGACGACGGCCGGCGGCCGTGGCGCTTGCCGCGGCGGCAATGGCGACCTCTTTTTTTCTCTCGTGATGAGCGGTAAAAACATGTCTTGTAGCCGAGCGATCGCGAGTGACTTCGTGCCGCGTGATTTAAAAATTACAAGATCGATGCGAGGATAGATGCATGTCCGATGTTGCTTGTAACCGTGCCACATGATGCAAACATAAAGCAGTCTGACGGTAGATGCATGTATAAGAACGACAGCGATTAGAAACAATCACTGATTCTCACCTCTTCTCACCTTTTCAATTCTGATCTCCGTAGAGCAATTCGTTCGAATAGTCCGGGGTTCCCGAATAAATCTGAAGTGGAGAACAGAAAGAGAGAGAGACACGTGTTTAGGGAGAGCGAAAGCGGAAATTCTTTATTGCTAATGAATTCTGTGTACATGGGGGGACCCCCCCTCCTCCTTTTATAGCGCTCTCTAGGGTTTCGGCATTAGGGACCACATGGGCCTTCGGTGGGCTTTCAGGGTTTCTCAACAGTATGCATAGAATTTTTCTAATTTAAAGTGATGAGCTATGATTTGCTTCTATCATCATCTAATCAACGAATCCTTTATACCACTCAAAACTAATCTACTCGGAGTCGGGCAAAGCCAAAATAAAATGAAAAGGTAAAATTGCACGAAACTACACATATGTTACCAAAACTATAAAAATACACTTTTAAGGCTTCATTTCATAAAACTAACTTTTGCGCAAAATTTAATAATAAAAACCCATCGCGTCAATTCTCAAGTTACTTGACAAGCTAATCTCACTGATCAGCCCAATGTACCTAAAAAATCCTTGGGCATTGCCATCGCTCCTTCACAGCTAGCATGCGTCGCCCCTATTTCTGTCACAGTGAGATGAAGAAGATGTATTCCTACTAGTCATGTGCCCGTGCGTTGCAACAAAAACTCAATTTATGATAAAAAATTATTTGCAAAGAATACTAACTTTAGTTATGTTTCAATAGTAGGAAAAGTTTGTTCCTCCGAAAAAATTTGACTATCGGGTTAAATCCTCTTTCATCAACTGTTCATGTTAAATCCAACGAATTAAGTACTCTGAAGGAGAACGGACGATCGCCACCAACTCTTAATTAGAATTAGTAGAGAGATATCAATCCTTACCATTGAAGAAGGAGAAAATTATTGCCTTCCTCTTGTAGGAAATCTTCTTACTTTTTGCACGCAGCCTTTCTCTTCTCTTCCTACGTATGCCTCCACTATCGATCGGCTTGTCCTCCTGAAGATAAGAGTGGGTGCACTCTAATAGGGAGTAGATGAAAGCAGAAGGCAACGTAAGCAGGCGGATGGAAGCCAGGTCTCCCCGATATCTTCATGATTGGCACGTGATTTGGTTGCGTGATTCTTTCCTTTTAATCTATGCATTTTCAGATATGATGAGATAGAATTCCCGTATTATGGGATATGATGAGTATATCCTTCTATCTATGGAGGATATGATGAGAAAATCCTTCCATTTATAAGATATATGAATAACATCTTTTCATAGTAAGAACATGTGAATAGAGATATGCTAAAATAATATTTCTATTAAAAAAAGATATGATAAAATCTTTCCATCTAAGATATGATTAAATCATCTTCTATCTCATCTGTTCATATCAGATCCAACGAATCAGATATTTTAGAGGAGAACGGACCACTACCACTAACTCTTAATTAGAAGTAGTAGAGATATGACAGACTAATCATCACAGATGTGCTGCCCCCGATTTGAGTTGCAGTGAGAGGAAGAAGACGTATTCTATTCGGCTAGTCATCATAGGTTAAGAGTGATTTAAGGTGCACGAGGAGTTGACGGAACATGGTTTTCTGATTAATTTTTGCTTAATAGATGTAGTTTTTGTGAAATGAAACCCTAAATGTGTAGGGGTTTTTTTAGTTTTGACCATATATGTCTATGAAATTTACTTTAAGTGAAATGCCAGCTACCATCGTTTAACAATATTTATTTACAACACTATAATAATTAAGGTTGTGGTTCAAACCTTGAACATGTTATGGGATAAGAGATTTGTAATCGTTTTCGGTTGGACTCTATATCTTATGTGCGGGCGAATCCGAATTCATCTCTTGCTATCTTCTACTATATATTGGACACCCCTTTGTACAATAGATCAATCTAATAAAGAGAGAGAACTTTGCCCCCTATTTTGTGTGCTCCAGTTCTTGTTCTTGTGATTTCGTTGGCATACTGTTGATCGATTGTGGGTGAACGACTACATTTTACAACACGTTATCAGCATGAAGCTCTACCGAGGCTACCGATCGTGATCGTCTGCCTGCGACAATCAACACTACGCCGAGTTTCATCCTGCAACACGCGATCAACCTACATCGAGCCCTACGTAAGTTCAATCTACGTCGGTTGATCACACTTGAACAGAAAGTACATCCTGCAAATCGTTTCAATCTGTTCATATGTAAAATTGCAAACTTGGTTCTACTGTTCATCAAGTTATTTGGAAAAAAAGAAGGATCGACCATGCATGCACCGTGTTCCGCGGCGGCTCCCACACCCGGCTAGTGCGATGCCTCGCACCGCGTGCCCGGAAGAGCACGCCCGCACCCGGCGTCGCCTGGGGATCCGCGTGCCAGCCGTAGCGCCCGCCGTTGCGACCTGCCGTCGCACCCACTGGGCCACTCGGCATTCGTATCGCCGAAGGCCGGAATTCGAGCCATTGACCGCCGTGCCTGCGCGCCGAGCGCCCGCCCGTTGACGGTTGTTCACGCCGCTGACAACTTCGCCGACCCATCGCCTCGGCTTCCGCTTGAGGCAGCGGCCCTCCGTCTTCACTACCTGGCGGCGCCGATCGGCGGCGTTTGTTTTCAACACCGGTGACGGTCGAATCCACAGCCTTGCCTCCTTGGTTCCCGCGCATAGCCGCCGGCGCCACGTCATTTGACCTCCCCGCGCTAATGTCCCAAAGAACGCGCCCACACCCGCCATGGTAGTTGCACCTGCTCCTCACCCGAAGCGAGCTCGCCCAGCCACGCCACCGCCATCTTGCCTCCCTATGGCAGAGAACCGATCGGCAGCTAGAGTTAACCCTAGCTGTCCTTATCTCCTGGGTCGCCTTGGGCCGGATGGCCTTGCGGGCCAGGCTACCAAGTGGGCCGGATGGGCCGTACGGCCCAGTTTCCCGTATGGCCCGTCGATAATAATAATGACAATCAATTTTTCAGTTATCTCGAAAATAGTTATTACATTCTGAAAATTGATAATAAATCCTAGAAATTAGATTTTCTAAGTTATGGACTTCCACAAAATTTGGCAAATTGATATTTAGCACACTTTGGAAGTTCCATCCTCTAGGTTTATTTTCTAGCTTTATGCCATGTATAATATGTGTTGAAATTTATTTTCTATTATATAAGTAATTCTGAAAATTACTTAGTAATTAACAGAAAATGCTAGAAAATTATGTATGACCCATTGTGGTTATTTTATTAGCTTGTTTATATATGTTGAATTTATTTTCTGTTATTTAAGTAATTCTGAAGATTGCTTGGTAATTAATAAGAAATTATGAAAAATGCTAGTAAAATTTTATATAGCATATTGAAAGCTTCATATCTCGGGATTTATTGTCCTAGAATAATTCCATATTGATATATGTTGAAATTTATTTTTCTGTTACATGGTAATTCTGAAAATTGCTGAATAATTAGCAGAAAACTATGAAAATTGCTAGGAAAATTCTGGAAAATTTTAGATAATTATCTACTGAATAGATATAGACCGAGCTTTACTGATTAAAGAGTGAGCATGCAATATAATGATTTTACCAGTAGTAAAAGTTATTTTGCATAAATAGAAATAAAATATATTAGACATCACAAAGAAGAAATTTATCAAGCTTGTCCTGAATGGCAACAATTACCTTATCCGGGTAATGTATACTAAGATTAAGTTGATAGCTCGATCTTTTGGAGCTACTATTTTCCCAGCCTGAAGCTGGTACCCCTGCTCTTTCCGAAGCCGCTAGATGTACAACTTTACACCTCCTGAGGCACTATCTTCATACGGACCTGAAGGCCGAATACTTGATGGAAGATGACCAGCTAGTATTTTTGGATTCCCTGAAGGAAAAATATATAACCATCAAAGATTCGTTATGTTGCCAGAAGTAAAATGCGAATGGATCCTCCCGTGCTTTTAGGAATTTAAAGACTGTGGCAGCATACAATTTTTGTCATACACAAGCTTGTCACTGATCTAACCTTATGTAACCAGAAAGTTACTAATGCTAAAAAGATCGATAAGACATTATGCACCTTTCACCCCAATATGAGCATACTGCTGTAATAGTATCGTCATGCCAAGTACCAGAAGTACTTCAAGCTTATATGAATTTTGCTAGAAGTAGAAAATATGATAAACTCCTAGTAAAGCATGTGCAAATGCTCAGCAGACTAGCATAGCCATGGCTACAGAAAGGGCCAATGGAATACAGGGGGTAAGTGAAGGAATGATAGATCAGATAGGGAAAGAGGCAATTCATAGTGGAAAAGTAAAGTTAAAGGGCCAGAGACTTTCAGAAGTAAGACTGCAAACCCTGAATAACCCTATTTTATGTATGGATACACTGGCCATTGGTCATGCAACTATCGCATCCCAAGCATGTGGTAGACCTTTACATGCAATCCACTGAAAAACTAAATAAGACCCAAGAAAATAATATCGAGTCATACTTTACCGTTCAACCTATTGTTGATACGGATGTTGAGAAGTGTGACGATATGGTTATTGAAATTATTAAGTTCGAGGAGTCCTAGGAGTGCACCTACGTCTCATATGGAGACCTGGATTAGTCTCCTAAAATATCCCTTCACTTTGCTAAGTCGATGTCACATATTCCTTATAAGTCTCCTTATCAGTTTAGCCCTAGTTGCTGAATGAACATCTGGTCTACGCTCATGTTGAGTGGTTATCATTCAAAAATTAAATAATTTGATATTTCCCAGATATTTGATTTATTGTGCTATGCTTGTTTTATATATTATAATTTGTTCCTAATGCAACAATTGTTTGATTGTAAATCATACTTTCAATATAGAACAAAAGTATAATTCAATGGTGGAGGAGAAAATATGTCTAGAAGATGGTTGTACAACACTAAGTGAATTGGAAAGATTATGACTATCGCCAGAAGCGATGCTCGCACTGGAAGAATGCCATATTATACCCTGAGTCCAGTCGTACTCTCTTATGTTTTAAAGACATTGATCTGAATCGTTTCCATATGGAGACAGTGAATGAGGATGGTACAGAATACCTATTCATGACTAAGTTTAATAGGTGTAATAAATGTGTGGTTGAAAAACTTCATTCATTCTCCTCCGGATTATACTATACACATATAAAATCTAAAGTTTGTGTTGCGATGAAAAACCTAAAAATATTTAAGATCTGGTTGATCAACTGGGTTATACTGAGTTGAATATTATGAGAAGAATAATTATATTTCTGCTGGCCATAGCATAAAGATTTTCCTAGACCTGAAGTTTTCTTATGCCCTAGTTGTGCTAAAGGAAAGCTCATACTTAGATCTTCTTACCTAAAAGTTAGGAAAGAATCCATGAATTTTCTGGAAAAAATTCATGGTGATATATGTGGACCTGTTAGCCCCTATCGGGCCCATTTTAAGAAATTTTATGGCACTGATAGATGCTTCTACTAGATGGTCCTATGTATGTCTCTTATCTACTCGGAACCATGCTTCTGCCAAAATTAATTGCCCAAATTATTAAGTTAAGAGCATACTTTCCAGAAGAAAAGATCAAGTCTATTTGAATGGGCAATGCTAGCAAGTTTACCTTAAGAGCATTTAATGATTATTGTATGGCTATGGAAATTAATGTAGAGCATCTCGTACCTTATGTCCACACTCAAAATGGCCTTGTAGAGTCATTAAAAGAATAAAACTTATTGCTCAGACACTCTTGCAGAATAGTAGACTTCCCACCAGTTGTTGGGGCCACGCAGTGCTGCATACTACGGTATTAATTCAACTCAGACCAACTGCACATCATGAAATTTCCCTGTTGCAGATAGTGCGTAGAAAAGAATTAAGTATTTCACATCTGCGAAAATTCAGCTGTATCGTATACATGCCAATCTCTCCACCACAGTGTACCACCATAGAACCTCACCGGAAGTTGAGGATCTATGTAGGTTATGAATCTCCGTCAAGTATTTAACACCTAGAACCTATGACGGGGGATCTGTGCACAGCTCGGTACGCTGATTGTACTAAGGACACTTTTTGGTATTAGGGTGAGATAAGTACCACATTAAAGAATGCCGAGTCCTTAGATCCACGCACTAAAGAGACCGAACATAAAGTTCGGAGGATAATAAATCTACAACAAATAAGCTAATAATGTGCCAAATTCCTTCACTTATCATATGTGAGTAAAAAGATCTCATATACCTGCAGTATATGCACCTGAAAGAGTGAAAATACCCTAGAAGGATGTTGAACCCACTCTTGACCCTCATGATAAAATGAGGGGGAGGCCTCCAGGTGCACGGGACTCAATTCTGCGGAGACATCCGCAAAAGTAGAGAACCAAACAAATGATAACACTACCCGTGACAGTGCAAGAAGCTCAACCTGATGTTGAGAAAATCCCTGAAGTGAACCATCCTGGAGATGGTAACATCCCTGAAGTGATCCATCTTGAAGATGATAACCCCAGCGTATATTTACGCGCACAATCTAACACTGGGAAGTCAGAACACCTAGACTCCATCGTTGTGGAAAATCACGAGGAGCTGGAAAAAATTAATAAAGAGATATCCCTGAAGTGATACAGGAGAATTGTATAAAAAAAGACTACAATTGTCGACATATATTTTGCCTCAAAAATTGCTAAAAGCTGGATCCAGAATCAAAGTCCATGGCAGAGTGTCAGAAGTGCTCCGATAGGGTCAAATAAAAAAAGAAGCAATTGAGGCAGCGCTCGCTTAATAAGAGGAAAGTTTTTTGTCATGTTGACCGAACATCTCCTAAAGTGTTCCTTGTAGGATCAAATGGGTTTTTATCCGGAAGAGAAATGAAAATATCCAGGTGGTGATATATAAAGTGAGGCTTGTAGCACAAGGGTTTACGCAGAGACCCGACATCGATTACGATGAAACATATTCTCCTGTAATAAGTGGAATATCGTTCCGATATTTAATATCAATGACAGCTGGCTTAAATTTAACAATGCAGTTGATAGGTGTAGTGACCACATATTTATATGGGTCACTGGATACGGATATTTATATGATGATCCCTGAAAGAGTTACAATTCCGAATCCTAATAATCGCAACATTTATAGCGTCAAACTGAAAAGATCGCTATACGGATTAAAACAGTAGGGAAAATGTGGTATAACCGACTTAGTGAGTTCCTCCTGAAGAAGGAATATTATCCCTGTGTGTTCATAAAGAAATCTCAGAATGGATTTTGTATCATCTCAGTATATGTCGATGATCTGAATTTCATCAAAACCACAGAGGAGATAAAGAAAGCAAGTGCTTACCTCACAATGGAGTTTGAGATGAAAGATTTGGGTAAAACCAAATATTGCTTAAGCCTGCAGCTAGAGCATTTCCCAGAAGGAATTTTTGTACACTAGTCTTTTTATATCAAGAAGGTATTGGAAAGATTTAATATGGATAAATCGCATCCTTTAAAAACCCCATAGTAGTAAAATTCTTTGAAG
Source organism: Otatea glauca (assembly GCA_036346275.1). Classification (NCBI taxonomy): domain Eukaryota; kingdom Viridiplantae; phylum Streptophyta; class Magnoliopsida; order Poales; family Poaceae; genus Otatea; species Otatea glauca. The sequence continues at coordinate 23,978,062 of CM070724.1, forward strand.
TGGATAAAGACCCTTTTAGACCAATGATGAAAAGTGAGGAAGTTTTAGGACCTAAAGTCACATATTTAAGAGCTATTGGAGCACTTATGTATCTTGCGAATTGCACAAGGCCTAATATTGCATTTGCAGTGAATTTGCTAGCAAGACACAATGTAGCTCCAACCAGAAGACATTGGGATGATGTCAAGACTTTACTCAGATACCTCCAAGGTACTCAAGATCTTGGATTGTTTTTCCAGAAGAACTAAGACTTAACCATGGTGGGATATATGGATGTTGGCTATCTGTCTGATCCCCACAGTGCCAAATCTACGACTGGTTTTGTGTTTTTCTGTTGTGGTATAGCTATTTCTTGGCGGTCTTATAAGCGGACCTTGGTAGCTATGTCTACCAACCACTCAGAGATTATAGCTTTATATGGGGCCTCACGTGAATGTGTTTGGCTGAGACATATGATTAACCATATCCAGAAGTCATGTGGTCTTAACACCGTCGATACCCCCATAATTATCATGAAGATAATGCTGCTTGTGTTGCACAAATACTAATGGGTTATGTGAAAAGCAATATCACGAAGCATATTGCTCCTAAACTTTTCTATCCTCATGAACTCCAGAAGAACAGTGAGGTAAAGACTTTGCAAACTAAGTCATGTGAAAATCTTGCAGATTTATTCACTAAGTTCTTACCTAAATCTATATTCCATAAATGTGTTAATGGCATTGAAATGAGACGACTTAGAGATATGCAAAGTTCAGGAGGAGTAAATCCTTGAACCATAACCCTGATTATGATCCTGAAGATCCTAATATAAATCTAGAAGATTATAAGTTGCACTCTTTTTTCCTTTGGTGAGTTTTTCCGAAGTTTCTCACATAAAGGTTTTTAATGAGGCAACTAGTGCAACATAAAGTGCGAGTGCAATGTACTCTTTTCTTCATCTCTCTTTTTCTTATTGGGTTTTTGAGTGGAGTTTTTGATGAGATATGTGCATCACACGGTATTCGTTCAAGAGGGAGTGTTATGGAATAAGAGATTTGTAACTGTTTTCGGTTGAACTCTATCTCTTATGTGTAGGTGAATCCGAATTCATCTTTTACTATATATTGGGCACCCCTTTTACAAGAGATCAATCTAATAAAACGAGAGAACTTTGCCCCTCTACTTTGTGTGCTCCAGTTTTTGTTCTTGTAATTTCATTGGCATGCTGTTGATTGATTATGGGTGAACGACTACATTTTACGATAGAACCATAGTACTACTTGCTAAATTTCGTTGGCACTACATGCTGAGACAAAAAAAAAAAAGGTGAGGAATATCACACCCAACAGCATGAAGACGAGTAGAACGGCATTTGAGAAAAAGATCCTCCGCCGTTGCCTATCTCACCCATTCGATTTAAGAAAAAGATGACACGCCCTTATCTCGAAACACCCGCCCCCCCACCCTCCCAAATATCCACAACGGTAAAGCCTTCCACGAACAGCGGCAATGTCTGCGGCTCCTCCTCCCCATCGCCGGCGCCGCGGGCGCCGAACCAGGAGCGCCTCCGCGCGTCGTCCGCCCGCTGCCGCGGCCCCGGCGGGCTCCCGGCCCGCCGCCGTGGGCCGAGCGGCGGCCCGCCGTGTCCGTCGATTACGACCGCGGCCGCCGCACCGCCCGCGCCGAGGTGGATGGCGTTGGCAACGACACCCTCCCCACGCGCCACCGCCTCCGCGTGGATGGTAGCCGGTGGCAGCGGGACTGGAAGGTGTCCGAGGCCGCCGCGCGCGTGCTCGCGGTCCCGCGCGCCGACGCCCAAGCCGTCGATGCCGTGCTCAACTGCTGGGCCGGCCGCTTCGCCCGCCGTAACTTGCCGCTCCTCATCCGCGTAAGCCGCCTCTCAATCTCTCTCTCTCTGTGCGCCTGCTTGCAACGTGTTCGATGAAATGAGTTACCGGGGTATCCATTTAGATTAGCGTCTGCCGTGGCGGGGGAAAGATTTTTCCGCGACCATTGCGCTGTTTACCATTAGTGTGCGTCACAATGGTTATATGGGAGTGCACGAAGCTGATATTGCTATCTGTTCCGGTTGTTTGATATAATAATCTGGGTATTGTGTATCAACTATCATTCCGTGCTTAATTCAAGTATTCAGACCTTGTAAGAATTTGCTGGTGCCATTGGGCTATTCGGCAGTTTTTTAAATTATAGCTGATGTAGTCCATCCTTGTGCATATTAGGGAGTATTTATTGCTTTTGATGGATTCTTGGTTGGTCCTTTGTAATCTTAGAGTTCATGGTTATCAGTATGTTTCTCATGCCCTTGTTTTTGTTTTGTACTTTTGTCAGTAATTCCAAAAATCTAATTGTTCATTTCATGAGAAACAGTTATCACTTATCACCGTCTTTCTTGTGGTCCAATATATAGCTTGCTTTGTTAGACAGTGTGCTGCGGTACCCCTTACATGGTAGTAGCTACTGCAGTTACAACTTACAAGTCAGGGTTCTCAATCTGTGAACAAAACTCAAGCATCTGTAAATTCACCAACAGCAAGGTAGCCTGTCCTAGTGATAATTGATAACACACTTACACAGTTTGTATCACCTTTAGGAAATCACAATTGCCGGGTCCTTGCAACATGCTGTACATGTATTCCGCTGGATGAAAAATCAAGAGAATTACTGTGCTCGTAATGACATTTATGGCATGATGATACGATTACATGCCAGACATAACCAGGTTGATCAAGCACGCGGCCTGTTCTTTGAGATGCAAGAATGGCGGTATGAATGTTATTAACTTATGATGACACTTTTTATGACATAAGATTTTGTTTAACTATCCTTTCTTTTTTCACCAAGAAGTCACAATAGTCCTCAAATTATTTATGTCTATCAATTTATGTACAGATCATCCAACATATTTAGTCTTGATTGCCTCATTGGCTGCTTTTCTAAATTACAAATTGCTTATTTTTGTCATATGAGTTGTATCAATTCTATTTGTTGACTTTAAAATTTGTAAAATTTTCATATTATTCTAGAACAAAACATAATTAATGCTGTTATATTTTCACTTTTCTTACTGTACATTGTTAATCTCTTTATTGGAGATAGCCAGCCTGGCACCTTGAACGGTTGTACTGTTATCATAATACACCAGCAGGATATCTATACTAAAATGTAGTTTACAGGTATCTGCCATTTCTATATTGGTTTATTTTCCACAAATGAGATAAAATAGGAGGCCTTTTCTACATTATCTGTTCATTCTCTGATTTCTTTTGACATATATGATATTTATAGGTGCAAGCCTGATGTTGATATATACAACTCTCTGATCCATGCTCATGCTCGAGCTGGTCAATGGCGTTGGGCCATCAACATTATGGAAGATATGCTTCGTGCTGCTGTCAGTATTGTTCTTTGAACCATAGATGTAATAATCATTGTGTTCGAAATGCTTTGTTTTCTTGAATATGACCGAGTAGATGTGCTTTATGTGTTTAAGTTGTACTTTCCTTCTATGGTATTTAGTTTTATTCTCCTTATGATAAGTGGTAGAGGCTTTATATTTGGCCGGTGACCTTTTTTTTTAACTACGGAGCAGCAGAAAGAGATTCTTGATCCTTGCGAGATTGCTTTTCAGAGCCTTAATGTCAAATAATTTAAATGTTGCTCACCTTGCTTAGATTGTCAAGGGCGTCAGGCCCTTGATCGCCGACTTCTCGCCACGTAACTCGTAGTCACCGTCCGTCTTCTCCGTGAGGTTAGACCCTCTACCGCAGCTCGAGGAAGAAGAAGAGATTAGGAAATAGTTTTCTTGCTTGCCTCACTTCTGTGTGGTTACTGAATATATGGCCAGCACCCCTAATTTAGGAACTAATAAAAGGAAGGAAATACTAATAAATAGAAAGGGCCAGACCCCAATTTAGGACTAATAAAAGGAAGGAAATACTAATAAATGGAAAGCTATCTCTACTTTCCATTTTACTAATAATAAAAGCTATCTCTACTTTCCATCTTAGCCACTTGTCGTGATTTCACGCGCCATCATTGTGCGTGCGCGCGTTCATTCAAGCGTCGCACATCCGTGCCCGACGACGCCTAGTGTATGTAAGGTCGTAACGCCCGGACATGACATCTCCTCCTCGAGAGGCGGCTCGTCCTCGTGAAATCTTTGGATACCGACGCGAACGGCTCGACATCTTCCCAGTGGCGACGCGAGGATCGACCTTCCATCGGACCAGACTGCTGGACTCCACGAGCGACGCTGCGACGGACAACGCTGCGTTAAACTCTGGGGCAATGGCGCGTGGTGGGCCGGCGAAAGTGGCGGAGGCCGTGGCGAGCGCCATGGAACTTCTTCAGAGGCCGACATGGAACACGTCGTGCAAAGCGAGCTGAGGTGGGAGAATGCGGGCGACAAAGAACCTCGTTGATCATCTCGGTGATGCGGTAGGGCCGTAGCGCGGCTTAAGCTTGCCGGAGGAGGCCAGAGCGGCCGACGCGCAACCGGCGGACGAAGTCGGAGCGGACGCAATCATCGACTTTGTACGAAACATCGCGATGGGCCTTGTCGTAGTGATGCTTCGAACCGCTGGGCTTGCTCGAGACGAGCGCGATGTCTGCGAGGAATTCTGGCGTTCTTCCATGTTCTTGGCAACGGCCGCCACCGTGTGTCCCCGGCTCATAGGAGGCGGATGGTTGGTGGGTCGCGCCAGAGACGACCGAACAGGGTGTTCGGCGAGGTTTGGTCGCCGTATTGAAGACGAACTCCGCCGTAGGAGCCACTCTGACCCGATGACGCGGTCGATCGCCCGTGAAGCGGCGAAGGTACATGATGATGACTCATTAGCGCCTCGACCGCCCGTCCGACTACGGGTGGAAGGCGATCGTCATGTGTAACTTGGTACCCACTAAGCGCATAAGCTCGCGCGAGAAGGTCGACGTGAAGATCGGTCGCGGCTCGACACAATGGATGCGGCACCCCATGAAGACGGACGATGTCGATGAAGAAAGCAGGCGACGGACTCGGCGAGTACGGGTGGCGGCGGGATGAAGTGGGAATATTCTTTGAACCGGCCGACCACGGTGAGGATGACCGACTTACCTCAAGACGCGAGGCGCCTCGATGAAGTCGATGGCGATGTCCGACCACACACCTGCGATCGGAAGAGGAGAAGGAGACCGGCAGGATCGCAGTGCTCCGACTTGTAGCGCCGCACGTGACACACTCGCGAACAAAGTCTTGGACTACCCGCTTCATGTTAGGAAATGAAAATCGCACGGAGTCCGGTGGAGAGTCGCCGCACCCTTCATGGCCCTCTTCATGCACGGCCCTCGGGATCTCTTGCGGGAGGGAGGGCGCGGCGAGATGTAGAGCGGCTGCGTCGCACCATGCCGCCGACCACCGCCCATGGAGCCCAGCGAGAGCCCGCGCGCCTTCATCATGGATGGCGGCGGGGCCGGTCGGAGTTGTGCTTGCCAAGACGCGCAATGAAGTCGAGCGCGGGCCGACAGACCAAGACGGTCCCTTCCTCCGGTGTGTCGCGGCGGAGAGCGCGTCGGCCACCACGTCGCGCCGACCTTGTACTCGACGGTGAAGTCGAAGCCGTAAGCTTGCCCACCCAATGATGTTGAGGATCGTCGCGGCGCCGATCGAGCGGTGTACTTCAAGTCAGTAGTGATCGGTCTTACGAGGAAGCGACGCCTCAGAGGTACGGCCGCCAATTGCGGGCGGCTTGGACAAACCGATGAGCTCGCGCTCATAGGCGGCGGCGCGTGGCGTGGCGTGGCGCCTCTTGGCCAAGAACGCCACCGGTGGCCGTCCCGACGAGGACCGCGCCGGTTGCCGTCGACGGCGTCACATTCGACGATGAATGGCTTGGTGAAGTCCGGCATGGCAAGGATCGGTCGCGGAGAGACGGCCGCTTGAGGCGTCGAAGGCGCGATCGCCGCCGGACCACTCGAAACCATCCTTCTTAAGAAGAGGCGATCGAAATTGCGATGGTCCGTAATTGTGGACGAACTTGCGATAGTACCGCCAAGCCGAGGAAACCCCGACCGCCGAAGGACCGTGGAGCCGCCACTCATGGATGGCTCGCACCTTGGCCGGATCCATGGCGGCGCTGCCGCGAGATGACGTGGCCGAGGTATCGCGACCGAGATGGCACCAAAGCACACTTGGTGCGCTTGACGAAGAGTTGATGGTGCCGGCTCGGAGAAGACGGCGCGAGAGTGGCGCAGTGGTCGCCCATGTCGTCTTTCAGAATTAAAATGTCATCAAAGAAGACGAGAACAAACCGGCGGAGGAATCAGGCGGAGAACATCGCTCATGGCGCTGGAATGTGGCGGGCGTTAGAGGCGAACGCCATCACCAGAACTCGTCTGAGCCATCATGAGTACGGAATGCGGTCTTGTGCACATCCTCGGCCGCATCCGCGCTTTGATGGTAACCCGACCGTAAGTCGAGCTTGGTGAAGAAGCGCGCGTGGGCTCGTCGACCACCGGAATAGGAAAAGCGTCCTTGACGGTGGCGCGTTCGGCGCGCATAATCCACGCAGATCGCCACGACCGTCCGGTTTCTTGACGAGGAGGACCGTGAAGAACGGTGAAGTCGCTACGGCGGACGATGCCTCGCTCGATCATGGCGGCACATCGCCGCCGAAGTTCGTTCTTGTGGCGGCCGGGTATCAGACGGGCGCACCGCCACCGGAAGCATCGGGCTTGAGGATGATCACGGTGGTCATGACCGGTGGCGGTAGACCGGTCGGCTCAAGAAAGATGTCGTGGCGCCAATGACCGTCGAGAGAGTCGTCGCGCCACCACCGTTGCTCAGTAAGCGCGGCTAGCTTGATCGGCGGCAACGCGCCTGCCAGACGGTGTAGCCCTCGTCTTTGAACGACATGCGCCGTGGCGAGGTCCCGAACGATGGGTCCCGCGGCGAGCCACTTGGTGCCGAGGACGACGTCGTGCGGCCAGATGGCATAACGAAGAGGTCCGCCGAACAGGCACCAGCGATGAGGAGGCGCGTCGCGGATGACGCCTCGCGGGTGATCCGCTTCGCCATTGGCGACCATGGCGTGAGACGGGCGCCGTCGTGGCGGCAAGCCGGAGCCGCCGCCGCCTCCTCCGAGATGAAGTTGTGCGTCTTTGCCGGAATCGAGGCGCGGACGAGGATGTGGCCCCAGCGTCCACAACGATTTGCATGGTGTCCGCCACGGGCACCGGCGAGGCTGCGAGAGAGAAGCAAGGTGCCTCGTTATCGGCCCGGCCGCGGCGTCATCGTTGTCATCGATCTCCACCCCGTCAACGAAGAAAATGCGCTGCAAAATCTGTTGTAGCCACGAGTATTTTTCGTCCTGATTAAAGCAGAGCCCAAGACGACGCCGCTCACTTTGGTCGCCGGTCGGCCGCCTCTGATTGCCGCGCCGTGGCCGGGCAACGCCACCGAGGCGCCGGAGCCTTGGCGGGTGAGGGACGCGGCGAAGGCCGGGCGTGGCGCGAGCCGGGAGAAGACCGCGGGCGAACGAGTGGAGCCGCGGCGGCTGTCGAACTCCATCAATTCAACTGGCGCGCCAGCTCATCGCCGCCGTGGCGTCTCCGGGTTGTGGATGCGGACAGCGTGGCTCGTGCAGCGAAGCGATCCGCCGTGTCCGACGCTACCGGAGCTCATCAAGTCGACCAGCGAGCGAAGGAGGGCTCGAAGCGGTTCGAGTACTCTTCCACGGCCCCGATCGCGGCACTCGGCGAGCTCAAACAACGGCGCCAGCAGCGGGGCGGCCCAAACCGTAAGTTGAGGAGGTCCTGAAGCGGCCCAGTAGCGGTGTTCGCCGTCCTCCTGCACTGGATGTACCACACCGTGCCACGTCCTCGAGGTTGTAGGAGGCCATCGGACCTTCTCCTCCGCCATGGTTATTTGTTGATGGAAATAGGACTCACAGCGGTTGAGGAAGATCGTGGTCGGACTTGCCATCGTGAGCGAGGGAAATCCATCTTACGGAACTCAGGCGAGCGATCGTTGTGGTGCTCGCCGATCGGTTAGCGGTAACTGCGGATGACGACCGACGGTGGACAAGGCTTGGATTGCCTTGGCGTTAGCCTCGGCGGTGGCTTGGAGGCTTATACGGCCTTGGCGAGGTTCTCGGCGGTGGTCTTGAGGTCATCCCCATGGCGGCGCGCGCAGAAGTGGCGGGCCTTGATGATGGGCCGCACCGTGATGATGGCGAAGGATTTGAGTAGGCGAGATCGCGGGATCGTGATACGGTGTTGTCAAGGCGTCGGGCCTTGATGGCCGGACCTCGGCTCACGTAACTCGTAGCCGCCGTCCGCCTTCTCCGGTGAGTTAGACCCTCTACCGCAGCTTGAGGAAGAAGAAGAGATTAGGAAATAGTTTTCTTGCTTGCCTCACTTCTGTGTGGTTACTGTAATATATGGCGTGACCCCTAATTTAGGAACTAATAAAAGGAAGGAAATACTAATAAATAGAAAGGGCCAAGAATTTCTAATTTAGGACTAATAAAAGGAAGGAAATACTAATAAATGGAAAGCTATCTCTACTTTTCATTTTACTAATAATAGAAAGCTATCTCTACTTTCCATCTTAGTCACTTGTCGTGATTTCACGCGCGCCCGCTGTGCGTGCCACGCGTTCCGCTGCGCGTCGCACATCCCGTGCCCGACGACGCCTAGTGTATGTAAGGCCGTAACGCCCGGACATGACATAGATGGTGTATGCATGCAAGGCTTGTCCACTTACAATATTGCCAGGGTGGCATTTGTGCCTTAATTTTTGTAGATAGATACTCGTAGAGAATTCTGGTACAATACTTTCTCCAGTCTCCACCAATAGTTACAATTGTTAAGGATATATGTAGATTAGTACCACATTAATCTTGGTTTGCAGTCTTATGTCTCTTGTACTCTATATAGTTGGTCCTTGGCCTACAGTAGGATAACACTGATGTATTCATATTGTGGCCAAGGGCTGAGTATATAGAGTATAAGAGACATAAGTTTCTTGACCACAACCAACATGGTACTAATCCACATATATCCTTACAACAATTACAGCGATAGACTACTGCTAGTTGTAACGGTGTTGCTATTTAGTTTTACAATGGCGTACACTGTCTCTATTTATGACACACTGTCTCTATTTATGACGAATGCTTTGTACCTGTTGCCTCATATTACCTGGATTTCATTCTCCATGTTGGGCTAACGTTTCACTTAGAAGCCCACTAGTAGCCTTGTCTTTTCTCCAAATTATGAATATTATGTTCAAACCGTTGTCGGGACATAATAGTGGCTGCAGTAGTCCTGGCATGTAATACTTCCTCTGTCCAAGTTTATAGGTCATATTTTTTGAATGATCTTGTTCACAAATATATGGTGTATTTCACTTCCGATACAAAATTAGTGTGATGTTCCCGTTATACATCTAATAAATATTCAGCTTTACATTATATTCTTTACTATACATGCATTGAATATAGTGCTTCGAGATAATAATTAGGGGTAGTCTAGTTATTTTCCATATCTTCTTGGTCTGTGTGCCTAGAGAAAATATGCCCTATAAACTTGGATGGAGGGAGTAGGTGCCAAAATACCTGCAGTAGCCTATTGTAGCACTATTAAATATTATATATCTTGTTATGAATAGCACTTATATTGAACATGAGGCCAGTAGGCCAGTATATATACATATACATGAGGGTATAAAAGGAAAGCCTATATAAGGCAGATCTATACAAGGCTAACAATATGTATACAAGGCAACTGGCAATCTCTATACAAGACAACTAGGATACTGTCTTAACACATCCCTCAAACTCATGGTGGATCAACAACACTGAATTTGGAGGAATAAAAGCTGTGCTGAGCTCTAGTCTGTGTCTTCGTGAAGACTGCCAATTGAACCTCTGAAAGCATATACTGAAGAGTCATAACCTGGTCTTTTACCTGTGACCACATGTAGGAAGCATCAACACCAATATGCTTGGTGAACTCATGCTTCACTGGATCTCGAGCAATGCTAATAGCACCTGTATTGTCAGATAAAAGAGGAGTCGGTGTAGAAACAGAAGCACCAAAATCTTCAAGTAACCACGTAGCCAAGTAACCTCTGCTGTTAAAGAGCCATAGCTCGCAACTCTGCCTCAGCACTCAAACGAGAAACTGCTGTTTGCTTCTTAGTCTTCCAAGCAATGAGAGAACCACTAAGAAAAACACAGTATGCAGAAAGAGATTGATGATCAGAGTGATCACTAGCCTAGGTAGTATCAGAGTATGATTGGAGCTGTAAGGAGCTGAAGTGTGGGAAGAAAATACGGCGAGAGATAGTTCCACGAAGATATCACAGAACATGAAGATGACTATAGTGGAGCTGAGTGGGAGCAGAAACGAACTGACTTAAGATATGAACTGAATACGAAATGTCAAGATGAGTGACACCAAGATAAACAAGGCTCCTAACAAGATGGCGATAGCGAGTAGGATTCTTAAGAGGTTCACCATCAGTAGGTCGAAGGTGAACATTGAGTTCCATGGGAGTCTCGGCTATGCGCTGATCAGTGAGAGAGGCACGATCAAGAAGATCCTGAATATACTTCTCTTGGGATAGGAAGAAGCCCTCAAGTGTAGAAGAAACCTCAATCCCGAGGAAGTAGCAAAGAGGACCCAGATCAGACATGAGAAACTGCTCACTGAGATGTGCCTTTACAAAGGCAATATACTGAGAATCATCTTCAGTAATGATCATGTTATCAATATAAAGAAGGAGAGTCCGACCACGAGGTGAAGTGTGAACAAAGAGCGTAGGATCAAACTAGGTACAAGGGGATTGCTTGAGCCCATAAAGAGAGCGTCGAAGCCGACAAACCATGTCCTCAGGAATAGAATATCCTGGTAGTGATTGCATATAGACCTCCTCATGCAACTCACTATTAAGAAAGGCATTCTTGACATTAAGTTGAGAGAGAGACGAATCACAAACAGAAGCCACAACAAGAAGAGTGCGAACGGTGGTCATGTGAGCCACATGAGCAAAAGTCTTTCATAATCACGACTATGCTCGTGCTGAAAATAATGTGCTACAAGACGAGCCTTATGGCGCTCAAGAGAACTATCAGAGTGAGTCTTAACCTTATAGACCCATTTGCACGTAATGGACGGACACGTGGAGGAAGAGGTACAAGATCCCACGTGCCAGTGCGCTCAAGGGCAGCGAGCTCCTCCATCATCGCATGCTGCCATTCCTGATGAATTACAGCATCACGATAGGAAGTCGGCTTAGCAAAAACTGCACCACCAAACCCAAGGCGCTCAAGAAACTGAATAGACTATCATGGAGAGCATAGTGAGGAGAAGGCACTAAAGAAGGTGACTCAACAGACGAAGATGGCACATCAGAAGAAGATGGTACATCAGAAGAATCCTCAACTCGCGGACGTCGAGTGTAATATAGATGATAAGAGGGAACAATGTCAGGAGAAACCACAAGAGGAGTCACCGATGGTGAAGAAGACACCAAACGAGGGGTTGGTTATGAAGAAGATGCTAACCGAGAAAAGGGAAAAGTGGCAACTGGAATATCAGGAAAAGTCAGGAAAGAAAGTGGCTCAACAAGAGATGCTGTAATGGAAGAAGGGCGAGGATAGAAGGGACGAGTCTCATCAAAAGTAACATCCCGAGAGATCTGCACCCGTCGGCCAACAGGATCCCAACAATGATATCCCTTATGCTCAACACTATAGGCCAGAAAAAGGCACTCAATAGACTGAGCGGTCAGCTTCGTGCGTTTACGAGATTGAAGGAGTACATAGCAAACACACTCAAAGAGGCGAAGACTAGAATAATTGGGAGGCATGCCACAAAGCCTTTCACTGAAATCCCATCTCGAAGAGCAGAAGAAGGCTGAATATTAATCAAGTAAGTGGCAGTAGAAACAACCTTAGTCCAGAAATAAGGTAGAACAACGGGAGCACGTAAAAGAGCACGAGTTGTCTCAAGAAGATGACGATGCTTGCGCTTAGCTGCATGCTGAGTATGAACACTAGGATAGGAAAACTGAGAAGAGTGTCTTGCACAGTAAGAAAAGCATGAAAGACTCTTGACAGATACTCCCCTGCTGAGTCAGCACGAAGAACATGAATAGGAGAATAAAACTAAGTCCGAATCATGGTGGCAAAATTCTTATAGATGGATAAAGCCTCACTACGAGAAGATATAAAATATATCCAGGTGTGGCGAGAGAAATCATCTATACAAATAATATAATATTTATGATCCCCTTTTGAAACAAAAGGAGCTGTACCCCAAACATCAGAATGAACAAGATCAAAGGGACGTTGGGACACAGACTCACTGGAAGGATAGGGGAGTTGTATCTACTTACCAAGCTTATAACCCGCACAATCTAAAGAGGTATTACCAAGCATAGATCCTAAAAAGCCACGACGAACTAAAGAAAGACGTGAACCACAAAGATGACCCAAACAGTGATGCCAATCCGGTGGAAGATGCAGCGGAGACGAAAGCAGTGGAGGAGACGGAGAGACTGGCAGGGGCAGCGGAAGGAAGACAGAGCCAGTCAAGCTCCCAAAGACGCCGAGGGTTACGGCGGCGAGGCTAGTACCAACCAGAACTCCCGTGCGGCGATCTTGAACAAAACAAGAGTCAGAATCGAGGATAATACGACAGCCATGATCAGTGAGCTGGCCAGTGGACATGAGCTGCATGGTCAGTTTAGGAACATGAGAAACAACAGGAATATGAAAAGAGGAGTACAAAAGAGTTCAATGTCCTGCAACAGAAAGAGAGGTACCATCTGCAGTCTAAACAATGATGGGAGCAGCGAGAGGACTAATCGAATGAAGACTCGTGATATCAGATGCCATATGAAAAGAAGCACCAGAGTCAAGAATCCATGATGAGATGCCTGAAGAGGATGTGGAAGTTGGTCTCTCATTGGAAGATTGAGTAGCAGAACTAGCAGAACCTGTCAGTGTAGAGGTAGCCATGCGACGTAGCAGTGTGAGAATCTCCTCTGTGGAGTCAGGAGCAGCAGAAGTCCGCTGAGGGGTGGCGCTGAGCCTCCAGTGCCCTTAGAAGGGCGACTACCTTGACGAGCAAGATCCTTCTTCTGGTTACATAATTATTCCACATGTCCATTCTTGTTGCAGTAGGTGCAGTGAAGCCTACCACCCTAGCAGCTACCGCTAGAGTAGGCGCCACTGATAGAGTAGTAGTATGAGGCACTGCCAAGACGAAAGGAGAAAATAGCAAACCAGCACCACAAAGACGAGTCTCCTCAATACAAATAGTTACAAGAGCCTCCAATAAGGTCACACGAGGATGGCAAGCGAGCAGTTGGGCACGAATCTGCTCAAATTTAGCCGGAAGATGTGTCAAGAAGTCATAGATGTGGTGAAGCTCCAAATGAGTGCTGATGCTGACATCACTGGCAAGTGCAGCAAACTTCCGGTCCAAGAGAGTCAAGCTAACACCATACCAAGGACAACTGCTCGTAGAAATCATCCACGGTAGAATCACCCTGCTGCAGCGATTGCTTCTGTCGTACAACAATAAGGTACAAAGAATCACTAGCGAGCTCATAGTGGTCACGAAGATGCGCCCACATGAACTGCGCCGAAGACAAAGCAACCACGTCTCCAGTGAGATGCACCTTCATGCTCGCAACCAAAATAGCAGAGGCACGAGCATCCTCATCAATCCACATTTTGTAAGCAGTAAACTGAGTCTGAAAAGACTCTACAACATCAGCATAATCATTGGACGCCTTCTGTCAAGCAGCATCATCGGTCTCCGTGGGAATAGCAGGCACGGTAGGGGGAGCAGGATGAGGCGGACAAGATAGCTCGCCGGTGAGAAACTCCCAGACGCTAACCACGTATGTGAAGGCGCATATGGAGAACATAGTCTCGATAATTGAGATCATCGAAGGTAACCGGGCAGCGAGGAATAGAGATGGTGCCCGAAGAAGAACTTGAAAACGATGGCATGATTTTTTTATTTTTTTACTCGGACTTAAATTCGGTTTTAGATCGGATCGGAATTCGATCCAATTGAGCCTCGACTACTTCGGTGAGAAGAGGCGGCGGCGGCCAGCAACGTCGGCGGGCTTATGGACCTCGGGCGGGCGGCGGCGGCGTCGGCGAGCTCGTGGGACCTCGGGTGGCGGTCGGTCGAAGATGGCAGCCTCGGGCGAGCAGGCGGTCGGGAAACTCGGCGTCCACACGAAGAGCGGACGGCGGTCTCCTCGGGCGAGAGGTCGACCGGAGGTGGGCCAGAGGCGGTGCGGCCGGAGCTTGGAGGCGGCGGTTAACCGAAGAGAGGATGCGCCCGGGAGGCAGAAGCTCAGCATCCACGCGAAGAGGCGGACGTCAGCCTCCTCAACAAGCTACCGGGAAGTTCATTGTCGATGGGAAGAGGCGGCCGGGAAGGGCGCCGAAGCTTGGAGGATGCGGCCAGGAGGCGGCGTCAGGCAATCAGAGGTGACGAGAAGAGCCTCCGAAAAGAAAAGGCGCAAGTGCAACGCCGGTAACCCTAACCCTACTAAGCTCTGATACCATGTTATGAGTAGCACTTGTATTGAACATGAGGCCAATGAGCCAGTATGTATACATATACATGGGGATATTGAAGGAAAGCTTATATAAGGCAGATCTATACAAGGCTAACAATCTGTATACAAGGCAACTAGCAATCTCTATACAAGGCAACTAGGATACTGTCTAATATAGCTATCGCTGTGAGTGGAATAGAACAGAACAATAATGGAGTTGGCGTCTTAATCGATAAGAGCCTCAAGAGCGGAGTTGTCGACGTGAGGCGACATGGGGATAGGATTATCCTAGTCAAGCTAGTCATTGGCGACTTAGTTTTCAACGTTATTAGTGCTTATACTCCACAAGTAGGTTCGAGTGAGGCTATTAGGAGGCAATTTTGAGAAGATCTAGATGTAATGGTTAGAAGGGTGCCTAGCAGCGAGAAGCTTTTCTCAAGAGGCGATTTCAACGGTTGTGTTGGTACAACTAGTAGGGGGTTTGAGAGGGTGCATGGGTTGTTTTGGTTGTGATGATAGGAACAAAATAATGAGATCAAAAATAGGTGGAGAGACTACTTTGACAAATTGTACAACAGAGACAATGGGGGTAGTATGATTGAACTGGATGATGCTTTTAACGACACCAATAGGCAGTTCGTTCGAAGAATTCAAGAGTTTGAAGTAAGAGAGGCTTTAAAAGGATGAAAGTAGGTAAGGCGTTGAGACCTGATAACATTCCTATCGAGGTGTGGAAATACCTTGGAGACGTGGCGATTGCTTGGTTAACTAAATTGTTTAATAGCATTTTTAAGTCGAACAAGATGCCTAACGAGTGGTGGAGAAGCACATTAGTGCCAATTTTCAAGAATAAAGGAGACATGCAAAGTAGTACTAATTATAGATGAATTAAGATCATGAGCCACACAATGATGCTTTGGGAGCGATTGATTGAGCATGTTTAAGAAGAGTGGCTAACATGACGAAAAGCCAATTCGGTTTTATGCCTGGGAGGTCGACCACAGAGGCGATCGTGACACGACAATTGATAGAGGTATAGAGAGGAAAAGAAGGATCTACATATGGTATTTATTGACTTGGAGAAAGCTTATGAAAGTGTGCTAAGAAAGGTCATGTGGTGGGCACTAGAAAAGAAAAAGGTCACAACAAAGTACGCTACTCTAATCAAGGATATGTACGACGATGTTGTGTTTAATGTCAGCATATGTAATAACTATACTAGTGGCTTTTCTATTAAGATAGGACTGCATCAAAGGTTAGTATTAAGCCCCAACATTTTTTCCCTAGTGATGGATGAAGTCACGTGGGACATATAAAGAGAGATTCTTTGGTGCATGCTTTTTGCTGATGATGTGGTGCTAATAGACGAGAGCAGGGTAGGTGTTTATAGGAAACTAGAGTTGTGGAGGAAGACTTTAGAATCGAAGGGCTTTAGACTTATTAGGACTAAAACCGAGTATATGAGGTGTGTTTAGCTGTGCTATGGCAGATGATGGAGATGTTAGTTTGGACGGCAAAGTAGTACCCAAGAAGGAAACGTTTTGGGATCGATGGTACAGAGTGAATGCGATATTGATGAAGATGTAAGCCACAAGATACGAGCGGGGTGGTTGAAATGGCGCCAAGCATCTGGTGTCCTATGTGATATTTAGGATGAAAGTCCCTTAAAAGTTAAAGGGTAAGTTCTATAGGACGGTGATCAGACCTGCAATGCTGTATGGAGCGGAATGTTGGACGACAAAAAGACAACATCTACAGAAGATGAGCGAGCAGAGATGCGGATGGTGGATTTATGGTGATGAAGGTGAGATTGTATCTGCAATGACTTACGTGATAGGGTTGGATTAGCACCAATTGAAGACAAGCTTGTCCAATGTCGTTTGAGATGGTTTGGACTTCTCCAACGGAGGCCTCTTGAAGCACCGGTATATAGTGGAATTTTAAGCCGTCCCGAAATCATAAGAAGAGGCAGAGGTCAATCGAGATTGATGTGGGAAGAATCAATTAAAAGAGACTTGAGATATTAGAATGTATTCAAAGAGTTAGTGTTGGATAGGAGCGCATGGAAGTTAATGATTCACGTACCAGAACTATGACCTAGGATCGAAGGTTTATGGGTCTTTTGATTTTGATTGGGTTTCATTCCTAGCCTACCCCAACTTGTCTGGAACAAAAGGATTGGTTGTTGTTATTGCTTGAAGTGGATAAACATCACTAAAATCACCATGAACTAGCAGAATTAAACTGCAAATGTTGATATAGATATTTTACATAATGCAGCCTCTAGATGGCTCCAGGAACCATTTTGGCAAATAAGACTAATAGAAAAATTATCAATGTTCGGTGCTTGCATCATGGTTGGTTTAGTGTAGTCATAGTTGTGTCATTAATTTTATTTATTTGCTTTTCCTGCAGATACCTCCTAGCCGGTCTACGTATAATAATGTGATAAATGCATGCGGGTCTGCTGGTAACTGGAAAAAGGCTTTAGAACTTTGTAAGAAGATGACAGAAAATGGTGTAGGGCCAGATTTAGTCACGCACAACATTGTCTTGTCAGCATTCAAGAATGGATCTCAGTATTCAAAAGCCATAGCTTATTTTGAAATGATGAAAAGAGCAAATGTTGCCCCTGATACTTTCACTTTGAATATTGTCATCCATTGCCTTGTAAAAGTTGGACAATATGGGGAAGCTATTGAATTGTTTAACTTGATGAGGGAGAAAAGAACACAATGTCCACCAGATGTTGTTACGTACACTAGCATAATGCATTCTTATCGTTTTTGTGGGCAAGTCGAAAATTGCAAGGCAATCTTCGATATGATGGTTGCTGAAGGAGTCAAACCTAATATTATATCATATAATGCACTTTTGGGTGCTTTTGCCTCACTTGGTATGCATTCTGAGGCCCTAGGAATTTTCAAGTTACTGAAACAAAATGGGTTACGACCTGATATAGTTTCCTACACCACTTTACTGAATGCCTATGGTAGGTCTGCACAGCCTGAAAAGGCTAGGGAGGTCTTTAACGAGATGAGGAAGAATTCATGCAAGCCAAATAAAGTCAGTTACAATGCTCTTATTGATGCTTATGGATCTGCTGGAATGTTGAAGGAGGCCATTAGTTTGCTGCATGAAATGGAGAAGGATGGCATTCAGCCAGATGTTGTTTCAATAAGTACTCTGTTGGCTGCCTGTGGCCGCCGCAGGCAAATAACAAAAATTGACACAATTCTTGCAGCAGCTAAGTCTCGAGGGATTGAACTTAATACAATTGCTTACAACTCAGGCATTGGAAGCTATTTAAGTTTAGGAGATTATGAGAAAGCTTTGGAGTTGTACACATCGATGAGGATGAGCAATGTGAAGCCCGATGCTGTAACTTACAATATACTCATCAGTGGTTCTTGTAAATTGGGAAAATACGTAGAATCTCTGAAATTTTTTGAAGACATGATGAAACAGAAGATTCCTTTAACCAAGGAGGTATACTCGTCCTTGATTTGTTCATATGTCAAACAGGCAAGTATTGTTTTGTTATTTGTCTGGTTTTCTCTAAAGAATTGCTATGCTAATGATGGTTCTCATTCAGGGCAAACTAATTGAAGCAGAATCTACTTTTAGTTCTATGAAAGAATCTGGCTGCTTCCCCGATGTTTTGACATATACTGCAATGATTCAAGCCTATAATGATGATGGTAAGATCCTCTTAGGTGAGAAACATTTCAAAAACTCGAACTTATCCTGTATTTCTTATGGATCATAAGGGAGCTGGAGGAGTGCGTGGGACCTATTCAAAGAGATGGAAGGAAATGCTATACAGCCAGATTCCATTATATGCTCATCCCTCATGGAAGCATTGAATAAGGGAAGCCAACCTGAAAGGGTCCTTCAGTTGATGGAATTCATGAAGGAAAATTGCATCCCATTGAACCAAAAAGCTTATTTTGAGATAATAGCTTCATGCAGCATGTATGTTTATCCACTGTCTTAAGTTGAAGAAGCAGTTCTGAATTGGTAACTAGGTCTATTATTATTGAACAGTGTTTGATCTCTGTTATTATTTTGAGGAAAAGGTCTAATTTACAACCTTGAACTCTGGACTTAGCTCGATTTTCAACCTTCAACAGAGTGGAGAGGAGGCGGTTCCAGTGCGCGTCTCACCTGGGTATTAAGTGGGAGGAGTGAGGTGGATGGCAGCGCTGTGTGTGTCGACTCAGTGGCAATGAATGGCATGGGCACTGACGGGTGAAGTGACACGGTGAGAGCATGGTTATCACGGCGTCGCCTAGGCGTCCAGTCGCCGGTGGCCGGCCGCCATGGCCGCTCGCTTGGCCTGGCCGGGAAAGGAGGGCGCGGGGAGAAGGAATACCTAGTGCATGCAGAGGAGAGGGCAAGGGAGCTCCGCCGCGGCACCGCCAACTCCACCGCCTGCTCTGCGTCACCTCCACCGTCGGCTCCTCTACGTCGCCGCTGCTCAGAGTCGCCAGATCTGGGAGTCGCCAAATCCGGGCGGCACTCAGGGGGAGGGGGGAGCGGCGCCGAATGGATCAGGGGGGAGGGAGAGAGTGGAGGGGCGGCGGCGCCGATGGATTGGGTGTGGAGAGAGAGAGGGGATGGGCAGGTGGTGTGAGAGAGAGAGAGAGGGGGTTGGGCGCTCGGTTGGGCAGTGGTGAGCTAAGATTTGAGAGAAATACTGATTTTAATAGACTTTTTTTAGTCGCCTAATCCTTGCCTAGGTGTCCAGACGACTCGCCTCGCCGGGGCGCCGTGATAACCATGGGTGAGAGTGGCTGAGATGTGGCGAGGTGAGATGAGCGGTGGCGCCGGTGAGGTCTAGCCTAGCCTTTGCCGGTGCCGAACTTGGAGAGGGAAGGAGAGGGAGAGACGAGAGAGGGAAGAGAGAGATGAATGAGAAGGGGAGGAGGAAGAAAGGAGATGGGAGGATGACACGTGGGTCTCATAAATAATTTTTTTGTTTTATTTGCTCAGTTTGCTGCCATGTCTTCAAAGACGAGCCTGCGTGTCAAGACCACTGACACATGTAAGTGCCACGTTAGGCAAAACCACCATGGTTTGGGTTTGGGGTAAAGTGGACGGTTTTGTTAGTTCGAGCACCTGATTTGAACGGTTTCAGAGTTAAGGGTTGAAAATCGAACCAAGGCCAGAGTTCAGGGTTGTAAAATGGACTTTTTCCTTATCTTAACTTGCTATATATACATTTGCGCTTTGGTGTGATGTCTTAATGTTTGCAAATTTAGGTGTACGATGTTACGTGCATAATCATATACAGCTGAACTTTTGGATTAACATTTGTGTTTATCAGGTGACCATTTGAGTCACTCACGAGTAGCTGCTTGTTCTTTTGAAGTACCATGTCAAATATACAGCCATAATTAATAAGTAGAAATAGAATAAAGTTTTATTATATTTATTGAGATAGTAGGATAGAACCTGGTGGGCGGGATGTCTCTGATTTATGTTAGTTATATTCCTTCCTATAATTTCCGATCTGATGTATTGGGGTTACTGGATCAGAATTCTTTGTTTGTTTGCTTTTTCCTACTTGAGCTTTTGCAATTTACAAAAGTGAGCCTCTGCACCTTTAGTTATTATCATCTGCAAGTAATAGACAAGTAAGCAATCATGGCATGCTTTGATCATGTTATTTGTGCTAAACTTATGACATTATTCATTGTGTCCAGTGTTGAGCACAGACAAATTTCATGTGCATCTTGTGTTAATCTGTTATACAGGCTTTTCATGTGCCTTTGATGCATTGAAAAATTCAATGTTCTATTTTATTTGTTCCACTTCTTCCAGCAGAACAGTTGTGCTGCTTGTTTAGTTATCAATATTTTGCTTCTCCATAACAGGCTACGGGACTGGAAAACAGCAAGTGAAATAATTGAACATTTGGATTCCTCGCTCTCATCCATTTCAGTTGGGATGCTAAACTATCTTTTAAATTTTCTTGGAAAATGTGGGAAGACAGAGAGCATGATGAAGGTATAATTGGTTTCCATAATATAGCTATCATTTCAGAACCTTTTTTTTTTGTTATTTCCAACTTCTGTGATGCGATGGATATAAATGTTAAGGATATAAATATTGTTTTATTTAGACTCCATATATAGGTTTTCCTTATATAAGTTTTCCTAGTATAGGTACTGCCTTATATGGGTTTTCCTTTTATTCCCGTTTGTACAACTATATATACTGGCCATTGGCCTCATATTGAATACAACAAGTGTTATTCATAACAATAAATACTTCAATATTATTTCATTATTTGTTTTCATAACTAGACCATTTATTTGTTCTGTTATATGAAACTATAGTACACACTTGGTAGTTATGTCAATGGCACGGTGCAATGTTTTTCCTCAAACACAGAATCATTTAATATTCTTGTCCGTAGAATGGTCAATTTAGAGAGAGGCTTCTCATTTCAGAGGAATCGACTACTTTTTGTATGATGACTTGCTTAGTCCATATATCAATCTTCATTCTGTGGTACTGAATTGTTTTCTCGAATGTTTGAAGGCCCAAGCACCAATGTGCATTAGCAAGATATAATTCCGTGCTTCCATATATCACCTATATTCCTGCTGTTCCGAGCCAAAATAAAAATTGTTTTATCATTAAGAATACTAGCATCTTGAGTAGTTTTGAAATCATCACCTTTTGTTTCATGAAAATACATTGATACTTGAGGAACCATGTAATCACAGACCTGTTCACTGCACTTGCGGAAAAAATAATTTCAGTAATGGTGCTTATATTGTTGGATGTTCAATTCTAGCTCATGTTTTCCCTTGAGTTCTTTGAAAGATGGAATTAAGATTATTTATTATAATTTTCTCTCATGCAGCTGTTTTACAAGATGGTAGCTTCATGCTCTACTGTTGGCCTTTCTACTTATACGGTTCTTCTGAGAAATCTCTTAGCTGTTGGGAAATGGAGAAAGTATATTGAGGTAAAAGAGCATTCACAAGGCAATTGTATTGTCACACATGAATGAGAATTGATATCTATATTTGGTAGACTCAATTTACAATAGCTGTAGTCTGGTAACATGATGGCATATTGCAGATCTACCATATTTGTTCCGGAAAAAGATCCTGAACATTTTTTCTGTTTTGACCTTTGTTGTGTTGCTCTTTACTGTAGAACCTGCACCAATCATGTCCTGTCTGGACAATTTGAATTGTGGAAAATCAGCTATTTGGCATTACATTGGAACTTATGCTGAATCGCCAGTCTGGCTCCAAATACTAGAATGCCAGCAATAAAGTGCTAGTGCCTAGTAGTAGATTGGTATTTGAGTGGCAGTTTGTATATAAGAAAATAAAAGATGCTTGATAATTTATGGGTGTGAAACTTAATTCCTCTTTTTCTTTGCTTTTTTGGCACATGTAGGTCTTGCATTGGATGGAGGATGCTGGAGTCCGTCCAACACTATATATGTATCAAAGTGTTCTTCCATATATCTGGAGAGACAACAGCATGGATTATGTCACTCTTATGCAAGAAAAAATAAGTATGATTCTTTGCATTTACATGTTTAAATATTTTCATATCTTAACTCATGTTTTATGGGAAGTTTCATATTTTCCATAAAATGTTTTGGTCAATGAAGTATCATAATACATTATATATGTTGATTTGTAGTTGGGAGAGGAAAGAAAAGTAAGGCATAGCTACTTCAAGTAATCAGTATATTTAAGAAGCATAAAGCAGTGGGGTATTTAGTTAAAAAAAACTTGTTGATTGTTGAGTCTTGCACTTCTACTAATATTGGTTGCTTGGTTTTCTTCCCTGCCTTTACATCTTCCATTGTCTTGTATGTTCCTTCAATGTCTATAATGTATGAAGTGCATCTAGTAACACTTGGACTTGAACTAGCGGGTGTAAGGTGATTTAGTCATGCATAAAATGTGTAGGCATGGCATTCTGAAATAAAATCAGCAAGGAAACAATATGCCTTCTGTTGTTTATGCCTCATATGTGAAAGAAACGTCGCTTTACCGGACACAGCCCTACAGGTGTTGGAGACGCAGTTGTGTAGGGTTACGAAATATTGTGGGCTGGGGGACTAAGTATGGACTAGGGTCCGAGTCGAACATGTAACTAGGGTATAAACATATACCACTGACCTCTTGTAACTTTAATCGGGAAGAAAACTCTTCATACGGACAGAGCTGCCTCGATTTTGCTCCCAAGGACGTAGGCTTTGCCGAACCTTGTAAACAAATCCTCGTGTCTCTTGTGTGCTTGTGGTGATTGTTCTCTCACGCTAAGAGCTATCGTCGGTTCCAACAACTGGTATCAGAGCAAGGTTGACATGGCGACGTCAAGTGCTAGGTTCGAAGTGGTGAAATTCGACGGAACTGGTAACTTTGGATTGTGGCAAATGAGGGTGAGGGATCTATTAGCGCGGCAAGGATGTTCCAAGGGGCTGAGCAAAGCAAAGCCAAAGACGATTGGGAGGAGTTGAAGGAGAAGACAACTGCTCATATGGCTGTCTTTTGGATCAAGTATGTATCATGTGATGGATATGACCGTGCCAAAGAAATCTGGGACAAGTTGCAGGCTCAGTTTATGTCCAAATCCCAGCGAGCAAGTTGTATATGAAACAGAGGTTGTACGGTCTGAAGATGCAGGAGGGTTCTGATCTTGCACAGCATGTGAATGTCTTCAATCAGGTGATCACTGATCTAGGGCATCTAGAGGTGAAATCACAGATGAGGACAAGTCGATTATTCTGTTGTGTTCAGTGCCGCCTTCCTGTGGACACTTGGTCACCAACATACAAGAAAGATACTATCAAGGTTGATGAGATTACCGCGGCTCTATTGGCGCATAATCAATGGAGGCAGAACACAGGGGAGTGCTCTCAAGGTGACAACTTGTATATGAAGGGTGATCGTGGAAGGAAGCAAGACAAGGAGATATCTAGAAGGTGTAAATCTAGACCAAAGTCAAGGAGCGAAAATAATATCAAGTGCTACAAACGTAAGGAGATGGGGCATATGAAGAGAGATTGTCCAAAATTCAAATAATAGAATGGTAGGAAGCGTGATGAGAAGACTATGAATGTGGCTAGGAGAGATGACTCAGACATCACGTATCACATCATGCCTAACAGGGAGTGGTTCACTTCATACAGGCCCATAATTTTGGTTCCGTTTACCTTGGTGATGATACATGCCATAGTATTGTCAGGATGGGTGAAGTTGAAATTAAGATGTGTGATGGTATTGTTAGAACCATGTGTGATGTTTGGCACATACTAGGGTTAAAAAAGAATCTAATCTCTCTAGGCTCCTTACATGATAGCGGACTTTGAGGGATAAGGTTTCAAAAGGTAGAAATGGCAAAAGAGATCGAAATGGGGGTGGATGCTCAAGAAAGCCTCACAGAGGTGAACAAAGAGAGAAATTTGCAGGATGGAATTGGGATTCAAGTTCACCAATTCGATGCTGTAGAAGAAGAGAAGACCGTGAAGAAAGGCGCAGCCAGGAAGGCCCAGCCCGCATTGGAAGAAGGATTCAAAGACCACAATCTCTTGGGGGGGGGGGTTGGGATGGATTCACCTGCGGCCGGTCGTGCGAAGATCAAGTTCAGGGCTGGAAGAACCCTGTCATCCACCATGGATTGCAACCGCTCCTCCGTCGTGATCGAGGTGGTCCAATCTTGAGGCAAAGGTTGCGGGGAGGCATTCTTGGAAGATTGAGAAGACATTTTCGGAGGAAAGATCAACGGCGGTGCAAGGATGCGAGCGCAACAGCAGTTAACCCTAGCGGCGGAGAAGGCGGAGAGACAAAGGAAGCAGAAGAGGCAGGAGTGCGCGATGGGAAAAATGAACCGTCGGCTTAGTCTTTAAAGGGGAAAAAATTAGGTTTTCGCCGAATCGGCGGGGAAAGAGATTGACCCTGCTCTATGCTTCGTAATGATTTGCTAGCCTGGCGTCCTGACATACAGAGGCAGTTATGGTTTGACCAAATCATGTTTGGGACATGTTGCTCCCCATGATGGGATGTTTAACCACTTATCGAACTAAGCAAGACGTGGGTGTCCTCCAGTTTTGATTAAAAGCATCTTCTTGTGATATGCCCCACGTTGGGTCACTAGGTGGTTACCGCATGACGGAATCATATATCGCGAGTTGAGCCTGATAAGGCACGGTTCCAATGGTATGCCCCAAAATGGGTCGATAAGCTGTGCGTCGTAACAAACGAGTACGGATACCATTCAGATAAACCTTGATATGTCCCAAGTCGAACCAGAGCTGTGTCCTACACTAGTTGGATACAGGTATCACTTGGCCATGAGCTGAGAAAATCCCCATACGCTCCAAGTCGAGCCTAAGCTATATCCCACAACAGTCGGATATGGGTATCACTTGGCCACGAGCCAAGAAAATTTTGATATGTCCCAAGATGGACCAGAGCTGTATCCTACACCAGTCGGATATGGGTATCACTCGGCCAAGAGCCACGTAAGCGTGATACGCTCCAAGTTGAGCTTAAGCTATATCCTACACCAGTCGGATATGGGTATCACTCAGTCATGAGCCAAGTGCTGATACGCTCCAAGCCGAGCCTAAGCTATATCCTACGGCAGTCGGATATGGGTATCACTCGGCCAAGAGCCACGCAAATCCTAACATGTCCCAAGTCGGACTTAAGGTATATCCTACGACGATTGGATGCGAATGTCACTCGACCAAAGAACCATGCAAGCTTCGATCTACTCCAAGCTGGGTCTAAACTACGTCAAAATGACAATCATGGAAAAACGCTTGGAAAAGGTACTTCTTTATTATATATAAAAATTCCTTAGGCATTATGCCGGGAATATATTACATTTGAAGGGGCCCTAAACTTCTCCGCGGCGCACCCGGCCGAGCGCCTCCACGAGAGCCTCCCTGGCCCTATAGAGGACAGGGAAGATCTCTAGGAAGGTGTCGACGGCGACGCGGTCACGGGAAACAACCTCTTCTTCAGCCAGCTCCGCCATGACGAGGTCAAAAAACGCCCATTCTTCGGGGAGCTCGGGGTCCCGATCGTCCATGTAATTCCTCATGAAGAAGCTAGAGCTTGGTGTAAGGAAGATGAGGACTAAGCGAGAAGGAATGCATTTCTACAAGCGTTGGATCGCTTTTTATAGCCGATACGGCAAGGTTGAAGTAAATGCAAGGATGTAAAGACATCAGAAGCCGAGGAAACTTAGAGTTAAGATGGTTCAGAAGCCAAAGAGGTTTTTGGAAAAAGAATTGACTCAAGAAGTCAAAACAACTTCGAAGACTGTCCAGGGATATATTCGAGTCCTTCATAATCCCCTTGTTGCAAGAAGAAGCATTCAAATCAAAGAAGAAACCAGTCAGAGGTTTATGCTAGTAGCTGAAAGCGTGGATCCAAGTTGAGTCCCAGATAAAGATATAGCAACTGGATCATGAATCACTCGGGGGCTACTGTGGAATATATGAAACCAGATGTCTTCATAACCGGCCCAGAATCGCTTGAAGGAGAAACGGGGCCGAACAGAAGGCCCAGAAGGAAAGCTCCTCGCCAAGTTGTGTTGCCGTACGGAAGGGGGTACATCCTATAGACAGTTGAATATGTATTTAGATATAAAAGATACAGTTGTAATCCGAGTTGTTAACAGGGTAGATAAAGATGTAAACTCTATCTTGTAACCGATTAGAATCATATAACCGATCGGGACTCTGTAAACCGCCCCACCCCCATTATATAAGGGAGAGGGCGGGCAACAACAGGGAGAGAGCACATCGCATATCGCATCATAGAGCTCACGAGCAACCTTAGATCCAAGAGATCCACATAATCCCAGCACACAGGACTAGGGTATTACCTCCTCCGTTGAGGGCTTGAACCTGTCTAAACCTTTGTCTTGTGTGACCTTCGAGTTTGAGATCTAGCGCCTGCCCTATAAATTTATTGCCGACTACAAAAGTCGACAGCCACCGATTCGGCTCCCGAGGATGTATGCTTTGCTTAACCTAATAAACAAACCCTTGTGTCTCTTGTGTGCTTGCTGTGATTGTTCTCTCGCGCTAAGGGCTGTCACCTGGTTCTAAAACCTTCCAACTTCTTTTACATGTTCATGTGCAATACGCTTCTTTTGGTGCAAAATACTACTTGTATCATATCGACATGTAATCCTTGTTCCATATGTTCCCCGCTAATCTCTTTTTGTGGTTCTATTTCTCCAAGTGACTTAAGCTGAGCTTTGCATATTTTGTATCCAAGTATTGTTCTTGATGACCGATTTTAGCTTGCTCACACCAGATGCGTTGAGAGAGAAGATAACATGAATACTGCCTCCAGAAAGATTGACAAGGTGAGACATTGAAATTAATGAACCCAGAATGTTAAGATTTTGTGGTAATTGAAATTAGTATGACAGTTCTTCCTTTCCAGGTCAAAATAATATCTAACTAAGCTAGGTGCTTGGAGAACGAGGCAATGGCATGTTTTTACACTTGTATCAGGTTGTGACATGTGAGGTACATGGCTTCATGAGCCATGGGCTCAAGGCTTCTATGACAAGAGGAAGTAAGCCACCTTCCATTTTATTGTATATAGATCAAGGCTTCTAGCCTACTGTACATAGATCCTGGAAAAATCACGTTCTTTCATTTTTTCCAGGACACATCACCCTCGTGTAGTATGACGGTAAACGGTAGTGAAACCATGCCGAATGTATCGAAACACTTAAATGTTGTTTTGCTTAATTTAATTACATTGTAATATTTCCTGAGTAGTATGTGAGACCTGTGACACGCAGAGGGTTTGCCGTTTTCTTTTCTAGAGAGTACAATGAGCACATTCCATTACTCCTACCAGTAGCCTGGCAAAGGGTGTACCCAGCAAGCTTCCAGCATGAAAACTTGGATTTTTTTTATCCCATGTTTCTGTGCATGACAGGTACCATTTTCACATTGCCTTCTACTTCTCGTCAATGGAGTCCCTTACATATATACAGCATGCAAACGAGGGTGGCGTAGACGTTGAAGTTCCCAAGGCATTCGTAAGCGAGGAGCCAACCTAAGATCAAGGTTTAGAGCAGGATATAGAGCTTTTTGAAGGCAAGTTGTGCTTTGATCATGTTGAATCCATGTTTCTAAAGTTATATTGTTTTAAACTATTGCATGCTAATTCAATTAATACCTGTTTCAATTAATTTGGGATTAGCTATTCATCCAATTTGATTTATATCTTCTTTGTCATTTTTGTGTCATATTTCATTTGTCACCCTAGTATGGTTCTTACTAATTGGTAGCTATTAATTGCCAATATGGGTTAAGTAGAACGGGAATAGTATGCTTAGCTATGCAACAAGTTATTGATATCATTTTATGTGGAAAGGTTAATCTTGCTTAATGAAATATGGAACATGTTTATGAATATGTGTGTCAGGTGTTGTCACATAATGTTGTTGATGGAACGTGGTGCATGGTAAAATAACTGGGGTGGTAAAATGATTAAGACTGAGGCAAGTGGCAAGAGTTGTGATTTATGGTGGGCCAATGTGGCATTTGAGCGGTTGCATTGTTTTTGATAATGGTAATGGTAAATTTTGGTTAGTTTTGCCTTGGTCAATTAAGGACTTAATCGCGCAAACATTTGAACTAAGTTATTCATACAACTACATGTTTGGTATGGGACAGACCTAACTGATTAATTTGTTATGTCTAGGCTTTGGTACTGTCATGTCGGTGTGGATTCCGGGTGTACGGGTAGACTCATATGGCGCAAGAGGGGACCCTGGATGTGGTAACTAATCTCACCAGTTTTGAAACCTCACCAGTTGGAGAGGAGGCTACACCTGCCTACGAGGAGTACCAGGAGGAGATGACCGGTTAGGGTGTGAACCTTGTCAGTTGCCTGTGGCAAATTAAAGAGTTGCTACGAATAAGTTTATTTCCGCTGCAGTTAATTTATTTTTCAATCTTAGCCATGTGTGGCGTATTCATGTAAGATTGACCATAAGGTCGCACTATAGGTTATATTTAATTTGATGAAGTCTTTATTTATATTATCGTTGAGTATGATTGTGGTATTCATATATGTTGAGCCTGTGTGCACTAGCGTGATTCTGGACTAGTGCAGAATACACAGAGGATTCGGATTTGTATATTTGGGTCCCAACACAAACCAATAATACCGAAAATGCATGGCCATGCTACTCGCGATTAAAAAGTTAACCGTAGTCTGGGGATTCCAAGTCATGTAATCAAGAAAGAGTGGTCGAGCTATCTAAACAAGGGTGGTACATTCTCGTCTTGAGTTTGACCGATATCATAAGGCAAAAGGAAATGCATATAACTAAGTATTGTTAAGGTTCATCCGATGTGATCTTTACATATACTCGAGAGTCGGCACGTCCTACTAGGGATCGCTACTAATTAATAGTCGAGTAAGAGTAATCGGGCCATGTCTGGTGGCCCGCACGGGTCGGCACCAACAGCGGTACGAGGATGGCCGTCGCCTTGTGGCCGGGTGGGTTAGTAGTGGGCACCCCCATCCATTACATCCTCTCTTCGCTTGTGTCCCTGCAAAAAAAAATTATTTCTTTCTCTTTGACCTGATTGGAATTGGGTTGGGTACTGTACTCGGTTGATAATGATAGGTAGGTGCGAGCGTGTGACCTCCTTGGGGTGTTGGTTGGGTAATGAGACAAGCAGGGTGGGCATCCTGTTCTTGTTCTTGCTTTTTCTTTTTAATTTACTCAAGCTGTATATTAGGCTGTTGTTTGCAACTTGGATCGTTGGGTGATTAGATGCATTTTCTTGTAAAGGTTAGGATTATTATACCTTGTGTTTTGGTGCTGCTGTAGGGTCAGCCCCTGTGGCTAGATCATGTGCAGTGGGTGGTCTTAATCAATGAACACTAACTAGAGTGCCATTAAATTAGCTCCGTGGCACCTGGTGATGGTGACCTGTTTATCAATTTCTTTCTTTACTGCTTGTGCGTGGAAATTCATGTGATTGACAAGGTAGGATGGGTGTAGGGGTGCAAACAAAAAAGTGGACGTTGGCATATCTATATTTGGTCCAAGATTGTGCCATTAATTAGGCGTAGTAGTAGCAGGCTGTGAATCTTGGTGTAGATTGGTACTACTAGATTCATCGGTGCTGGGCGTCAGGGGCGGAGTATAGTGGAGAAAAATATGGGACATAGCCACCCCTGCATTTCTAGATTTCTTGAGAGTAAAAACTAAGCACTTAGGCAAGTGTATTGCTTGGACCTTTAGATTAGCACTCCTGGCCCTCCCAGCTTTTCAGCTAAAGCTCCGCCACTGGTGGGCGTCGATTAGGGATTGCTGGGCAAGGGAAGTTTGTGGATTGGTTGGATTGCTCTGCCACTCGTTCCAAGTTTGGACAATTGGATTAGTAGTAAGTTCATACTGAGTCCTGTCCCGATGAGCTTTACCAAGTCTTTTGCTGACATGGTGCCCCTTTTACCTTAAATTGTTGGGGGAGGAATTGTGTTTTATTAGATTTTTCCAAGAAAAAAAGTAGTGACTGAAAAACATGGATAGGTGTGCGAGATGGGCCAGATTGTGCATAGGGAGATGAAGTCAGACCATACAAAGGACCTTGTACTGATGCCGGGAATTCTGGTTCCCACGAGTATGATTAGATGTTTGTATCTAAAAGAGATTAGAAAAGATACCAGTATAATAACTGATTTGTCCATGTTGTTCTTGTTGCTTCAGTGTTTTCTAGCCATTGATGCAATGCTCAAATACTCCTGCTACTTACCTGCATAAGTGCTTCTTGGTGGTGATATGAATATTCATTGTTCTCTCTGTTTCAAATGGTTAGAAACATAGGATACAAATTGCATTTGCACTTGGTTGAATAGACTTGAGTTTCCACTTGTACTGAACTATGTTCTTATTTTACTTGTTCTTAATGCAAAGATATGTAGTTCTTCATATTCTATAAAAAAAAGACTTGAGTTCCACCATGTTCTACAGTATCATAGCAAGCATCTGCTTAGGCTTCAGGAGATGAAGATTTTCACATCATACAAAAAAGGATAAAGGGAAGAAAAAAGGAATTACAATTGCAATAACAACTTTAAAATGCATAATCGATGCTTAACAATCTTCCATGTTGTTTTTCTGTGATAGGACTTAATGCACCTCAGGACGGGATGTTACCATCATGTGACACTATTGTCTATGCTAGTATAGATTGTGTCTCCGCGAGTCTTGCTGGCCTGGTTTCTTTTAAGATTGTTATGCAGTTAAAGATTTTAGAGAAGCATGTTGATATTCTTTGCATTTGTCTGATACTCCTTCCTTGTATATGCAGGTGCATACCATTCAGATATAGACATAATAATGATGAAACTTATGATGATGAACAGAAAAAACCTGTCGAAGTTCTCATGATCAACTCCCAAAGTGGTCCAGGTCTCCTATTTCCAAAGGTATTAGTATTGTAAACATGCCTGCCCAAGAGATTCATGCAATTGTCAGAACATGGTGTTTGGGAATATCAGTAAATGTTATCTTCTGTGTGCTTTAGTACCAAAATAATTGATAGAAAATTATTTATGCTGTAATCTTTTTCACAAATTTGTTGAATTATATGTCGGTATCTGGTCAAGATTGATATATTTATTTATTGATTACCAAGCACCATTGTGTTCATATCCCTTAGAAGAGCTTGATTAAGTAGATACCGTGAACTTAGGTGCCAATAAGTGGGCATTTAGCCATTGAGGTCTCAGTGGAAGATATACAGGTGCCAATCTTATGACGATACTTTCTGTAAATTTTTTGCTTTGTATTTCTTTATGACATTCGATCAAGTAGTTTGCATGTCCATGCACCTTAAGTCCGATCACATTATTTTTCATTACTGCTTTGTAGCTAGTATTAGAAATTTATTCATTTGTCATTTACGTAGCTCGTCATTCTCTTATAAATTCACATTGTTATGATATAGGGCCTTTCATTTTATGCATATTGTTGCTGTAGGGAGGATGGGAGAATGATGAAACTGTTGAAGAAGCAGCTGCTTGGGAAGCTATCGAAGAAGCTGGAGTTCGAGGAGATTTAGTGGTGAGATATAGCCTATTTGGTTTCTTTTTTACCTTTTTTTATTGCTTTTGGGGAACTGCATTAGTATCCCCAAAACCACTTGTTTATTATAAATCTACATGTGTAGCACTGCTCAAACATGAAATGTTAGTGTATCCCGACAAACCCTTAGACACGCGCAATGTGATATTACTATACGATCTTTCACGTGCAATGTTAAAGTTTTGGTAGGACCAGATGCATTCCCACCTTACTCTTTTTAAGTACTATGTACTCTACCATCTGAGAATTACTTATTCCCATGATTTGCTGTTAAATTGATCCTTATTCTGGACTCTGCAACTTTCACCATGCGCAGTTAATATCCATTGTGTTAGAATTTTTCTGTTAGTTATGTTATTAAGCTTGATTGACACTAAAGTACTATCATGCTGATATAGGTTAACTATTGACCTTTCTATGAACTTCCAATGCACACCTGCTACTATGCCTTTGGTAGATGCTTCTCATTTGGTGATGTTGGCATCCACTTTTTCTTCAGATGTCAATGTGACACTTTTAAGAACTAGGACCAACTTGACTTTAAGAAATAGGTACCATTTGACTAAAAATATGGTTTGTCCTTGTCATCGTATACTTTATAAGCTATATAGCATTTGTTGCACTTTAGTAACTTCAAGTTCCAGTGAGTTACTTAAGGGTGGTCTTGTGTTGTTACTTGTTAGATCATAATGCAGATCTAAACCATGTTTGATATCATGTTGTGCACTCTGCTACTGTATCAGCATCAATTCTACTCTTGATTGCATCTGGTTAAGGCTTGCAAAGGATTAGTTCCACGGATAGTTTGATAATCAACAAATATCAAATAAAAGTATATGCATTTATTTGGCATTTTGCATTGTAAATGGATTTTTTTTTCTAGCAAGTTTATTTAGAAATGGAAGCTACGTCAAACATTTTGATTGTGTGATTATAAGGCTATTCGTGATCATTTCTTCACGGTGCATGCATGACAAGTCTGCACGTAATGTTTGGCTTCATCCTAGTCTAGGTGGATTTTGTGATACCCAATGAGTTGTTAGATATTCCTTGCAGATTTACTTGGGCATGTGTGGCTGATTATTTCTTGGTTCGTCTGTTTTCTTGTTACTTCTGAGCCATGCTTTGATGTGGGTGACATCACAGTTGTGCATAAGCATCTCCTGGGCTTCTACGATTTCAAGGGCAAGACTCATCAAGATGAGTTCTGTCCTGAAGGTATGTGCAGAGCTGCCGTGTTTGCGCTGCACGTGAAGGAAGAGCTGGCCTCCTGGCCCGAGCAGAACACCCGCCAGAGGAGCTGGCTCACCGCTCCTGAGGCAGCAGAAAGGAGTCGGTTCCCATGGGTCCAAGAAGCCCTTGTGACAGGCTTCTCTGTTTGGCATGAGAACTGGAGCAAAAACGTCGCCTGTGTGGATCCAAGTTCAAGATGACCGCGTCCCAAGCATCAGTGACCTATTCTTCCTTTTGTTTCACCTTGTTTGGGTCATACTTCAGAACATGACGTATCTTGTGCTCTCTGATGCTCAGTAGTTCGTTTACCCATCCTTAATCTAGTCTTATTACAGCCATTTGATCGATCCGACAATCGTTGGAATTGTATGTGTTGATTCTCACGGTTACCATCTTAACCCTCTTGTTTAACACCGGGGTTATCAGTTGGCGTGTTAGGCCTTTTGTTCTGGAGGTGCATGTGTACTGACAATGTCTCAGATTAAAGACTTTTTTTTTTCGTTGAGCAATTGTGCGCTCTCTGCTTATTGTCTAAAAGGTTTTGCATCATAACCGATGATATTCATAAACGTTGAGAAAAATAATAAAAATAATAAAGAAACTTGTTGCTTCTGAGAGCACTGCTGCATGTAGTCCCTCATAATCAACATGTATTTGCCTTAATGAATGGATTACGAGAAAAAAAACGCAGGGTTTATCCAGAAAAACGCAAAGGTTATTGGTGTGAATCCGATTGAGACAGTAAAATCAGAGCGCCAAAAAAAATGCAGAGCTCAGATGTGCTTGGTGTCGTCGTCTGTACGATCAGACGGTTGTGATGGACCCAACCAATCACATGAGCACAATTCGCGTCATCGCTCTTCAGGGTATATATATGTTGGGGTGTGAGGCTCGAACTCTCGAGCTCAGGTTCACTCTTCAGTGATGAGACCTACGGCTACGGCCTAACCAACTGCACTACCACGTTACCACCCCGTTGTTGGTTACTATTATAATTGTTCTCGCGCAACTCAACATGACTGATGTCCATCGACGATGATAACACATTTAGAATCAAAATAAGCACATACGACATCTTCAATTTCGCTCAAAAATCTATTCCACACTCTAAATTGTTAAATTAGATATTTGACCCTTTGAACTTTACGAAATGGTTTAAATAACACCCTAACCTGATTCTGTAATATTGTATTTGCCTACGTGGTGCAATGAGTGGACGGTTTTGCTACATAGGATGACACGCAGATCAAATATATATATATATATAAACAATTGGTGATATTCAGGGCACCTCCTTCATTTTAAGGGCAAGAAAATCCCACAATAATCCTAAATTCTAGAAATTCTCACATTAATTGAAAGAAAAAGAGAAGGATCTCCACCAGGGGCAGATTATAATGGTGTAAATTAATCATATATAACAATTATAATTGGAAGTAGACTTGTATATAAAAGAAATGATCTCCACCACTTATTTTGGTGGGGTCAGATTATAACGGTGTAGATTAATCGTATATAAATAGAGTTACATAACAAATAAAATTGTATTTCAATCATTCAAAGTAGAGTTGTATATTAAAGACAATTGTATCATAATATTTAGACGCGCAGTTGCGCGGGTAAGCCTACTAGTTGGATTAATAACAAGTGGGACTCACAGGGGTTAATCCCTTGCTGCGCTTTCTAGTCTTGCTTCCATGGCCGCCACCCACCGGTAGCTCCCTCCCTCTCTGTTTCAATCTAGGAGAGAAGCCCCTCTATGGTCCTCGCTTGCTATTTACTTAAATTTATCAACGTATCATCTTACATGGCTTATTGTGCCACACAAGCAATACTACTATGCAAAACCGGGTTATGTATTATTTGAACTAGATTGCAAAATTCCGAGGGGGTAGGGGGTCAAATATCTGATTTGATAGTTCAAGATACTCGTCGGACTTTAAAACAAAATTTAGAGTGTTATATGGACTTGTTCCGATAAGAATTTGGATTGAGAATATTGGTAATCGATTCCCCCGCAGAATTATCCAAACAGAATCGCATTAATATCATATTTTTTATTCATTCTCTTATTGGAAGTAAAAAATAAAACTTATTCTCTTAATTGCAGCGTCCTACTATTGTTTGATTGGCGGAATTCTTCCCGTTGGCATCAATGGTGGGGCAGTCAGGCATATCCACAAAAAGAAATGGCTTCCCGAGTTAATAAACACAAGCCAAGCCTCGGTTCTGCCGGCCTACACGCCAACGCTGACCGGCGCGGCCCCGACGGCGCTGAGGATCTTGTCGTCGAGGTCGAAGCTCATCGCCTTGTCGCCCCGCCCACTGGTTGCGTACTCGGCGAACCGCTCCTTGAGGTCCTCCGGCAGGTTCGTCGTGCTCGTCCACCCCAGCACCTCCTTCGCCGCCCGAGGCTCCGAGTAGAAATGCTGCAATTCATAAATGATAAGTCCCATCTTGTTCATGAGCAGCATTTGCTTTTCACTATGTTACGTTTGGTATTGCGACATGTTGTAGCAAATAGTCCATGTAAAAAAAATTCTGAATTATCCAATCTCGCAACGCTGCACCACGATGCCAAACGGAGCCTTTGTTTGGTTACGTACGTAATGCACGGTGCTAACGGCCGGTGCGAAAGACTTGATTACCATGTTGCGGAAGGGAAAGGCCTTCCTGGCGTCGACGGCGACGGCGACGGGGTCGTAGTGGACGATCTCGACGGTTGAGCCTGCGGCAGCCGCGCACATCTTGGCCAGGCCGTCGAACGTCACGGCGCGGTCGCAGACGCAGTTGAAGATCCTGCCTGCCGCCGCGCCGGGGCTCTCGACGGCGAGCGTGAGCATGCTGGAGAGGTCCCTGACGTGCGCGATGTTGGTCACCTGCATCCCCGACCCCGGGATCGGCACTGGCCGCTTCCGCACGATTCCTGCGCAATTCAATCACAAGAAATTTTTTTTTTAAAAAAAAAATGTGTACTTGGACAGAAGAAGACAATGTGTCGATGTGAAATGAGCGAAAATTGTGAGGTTTTTACTGTCGAAGAACCACTCCTCGCAGTCCTTGTTGTTGCCGGAGCCGATCATGTACTGAGGCCGGAACGAGGTCCAGTTGCTGAACTGCCCGGCGATGTACTTCTCGACGCCAACGTGCCCGGCGTCCTCCTTCACTGCGTCCTGCACGCATCGGCATCGGCATGGAGTCCATGAATCTCTGCTTGTGACAAATGAACATTTGTGGAGGCGATCGAGTTGAGCATGCGCGTGTATATTACCCCCTCGATGTGCGGCGGCTCGTCGGTGGGCTTGTAGATCCCTGCGCTACTGATGAAGAGAAACTGGCCCACGCCGGCCGACTTCGCCCAGTCCGCCACCGGCCTGCAAAGCCAACAACCACGGTGGATACGTCATGCCTGCACTCTGAAGTCTGAACTCTGAAGCAAAAAAGCAGAGGTATCCCGCGTCATACTTGACGGCGTCGAGGTCCTTTCCGTTGTTGTCGAGCACGACGTCGAAGGACGCTCCGCCAACAGCCGAGCCGACGTCCGCCGGGTCCCCCCAGACCGTCTTCCCGCCGGCGCTGGTCAGCTCCTGCGCGCCCCCCACGAATCCATCAGAAACTCAACCAGGAAACTAACCTCTCCAGCTATCAACCAACGCAGAGGTCACTGATTTCGCACCGAGAATCGGGAGAAGGGCGGCTTCTTCATCTTGTCGGAGCCCTCGTCGCCGACGGTGAGCACGGTGACGGCGTGGCCGGCGGCAAGGAGCTCCTTGGCGAAGTAGAACCCGATGACGGCGTGCCCGCCGCTGTTGGCGTTGACGATCAGCGCGCTCTTCTTGCCCCCGGCCTGCGCGCGCACCGACAGTGCCGCGGCGGCCCGGGGCGCCGGCCCGTCGCGCCGCCTCGCCGACACCGCGGCGCGCGGGAACGCGCTCAGGAACGAGGACGACGGCAGCGACGGCGAGCGCCTCGACGAGCTGGACAGACGGCCGGAGGTGAAGGCGACAGCGGCCGCCGCGCCGGTGGTGGTAGCGGGGGAGAAGGCCATGGGAGGGGAGGAGGAGATGAGCGGCGGGAGCGATGAGTGGTGGACACGGGATTAGGGGGGATTTGTAGGTTGGTGACTGGTGAGGCCATGTGGCGTTGGTGGACGTTATTTAACGGATTCCGTGATTTCCCGCGTGAGCGAGCGCCATGTTAAGATTGAACGAACGTGTGTGGCCGATGGCACCTCGTTGCCCTGCCCTGCTCTGCTCTGCTCCTCTCCTCTCCTCTCCTCTCCTCTCCTCTCCGGTGCACTTGTGTTGAAGATTTGCAACAGTTCAATCTAAAATAATGGGATATAGGGGAAAATACAAATCCATGATACGAGAGTAAAGTTAGGTATCGGGGAAGCTGGTAAACGAGTAGGGTTAGGTGGCAAGGCAATGACGGTGCCAGTAATAGATGGTGAATGATGAACAAGATGAGTGCTCCTATGAAATCGGAGCTATCCACTGGATTGAGAGAGAGAAAAAAAACCCAAATCGTTTGCTATTCACCTCCTTTTTACTTTTTGAGCATTGTTTCAATGCTTTTCCTTCTAATACAAGTTACACAAATTTTAAAGCAAACGAAGGGGTAAGCAATCACTATATACCATTCATTCATGCTTTAATATTTATACAACTGTTAAAACGAAAAGCATAGAAGCACCTCTCTTACCTTTTTTTTTTTTTGAAAGAATGACAGGGGGAACTACCATTGATTCATTTCATTAAGCTGGGAGAGCACAAGCTAAAATCTGAAAAAAAAACAGGATAGAATGTTCTGCTATGATGGTTGTGGTTTGAGCTAAAGCTAGTTGATACAATGCACGAGGTTGCACCAGACCTTGGCCGGAGAAGGGCAATGGAGTAGGAGGTGCTCAGCCGTCTCTAGGTTTCTGTAACAAGGGGCAGAGGTAATTATTTGGCCGCCCACGCACGCCGCTGGATAGCTAGGGCCTCCAGATAATGTCTTGGAACAGAATCTGCTGAGCGCCCAGACATTGCTTGGTGAAGTGACATCTGTCCGGTATAA
The DNA here is from genome assembly GCA_036346275.1 of Otatea glauca. Lineage (NCBI taxonomy): Eukaryota > Viridiplantae > Streptophyta > Magnoliopsida > Poales > Poaceae > Otatea > Otatea glauca. The sequence continues at coordinate 24,016,061 of CM070724.1, forward strand.
AGCGCCAGGATGCTGCATCGCATGCCCCTGGAGGCCTGGAGTAAGCTGGATGGAGGAGACAAGTGTCCACAACTGCATGAATTCGTAAAGCATAGAGGGTTGAATCAGGGTTTCTTTTGAAAAATTTATCCAAAAAATTTCCTCAAATTAGTCTTAATTTCTTTAGGGCCTTTGGTGTGAATTTTTTTTGAAAAAAATGAATTTTGGAGATATTTTTGAACCGTTTTAAATTCTAAAAAATAGAAAAAACAAAAAAAGGAAAGGGCGCCATGTGGGGCTTTCAGCCCACAAACCGAGCCAGCCGCCCGTGGGCCGGTCAGCTGGCCCACCCAAGAGCCATGTCTTGCCAACCACCAGAAGCAGTTCACACCAAAGCAATTATTGCACTTTAACTTTTCCCACTCGAAGCTCCTCCCGACCGTGTCGCCGCCGCCTGGATCCAGCCACCGCGCATCGTCCAACCGCCACTTCAACGCTCGGTTTTGCAAGACAACTATTGGGCTTCAGCGGTTTACCGAGCATCCAACGAAATTCGTCAGCAGCAACGAAAATCGTGGCTTAGGTTTGAATTTCGCTCGATTTCATTCGATTTTTGCTTGGTTTTTTATAGTTTATGCATGTATGTTGTTGATGGCTTATGCATGTATGTGTAATGTGTAGTACTAAAAACAAAACACACTTCCCATGAATCCAGTACATTGTGTTAGTCCGTATTTACTTCATGGATGGCTTGATGCATTGTTGATGGTTTGATGCATTGATCATGTATGCTCAATGGAATTCATGGATGCAGTACATTGTTGATGGCTTGATGCATGTATGTTCAATGGAATTTATGGATCCTGAAACCACCTCAAGTACTATTATTTACTTCATGACCGAATGCTCACTGTGTTGATGAAATACTCACGTTTGTTTGTTCACCAATTTGTATTACCAATATTTGTTCGAGTATGTTAAGTAGTAATATTTAGTAGCAATATTTACTTCAACATATTTGAGTAACAACAATTTTTTAATTATATTTAGTCGCAATAATTATTCAAGCATGTCAAGTAGCAATATTTATTGACATATGTGAAGTAGCAATATTTGTTCAATTATGTCAAGTAGTAATGGACGACACCTGCAAATGGTACTATTAGATCAAGTATCGATATTTGTATATATGCTTACTTTTATTGTGTTCCATTAGCATATGGCAGACCATGTCGATGTGGTGTGGGAGCATGACGAGAAGTTGGGTGCTGGATTTCGATGCAAGCACTCTCTCAAAGAGAAGAAAGGAGGTGGTGCGACCCTACTGAAGCAGCACTTGATAGGGCGCAATACGAGTGTCCTCCATTGTAATAAAGTTCATGTGGAAGTTCGCGAGTACTTTCAGCGTGAGCTAGACAAAACGATGGATAAGAAGCAGGACAAGAGAAAGGAGAGGTTGAGGAAAGGAGTAGCGGGAGATTCTCCGCGCGAGGCGAAGTGTATACTAAGAGTACATGAGTGATGCTAATTGTAACATCCTGTCAATTTAATAAAAATAAAAAATCAATTAAAGATTAAAACCAAATTTCATTTTTGCTTTTCCTGGATTTTTTTGAATTATTCTGGATTTTATTAGATTCCCTTGATTATTGTTCTAAAGGAGAATTCATTTTAATAATCATCTAAGCATTATATAAGTGATAAGAAAAGAAATGTACAATAATAAAATGATGAAAATCCCTGAAAATCTTTAGAGATCTCCAAAATTCTGATTTATAATTTAAAAGTCAAATCAATGTATTTAAAGATGAAATGAAAGGCAAATTAATGTATCTTGACTATAAACAGTACCAGTGTCAGAATTTAATGAAAATTATATGATGAGAACTCAAGCAAACAAAATTATATTACCCTCTGGAAGGATAATATCTACCGACAATAAAAATATCAGGAAATAATCATTACATTTGATAATTATAAAAATTCAAAAATAGAAGAGTTGAAAAATATGAAAATACCAATGTCAGAATTTTAGTAAATAAAATATAAATAATATGAAGTTGAAACTTTTACAGAAAACAAATATGTCCATAAGGAACCTTCAAAAAAATTCTAGAAAATTTTGAATAAATTATAAAAACCTAAATAAATTAGAATCAGAAAGCACCAAATTGAGCACAGTGCACTGTCAGAATTTTTAAAATTCTACAGACATCTAATCGGTCTAACAATTTAACAGTATGATCTACATTATCTCTAATACACTCAGTAAAAAATTCATTAAATTTTAGACAAGATAGGAGGTAACCGATTCATTGGATCAAACTCACCTCAGATCGCTGAAGAACTCGGATTTCTCTTCTTCTCTCTCTACAGTGCGGACCCGTTCTCCTGTGCGGTCCCACCTATTAGCGAGGGCCGCTGTCTTCCTCCTCCTCTCACAGCCGAGCTCCCGCGTGTGACCGAGAGAGCTCGTCACTGCTGTAGCATCGCCACCTCTGCACTTTCGCGTCGCCCGAGGTAACTGCCTCATCATCAGCTTGCCACGCATCGTCCTTGCCCGGATTTTTCGCGACTTGGCCCATACCTCCTCCTGTTCTGCCGCCGCAATTTACCGATGAGTCCACACCAGGTGTGAGCTTCTCTATAGCGATTCTTTGGCTATAAAATTCGTTATGTGATCGCTGAAGAATGCTCGTCATTTCCCCTCTCCTCTCGTCCACTCTCTTCCACGAGACAGCCCCAATTCTCCATTTCTCCTCAAAGCTGAAGAACCCTAGCAATCTGATCATACCCGATTGAAGGCGGTATAGAGCATCATTTGTAAATTCCTTCTCGGTATAGCTTTAGTAGCTCATAAGTAACGAAAGCCCTCTGTCATTTCCAAGAATCATCAACCTAAGCCCCGCCGTTGCTGTACTCTCTTCTTTCCCAGAACCGGCGATCGGTGGTAGAACGAATCAACTCATATTTGAAGCTAGCATCCGGTAAAATGGGTTGCTTAGGTTCCCTAGATGCTAGAGTTGTAACCGATTCTGTCAGAGATGCTCTCTGTTGCCGGTGCGGCCATCCGTCGTATCCGCCGCCACTCGGCCACGGTGGCGACCCATCTCTGGTCATCGTCGGAGGTCTTTGAGCTATTCTCTAGATGCGCAAGGTCCTGAGGAAGCTAGCCATGCTACTAGTTCAGCTCCTCCGGCCGTAGATCGCCGCCAACAAGCTCGCGTTCACCGGGCTCTGCTCTGTGTCTCTACGTCGCGGGACCGAGATGTCAGTGACTGCATCCGAGTCCTTTGCGCGAGCATCTAGTCACTGCCGGGTGGACCCAAGATGTCAGCGTCTGGGTTTGGTTTGAATGAAGGCTGTTGGCGCGAAGCAAAAGACGCTTTCAGTACTCTAAAAACGTATTTTGCTATTTCTTTTAATTTCCAAAACCGAATCACTTCAAATGGCTATAACTTCTAAAGTATAAATCCAAATAAGATGAAAACAGTTTATAAATTCATATAAAATCAAGTGCTCTCGGTATATGCAAAAACATTTTAAAAATCTTCTCTCGAAAAATTTGAAATTCAAATTTGTAGAAAAGGCATCAAAATAGGCTATATGTAGAAATTTTTCAAATGAACTTAGATTTTGATAGAACCAATTTTGTTGTGACCCTTACTAGAAACCTAAATATGTAAAAATATTTGAGAATCTAATTTGTTTTAGGTCTTTTCTATTAAAGTATAACATCATTAGATTAAATATTCAATAAGGAATAACTAATAGAAAAGAATTTTAGAAAGTTATTAAACTTATTTCTTTTCAGCTTGATGGCAGTAGGTCTTGAGCATGTAAAAATAATTATAAAGTAATAACTTGAATATGTTTCATGCATATAAGCCATATTCTAGTGCAAGGATCATATGTATGTGTACTTGTTCATATAGGGATGTGCATACATCTAATAGCAAGTATGTAAGGACTTATTTGATAAATCAAAATGTTAAGTATTCATGATGGATTAGTCATAAGTAGCATGCTAATAAATGTAGTTCTAAAATCTATAAATATATTTCTTTGCATCTGAATCCTATTAACAACATAGTGCTTTATGCTATCACTGTGAAACAAATCCTTCTACCCTAAACAATTTTAGCATCTAGAATTCGTTAAAATAAATGAATGATTCATATGAAGCGAGGAACACTTGATACCATTTAGTCCAAAAGTAATAATGGTAAACACGAATAAAAAGACAGCATAACCACATAAACACGAATCATAATCTTGCTAAAGAACACTTCTGTTTCTATAAGCAAACTTTTATTTGGATTTTCTATCTGTCTTCTTTTTGCTCTTATTTTTGGTTTGTTGTTTATTGTATGTTGTTCCTGTTGATCGACAAATAGACACCGACTAGTGTGAGTTTGTAGATGACGACCTTGTAGACGATCCAGACTTCATACCGGAAGACGATCAGTAAGGCAAGCACCCCCTTGAACATTTTGATCCTATTATTTGAAATAATTACGTTTCAATGCTTTGCAAAACTAATATGCATGCGCGTACTTGTCATAAAAATGCTATACTGGAATGTTGGTAGATATACCCGATATTTCATGGAACTTCCTTGATAAGTATGGACATGTGAACCTTGATAATCATAGAAAAGGGGTAGACAATACATAATGTCAACTTGGGTATATACGATGATTAATCATGCTTAGCCATGCTTATTTAACAACGAAGTAGATGATCAAATCAAAACTGCTTCTTGGGAATTTGAAAATATTGGTTATGACATGATGTCTATTGTTGGTATTTTGACTAAAACCCAAAATAAAACTATGGTTTAGATGCGGGCAATTATTGGCAATAGCCGGTTGTGCAAGGGTTGGACTTGTACGTAGTGTAGGGAGAAGTATTGGCCGTGTCAGATTAAGGACCGAGCTATGGGTTGCTTACAAACCAAGAAATCCGTACATCCACGAGTGCTGGTATAGGACATCCTTAATCTATTAAGTTGCTTAGGTATGGCTTTGCACATTGAAAGGCAGGAGATAGTGGGAGCATCCTGGTTAAGTTTGCTTGTGAGTTGCTTTCACACCTCGGTGTTGGTAAATGCATGTTGGTACAACGGTGTATGCCTTGTTATGGGAAGAAACCCTTATTGCAGGGATTTACTGCTCATGTTACCACTTTAATGATAGGGATTTACTACCATGTTTCTTCTCCATAGCAAGGGCTTAACATCACCGGGCTGGTGCAAAGTTGGGTCTAGGTAATGTAACAGTTATGTTATGATCTCCATGCCGACACACCAAAGGAAGTGTGTCAACTGGCCTGGCAAAAATGGTAGATCATTTCTTATGGGTAAAGGTGTACACCTCTGAAGAGCGTAAATCTAATTAATTAACCGCGCCTACGGTCAAAGGCACTTGGTAACGTCATCACATGGTTAGAGTTTTAATATTTCCAAAATGATTTGGTGGGAAATGGTGTTCTAGAATATACTTCATGTTAGGGGATGACGTGGGAATGGATTGAACCAGTCGGGTAGACTGTGCTATGATGTTTAATATTTTGTCAATACTTTGTTATTACTATGGTTGCTCTTTTACAAATCTTGGTTGCAATCTATCTTATGGATATGCTTTAATTTGCCATTGAAAAATAACTAAAGAAACCTCTCCATTGTTATGACCTGCATTTTAATTATACTTGCATTTATAATACACTACAAGTCTCGCTGAGTACGCAATGTACTCAATCTTGCTATTGTTGTTGTTTTTAGGTGACAATACCGAGTACCCTGATGATACCTATGATCACGCAGGATACGGGGTTTATGATGACGACCTTTTCTAGAGATTTTACCTTGTCTGTTGCCTGAGGGTTTTGGGGCATACTACAAGATAACTATATTTCCACTGCAAGTTTGAAGCTTTTGGCTTGTAATAATATTATGTATTCTTAAGACACTCATGCGTATGTAATATCTTTGTGTATGGATGTGATTTCAATTTGTAAACTGTGCGTGCTAGCCACTGATCATGGGACTAGTACTGTATGCATAGGAAACCCATTATTGGTATTTATTATCAAAAATTGGGTCCTTACACTAATGAGAAGGACCAACTCGAGCATGCCATGGCTGCCTCCAGGGCGGAGGTAGAATTTAGAAGCGAGCAGGTGGCAGGTACGAGCACGGTGGTGGCAGTGGCTCCTCCAGGGGGGCTGGAGGAGATCGCGGTGGTCTGTTGTCGAAGATGTTTCGGAGTTCCTCTCAACGAGAAAGACCAGCCGCGGTGGGGGATTACAATGTCGGTACGGTCCGTGGCCCTGTGCAACTAAGGATTGACACCCATCAGTGGATACAGAAGGGGAAGAGTGTGAAGCAAGCCATTGGCTCGGGTGGGCCAAATTCTTTCACACTGCTAGTATCGCGGGGTAGAAAGCAAATAGTCCATACTTTGTTCGCGCCGTGAGGGAAACACAAAAATACGGTAAGTGAGATTTAAAATATTTGTTCAGTTGTGTGTCGATTCATAGCTAACATTTATGTACTATGTTTCATTTCCAAACGAGGGTGTCCTGTCCCCGAGTGGCCGAGATATAGATGGAAAATAATTAGACGCCAATGAAGCAAACATTAAGGAGAGCTTCGCAAAGTTCATACAGTAATGGCCTAAGTACAGAGTAACAATCATGTGTGATTCTTGGACTGGGCCGACATGCATGAGCATAATTAACTTCATGATTTACTCCAATGGTACCATATTCTTCCATAAGTCCGTCGATGCCACTGGTGTATCTCAGGATGCCTCATACTTGTGCAAGGTACTTGGTTTTGTTTGTACTCTTCTGCAATTTAATTAACATACACATCACGTGATGGTTGTACTTGGTTTTGTTTGCTCACGCAAGAAATATATTTAGTGGTCAACGAGGTGTGTCCGATAAATGTGATGCAGATTGTCATGGATAATGGTGCCAACTATAAGAAGGCGTGCAAGCTCATCGCACGGTAGCACCGCAACATCGTGTGGTAGCCTTGTGTGGCCCACACCATTAATTTGATGTTGAAGGAGAATGAAGAGTCCCCTGGTCATGCCTCGATCATTGAGAGTACAAGGAAAATCTCTCGATGAATATACAATCATTCCAAGCTTCATGCTATGATGAAGAAGTATATTGGAGGCAAGTTAGTCAAGTGGAATGCAACTCATTTCGGCGAAAAGATAAGTTCATGCAATGGATGGCTGCCGAAGAAATTGTAAGCTCTTGCTTTGTTGATACCACCGAGGGGAGGTACATGTATGGCTGTCTGTCGAGCTTGGAATGGTGGAATAATCTTGATGTGTTGTCAAGTCGGTGGAACCATTGTACGCCTTCCTATGATTCACTGATCAGTGCAGGGTGCCTACATTGAGCGAGACGATCTTACGGTACACCATATTACGATAGGAGTACGATAGTTTGTTATATGAGTCTCCAGCAACAAAGACGATGTACATGGACGTGATGGACCAAAGAATGGACTACTTAACGCGCCACACTTATATGTGTTGGGGAACGGGTAGGCTACCTAGCGTAAAATCAAAATTTTTCTACCGCGTAACCAAAAAACCACTGCAAGTTATAGATCACAGAATTACCACTAGACGCGCAGACCCGTAGCGGAAGTAGAGTCGATGTAGCGTGGTGGTGTAGATGTAGTCGTACTAGCCTCGCACCTCCTCCAACAACTCCTTGTGACTATCACAGGTTGCGGATCATCCTAGGGTTGAAGCTTCGCAGCAACGCCTCCAAGGTATCCACATGTACGGGGTAGGAACACCACGCGTCGGAGTGCTAACGTCGGCTACGCTGTTCTGGGCAGAGGAGGGGTGGCGGCTAGGGTTTCAAGAATTCCAAATTCCTACTCGACCATTAATCAGTAGCGGTCCCTAGCAGGATGTGCCGACTCCCAAGTATATGTAAAGATCACATTGGACGAACCTAAATAATGTTTAATTATATGCATTTCCTTTTGCCTCATGATATCTGTCAAACTCAAGACGAGTACATGCCATCCTTGTTTAGATAGCTCGACAACTCTTTCTCGATCACGTGACTCGGAATCCCCAACTACGGTTAACTCTTTAACCGCGAGTAGCATGGCCATGCATTTTCGGAATCCGACCACTCGAGAGGCCTAGAAATATCTCTCCCATTGAATGTAGGGGCAAATCCCATCTTGATCGACCGTGCTTCGCAGCATGCTTCATGACAAACCCAAAAGCCACCTTTATAACTACCTAGTTACAGAGTAGCATTTGGCAACCCCTAAGTAATTCATTACACATCTCGAGTACATGCACCAACCTCAAGTCTAAGGATATAGCATACACATTATATATGAGACCAACTGATGACAAGAAGATTACAACGTTCTCGTAGTGTCTCAAGGTGGGTCGATCCAACTCCATGTTCTCTAACATGTGTCCATTTTATTGGTTTGATATCTCCATATCTATGACCCGTGAAACATGGTCATCAACCAATACATATGCTAGTCTATTCATATGTATCCTCATATGTTTATCGATTAGGGTCACTTTAGAATAATCATTACAAAGTCATATGTAGAGTTTCACAAACAAGTCACATACTTGCTAATAAATAATAATGATAATATTCAAGGAACAAAATAATTAATCATGAGCATAAGAAAATATAATCATCTCTATGATTGTCTTTGGGGCACATCTCCAATGAATGCCGGTAATATATTCTTCCATGAAACACAGTATCTTGCAGTTGCACACATGTTACATACTTGTACTGACATGCTTCATTTCACTTCATGTAGCTATCACCTTAAACCCATGGATTGCCTACACTTATGGCACGAACTATAGCTTCTTTACAAATCTCCGGGATGCCTTTGAAGTTCTTGCTGATGATACTGAAAGTGTCGCACAATCTCTTCATGACGCCGACGTTTTCAGAAGGAAGGCTGGATCATTCTCAACTGCTCTAGCTGCGAGGATGGCACAAGATGGAAAAACATCATCTGGTATTTTCCTTACATTGTCTTAAATGTAATGGTACTCTCGTCGGTACTTACTATCCTATTCGTTAATTTGCAACACATTAGTCGGGACCCAAATATGCAAATCTGGACCCTCTGTGTTTTCAACACTAGTTCAGGATCACGCTAGTGCACACAGGCTCAACATAGATGAATATCACGATCATACTCAACGATATCGCAATAAGATTTCATCAAATTAAATATAACTTGTTAGACGACCTTATGATCCACCTTACATGAATACGCCTCGCAGGGCTAAGACTGAAAAATAAATAAACTGCAGCAGAGATAATTTATTCGTAGTAACCCTTCAATTTGCCACAGGCAACTCACAAGGTTCGCACCCTAGTTATCCGCTCCCTCCTGAAACTCCTCCTCAAAAGTAGGTGTAGCTTCTTCTCCAACTGATGATGTTTTGTGGCAAGGGTGAGTACATAAAGCACTCAACAAGTTGTGCACAGAATGCAAGTCTAATATACTATATGCATGGCTTATTACAAAGGACTAGTATAATGCCAGTGCTAACGCTACGACGGTAGTACATCCGCTTATCAATTAAATGAGAAGATAAGTATGAATATAACACTTAATAGTAAATAATCTTGTGATCACATTGTACGTACTACATATTTGGAAGGAGAGCGAATCAAACAAGGAAATAAATAGGGAAGATCCGCATGCAAGGAAACGAAATTGAATTTTTATCGTCTCCGACCAAAATCGTATGTACTACATATTTGGAAGGAGAGCGAATCAAACAAGGAAATAAACAGGAGGATCCGCATGCAAGGAAACCGGACTTGAATTTTTTATGTTCTTGACTCGTGATCGTATTTTTTTCCGAATATAACCTTTTTCGAGATTTTTTACGGATCTAGCCCCATATAGCCTAATTTCAAAAGTGAGAGAGCGCTGATTTTTTCATTTTTATCCACGGAACCAGGCGGTATGTGAGTCTTTGTTTAAATTTTTCAATTTTTTCTCGCGGAACCGGTGGTCGGCGAAGCCGCTTAATTTTTATCTTTTTTCCCTGCGGATCCAGCCATCCATGAGCACGCTTATTTTTCCATATTTTTCCAAAATTATTCAGTGGACGGGCACCGCTTGAATTTTTTTTCATTTCTTCTCCCACGCTTGAATTTTTCAGCGGCCACCAAGCATTTATTTTTTTTGCCAAAATTATTAAGCGGACGAACACCGCTTGATTGTTTTTTTATTTTTCGGGAATTTTTTACTGTGTTGGCATTATCGTTATAATTTTTTTCTGAATCACTCTCGCGACGATGAATTTACGATTGTAGCCTTGAGCCGGAAAAATTCAGCGGAGCGGTGGCGCGGTATTATTTACCGCGCTCAGGCTCGAACTTTTTACTATATTAGTTTCATCGTTATAATTTTTCTGAATCAGGCTCTCGGGCGATGAATTTGCGATTGTAGCCTTGAGACAAAAAAAATCAGCAGAGAGGTGCTAGAATTTTTTTCCCGCGGTTTCCTTTTCCCAGCACGTAATATATGGTCCTTTCCTTTTCCAGGACGTTTGTTTCTTTTTCCTTGATTTCAAGACGTTTGTTTCCCTTTCCTTGTTGATCTTTGGAGGTGAGAGAAGGTCTGCGTTGTGGGCCACAGGATGATTTGGAAAAATATGGAAAAATAAATCTGCGCTCGTCGACCGCGGATCCGTAAGAAAAAAAGATAAAAATTAAACAGTGCTTTCGCCACTACCGGTTCCGCGAGAAAAAATTGAAAAAATTAAGCAAAGACTCACGCATAGTTGATTCCTTAGATAAAAATAAAACAAAAATTCAACGCTCTCCGTCTTGCACGAAATTAGGCTCTATGGGGCTAGATCTGTAAAAAAGTCTCGAGAAGGGTCATATCCGGAAAAAAATACGATCACAATGCCAGGACAATAAAAAATTCAAGTCTTGTTTCCTTGCATGTGGATCTTTCTGTTTATTTTTTTGTTTGATTCACCCTCCTTCCAAATATGTAGTACGTACAATTTTCGCTAGTAAAAAATTCAAGTCTGGTTTCCTTGCATGCGGATCCTCCTTATTTATATCTTTGTTTGATTCGCTCTCCTTTCAAATATGTAGGTGGGGGAGGTCTGTTGTGAGCCACAGGGATGATTAGACACACTAAATAATGGCCATCGGATGTGGGTGAGTAAAACTGAGGAAAGATCTAAGACGTTCATTTTGATAAATGCAAGTTTCTGGAGACATTTTGCTGGGTGCACGAATATTAGGCCATCTCTAATGAGGTGCATTATTTAGAGTGGACGTAGAAAAATTTGTTTAGGTGCATTATAAGGGGTATAGAATAGCTGACATGGTTAATTTGCATAAAACAACATTTATAAAAGAATAGCATAAATATATTGAAAGACAGTAAAACAAATAATAACAATATTAAATTTCTCAGTTATTTCCCAAATAAACCAACTCACAACCTTAAACCATATTCCAACTTTCATAGGCATACAACCTCGATAACCACATTTGTTTAATAAAGTCTAACCCTTGACTGTTATCACCGAGCAATGCTCAATACCACGAGCACGGCTATTCGAATAGGTTTGACACTCTGTAGAGGTTATACACTTTTCCCACAAGATACAACCATACACCACAAAGACGAGTGATTATAACAAAGACTTTCCAATGCCCTGTCTAAATCCAGTACTATCCGCTAAGGTTTCAACACTAGTGGGACTGGTTACCACATCCAGGGCTCCCCTCTTGCGGCATGTGAGACTACCGTGCGAGGACTGGTTATCACAACCCAAGACTCACACCACCACTAGTAGTACCAAAGCCTAGACATAACAAATTAATCAGCCAGGTCAAGGTTAAGTCCTTAATTGAACAATGCAAGACTAACTAAAAACCATCATTAACATGAACCATCATATACCATTAAAAAGAAATGCGACTGCCCAAATGCCACATTGGCCTACCATAAATACTTACCACTTGCCTCAGTCTAAATCATTTTACCACCCCAGTTATTTTACCATGCACCATGTGCCATCAACAACAACAACATTGTGTGACAACACCCGACACACAAATTAATAAACATGTTCCATAATTCATTAAGCAAGATTAACCATTTTCTCATAAATGATGACTCGTTGCATGGCTAAGCACACTAAATATGTTCTAGCTACCCACATTGGCAATTATAGCTACCAACTAATATGAAACCATTCTAGGGTGACAAATGAAATACGACATATGACATAGCAAGGTGGTTATAACACAAATGGATGAATAACTATACCCAACATAATTGAAACAAGTAATAATTGAATTAATATGCAATACTTTGAAATAATATAATATTTTAAACATGGGTTCAACATGATCAAAACATAACTTGCCTTCAAAGAGCTCTAGATCCTGCTCTGGACTTGATTCTTGCACTGGCTCCTCGATCACAAACTCAGCGGGCAACTCGACGCCTACGCAAAATGAAAGAGAAAGCAATAAATACCAAAAATAGAGAGAAATATCAACTCCAAAAATTAAATAAAATTCACTATTAAATAGATCTTGTTTTTACAAATTTTAAAAAACTGGAATCACCTCAATCGGAGTTCATATGAGCAAGAACGAGCTAGTTAAATTTTCAAATAAAATAAAAATCATAAAATAGAAAATCTGAATTAACCGAATTATTTTTATACTAGAAAATAGCATTTATGACGTCATTTTGATGTCACTGGACACGTGGCGCAATCAAAAGATGACACACGTCGCTGGCGCATGGACTTGGTCCACAGAACCGAGCTGGCTCACGGTAGACTCAGCGCATGGCACCTCGGTTGCCATGCCCAACACGCGGCGGTACGCGGTTGGCCGCGGCGCCAGTGCAATCTAGTCCGCACGGACCCAATCAGACAACTATGATTTTGAACACGCGGAGCGAAAGCAGCCACGCGATTCAGATTTGATGGCTCCCGATACAGCGACGGCAGAAGAGGGCGACGCGGCTGCCCTGGTCTCTGACGCGTGGTGGAATCAAGATCGCTCAATCCAAAATCGATGGCCACGATTGAGCACGGGCGGTGAAGTGATGGCGCATACGGACGAGATCAGAGGCGCACAAGGTTGATCGAGCAATTGAGGAAGCTCGCGAGGGTGACGATGGCACAGCGGCGCAGCACGGCGAGGTTCTCACTGGAGTGGAAGACAAAGATGTGGCCGACGGCGCTTTGGGGCTCCTCCAACGACATTAGTTAGCGGGGTCAATGCGTCTCAGTGCGGCGAATCCAGTGAGGGTCTTGGCGACGGTAGAGACTCAACGGACGGTGAGCAAACGGCAAAGAAACACAGTGGCTTGATTCGGATCTACGACGAGCTCGCATGGGCGGGCGGAGGCGTCACGGCGTGCGGGCTTGGGTCAGCGAATGCAGCGTGAGGTGAGGAATCCAAGGGTGGCGATGACGCTTTAAATAGAGGCCTCGGCTTCCGCATATCTCACGAAGATCGAGGTTTGCTAGGATACGGCGCCAGAATCCGGCGACGATACGGCTTGCTGACGTGGTTCCAACGCAGGAGCACACATGGCAAAGGATCAACGGCTCACACGCGCAGGCGACGCAGCGCAAAGGCAACAGATGGATCAAGATCCAACGGTGGGGGTGCGAAGCGGCTAGGGTTTCATGGTGAAACGGATTGCGCGGGCCGACGGCGCGAGAGAGATGGGCCGAGTTGAACAAGATTCGGCCGAACACTATACGAACGGTTTTTAAATCTTTTCTGAATAAAAAATAAATCAGCAAAATAGATAAAGCCCAAATAAATAGCTAAATTATCAAAACAATTCCAAAAAAATATTTTAAGGTATTTGGAACTCAAATAAAATATTTCCAACAAAAGATTATTAACACTTTCTGAGCAATGAATAAAATATGACAAGAGGCTTAATTACTTAAATGCAAAATGAATTAAATTAAATCTAGAAAATTCATAAAAGCATAAAATGCAAATTAAATTCAAGAAATGCAAAAATTGGGGTGTTACACATTGGTGGGACGTGTTCGGATCGAAAACACCCATCCTTCAGCGGTTTGTCGTACGTCCCGTGTCGCAATGCACATCTTCTAGCGGATGTGAGCGCAATTGGAGCACATTTGCGTTCGTCCACACAAAAATTAGCAACCATCTATCATACAGGAAGCTACATAAGCTGGTGTACGTCAACTACAACCTTCGGCTTCGAATTCAAGCCGCGGAAAATAAAAAACGCTCAGATGAAGGCGATCCATTCTAGCGCCTTATGGAGCTAACACTATGCGATAATGCAAACTCGATCAGACAGTGGATGAAAAAAGAAAGGTCCAATGGTGACCCATTACTTAATGAGGAGGATACAGTGAGTGACACCCCTCTCCCATCACAGCTTGTGACAAACCCGATTTACCCTGCTGTGTTAAGAAAGGACACTGGGGCTAGAAGCATCCCCGAATGGGTAGACAGGACAGTCGAAGACATTCATACAGGGAAGAGGAAGCACCAATCAGTCCTGAGAAGGGATACAGCAAAAAGGATGGCATCCTCCAAAGGAAAGGGGAAGCATCCCGCAGATGATCCCCATCACTGAGAGTAGGAAAGGGGAAGCATCCCGCAGATGATCCCCATCACTGAGAGTGGGGACCGTCGGAGCCCACCATACCAAGAGTCCAATGATAGCAGCTCTAAGACGGACACCGATGGCGGTGACTTCGGTTGCTATGCCTCCATACCTCCCACGCATCATGGCGCTCCCCAATCACAGAGGACAGCTACTGAGGGGAAGGGAAAGGACGCACCATAGGATAGCTCTAGCTCATATGGCTTCGTCAAGACGTAAGGGAGTTATGGCTCATATGTCAGCTATGACTACGCTATCCCCGATGCTTATGCACAACCTCCCACCTAATGGGTCTACGAGTGGCATGACCCTGAGTTTTATGCTATGTTGTATCAACAATGGCAAACGACAAGTATATGGACGGGGCAAAGCTGCCACGATTAGAAGACGGAGTTGCTAGCTACACAAGGATTGGCCTTAATGTCCACCGAGGAATACAACATGGCCAACCAAGTACGCATGCAACAATACTACCTGTAGCCCCGAAGGTAATATTTCATTTGCATATTTTATTTCATTGCAACTTGATATTATACTAACATAGCGTCCATGCAGGTCCAACATGATATTTATGTGGGAAGGACGATAAAAATATGCCTACTTTACAACTTCAAATGAAAGGTATATAAATGTGAATGGTATTGATATATGAATGCCTATTTTTTGCACTTATTGGATTGACATATGAATGGTATTGAAATGAAAGGTTATTTGTTCATATATTATTGCTAAATGCTTACTTTACAACTTCATATTGTCTAAAATATAGCAAAGGTCATGTCGAAATTTTGTTTCATTTATATGTTTTATTTCATTGCAACTCAATTTTTTACTAATATTCTATTCATGTAGGTCGAACATGGCATTTATGTGACAATAGAAGAACGATGAAGTAATCTATGCCTACTCCACAACTTCAATTGAAAGGTATTAGAATGTAAATGGTGTTGACAACTTGACATGTGAATGGTAGTGAAATTCTGAATGATATTGCTATGTGATTATGTAAATGTCTATTTTTGCACTTGTTTGATTGATATGTGAGTACTATTAAAATGAAAGATTATTTGTTGACATATTATTGCTAAATGCCTAATTTACAACTTTTAATTATCTAAAATATAGCAAAGGTTATGTCGAAATTTTTCCATATTTAGGATAGATCATACCGGAATTTTTTTTGTGTTTTTACATACTATTTATATATATATATATATATATATATATATTACATTTCTCCTATTTTTCTAGCCTTCACTGAATTTTTAAAAAATTTATAACATTTTTTTCAATTTTTCTCGATTTTCTTACATTTTTCCCGTTTTTTCAACCGGCTACGGTTTCTGGCGGTTTTCGACAAAAACCGAGTAGTTTTCGCTCGCCGGTTTGATCAGTTTTCAAAATAGTTTGAATTTCTATACCGTTCAGTTTTTTTGCAGTTTTTGAACAGTTTTTCGCGGTTTTCGGTATCATCGGGGTTGCGAAAACCGGTCCCAAAACGATTTTTCAAACCTTGGGTTGAAAACCATCACAAATGTCCCTAATATAGTTGTCATTGTGAAGGGCATCTGCGACCGTTCTGTTTTTACCTTCCGGAGATCCGAAAGAAATTTGGGGGTAGGGTGCTGATCTGTCTAGCCATGGATCGAGCAATTGCATGGGTCTGTGAGTCCTGTCCCTAACTTCAATGACATTAGTTTAAAATGAATCCTTAATAAACCAAAAGGCACCTCTTTGATAGTTTTTAGCTTTCAGTTATATGGGGACTTATATTTTTTTTAAAAAAAACTCACGTAAAAAACCACCCATTTATTTAGGTTTTAGCTTTTAAACTCGTGAAAAACCGAAACAAACAGCGTCTCTGAATTTGTTCAAGTCCATTCCCGTCTTTTATCTTCCCCACTAGTTTTCCTACTAATTTAAAAACAGGAGAAACAAAGGCACACAGATGTCGTTAGGCACCAAGCATGTGGCCCATGCCATGGTTCACCCCTCTTTCTGCCTTTCCTCGCCGCAGGGTCATCGTTGCCACGTTACATGATTATCGCCTCCGCCACGGTTTTGTTGCACTGAATAATGATTGCATTTGCATGTGAGAAAGAAAAGTGGTAAAATTGAGAGTCTGTTTGGTTTGATGAAAAATTTTTCTCACTAGATCTTATTAAATTTTGATATTACCAAAATTTAGTCACCAAATTGGCTGTCAATATTTTGGGTAAAGATTGGTAAGAAAATGAACTAAGGGAGAAGGAATCTTGCCAAAATTCGATAGCAAACCAAATACCTGGTAAATTTGGTCAACGTCACCAAAATCTGGTAAAGCAAACATTAGTAACTATTGAAAGCAAACCAAACAGACTCTGAGTTACTAGCACATTTACGCCAACTAGATAAATGGTGATACTACCCTTGTTCTCTTTTATGTCATTTTGGATATCAACTCAGTTGCTTAGACCATTACGTTTTCTAATTATTTTTTAGAAAAATATTAAAAGATATAATGATTTAGAATTTTTTTACGATAAATCTACTAATATATTTTTCATGTGACAAATCTAAATCGTCAATGTATATTTGTGGTCAAAGGCTTATAAAGACTAATGTACGTATTCTAAAACGATAAATGACTAGTTCAGTGCCCGTGTGTTGCTACGGAAAATAAAATTGATAACAAAATATAAAGGTCAAGCAATAAAAGAAAATTTTGCTACAAGATTAAAAATCTATTTCTCTCTATTACAAAAGTTTTTATGGTTTGTCCTCCGACATGAATAAAAACTAAATATATTGTACATGGTACGTAAGGCATTCATGACATTAGAACATATTTATAAATGATATTCTTGGTATATGTTCTGGAAGATCTGAAAATAAACAATTACATTACAACACTACTTGGATATATCATTTTGATCAAACCTTATCTATGATGTGAGTACTTCTTTATAGATATTGTTTTTTGTGAGGTTTTCGTGAGTTTTCTTAGATTTCTGACCCTTGTCTTTCTCCTTGTCTGCGATGGCAAGTATCTTGATATTGCTTGTGACGGCGGGCAAGAAAGCCACGAAGCTAAACCTTGCCAACAGACTTCAAAAGCATAACAAGAAAAAGTTCAGGGCACCATGATTACAAAGAAAATGAACATGGCATGATTCTAGCAAGTTGCAGGAGATCACTACAGAATGCAGATACCCTGAAACAAGCCAGTACTATCTTGTAACTACGATAATATTATTCCTTATCAATCAGGAAACAATAATTCAATAATAACCTAGCATTAAAACACAGTCCTCAATCTCTAGTTGACTGAACTTTAGCTCCACATAGGCCCATAGCTCAAGAATTCAAGTGTGCACAGAAGATCAAATTGGATAGCATGGCATTTTCCAAACAGCTCGAGAGTACATTATAAAATTTGGCATGGTAAGCTACACAACTCTCCGCAACTTAGACCACACTTGCAGAAAAGATATTTGTACACACTTCAAACATAAAAACTAATGTCTTACCATTAGGGATGAAAACGGAACGGAAACGATCGGTAAATGGTTGTTCCGTTTCCGTTTCCACATCTTTTACCGGTAACGGAAACGGAATCGGAAACCCCGGAAACGGATACGAAAACGAATAATGATCGAAACGGATGCGGAACGGAACGGAACGGAGCGGATACGGAAACGAAAATGGAAAATTCCATAAGAATGTAATACATGATCACAATATATATGAACACAAAAATAATGTAACTCATTCCATCATAAAGGTGGATACAAGAACAATATTATGTTCACCAGTATCACTAGAAAGTTTTTTCTCAGGTTTGTCAGTTGAAGGCTCGTTATTTGTCCCCCAGATCAAACCATCATATCCTACTCCATATCATTATCATCGACATCCTCTTGCTCCTCCAACTATAAAAATGTAATGCCCTAAAATTTGCATATTATTGTTCAATGTTCATTTGTGATTTTCTGAGATTTATCCTGGATTTTCTGGAGTTTATAAATGCCATTTTACTATTTTCATATTTATATAATTAATTTATTCATAAAAAATGAAGCTAAAAATATGCTAGAGATAATTTTCCTAGGTTCAAAATGTTCCAAAGTATTTTTGAGAATTTTTTTGGAATTTTTGAACTCTATTTGGTCTTTTCTATAAAGCCATTTGTATTTATGAAATTATTTTAATTTGAAAATAAATGTAAATTCTCCCTTCTTCTTTTTGGGTCAAATGGGCCAAGTTTCCGACGGAATTTCCGGTTTTACTTATACGGAATTTCCGATTCCGTTTCCGTTTTCGACGGAAATGGCTCTCCCGTTTCCGTTTCCGTTTCTGTTTCCGACAAAAAATTTCCGTTTCCGTTTCCGTACTGATATTTCCCATTTCTGTTTCCGAAAAAAGGCTTCCGTTTCCGTTTTTCTCCGGAACGGTCAGAAATTCCGTTTCCGTTTTCACCCCTACTTACCATCTGAACATCATGGGCATCTAGGTAGAGCGCCCTATCATCCTGTAACCCAGAAATGTAAGTTGATGTTCCAGGTTTTCCATCTAAAATGCCCAAGCTTTGAGGAAATGTGAATGTCTCTTACAGTAGTGGGATGTACCTGATAGTAAGTCCAACACCATGAATTCAAGAGCTATGTATGAAACGTCAATCCATAAGCAGAAACATCAATTATTCAAGGGCATCCCTATTAGCCAAATTGATGGCTGCTATGAACTTAACATTGGTTTGCCTCTTTCTGAAAAGGGAGTCAAAAACTCAGAGTTAAAAAAAATAAAAGCGACTCGGCTATACGCAGAGAGAGACAATGACTGAAGAAACCTACGCGCACTAAAAAATGAAAGCGACTCTAGGCTTATATAGCGGCAATTCTGGTTCAAAAGACTGGCTTCCAACAGAAAAAACAATTATTCTCACAAAATAAAATTATCCATTCTGGGTTCCAACAAAAATTACAATTATCTGATAAGTTCACTTTTAACAAACCCCGAGATTGATGGAGAGGAGCACCGGCGCCGACTGCGATAGAAGATATCGAACCGGGAGTCGGCTCGGCGGTCACGCAAACCCTAAGATTGACGGAGAGGAGTGCCGGCGCCGGCTGCGGCAGAAGATATCAAATCGGAAGTCGGCGGAGCTCAAGCAAGCTGTGGAGGCGCTCTAGGCCGAGAACCGCGCACTGGCGGTGAGGCTGGACCCCGCGGCGCATCTACCCTCGCCGTGCACTGCGACAACGCGAGGCTCCTCGCCGAGGTCGGCAATCTCCGACGCCGGCTCAGTGAGGCTTAGAGTAACGCCACCGTGCTGCTCGGGCTATCCCGGCTCTTGCGGATGGCTAGGCTCGAGAGCGGTCACAACGGCACCGTGCGCGGCCGTGCCGCCTTAGCAGGCCGGCAACATGGCATTGTTGATGACCTAGCTAGCTAGCAGGAGTAGTATTAAGACTCTTTGGTGGTAACTGATGCGACTGTTCCATCGCTTGCGCTTGCCTCCCTTCATTGCTTTGTTGTTGCCGTTTTTGTTGTCTTGACGCACAGATAGAATAGAATAGAAAGAAACACGTGGAAAAAAGCTGCACGCGGCGTACTGGTCGGGTATGATTGGTTCGTGGGCTTGATGGGCTAGAACGAGTTAGGCTTGGCTACGTCCTGGGATGGGGTGGAGAACAGACGTGAGAGGGGTGAAGGGTGGAGAACGGACGACCGCCACCAACTCCTATTTAGAAGTAGTAGAGAGTCATGGCTTGAGCAAGCCTAACTATGACCAAGAGCTTGTCTGGAAAGTCACGGCTTCCATAATGCCTGACAGCTACAGACTACGATAGAGTTCCACTGCTCATCACCAGTTAGCCCTGATAGTCGTCCACCCTACCGGGAGGTGGCTACGTCTGGTTACACCAATTGTTTTTTGTCGTTAATAATTTTTGATTCGTGATGTGTTGGGGCCATTTTGAGCCAAAGGGAGTAGTACGTTTTCACATAAAGAAATAAGTAAATTAGAAACTAAATTCTTTACGTTTTAAACTAAACTTACCTTTTTTTTACATGGATGTGTGCGAAAAGGATATGTTCACTGCTGGCACCGACACCACCTACGCGACTTTGGAATGGGCCATGGTGGAGCTCATCAACCACCCGCGCAAGATGCGCAAGCTCCAGAAGGAGGTCCATGAGGCCATCGGCGCCGCCAGACCCGTCACCAATGGCCACCTGGACAGAATGCGCTACCTCAAGGCCATGATCAAGGAGACACTCCAGCTGCACATGCCGGTACCGCTCCTTGTGCCCCGCAAGATGCTTGAGGACACCGAACTGCTCAGCTACCACGTCCCAGCGTACTGGTCGAGTATAGTTGGTTCGTGGGCTCGATGGACTAGGCTGAGTCAGGCTTGGGTATGTCCTGGGACGAGGAGAACAGATGTGAGGAGGGTGAAGGTGGAAAACAGACGACCACCATCAACTCCTAATTAGAAGTAGTAGAGAAAATAAGCGAAGACAGTACATTTGCTTAGTAACATGGTTTAGAGTTTAGAGCTTAGACTGTTCACTACACAAAAGAAATGAGAGACAGCTTTGACCAAAGAAAAAGGGTAGAGGAAAAGAGAGAGAGGAGAAACAGTTCTGTTCTTCCTTGCAGGTCAGCAGGCAGCACCACCACCTGACAAAAGAACCCAGCAAGTCCTCCTTTTCGCCCTACACTTGTCGGTTCCGCCATTCTCTGGTGAGTACCGTGTCGTCTGAATTCTCTAGTACATGGCCCAAAGTTTTTGGCATAATTCACTTTAACTTCGTCATTAGCACTAGGATTAGGGTTACAGCTTGGCTGCCCTATGGCAGTCCCATGGGTCTGGATGCACGGTCGGGACGTCCAGACGTGGGAATTACCGCCATGGAAGTGCTTTCGCTCTTTTAACCAACCATTGAGTGGCTCAGGGCAGCGACGGATCTAGGTGAGGTAACGGTACATATCGTATCACTAAAAATTTGGAATAAGTTAAGATATCATCTCTTCGTTGAATCAGATTTGTTGATTGAATTAATTTTGACTGTAGTGGTTTAGAATTTGTAAGATCTTACATCTATTTGTATCGTACTTTTAGAAAGTTTTGAATATGTGTTGGATTTATGATATTGCAAAATCAAAACTATAAAGTTATGCATCTGAAGTGTGCACCTTAAAAATATTATAGTTCTGCTACCGATACATGTACTGTAGCACGATATATGTGCTCCGTACAGTAGAAGATCAAGGTGGTATCCAATGTGCCACCTCTTTAGCCCTCCATTGGTACGATCCGGTCGAGCAGTGAGAGTTATATTATACCACCAATATATGGTGAATAAGCAATACTAGTCATATGCCCGTGCGTTGCAACGAAAACTCAATTTGCGACAAAAAATTTATTGCAAAGAACACTAACTTTAGTTATGTTTCAATAGTACGAAAAGTTTGTTCCTCCGAAGAGATTTGACTATTGGGTTAAATCCTCTTCCATCTCAACCGTTCATGTTAGATCCAACGAATCAAGTATTCTGAAGGAGAACAGGCGATCGCCACCAACTCTTAATTAGAATTAGTAGAGAGATATCAATCCTTAACATTGAAGGAGGAGAAAGTTATTGCCTTCCTCTTACAAAAAATCTTCTTGCTTCTTGCACGCAGCCTTTCTCTTCTCTTCTTTTCCCGCATGTGTCTCCACTACCGACCGGCCTGTCCTCCTGGAGATGAGAGTGGGTGTCCTCTAACAGGGAGTAGATGAAGGCAGAATGCAGCGTACGCAGGCGGATGGAAGCCAGGTCTCTCCGACATCTTCGTAATTGGCACGTGATTTGGTTGCATGATTCTTTCCTTTTAATCTATGCATTTCCAAATATGATGTAATAGAATTTCCGTATTATGGGATATGGTGAGTATATCCTTCTATCTATACAAGATATGGTGAGAAAATCCTTCCATTTATAAGATATATGAATAACATCCTTCTATAGTAAGAACATGTGAATAAAGATATGCTAAAATAATATTTCTATTCAAAAAAGATATGATAAAATCCTTCCATCTAAGAGATGATTAAATCATCTTCTATCTCAGCCGTTCATGTTAGATCCAACGAATCAGATACTCTAGAGGAGAACAGACCACTGCCATCAACTCCTAATTAGAAGTAGTAGAGATAGAGATATGTAAACAGTAGAAATTAGATCTAATTAATGAATTATTCAAGATATTTCTACTACTTTAATATATACGGAAGAAAGTATAAATAACGTCTAATATAATTTGTTGAGTTAAAAAGAGTAAACAATCCGTACTAAATTTACTGCTTTTGAAGGCCCGAGCTTTATTCCAGAGCACAAAAGCATCCGCCCGTCCGTCCCAGAAAAGCTCACCAGATCAAAGACCAAATCATTTGCCCATGAGAGACGCAACTAACCAAAACCGCCCGCACGAAGGAAGGTAAGCAAAGCAAACCGCGCCACGCGCGCGCCCGCCGTGCCCGTGAGCGGCCGTCGTCGTCGGCGCCCCTGAGCGTGTAAAAGCGAGGCATGGGGTGCGCCCAGTCGAAGGAGGACGCGGAGGGCGCAGTGGCGCGGTGCCGGGAGCGCAAGCACCTGCTGCGGGCGGCCGTCTCGGCGCGCCACGCGCTGGCCGGGGCGCACGCGGGCCACGCCGCCGCGCTCAAGAACGTTGGCGCCGCGCTCTCCGACTACGCCAGCGGGGAGACGCACGACGGGGTGCTGCGCTCCGCGTCCGCTGCGGCGACCCTCGGGTCCTCCGCCGACGGCGCGGGCAAGGCGGCGCTCGCGCTCCCGCCGCCGCCCATCGAAGCGGTGTTCCCGCCGCCGCCGCCGCCGCCGGGCCCTATCGAGGAGGCCTCGCCGCTCGTCAGGTCCATGAGCGCGCCCGACCTGCCGCTCCAGCCGCCTGTCAGGAAGAAGCCCTCCGGCGAGGTGGCCATCATCGAGGAGGAAGACGATGCCGAGGGGGAGGGGGACGGCGAGAACGCCAGGCATCCGGAATTGGAGGAGGAGGCACAGCTGCAGCCCCCGCCGCAGCTGCCCCCTCCCACGCGCTCCCCGCCGCCCCTGCCGCCGGAGACGGAACACAAGCCGGCTGTGGGGGTTTTTTTGAACGAATTCTTTTTTGGGTCACAGGACGGCATACCCATTCCTCCGCCCACGTTGGACTCCAGCCCAGCCGAGCCGTCGGGGGTGGCTGAGCGGAGGGAGCCCGCGCGGCCGCCCAATCCAGAGGGACAGCCTCCGCCACAGGCGGCTGCTGAAGACGTGGCCGAGGGCAAGAAACCGGCGGTGGAGCCCGGGGCGCACCGGTCGTTGACGCAGAAGGCGGCGAGGAAATCGGCTGGAAATAAGGGTAGGGCGGTGATGCTGGTGCCGCCGCGGCCGGTGAGGCTGGGCGATATCCTGCGCACGCTCGACGACCACTTCGTGAAGGCGTCAGATAGCACGCACGAGGTGTCCAAGTTGCTCGAGGCGGCGCGGATGCACTACCACTCCAACTTCGCCGAGATGCGAGGTACCACGCATGCTCCCATCCTCTGATCAACAATTCGCTCCAGAATTCGAACTGATAGGAAATACTATTTTTTTCACTTTCATAGATGAACTGCTTGTGAAACATTGCGGTGTAGAAACATAAATATCGAGGCGCAATAGACCTAAGTTTGAGTAGCACCAGTGTTCTTTCATAGAAAATGTTCTTGCGGACTTGTTTGGGGGCATATGCTTGAGCAAGTTTGTAGGGAAGTTCAAGAGGCTTTTTCTAATGGTACTTATGGAAGAAGTTTAACTGTTCCACACGATAGACTTAAGACTTTGAATACCTTAGTAATCTGCGGTCTCAAGAACATCAGAATGATTTCATTGTTAATCCACATTTAGCGGGAAATGCTTTGGTTATAGTGGAGCCACATTTAGTGGGAAAGCGAAGTAGCGACAGAACATCTAATTCACATGGGTCGCAGAGGCACAGGGGAAAGATATTTTTTAGGTCTACATTTAGGTAGTTGATTGTCTGTAGTCCATGATTCCCTTTTAAGTTCAGTTGAGCAGTCTCTATCTTGCTTGTTTTTGAGGGGTTGCTTGAGATATGTTCTACAAACTCAGGTTAATAGGTAGCTGTATGTGTACAATATTCCTAAGAGAATGGTTATATAGAACTTTGATTCACTTACTATTGTTAAATACTTAAATGACATATCTCCTCTATCTTATTAGGATTTGTGGATCATTCTGCTAGAGTGATGCAAGTCATCACATGGGATCGCTCATTTAAAGGGATACCCCAACCAGAGAATGTGAGGAATGTGTTAGATGACGATGAATCGGAAACACATGGTACCATTCTTGATAAGCTGCTTGCATGGGAGAAAAAACTGTGCCATGAAGTGAAGGTAAATGTGTCTTATTCACTAGTTGAAATTATAAATCTTTGCAACACTCTTTTTTTTTTTGGTCGAACTAGTTTAAGAATCATCTTTCTCTTAGAAAAGCACTCGCTTTCGATGTTTTCTTTTCATCCCAATAAGATGAGAAACGTTGTTATTTCTTGGTTTCTAACAAGTTTATCTGTTTCATTTGCATCAGTTTTTAGAAGCATGCCACTTTATTATTGCAAATATTCTTTGCAGTTGTCCAGCTATTTCAGTTGCTGTACCTCTTATATTTTGTGTTCACCTTCTTACTATTGAAATCTTCATAATCTCTTACAACTTCTTACCATAAACGTAACCAGCTGGTCTATGGACTTCTCTAGCCATGTTATGGGCCCCTATTTAAGCTCTGTTGCAGTGTCATTAATTTCATGATTTAGGCGTTTTGTTCATAGTTTATACGTCTGATGATATATATTTATCATTGACGCAGGAATTCGAGGTTATCAAAATGGAATACCAACAAAAGCTAGCTGTTCTCAACAAGAAGAAGCAGCGTGGTGTCAGTTCTTCATCACTTGAGAAGACCAAGTCTGTTGTTAGTCACTTGCACACAAAATATGTAGTTGATTTGCAAACAATAGAGTCAACAGTTGCAGAAATTAACCGGCTGAGAGATCAACAACTATACCCAAAACTTCTTGAACTTGTGAATGGGTAAGGTTTTCTTTTTAGCTTTAAAAAATTGACTTCATCTATCCTATTCAACTCCATACGTTTATGCATGCATGTAATAATCCTCTTCTTTGAAACTTCTATTTTGTTCCTCTCTTGTTATTTTTATTAGGCTAAATGGTAATTAAATACTAATATAATATCTAGCTGTTGCGCTTTGCACTCAAGAGCTCCTCCTCTAACTTTTAAGTACCAACCTGTATATTGTTCTGTTTATTATATTGTTTGCTGGTTAGCCATTAACTCAGTATTTTAGTTCTTGACATGTTGACGCTATTTTTGCTCTTTTTGTATGTTGACAAAAGTACAAGACAATCCTAGCTATCTTGACATTGTCATCTTGAAAAGCAAGATGATCATTTCCCGAAATAAGTATCTGAAAAATTGCCATATACCCTTTTTAGAATACCTTCCACATATTGTCTCAGCATGACATTACTTATGCAAAGTTTCGTCTATAGCATCAGTATACTGATACTTGGGGCTTGGTCCCAATGTCAGTGGGAAACACAGTTGTATTTTCGGAACTTCCCTACTATGAATGAGGATTTTGCTAACCTAAAACAAGAAGCAATTATAGACTATAGAGTAATGAATTGTATTGTTTTCACTCTTAACAGAATGGGGCACATGTGGGATGCAATGTACACGCACCACAAAGCGCAGCTCAGGATTATCTCAGAGCTCAAATCGTTTGACATCTTGGTTACTGCACGGGAAAGAAGTGAACAACACGGTGATCGGACTGTGCAGCTATGGAACATTGTTCAGGATTGGCATGCGCAGTTTGACAAGTTCATGACATATCAGAAGGAGTACGTAGGGAGCCTGTACAGCTGGATCAAGCTAAATGTAATTCCCGTTGATAACAACCTGAAGCCTAACTCGTCACAACCACATGAGACCACACCTCCAATCAAGAGGCTGCTGCATGCTTGGCATGATATCCTTGGGAAGCTCCCAGATGAGGCTGCAAAGAAGGCCATACACACATTTGCGGAAGTGATACAAACGATCCTTGTGCACCAAGAGGACAAACTGAAGCTAATGATAAAACTTGAGGAGACCAGGAGGGAACTTGAGAGGAAGAGGAGGCAATTCGAGGACTGGGCACGGAAGTATATGGAGAAAAGAGCTGGTACCCTTCCAGAGGACAACAACCCAGATGGGACACGCGCTGACCCGCTGGTGGAACGGAAAGCCGCCATTGAAAGGTTGGAGCTTGCACTGAAAGACCTGGACGAGAAGTACAAAAAGCAATGCAGGGTAGTCCGGGACAAGTCCCTCAGCCTCCTCCGGACAAACCTGCCGGAGCTGTTCCGTGTCGTGTCGGACTTCTCCCTCCAGTCGGCTGGGATGTTCAAGGGCTTGTGGTCGATTGCAAACACGAATGACCAGCTGGATGAGTGATCTGTATTTGCTTCTTGTATTTCTTGTGGTTGTATTCGTGTTGATAGATTGCTCTGTTGCTGTATATTGATTTTGAGTTGCAGCATGAAAAGATGGCTGGCTCTGGTTCTTTTGGAGCTCTGGTGGTTGTAATCCACAATATAGGCATAGGAGTCTTGTATGCTGTCTGGAACAAGGAATTACAATTTTGTTTCAAATATCGATAAATTTTATAGGTTTTACGTCATGGAACTTGCAGCAATAGAAGGAACACCATTGCTTCAATCTTTCTCATTGTGTTTCGTGTTTGAATGATGAGGTCGGTTCTGTCCGGGACTTCCATTTTGGGAAACAGATGCTGTCTGAGTTTGATATCTTGATGACTTTTCAAGTGAGCGAAGTGTTGACTGTTTATTTTGAAAGAAAATAAAATCAAGAATTGAATAGAGGTTGTGTGTAATTTGTTGATGTGAAGATTTTTTATATATGCTATGTGACTTTTGTTACCAAAGTTCGATCCTAATATTCCATGAATCTGAAAGGACTGGGGACTGGCACTGTACTGAGAAAAAAAAACCAGTCTTACAAATTCAAAAATTCTTTGTCACAGATTAACAATTACTATTTTGCTGAGATGCATTGAGCTGATTAGTTTGTTACAAATTCAAAAACCCGTACAGCCTATTTGATTCATATACTAAGGTTGCCATGTTTAGCCATAGTTTTTTTTGCTAAACTTGCCTAAGATTAGGTTATCAAAATTGAAGCCACACTTTGGCTAGGAAAATGAATTTTGCCACACTTTTTTGAGTCAATGACACGTGGGACCTTGATGGCAAGAAGGAATCTTGCCACAGATGTGACTATGAACCAAACGGAGGCCTAAGTCAGTCAAATTGCCTAACTTGAGGTATGGCAAAATGTGACAAAGTTTGGCTATGAACCAAACATGCCCTACGTGTCGTAAAGTTTGAAGTGTGTTTATTCATAAGTGATATCCTTCGTAAGAATAATATTGATGGGCTCGGAAGGAATCCATTTCTGCCATATCGAGTACCAAAGATGATTGACACGTTTTTTTTTTCCTTTCTTTGGTGGTACCTTCTAAGATTGGTAAAAACTCTAAAAGCTATGCGTCGGAATGAAACACAAAACACATATTGTTGTTAGAAGAAGTTCATATTTGATGCAACTTATTCCACAGGTTCAATCCACGGTGAATTGGAATTAGGATACAATAAATTCCACGTGTCAATTATAATTCTAAGATGCAAACGATCCCTGGTTTACGAGTGGGGAAGTTAAACCTTCCGGTTACCTAGATTCATAATTAAGATGCAAATCACGACAGAAAGCAGGCTTTGTAAAGAACGACGAACAGGCCACTCGTTTGGATTTCTCTCCGAGTGTGGTCCCAAAGGGAACAATCCATTTTATTTTAGAAAAATGTCTATATTGCAAAAGTACGATTTACACTTTTAATTATGCCGAGGTAAATGTAAAGATGGGCTCGACGGCGTAAGCCATATCCTGCACTATGTTGACAAATGTTTGGGTGGTGCTATTCCTTCGTTTTTTTTTAACCCTCTCTGTAGCTGAGAGGACAACATGGACTAATTTGTTTTAAAATAATAATTTTTTAAAATAATTTTTTACAAAAATACATATATGTAGCTATCTTCATTTGGTCGACAGGCTGATTCGACTCACGGACTTATAGTGTCAATTGAGTTGACGTCAATTGACGACAGAGCTTGTCGTTGATAACTATTTTTTCTAAGTATTATTTTTTAAAATTAAATAACTTTTTTTCTAATTATTATTTTTTAAAATTAATTAAAAAATTTATTATTTAAAAAAATTCTAATATGGACCGCCCTATTTCGTTTGGTTCACCACACGACCCGCTGTCGGGCGGGCCCCACCTTGGCCCTACCAGGTCCTAACCCGGCGAAGCCCATGATTGGTACATAGATACGTGGCTGTCTAGCCAAAACACAGCTGGAGATATCTGCACACAAGTACCTCATTTTTCTCAAATTTTTGCTACTTAGTTATATCAGGATTTGAGACAATGTAAGCAGGACAAGTTCATTGTTTGCAAGAGCATGCGATGGTTGGTAGCGGGTACTGTACTACTGTGTAGATTCACTTTATTTCCCTCTCATTCTCCTGGTCTTTTCTCTTGTTGGAGAATACGAAGGAGGAGCTATGAGCTACACATCCCCGTTTCGGCCCCGATTTTGTTTCTTTTGCAATCCAATACGATATACATGCTTGCTGCACGAAGCATGTAATAGAAATGTATCCCTTTCTGACCAATTAGCTACTGAATGTGCTTTAAGTTAAAAGGAAAAAAACTACTGCATATGCTTTATTTATGAATAGATTGAAGGAGGGCAAACACATTATAAAATCCTTCTGTCCGTATATATATACTAGCTAAATAACCATATGTTCATATGGATTAAAAAAATTATTTTATTGCATGTTTTCAAATAATTTGAAGTTATTTTATTTATGATGAATGTAAAGCTAAATCAAAATCAAATACCCATCGCAAAAAATGAAACTTTGTACAAAAAAATTATATGTTTCTACACACTCATATTTTGAGATCATTATGCATGTATGTAAAGTCATGTATACTTTTGCAAATTACCATAGAAACAAAAGTGAAACAAAATATCAAAGAAACAATTTATGATAAAGATTAAATCTGCTACATATAAACATATTTTCTTGACTTGTATAATAATGTGAAAATAAAACCATCCATATGATCGTGTAGTTCCATCAAAATTTTCAACATGCTACTGCCCTGGGGAAGACTAAAATTAAAGTTTTGTTCAATGAGAAAATTTGGTTGGCTAGAATTCTCGTGGCTCTAAGCCTATGCAAAGAACACACTTGCAAAACGCACGCAAATAACACAAGCTTCATGTTTTTCTTATCTAAATCGCTCGGTCATCTTTCCATCAAGATCTATGCATGAAAGCTTCTTGGTTGAAAGATGAAACTCAAATGCAGTATGCGTACTTGATATAATACATGTGTGGATCCCATCTGTATAACCCATACCATAAAAATGTAATCCCCTTCTCTGTCCCCCTCACCTCCCCTTTTGCTCTTCTCTCTCTCTCTCTCCTCCACCGATAGCAGCGAAGCGACCGGCCGTCAACGAGCCAGTTGGGGATGGCGGTGCAACGACACAATAGGCAAGCAGCGATGGTTGGATCTGTAGTAGCGTAATAGGGGATGGTTGGCAAAGGGCGGATCTGGCATCTTCCTCAACTCCAGCATCTGCATTCGCCATCCTCGGTCGCCCTTCATGGTTTTTCCTTGGCGATGGCACAACCATATCTAGCCATTCTCTATGCTTCTTCCTCAGTGACGGTAATGTCGGATATGATGTACCGTGGCCACACCATCGTTAGATCCGTCCTTCCTGAATCACGTCGCCACCGAATTCGCTCATCCTTTGCCACTCGTCTGTGGTTCTTCCCAAGCTATAGAGCTACCTCATGTAGCTCAAGGGCAAGCTTGAGTGCGACTTGGCCTTCTTTGGCTTGTCGTCCTCCTTGAAGATGCTGGCAGTGGTGAGACTGGTGGCCCTTCTGTCCTATCGTCCCCTGTGATAGCGGCAACGAGACTTGGCAATGACGCATCGTTCCTCCTCTCACAACAGAATGGGCGCAGTGGTGCGTGAGGTTTGGTAATGACATAGTATCATGCACCCATCCCATCTGGCTGAGCCCATGCATATGGGAGATGTGGATGCCGAGGGATCGAAGAACAAGAAGGGTGGCTTGCAACGGGCATGGGTGCAACGTTGACGGCAGCCTTGATGTGGCTATACGGGCGATGGCATCCTTCGAGAAGAAGAAGACGCACGTGTGAAAGAACTAGTTGGCCTAGAGGGGGGTGAATAGGCAACTTTTACAAATTTTAACTTTTTAGAGACAATTTACTATTCTCTTTATGTGAATAACTCGGTTCAATATATGACAGAAGCAAAGACAAATAATGATAACAACGAAAGCAATAAAGTGAAATAAAGCACAAATGAGATAGAGATTTATCCCGTGGTTCAGAGCCTCACTCCTACTCCACGTTGAAGCACTTCTTCCGAAGTATTGCTTCTCCAAAGCTAGTCAAAGTAACTCTGGTGATCACTCAGGTAACTCTTTCACTACTCCAGTGAGGTGAGCTCCAAACCTTTCACAATCACAGTGCCCTTCCACAATCACCTTTGGACATGTCGCACTTTTCACTTCCTCCAAGTTGTCTAGGATCACTAAGATCCAAGAGTAATAAACTTTGCACAAGTTCTGTCTCTTGGTTCACTCGCAAATCACATAGCTAGACTTCAGCTTGGAGCTAAAACATTTAGAAATGTTGAGGGTTTTGAGTTTGAAAGTGAAGCACATACTCCTTTTGAGAATGAGAGCTATTTTCAAAATGCTAAAAGGTCAAGGAGTTCATTCTACCACTTGGTAGATGGCTCAGGAAATGCTTATATAGCTATTTGGAATGAATATAGCCGTTACACCTACCACTGTAGCCGTTGGACGTGTCAGAACATCAAAAAGTCTAAAATACACGTTTACAACGGACTGAGCAACAGACTTTAGCGATACTGATCATGTGTATAACGGACCAATTTAAGACATTTACGATGGACCAAAAACTTTGGTCCGTTGTACATGGGATTTTCAGAGAGTTTGATCCGGTCAAAGGAATGAGTGAGATACATGTATGCCGGACCAAATTATTTGGTCCGTCATACATGGGAATTTCTAAGATCAGTAGCCAAGGACCTTTTTGACAAAGAATAAGTTTATCCAAGAGATTTGCTTCAGCAACGGACTAAAAATTTAAACAAGAAGATTTGGTCCGTCAATAAAGGAAAATCCTTCAAATAAGAGTGTATATCTAACTATGGATTTAATAAAAGGAACTTTAAGGTTTGGTCCGACAAAAAGGCTTATAATCTGAATGAGTGTCGGACTAAAAATATTTGGTCTGCTATAGATGGAAATCTGAGAAGTTTTTGATCTGTTGAAGGAGTATGACTTTATATGTATGCCGGACCAAAAACTTTGGCCCGTCATATATAGAAAAACACTTGGTTGCAAGATATCTTCAAGGAATTTTCACCACGGACTAAAGTTTGTAAAAATAAGAAGTTTGGTCCGATGAATAGATACCTTCATAGGAATTTTGACAAGAAAGATTTTCAATGCAAGACTAAGGCAGCTTTTGACTAAAAAGGATCTTGGCTATGTATGCAACAGACTTAAGAAATGGATAGCTGAATTTTAGTCCGTCGCATATTTAGACTGTTGAAAAGAAGAAGAATTTTGACTTAAAGAGCAATGACTAAGAGTTTTTACTCCGAGCAATCTAATTTTGTCTTTGCCTTATGATCCAATCTGCTAACTTGTGCAAAGTCCCTCTTTAGTACAGCCAAACTGAAATAGATCCTAGCTATTTGACTTGAATCAACTCCCAAGTCACAAACTAGTAACAGAACACCTTAATCTTGTTAGTCCAACTTGATTCATCATTGATTTCAGCACATGTTCTTCAAAACTTAAGCATTATTAACTTTAATCATCAATACCAAAACTATAATAAAACAGGAGAATGAAATTTGAGGGGGCCTAGATGCTATCAACGTGACAAACTCCTTGCTAGTGATGTTGGTTGTGTGTTTTATTGAGGTGAGCTGAGTTTGTTATGGTATCTTCTATTAGTAGAGGTAAGATAAAATTTGTTGAGATAAGTATAAGATGGGTTTGTTGAGAGCATATCAGTTGGTGAGTTTGTTGAGAGCATATCGGATAAGGCGTTCAAAGGAAGGAAGATATTTTTCATGTGAGGATTAGGATGAGAGGAAGGAGGTGGAATGTAGACTGACGAATCACCGTTAGCTTTATATAATAATAAAAATATCTTTTCAAAATCAGCCTATCCTTCAACCTACAACTTTTATAGGTTATAAAGTCATGATACTAAGAAAGCTTGACCTACGACCAATACAAATATTGACATTTTTTTATGACTATGTTCTAAATAGCTAACTATAGTTACACACTATAGCTTTTTTGGATCCCAAACGCGAAGATACGGGCCAATATTACACTATATTAGCTACAAGCGCTATAACTAGCGATAGTTCCGCTATTTCACTATCCAATATAGATACCTATGGGTCAAAATATTGGGTCCATTTTGAAATCCAACACTACTAAATGCTCAAATGCATCTCTTATAAGCCTGTACTATGAGAAAACCTAGTAAAAGAGCTCATCTCGTCTTTTTTTTTTAAATAAATCTAACATCTGTATTTTCTTAGTGATTAAGTACTTATCGTTAAGAGCATTATGCTATAGTTATCATTTTTGGTCTTTTAGGCATGTATTACTATGTTTGTTCCTTTCGAACTTGACTCGTATTCTTATTATAAAAATATTAGTACGTTCTAAAGTATCATGTTTTTATGATTTGTTTGGAGGTAACTCATATTATGTACATATTTAACTTTTTAAAAATTTTAATATTGAAAACTCCATGAATAATAGCTTCCGCGATAGCTGCCGTAGCTTTTTCGAGACTTGTCGCTTAGCCACGAAAATCTCTGTTTAAAACCTATTTTATGACCAATCATAATATTAGTTATGCCTATATAGCATCACTAAACGATATTCTTGTGAGACAGGAGACAGTAAAAGTTTTGTTTGAAAGAGGAGGTTTTCACAGGAAAACCCCAGGAACCAACAAAAAGATGATTGCCAAAGTTACCAAACGCAGAAAGCAGTATCTCAACCCATTCTGAATTTTGGTTTTAAAAAAGATCCTAACGATTTTTAATGTTCCAAGTCCCAACCCTTCTACCCCCTCCCAACTTCCCGAGTCGTCGTATACCACGCCGCCCCTCCCGATTCCGTGATGCCCTCGCGGTGACCTCGCCGGCGGCCGCCATGACCTCACCGCCCTCCGCATCCTCCTGGTTCTCCGGCATCGCGCGCACCGCCTCCGGCAAGCCTTCCTTCTCCGCCATGCCCCCCGGCGGCGGCGTCGCATCCACCCCCGCCTCCCTCTCCGACACCCCCGCCGCCACCGTGGGCGGTAAGGGAGGCGTGGTTTCCGCCGTGGCAGCCAGCGCGGGCGCAGGCGGGCGGAGGAGGCAGCTCCAGGGGACGCTGTTCAAATACGGGCCCAAGTCCGCGCAGGTACGGGCCTCTCCCTCCCTCTCATCCGCGACTAGAAGCCTCTCGACCCCGCGATCTGGAGACTGTTCCTCGACGTTGCTTCTAGAAGGTTCTAGAATTCGATAAATTACTTGGTATAGTAGCTCGCAGTTGCTCTGGCTAAAATGTTGTGGAAGATGGGGGCGTACGGGAATTCCTCGGGTCCTCAGGAAGCTTCTAGAAGGTCACCGCGTGCCAATACAGCCTCTGGAAGGAGGGATCTTTTCTAACGTTCGAGATGCGGGATCTTCCCCTTGGAGTTATCCTGCTTTAGCTAGTGGGGTTCTCTGTTTTCTGACTGATGCGTGAGGCTGTTAGAGCCTTATAGAGCAAGGAAGCTTCTGTAACGTGCCACGGCTCATGACGCACACAGCCACAAGCGGTGGCGATTTTGCTTTAGAGGGTTGCTTTTGGCGAGCCCAACCTGCCAATATGTTGTTTGTTTAGGACTTGGGACTAATTCCTTTGCTGATGTTACACGACTATGCCTTTTGTTGCTTGTCTCCTAGTTTCTGTACCATTTCTTTTGCAAGAAAGCCTACTGAATATACAATGTTGACCCTTTTGGGCTATGATCCTTTTTGCAGAATAGGTTTTCTTGTTGTTTTATCCCACTTATACATTTCTGGTTGTATAAACCTATGTCTGCTGAGTTCCTAACAGATTCATTGTTTGTGCCAGCGTAGGCTATTATAGACCTTTTTTGGCGCTTTATCTTTTCAGTACAATGCTCTGTATTTAATTCTTTTATAGTTATAACAAGGGCCTCAATGGGCCGGGGTGATCAGTCACAAGCTACCTGCATGCTATTTTTGCTATGTAGCATACCAAGGATTGGTTGTAATACTGTGGACAACTTATTCTGCAGATGGGAAATACCCTTTTACATCTGGTGATGGCCGCTTGAATCTCTTGGAAGCTTTTGTCTTTTTACTATTACAGATGTCCATGTTCTGTTTTTTTTTCAATGTTGTGTGGATTCCTAAATATCCATCATTTCTTATGATTTGCATCCACAAAGAAAACCCCACTGTACATAAACTAATATCTTGTTTCATATGTTTTGTTGTGGCGTTGTTGTGCGATAAGCTGATAACTTTATCTTTCCTCTTGCAGGTTGCATTCAGAACTGGTGATTTTAGCCACCAGGTGATCTTCATTGGTGGTTTGACAGATGGGCTTTTAGCAACTGAGTAAGTTAGCATATTTTTCCAGTCTCCCCTTTAATAGTTGTAGTTTCATTAAAGATTTACCGTATCATTAATTGAATTAGAACATCTAAACATTTCTCACCATGGCTCATTACCGTTCGTCAAGTTACTAACATATATATGAAATTACTAGCGAACTTTGAGTTCTCAATAGATGAACTAAGAATTTAAATATCATTCAAACATGTTATGTTATTCCAGTATTATTCCCCGGTTGTTGACTCTTATGATAAAACATACTATAATGCGGAGTCAGTTTTTTTTTTTAAATCATTGGGTTCGGGGTAGTAGCGATGATACCATGTTGCAATCATGTAATACACGACTGGGTCCATGTTAATTGTCAAGTCATGATGCTTGCTTATAATTGAAAACATGATCCTTGTATTTTTCCCCTTTTTTCCTTGTGTTCTACTATGTTTATCTCTATTAGTCCTTGTAGTAACCAGTATGTCACCTTTTTTTTTCTTAATTAGTAATGCTATATGCTGTCTGTCACTTCATTGCATCAATCATTCCATAACATGCTAAATTGTATCAATTCTGTTAGTGTTGATATATAGATGGCTTATAAACATGTTGTGTCCTTGATAGTTTGTGTCAACATTAATCATCATTGCCAAAAACTGTGCTCTGAACATAATTTTTTCTTTTAATGAGGATAATTACGGTAAATGTCTTTATTTTGGTCATTTTCAGGCCTCAATAAATTTAGCATCCTTTACTTAGTATTCGGGTCGTGACATATAGGGGATGCTTGATTGGTGATCTTGCAAAACTGGACTTATTTGAATGCTGCCTTCTAAAAACAAAAACATTGTTTCTATAATGACCTTAGACTTTGGCCTTTACTCAACTTTTGAGTCAAAATATGCCTTGCTCAGGGCACATTCCAAGTATAACAAAAAGCATGCCTTATGCGGCTAATCAAAGAAAATTATTAAAATGTGGTTTAAAAATTTTGAAGTGAAAGAAAACTTTTAAAGTGAGACAGTCTCAAAACCAAGGCAAGGTTGAAGCAAATTTAGGCGTGCCATGCCACTTTTGTAAATATATTTTTGTGATGCATACATTATCTTTTTAGGGGCTGAATCTAATTCCATTGTACTAATCAATTTCTGAATCTTTACAGCTACTTGGAACAATTGTCACTTGCATTGGAGGTTGAGAAATGGTCACTGGTCCAACCATTACTTTCTTCGTCATACATTGGATATGGAATTTCCAGCTTAGAGCAAGTATGATCTTTAGTTTGAAAACAATAACACCTTGTACCAATTAGAAGAGCATTTGTGAATTATAACATGCACTATATCAATATCCTTGAGGCGTTTGTGTTCTTTTAATTGCTTGATAAAAAATGATTTGAGGTGCTTAAGAACAGGTTTTATGTTTCAGAAGCTTTCATTACTCAATTATAGCCTGTAGGTGATATTCTTGATCATCTGAATTTTGAATTATGCTAATGAGTTGCCTCATAGGTAATACAAAGCTCCAACCGTTCCCTTGTTTTTTACTTCCTTAATCTTAACTCATTGTGTTCAGTCTTCTGAAGGTCCCTTGGGTTTTCAGAAATCAATATTACATTGCAAAAATATTGTAATACCCTGGTCCGTTAGTGTGGAGGCCCATGTGAAGCGGTGTTGGGATTAATTCCATATTGCTTGTCTAATATGAGTTATAGTAGCATATAATGCTTGTTGTGTCCAAACATATCATCCCTGGTTAAATCTTTTATACGACGCGAAGACAAAAGTGTAAGCGGGGTGCTATGTATGTGTGGGCCCACCCCATGGTGGGCTAAGCTTTGAGCGGATTTTGGACCAGCGTGTTACAAATATGAGGCTACAAGTCTTCTCCTGGAATGAATTAAAGCTACATGGTTATCTGGAAAATCCACATGCATCTAAATAACTGACAGCAACATAAAGTATTTTGAGCTCCTCTTGTTATGGTGACGCTTGCCTGGATTTAATGTACATCATTATAAATTATTTTTAAAATGCTAGGCGATAAGAACCTATCCATAAGCAGTTTTCTAAAACAGAAATAGTCTAAAATCTAAATCATGCAAGTATTGTTTAGTTGCATTCTCAAGGAGTCAAGGACTTAACCAGAATTTCAGTTCCAAACCCTGGGTGATATTTTTGTGAAAATCATAAATGTGAACCTGGGGGTAATGGTCTCTAGTCTTGTTTACGATAGAAGGTCCCTTTGCATTTGTTCCCGCCTTGTATTTCCTGTTGTTGGAAGTGAATTGGAGATGACTGGAGTATCTCCTATTGGAAAATCAGCTTTATATGACAGTTATGTTGGTGGCCAACCGCGTTCTTCGGTTAACCCGCTGATTTTACCTTTTACTTTGTTTAGTGCAATGCAGTATAATAAGAATAAGTGAGGATAATTTGTGGCAATAATGATATCACCAATTTTTTTATTTTACTAAGGGATGTTTGATTGAATTTTTCATTTCTGGGTTTTTTTTTCTTGGTTTTGTTCTTTGTTAACTCTTCTATGTTCTTGGTCTATGTATTGATCATATGTTGTCTTGTGCAAGGATGCATTGGAACTAGATCAGCTCATCAGTTACTTGATAAATAAAGAAAATTCTGAAGGAGTAGTATTACTTGGTCACAGTACTGGTTGCCAGGTATGCTGTTACTAATATCCTGGCACTATTTTATAATCTAAAAAAAAAAGATAATGTAAACACTTAAATGGATGCCAGGATATTTTGCATTACATGCGGACAAACTTTGCTTGTTCCAAAGCAGTTTCTGGAGTCATTTTGCAGGTATTTCTCCCTGTCCATATTCTTATTCTCTGAATGCTCCAGTAGGGAAGTACAAACTATTTAAATGTGAAGTATGATAAGGATTTCTCACCTCCTAAATGACAGAGTTAATTGATCAACTTTGTAACCTGTTGATAAGAATTGCTTGTATGTGTTGAAATTAACTTAACATCTATCTTGCTGTAACTTCTATGCTGATATACTCGTCAGGCCCCAGTAAGTGACAGGGAGTATAGAGCAACCCTTCCAGAAACAGCAGAAATGATAGATTTGGCTGCGAAAATGATTAGTGAGGGCCGTGAAATGGATTTGATGCCGAGGGAAGCAAACCCAGATGCTCCCATTACTGCCTACAGGTAAATTTTCAGGCTCAACTTACACATATACATACATACAGACATACACGATGTGTATCACATATCAGTAATTTCTTTGTACTTTGGAATATTAATCATCAAAGTCTGCAAGAGAGATGCTGCTGTTATTAATGACAGTTATGATGACCATGTATATTTTGGCTACTGCATAAAGAGTTAGATCAGGAGTCACAAGCTGCTTGCTAGCAAAGGTTATGCACCTTATATTGTGCCACCGAAAGGCTTTAGATGCGGGCTTTGTAGCATCCCTTGCAATGCTCTAGAGTGTTATGATGACCAGTGAAAATTCTACCGGCCGGTAATCGCTGGTTACCAGCCTTACCAGTGGGTTCCAGTAAAAGTTCAAACTAGTCAAAAGATTCGTTTAAATTTTAATTTTCTATTTGGGTATAAAAGCAGTCTTAACCATACTTGATGCGCCAAGCAACTGATGCGTGTGGTCTTGGGTTCGTTTCCCAGCTTCGCTTGCCTTTTTTTTTTCTGTTCTTCCTTCAGAAGAAAATATCCCAGCTTCGCTTGCTTTTTTTATGCTCTTCCTTCACAAGAAAAAAATTACATGTGGGTCTCACAGGTGTTAGATTTGAAAAGGAGGAAAAAATGTTCACAGGTGGTGGGATTCGATCCCTTGACCATATGCACAAAACACTACCCTCCCACTACTAGCACAACTGCATGTATCAACTTAGGTTGTTCTTGAGGTTTACTTTACCCATTGAATAAAAAATTTAAAATTCGGTTAGAACATTTTGTACGAAATTTTACTGAAATATCTGATAAATGGTGGTTACCAGTTGTATGGGTGGCCCCCGATTTTTTCTTTCTGAAATGGTATAGTTTTCCCTGATGATGACCTGAGATAAATTTTTTTTCTTGTTATCCTCCATGGACCATGCAACATGGAAGACTTATCAAGGTTTTATAAAGCAAAGTAACATGCAGACAAAAGGCGAAATGACTGTCGATGTTGTAAATTGAGCCTCGAGAACAAATATAAAACAAACAGCAAGAAGATAGCTTCTATTTTTTAAGGACAATATCAAACATAAAAATTCTGGTGTTTCTAGTCATTGTTTTTTTTGTCTCCCAACAAATGTTGCTTGTCATCAACTATAATGGGTATATTCTATTATTTTTTCAAATGATTCAAAGCTAACTTTCTGTATTGTTTCTGTGGTTTTCTTAGGAGAATTTTGGCTTGTATTTATCCAATATCCTATGACTTCTTTTGGTTGCATATCTTTTACTTTGTTGGATCTGTTCGCCGGCATATCTCCTAGTATGCTTTGGTAGTCAGTGTGATCTTAAAATTATTTAATGAATTAACAATTATTTTTTTCGTCAGTTCTATTCTAATACATAAAAATAATGTGTAGGTACCACTCCCTTTGTGCATATATGGGTGATGACGACATGTTCAGTTCAGATCTTAGTGAAGATCAGTTGAGGCAGAGACTTGGTCATATGTCAACCACACAGTGCCTGGTATTATTCCTCTTTCCTAGTTGGCTTTGCCAAAGCACATAAAAACTCCACACTCTTGAGTGATTCATTGCCTACAAATGGTGGTATATATCATATTCAGTTTCTTCATTCATTGTTTTCTGATGATTACAGTGAACACTTGTGGTCATCCTTTTATGGTCCTTTATGAGCGCTAGTTATGACCTTAATTTGATGCTAATCAACGGCTTTCATCATTCATAGTGCCACATATTTTAAAAATAAACAATTAGTGATTATATGATATTTAATATTTTGCTTAATGTCTACCTTACCAAGTGTTAAAAAATTATTTTTGTGTCCCTGAATCCTTTTTATGACTTGCAAAGTTGGATTGCTTGCGTTTTTGTTGATGCTACAATGCCATAAAGCTAGACCAGATAACTTTTGAGTTCCATGTTGCTATTTGGAAAGTTGTGAAGGTACATAAACTGGATGGACCTCATATATATTGTTGGGGTCTTGAACCTAAGTTTGGGCATTTGGCTTTCCTAGTTTATTCATGCATGAAATGATAATATTTCAAGCATTATTGAAATGATGATTTTGACTAGTGGATTGTTTTTGTTGTGCGTGTTTGCTTTCTGATCACATTAAACAAGCTAATGAAATAGAACTTAGGAAGCTTAAAATCCTAAAAATATACTTGCAAGCTGCACTAGGATGTAAACAATTATGAATCGTAAGGAAATCATGGAATTTTGAGCATAATAAACATCTCAAAACTTGTCTCTGGCTCACTGATGACAACAATTTAGTTGTCTTCTGCAAAAGAAAGGCCTTATTTTCGTTGTAGTTCTAGGTTGCAATATGAATTCAGTTCTGACACATTATGCTATGACTTCTGCAGGTTATTTTCTCAATGGGTGATGAATATGTTCCGGAATATGTTGATAAGAGGGCACTCGTAGATAGGTGAAAACAGAAACCTAAATGTAGCAAATACTGATCCAATATATATATCATACTCACGTTTTATGTTTCACTTCAGAATTTGTAGGGCACTGGGAGGTGCAGAGAAAGTTGAAATAGAATGGGGAAACCATGCTCTCTCCAATAGGGTGCAAGAGGCAGTTCGGGCCATTGTAGATTTTGTTAAGAGGGAGGGGCCCAAAGGA
This sequence comes from Otatea glauca, assembly GCA_036346275.1. NCBI lineage: Eukaryota > Viridiplantae > Streptophyta > Magnoliopsida > Poales > Poaceae > Otatea > Otatea glauca. Next base: position 24,057,527 of record CM070724.1, read on the forward strand.
TGGGACGATCCATGGAGCTAGACTAAACAGTCATGTGCAACTAGTCTTCCCCCCCTCCCTTTCCCCTAGTAAAACGTCTTGTTTTTGCATTTTTCTTCGTCCAATTTTTTGTGTAGTAATATCTGATTTATTTAATTTTATTGCTTTAACACATGTCGTATATAATTTGATTCTTAATTTTGTTCATTTGTGGACATTCAGGTACGCTATTTGAATTTGTAAGTTGTAGTGCTACCATTTCTCAAAAGTTCCTGTTTGTCTAGGCAGAATTCTAATTGTGCAATCAAAATCTTACTGATATATTTGCTACAATTCCTCCTGAATAAATTGCAAGTGATGCAATATTTCAGCATGGAATTTTCTCTATTCATCCCCTGAGACGTGTTTGTCTTCTAGATTCACTTCACAGCTCACAAACCAATTTGCAGTTTCTTGATGAAACAAATTCATCTGCAGATTGCATCTCTGTTGCTAACTCATGAGTCATGATATGAGAGCTTGTTCATAAACCACATCAAACTACAAATATTTATTTCTCAGGTAATCGAAAGGAATTGTTTTTGCAGTTTCTCAACACAAGTAGCTCAACTGCACCTAATATTATTTGCAGGTAGTTTAGCTGTAGGTTGTTCATCCATGAAAAACATTTGGAGTTTTGTTATGTGATTGTACATAAAGAGATTTTGGATGTTCTGGTACAATGGAGGGTGCTTGACAGCGTGAACTGCCTTTATTCCTGAAGACAGGCTAGCTAATTGGTCAATTGTTCTTTCTCGTATCTTCCTGCATTTTTCGTGATCTCTGAGCAATATTTGTTTAGTTAGAGAGATTCGCCATTATATGAGTCTTTATTTGAGCCTCTAAAGTCTCTTTACATCCAAAAAGTACAATAATGTCATTCTTTACTTATACCCTTTTGATGCTGCAGAAAAGGTTGATTTGTCCTATTGGGTATAATGGTATTCCATATAATGATAAGAACTTAATTTTCTATTTTGTCGAGGTGTGCCGAAAGTCATTTTTCTTGAACTTTCTAATAATTATTTTGGTAAGTGTGAACCTTTTGTCCTAGATCCTAGCCCTAGCTTGACTGGGCTTGACTGTATGGAAAGTGGAAGTCCCACAAAATTGCTCTCTCGATGCTGTATGTACAAACTTTAATGTACATAACTTTTACAAAATAAGAACGAAAGGTGCATGTTAATCAAAGGTAGCTATGTGGATCCCCTCAAAAAAAAAAAAAGTTGCTGTGTAGATGAATATCAGTTGCAGAATTACATGACAGGAGGGTAATGAGTGCAATTGTTGCATATATAAGTTTGTGCATGTAGTATTTGTGATACGACTAGATTGATATCCAGTCGAATCAACTGTCAACAAAGAGTAGATCTTGCCAAATTCGATCAACAAAGATGCAAATGTTTCATTCTGCATTAATTCAATGATGGGCGTATTATTCACCATGGATGATGAACGAATGTACATATATGTATGTGTATACACACACGTGTATATATATATATATATATATATACGTGTATATATATACACGTGTATATATATACACGTGTATATATATATACGTATATATATATCTACGTGTGTATATATATATATCTATATATGCTATTCTGTAGCTGCATGTAGTCTACTTATCAGGCAGTTAATGCAGACCGACCAAGCCCAATTAACAGACCGATCTAGCCATTCAATACACTGCGCAACAAAACTGTCTCCCAATTAGTAAATGACTAATAAATGTTACTTCTTGTTTGTATATGATTTTTTTTGATTTAGCCATAACTTTCAAATTAGATTGATTTTGGTCTTAAAGTTTTATAGGGTTATAGAATCTCATATCCTCTACGTATGGTAATTTTTTGAGAATTTTTGAAATATGTACATGTATTTTTCATGGATTTTTAAAAACATTGGATATGTTACTTTTTACTACTGAAACAAATAACATGTTACTATATTACACAAGATGTTACTATACTAAAACAAAGTGTACATACAGAACTATGTTCTGATAGTTTACTTCGTTTCAGTATAGTAACATCTTGTATAATAGCGAGTAACATGTTATTTCTTGGATAATAAAAGGCAACATATCCTGTGTAAACCACTTTTACTGTGTAAAATTCATGAAAACCACACGTACAAGTTTTAAAAATTTATTAAAAAATTATCATACACAGGGGAGGTGGGGTTCTACAACCCTGTAAAATTTGAAGACCAAAATCAATCTCAGCTGGAAGATATGGAAAAGACAAATTCAGTTGAATGGTGATTTTCACTGTTTAGCGCTTTGTCAATTTTATATCTTTCAAATACGATTGAGTTTGGTATTTAGATTTTACAGGGTTGTAGAAGCTCACCTCCTCTACGTATGGTAAGTTTTTGAGAATTTTTTAAATATTTTACTACAGGACCAACAAACAGAACTAAATTCTTCTTTTAATAATTCACTTCGTTTTAGTACAGTAACATCTTGAGTAATAGGCAATAAAATATTATTTTTTGGATAGTAAAAGGCAATATATCCTGTGTAAACTATCTTTATCATGTCAAATCTATGAAAACCACATGAAAAAGTTTTCAATAATTTTCAAAACATTACCATACGTAAAGGAGGTGATATTCTACGACCTCATAAAATTTGAACACCAAAATTAATCTCAACTGAAAGATATGAAAAATACAAATTCGGCTAAGCAGTGATTTTTCACTATTTAGAGCTTTGTCAATTTTATATCTTTTAAATGCAATTGATTTTGGCTTTCAAATTTTACAGAGTTGTAGAAGCTCTACTTTCGTATCTATGTAATTTTTTGAGAATTTTTAAAATATTTTACTGCAGGACCGACAAATAGAACAAAATTTTGTTCATGAACATGTACAAGTTTTCAAAAATTATCCAAAAATTACTATAAGTAGGGGAGGTAAGATTCAACAACATTGTAAAATTTGAAGATCAAAATCAATCTCAGTTGAAAGATATAAAAAAGATAAATTTGGTTGAATAATGATTTTTCACTGTTTAGCGCTTTGTCAATTTCATATCTTTCAAATGCGATTGAGTTTGTCCTTTAAATTTTAAAGCGTTGTAGAAGCTCACCTCCCCTACGTATGTTAATTTTTTTGAATATTTTTGAAAACTTGTACATATGGATTTCATGGATTTTACACGATAAGGGTGGTTTACACATGATATAGTAACATCTTGTGTAATAGTGAGTAATATGTTATTTTTAGATAGTAAAAGTTAACATATCCAGTATTTTATAAAATTCATAAAAACCACATGTACATGTTTTCAAAAATTCTCAAAAAATACCATACATAAGGGAGGTGATATTCTACAACTATGTAAAATTTGAAGACAAAAGTCATCCTCATTTGAAAGTTATGGCTAAATAAAAAAGCAAGATTCATGTACAAATAAGAAGTAGCATTTATTAGTTATTTACTATCTTCCGTTGCGCAGGATAGCTATGTTACTGATTGGCGTACGTGAATGGTTTGAACGCACTTATGCCTTATTTTTGCATGACGCCGGGTGACGTGGGATATTGGGTTACAACCAGCACGTAGCTGTGCACACGCACAAAATAGCACTACCGTGTATATTTATACAAGCGTGCGCGTATGTATATATATATATATATATATATATGAATGAATGAATGAAAATGGTTCCATACTCTTGAGAACGTGCTCCCACCTGATCCACCATTTGCTTTGTTCCAATTTCTGTGCAGTCTTATTGGTTGTTTGGAGCATACGCTACCCAATTAGCTTTGAAATTCTGGATCCAATTTTGAATGCATGCTGGTGGTCGCACGAGATATATAATCTTTTTTCCGTCTCACGGCATTGGCATTTGCGTGTCGATTTGAGCTTCATCTGAAGACCGTGCATGGTACCTCGCCGACCACCACGCTTTGCTTGCCCAGGACGACGAGCCGCCGAGATCAACGCCGGCTGCATATCAATCGACGGAGAGATGCCATGGTTTGAGCATCTCTACTTAGCTATATAGATTTCACCTTCTAATGCTCCATCGTTCATTCCTGGAATCTAATTCTTTTCGTTTCTTCCATGTAGATCAGCAGGCTGGAGGAGTGTGGTTGGATTAACTTGGAACACGGAGGCTGCATGATGCAATCACCGCTGAAGTGCTTGCAAGTTATCTATTGCCATGGATCTGATGTTGTTCCCGCGGGCGCTGCCATAGTGTAACGACCCTCATTTTCGCATAAATACAAAAATAAAAATCTAATGTGCAAACAATACTAGTCCTATGAGAATAGCTAGTACGCACATATTCAACAATTAGAACCACAACCATACAACATATTATTAAGCGGAAGCTATTATACAAAGAAATGTTATAACTCAGAACATTTATATAGCGGTAGAAGAAGCAAAGTCTTGTAGTGTGCCCATCCAACCCGCTGGCAACTGACAAGGCATAATCCCTAGAAAGATCACATCATCGAAATTACCACAACCTGCGACGGAAAGATATCTTCGAAACTTCGCTAACTTTTTCACCTAAAACAACATATTAAGCAAGGGTGAGTACTTTACGTACTCCGCAAGATTTTAGTAAAACCTATAATATATGCAGGCCATTTCAAAGGAAAAGCTTCTACAGTTAATTTGCATAAAAGCGAAATTGAATTTGTAAATCAAGTTATCATTTGCAAACGGAATTTATAAGAGCAAGTTTGACTGATAAGAAATAAGTGAAGCATAAGTAATATTCACAGCCCTTCACGAGCAACGAATAATCTAGATTATGAAATCCAACAATGTCGGCCCTTTGACATAAAGTGACAGTTCCTAAACAGGTTAACACCAAAATCCATTTTTAAAAAATACCAAATCTAACATTAGAATGACTTCACCAAGTGTTCTTGATCGTGGACGCAGCTAATCGATTAGATTTACACTCTGCAGAGGTGTACAACTTTATCCACAAGTCATGACCTTTTCTTTTTGCCACGTGTTTCACGCACCTTTGGCGTGTGGCCAGAATGTTCTTGACGAAAACCTTTACATTACTTAGGTTAACGTTGCACTAGCCCTATGACGTTACCCCTTACTATGATGGTAAAAGATATTTGTATATCCATTGTACTCTCAGCAGGTTAAACCTGATGAGTTCTCACTTCCGGTGGAAGATATTTGTACAATGTTATACTCTCAACAGTAGGACCTGTTGAGTTCTCACTCCCCCATTACAGCAAGGCGTACACTGTTGCATTGGTAAGTAAAAACCCCTACAAGCAGACCTTGAAAGGAATGCCTGTGCTATTTCGGCCTTCCAAAGTGCAAAATTAAACTAGATAACTTAATTGGTTTAAGGCTGTCCCATCCCAACACTTGTGATTGTACGGGTTTGTTGGATCAATAGCGTCCCATTGCTCGGTCCTTACTTCAACAGGGGCGATACTTCACCCTACACTACGTGCATTTCTCTCTGCATAACCGGCTATTGCCAATAATCACCCGCGTCAAAACCATACTTTTGATTTCGGGTTTTTAATCAAAATACTAGTAACCAACAGTGTCATATCCAACATTTTCACTTTCTCAAGAAACAATTTTGATCTGATCATTTACATCGTTGGTTCTAAAGCATGGCTAAGCATGGTTAAGATGTAATCTCATATACCCATGGTAACATTAAGTAATGTCTATCCTTAATCTATAGTTATCAAGGTTCACATGTCCATACTTATCAAGAAAGTTTCATAAGACAACAGGTATATCTACCAATACCACAAAATAGCGAATTTACAGAAAATAAACGCATGCATGAAACATTTTAATAAACTCAATGCAAATTAAATATTGGGATCAATATGATCAAAGGGGGTGCTTGCCTTGCTTAATTATTGCTTTTAACGAAGTCGAGGTCGCAGCTGACGGAGTCGATGACGGAGACAGCGACGTCGGGTTCTACACGTCGTTCAATGGAAATATAGCAAATAACAAACTTTAATAAGAGCAAAAAGAAAACAGAAACAACCAAATAAAGGCTCACTAAAGAAAATAGGAATATTTTAGGGTTTGGATTGAATGATTTCACATTCTTGTGTTCTAGTTGATTAAGCCTTCATATCATTAACATCCTTTAGGTTGAGTGATACACGGTTTCTTTTATAAATTATCTATTCTTGTTTTACAAATTCAAGAGGCTAAAATTATGAATTCTTGTATTTAAAACTTCAAATTCTAGATGCTAAAATTATTTGGATTAATAGAATTAAGACATTAATTAATATGCTGAATGCTATGAATGAATAGCACTTAATCCTTAATTGATTTTGCACGAGAAGTAGATTCGAATATGATAGATCTGTTAAGTTAGGTTATTGGTTATATATTTGTGGTTTCTAAGAAGGTTCTGGTGATACAAATATCTTAACTACAAATTTCTTTATTATTACTAAGTTTGTTTATTCATATTATGAAGTTGAGAAATCATAATACTTAAGGTTATTCTGCTAACAGGATTTATGTACAAAGCATGATTAAAAGGGATTATTTCTTTAGAATAGAATAATCTATACTTTGGAGAGCATTCCTAAGCTGATTTTATAGATTTTAGAATTTGGACGAGACATTATATTCATTGCTGAAACAACTTAAATGGCATTAAGGTTTCCGATGACCATAACACTTAAGGGTATTACACTAGCAGGATTTAGATGAAAAGCAAGTTGTAATAAGAATATTTTTCTAGATTATGGTAGTCCAAATTCTAAAGAACATTTATAGGCTGATATTTATAATATTTGTATTAAGACGAGATACTTTATTGGCTACCGAAAAGGCTTAAGTGTTTCTAAATTCTAGGCGATAAAGGTTCAGTTTCCGATTTAAGATTGCGACTACACTATACATGATTATTCATTCATTTTTCTAGCATTAGTAGTGGATGACTCTAAGAGTGTTTTAAAGCTAGTTCCATGATATTTGGCTTTTATCCGAGATAGTTTATAAGCATATGAGGATTAAAGTCTTTTATAAATTTAATTCAAATTAGTTCTTTTTGCCAACTATCATGGCCACATCTTTTAGAATATACTAGGATTATTCCTGTCTATTCTGATACTTAATTTATGAGGTTATACATACATATATATGTTCTTTTGCATGGATAAAGCTTATGTTCTTTATACATATTGAGTTTATGTACATACAATCTTTTGTTGCTGTCTTTAAAATGTTTCAACATAATTAAATCAACCTCATGGTCATGCATATATCTATACTACTATTAGTTATTATAAATGTGCACATACATATGTATTTTACATACATCTTTTATATTTGGGTTATACTCTATTTAAAAGACTTATTCAACTTAAGTTTATTAAACATTTTGTTGCTATAAAGTAACTCAGTTTCATGATCCATTCTGCATATATACATGTATATAGATTTAACTACTAGTTACATGCATATACATATGTATCTTCTACTTTAGGATTTCATTCTATTCATGAAACAATTCAAGTCAAGATTATTATTTAAATATTTTTACATATTTAGGAGCCCTACTGACATGCTAGTATACAGAAATCAGTTTTACTCATTTTAGATTTCTTTTACACAGATTATGCATTTTTGAATATTTAATGTATTGAAATTAATATTTAACAGAAAATGATTTAAACAAAGTTGAAATTAAAATATTTTTATATACATGAGTTTCTGGAAGCATAAGGATCTCGATATAATTAGTTTCATGCAATTCTGAGTTTGTTTGCAACAGTTTTATATGTAGCATATCTTTAGGCCTTTTGTCCAAATTTGAATTTCAAATTTATCCAGTGCTGTTTTTCAAAATATTTTTGCATATTATGAAAAGACTTGATTTTATATGAATATAGAAATTCGTTTCATTTGGTTTGAGCTAAAAATATGAAGGTTATATCAATTTGAACAACGTCGGTTCTGGAAAATCATAAGAAACCGCAAAATATGTTTTCTCAATTGGGAAAGCATCTTTACCTCTTTGAGCTGCTAAACTCGCACCGACTGACTACTGGGCTCCACAAGACAGAGAGACAAAGCAGGGGAGGCGGCTAGGGCATGGCGGCTCCAGCGAATGGCTGCCAGATTCGGCAGGCTGGCGGCTTGTTGAGTTGAATATGGATACCACGAGCTTGGGGATAGGCTCAGCTAAGCTCAAGGTTCGCTAGGACGAGCTGCCACCGAGGGCTTGTAGCGGAGGAAATGGCGGCTCGCCGGGGAATAAAACGGATGAGTCTCGGTTCGAATCGGTAGCGAATTAATCATCAAGGGGCACTAGAGGTTCCATTTTACCTATTGGTGAAATTCCTGGTTGGCCGAGGTGCTCCACCACCGATTGCCGATCTTGAGGAAGAAGAGGGGCGCGGCGGTGCTTCAAGTGTGGAAACATGAAAATGAAGATTGATGAGTAATTTGGGATGTACTAGAGTGCTACGGTTCCAATCAATTCCAGAAGAGCTCACCGAATTGGCTTGCACAAGATTTCGCCCCTTTTATGCGCTATGGGTGACAATGGTAGGGAAAGGAAGCTTCTGGCCAAAATGAACTGCAACCAGGGAGGATTTTGAGTTCAATAGATCAATTAAGGGCTATGTGCCAAACGAATTTTGGGTTGGCTCACCGAGCTAGCCGAATTTGGTGTTTCCTCCCCTTTCGGGTTCTTGCGACAGAATGAAGGGGAGAGCTTTGATTGAGTAGGTCGGTTCCAAGGTTGGTTAGAAGTGGGGATGTAACATTCCAAAAATTAAAATAAAGTAATAAATTCAATTTTATAATTTAATCATATTTATTAATGCTTTTTCTGCATTTTTTGAATTTTTCTAGATTTTCCTTGATTTTTGCTCTAATGGGAAAACCTTTATAAGTAATAGATGAATAAAAATAATAAAAACTTATATTAATAAAATTTATAAAAATCCCTGCCTACTCTTGAGAGATCCCTAGAGTCCTACTTCTGAATTTTTAAAAGCCAAATAATCATAATATACAATAAGTGCTTAATTAATGAATCATAACTAACAATAGTAAATATGTCAGAAATTAAATTGCCATAAATTAGATGTAAATTTTTTTATATTATCTTCATCTTGGATATATACATCTACAGTAAAAATATTAAAAATAAATAATCATTTTTAATATATTTAAAAATAAAAAAACAGAATTTCTAAAAATCTGGAAATGAAAATGTCAGAATTTTAGTAAATAAAATATAACGAATTTGTAGTTTAAATTTTACAGTATACTAATATAGCCCTATTTAACCTTCACAAAAAGTTTCCAAATTTTTTAATAATATATAAATACCTAAATAAATATAAAACAGAAAGCACAATTTTGTGCACAGTAGCTTGTCAGAATTTTTATAAAAACTAAACATAATATCTCAAACTGAAAATTTGACAAGATAATCTTACTTATCTCTAGTACGTGCATTAAAATCCTCATTAAATTTCAGACATGATACCCAACTGATTGATTGAACCAAACTCAGCTCTGATTGCAGAATTGCTTGAAGTCCTCCTTCCCTTCGCTGCCATGTGGGTCCCAAACCACTGTGCGGCCCACTTGCCAGCCACCAGTGCCACTCATCTTCTTCCTCCAACCTTCGGCGCCCCTGAGCGAAGCTCTACTCCCATCGCTCTCGCGCGCGCTGTAGCTCGCGTCATTCCCTGCCGCTTGCATCGTCCAGCCAACGCCTGCGCGCCACGGCTCTGCCACGCTGCTGCCCTTGCCGTGTTTCCCGCTGTGTCACCATACCTCTTCCTGTGCAGCGCTGAGAGTTCATCTCTCCGAGCTCGTGACCTGGGCAGGGCTTACCTTCCTCATCCGCAGCGTCTCCTCGCCTATAAATAGCGCCCCATAGTCGCAAGGAGCCGCGCATCATTCCCCCTCTACTTCCTCTTCCTTCCTTCCAACCAATCGCTCAATCCTCCCTATTTCTGCCATTGACAAAGAGCTGCAGAGCTCGGACAAAACCAAAATTCGAGCGACACATTAGTTCCTTTTCAAATTCCTTTGGGAATTAGCATTCAGAGCCTCTAATGATCAAAACCCCTCGAAAACACTTGGATTTCTTCATGCAAAAACCCGCCGCCACCGTGGCCCTTCTTCCTCATGGCCGGCCACCGGTGGCACAGCTCCTCATCCCTTCTCCACTTCGAATATCAGGTAAAATGGAACCTCTAGCATCCACTAATGCCTAATGAGCTACCGATTCGATCTGTCACACCTCTGTTCATCTTCCCCGGCGAGGCACCTTCTTTGCCGCCGCAGGCTCTCGGTGGTAGCTCACTGTGGACATCCTCTGGCCGAATCGGTACCACGTCGGATGTGCCTTGCCGAGCTCATGCTCCCTCTGCCCTCGCCTGTGCCAGAGCCTCGCCGGAGCTCCATCGCCGGCATGCCCTAGCCGGAGCTCCGCTTCAGAGTCTCTGGCGAGTGGGCCCCAAAGGTCAGTAGCTAAAGCCAAGCTCAAAGGAACACACCAAAGTGACGAATACGTCTTCGGTTAGGTGAAAGCGTATTTTCTAATTTCCATCCAAATTTCTGAACAGCCCAAAATTCAAATTAGCATAACTTTTGATATATAGCTCCAAATTAGATGAAATAAATTTATAAATTCGTAATTTTTTTTGAAGATTCATAATATGCAAAATATTTAATTTTTGAACCATAGAATAATTATTTGAAATAATATTTGATAAAAACCCTATTATGGCCTTATGCAATAATTGTGTAATATAACTATTAAAATAATAAAATAAATTTTTATATGATTCTGAGACCTTGAGAGACTCAAATATTCAAAAGCATTCAATTTTTGAGCTAAGCTTGAATTATTTGCTTTGCAAATATCAACAAAACCTAATATGGCCATTAATAAAAATAAGTATATAATATCTCATAAAATATAAAAATATTTTATATAAGCTTCTGGAATTAGTAGAAGCTCATTTATGTAAAAATATTTAGTATAAGACTTAGTTTACATTCTTTTAATAAAAGGAAATGCAAATCACAGCAATAGATGTATGTAAAATTTATCGCAGCCAAAAGCAAAATAATGCAAAATTAGTTTTAAAACACTTATAGGATCATACCCTATTAATACCAGAAAAATGAATCAATAATCATGTGTAGTGTAGCCGCAAACGAAAAGCGAAATCCATACTAGTTACAATGTTAACTTTATGGCCATATATGCTATTTCAGCAGCAAATAAAATATCTCGTCTAAATATTAAAATTTATAAAATCACTTTAGTAATGCTCTACAAAGTTAATACTGCCATATTCTGAAGAAACAAGTTCATTACATAAAGGTTTGCATATAAATCTTGCTAGCAAAATAACCCTAAGTATTATGATTTCTGAACTTTAGAAACGATTAAGCCTTTTCGGCAGTTTGTAAATCATCTCGTCTAAATGCAAATTTTATGAAGGACAACCTAGAAATGATCTACAATAATACGGAAAAATGTTCTCATTTGAACTTGATTATCATCTGAATCCTGCTAATGCAATAACCTTAAATGATAAGGTCATTGAGAGCGCAGTAAATGAATAGTTGTTTATGAAACCTTTAACAAATGTTTACTTTTAATAATCCAAATAATTTTAGTATCTAGAATTCGAATATATAAATTCAAGAATACATAATTTTAGCCTCTTGAATTTGTAAAACAAGAATAAATAATATAAAAGAAGCTGCATCATCGCTTAACCTAAAAGCTGCTAACAAAATAAATATTCGACTAAAACACGAGAACCCAAAATCATGCAACCCTAAACCACGCCTGTTTTCTATAGCAAGTCTTTACTTAATATAGTGTCTGTCTTCTTTTTGCCCTTATTAAAGATGGTTATTTGCTATATTTCATTGAATGACGTGTAGAACCCGACGTCATTAATTCCATCATCGACAACGCAGTCTTCGACCGCAACTTCGACATAAGCAACGATTAAGCAAGGCAAGCACCCCTTTGCATTTATGGAAGGTGGGAGATAGCACAGACATTCCTTTCAAAGTCTGCTTGTAGGGGTTTCTACTTACTAATGTAACGGTGTACGCCATGCTATGGGGAATTCCCATCATTTCTATGCTCTGAGTTCTTCTACCATAGTATGGATTAACGTCCCGGGCTGGTGCAAAGTTAACCTAGGTAATATAAAAGTTTTTGTCATGAACATTCTGGCCACACGCCAATGGTCCGTGAAACATGCGGCAAAAAGAAAAGGGCATGACTTGTGGGTAAAGCTATACACCCTGCAGAGTGTAAATCTAATTGATTAGCCGTACCCGCGGTTATGGGAAACTTGGTGAACTGGCACTAGTTAAATGCTTTGGTATTTTCTAAAAGTGGGTTTTGGTTTGAAACTTGTTTAGCAACTGTTACTTTATGTCAAAGGATCGACATTATTGGACTTCATGATTGGATTATTGGATGAATGGTTATGTGTTGGCAAAGGAATGGTTATGGCAAGATTGGATTATTGAATCATTGAATTATTCAATGCTCACGAAGGGCTGTGAGTATTACTTATGCTTTACTTAATTCTTATCAGTCAAATTTGCTCTTACAAATTCCGTTTGTAAATTCAATATCGCTTTATGCAAATTAACTGTAGTAGCCTCCTTTGATATGGCCTGCATTATTGCATTTGCAAATACCACTTAAGTCTTGCGGAGTACGAAAGTACTCAACCTTGCTTAATCTATTATTTTAGGTTGATAAGAAAGTGAAGCTCCGAACATTACCTTTAGTCGCAGGACGCGGGAATTCTAATGATGATATCTTTCTAGGGATTTATACCTTGTCAGTTGCCTGAGGGTTGGATGGGCACACTACGAGACCTTGCTTCTTCTGTGCTATACAAATACATGCTCTGAATTGTAAAAATGAAATGTATAAATAGCTTCCGCTTTAATAATATTGTGTATGGTTGTGATTTCAATTGTTGTAAATATGCGTACTAGCTACTGATCATAGGACTAGTACAGAATGCACATGAGATTTCCATTTTTACATTTATGTGAAAATGGGGGTCGTTACAGGGGAGGGGTCTCAATGTCGACACAAAGGGGTATTTATAGCCTGGCTTGAGGCGGTCTCGCTAGTGCTTTGAACGCACGCTCCAAGTCGCGGCGCTTCTGTGCTTGTATGAAGACTTGGCGTGGTTCTTCTGGCACTTAGACCAGGCAGGGCATGGTGTGAGGCTTTAGATGTTGGGCGTGGCAACAGGAGGATGGCTGTGGTAAATACAGAGCAGGGACGGTGAACTGATTCGGTGAACCGGGGAAAGATGAGAGGAAGGATCGGGAGAGGGAGAGCACGCGCGTCTCCGCGGGGAAAAGAACAGAGGAGAGGAGCATGACGGGCGGGCCAGGGTCCACCGGGCAGCGACCGAAAGGCTTTCCGTCATGCGCCAGCAAACGGAGTTAGCACAGTGGCGGGCCCACTCGTCAGCGAAACAGGACGGTTGGGGAATGCACCCGGCTCGGACAGCTCAAGTACTGATTTTATTGGCCTCTAAAAGCATGGAGGAAATTTTCCAAACTTTTTGACCTTAGTCCCCAGATAAGTCTTGTCATCTGGTAAACATCCTGGGTTAAAATATTTTATCGAAAAATTATAAATATTCTAACAACAGTGATTGGTAAAATGTTCTTTCTGAATTTATTTTATTTGAGGATGTAAAAATATTAATTATTTTTAAAACTTTTTATTAGAGTTATATTCTATCTTATAATTCTTCTATAAAAATTTCAAGTCAATATTTTTTATATTTATTTAATAATAATTCTGACATCCCAATTTTTAGATTTTTAGATTTTTACTTTTTGAATTTTAAAAAGTCATAAATCACATTACTAATTTATGATATTTTTAGCAGAGGTAAATAATATCTTTATAATGTTATAATAAATATTTCAGCTGAAGATAATGTACGAAAATTTTATATTAATTCTGACTATGCACTGTTTCCAATCAAAAGAGATGTCTTTTCAATTATCTTCTTACATTTTGTGCATTAAAATTTATTTACCAGATGAAATGATTCACCTGAGTGCTTAAGGTTTTTATTATCTGCTTTCCAGAATTTTAATTTTACTTTTTCATCTTGTTACCATTATCCATTCACTAATTCCTTTTATATGATTTTTCTCACAATACACAAATCCAAGGAAATTCCAAATAAAAACCAATGATGTTAAGAAAAATCAGAAATAATCATATTCAAATTCAAAATATACATTTTCATTTTATTGCATTTTTCGGGATGTTACACATAGCACAATGCAATTAAAATGGGTAGATCAAGGAAGTGACGTCATGGTGCACCACGGTAACATCCAAACATTTTGCCCTAAATGTTATTTTAATGTCGTTTGTGTATTTTTTATTTTTCTGGAATTTAATTGAATCTAATTCAAATAATGTATATTGACCTTTTGTGAAAACAAATTAAATATATATAAAGTTTTGCCAACAAATATTTTATTGAATCCAAAATGTCTCAAAGTATTTACGAGAATATTCTGAGATTTTTCCTGATATTTTTTATAGCTTAAAACAAATTAAAATAATTTCTATTATTATTTTAAAAGTTAAATTGGGAAAAATCGGTGAATAGTACTGGGCTGGAGCCTATTACTGTGCGCATGAGTGGCCCATTTATCGCGTAGCCCGTTCGGCCTGTTTCGGTTAGGATGAGCATCAGCCGTTGGATCTTCATCGCGCGGGCTTCATCAAGCCACGTCGCGGCGTTGGATGCGCCGTTGGATCAAGATCGTGCGGTGGATTTTGCGTTGCGTTAGTTTGGAAAGGATCAGATCACATCCGTTGGTTTTGGAAAATAGGGATCAAATCGTATCGCGTTCGGGGAAATCTCGGCCGTTCATCACAGATCGGATGGACTGCAGTCGTCGTCTCCGATTTGGTTTCTGAATCTGCCGTCAATTAGCCACCATCGTCGCGTTATTTAGGTTTGCCTTTTCTGTGCGCATGCCGAGGCTATTTAAGGCACAGCCCGCACCCCGAGAATCACCATTCCTTTGTGCATCTATAGCCCTAGCCATCGTTGTTGTGCCCTCGTCGTTCGTGCGTTAGAGCTCGCCAGAGTTCCCAAGGGCGCCGTCGTTCATTTTCTTTGCCTGTCGTCATCGTCAAGCCGTCTGCCACCGTGTGGGTTCCAGATCCAGATTCACCGTGTCAACCCACGTCGGAGCCGCCACTTCGTTGCCGGAGGAGCCCGGTTCGCCGTCTGGTGGGTCGTCGTCCTCGCGTCCGATGAAGCTGCGCCGCCGTGCTGCCATCTACGTCTCGGAGCTTCGGACAACCGTCGGATCTTCATCGAACCATCAAGATCGCGCCGCGTCATCTCCATCAATAGTGAACATCTCCGGTATCAATAGCCGTTGGATCAGATGTGAGCGGTCAAGATTTTGCCACGTATGCGTTGTTTGATGACCGTTAGATCGTGTCTGAGTGGATGAGATCGCACCACCCTGTTCGGCCAATGGCGTGCCGATGCGTGGCAGTGCGGGAACCGAAGCGTTGTGTGTCGAGTGCATGGTGGACAGGCACTGTGCTGAGGACGCGGTCCATATACCGAGCGACGTGGCGCAATCTGATTGGTCCATGTGTCGCGATGACGTCATGCCGACATCAGCCAGTCCACAAACACAGTACCTCGAGTCCATGGTGGACCAGTGAAGTTTCGTGGACCAAGTCCATGCGCCGAAGCCACGTGTCAGCCTCTGGTTGGTCCACGTGTCGCTTGCGTAATAATGCGGTTTTTCTTTATAAAAATAATTCAGGAAATTCGGAATTTCTATTTTCTGTATTTCCAGAATTTATTCAAACTTTGAATAGCTATAACTTTTCCATATGAACTCAAATTTGGGTGATTAAAATTTTTAAAAATTTGTAAAATCAAGATCTATTTAATGGTGAATTTTATTTTATTTTTGGAGTTTGTTTACTCTTTGTTTTGGTGTTTAATTGCTATTCTTGTCTCGATTCGCGTATACGTTGATTTGTTCGATACTCCGGAGGAGAATTCATCGCTTCAAGATCCAAGTACAGAGCAGGATCAGCACCTGTTCCAAAGCAAGTTGGGCTTTGATCATGTTGCAACTAGTTTTACAAATTGGCTATATTGTCTTTAAACTATTGCATGATATTTCATAAGTACAAATAGTTTTGATTACTTTGGGATTTAGTTATTATGCCTAGTTGAGATATACCCTACCTTGTCAATTGTATGCCATGATCTAATTGTCACCCTAGGATGGTTAAAATTACTAGTTGGTTAATATTAGCAATCAACAAGGGTTGGTTAGACCGTATTAGTCTGCTTAGCCATGCCACGTACCTATCACACATTTGGAATGTTGAAATTTAATCTTGACTAATGGAATATGGAACCATGTTATGAACTTGTGTGTCAAGTGTGGTCACACAGTGATGTCGAGTTGTAGTGGCGGGGAGGTCACACAACGAGATTGAATTGTTGATGGCACGTGGTGCTTGGTAATCAACTGGGGGGTAATAATTTAGATTGGGGCAAGTGGCGAGGGGCAGTGTGCCAAGGTGGGCCAGGAATGGCAGGGGTATGTGGAAGCCTTGCCTTAATCATCCTAAGGACTTAACCTTGCAAGCCTTTGACCTGAGTCTTTCTTGCAACCACATGTCTAGAATGGGATAGCCTAGCTGACTAATTTGTGATGTCTAGATTTCGGTACTGTCGTGGTGAATAGTGAGTCCCGGGTTTACGGATTAACTCACATGGCGCAAAAGGGGGGCCCTGTTGTGGTTTATCCCTTCAGTGTTGAAACCTTAGCGAGCAGTACTGGGTCTAGGTGGAGCATTGTAAAGGCTTTGTTACAATCACTCGCCTTTGTGGTGTTTGGTTGTATCGTGTGGGTAAAGTGCATAACCTCTGCAGAGTGTATAATCTATTCGAATAGCCGTGCTCGCGGTATTGAGCAATGCTCGGGCATTACAGTCAAGGGTTAAACTTTTATTTAACAAAACTTGGAGGGAATGGTGGTTCGCCATTGGAAATTGAAAAATGATAAGAAGTTAAACTATGTTACTTGAGAAATGTTACAAGTTATTAATATTGATAGTTGTTTTACACTTTCAATCTATTTACTGTATTCTTTATCAAATACTGCTTTACTGCAAATCAGCCTTGTTAGCCATTCCTTTGAAATAAGCCCTGCATATAGTTATGATAGAATTGCACTTTGTGCACATCTTGTTGAGTGCTTTATGTACTCACCCCCCAACAATAACAACCTCAGAGGACGAAGAGGCTATCCTTGCAATGGAGGAGGAGTGTCATGATGATGCAAATGCTTAGGGTTCAAGCCTCGTCAGTTGCCTGTGGTGAACTGGAGAGCTGCTACATTCGTTTACTTTCCGCTGCTGCATATTTCTGTTTCTTAGTTTAAGCCCTACGTGGCAATAATCATGTAAGTCACAACAATTATTACTAAATAATGGAACTATTATCTTATTCCGCTGTGTATGATTGTGATAACATCTATGTTGAGCCTGTGTGCACTAGCGTGATCCTGGACTAGTGCGGTATACACAGAGGGTTCGGATTTGCACATTCGGGTCCCGATAGAGGTGGTATCAGAGCCATACTGACCATAGGTAGTCTGGCTAGTAGTGACTATTTTCTAAAAGCGAAAATAAATTTGTCTAATAAGAAACTTTTGACTCATCCCGTTCTTCCACTCTCGCCTTGCTAAAAATAATGTTTTCTCTTTGCTGTTCCGTGTGGAGGTCTCACTCAAGTTCTTTTTGAGCAGATGCCGATCCACCAGACTTTTGGGGAGAGAGAAGGTGGCTACGCTATGGAGCTGTGGAGAGTCCTTCAGGTGCTTGGAGGTTTCTCTCGTCCACTTTACCAGAGGAGCAGCTGGACAGACAACGGAGTGGTGCGAGGGTCCATCTGCAAACTGGTCATCTATGCCCGGGAGAACGAGGAAGCCAGCAGGCCGGTCTACATCACCGTGAGGAGGTCTTCGTACGAGGTTGGGATCCAGGAGGTTGCTCAACTTGCTCTTCGTCGCGTCTACCACGACTACGCCGACGAGCTTCACGACACGGTGTTCAGGCTCCACCCTGCTACGCGAGCGTCCCATCGTCAGTGGATCGTGGAGGAGGAGTGTGCTACTACAATGCACCTTGCTGAGTTCGCGCTTTCCCAGGAGGAGCACATGAGGGATACCGCTCAAGAACTGGAGATGATGTACACAACGCTAAGGGTGGCAGAGAAGGAGCTTCAGAAGACCTGTCCTGCAGCTGCCGAGGTGATCGAGGAGCTAGAGGAGGCCTTGCAGGAAGCTGAAGACCAAGTGGCTTATGCAACCCTGGAAGCTCAAGAGCCAGCTGAGGAGGATCCATAAGAGCAAGAGATGGAGCAAGAGGATGATGATGTGCATTTTGTCGCAGAGGAGCCGGTAGCAGGTCATCAGGATAGGTTTGCGTCCATGCCAGCTCACCCACCGGTGTATGCGTCGGGTCAGCCTCAGCCTGGGTGGCTGTATGAGTGAGAGAGAGAGACTCTTAGAGTTGGGTTGAGACTCAAGTGTTGAGTCACATCTTTAAGTTAGCCTTTACCTTTTAGTAGACGTTAAGGTTGCGTGTTTAGTTTGTTTCTTCATGTCTGCTGAGTGTGCAGTATGTGTTGCGGAGCCCTTAGGCATTGTAAGCAACCATACCAAGTATTAATAAAGATTGTTCTAGTTTGGGTTTAACCTGTTTCCCCCCGCTTTAGACATTCTTGTATCTCATCTATGCTGTATCTATCTTTCCTAACCTAAGAAGCAATCAGCAGATGGTGAACACTCGTGGCAACGATGGAGCATCGGGAAGTGGAACCCGCCCTCAAAATGTTGGAGGCAATCCTCAACCTTTGCCGCCGGTGGACATGCAAAATTTGGGAGCATTTCTTGCCACTCAGACGCAGTTAATGCATGCTATGATGCAACAGATGACCAACATGGCTACAACCAACAATAATCCTGCTACTCAGAATCAGAATGGTGGGCCCTGTCCTTACTCCAAGTTATCAGATTTTATGAGGACACGACCGCCAACATTCACAGGAAATGTTCATCCCTTGGAAGCCGATGATTGGCTAAGGACCATTGAGAGGAAGCTGCACATCACTTAATGCGAAGGGAATGAGAATGTTCTTTACGCTTCTCACCAGTTAGAAGGTACTGCAGCAGAATGGTGAGAGAACTACTGTGCTGCTCATGAGGCACTAATGGAGATCACTTGGGAGGAATTCACAACAGCCTTCCGCCAGTATCATGTCCCTGAGGGAATGATGGACCTGAAGAAGGAAGAGTTTAGGGCTCTAAAGCAAGGAGGTCAATCAGTGGTCGACTATTTGAATAAGTTCACTCAGTTATCTTGTTATGCCCCTGAAGACGTAGCGACAGATAAAGCAAGGCAGTCGCGCTTCATGAAAGGATTAAATTCAGGACTTCAAGTTGGGTTGATCACCCACAATTTTCTAGACTTTCAGGATCTGGTTAATAAAGCTTTGATCCTCAAGGACAAGCGCAAAGAGATGGGAGAGAACCGTAAGCGCTTGATAACCAATCAGGGTGGACGTCCTAACCACATGCGTTTGAGAATGACACCACAATAGTTTGCTAGGTTTCAACCGCAAGCTGTTAACAAGATAGCAACACCTGCGCCGCGACCAGCAGGGTAGAATTATCGGACACCGGCCCAAGGAAACAATCACAAGGAGGTAGTCAGTAGCCAGCCGCCAAGAGGTGCTACAGTTGCAACGAGGTGGGGCATTTTGCTAACAGGTGTCCGCAGAAGGGAGGCATCACGCTAGTTCATTTCAATCTGGGAACAACACCTGCCAGGGCACCTGCTTCAGGAGGCAATCGCGCCACAGGACAAGCTGGAGGATCACCACAGATGACAGTGCACGGAAGAGTCAATCATATTACTGCAGATGGAGCTCAAGAGGCATCGGACGTCGTACTAGGTAAGTTTTTGGTTAACTCAGTACCTGCAATAGTTTTATTCGATTCTGGAGCTTTGCATTCATTTGTTTCTCTGAGTGTTGCATTTAAAAATGGTCTTGATGTGAAGAATCTTAAATATGTGCTGCTAATCCAAGTCCCAGGATCTGAGGTAAGATCTAGCCTTTGGTGTTTGGGAGTTAGGCTGCTTATTAATGGGGTAGAGTTCCTAGCGAACTTACTCATCCTAAAAACCCAAACCTTGGATGTTATCCTTGGGATGGACTAGTTGTCCAAGCATAAGACCGTATTGGATTGTGATCGAAAGATCGTATCAATTGAAAGCCTTAAAGGAGAGAAAGTAAATTTCCAAGCAACATCGGTCCGAGATGGACAGTTAGTAGTCAACAGTGTGAATGCCATCAGTATAGAAGAAGTCTCAATAGTCAAAGAATACCCGAACGTGTTTCCAGAAGATCTACCTAGTATGCCGCTAGACCGTGATATTGAATTTGTCATTGAGTTAGCACCGGGGAAAGCACCAATAGCAAAAAGACCTTATCAGATGGCTACTAATAAATTAGTGGAAATGAAGAAGCAGATTGAAGAGCTGCTAGAAAAAGGCTTCGTAAGACCAAGTTCGTCACCATGGGGAGCGCCAGTATTATTTGTCAGGAAGAAGGATGGAAGTTTAAGGATGTGTATTGATTATCGTGCACTTAATGAAGTGACGATTAAGAACAAGTATCCGTTACCAAGAATCGATGATTTATTTGATCAGTTGAGAGGAGCTGGAGTTTTCTCTAAGATAGATCTTCATTCAGGATATCATCAGCCTGAAGATTCGAGCGGAAGATATTCTGAAGACTGCATTCTTGACGAGGTATGGATATTATGAGTTTACAGTCATGTCATTCGGATTGACTAATGGGCCGGCATATTTCATGAATATGATGAACAAGGTTTTTATGGAATATCCGAACAAGTTTGTGGTGGTATTTATAGATGGTATTTTGATATATTCTAAGATAGAAGAATAGCATGCGAATCATTTGCGGCAAGTTCTTCAGAAGCTGCGAGAGGAACAACTATATGCTAAGTTTAGCAAGTGTGACTTCTGGAAAGAAAAAGTGTGACTTAGAAGAACTTATGGATATGCTAGAAAAAGTGTGACTTCTGGAAAGAAAAAGCTATATGCTAAGTTTAGCATATGAATGGATTTCAGGAGAAAAAACCTCAACCTCTTCCTCAAGTGAGGCCTCATCTACTCATTGCTTTATGGCAAAAGGTAAAATTGAGGTAAACAATGATGATGAGCCCTCTTATATTGAACTTATGGATATGCTAGAGGAGCTCAATGAATTTCTTGGAAAAGAAAAGACTAAATATAAGATTTTGAAGAAAGAGCATGACTCACATCAAAATAATTATGTTGTGCTAAAGAATGAGCATGAGTCATTTCTTCTCAAGGAACTTATTAAGCCTAAGGTGGACATAGGCATTAATTGTAATATTGTTGATGATTTGCCATGCTCAATTGCTAATTCTTGCATTTATTCTAAGGTTAGTGTGTCCACCTCTAGGGAGGATTTAATTGACTTGCCTTGTAGCTCAAATGAAATTGCTCCTACTTCCTCTATGCCTTTTGAAACTAATCTTGTAGAGGAAAACAAAAAGCTCAAGGCTCAAGTCATAAAGTTGAAAAATAACTTGAAGAAGTGCTACAAAGGGAAGGCCACCCTCGACAACATCTTAAGCAAGCAACATGTCTTGAATGATAAGAGAGGGATTGGCTACATCTCCAAGAAGAAGGCTAATAGCAAGATAAGGCACAATGCAAGACACACGAAGAATTACATGTGCCTTGGTTGCAACAAGAAGGGACATCTCGCCTCCGTCTACCCTAACAAAGTGGAGATCATGCCACAACCATCAACAATGAGACAAACCTGTAAGGAGCAAGACAAGAAGATCAAAAGAGGTCCAAATAGTCAAACTTGCTTCAATTGCCGGGAAAAGGGACATATTGGTAAAAATTGTCCGAAGGGTAAAACTCCTAAGCTTAGTATTTACAATGGTCATTATTTGCTTAGGAAAGACAAAAATGGAAATGTGTTTCCCAAATTTGTTAAGTCTCCTAAGTCTAATCAAAATAATAATAACTATTTGCTTAGGAAGAATAAAATGAGAAATGTGTTTGCTAGATTTGTTAGTTCTTCTAAGCCCACTCTAAACAATGAAAATAAATTGTTTAGGAGGAAAAACAATGGCAAACCATTTGCTAGATATGTTAGTACACCCAAAATTATTATTGCTAGGGCCATTTGGTGCCCAAATCTATTGTGACTAAAATTTGTGGACCCAACCGAGTTTGGGTATAAAATGTGCCTAAATGTTAAATAGGTACTTCGGAGATGCATTGAAGGTTTGGCTCAATCATGAAGAGGTGAACTTCACCATGTGCAAAATTGGAGCCAAGCATGAGGATAATCATTCCACATCATGAACCAATGCTATCTCGGTAACAAGTATTTAAATTGAATAATTTAGCTTCTAGCCTTGAGTAGGTTATGTTGCATAATCATGAAATAAATTTAAATAGCTTGTTCTTGCTCTTGCTCATGTATCTTAATTGTCTTTATTGTAATCTTGAGCAAGATGGGAAGTGGCACATTAAGGGAGAGTGATAAATCATAATCATGTATATCACATCCCAATGTGTGCCCAAATTAATTAAGTGCAAAAGTTAAATGTTTAAAATTGAGCCATTTATCCAGAAGTAAAAAAAATTTAATTATTAGTATTCTTGTGAAAAACTAGTTGCAAAACGCATACAAATGATTTTGAAAGGTTTTCCAAAGGTTTTGACTTTACATAAGTTGCAAAACGTATACAAATGATTTTGAAAGGTTTTCCAAAGGTTTTGACTTTACATAAACTAATTTCAAAAGAAAATGAGTTTTTTCCCAAAAGCTAGTGACTAGTATCTTGTTTTGGCTTTAAACTTGTATTTTTCATAGAATTAATTAAAAAATAATTTTGAAAATAGCTCCAAAACAAAAAAACATAGAGTTGGTCATTCTTAACAATTCTCATATTCAAAAGATTTTCACAAGACCAACCTATCAAAAGTTATTTGATTTTGAAAATAGCCCAAAAACTACTCTTGACCTATATTGATCATATTCTAGCATTTTGTGAGTCTCACCTCTTGGATTGGATTTTTTTGTCATATCTTGGTTCCAAATGGTATTTTAAACTCACACATACCAATTAAAATCAAATATGCTCTTATTTGCTTCTTTTGATATTTCTTTAAAATGACGTTGAAAACCCTTTGCATGCATGTTCTTTAAAATGAGCCGTTTTGGTCAAATGTCAAAAATGTGTTTAAAAGGCCCATATTTGTGAAAATATTTATAAAAGAACTTAAATATGTATTTCAAATGTTTTACAATGCTTTCGTATTAAGAATCCCTATTTTAGAAACAAAATAGCAAATTTGGCTTCAAATGGATCTTATATGATCTTATTTTTGAATTAAATGAATATTTTTATGAATAAAAATATATTAAGTTTTCTAAAAAGTGGTCAATACAAAACTCGTAGGTTGGTGTCGGCGTTTTCGAGCGCCGGCAAGTAAATTTGTAAGTCTAAGGGGTCGCGCGTTCCACTCCCTGAATGGTTAGACTCGTGAGTCCAAGATGTATACTGGTTCGGGCTGAAAGTCCCTACTCCAGTTCGGATGGCCGTATTATATTGCTTTGCACAACGTTTTACAGATGAGGGCGCTAAATTACCTAAGCTCCTCCTGCTCTTGTCTTTCTCCTCCTCGTGTTCTTATGTGTTCGTCCTCTCTTTTCTCTCTCCTCTTTTCTCTTTGAATCGTTTAGTCCTGCCTCCTTTTATACAGAAGGAAGGGGCAGGTTACATCGAGAGTCGGGGGGAAGAGCGAGGTGACCTATGCTAGGAGCTCCGGTCCTTCGTCCTGTGGACTGGTCGCCACCCGTCTTGCCCATGCTGGGTCGGTAGCCTTGGTGGTCAGGGAGGTTAGGTATTCCCCGGGAAATAGCGTACTTTCCCTCTGTGATCCTTACGAATGCTGACGTTGCGGTGCGTGACGTGGTGCTGCCTCGGGAGGGAGCGTGCGTTCGTACTGTACGCGACTGGTTGATGGGGCTGGAAGCTTTGTCTTCAGCAGTCACCAGACCTTCTTGGGAAGGAGCCACCTGCCCTTGTATAGTCACTCCGATTGACCTCGTTCGTGGGGTACGTGGCGGTAGGCTGATGAGGGCCTGACACGCGGCCCTCGGCGTCCGTCACCTTGGTTCGGTCGGAGTCGGGAGATCCCGCCCCGCCAAGGGGGTCGGGAGCGCTGTCCGGTCGGAGTCGGGAGATCCCGCCCGCCAAGGGGCGGGGCGCTGTCCGGTCGGATTCGCTTCCCCTGGCCGGTCGGGAGCGGATGTCTTGTGTGGTCTCGCAGGCGATTCGGTCGGTGGCGGGCCGGGCACGGCCTGTTGGGCTGGAGATATGCTTGAGGCCGCTGGCTCGTCGCTTCGGGCCGTTGGGGTACCCCTGTTATTAGTATTCGTCAGTAGCCCCCGAACTCCCGAGCGATTTCAACAGATTCGGTTGGGGGTTGAACTTGGATGAGAGTGGTGGCCGGGCCTGGTCGGTCGATCAGGCCGATCCGGTTAAGCGATTTCCATCAGGTGTACCCCGACAGATCCGACGGCTGCCCTGGAGCTTGGCCGGGCATTTGAATCTAGGGAGGCTTTAATTGCCTCATTGCGCATGCCGAGCATGGCTTAGTGTGCCCGCCTGCTTCGCCTTCTTGACCGCCGGGTTACAGTGCGGGGCGCCGTTTCTGGCCGCATTTACTCTGGAGACGCTTGATCTCCCTTCGTCCGGCTATATAAGGGCTTGCTAGAGCGATGGACCCTTAGACCAAAATGAAATGGAGGCATCCTTTAGTCTTCAGCTTTGGTGATGAGCCGTGGTAGAAGAAGAAGATCCTTTGGCCGAGCTTTGGGCTGAGTACGACCGGGCGATGGTCGAGCTCTGGGAAGAAGCTGCGGCTTGTGATGTAGTTGCTGTTGGCGTGCTGCTTGAGGTCGTTCCGAGGCTTAAGGTGGTAAGGGAGGCCCTTCTTGAGGCGATGGTGCGAGGGCGCCGGCCGTTGTCAGTGCGGCCGCGTCGATGTCGCTGAACGGCAGCAGCGGCATGCCATTCCGTGGCTATGTCGGCGGCCTCGTCGACCGGGCAAGGGCCTACCAGCAGGTCGTCTCCAACGACCTCAGGTCCGCCGATCCCAAGGTCTATCCCATCGACCAGGCAAGGAAGGGCCTACCGGCAGGTCACTTCCAACGACCTCAGGTCCACCGACCCAAGATCTGTCCCGTCGACCAGGCAAGGGCCTGCAAGAAGTTTGATGCGGATATGTTCCTGCCGTAGTGTAGGGTAGGTATCCTTTTTTTGAGCTCGCCAGGTACCTCATGTAACGTTGTGTAAAGTTTGAGTCTGCTGGCATATAATGAAATCTTCTTTTATGAAATGTCTTCGCGATGAGTTTGCTTTGATTTTAATCGTCGTGGATAGACCGGGCCTTGATCGGCAGGAACAACCGCGAGTGCTCGCTTAACGTCGTAGCTAGACGGCGCCTTGGTCGGCGAGGCGACCGGATGCCTCTGTGAGGTTCGGTGTCCGATCGCCTTGGTCGGCGAGGCGACCGGATGCCTCTGTGAGGTTCGTGTCCGATCGCCTTAGTCGGCGGGACGACCGGATGCCTTTGTGAGGTTCGTGTCCGATCGCCTTGGTTGGCGTGACGACCGGATGCCTCTGTGAGGTTCGTGTCCGATCGCCTTGGTCGGCAGGACGACCGGATGCCTCTGTGAGGTTCGGTGTCCGATCGCCTTGGTCGGCAGGGCGACCGGATGCCTCGTGAGGTTCGGTGTCCGATTGCCTTGGTCGGCGGGACGACCGGATGCCTCTGTGAGGTTCGGTGTCTCGATCGCCTTGGTCGGCAGGACGGCCGGATGCCTCTGTGAGGTTCGGTGTCCGATCGCCTTGGTCGGCGAGGACGACCGGATGCCTCTGTGAGGTTCGGTGTCCGATCGCTTTGGTCGGCAGGACGGCCGGATGCCTCTGTGAGGTTCGGTGTCCGATCGCCTTGGTCGGCGAGGACGACCGGATGCCTCTGTGAGGTTCGGGTTTCGAGTGCTCGCTTTAACGTCGTAGCTAGACGGTGCCTTGGTCGGCGGACGCGACCCAATGCCTCTGTGAGGTTCGGGTGTCCGACTGCCTTGGTCCGCAGGACAACCGGATGCCTCTGTGAGGTTCGGTGTCCGATCGCCTTGGTCGGCAGGACGACCGGATGCCTCTGTGAGGTTCGTGTCCGAGTGCTCGCTTAACGTCGTAGCTAGACAAAGGCCTTGGTCGGCGGGGACGATCGGATGCCTCTGTGAGGTTCGGTGTCCGATCGCTTTGGTCGGCAGGACGACCGGATGCCTCTGTGAGGTTCGGTGTCCGATCGCTTTGGTCGGCAGGGCGACCGGATGCCTCTGTGAGGTTCGGTGTCCGAGTGCTCGCTTAACGTCGTAGCTAGACAGTGCCTTGGTCGGCAGGGCGGCCGGATGCCTCTGTGAGGTTCGGTGTCCGATCGCCTTGGTCGGCAGGACGACCGGATGCCTCTGTGAGGTTTGGGTGTCCGACGCTTTGGTCGGCGGGGGCGACCGGATGCCTCTGTGAGGTTCGGTGTCCGAGTGCTCGCTTAACGTCAGTAGCTAGACAAAGGCCTTGGTCGGCAGGGGCGACCGGATGCCTCTGTGAGGTTCGGTGTCCGAGTGCCTTGGTCTGCGGGGACGGCCGGATGCCTCTGTGAGGTTCGGTGTCCGAGTGCTCGCTTAACGTCGTAGCTAGACGGTGCCTTGGTCGGCGAGGGACGACCGATGCCTCTGTGAGGTTCGGGTGTCCGAGTGCCTTGGTCTGCAGGGACGACCGGATGCCTCTGTGAGGTTCGGGTGTCCGAGTGCCTTGGTCGGCAGGACGACCGGATGCCTCTGTGAGGTTCAGGTGTCCGATCGCCTTGGTCGGCAGGGCGACCGGATGCCTCTGTGAGGTTCGTGTCCGATCGCCTTGGTCGGCGAGGACGACCGGATGCCTCTGTGAGGTTCGGTGTCCGAAAGTGCTCGCTTAACGTCGTAGCTAGACGGTTGCCTTGGTGGCGGGGACGCGGCCGGATGCCTCTGTGATGTTCAGTGTCCGAAAGTGCCTTGGTGGCAGGGGCGACCGGATGCCTCTGTGAGGTTCGGGTGTCCGAGTGCTCGTTTAACGTCGTAGCTAGACAGTGCCTTGGTCGGCAGGGACGACCGGATGCCTCTGTGAGGATCGGGTGTCCGAGTGCCTTGGTCGGCAGGGACGACCGGATGCCTCTGTATGGTTCGGGTGTCCGAGTGCCTTGGTCGGCAGGACGGCCGGATGCCTCTGTGAGGTTCAGCTGTCCGACTGCCTTGGTCGGCAGGACGACCGGATGCCTCTGTGAGGTTCGGGTGTCCGACTGCCTTGGTCGGCAGGGACGACCGGATGCCTCTGTGAGGTTCGGGTGTCCGAGTGCTCGTTTAACGTCGTAGCTAGACAGTGCCTTGGTCGGCAGGGACGACCGGATGCCTCTGTGAGGTTCAGGTGTCCGAGTGCCTTGGTCGGCAGGGACGACCGGATGCCTCTGTGAGGTTCGGGTGTCCGAGTGCTTGTTTAACATCGTAGCTAGATTGTGCCTTGGTCGGCAGGGACGACCGGATGCCTCTGTGAGGTTCGGGTGTCCGAGTGCCTTGGTCGGCAGGGACGACCGGATGTCTCTGTGAGGTTCGTGTGTCCAAGTGCCTTGGTCGGCAGGACGGCCGGATGCCTCTGTGAGGTTCTGGTGTCCGAGTGCCTTGGTCGGCAGGGACGACCGGATGCCTCTGTGAGGTTCGGTTGTCCGAGTGCTTGTTTAACGTCGTAGCTAGACATGAGTGCTCGTTTACCGTCGTAGCTGGACGTGAGTGCTCGTTTACCGTCGTGGCCGGACGTGAGTGCTCGCTACCGTCGTGGTGGACGTGGGGCATCCTTCCCGAGTCCTCGTCGGGCGAGGGTAATTGCGAGAAGAATGGCCACCGTCTATCCCACATGTATACCCCATCCGCAGGTGTGGGACCTGGAGGGGTGAGCGACGACGCGTTTACTGCGCTGGTTTGAACGCCGTGCTCGTGGAGCCAATAGCGGGTAGTCCGAGTGGGTCCCGGAGGTCCGCCAAGGGGACCCTTCCGAGCGAACGGTCCTGAGTAGGGTGTCCCGCCTGCTGTGGGGCGACCCATAAAAACCTTTCTTTACTCATTCCGTATGGACCACGGGTTGTCCGCCAACCCGAGCACACCGGTGTCGCCATTGATGAGCTCCCGGAGAGTGTGAAGTATGGTCTCGACGCGAGTAGAGGTGATTAGGCCGTCGGCCGACCTAACCGAGGGCCCACCGTGGGGCTCACCTCATACCGCCCTTGCTCAAGTTTTGCTTGGGCGGCCTTATACCCATCCGGTGGGGTAGGCCTTTTGAACCTGACTTCTCGGCTGGGCCTGGCGCAAGCCACAAAGCTTTTGCCGTCTTGGGCCGCAGCGCCTAGTGGGCTTCGCGCGCCCGAGCAACTGCTCCTACCTAAAGGCGGAGACCAAGAGGTTACGGACACGTTGTTCGGGCGGCGTCTTTATGGCTCTTGTCACCGACATGACAGGATTAAAAGCGGAGTGGTATTGGAAACCGGGAGTTACGGTGGCGCCATAGGCGAGGGGGGACGCGACGCTGCTTGAGGGTGCCCTTTCGCCGACGCTTGCTTGTCCTCTATAAATACGCCTGCTAGGGTGCTCCGTAGTCACGCTTTCTTGCCTTCTTTGTCTCTGTCTCAAACAAGAAAAGCACCAGAGAGCCAAGGAAAGAAAACCCGACCTTTCTTTCTCACCTTCGATCGCCTCTTCCGTGAAGATGTCGTGGCGGAGTGCTCGCGCAAAGACACCAGGCTTCGGCTTGGTGAAGAAGGGCTTCCTCATGCCGCAGACCTTCCGGTGGAGGTGCCGATCGGGCCGTCACCCCAGCGGGCGACGAGGTCGTGGTGCCCGCCTCGTTCTTCGAGCGGCTTTGGCTCGCCACGCACCCGCTCGTCCGGGCTGCCGTCTCACTACAAGGTGGAGGTGCACCATCTCAACCCCAATGGGGTCCTCCACATCGCCATCTTCATCACGCCAGGCGAGGCCTTCCGGGATCGAGCCGACTGGCGTTGTGGAGGCACTTCTTCCGTGCAAGGCTCGAAAGACAGCCGTCGAACGCCGTGGCGCCTCGGTGGCTCGCCCTCGGCTTCGCCCGGTCGAGCACGGAGTATCCGGAGGTAAACGTCCTCGTCCAACAAGGGCCGGCGTTACGACCGGCTCTACGTTCGAGCGTCGCGCGGCGCCCTCGTTTCACCGGCGAGCTTCCCATGGCGGAGGAGCGGTGGGCTGGGCGCCAAAAGAGGGAGAAGAACAAGCCGCCCCGATCGTGGAGCGGTCGGGGCTCAAAGGAGGCGGGCTCACCGGGGGCGTTGTTGTGCGCGCTTTATGGGGATGCGCGTGCAACCCCTTGTGCACAGGCCGCACCCCTTGTTCCGGTATGCGGAGCTGTCCGACCGGGCGAGGATGGCAGAACCCGAGTTGGCCGCATCTGAGGTGGAGGCCCGGGTGGCGGCTGTTACGGGCGAAAGCGCCACGGTGGCTACGGGTGGCCACCCGGAGCCATTCTCGGCGGCTCACCCGCCAAATCTGGTAAGTCGGTGAAATTTCTTTCTGCTTCTCTTTTCTTTGTCCCTAGCACTTGGTCCGACCGGCATTCCTGCATCCTCTTAGGGGCTCACGGGGATGTCTTCCCGGGCACCGCTCCCGGGGGATAAGGAGGCGCGGGCGACCGCCCGGGCGAAGACGGCAGAGGCTGACTCCTCCCGCAAGAAGCGGAAGGAGGAAAGGAGGAAGAAGAAGCATAAGGAACGCGCGGCGAAGCGCGCGCGCGGCGAGGATGTGTCGGAGACCACCGCTGTGGGGACAACCTCCACTGACAGCGGCGGGAGCGCCTCCGACCATCCCTATGGTGGGTTTTTCTCTGACCCGCCGACTGGCGGCGGCCCGAGCGTGGACCCGGCCGAGGTCGGCACCACGGGCCTCGTGGCCGCGGATCCCCAGGCGAGGGGTGATCTTGCGCTCGCGGTCGTCGCAGCACCTCGGCTGGAGGTGGCTTCGGGGAAGCGACCAGCCGACTTGCCCCTTGGTGAGGGGCCGGCAAAGAGGGTGCGCGTGCCACGTACCCGCTCGGCCTTGTAAGTGTTTCTTTTTTATTGGAGCATTTTTTGCGGCAAAGCCGCCCGAGCGACTCTTGAATCTTTGCAACGTGCAGCGCCTACACGGGCGTGACCGAGGGGCGTGCCGCAGCGGTTCCGCAAGTAACAGCGCCGGTGATTTCGGCGACTCCGATCGGGTCGGTGGCGGTCGCGGTGTCGGCGTCCGAGGGCGCGGTCGCCTTGAGGGGGGCCGCGCCGAGGTCGTGGCGAAGAAGAACTTCCGCGCCCGGCGGGACCCCACCGACGACGTGATCGTCCTTTCGGAAGATGAGACGACGGTGCCGCGGTGATCGCGCCAATCGGCGAGCTGGTGACGGAGGTGCTCGACCCTTGTCCTGGGGAGGTGCCGTGATGCCCCTCAGTGCGGTCGGTGAAGGGGTTTCGAAGGTTGACCTCATCGCCCTTGCCCATGGTGCTTTGGACGGCGACGTCCCGCCCGAACGGGCGAAGCGAGCGTCGCGCCGCCGGTGTAGTCCCGGGTCGGGTGTCATGGGTCGATCGGAGGAGAGCGAGTGGGCCGCCTTCGGCAAGGCGCGCGCGGACGCCGAAGCCGAGATAGGCGAATCCGTAAAGTCCGCTCTTGCTCGAGTCTTCCACGGTATGCGCTGGGCACGATGGTCGGGAGTCCACCCGATCGCCTGTAGGTCACCAAAAGTTACGACTTGTTGCACATTTTGATAGTTCTTCCGCGCGACTAACGGAGTGTCCACGCTTTTGCAAAGACTTGCGGGCTCGCCGTGCGCCAAGTTGAGCTCTGCGGCGCTCAGCCCGATCGTGGCGGCTGCAGTGGAGGAGTGCAATCGGCTGCGCCTTGAGCTGCGCCAGTCCAGGAGGCCATGGACATTAGGCGGTCGGAGGCGGTGGAGATCCGCCAGGGGTTTGAAGAGGCCACAAAGGCCCTTTATGATGAGCGCACAGGAGCCAAGGTCTTGAGGGCGAAGTGGTGGAATCGAGTCCTCCGACGACGAGGTCACCAAGGCCAAGGATGCCGCCGTTGCCGCGAGGGGATCAAGCGCAGACGCAGCAACACGCTGCGGACCGAGCGAAACCAGGCTCGGGGATGCCGACCGAGTTCGCCCGAGCGGCGATCGCTCGTAAGGAACCGGCCGGTGAGGACTTCATCGAGGCGCCAAGTCGGAAGTCGCAATCGACCAACTCTGCGGCGGTAAGTGTCTCAATTCTTCAATTAAGTCTGGGGGTGCGACCCACAGGGCGAACTTATCCAAAATCGCCGCAATCTGCAGAGGCGCAGAAGAATCTGAGCGTCGCCGTGGAGGCGCAGAGAACGGCAGCAGATGCTCGCGACGTGGCGATCGTGTCCCGGGACGAGGCCCAGGCGGCGTTGAAGATTACGGAGGACGGTCGGGCTGAGATGGGCGCCGAACTGGAGGCCCTTCGCAAGGCCGGTCGGGAAGTCTGCGACCGCATCCTTGGAGCCGGGGCAGGCCCGAGTGCCCTTGCCCTCGTGCTGGCCCGAGTGCCAGACTTCGTAGAGGAGGTGGTGATCATCGGCGCTGCGCTTGGAGCTTCATCGGCGCTGGTCAACACCGTCTCGCACTACGACGGCATCGACCTCACGGTGGTGGGCAGCGGCGTAGCCGGGAACTGGACCGACGAGGAGATCGACAGGTTTGAGCTCCTGGTCGAGCCGCACGCCCGGGAGATCGCCAGCCACATCCCGCCGCAGGCCGCCCTCCAGGAAGCCAGAGGCAGCCAACTCTCCGTCTCGCCACCGGTCGCCCACCAGGAAGAATAAAAGTAGTTAGCTTTATCCTTTTTAGATTGTAAAGACTGCTATGTAAACAATCTTGAATTTATCAAGTTCCAGAATCGCCTCTCGCCCTCTTTCGTATTTAGGGTGAGCGTTTGACCGACCATAGCCTTAAGGACCGCAGGGGTCACTTATGCGTAGGTTGGGTCGTTTTGGGAGGAGCGAGGTGGATTGGAGACTTGGCTATCAATGTTAGGCGCGCTTGTGAGGATACGAGTGTTCTAGACCGGCCAAGGATCTTTCCACCGGGCACTTCCTTCTTCCGCGAAGTGCTACTTAGCAACCATAGCCACGGGGCGTAGGCGTAACACTTGGGTTGAGAGGGTTACCGCTCGGGATGGACATCATGACCACCGGGTCACGTACCCTCATAAGCGCGTGGGATAGCCGAGTTCGTGCGGGAGGAGTGTTCCTGCCGACCCAAAGGTCACTCCACTCGGTACTTCCTTCTTCCGCAGTGTTAGCAACCATAGCCGCCGGGCGAGGGTCGTAGCACTTGGGTCGAAGGGTTACCGCTCGGAAGGACCTTGTGGTCGGTTGGGTCATCAACCAGCATAGCGCCGATCGAGCACTGAGCGGGCGCCGAAGGGCAGCCCGAGTCGTCGCATGGCGACCGTGTGCTCGGAAGGAAAAAGTAAAGATCATGCTAGGAAGAGGAGAAGAGTTTAGGGATAGAATCGCCTTAACTTTTCTATATTCCATGCATTCGGAAGGATGCGGCCGTCGGCGTCCTTGAGCCGAAAGGTGCCAGGTCGGAGGATCTGCACGACGGTGAAGGGCCTTCCTGTGGGGCGATACTTGTGCTTATCTCTTCGGTTTGGACCCGCGCAGACCGTGTCGCCAAGATCGAAAGACCGCCCTCGAACCTGGCGGCTGTGATAACGTCGCAGAGCTTGTTGATACCTGGCCGATCGTAGGATGGCCACGTCACGCGCCTCGTCGAGCTGGTCGACGGCGTCTTGTTGTGCGGCGAGCCCTCGAGCCTCCTCGAAGGCTTGTAATCTTGGGGCGCCATACTCCGGTGCAGCCGGCAAGACGGCCAAAGACCGTATACCATGAAGAACGGTGTGAACCCGGTCGCCCGGGTCGGCGTGGTCCGTAGACTCGGAGGACGGAGGGTAGCTCGGTCACCCAGCGCCCCGCGAAGTGCTTGAGCCGACTGAAGATCCGCGGCTTGAGCCCTTGAAGGATCATGCCGTTTGCGCGCTCGACCTGGCCGTTGGTCCGCGGATGGGCCACGGCTGCCCAATCGACGCGGATGTTGAAGTCATCGCAGAACTCGAGGATCTCCTTCCCCGTGAACTGCGTTCCGTTGTCGGTGATGATGGAGTTTGGGACTCCGAACCGAAAGACTATGTCGCGAAGAAGATGGCGCTTGTGCCGACGTGGCGCTCACGACCGCTTGGCCTCTATCCACTTGGTGAACTTGTCCACCGCGACGAGCAAATGGGTAAAGCCCCGGGCGCTTTCTTGAAAGGCCCGACGGATCGAGTCCCCAAACCGCAAAGGCCACGTGATGGGGATTGTCCGCAAGGCTGGTGGCGGATGTGTGCGCTGCAAAGAATTAGCATCCTTCGCAGGTGCGTACGATGTGCTCGGCGTCGGACATGGCGGTCGACCAATAGAAACCTTGCCGAAAGGCCTTTCCCACAAGAGATCGGGGCGCAGCGTGGTGACCGCAAATTCCGCTGTGTATGTCGTCCAGCAGTTGTTTCCCTTGGTCGGCCAGAATGCACTTTTGGAGGACCCCGGAGGGGCTCCTTTTGTAAAGGTCTGGGCCGACCAGGACGAAAGACTTTGCCCGCCAGCAGGCGCCGGCCTCGGTCGGTCGGGGAAGTGACCCGTCCGTCAAGCGATCTATGAAGGGCTTTCTCCAGTCGGACTCGGTCGCTAGCACGCTGCGGCTCGACCCGGCCAAGTCTACGCCCGACCGCGCGGCGGTTGGGGCGACCGTGCTAGGTAGGTCGGGGGACCGTTCGCCACCAGGCCCAGCTGGATGGAAGGCCACAGGAGGTCGCAGACGAAGATCCCGGGCGGGACCGGCTCTCTGCTGGAGGCCAGATTGGCTAGGTAGTCGGCGTCGCTATTGTAGCGTCGGTAGCTATGGTGAAGCTCGAAGCCCTTGAACCGCACTTCGAGCCCGCGCACTTCTCGACAGTACGCGGCCATACGGGCGTCTCGGGGCTCCGCGGCCTTCATGACTTGGTCGACGACAAGCTTGGAGTCCCCGTGGACGTGGAGTCGGCGAGCACCGAGGTCAGTAGCGATCCGGAGATCGTTGGCGAGGGCCTCGTGCTCGGCGGCGTTGTTGGTGGCGTCAGCGGCGATGGCGTCTTCAAGCTTGTTCCCGCGGGAGATGATGACGACTCGCGCGCCCGCGCCATTCTTGTTGTAAGACCCATCGAAGTACATTGTCCAGTGCTCGGGGTCTTCGATCATTGGTGGTGCCTGGGTTTCGGTCCACTCGGCGACGAAGTCGGCTAGGGCCTGCGACTTGATCGCCGTCCGAGGGACGTATGTGATGTCGTGGCCGCTGAGCTCGAGCGCCCACTTGGCTATCCTTCCCGAGCGTCGCGGTTGCGGATGATCTCGCCGAAGGGGCGTGGTCACCACAAAGATGGTGTCTTGATCGAAGTAGTGGACGAGCTTTCTCTCGCAATGAGCACCGCGTGAGAGTAGCTTCGCACTGTGGGTACCGAGCCTTGGACTCGGAAAGGACCTCGCTAATGAAGTAAATCGCCGTTTTACCTTGAGTTCGCGGCCTTCTTCCGCCGCTCCACCACGAGGGCCGCACGACGACTTGGGTAGTGGCGGCGATGTAGAGAAACAGTTCACCCGATGCCGGGCGACCGATCGAGGCGAGGGCAGAAGGCCTTCAGCGGTGAGGGCCTCTGAGCCTCTGGGTCCAAATGAAGCGGTCGATCTCTTGAGTAGCTCAGAGTGGCATTCGCGCCGCCGAGGCGAGACACGAACGGCTCAAAGCCGCCAGCATCCGTCGACCTCTGGACCCCTTTGAGGTTCTTGATTGGGCCCATCCTTGCGATTGCCGATATCTTCTCCTGGTTGGCCTCGATGCCTCGCTCGGAGACAATGAAGCCAAGGAGCTTCCCTTTGGGGACCCCGAAGACGCATTTCTCGGGATTGAGCTTTATGCGGAATCGTCGAAGGTTCGCGAAGGTCTCTTCCAGGTCGGGGATAAGGTCGTCGGCCTGCTTGGTCTTTATGACAATATCGTCGACGTACACCTCAACGTTACGACCGATCTGGTCATTGAAGCACGTTTGCATACATCGCTGGTATGTAGCGCCCGCGTTCTTCAGGCCGAACGGCATTGTAACGTAGCAGAATGAGCCGAACGGAGTAATGAAGGAAGTCACGAGCTGGTCGGACTCCCTTAGCGCAATCTGGTGGTAGCCCGAGTAGGCATCCAGAAAAGAGAGGGACTCGCACCCTGCGGTGGAGTCGATGACTTGGTCGATGCGGGGCAAAGGGAACGGATCCTTGGGACATGCTTTGTTGAGACTCGTATAGTCAACGCAGATCCTCCATTGCCCATTTTTCTTTTTTACAAGTACAGGGTTGGCTAGCCACTCGGGTGGCGCACCTCTTTACTTAACCTGCGGCCGTAAGTTTGGCGATCTCCTCCTATGATCCTGCGCCTCTCCTCGTCGGCGGCGCGGGCGTTGGGCGACCGGCTTTGAGCACTGGTCGGATGCTCAAGAGTGCTCGGCGACTTCCTTGGGATTCTGGCATGTCGGAGGACCTCCATGCGGAGACATCTTTGTTGGTGCGGAGGGAGTCGACGAGCGCGCTTTCCTATTTGGCGGGGAGCGTGGCTCCGATCCGCACGGTCTTGGTCGGATCGCGAGGATCGACCGCGACCTCCTTCGTGTCCTCGGCGGACTTGAAGGATCCGCCCCGACTTGCCGGACTCGGGGCGGATTCGAGGCTTCCTCCCGAGGTTGTCGAGCTCGGCAGACGCGATGACTGCCGAGGCAAGCTCACAACTGCTGCGCTCGCAGTTGTAGGCAAGCTGGAAAGATGATGCCACGGTGATGACTCCTCGTGGCCCGGGCATCTTCAGCTTGAGGTAGGCGTAGCTGGGGACCGCCATGAACTTGGCGTAACACGGCCTTCCCAGGATGGCATGGTAAGAACCGGGGAAATCCACGACCTCAAAAGCGAGGGTCTCGGTGCGGAAGTTTCCCGGTTCCCCAAAGGTAACGGGCAGGTCGATCTGCCCGAGTGGATGGGCCTGCTGGCCAGGAATGACGCCATGGAAAGGCGCCTTGCTGGGTCAGAGGGTTGAGCGCGGGATCCCCATAGCGTCGAGCGTCTCGACGTAAAGGATGTTGAGGCGGCTGCCCCCGTCCATAAGTACCTTTGAAAGGCGCTTCTTCCCCACGACGGGGCTGACCACCAGGGGGTATCTCCCCGGCTGTGGAACGTGGTCGGGGTGATCGGTCCGATCAAAGGTGATCGGGAACTCTGACCACCGGAGGTATTGGGGGACGCATGGCGCGACGGTGTGGACCTCGCGATAAGCGAGCTTGAGCCGGCGCTTGTCGGCATAGCAGGCCGGTCCTCCAAAGATCATGAGGCAGCCGTCGGGTTCAGGGAACTCATCATCTGCCTTTTTCTCTGCGGCCCGCGGGGCCGCAGCAGGCTTCTTCCCCTTGCCACGCGGCGTTGCGGGGACGCTGGAGAGGTAACGCCTCAGGACCTCGCAGTCCCGGTACTTGTGCTTGACGGAGAACCCGTGGTTTGGGCACGGGCCGTCCATCAACTTCTCGAAGTGGTCGGGCGCGACGGTCGGTCGCACCTGCTGCTTAGCAGGGCGGTCGACGGTGGCGACCACTTGGGTCTCGCGGATCTGCTTCCCGTGCCGCTTCCGTTTGTCGGAGCAATCAGAAGGGGACCCGATGTGGATGCCGGATTCTAGTTGGGCCTTTCCTCCCTCAAAGATGGCCCCCACAGCCTCCTCGCCGGAGGCGTGGTTGGTGGCGATATCGAGGAGCTCCTTGGTAGTTCTGGGCTTGAGGCAACCTAGTTTGTGTACCAAGGCCTTGCAGGAGGTGCCGTAGATGAATGCTCCCACGACATCGGCGTCGGAGATGTCGGGGAGCTTGTTGCATTGGCGGGAAAACCGCCGGATGTAGTCCCGGAGGGTTTCCCCTGGCTGCTGTTTGCAGCCCTTCAGGTCCCAGGAGTTTCCAGGGCGCTTGTAAGTGCCCTGGAAGTTGCCGACGAAGAGGGCCTTCAAGTCGGTCCAATTCCTGATGGTTTTGGCGGGCAAGTACTCGAGCCAGGCTCGGGCCGAGTCCGCGAGGTAGATGGGAAGGTACTGGATAATGAAGAGGTCATCCGTTGCTCCTCCCGCCCGGCATGCGAGCCGGTAATCTTCGAGCCAAACACCTGGGTTTGTGGCCCCGGTGTATTTGGCAATGTTGTTAGGCGCCCGGAATCTAGCAGGGAAGTCCGCCTGGCGGATCCCCTGGCAGAACGCTCGCGGTCCAGGACCGTCGGGGCTCGGGCTGCGGTGGTGGTGTCCGCCGCCCGCAATTCGTGAGTGGGCTGCCTCCTCCGCCATCTTTCTTCGCGCCTCAAGGGTAGCGCGAATGTCGTAGGCATCACCGAGGCGCTGGCGCACCGGGGCGCGTGAGGCCTGGTGTGGCTCGCGGTGTGCGCCGCTGTCACCGGACCAACCGCTCCGACGGCGCACGGGCCCGGTGGCGAGGTGGCTCCGAGCAATAGGAGCCGGGCGTGCATGTCTTTGCGGCCGCGCGCTACCAGCCCCGGAGGTTTTGGTAAGTGGCCTTGGCCTCCGGGTCGGTCGGCCCGGAGGCCTCGGCAAAGATTGCGGCCGCGCCACGCTTTGGCTTGCATGGGGAAGGATCGAGGACCGTCGGACTCTTCCGCTTCTTTGGGGTGTGCTCGACGCGTCGCGCGCCGCCAGCACATGCGGGTCTCGAGCTCCTCCTGCTCCAGTTGGCTCGAGCCGGTCGAGCTCGACTCTTCGCTCCTCCAACTCTTTGCTGTTGTTGGAGCTCGGCAAGGCGGGCTGGAGCGCGCTGATGCCTTCGCTGGCTGGTACTCCTCCTCCCGCGCTGAGTGCGCCGGATAGGAGGTCCCGTGGCCGGGGCCACGGTCAAATCGACCGTGCCCGCCATGTTGCACTCGCGAGAGTGCCGCCTGCGGGCAGGGTACTCCGTGTCGGAGCTGGAGTCATGGCTGGAAGAGTCTTCCAGCAGCTCGTGGATGGAGGCCGGCATGTAGCCAGCCATCGCCACAAGTCGCGAGCCTACGGGGGGTGACGTGGTCACCTGCCCGGGCCTACGGGAGTTTTCGCCAGACGTGGCGGAGCACTCCTCGGCTTCCGGCTTCGGGGCCTGCAGGGGCGCCCCAAGCCGGAGCTTAGCGAAGTCGCCGGAGAGGACGCCTGTGCTCTCGGCGCGCGCTGTCCTCCGGGCGGCGGGACGAGCGTGAGCCCTCTGCCGGGTGACGGCGAAGTCGAGGGAGCCGAAGCGGATCCGGCTCCCCGGCGCAGTCATGCCGTCGCAGTGGGTGGATACCATCAGGGAGACAAACGGAATCCGGAGATGGTGACGAAGACGCGCAAGTCCCCTACAGCGGCGCGCCAACCGCCGCGTTTTGGCGCCAAGTAAATTTGTAAGTCTAAGGGTCGCGTTCCACTCCTTCGAATGGTTAGACTCGTGAGTCCAAGATGTATACTGGTTCGGGTTGAAAGTCCCTACTCCAGTTCGGATGGCCGTATTATATTGCTTTGCACAACGTTTTACAGATGAGGGCGCTAAATTACTTAAGCTCCTCCTGCTCTTGTCTTTCTCCTCCTCGTGTTCTTATGTGTTCGTCCTCTCTTTTCTCTCTCCTCTTTTCTCTTTGAATCGTTTAGTCCTGCCTCCTTTTATACAGAAGGAAGGGGCAGGTTACATCGAGAGTCGGGGGGAAGAGCGAGGTGACCTATGCTAGGAGCTCCGGTCCTTCGTCCTGTGGACTGGTCGCCACCCGTCTTGCCCATGCTGGGTCGGTAGCCTTGGTGGTCAGGGAGGTTAGGTATTCCCCGGGAAATAGCGTACTTGCCCTCTGTGATCCTTACGACGCCGACGCTATGCGGTGCGTGATGTTGGCGCCGCCGAGGAGCGTGCGTTAAATCTTGTCGCGATCGGTTGATGGGTTTGGAAGCTTTGTCTTCGCAGTCACGGACCTTCTTGGGAAGGAGCCACCGCCTTGTATAGTCACTCCGATTGACCTCGTTCGTGGGTGCGTGGCGGTAGGTGATGAGGGCTCGACACGCGGCCCTCGGCGTCCGTCACCTTGGTTCGGTCGGTCGGAGATCCCGCCCGCCAAGGGGGTCGGCGCCGTCCGGCCGAGTCGGGAGATCCCGCCCCGCTAAGGGGGTTGGGAGCGCTGTCCGGTCGGAGTCGGGAGATCCCGCCCCACCAAGGGGGTCGGGAGCGCTGTCCGGTCGGATTCGCTTCCCCTGGCCGGTCGGGAGCGGATGTCTTGTGTGGTCTCGCAGGCGATTCGGTCGGTGGCGGGCCGGGCGCGGCCTGTTGGGCTGGAGATATGCTTGAGGCCGCTGGCTCGTCGCTTCGGGCCGTTGGGGTACCCCTGTTATTAGTATTCGTCAGTTGGTCATTTCAAGAATTTCTTTAGTTCAAAGTTTTTCCAAACGACCAACCGTTCAAAAGTTATAGTTATTTGAATTTGGCCAAAATCTTTCATTTGACCCAAAATGCCCTATTCTTGCATATTGTAGATTTCACAATTTGAGTTGGATTTATTTATGTATCTTGGATTGAAATAGTATTTTTAATTCATAAAAATCCATGAAAGTTGAAATCTCCATGAAATCCAAATTAAATCATATTTTGAGCCTTTCATTGAAATTCACTTCTTTTCATGCCTATAAAGCGCATTTTACCATATCTTTTGAAATAAAATTCCTTTTTAAAAAATTATTTTTGAGAAACCTTATAATTAGTCCAAAGTTCATTTCTAGAAATTTTCAAACAATTTGGAGTTTATTTGATTTTTTTAAAATTTTTCTTCTCTTTAAGCAAAAATCCTGCCTACAAAGTGAAATTTGGCATGTCTTTTGAATGGGGACTCTTTTTTAGAAAATTATTTTTGAAAAATCTTTTTAGTATCCTAAAGTATGTTTATAAAAGTTTTCAAATAATTTTAACTAT
The DNA here is from genome assembly GCA_036346275.1 of Otatea glauca. Classification (NCBI taxonomy): domain Eukaryota; kingdom Viridiplantae; phylum Streptophyta; class Magnoliopsida; order Poales; family Poaceae; genus Otatea; species Otatea glauca. Next base: position 24,097,971 of record CM070724.1, read on the forward strand.
ATTTGGAAAAATATGGCCTTCTCTCTCTTTGATCAAATGCTGAAAATTCAGACTTTTGCATGGTTTTGAGCTGATTTGTGATTTTTGTATCTCCAAATCAGATCATAATTTGATGAGACCATCTTTATGAGATTTGATGCTCCATAGTTGGTCTTTAGTGCCAAATTTTATCAGATTTATTGGAGCTTATCTCACCAGCTTTTCAGCTCTCTTTTGAAGCTCAAATGGAATGACACAAATATGAAAACCTAAAATTTTCAGTTTCTGAAATCATTTGTTGTTTTCTTATCTTCAAATTGGCTTCAATCTACAAGAGCCTTTCAAAACAAAGCTTCTGTATACTTAAATGAAAAAGCTCCATGATTTATCTCAGAATCTTTTTGGAGCTTGTTTAATCAAGTTTTGTATATTTGGAAGATGCTCTCTTTTTGATCTTGGCATCAAGTTAATCCTGAATTGACATATAGTGTTGATCTTTGAGAAAATGAGCTTATTTTGAAACAATTGTCAATGTTTTTCTCAAGTGGTATCCTCATGCAAAATGATCTTTCCATGTGGTATATCTTACAAATAGTATCACTTCAAAAACGATATTTACATGTGGTATCAATTGAAAAATAAGCATTACAAGTGGTATCTCTTTAAAAATTGATATGTACAAGTTTTATATTTTCGTCAAGTGGTATTATAAGTGATGCTTCTCTAAAACTTTCATTCAAGTGGTTTCATGAAAATTCGAAGCTCATTTGGATGTTTTCCTCGTTTAAGCGCTATTGGGCTCTCAAAATCTCCTTTGTGTGAGGTCGTTTACAAATTGAAAAGCCTAATAAAATGAGGAGAGTATTTGAATGTGTTTCAAATATCTTTTTGTGTTTAAACCGTGGCATCTTTTCAAGTTGGTTTACTCTTTTATGCCATATTACAAAAGTTTGCGGATTTCTTGTTCCTTACTTAAAATCTTAAAGCCGATTTCCCAAATTGGTCATTTGCATTTATTTAAAAACTTCTTATGACCTAATTCAGATGTTTCCCTTGCCAAGTGAAGGACCATGTGGAGGTCCATCCATGTTTGTGATGAGTATTTGACTTTATTTGAGCAAGGTGTGCTCAGGTTTGAGTTTGATTTGAATTGGAATTCAAAAGGAAGCAATTTGAGTTGTGTTAGCTTCTTACGGTACTACCGGCCTGTGGCTGGTGGTAGAACCGACTGATGATTGAGACATAATTAATTGTGAGCATTTGTGATGATTGAACATTGCTATGTGAGGAGTTTCCTTGTTTTTGATGGTTGCAGGTCGACGATGCTAGATCATGGTGAGGCGAAGGATGACTGGGACTAGGCGAGGAGCGTCGGAGGTCCAGACGGTTGGTGGTCATCGGAAGATGATCGGAGACGGAGTCGTGGTAAGCCGTGAAGACAAGGAACGGATGAGATGCTAGCTAGGCGCTGCGTGGATCAATGAGGACCATTGGATCTTGGTCTAGTTGATAGGTTAGCGGGTCTAGTTAGTGTGCTTTGAGAACCGTGCAAGAAAACCCATTTGTGTTGTGGGTTTTGGGTGAACCCTTGCATGGATGGTTGAGTGGGTTAATCCTAGTCCTTGATGGATGCTCTAGGGTTTAGAGGCACATCCAAGGGTGGTAGGTGGCCCAAGAGTTGTATAAATAGGGGTGGAGGGGTAGCCATCCCCCCTTGAAGGTTTGAGTTGCTCCTTTGAGCTTTGCCCACATCAAGTGAGGCTTTGTAAACCTTTCACATCCAGAAAATACAAAAGTTTTCTTTACTTTATTGTGAATTTAAATTGCGCATTTACATTATGTCTTTACTTTACGCAATTTAAATTCGGCATTTACGTTCCCACATTTATATTCTTGCAATTTACTTTCTCGCAATTTGGATTTGCCTCCCCTCCTTCTAAATTCTATTGTTATAAGATGTATTGAGGATGTTTATATGGTTTTACACTTCTCTTGCACCCTAGGATAGACTAAAGATCAAGTTTACTATCAAGTTGTCATTCTTTCTAGAACTTGTTCTTCATGCAGCAGTCAGTCTTTGATTTTTAACAAAATCTAGAAAAATCCTTTTTGCATGTTTCTTATTGGAGAAGGTTCATGAATCATATATCCATCTCTCGAAAAATTTGGGAGTCAACTGGTTGCACCGTTTGAGTGCTATGAAGTGAAAACCGAGCCTCAAACTTTCTGATCGAAGTTCCTGACTATCTATAATGCTTGATTTTTCATGTTTATTCTACAAAGATTTTTGAGGTGATTCTTGGTGGACTGTTTCATGACTCAACTGCTCACAGGGAAGAAAATTCCCAAACATTTTAGAACAACAGAAACTCACCAACCACCTGCTCCAAGAGAGGACAATTCCTGGAAAATCTGCTTTTATTTTTTTGAAAAGAGACTTTGTTGTTTTTGGCTTTATATCTTTTAGAAAAGAAGTTTTTGAATTGATTTCTTTTTGTTTGGACACTTGACAACCAGGATTGTGATTAAAACATCTCTAACATGGTTCATGGTTCTCAACCATGTAAGCTAGGGGTACACATAGTTGCTCTAAAATGTTTGGGAATTTTCTTGAGTCGGGAAAATTTTATTTGGGATCATTCACCCCCCTCTGATCGCCATTTCGATCCTCCACCAAGCTCTATACTCTAAAAAATCTCCTATTTGGATTCGTGTTCTATTTTTGGTGTTTAATGCCAAAAGGGGGAGAACTTGTGAGCTTAATCCCTCATTTGGATGTAAGGGGTTTTTGGATTTAAGGTGGAAAATTTGGAATTATTGTGAGCTTAATTCTCATTTATTTGGATGTTTTGTGCATGTATTTAAGAGAAGCATATTTATTCATTCTAAAAATCTCTCATATGCACTCTCAATTGTTAACGCTTAAATTTCTCAAAGATATGCTTACTTGTTCAAAAAGATTAAATTATCTCAAAGTGAGTTCCACAAAAAATTTCATCAAAGTTCACCCTTCATAGCATAATTTGTTTATATATTCCTTTTACATATGTAAAAGGGTATATAGCAAATGATAAAGGGCTCCGATGAATTGTTTTTCAACCATGTTACTACTACAAAAAGGCTTATATTAGACCCCTCATCCCTGACGGTTTTGAAAACTGTCTGTGATAATCACTCATCAGTGACTCTTCTAGCCAAAAACCGTCTCTGATGACCACAATGATCACATTCGGTTTTGGCTAGAAGGGTCAGTGATGAGACGGTTTTTGGCTAGAAGGGTCAGTGATGTGAACCCAACCGTCTCTGATGACTACGATAGTCATCACTGACGGTTTTTGGCTAGAAGGATCAGTGATGATATATGTGTTATAAATAATAAGATGTATATGTATTATAAGTAAATAATGAGATGTATGTATTATAAATAATGAGATATATGTATTATAAATAAATAATGAGACGTATGTGTTATAAATAATGAGACGTATGTATTATAAATAATGATATATATATATGCATTATAAATAAACATGCCACTCACTTTTAATCCGGTCCGGATCCCCGTCCACATCGCAGCTAGATTCAAGAACCCTAGCTTTGTCGAGCCAAAATCCCCTCGGCCGCTCCTCCGCCCGATCGCCTCCCCCAGGATGAGCCTACGCCCGACCGCCTCCCCCTGGCCGCCCCTCCGCTTGACCGCGCCTCCCTCCGGTTGCCTCCCTCTGGCCGCCTCTGACCTCCCTCGCCTCCCTCTGGCCGCTTCCGCCTGCGCCTCCCTCAGTAAGTGTGCCTCTACTGGCGAGCTAGGAAGCACAAGGTGTGCTGCCATCTTCTTATATCTTTGGAATTGTGCAAATTACATATACTCCTCATGTAGGATATGTAAATGAGTTAAACATAGGTTTTCTCTTTAAAAATTGAAGGATCTGGTCTTCTGTCCTCTTTAGAGGAAATATATTGTTCCCTTCACAATGTCAAATAAAAAATTAATATCGAAAAATTAAATGGCGCCCAAGAAACCTAGCCTTCCATGCAGCCTCCTCACTTTCACAAACGAATCCGCTCTTCTTGTTATGTTTTTGCGCTACTTCAATATGGATGGCAACATGGACACACATATCTGTTATGCCTTGAATAATTTCTTGTTTGAAGTTTGATGTCATGAGCTTCAGCTCCTTGTAGGTGAACCGTCGGTTCTCAAATACATTTGATTTGCCTCGAGGGCTATTAAGCCTTGAGTTGTTTGCCATCCATGTTTCTGGAATCAAACCACATCTTATATGAACAAACAGGACATACTTTTATGAATACAGATTTGGTTCCCTTGATGAAATCTTACCTTGTTTGTTTCTCATTCAACGTTGTAGAAGAAGAATTGCTGCCACAAACAGTAGAGTTGCTAGAGCTATTGGAACAATTATCGCAATGACAAGTGCTCTGTTGCTTTCTTTTTTTCCCTGGCTTACAAGTAGAAGCACCATTATCACATAGATTCATGTTGTTATCAGTCCTAGCATCAGAGAAACAAAATCTTAATTAATTAAATTTATAGACAATTTGGTAATGAACTTTTTTGAGCCTAGTAGAATTTTTTTTATTCCTCATCCACTGAAATCCTTTAGGAAAGATTGCAACATTCTTCTAATAAAGATCCTCTTTGGATTAAGTGAACTCCAAGATCATACATCTTTTGGCAAAAAGAAGAAACTCTAAGCTATTTCCATCAAGAGATGTTACAAAGTGTCAAGTTAGCAATGTGACGCAAACCTTAACAAAAGAGATCCATTTTGACGCTTTTCTAGTAGAACTTCAGGGACTCATCCACTTATTTTGTTGCTTGACAAATCACTACAGAAACCCAGTACATGCTGAATATACTGATGCCATTTATTATTATGTGAATTTAGATGAAAATGAATACTTACAGGAATTTGAGTGATGGAATTTGTACAAACAAGTATCGCAATAATTTGTAACATATTTACCTCGTCTCATAAATCATAGAAGTTTCGAAGTATTGAGAGATCCCCATCTTTGACAACATTAAATGAAAAAATGGCTATATCTTTGACAACTAAGTCTTGCATGGTCATTTCAGTAACATTCTAAACTACTCAATCTTTCATGCAGCCATTTGATCAAATTTTCAGTATGCAAGCTATTGTCTTAGCTTACATTGTAATTTATGTTAATCTAACTTTATCATCTTTTTTTAGCAAATTAGCAAGTGAGAATTAGGAGACATTCACTCCTTTTGGGCCAAGATTCAATAAAGACATAAGACACCACTTCTCTCATGTGCGCAGCTTTGCTAACCATATTAGTTACCAAAGAACTGCTTGTCTACCTTTCTCATAATATGTCTGCCCCCTTGCATCGATGATAGTCCAAATTTAGTTTACCATTTTTCATACATATACAGTGAGAGTGTACCTTTTCTAAGCATTGGCGTTCCTACACCCCTTATTGAAACTACTAGAAATTGTTTAACATATGAATTGCTTGCTACTTGGCTTTGTATTATTAACTATAAGGAATTCTCAAATCTGTATTATTAACTTCAGTAAAAGACAACTAGTTTCTGATAATAATTGTTTCTAGTACATAGAACAAGCTAACAAGCCAGTGGCACAACGGATATCATGTATCCCAGTCAGCTTCACAGAGAAGCATCTGTTCAGCCAGTCATCGGGGGGCTTCTTCGGGGTCGACTTCAGCGACTTGTTCGATCTCTACAATCTTGACGCCTCACTCTTGAGATGTTGGACATTGTAAGTGTCTGCCTTCATGGTCTAATCGGTGCAATACCGCTAAATGTTATATATATATATATATATAACACCTTGCTTTTGTACATATAGGTACATGATCGTTGTAGCCAAAAAGAAGGATGAACCAGCAGGTTTCCTCGACCCACATATGGTCTCCAAGCAAAGCATGGATGAAAATGTATGAGCGATCGAGGATTACGTGACAAGTGCGTTGCTGGCTCAATGCGATAAACAGTACATACTTCTCCCCCATAACCCGAGGTAAGTGCTGCACTAGTTGCAATACTTATTGATTTGTACTTTATACACAACTTGAAGTTAGGTTCAATGACCATGGCGATATACCTGTGTAGGTTTCACTGGGTTTTTATTGTAATTGTACCAAGAAGGAACCTGGTTATGTACCTATGAAAGACCATGTGGAGGTCTACCCAAGGGTGTGATGAGTAATTTACTGTATTCGAGCTTTTGGTGCTCAAGGTTGAGTTTGATTTGAGTATGTCCTGACCTTGAGTGGTCTGGACTTCAACCAGTGGTCGGACCTCGAGTGGTCTAGACTTTGGCTGGTCAAAGACCAGTGGTCGGACCTCGAGTGGTTTGGATTTTGGCTGGTCGAAGACCAGTGGTCGTGTGACTCGAGTAGAGTGAGAATTGAGAGATATCGAGTAGGGATGCTGCCAGGTCGAGCGGTGGGTTAGCTCGAGTTATGCCCCATCGGCTTGTGGTCGAGTGACTCGAGTAGAGTGAGAATCGATAAGTATCGAGTAGGGTTACTCGATGCTCGATATCGACTCGATTTTGAGCAAAGTGGGAAATGCTATGTAATGTGTTTCCTTGTTTTTGATGGTTGTAGGACGATGGTGCTAGGTCATGGTGAGGCGGAGGATGATCGGGACTAGGCGAGGTGCGTTGGATGTCCAGACGGTCGAGGATAGCCGAAAGATGATCAGAGATGGAGTCGCTGTGAACCTAGAAGACAAGGAATAGCTGAGATGCTAGCTAGGAGCTACTCGGATCAAGGGTGGCGGTCTAGGTGATAGAGTAGCAGTTCTAGTTAGCATGCCTTAAAAACCCGGTGTGCTTGTTGGGTTTCGGGTTAGCCCATGTAAAGCTGTGTGTGGGAGTCATCCTAACCCTTGATGGTGGTCCTTAGGGCAGAAGGATCTCATTCAAGGGTGGAGGGTGACTCAAAGGTAGTATAAATAGAGGGGGAGGAGTGGCCTTCCTCCGCTGAAGGTTTTAGAGGTTTTGGCTCCTTTGAGCTTTTTGCCCACTTTGTTGTGAGGCTTTGTAAACCTTCCTTCTAGAAATACAAAGAACTTTATATCATACTTGAATTTACATTACGTATTAAATTCGGCAACTTACTTTCAAGCATTTAAATTCCGCACTTACATTCTTGCAATCTCTTATACACAATTTGGATTTGCCTCCCCTCCTTCTACTTGCTATTGCCTCTTATTTCGAAGGATTGTTGCGCTTTTATTGCAAGAAACCGATCTTGTGTTCTTGAGTGATTCATTCTTGTAGATCGTGTTTGCGGAGATTTTGACTTGAGTTCTTGCTTATTTTGACAAGTGGGAAGTTATTCAAGATCATCTTGATCATTAAAACCCCATGAGCAAGTCCAAGATCAAGTTAGTGTGTTTTGCCTGAACTTGCTGTGTTTTTCCTTCTCAGGAAAAAAGGTCAGAACTTTGATGCCAATCTTTGCGATTGAAGGTTGGAATAAGTTCCTGACATCCTTAATATCACATCTACCATGTTTTATAAGTTTTTGTCCAGCCGATCAAAAGATTCCTCAAGATTTGCTTTTGATTCATGCTATTTTCAGACTCTGTTCTTGTTGCTGTTCTTGAGTCTGGTACTACTGTTCCCCCTACGGTAGCACCGCCCATAAAGAGCAGTTACTCCTTCCCATTTTCTCCTTTTTGATTGATTTGTTGCGGGCTTGGTTGAATCATTTTTGAGTGGGGGAAATTTTAGATTTGGGATCATTCACCCCCGCTTTGATCGCCATTTCGGTCCTCCAACCTAGATTCCTTAAAGAGAGGCAGCCACAACTTGAAGCCTATCGCACAATTAATAAATAGGTAATCACGTTCCCTCCATAGATAACTTTATTGTAGGTCGTTCAAGGTATACGTCGCTCGTGGAATGGCTGAGGCTAACTTTTAGGAATAATATAAGTCGTTCCAACTGTACAAATTTGATGGAGGGCCATCCAAGGAAGGGTTGCAGCTGCACCATGATATGAAGTTTATGGTATCCACTAGTACATAATAATCCTATATCACAATCCACAATAATGCCTCCAACAAACCAATTCTATTTTTGCAGTACCATCAACAGGGAAAGAGAAATAACCTATGTGGATTCTACGTTTGCCACAACATGCAACTCATCATGGGTACAATGAGGACAAATGTCCTTGAGGTTCGTCAATCTTCCAATAATTACTTATCAATTTATATATATGCATGACTGTAATCTTCCCATCGACAGGTTGAGAAAATCGCTACAACTGCGTTGGAACAGGCCGGTATGCACAAAATTCGAGGAGAAATCGCTTACTTATTGCTACTTGAGGTCATAAAGCCAGAAGGCGAGTTCCACTGCCTAACATGATGAGTTGTATATTGCAGTGGAATGTGTACTTTTGCTATGGATTTGTGAATTGTAGTGGCATGCACTTGTGCATTCAATTGTTTAATATATGTGAGTTGATTTCTAAAATAGATGTGCTGTGGTACTTATGCATTTACTTGTGGATGTGTAATCTGTATTTATGCATTTACTTTGTGGATGTGTAATCTATATTCTGCTTGTTTTAGAGGGCATGGCTAGCATTTATTCCTGAGGATAGTCAATAAAATAAAAAATCTTCAAAAATATAAACCCTCATCAGAGATGGTTCGTAGAACTGTCTCTATGAGGGTGTCATCAGAGACGGTTCTTGGCTACAAGTGTCTTTGATGACAACCTCATCAGAGATGGTTCTAGGCTAGAAGTGTCTCTGATGACACCCTCATCAGAGACACTCCTAGCTTAGAACCGTCTTTGATGAATGTTAGTTTTCATAGACGGTTCAAAAATCATCTGTGATGTACCCTTCTCATCACTCACACATGTTTAGAGACGGTTCACAAAACCGTCTGTGATGAGGTTTTTGAACCGTCTGTAATGAGCTTTTGTGTAGTAGTGGGAGTATCTTAGAATTATTATTGGAGTATACCGAAATTGATAAAGAAGTATAACACTTTCGTTTAAGTGGTATATTGGAGGTGGGAGTATGTACTCCCAAGAGTATATAACCATTTTCCTTTATATATATATATGAAATACAACCTAAATGATCTTTAAATACTCCTTTATCACTTTGGGCACACTTATATACTAATTATGAGATACTCTAATATGAAACACACGAAAAAATGCAAGGGAGTACATAGTTTTTAGCATAGTTTGCAAATACCTTCATATACGCACATAAAAAGGAGTATGTCTAAAAAAATATTCATACCACCTCTGAAAAAATGTAAATACCACCTAGATAGTCTTATATACTCGTATAATACACATACATACCCTTCGTTGCACGAGATACTCCCTATATTGTGAGATATGACATAGGGAGTAACTACTCCTGGGAGTAGAAAAGTGTCTTTTATATGTATGTATGTATGTATGTATGTATGTATGTATGTATGTATGTATGTGTGTGTGTGCGCCTGGCCACTATGGTCCAAAATGGGATATTTCTCCTATGTATTTATTACATGCGAAACTTTTGAAAATTTTAGGATGTTGAGTTTAACTAGTTTACTAGTTAGTTCAAATATGTTTGAATTGAAATTCTAAGTAGAATTTTCTTTTCTTTTTTTTATAATAGTTTGATTGTAGGTATATACTGATTTATATATAAATCAGGGAAGCATTTGATCTAAATTTGTTTGATCTTTGAATTCGAGCATATTTTTTTCAAAGATATGTGTTTCATTTGAATTGTTATCAAAACATATATACCCTAAAACTGAAATTATCAAAAAATATACCTAAATTTGATTCAAATTCATGTATTTGAAATCATGGTGCTTAGACACCCAAGTGCCCCATTTCGGGGTCACATATATATAATGCCATGGTTAGGGAATGATGATCACGAGATGAGTCCAAAAAGCATTGCATTTACGCAAGTTGGTTGACCATGGAGCACACACTAGGAGGCCAAAATAGGCAACCGAGTAAGCGAAAAGAAGAAAAGGCCATGGAAGAAAGGACGGAGCACATGATGAGAATAAATATGAGGTGATTGGAGGAAGACGAAATGCATGTACGTGATAGTGGGAAAGACGTGCGCCGTTATTCCCCACACACATATTTGATTCGCCCATTTACTAATTATCCTATGATGCGGATCTATCTATCTCCCCAAAAAAGTCTACAGTGTAATCTAGTTAATTCCCTCTTTCATTTTCCAAGCTCTCGATAGGCTGTATTTCAATCCTGTCAACTCGACCGTCCTATTTGCATTGAAGTTTTTTTCCCTTGAAAATTGGCTACAGCATTGACATTCACCAAAAATTGAGGTGAGCACCCGAGTACAGGGTTTACTTTATCATGGATAATCGACCGTATCGAGTCGGTACGGCTTTTGAAACCGGTCGGCAAACCGATCCAATTCAAATTCAAATTAAAAAATTTGAAAAATTTGCAAAAATTTGTCCTAAATTTCCCTAAAATTAGTATGAATAGATTTGTGACGTCTTATATCAAAATGATTTGAATTTTTTTAGACATTTTGGATGTAAAACCGAATTTATATAATTGAAAAGGGTAAAAAAAGAAAACAGTACTAGGCCCATTAGGCCCGGTCCGGCCCACATAAAATTCACACGCTATACAACCCGTTTCATGAAGCTTCACATTCATTGCACTTCCAACACTCCTCGCGCTGAGCTCTCGCAGTTGTCGGCGTTGTCGTTCAGATCCGCTCGCCGCTGGCCGTCTTCCCCCTCCAGGAGCTCGATAATCGACCGATAAGAACCGAAAACCCCCAACCGATAATCGACATGAGCTGGGAATACATTTGTTGTGTTGATTTTTGACCAAACCCTAGCAATAATTGATATTAATCGAGAGATAATCGGTGTAAATTGATCGATAACTGATGCCTTTTGTTCATGTGATGTTAGATTATGTGGATTATGGAGTTTGACAAGTTTAGATTATACGTGTTCTTGATATTGGTCTGGTGGCAGTAGAGCATATTTGTTGGTGATTATGTTAAAGCATGTTTGTTGTTGATGTTGGCCTAATGGCAATAGAAGATGCGAATGAATGGTGGTAGATGATGTATTTTAATTTTTGATTTGGGTATCCGATTGCAGCCTTGCACAGTACAATAGGATATGTTTAGAGTTAGTGTGATTTGAGGGTTAGGGTTAGTGTGATTGTGGGTTAGATGATTGGGTAGATGCATGAATGGATGAATCGGTAGATGCATGTATGGATGAGGTAGATGCATTTATGGATTAATGCATGGTGTTGTATGAATACTAGATAATTTAGGCAAGAATTGTGGAAATTTTTACTGCTACCATTCACTGATGTAATGCCTTTTATATGTTGTTAGAAAACACATACATTAGCTTGATGTTTTGTATTAGCATTTAGTGATGTAATACCTTTTATTGCTATCGCATATATATAGTTGTTACTTGTTAGTAAGAACTGATGTAATGCCTTTTATTGATAGCACATACATATAGTTCTTAGCATTCACTGATGTAATGCCTTTTAATTTTGTTTTGTATTAGCAGATGGCAGACTAGGGCGATGTTGTGTGGAAGCATTAGCGACAAGATGGGGATCGAATTTCGATGCAAGTACTATCACCAAGAGAAGAAAGGAGGCGGTTCAACCTGACTATAGCACCACTTGGCAGGGCACAGTTGAATGTCATCCATTGCAGTTAAGTTCCTAAGGATGTTCGCGAGTACTTTTAGTGCAACCTAGACAGGATAAAGGATAAGAGGAAGGGAATGAGGGACGAGAGGCTCAGAAAGGAAGAAACAGCTGCAGATTTCCCACTGAGAGGAAGTGCATATTCGGAGTATACGAGTGATGCTGATGAGGAGGACTAACTCCAGTATGCCATGGCTGCCTTTAGGACGGAGGCAAAATTTATGAGTCGGGCAGGTGGCAGGTATGACACAGTGGTGGTAGTGGCATCTCTAGGGGGGCTAGAGGAGGGGGCGACGATATGTTGCCGAGGTTGTTTCAGAGTTTCTCGTGACAGGAAAGACCGGCCGTGGAGGATTACAATCTTGGTACGACCCGTGGCCCTGTGCAAATAAGGATTAACACTGGGAAGTGGACACAAAAGGGGAGGAATAAGAAGCAGGCGATTGGCTTGGCTTGTGCCAAAATTTTCCACACGGCTGGTATCGCGGGGAGGAAAGAAGACAATCCCTACTTCATTAACACCGTTAGGGAAACTAAAAAATGGGGTAAGTAAGCTTTCAAATTTTTGTCCACTTTTACACCGATTAATAACTCACATTTTCTTCATATGTTTTATTTACAGGCGAGGGTGTGTAACATCCCGAAAAATGCAATAAAATAAAAATGAATATTTTAAATCTGGATATGTTTGTTTCTGAGTTTTATTGGCATTATTGGTTCTTATTTGAATTGTCTTGGATTTTTGTATTGAAGGAAAATCAAGTAAAAGAGAATAAGAAAAGGGAAATAGAAAAATGGTAAAATGGTAAACATAAAAAGTTAGAAAAATTTACCATGGAACCCTATACATGCTGTTAAGTCAGTGAAGTCAACAAGTAAAAATTTTATTCACACAAAAATAAATAAATGAAAGGAAGGACAATACTTTTTGACTAAAAACAATAGAAGTCAAGTTACTAGAAAATCTTCTAAAATATTTATGGAGCCATAAAAATTACCATGACACCCAAAGAGAAGAATATACTTCTGTTAAAAATTTCAGGAATTTATCATGTCATTTAGACCTTCTAAAAATTCAAAAACAGAGGCTTTGAAAATCTGAAAGTTTTCATGTCAGAATTTTTATAAACTAATTACACCGTCTTTTGACTTGAAATTTTTATAGAGACATAATTAATCCAATCCAAACTATTAAAAAAATTATTACAAATAAATAATAATGTTTTCACCTTTAATTAAATCAAAATCCAAAATCAAAATTCTGAGCAGTGCACAGTGTCAGAATTATTATAAATTAATTATACGGTATTTTTATCCCAAAATTTTACTGGAAGCTAAGAACACCGAGTAGACCGTGTTCAAAAAGTTTTGTAATTTTTCAACTTGGTTGATAGCCATTTTTGCATCCGGTACTGAAGCCATTCTGTTTCTGTTCTTTGGGGACACCTTGCCCCAGTCCAGAAGCTTCATCTTTAAGGCAACCAAACCAGCACACAAGCCAAACGCAAGAGCTAGCCAGCCATTTGAATCATTCCCACACCAAAGCTCAAAGCCAAACAAAGCCTTCCATCCAAAGTCAGCAAACTTCAAGTCGCAAGCAAAGCTCAGGTAGTCATCCTCTCCTGCGCTCGAGCCTCATTCCAGGGAAGCGAGTAACTAGAGAAGATCAAGGAGGACAAGCAATCCCAAGCCAGAACTTCCATTTCCTGCCGCCATGACTGGCAGAACTTAGAGCTTGAGCTCAAAATCAAATCAACCAATCCAGCGAACCACTTCCAAATTCCTCTGGTATAGAACATCCTTGCAACCCCCTAACCACTCCCCACCTGTCGATCACAGCTCTTGTTGCCCGAATCGCCGCCGCCACCGCCATCTTCTTCTCTAGATCAGGCGACCAGTGGCAGCCCGCTCCAGTCATTCTCCGGATCAACCAAGCGGTAAAATAGAACCCCTAACACTCCCTTATGATCACATCATTACCCATTCGAGCTGAGATGCTGTTCTTCTTCTTCTCCGGTGAGCTTCCGCCATTCCCGCCGCCCCCTCTCGACGGCGGGGTAGCTGCGGCCATCTCCGGTGACAACCAAGCCCACCGGTGGGTTCGCGTCAACGAGCTGGTGCTCGAGGTGCCATCGCCTTCGCCGGAGCCCCGCTGGAACGCCTTCACCGCCGTGCTCTGGCCGCCTGCCTTGCTTCCTCTCCCTACTCCTGGGTCCCTCCTATCAGTGGCGTGATTTGGGGCCAGTTCAATCGGTAAAGGCGTTTTCTATTTTGTGAAAGCGTATTTCCGATTTTTAGTAAATTTAGTAGCCGAGCTAAATTCAATTAGCTATAACTTTTGAACCATAGATTCAAATTGAATGAAATAAATTTCTATATTCATGTAAAATCAAGTACCTTCAGAATATGCAATAATGTTTTGAAAATGATCTCTGGTTAAATTTGAAATTCAAATTTGAATAAAAGACTTAAAGACAGACTACATAATAAAATGTTGTGAACAAATTCAAAATGGAATGAAACTAATTTTATTAGAATCCATATGCTACCAGGAGCTCAAATATATAAAAATATTTGAGTTATACCTTTGTTTAAATCATTTCCCATTAAAGGTTATTCTCAATGGAATAAATCATCAAAAATGAATAATTGTATAAAAGAAATTCTAAAATAAATAAGATTTATTTATTTGCACTTGTATGTCAGTAGCCTACCTTAATATGCTGAAATGATTAAAGTATGAATTTGATTTAGACTTGTTTATGAATAATAAATGGTTTAAATGGAAAAGATGTATGTATATATGTAAGTGCATATAGTAATCAGTAACAATATATATATACATGTGAAAAGTGTCTAATAGCTGTACAAGAATATGAATAGCTATCGGAGTGAGTAAATTGTCACTATAGAAATGTTTTTAATGAAATGTCACATATGAACAAGTTTATATTGCATCAAGAGCATAAGTATGTAGAAAAAATGTATATAGGTATAGTTAATAAAGAGCAAAGACATGAAAAGAAACTGGATTCTAAATATCTAATGTGATCAAACTAAATGATTCAACAAGAATCATTATAACAAAGTTATGAATAACACTTAACCAAATAATTGAATTGCCAATACTTGTATAATTTGAATAGTTATAACTTCCTCAAACGAACTTCAAATTTGACAAAACCAAATCCTATAATGTTGAAAAATAATGCCCTTGCTGATTATGCAAAAATATCTTATGATTGTGCTAATTTGAACTATGTCCATATTAGGCCCTAGTGATCGTTTATATGGAAAACGTATCGAATAGAAGCCAGATATCGTGGAATTAGTTTTAAAACAATCTTAGGATCCTACCCTGTTAATACCTGGAAAATGGATTGATTATCTTATAAGGTGCAGTCGCAAACTTATGTTGAAAACTGAATCTTTGTCGTGTAGTTATAGAAACACTTAAGCCTTTTCAGTGGCTTATAAAACACCTCGTCTAAGTGTAAAACTTTATGAATATAGCATAGAGATACTCTATGAAGTGCATGCTACTATGTTATGAAGAAAGAGTGTTATTTCGTTAAGGTTTGTATATAAAAGAGTCTAGCAACATAACCTTACATGTTATGTTTTCTAGATAAATAAAACACTTAAGCATTTTTAACAACCCGTAGAATATCTCGTCTAAATGCTAATATTATGAAGATTAGTACAGAAATGATATTTAGGATATGGACTATCATATTCTAGAAAAATATTTTGTTTATAGCTTAATATTCATTTGAATCCAGCTAGTACTATAACCCTAAGTGATAATTGTTCACTACACTTCTAATCCAATTCCTTATAACATAAACCTTATTATCATATAAGCTTTTTCAACAATGAGTATAATGTCACGTCTAAACACTAAGATGTATGAATTCAGCTTAGAAATGTTCTTCACAGTATATTCTATCCAATTCCATAGAAATAATCCCTTTTCGTCATGTTTTTCATATAAATCCAGTTAGCCAAATAACCCTACGTATTATGATATCGGAAGTCCATAATGTGAATAAATGAACCTGATCGTATGCATAACCAAACCTAAGTAATGATGAAGAAGTTTGTGGCTAAGATATTTGTATCACCAAAACCTTCTTAAAAACCGTGGATATATACCTAGTAATCTAACTTATCAGATCTATCATATTCAGAATTACTCATGCAAAGTCAATTAAGAAGTTAGTGCTAATCATTCATAGCTTTGAGCATATTGACTAATGTTTTATTTCTATTAATCCAAATAATTTTAGCATCTAGAATTCGAAGTTATAAATACAAGAATTCATAATTTTAACCTCTTGAATTCATAAAGCAAGTATAGTTAATATTTTAAAGGAACCTTGTTTTGTTCATCATAAAAGCCATTAAGTATATGAATATGTAATTATCTAATTCATGAGATCTTAAAATCATAATTAAACCCTAAAGCATTCCTGTTTTCTGTAGTGAATCTTTATTTGATTTGCTGTCAGTTTTCTTTTTGCCCTTATTAAAGCTTGTTATTTGCTTTATTTCCGTTGAACGACGTGTAGAACCCGATGTCGCCGTTTCCGTCGTTGACTTCATCCATTGCGACCTCGTCTTCACCGTAAGCAATGATTAAGCAAGGCAAGCGCCCCTTTGACCATATTGATTCCAGTATTTTATATTCCTTTTGTTCATCAAATTAATTCATGCATGCGTTTACTTTCTGTAAATTCGCTATTTTGGGGTATTGGTAGATATACCTGTTGTCACATGAAACTCCTTGTTAATTATGGAAATGTGAACCTTGATAACCTCAGAATAGGGCTAGACATTACTTAATGCCAAATTGGGTATATGCGATCATGTTATCCTTGCTTAGCCATGCTTTAGCTTTTGTGGGGCAGATGATCATGATTAAAATTGTTTCCTGAAATGTTTTATATGGAACCTAAATGGTCCTTTGTGGGAAAATGGTTGCTGGTAGTTTGATTAAAAACCCAAAATAAAACTATGGTTTTGATGCGGGCGATTATTGGCAATAGCCGGATGTGCAGAGGGATTTGCACGTAGTATAGGGAGGAGTATCGCCCATGTCGGATTAAGGACCGAGCAAATGGGATGTTGTAGATCCATGTTTTTCGTGCAACCACGAGGGCTTGTATGGGCGGGTCTTAGCCTATTAAGTTGTTTAGATGTGGCTTTGCATCTAAGGAAGGCGGGAGATTGCACAGGCATTCCGGTCAGGTCTGTTTGTAGGGGTTTCTACATACCAATGCAACGGTGTACGCCTTGCCCTGGACAGAGACGTGGTGTTGTGTGTGATAAATGTGGATCCACGACTTGGGTGAGTGTCTCTGTTTTCAGGGCGAGGGTTAACGTCCCGGGCTGGTGTAAAGCCACGTCTAGATAATGTAACGGTTCTGTATGATCTCCTTGCCGACACACCAAAGGAAGTGTGTTAATTGATCTGGCGAAAAGGTTGATCATTCCTTGTGGGTAAAGTGTACACCTCTGTAGAGTGACAAATCTGATCGATTAGCCGCGCCCGCGGTTATGGGCACTTGGGGAAAATCCTCCCAATGTTAGAATCTTTGGTATTTTCTAAAATGGGTTTGGTCTGAACTTGTTTTAGCAACTGTTGCTTTATGTCGAAGCGCTGACATTGATGGACCTTATGGTTTGATTTATTCGAACTCACGTCATGGAGGACTGTGAGTATTACTTACTGTTGTATTTATTTAATTATCAATCAGCTTGCTCTTATAATTTCCGTTTGCAAATGATAACTTGTTTTACAATTAAATTTTGCTTTATGCAAATTAAATGTATTAGCCTTTCCTTTGAAATGGCCTGCATATATTTTAGGTTTTACTCAAGTCTTGCTGAGTACGTAAAGTACTCACCCTTGCTTAATTATTATTTTAGGTGGATGAGTTAGTGAGGCTTCGAGCCCCTTTTCGTCGCAGGTTGCGGGATCTTCTTCGTCGTGTTTTATCTGGAGTTTATACCTTGTCAGTTGCCTGCGGGTCGGATGGGCAAACTACAAGATATTGCTTCTTTTGCTGCTTTATTCTCTGAGTTGTAGCTTTTCCTTTATGTAATAGTTTTCGCTTTAATCTATGTGAGGTATGGTTGTGATTCCAATTGTTGTAAACATGTGAGTGCTAGCTACTGATCTAGGTAATAGCACAGTAATCACATGGAGGTTCCTGTTCATCAGAACGGGGTCTCACAGGGTGTCTCGTCTCCGACTGGGAGAGATATAGATGGCAAATATTTAGATGCTAACAAACCATACATACGGGAGAAGATGGCAAGATTCAAGCTGGATTGGCCTACGTACAACATAACAATCATGTGCGATTCTTGGACTGGGCTAACATGTATGAGCATCATCAATTTCATGATATACTACAGTGGCACCATGCCACACAGGACAAAGACCATGGTGCTTCATAGCCACAGATGACAACTACTGCAGGCAAGGGAAGAGATCATCGACATAGCCATGATGCACCGCAGGATAGCTCCAGCTCGTTCAATGTCGTCGAGACATAAGGGAGTTATGACTCATATGGCCAATACGACTACGCCATCCCAGATGTTCGTGCACAACTCCCTACTCAATGGGTCTATGAGTGGCAGGACCAGAATTTTATGCCATTTTGTACCAACAGTGGCAAACAACTAGCTCATGAACGGGGCAAAGCTGGCATGAATAGAATGCAGAGTTGCTAGCTAAACAAGGATTATTGATGATGTCCATAGAGGAGTACAACATGGCCAACCAAGTGTACAGCCAACAATACTACTCTAGCCCCAAAGGTAATGTTTCATTTTATTGCTACTCGATTTTTTACTAATATAACATTCATATAGGTCCAACATGGCATATGTGTGACAATGGATGGACGACGAAGCTATGCCAGTTGCGAACATTCATTTTTAGTGAGAAATGTTGGTTGCAAATGTCATATACCATGGTATTGAAATGAATATTATTGAAACGTGGACCTGTTGGATTGATTTGTGAATGCTGTTCAAATGAAATGTTATTTATTGAGATATTACTGCTAAATTCCTACTTTACAACTTCAAATTGTCTAAAATATGGCAAAGGTCATGCCAAAATTTTTCTCTATTGTTTCATATCTTTCCATACTTGTGCTATTAGAGATCTGATTGAGTAAAGATATATTTTAAGCTCTTGTGGTTCGTATATATCTCACATCTGTTACCGATGAGATAATGATGCCACAACTTCAAAGCATGCACTACAGTAGCTAATTCCAAATCATGCGTTGGTTAATTCACTTCATGTGGCCTCAATTGCCTTGACACATATGCAACAACCTTACCATTTTGCATCAATACACATCCAAGATCTTGTCTGGAAGAATCACATTATATTTCAAAGCTATTCTGAACATCGGGCAACACTAACAATGGTGCTATCGTCAGACGCTTCTTTAACTCCTAAAAACTCTTTTCGCACTTTGGCGTCTATGCAAACTTCTTCTCCTTTTTCAACAACTGCGTAAGCAGTCTAGCAATCATCGAGAATCCTTCGATAAATCGTCAGTAATATCTCGCCATCCTTAGAAAACTACGAATATGGGTAACTGACTTCGGTTGTTCCCAATGCAACACTGCTTCCACTTTGCTTGGGTCAACAGCAACTCCTTTAATAGTCATCACATATCTGTGGAATTCAACCTTCTCTTTCCAAAAGTCACACTTGCTAAACTTAGCATATAGCTGTTGCTCTCGAAGCTTTTCAAGAACTAATCTCAAATGTCCCGCATGCTCTTCCTCCGACTTGGAGTAAACAAGAATGTCATTTATGAATACAACGATAAATTTGTTAAAATATTCCATGAAAACTTCATTCATCATGTTCATGAAATATGCAGGAGCATTGGTCAATCCAAAAGATATGTCCGTATACTCATAATGTCCATATCACGTAGAAAACGCAGTCTTAGGAACATCCTCCGCACAAATCTTCAAGTGATGATAACCTGATCGAATATCTATCTTGGAGAAAACTCCAGCTCCTCTTAATTGATCAAATAATTCATTGATCCTGGGTAGCAGATACTTACTCTTAATCGTCACTTCATTAAGAGCACGATAATCAACGCATATCCTTATACTTCTGTCCTTCTTCCTGACAAACAATACAGGAGCTCCCCTTGAAGATGAACTAGGTCTCACAAAACCTTTCCCTAGCAACTCCTCGATCTGCTTCTTCATCTCTACCAACTCATCAATAGGCATCCGATACGGTCTTTTCGCTATTGGTGCTGTACCAGGCACTAACTCAATAACAAACTCAATATCCCATTCTGGCGGCATACCAGGCAAATCCTCAGGAAAAACATTTGAGTATTCTCTAACAACTGACATATCCTCTAAACTGGCAATCTTCACACTGTTAACCATCAACTGAACATCATGAACTGCGGTCACATGAAATTCCACTTTCTCACCATTAGTGCTTTCAACTGACACAACTCTTTAGCCATAATCCAAAATAGCCTTATGTTTGGACAACCAATCTATTCTAAGGATAATATCTAAGGTATGGGTATCCAATATAATAAGGTTCGCTAGGAACTCTATTCTATCAATGAGTAACTTAACTCCCAAACACCCAAGGCTAGATCGAAGTTCTGATCCTAGGGCTTGGACTAATAACACACTCTTAAGATTCTTAACATGCAACCCATTTTCAATCGCAAAAACTCAAGAAACGAAAGAATGCGAAGCTACAAAATCAAATAAAACTATTACGGGTACTGAGTTAATTAGAAACTTACCCAATACAACATCTGATGCATCCTAAGCTCCATCTACGATGATGTAGTTGACTTGACCTCTCACTGTTGCTTGGGGTATAGCTCCAGCTTGATTTGTTCCACGGGTCACTCTTGGTGCAGGTGCCTTAGCAGGTGTAGTTCCCAGGTTGAAGCGTACTGGTGTAATACCTCCTTTCTGAGGACATCTGTTGGCAAAGCATCCCTGATCATTGCAACTATAACAGCATCTAACAAAAGACTGTTGATTTCCTCCTGGCGCATTGTTTCCTTGAGTAGGCATTTGAAAACTCTAACCAGATGGACGTGGTGTAGGTGTCGATATCTTGTTTGTAGCCTGCGGTTGGAACCTTGCAAATTATTGAGGAGTCATCTCAATATTAACTGATTGGACGTCTTACTTGATGAGCCATCATGAGCTTGTGATCCTCACCAACCTCTTTACGCTTTTCTTCCAAGATTAAAGACTTGTTGACTAACTCCTGAAAATCAGGGACGTTATGGGTAATCAACCCAACTTGCAACCCAGAGTTTAGTCCCTTCATAAAACGAGACTGGCTTGCTTTATCAATTGCAACATTTTTAGGGGCATAGCGTGCAAGCTGTGTAAACTTATTCAGATAATCAGTCACTGGCTGGCTTCCCTGCTTAAGTGCCTTCGTAATCTTCTAGATGATTGACATTCCCAGAGAATGTTGGCAGATGAGCCATCATAAAATCAGACAACTTTGAATAAGGACGAGATCCATTATTGCTAGGTTGAGCAGTGTTGTTATTAGCTGCAGCTTCAGTTGTCATATTCTGCATTAGTTGCATCATAGTCTGCATCAACTAAGTCTGAGCAGCGAGAAAAGCTCCCAAGTTATGCATATCTACTGGCGATGATGGTTGAGGAAGTGCTCCATCATTGGGATTGTCATTGGATCGATTTCCACTAACAGAAGCTTCCACGAGTGTTAACCATTTGTTGATTGCTTCATAGGGTTAGGGAGAAGACAAATAGCATAGGTAAGATACAAGAATCCTAGTGCAGGGGAAACAGGTTTAACCCAACAACTTAAGCAAACTTTATTAATAACTTGGTATTGTTGCTTACAAAAGCCTAGAAGCTATGCACAGCATACTGTACGCTCAACAATCATAAAAATCCAAACCAACCTAAGCACACCAACTAACATCTACAAGGATGACACTATCTAACTTAATAGACGTGACTCAAAACAAGAGTCTCAACTACTAGCTAACTAGATCACTTATCCAACCACCTGACTGAGGCTCTCTCGGTGCATATACCGGTGGGTGGGCTGGCACTACTATAGAAAGGCTTATATTAGACGCCTCAATACAGACGGTTTTTTCAAACCGTCTATGCTAAAGGACATCACTGACGGTTCTATAGTGAAACCGTCAGTGATATAATCACATACGGTACTCTTCATGAACCGTCAGTGATATACATACATATCACTGACGGTTTTAGTTAAACACCGTCTGTGATATTATCTCAGACGGTTTTGAATATGAGCCGTCTGTGATAATTTAATATCACAGACGGTTATAACTACCGTCTGTGATATGACCTCAGACCACTATATAAACATATCGATTGAGGTTCGTAGCGCAAAATTATGTGTTTCATCTCCCGCAAACCCTAGCTTGCCCCCTAGCGATTCTCGACCTCCTCCCCGACGCTTCGGCCTCCTCTCAGATGGCATCTCCGGCGCCGCCGCTCAAGGACGCCGTTGGCGCCCTCCACCGTGACCCCTTCGTCGCTGTGAGACCCGTTCAGATGAATAGGAACCTCCATGTGATTACTGTGCTATTCCCTGGATCAGTAGCTAGCACTCACATGTTTACAACATTCATATCATAACCATACTCGCAAGCAACCAGAAAGACTTACATCACTGAATTAATTATACAGAGTTCAGTACAAATTTAAAACATTTAACAGCGGAAACCCGAAAGAAAGCTGAATAACTCCAAACAGCCTTGCGGTTGCCCACTAAACCCTCAGGCAACTGACTAGGAAACCTAGAAAAGACTATCGTCGAAACCCCCGAGACCCGCTTGAAAGAGCGCATCATCTGGCAGATCGCAGTCTTCTTCCTCTGAGACAGCAGATGCAAGATTGAGTATATTGGTACTCAGCAAGTCTTATAGTGGTTCACAGATGCAAATAAATAATTATGCAGGCTGAACAATAGACAGGCTATGGTTATTTTGCAATTGGATAAAAGCATTAAAACATATAAGCATATTAGATTGAAACGTTGCATTTTAATAAAAGCAATTGGAATACAATATGATAAGAAATTAATCCAGATTTTCAACCCAGTCTACCCGACTGTATATGACCCCGGTGTCGATCCTTTGACACAAAAGTTGGTTATGAAACGGTTTGCAAAACCACAACCCACTTTTGAAAGCACCAAAAGACTCTAGCATGGAATAACGTCACCAAGTGCCCTTGACCGCGGGCACGGCTAATCGATTAGATTTACACTCTGCAGATGTGTACACTTTACCCACAAGGAATGGTCAACCTCTTTTGCCAGGCCAATTAACACACTTCCTTTGGTGTGTCGGTAAGGAGATCATACATAGCCGTTACATTATCTAGACGTGGCTTTACACCAGCCTGGGACGTTAACCCTCACCCTGAAGACAGAGACACTCACCCAAGCCGTGGATCCACATTTATCACACACAACACCACGTCTCTGTCCAGGGCAAGGCGTACACCGTTGCATTGGTATGTAGAAACCCCTACAGACAGACCTGACCGGAATGTCTGTGCAATCTCCCGCCTTCCATAGATGCAAAGCCACACCTAAACAACTTAATAGGCTAAGACCCACCCATACAAGCCCTCGTGGTTGTACGAAAAACATGGATTCACCGTCCCATCGCTCGGTCCTTAATCCGACACGGGCGATACTCCACGCTAGCTACGTGCATGTCCTTTTGCACAACCGGCTAGCGCCAATAATCACCCGTGTCAAACCATAGTTTTGTTTGAGGGTTTTTAGCAAATTATCTCCAACTAATTCCCAAAAAGATCATATACTGATTGAAAAGACTGAAAAATACCAACGAGAAGCTTAAGCAGGAATATTATGCTAGCGATTATACCCAACCATGACATTAAGTATGTCTAGCTCAAACTAGGGTTTACAAGGTTCACATGTCCATACAGATTGAGACAAACCATAATTTACAGGATTAACTACAGTTCTAACCCAAATTAGCACTTTTATGGAGAATTATCTGGATCCACTGTACATAAGCAAAAGCAACATAATGTAGGTGAATTATTGGGCTCGATATGGTCAAGGGGTTGCTTGCCTTGCAGCTCACTATCAGGAATATAGTCTGGATCCGCAGAACCGTTGTCTTCTTCTTCAACGACGTCGGTGTCTACTCGTCGAGAAAACGAAGAACAAAAGACATTAGCAAATTTCAACTGGCAAAAAGGAAACAGACAGACAACAAATAAACACCAGTTCGAACCAAACAGGAGGCTGCTTTATACGAATCATTTGAATTCATACATCGAATTATAGATGCTAAAATTATTTAGATGAAAAAGATTGTCCATTAGCTTCTTTGGAATAAAGCAAGAAGAGCAACACTAGCAAAAACAGAGCTCTCTGCTTTCTCAAAGTTCAAGAAAAAAGTACTCAAAACAATGCCATATAGGGTTATACAACCATTAGAATTTAAGTGCAACATCTAACAAAATTAGAGTTTTAATCTTGAACTAGCTAAAGCACACTTTGGTTATCAATTCTAATGATTTCTCTTGATTTTTAGGGTTTGGAAAAAGCTTAAAAACTATTGTTAAAAAGGCTTAGTTGAAAACTGGACTTAGGCTACAAAATTGGCTAAGGAAAGCACTTAAACAATATCACTTAAGGTTGTTACCCTTATGAAAACTAAGTGAATCACAACTCTTAAATGGAATATTTTTCTGGAATCTACTAGTACAAACTTCAGCGATCATTTCTACATTATTCTTAGCAAAATTATCACTTGGTTGAGTTACTTTACACATGGTTGAAAAATGCCTAATTGTTTCAAATATTCAGCAAAGCATAAAAAGTAGGCTCATTCTACTAACTCGTTTTGTATACAAACCTTAGCAAAATGTCATTATTTTTCTAGAACCGATTAGTATATACTATGTGGAGTGTTTTTATACTATTTTTAAATTCTTTCTCATTTATATAATCTATTTTATCAAATGTTGAAAAGGGCTATATGAACACAACAACTGCCTTATAGCCAATTCAACTTGCACATTCATTTACTACTAGTCTACTCATCAACTTTAATTCATTTTTCTCCTGAAATCAGGGCATGATCTTAAGAACATTTTAAAATTGAATTTGAGTTATTTTGGATCTGTTCATAGCAAATTACATCTATTTTTGCCATTACTAGTGTTATTTTTCTTTATCGAGCAACTATCACTTATACTTTTCCCTAAGTATTTTCACATGTGCCAACTCCCAATGGTCTATTCCCCTCCAAGATGAACTTTGAAACACTTAAACTTTAACCCTTCTTTTCATTTACATAACTTCATTTTTCTGCTTAGTATTCATTTTTGTGTAAACATGATATACAACAAGGTGACATGCAAACATTTTTGTTTATTTGAAATACTTATAACCATGAGACTCTATAAAAATTTATCTTATATTAACTGGACCATCCTAAAAATATTTCTTTCACATGGCCTCATTTACACCTAAGCATCTCTTTGAATTTCCTAAAATCACCTATTACTCATCTTCAATAAATTTTTGGATATTATGAAACTACATAATTTTATACGAATTTAGAAGCTGGTTTCACTCAATTTGGCCAGATGATTCAAAAGTTACAAGCGTTTGAATTTTGGTCGGTTTTCTGAAAAACATGAAAATCCAGAAATACGCTTTCGCTACTGGAACACGCCTTCTTCCGCGCGCGCAGAAATGCGTTCAAATGCGCTGACCCACTGACAGGCGGGACCCACCGGTCAGCGACTCAGAACAGGGCTCACGGTTTCTTGCTCGTCGTCGGTGAATTAGCCCCGCCGCGGCGGAATGGATAGCACCATGGGCACCAGCACACCCGTGCGCACCCAGGGGTGGTACCCATTCGCCGGGTGGTGGCCGCCACCGTGAGAGTGCGGCGGCGCCATGGCCGCGACGGCGAAAACTCAGTTAACGGCCGACATTCCGATGAACTAGGGCTAGGTTAGCCACAGTGGGTCAAGAGGATTCAGACTCACCGGATGGTTGGGTCGGAGGAGGCCCGAGTCGAGCTGCCACCGTGCGCCGGCCGGGAGGAAGAAGGGCGGTGGTGCGGCGCTGCTGTGAGCAAAATGGGACAAAAACGGCGGTTGATCAGTGATCCTGGGGTGCTAAAGAGACTCAGGATGGAGTCGATTCGGAGGAATGAAGACGAGATGACCTGAATCGCCGGCTTCCCCTTTTCGGGCTCTTGCGGACGAACGGGGAAGACAACGCTGTGTGAGGCTCTCCACTCAGCGAAAAGCAAATGGGAGGAAGGAAGATGAGCCTGTGACGCAAGGGAAAGCTTCAGCTTATTGCTTGCAATCGCGCTGCGCTTGGACACGGGTTTGGGCACTGCCTCGGTCGGCTTCTCCTGCTCCGAACGGCAACCAGAGTGCAGTCTCACCTCCGAAGCGGCTCGACCAAGGTCAAGCAAGCACAGGCAAGGGGCTAGCTCTACGCGACGTGGAGGGCGACGAACTCGGCCGGACGGGAGTGGTTGAAGACCGGACGGCGAAGGACGGCGATGTCGCCTCGCCTCGGTCGGGAAAAGAGGAAGGGGAGGAGAACGCTGCAAATTGAGGCTGACACGCGGGTCTGGGGCCCACTGGCAGTGAGACGAGGCTTTGCCTCCGCCTTGCCAGCGCGACGAGTTCAACAGCGGCCGGGCCCACCTGTCGGCGAGAGGACACGTTTAATGTGATGGGACTGGACGGGAATTCTCCGGAATTTGGATTTGTTTAAGCTTCAAACTCAGTCAAGATTTTACCAAAATTTTTTACCAAGATTTACTGGGATTCTTACATCTCCTGTAAAAATTTGAGACAAAAACACTCTCTAGATGATTTACTAAAATTCTGACACTGTACTGCACCCTAAACCTTGATTTCGGTTTTTGATTTAATTAAAGATTCCTATTTTAGGATTTATTTTTTAAACTTTTTGGAGAGGTTCATACCATTATAAAGAGATCACCCTAAAATTTTCATTTCAAAATGATGAGTACGTATTTTATAAGAATTCTGACAACCATTTTCCCTATATTTTGAACTCTCTGTATTTGGATTTTTAAGAGGCTTAACCCAGCTTATTAAATTATAAAAATTTTACCAGTGGCGTGTTATACAGTCAGCGCTTCATATAAATTTTCTTGGCTTTATTTTACGTTGGTTATTTTTTCATTTTCCTTTTTGATTCACTGTTTGTAGTCAAAGTTGGTCATATTAGTTATCTATTCTAATTTCTTATGTGTGAAAAAAAATTTATTTGTTGGTCCCACTGAAATACCAGTGCAGCTTGGGTTACTAGAAATTTTTATTACTTTAACCATCTCCCTTTTTATCTTTTTACCCCATTCCTTTTCTCATCCTTTATTTTTCTTCTTTTGCTTAATATTTTCACATAACACTAAAGTCTAAGGAAATTCCATTTGGAGCAAATAATACCAAGAAATTCCAGAAATAGTTATTTCCAACTTTATACCGTACATATTTTACTGTTCCAAATTTCCAGGACGTTACAGATCCACCCCCCTTATAGAAATCTCGCCCTCGAGATTTGACAGGTTAAAAGAAAAAGGGGTCTAAAAGAAATCCGGGAATTCTTCCCTAAGTCGATTTTCTCGTTGCCATGTTGCTTCCTCTTCCGTATGGTTACTCCATTGCACCTTTATCATCTTGTGGGCTTTGTTCCGAGTATGGCGTTCCACTTTTTCAAGAATCTTCACGGGACGCTCTCGATAAGTCAAGTCAGGTTGAAGATCAAGATCTTCTAATTGGGTAAGCTCAGAAGGAAGGCAAAGACATTTCTTGAGTTGCGACACGTGAAAGACGTCATGCACACTGGATAATTGAGTAGGCAACTCCAATCTATATGCCTTCTCTCCCATTCTTTCCAGGATGCAATAAGGCCCAATATATCGAGGAGCTAGCTTGCCTTGAATCTGGAACCGACGAACTCCGTGAAGAGGTGAAACTTTAAGATAAACATAATCGCCAACTTCAAAACTCAAGTCGCGTCGACGAATGTTGGCATATCTTTTCTGACGAGATTGTGCTTTCCTCAACCGGCTTCTGATTAAATCGACCTGCTCTTGGGCTTCATTAATCAAATCGGGACCAAAGAACTTTCTTTCACCCACTTCAGACCAGAAAAGTGGCGTTCGACATTTCCTTCCATAAAGGGCTTCGAATGGTGACATCTGCAGACTATCTTGAAAGCTATTGTTATAAGAAAACTCTGCAAATGCAAGGCACTTTTCCCAATTGGTGCTATAATATAGCACACAAGCCCGCAATATGTCTTCCAGAACCTGATTTGTCCTTTCAGTCTGCCCATCAGTCTGTGGATGGTAGGCAGAACTAAAATTCAACTTAGTTCTTAACAACTTGTGCAGCTGTTCCCAAAAATGAGATGTGAATTGTGATCCACGATCAGACACAATTGTTTTTGGGACACCATGCAGGCGCACAATGTTGCTAATGTACAGTTGTGCCAATCTATCTCCAGTATGTGTTGTTTTGACAGGAATGAAGTGGGCTACCTTTGTCAGTCGGTCGACAATAACCCAAATGGAATCATTTCCGTTCCGGGTTCGAGGAAGACCAGTAATGAAGTCCATACTGATATCATCCCACTTCCATTCTGGAATTTGCAATGGCTGAAGAAGTCCAGCTGGACGCTGATGTTCAGCCTTGACTTGTTGACACACATCTCATTTCGCGACATATTCAGCGACATCCTTCTTCATACCGGGCCACCAATATTCCCTTTTAAGGTCTTGGTACATCTTGGTGCTACCAGGATGAATAGATAACGGCGACTCATGAATTTCTGTCAAGATCAGCTTCTTGATCTCAGGATCGTTCGGCACATACAAACGAGTTCCTCTCATGATTATCCCATCAGGGTTTTCCAAGAACTCAGAATTTATGCCTTCTTTCAACTGATTCCGAATCTCAATAACGGCTTCATCTTTGAACTGTGCAGCTTTAATTTGACTTTTGAGAGTCGGCTGCAACTGCAAAGTAGCCACATAACCATTCTCAACTAAACTCAAATTGAGCTTCTGGAACTCATGAATTAACTCAGACTGACTTGAACCCAACATGCAGTAAAGCTTGCGACTAAGAGCATCAGCTACGACATTGGCCTTACCAAGATGGTAGTGAATGCCGAGATCATAGTCCTTAGTCAGCTCTAGCCATCTTCTTTGTCTCAAGTTCAAATCTGGCTGAGTAAAGAAATACTTGAGGCTCTTGTGGTCAGTGTAAATTTACGTTCATTCGATAAGATAGTGCCGCTTGATTTTAAGGCGTGCAACAATGACTAACTCGGGTCATGTGTAGGATAATTCTGCTCATGAGGACGGAGTTGTCGAGAAGCATAAGCGACAACCCTGCCCTCTTGCATCAACACACAACCCAAGCCGTGAAGCGATGCATCACAATACACCTCAAAGCTCTTGTGAATATCTGGCAATATAAGCACTGGAGCAGATGTTAACTTTTCCTTCAGTTTCTGAAAACTTTCCTCACAACCAGGAGTCCATTCGAACTACCTTTCCTTCTTCAGAAGCTGAGTCAGTGGATTAGCAATCTTAGAGAAGCTTTCAATAAACCGGCGAAGTCTAGAAAACTTCGAATCTTTCGAATTGATTGCGGCCTTTCCCAAGCCAATACTGCTTCTACCTTGCTTGGGTCAACAGCAACTCCACCTTCAGACAGAACATGCCCAAGGAAAGCGACTTCCTTCAACCAGAACTCGCACTTCTCGAATTTGGCATACAACTTGTTTTCCCGAAGCTTGCTAAGAACCATATGCAAATGTTGCCTATGTTCTTCCTCGCTCTTGGAATAAACGAGGATGTCATCAATAAAGACCACCACAAATTTATCTAAATATTCCATAAAGACTTTGTTCATCAGGTTCATAAAGCTTGCTGGAGCATTTGTCAGCCCAAACGACATTACGGTATACTCATATAAACCATAACGCGTAGTGAGGGCGGTCTTTGGAATATCTGAAGGTCTGATTTTCAATTGAAAATATCCCAATTTCAAATCTATCTTGGAGAAGACTTGCGCCCCATTCAAATGATCAAACAGATCATCTATCCGGGGAAGCGAATATTTATTCTTGATGATCACTTCATTTAAAGCACGGTAGTCTACGCACATACGCAGGCTACCGTCCTTCTTCTTCACAAAAAGAACTAGACTTCCCCAGGGCGAATAACTGGGACGAATGAACCCATTATCTAGCTGTTCCTTGAGTTGCTTTTTCAATTCTACTAACTCATTTGGAGGCATCCGATATGGTCGTTTTGATATCGGTGTAGTTCCCGGCACCAAATCAATAACGAATTCCATATCGCGATCCAGAGGCACTCCTGGCAATTCAGCAGAAAAAACATCAGGAAATTCACTAACGACTGCCACTTCATTTAAACTAGAAGCAAATGCAGAATACCAAACTGGCTGAGGTGTTGAAATTTCAGTACTTGAGGTAAACTCTACATGTACTCCCTCTAGATTTTCAAGGGTTATGGATCGATTAGCACAATCTATGCAACCCTTACTTTTAGCTAACCTGTCCATGCCTAAAATCACATCCAGATCAGATGTCTCTATCACAATGAGATCAGCATAAAACATGACTCCATTGATTTCTATGCTAACCCCAGAACAGAAACTAGCAGTTCTAATAGTGGTCCTAGGTGATTGCACAATCATATGAACAGGCAAAAGAGAAACCTCCAATTCAAGTCGCTCAGAAAACTTCTTAGATATGAAAGAATGAGAAGCTCCTAAATCAAACAGAACCAGGGTAGGAACAGATTGCACAGGAAACATACCAAGCACGGCATCCGGTGCTTCTTGCGCTTCCTCAGTCGTCACATGATGGAGACGCCCAATATTACCACCTTGAGTAGGTGGTGGAGCCGATCCCTGGGACTGCCGCTTTGCCACATCTTGTGAGCGGCCTTGGGCTTGAGGTCGCTGTCCAGCCTTCTTCTTAGGACAAGCGTTGGCGTAGTGCCCACGCTCGTTACAATGAAAGCAAGTGATGTTAGCGGCCTGCTTCTGAACAACAGCAGCCGATCTAGGTTGCTGCACCTGACGGACTGGCTGTGATGATTGCCGCTGAATAAAGCGGGGAGCTTGACTCTGAACCCGCTGAGCTTGGCGCTAGACCCTTTGGGCTTGAATCGATGGTGGTTGACGGATATTGGTCGACTGCCACCCCGGTGATCGAGATGATCTAGCTCCAGTAGAACTACGCGCAAGCCATTTGCGCTTCCGGCTTTCCAGCACACTGCGGCTACCGTGTTCCACTCTCACTGCCTTATCGCCGAGAGTCTGGAAGTCATCAATGTCTTGGGCAATCAAAGTCCACTTGATCTCTTCATTCAGATTTTCTCGAAACCTCTCAATCCTTCTTGCCTCATCAGCTACTTCATACGTAGCATATCTCGACAGCTGATTAAAGCGGTGCAAGTACTCCATCACTGTCATCGATCCTTGCTTCAAGTCCAGAAATTCTTGCTTTTTCACCTCAATCACACTAGCGGGAATGTGAGTGCGGCGGAAAATAGCCTTAAACTCAGGCCATAGAACCACTCGACCTTCCGGCAGCACCGCTTGGTAGTTCTCCCACCAAACCGTTGCGGTCCCCTGAAGCTGATAGGAGGCATATAAGACCTTCTCCCTATCATCACACTAAGCAATAGCTTGCTTGCTCTCCACAGCTCGCAACCAGTCATCAGCATCGAGAGGCTCAGCAGAAGGGGAGAAAACTGGTGGTTGGGTCCTTAGGAATTCACTCAGCTTGGACACTTGAGGTGGTCCACCATTTCCTCCGTGAGCCATATTCTGCGGCGCTGTGTTTTGAGCTATCTGTTGCAGCAACAGAGCATACGCTTGTCTTCCCTGCTCGATCATAGCCAACACTTGCGCCATCGTGGGCGGCTGAGGTAACTGTCCCTCTAGAACATCCTCCCGAACAGGCGGCGGATCAGGGGCATCACGACGAGCGGCTCGTGAAGAAGAAGCCCGCGTCGTGGGATGCTGAGGATTTGGCTGGGCCGGCGTAGAAATACTCGCTCGAGGATCGCGAGCATCCTGAGCCGCACCAGAATCCAAAATCTGACTAAGGGATCTTGTCGGCCTCATCCTGCAACCACAGTCTTTTAGTATACTATATAAAAGAACACTGTTTAGAAATTTATGGCCGACACGACATTTCATACAGCTAACTCATACTACTCTTTCCTGCAACTTGGATTCACATTTCCAGATCACATGCACATACACAACTCACATACTAAATGCCACTGCCCTTTTCTAGAGTTGAAATTCTTACACTTTAAATACCAACTAACCCAACACATTATAGCACATATTATTTGCACAAATGGATGTGTACTATTTTCATATGACAGCTACCACTACATCTCTTCTGTAAACTTACTCCCACACCAGAACACATGCAATTGCTCTACAAGTAACACAGGAAGAGTTAAAATGCATTCTTTCAAACATACATTTAAAACCTTAGACAATACAGAGCCACACTCTCAAATGTTACTACCAGCATGACACAAAATTGAAATCATTACTTCTATATTTCGGCACCTTCTTCCAACACAGCAACAATTTCATCACAAGCAACAACACAACAAGATTATGAAGCATTCTTCCACAAGCACACATACAAAATACTAATCCAACAGAGAAGGTTCCAAGCATTTTTCTAGTTTCTACACTTAAAAGCAAATTTAACACTACCATTTTCAGCAACTTAGCACTTTGTTTAGAAGCATACACAATAGATGATCACACAAAGCTTCAACCCACACTTATATTTTTACAACTTCTACTTCCTGTTACAAATTGAAGCTACTTCAACTAGCAATTTCAGCACAACCTTCCAACATTTTTACAAGGTTCTTGCAACACTTAAATTACAACCAAAGCCATATTTTAACAACTACATTATCAATACACAACCCAAATACTTCTTCCATACAACACCATACACTACTAGTTTCCATTGCATTTCTTCTCAACTACTTCACATCCCCACATTTCTAAACACACACCTCCTCCGGCGATATACCCGCGGAGTGCTAGGGCGATAGGTGCAAATACTATACGGATTGATGCCCTTATCATTTATGAGTCTAGGGCAACTTCCAATAGTTGATATCATAGCATTTGCACCCACTCCCGGTGTAGGCACATAAGTCACGGGTAGAGGACGTTGCGCCGCCGGAATTCCTGGAGCCTCACTAGTTAGCACCGTGCGTGGTAAGGCACGCCTCGCCACACACAACGCTACTCGCGACTCCAAGAATGCCACACGTCGCCGAGTCTCAAGCAACTCTTGTGCCAATCTCACATAGTGGCTATCCAACTTATTAGCAAACTCCACCATGACTTTCAAACTGCCATTACCCACTCCAACATGGTCTCTATACACATTACTCCCTACCACCGGTCTCCTAGGTAGGTAGTAATGGTGAGGGCTCAAGTCGGGTAGCATATGTCGAAGTCGCACTATGGCTATTTATGCCGCTTCATTCATAGAAGCGTCTATGGACGACCCACTGCCAACATAGCTCCTCTCTCCCTCGCTGCAAGCTGGCCTAGGAAGGATAAACACTCGAGTGGCGTACTCCTTGGTCACCGGACTCAAGTACGCCTGGAATACCACATATCTTGGGCAACCTTCAAACTGACAGCTCTCTAGCAAAGACTGCAGCACCCCTATCATACCCGAGTGCTCAGGAACCCTCGACTCGTGGCAAGGAACAAACCGGGCCATCTACAAAAATACAAAGCAAGATAAGCTTATAACATAGTTAGGAGGGGTTAAGGAACTACAAACAAGAAAATTAGCATTAGGCTAAATTCCATTATTAGTAGTGGACAGATTTTTGTTTACTTCCAAATTAAATTTTTACACTTCTAACTAACGACCATTTCTCCCCAAGGTTCCTACAGTCAGTATGGCTCTGATACCACTGCTGTGAGACCCCGTTCGGATGAACAGGAACCTCCATGTGATTACTGTGCTATTCCCTGGATCAGTAGCTAGCACTCACATGTTTACAACATTCATATCATAACCATACTCGCAAGCAACCAGAAAGACTTACATCACTGAATTAATTATACAGAGTTCAGTACAAATTTAAAACATTTAACAGCGGAAACCTAAAAGAAAGCTGAATAACTCCAAACAGCCTTGCGGTTGCCCACTAAACCCTCACGCAACTGACTAGGCAACCTAGAAAAGACTATCGTCGAAACCCCCGAGACCTGCTTGAAAGAGCACGTCATCTGGCAGATCGCAGTCTTCTTCCTCTGAGACAGCAGATGCAAGATTGAGTACATTGGTACTCAGCAAGTCTTATAGTAGTTCACAGATGCAAATAAATAATTATGCAGGCTGAACAATAGACAGGCTATGGTTATTTTGCAATTGCATAAAAGCATTAAAACGTATAAGCATATTAGATTGAAACGTTGCATTTTAATAAAAGCAATTGGAATACAATATGATAAGCAATTAATCCAGATTTTCAACCCAGTCTACCCGACTGCATATGACCCCGGTGTCGATCCTTTGACACAAAAGTTGGTTATGAAACGGTTTCGAAAACCACAACCCATTTTTGAAAGCACCAAAAGACTCTAGCATGGAATAACGTCACCAAGTGCCCTTGACCGCGGGCGCGGCTAATCGATTAAATTTACAATCTACAGAGGTGTACACTTTACCCACAAGGAATGATCAACCTCTTTTGCCAGGATAGTGTGATGATGTGGACACGCGACAGTCCCCCACGGTGGCTACGTGGGGTGATCATGGCCATCTGTTGCAGATCGAATGGCCACAGTGCTTCGAAGTATGGCGATGGTGATGCGGTGGCGCAACTCACCGGACTCGAAGATGATGATAGTGCGACGGTGATGCCAGGGTTCTCCAACGACGTTGTCACCTAGGTCTGATGGGCGCGATGCGAGCAACCGGATCTGGGCTTGGCTTCGGTTGCGACGGGCTTTACTGTAGCAAACGAAGCGAAAAACTGCGATGGTAGCTTTGACAAACTCCGTCGAGATCTCACGGATGGACGATGGCAGCTCGAGCGACGTTAGCATGGGCAACTAGTGCGGCAAAAGATGGCAATTCTCGAGGGGGTGCTAACGAAGTCTTGCTCCAAGACGACGACGAAAACATGGTGAAGACGCAATCCCAGACGTACACGTGTCGATCATCTGATGGCTGTCATCGCAAGCAACGTGGTGAAATCACCAGCGCACATGCATCGCAATCCAATGGCTCACACATGCTAGGGTTTCATGTTCGAGATCTACAGTAAGATCAAGATCCTACGGTTCAAGACTAGGGTTCTAGAAACAGACCGGGCGACAGATTTGGTTGGTTGCAGACCAGGCCGACTCGCACAGTACTAGGCTAAGCCCGACAATGTTCAAAGAATTTTTCAAAGCGTTTTGATTTAAAATAATTCTCAAAAATAGTTTAA
The DNA here is from genome assembly GCA_036346275.1 of Otatea glauca. Classification (NCBI taxonomy): domain Eukaryota; kingdom Viridiplantae; phylum Streptophyta; class Magnoliopsida; order Poales; family Poaceae; genus Otatea; species Otatea glauca. The sequence continues at coordinate 24,133,354 of CM070724.1, forward strand.
GCCAAAATAAATAGTAAAAATTCCAGAAAAATTCTAGAAAATACTTTGAGACATTTGGAACTCAAATAAATTATTTTTGACAAATTTTTTTAAACTTCCTCATTATTTAAATAATTTTCACAATAGGCCATATTCAATAATAATAAATAAATTCCAATAAATTTAGAAAATTCATAAAAACCATATTAAATCCAAATAATAAAAAATCGGGATGTTACACTACTCAACCCTTTTTATTAAAATACCAAAAACTTCTACCTAGTGTCGGTGCACCAGAGCCGCTCATAACTACGAGCATGGATTTTTGAAAAGTTTTATACTCTCGAGAGGCGTACATCTTTACCCATAATACATGGCAACTCTTTTTGCTGCTATTTCGTGCTTCCTTTAGTGCGTGGCCAAGAGGTCATGGCATGAAATGTTACATCACCTAGACCTAACTTTGCATCAGCCCAATGATGACAAACCTTGCTATAGCGGCAAAAGATATTTGTACACTCTGTACCAACAAACGGTTATTGACCCTGTCATGCCAATTTTCCCCATAGCAAGGCATGCATCGTTGTATTGGTATGTGTTTTCCCCACACCTCTATGTAGACACCCCTACGAGTAATGCATCTTAGAAAACCCATACTACTCCAGCCTTCCAATGTGCAAAGCTAAGCCTAAGTAACTTAATTGGTTAAGGCCACCCCATAATAGAAATATGACACATTGGAAGGCTTAACCAATTAAATTACTTAGGCTTAGCTTTGCATATTGGAAGGTTAGAGTAGTACATGTTTTCTAAGATGAATTGCTCGTAAGGGTGTCCACATAGAGGTGTGGGGAAAACACATACCAATACAACGGTGCATATCTTGCTATGGGGGAAGTGGTATGGAAGGGTGAATAACCGTTCGTTGGTACAGAGTGTACAAATATCTTTCACCACCGTAGCAAGGGTTTGTCATCATCGAACTAGTTCAAAGTTAGGTCTAGGTATTGTAACGGTTCATATCATGACCTCTTGGCCACGCACCAAAGAAAGCGAGCAGCAAAAAGAGTTGGTCATATCTTGTGGATAAAGATGTACACCACTACAGAGTGCAAAACTTTTCAAAAAGCTGTGCCCACGGTCATGAGAGACTTGGTGCACTAGCACTAGTTAGAAATTTTGGTATTTTCATAAAAAGGGTTGAGCTGGAAATATTGGTGGAAAAGTGGTTTTAGATATTATGCCAAGAAAAGGCAAGGGATGGTTCGATACTCGCAATCATGGAGGTCTGTGAGTTGTTACATTTATGCTATTCGTATTTACTATTTACATATCTATCAAATTGCTCGTACAAATTTCGCTTACAATCTATTAGTTGATATTAATGTTTCAATATCGCTTTATGCAAACTTTGTAGCCTCTCTCTTGACATTGCCTGCATTTATTATACTTTTGCGATACACTACAAGACTTGTTGAGTACAAAATTACTCAACCTTGCTTAAATTGTTGATTCAGTGGGAGAAGAAAGCAACATCCCTGAAGATGTGTACTTCATCACAGGTTACGGGGAATAAGACGATGAGCTTTTCTAGAGTGGTTTACTCCTTGTCAGTTACCTGTGGTATTTTGGAAAAACGCATACTATTGGACGTTTGTATCTTCCGCTGTATTTTAATTTGGCCTATATGGCCATATTGTATGAACTATATTCCTATAATGTATTTATGAACTTTTATGTATGGATGTGATAACAATGTTGTGAATGTGCATACTAGCTACTAATCATGCGACTAGTACAGTAAGCACATGAGGCCTTCTAAGTATTCCATGCCAGAAGGGATAGTCTCAACACACATTCTTAAGTATTCTTGCAGAAATGGTTAGTTTGTGATTTTAGGAGAATTTAGGAGTTGGTTTCACCACATTTGGATTTAGTTGAAAAAAATTATAAGCATCATGAATTTAAATGTGCTAGGAATAATTTTAATTAGGATTCAAATTTAAAAGTGGTCAAATTTTAAATCTTTTTGCATCATCAGAGAGTTCATGAATTTAGAAAAATTTAGAAACTGTTTTGACTAAATTTGGAACTCATTTGCAAAAGTTATACACATATGAATTTTTATGTTTTGAAAATCACAGAAAATAGCAAAATATGCTTTCCAACAGTGAATACATATTTCTCATTTCCTTAGATTTTTATGTAATTTCAGTCACTAACATTAGGGCCCACATGTCAGTGACTCGCACTTCGGTTTTTTGATTTAATTCTTTAAATTAATACTGTTGCCCACATGTCATACTCACAAGAATTAAAACCTGTTTTAATAGAACACTTACGAGTGGACCCAACTATTAGTATCTCGGGGCTTGGACACGAGGGGCACTGATAGGGTGGGCCAACTGGTCAGTGGCACCAAAGTAGGGGATGTAACATCCCAATTTTTGCATTTTATGGATTTATTGTGGTTTGGCTATTTTTGAGAATTTTCTGGAATTTATTTGAATTAAGCCTTTTGTTGAATTCTATTTAAAAATTTGAAAATTTTAAATAAAATTTGGTTGAAAATATTTTATTTGAGTTCCAAATGGCCTAAAATATTTTTTAAAATTTTTCTAGAATTTTTTGGGTTTTTTAAGATTTATTTTGGCCTTGTTTAGTTTCTAGAATTATTTTTGTTGGAAAAATCTTAGAAAATCATATGAAATAGTGTTGAGATGAAACCCAAATCAGCCCGTGCCGGAGCCCAAGTTAGCTCGCTCCGTATAAAACCCTAGCCGCCTGGATCGATGACCGTCAGATCTTGATCCAACGCATACGATTGAGCCGCGTAGCGTTTACGTGTGAGTCGTCGGATCGTCGCCACGTCGACACTTCGGATTGAGCCATGTCATCAGCGTCGTATCCTAACCGGACTCCGCAGCTGTCATAGATTCTCTATGGTTGTTGCGTCGGATTCAAACGTCAAGGTAGCTATTTAATGCGACGCCTTGCGCATCGTGTAGCCCACCTCGCGCCACATCTTTTACCCTAGCTAACCGAGTCGAAGATGCCACCATTTTTCTAAGAAAGCTCACCGAAGTTCAAGGAGGCCACTGCGGTTTTTGCATTCGTTAGCCGTCATCAAGCCGTGTCCACCGCGTTCAAGGTGAGATCTGAGGACGTCGCGATGAGTCACTCCAGATCTAAGCGAACTCGAAGCGAATCCGTGGCTGTTCGGCCTTTTCGAGCGTCTTCGTCCTCAGCACCGGTAAGCGCCGCCGTCAGCAATCGCCGCCGACCTTTGTCATCATTCTCAACGGTCCGATCATCCATGCACCGTTGAGATCGCGTCATGTGTCACCATCTCGCTTCGCTGTTGCTCGCATAGCCACAATAGTCTGATTTGCTAGGGATCGCTGTGATTGCCTGTGTGTCCACCTTGTTGTCACCATCGACCGTAGCCGTGCTCCACCGTCAGGTCTAGCTTGGACAGTCTTGATCATGCTGCGTGTCGCAATCGCAGTTCACCGCGTATTGCTGCTGGCATCAGCCGCGTGACGTCACTCATGACGTCGTGCGTGGAAGCCAAGATGCCATGGACTGTGTCCACCGTGGTTGCCTACTATTCCATGGAACGGGTCTATAGACCGTGGGCTCACATGTCAGTCTAATAAGTTTTATTTTAGATTTATTTTAATTCGATAATTAGGATGCTGACGTGAGCATGTCATCATAATTAGATTTTACCATAGAAAATTAATTCGGCCGAAAACCAACAATGCCGTGACATCAGCAAGACATCATTATTCCAAATTTTTAGTAGAAAAATAATTCGAGTAATTAGGTTTTATTCTTTCTCTTTTATTTTAAGCTTTAGAGAGCCCGTTCTCCCACATGTGAGCTTCGATTGAGGTGTTTTTGTTTCCTAAAAATTTGTAAAATTGAACTCTATTTAATGATGAATTTTATTTATTTTTTGGAGTTGAGTTTGCTCTCTATTTTTGGTATTTATTAGTTTATTTTATCATTTCATGTAGACGTTGAAGTACTCGAGGTGTTCGTGAGCGAGAAGCTAACTCAAGAGCAAGGTCCATAATAGGAACAAGAGGTTTTTGAAGGAAAGTTGTGCTTTGATCATGTTGAGCCCATGTTTTAAAAATTATGTTGTTTTAAACTATTGCATGCTAATTGAAAGTATAACTGTTTCAATTAAATTGGGATTAGTTATTCAACCTAATTGAACTTATGTCAACCTTGTCATTTATATGCCATGATTCATTTGTCACTCTAGTATGGTTCTTTATTAGTTGGTAACTATTAATTGCCAACATGGGATGGTTAGAATGTGATTAGTCTGCTTAGCCATGTAACGAGTTATTTATATCATTTTGAGAATGGAAAATTAATCTTGCTTAATGAAATATGGAACATGTTTATGGAAAGGTGTGCCAGGTGATGTTACATAATGTTGTTGATGTTATTGATGGCACGTGGCGCATGGTAATCAACTGGGGTGGTAAAATGATTTAGATTGGGGCAAGTGGCAAGAGTTGAGAATTTTGGTGGGTCAATGTGGTATTTGGGCGGCCGCATTGTTATTTTGATGAATGAAGGTAGGTGATATGGACAATGGTTATTATGAGTTTTTGGGAAGTCTTGCCTTGGTAAATTATGGACTTAATCTTACACGCATTTGAACTAAGCCAAACATACAACCACATGTCTATTATGGGACAGACCTAGCTCATTAATTTGTGTCTATATTTTGGTATTGTCATGGTGGTATGGGTTCCGAGTGCACAAGTAGACTCACAAGGCACAAGAGGGGGGCTCTGAGTGTGGTAACCAGTCCTATCAGTGTTGAAACCTCAGCTGGCAGTACTGGGTTTAGACAGAGCATTGAAAAGGCCTTGTTATGATCGCTCATTCGCATATTTTTGTATGACGATTCAAGGCAGACGTGGTGAGATGATTATATCTTGTGGGTAAAGTGTATAACCTCTGTAGAGTGTCAAACCTATTCGAATAGCCGTTCTCGTGGTATTGAGCAATGATCGGGAATTACAGTCAAGGGTTAGATTTTTATGAAATAAACTTAGCAATGGAGGTAGTGTGCCTATGGAAGTATGGAAATTGATTTAAGGTTGTCAGTTAGGTTATTTGGGAAATAACTGATATATTTATTATTGTTACTATTTGTTTTACTATCATTTCAATCTATTTATGCTATTCATTTGTAAATGCTGCTTTATTGAAAAATAACCAATTCAACCATTCATTTGGAATAAGCCATGCATATAGATATAATAGAATTGCATTCTGTGCACAACTTGTTGAGTGCTTTAAGTACTCACCCTTGCAACAACAAATCACCAGTTGGGGAGGAGTCTACACCAGCTTACGAGGAGTACCAGGAGGAGACAATCAACTAGGGTGCGAACCTTGTTAGTTGCCTGTGGCAAATTGAAGGGTTACTACGAATAATTTATTTTCGCTGTAATTTTATTTATTTCTTAATCTAAGCCCTGCATGGTGTATTTGTGTAAGGTGACCTTAAGGTCGTTCAACAGGTTATATTTCATAGATGAAGTATTTTATTATATTTTCACTGTGTATGATTGTGATATTCATCTATGTTGAGACTGTGTGCATTAGCGTGATCCTGGACTAGTGTAGAATACACAGAGGGTCCGGATTTGCATATTCGGTTCCCAACAGAGGTGGTATCAGAGCCATACTGATTGTATATCTTGCCCTAGATAGACTTGTTGTTCTTAGGTGCTCCAAAACTATTTTCTGTAGTAAAAATTAACTTAAAAGATCAATAAGTTCTTGACTTATCCCATCTTTCTTGCTTCCTACCTTTGCTGAATTTTTCGTCTTTTCCTTTGTTTTAAGTTGAGGTCTCACTATAGTTGTCTTCTACAGGATAAGGATGGAGAATACCTATGGTGAGCACCAAGGTGGATATGCCGCTAAGTTGTGGAAAATGCTACATGTATTTGGAGGTTTTGACAGATCCATCTATAGAGGCACTAGTTGGGTGGTTAATGGCAAGGGATGTGGAATGATATGCAAGGTCACAATCTACACTCGTAAGAACACTACGGTGAGGATGTCTTCTTTTGAGGTGGTGATTCAGGGGTTAGCACATCTTGCACTTCGATGCATCATCTAGGACTACGCTGATAAGCTACAGTAGACCGTGTTCAGATATCACACTCATGGAGGAGCCAGCCACAACACTAGGATCAGAGATGAGGATGCCATTATCGTTCATCTTGCTCAGTTTGCTGCCACTTAGGAGAACGTGATGAAGACCACCACTCAGGAACTCAAAGAAGCCTATGAAGCCCTAGAGAAGGCTGAGATAGATCTTCGCGAGTCCAAAATGATGGTAGCTAAGAGGATCGTAGAGCTGGAGGAGACCCTCTACCTCAAAGAAGAAGAAGCTGAGCTAGAGCATGAGGACGAGGATTCAAAGGACGACCCAGAGGAGGTGGAGCCTGAGGGGTAGGAGTCTGCATCTTCCAATGAGACTCCTAGTCATCGGAACCAGTTTGCACCGATGCCGCTGCACCCACTGCACTACTCTCCAGGAGGATCGCACCCCAGTTGGATTAGTGATTAGAGTAGTCTTAGTCTAGTAGTGGTGACTCAAGTGTGAGTCGTATCGGTCTAAGTTAGGAGTGTCTCCCTTTAGGCACTAGAGATGTGCTTAGGTTAATAAGAGTTTTCATGATTGCTGATTGTGCCGTATGTGTTGCATGGCCTTCAGGCATTTGTAAGCAACCATACCAAGTTATTAATAAAGGTCTTAGACTTGGAGTTTGGATTTAAAACTTTTCCCCGCATTAGTTTATTTATTATTTGTCTATGCTTTTTCTCTTTTTTCTCTAAACATTGGAGTAATCGAAAGATGGTTCAAACTCGAGGAAACAACGGAGCTAGCGGAAGTGGTTCACGACCCAGTGAGAACCCGAATGAGATGCTATTTCCCCAACTAGAACCCCAAGTTGATATGTAGAATTTTGGAGCTTTCCTTACTGCACAGACTCAATTAATGCATACAATGATGCAACAATTGCAGGATATCATGAACCATGCAACTGCTAATAATGAAAACTAAGCTGCTAATAATGGGACTCGTCCATACTCTAATTTGTCATACTTTATTAGGACTGGTCCACCCACATTTTTTGGGAATGCTAACCCAATAGAAGGAGATGATTGGCTTAGAACAATCAAGAGAAAGCTGCACATCACTCAGTGTGTTGGAAATGAGAAGGTGCTTTATGCTTCTCATCAGCTGGAAGGAACAGTTGCTGAATGGTGGGAAAACTAGTGTGCTGCGCATGAGAACCCACAGGAGATCACTTGGAAAGAGTTTACTACTCTTTTCTCTGGTAACGTGTTCCTAAAGGTGTCATGGCATTGAAGAAGGAAGAGTTCAGGGCAATCAAGCAAGGAAGCCAATCAGTGGCTGATTATTTGAACAAGTTTACACAGCTTGCACGTTATGCCCCTAAAGATATTACAACACATAAGTCAAGGCATTCTCGTTTCATGAAGGGACTGAATTCAGGATTGCAAGTTGGGTTGATTACCCATAATTTCCCTAATTTTCAAGAGTTGGTCAACAAGGCCCTTATTCTGGAGGATAAGCGCAAAAAGCTTGATGACAATTGTAAGGGAAGATTGGCACAACAAAGAGCTCGTCAAGAAAAATAGAGAGTGAGGGTTGCACCTCATCAGTTTGTTAGGTTTCAACTGAAAGCTACGTTCAAGACGCCATCCCCTACACCGCGTCTAGTTGGTCAAAATTTTCAGACACCTGCTCAGGTAAACAACGTGTCAGGAGGAAGTTAATAGGTGACAGTCAGGCGCCGTTTCAATTGCAATGAGCGGGAACACTTTGCCAATAGTTGTCCTAAGAGAGGAGGTGTTACACCTGTCTGTTTCAATCTTGGTCCTACACCTACCAAGACACCTGCACCAGGAGTGAACTGTGAAGCAGTTCAAGCTAAAGCTATGTCCCAAGCCACAGTGAGAGGTTGTGTCAATCACATCACGACTGAAGGAGGTTAGAAAGCATCAGACGTCGTACTGGGTAAGTTCCTAGTTAGCTCAGTACCTGCAACAGTTTTATTTGATTATGGAGCTTCGCATTCCTTTATTTCTTGAGCTTTTGCTATTGGGAATGGGTTGGATATTATGAATCTTAAGTGCATGCTATTAGTCTAATCCCCTGGATCAAAACTTTAATATAACCTAGGATGTTTAGGAGTTAAGTTGCTCATTGATGGAAACCCGAAAGGTGAAAGAGTGGAGTTTCAAGCGATTGTACGGATGTTTTTACTGAAGATTTGGCTAGAATTCTACCAGACCGAGATATCGAGTTTGTGATTGAATTGGTGGCCGAAACAGCCCCAATAGCTAAGAGACCGTATCGGATGCCTACCGATGAGCTGGTAGAAATGAAAAGTAGATTGAGGAGTTGCTGGAAAAAGGTTTTGTAAGATCTAGTTTGTCGCCATAGGGAGCGCCTATTTTGTTTGTCAGGAAGAAAGACAGAAGTTTAAGGATGTGCATTGATTATCGTGCGCTTAATGAAGTGACGATAAAGAAGAAGTACCCATTACCCAAGATCGATGATTTGTTTGATCAATTAAGAGGATCTGGAATTTCCTCTAAGATAGATGTTCGATCAGGATATCATCAATTGAAGATTCGCGCAGAAGATGTGCCCAATACAACATTTTCAACACGATACGGACATTATGAATTCACAATCATGTCATTTGGATTGACTAATGCCCTTGCTTATTTCATAAATATGACTAATAAGGTTTTCATGGAATACCTAGATAAGTTTATTGTCGTATTCATAGATGACATTCTTATCTACTCCAAGACAGAAGAAGATCATGAAGATCACTTGAGGCTAGTTCTACAGAAGCTTCGAGAGCAGCAATTGTATGCTAACTTTAGTAAGTGTGACTTTTGGAAAAAAGAAAGTGGAATTCCTTGGTCATGTAATGACTGCTAATGGAGTTGTTGTTGACCCAAGTAAAATCGAAGCAGTGTTACATTGGGAGCAACTTAAGACAGTGACACAGATTTGCAGTTTTCTCGGAATGGCGGGATATTACAGGTTCATTGAAGGATTCTCGATAATTGCTAGACCCCTTATGCAGTTGTTGAAAAAGCAAAAAGAAGTTTGCATAGACGCCAGAGTGCGAGAAGAGTTTTCAAGAGTTAAAGAAAAGGTCAACGACAAAACCAATGCTAATGTTGCCAGATATTCAGATTAGTTTTGATATCTACTATGATGCTTCGCGTCAAGGACTTGAATGTGTGTTAATGCATAATGGCAAAGTTGTTGCATATGCTTCGAGACAATTGAGGCCGCATGAAGTGAATTACCCGACACATGATTTGGAATTAGCTACCGTAGTTCATGCTTTGAAGTTGTGGCGTTACTATGTCATCGGGAATAGATGTGGGATATATACGGATCATAAGAGTTTAAAATATATCTTCACTCATTCAGATCTCAATATGAGATAGAGAAGATGGTTGGAGTTAGTTAAGGATTATAATGTGAGAATTCATTATCACCCTGGAAAAGGTAATGTGGTAGCTGATGCCTTGAGTCGAAAAATCCACATTATTAATATGTTAATTCAGAAGAGTCAGTCTGGATTATGTAAGGAATTTCAGAAGCTGAAATTGGAAGTGGTTCCTAAGGGATTTCTAGCTACCCTAGAGGTAAAGCCAACTTTGGAGGATCAAATCAGAGAAGGTCAGAAAGATGATGTTAAAATCAAGAGAATTAAGTCCAAGATGGATGAAAGCAAGGCTAAGGATTTTACTTTGGATGACCAAGGTATGCTCTGGATCAAAATTTGAATTTGTGTACCAAATAAGAAGGAGCTAAAGTAGTTGATTCTTGAGGAAGGTCATGATTCAAAGTATTCTATTCACTCAGGGAGTGCAAAGATGTATCAGGATTTGAAAGAAAGATTTTGGTGGCCTAATATGAAATGCGAAGTTGCTGAATATGTTATTTTGTGTGACATATGTCAGAGAGTGAAAGCAATGCATCAGACGCCAGCAAGATTGCTACAGCCGTTGAAAGTACCTGAATGGAAGTGAGAGGAGATCGGTATGGATTTTATTACCGGTTTACCTAGAACTCAGAGTGGTTATGATTCCATATGGGTCATAGTGGATTGCTTGACCAAAATTGCTCATTTCATACCAGTTAAGACCACTTATTCAGGAGATCGTTTGGCAGAGTTGTGTATGTCAAGGATTGTGTGTTTACATGGAGTGCCAAAGAAGATAGTATTGTATAGCGGTACCTAATTTACCTCAAGGTTCTGGAATAAAATGCATGAAGCAATGGGAACGCGTTTGAATTTCAGTACATCTTATCATCCACAGACAGATGATTAGACTAAGAGAGTCAATCAGATTTTGGAGGACATGTGAAGAGCTTGTGACTTAGCTTATGCTACCTCATTGGATAAATATTTGCCATATGCCGAGTTTAGCTATAATAACAATTATCAGGTGAGTTTGCATATGTCACAATTTGAAGCTTTGTATGGTCGGTCTTGTCGTACTCCGTTGAATTGGAATGAGACATGAGAGTGTCTTATCTTTGAACCAGATATTCTTAAAGAAGCTAAAGAGCAGATTGCTATGATTAGAGAGAGATTAAAGATTGCCCAATCGAGACATAAGAGTTATGCTGATAATCGTCGCCGTGAATTAAATTTTGAGCCTAATGATTTTGTGTATCTCGAAGTTACCCCTTTTAAAGGAGTTAAAAGGTTTCACGCTAAAGGGAAGCTTGCACCTAGATATGTTGGTCCATTTAAAATCTTGAGCCATAGAGGAGAGGTTGCTTATCAGTTGGAATTACCACAGTCGTTGGCAGGAGTGCATATTGTGTCTCATGTGTCTCAGTTGAAGAAGTGTCTCCAAGTGCCCATAGAACAGACACCCTTGGAGTCAATTGAGCTAAAAGAGGATTTGACTTATAAAGAGAAGTCAGTTAAGATTTTGGATGTAGATGATCGTAGAAACAACAATAAGTTTAGTGCATTTTTGCATAGTACAGTGAAGCAATCATTCAGAGAGAGAAGCTACGTGGGAGTGTGAGAAGGATCTGAAGTTAGAATTCCCGAACCTATTCCTTAGTTAGCCTTGAATCTTAGCGTCGCGATTTGTTAAGGGAGGAAGTTTGTAACATCCCAATTTTTGCATTTTATGGATTTATTGTGCTTTGACTATTTTTAAGAATTTTTTGGAATTTATTTCAATTATTTGGTATTTATTTGGATTAAGACTTTTGCTAAAATCTATTTACAAATTTAAAAATTTTAAATAAAATTTGGTTGAAAATATTTTATTTGAGTTCCAAATAGCCTAAAATATTTTTTAATTTTTTTATAGAATTTTTCGGGTATTTTTACTATTTACTTTGGCCTTGTTTAGTACCTAGAATTATTTTTACTAGAAAAAGCTTAGAAAATCATAAGAAATAGTATTGGGCCGAAACCCAAATCAACCCGCTCCGCATAAAACCCAAGCCACGTGGATCGATGATCGTTGGATCTTCATCCAACACATACGATTGAGCCGTGTAGCGTTTGCGCGTGAGTCGTCGAATCGTCACCATGTGGATGCTTCGGATTGAGCTGTGTCGCTGCCGTCGTATCCTAAACGAACTCCGCCACTGCCATGGATTCTCTGCGGTTGTTTCATCGGATTCGGACATTAAGGCGGCTATTTAATGCGCCGCCTTGTGCATCGTGTAGTTGTAACATCCCAAAAAATTTAAAAATAGGGAAAATAACAAAATTAAAATTTAAAAATAATATTGAATAAAATTTTTAATTGGATTCAAGATTTTAATTTAAAATATCATATTTTTCCTCATTTTCTTGAATTTTAAGCCCAAAGAAAATTATAAGTTACAATATTAAAACTTTTTATTCCAAAATGAACAAACTATGAAAATGAGTTTGAAATATAATCTTATTTTTAATTTCCTTCTTTCCAAAATTTTCTTGAATTTTGGCTTTTGAGAACATCTTTTATATTGATTGTTTTCTTGTCCAAAATATTAATCCCAAAATATCATAAGAAATAAAATCTATAAAACTTCATGTAAATCTCCAAAGCCTTCTAAAAAATTTCCAAAGCAATGCAAACACATTTATTACTAAAAACAAATCAGAACTGTATAATGTGACTATGAACAGCACAATTTTAGAATTATTAAATTTTTCACAGACCTTGTCATATCCTCAAAACTTTACCACACATCTACAGAACTAGGATAACTTGCAGGAAAAGTTTCAAAAATAATAGAGTTGATTTGGCCATTTTATAAAATCAAAAATAGAAATTGCAGTAAATCAATAATAGCAATATCAGAATTGTATCAAAATAAATACTATTGATCAAAAAGCTGAAAATTTTATGGTAACTCTCAATAAATTTTATGGTTGTGTGGCCAGGCGGTGTCCCGATGAGGCTTGGTGGCCGGCGTGGAGGCAGTGTGTAGGTTGGCTCAGACTCAGTGAAGATGGCATGGCGCCGTAGTGTTGTGCCGGTGCGGCACGTGGCAGGCACCCCAGTGCATGGCAACAGCATGCATATGGGCGTGGGAGTGCATGCGAGCGTGCATGCAGGCAGAGATGGCGTGCATGTGGGCAGCGACGGTGTGCATACTGCAGGGCGTGCATGCATGTGGCAGCAGCATGCATGCGGGCGGCGACGGTGTGCATGCAGGCGCGGGAGTGCATGCGGGCATACATGCAGGCGGCTATAGCGTGCATGCGACGCGGGCGTGCATGCAGGCGCGCAAGAGTGCATGCGATTGTGCATGCAGGCGGCGATGACATGTATGCAGCGTGGGCTCAGGGCGTGGCAGGCGCGGCGCCTAGCCGAGCACGGCATGCTGCATGGTCGACACGGCCATGACGTGGGCCACAGTGGTGCGGCGGTCTGATGAGACTTAACGGAGGCCCGATCTTTCGGTGAGATGGATAGCTATCGATTAGTGGAGATGACCCTCACGATCCAGGTTACGACTGAAACTCGACCGACACCAAGCAATCGCTGAACCAAACTCTGAGTTGTTATCAACCGTGCCAAAACCCGGTTGACCTGATCACGAAGATCAATTCCTGCAAGCAATCGAAGAACAAGCAAGAACAAAGCAAAAGAAATCTAAAATTGCAAATATAATTGAAGTATTGATGTGGGGTTCCGAAGCATGGTATTGCTGTTGATCTCGCCGAACAAGAGAATACCAAATAGTTTCACCAAGGAAAACTACAACTAAACAAAACCCAAGTTTCTAATGTGAAGGCTACTGATTTTATGAGAGGGAGGGATGTGAGAGGGTCGTCCTAGGGTTGTGTGCAGTCAGGGGGCGCACACGACTTGGGCTTGGGCCCCCTCACGCTTACAAGGCCCAAAACAGTGATGTGGCTTATTGTTTTGATGATTCCGCATGATCCACGATGAATCTAGGGCTAAGACCAGATCCATTTGAAAGGTCTTGTTGTAAGCTTTTAATCAAGTAGAAGAACTCTCCAATTGGACTCCGTATGAAAAATTTATCCTCATTTTACTTCAGACTGGTATCCGGAGGCCGAATTGGATTCCAGAACGTGATGGATTTGATATCTCTATCTTCTTGGCCCATGGATGATGTGTTAGAGTTGGTTCAATAAGGTGTGGACGTATCCATAGTAGTGATGTCTTTATCATCCTCCCCTTCTTGAATTTGAGTCGTCCTCGACTCAAGCTTTCCTTTTATCTCGTCCTCAACACAAAGCGTCCTTATATGGGTCCTGATAATTATCCATATCCATATAGCTCAACACTTCTTTCCAGCATATAATGGCTTGATGAAAGCTACCACACTTCGATGCTTCCTCCCCTCCTTGAAGGAAAACCATCCTCGGTTTTGGACAAGCTGGAAAAGAAATAACCAACAAAAAGAACAACGTGTACGCAGCATATATGTATATATCACATATTGCATTGTTCTTTTGGATTCGCGGAATGATATTTACATAACAGCAAATGAGGAAATCAGATTTAAGTAAAGCACCTTTCCTCATAATTTTGCAACTCAATTTGTGGTTATAAGTGAAGCATATAACATAAATATTAACAAGATTCAATTTGCAACTTAATTTTCAAATATAAGTAAAGCACATATCTATCCCTGACCTTAGATAAAGAATACTCATGTTTTGTAAGCCTTGTTCAATAACATCGATGGGCAAAACTACAAATTTTGGTAACAAGCATAGCTCATTCATATGACTAGATTGTAAACAAGCAATATCAAACAATTCCAACAACGTTGACACAATTTTACTCGGCTTCCACTCATCAACTATGACATGCTGATTTGTAATACATGTCAATGTACTAAAATTCAAACAACGTGGTAGCAAGCTATGGGTATCACACATATCAGGAAAATTTGATGGTGCGTTACATGAAACAAGCTGTTGCATACAACTGGGATTGCCCAAAATAGCAAACTTCAATTCAGAAATCTATGCCATAATCTCCAAATAAATTGAATTTAAAACAGTAGGCATAGGTGCTAGATAAAGACTTAAGAGGTGAAATTTCAGAAATCTTATCCATAGCACAATTCAAGCTAACAGGCTCATTCAACATGATATAGCACAAAACAGTGGCAGGGGATATTCTAGCTATCACTTCCTTATGCGTAATCAGCACCACATGATCAAAATTATAAGCATGCAATTCATCACATGGTTCTACAATAGTGGCACAAGATGGTAACTCACTAGAATTAAGTACAGTAGGAACATACTCACAAATTTGCTCCCTTTCTTGCTGTAGAATCAAATCTGTACCATAGTCATTAGCATCCTCCTCAGAAGTAGTAGGTACCTTAAAAATTTCACTTGACAACGCAGGTATTACAGCTTTTAGCTCCCCATCTTTAGAAGTAACCTGCATATCAAATGGAATAGCAACAAAAGAAGCAATAGAAGTAGAGTGGACTGCGTTAGTAGAATCATCCTTACATGTACTATCCTCTACTTCACTCAAATTTTCTGGTATTTCTTTCGCATGCTCGGGGTGTATGCTCTCATTAGGGTTTGGTGTAGTGCATGCAACAAGAGTAGCATATAACTCTGTAGGAACCTGAACTATAGTTGATTGTCTTCTCTTTATTTTTCTTTCGGCATTACGTGAAAGATTAAGCAAGCATGACATAGAATTGAATTCTTTACAAGATATCATCATCTGAATATCAAAATCTAGCCCACAATAAAAGCTGTTCATCTGAGTCTTTTCGATCTCTTCTAACCCACAACGCAAATATCTATACTGAAATTCTTGGTAGTACTCATCCACAGTTTTATTACCTTGTTTTAGATGTTGCAATTCCTTCTGTAATTGGTGAGCAACATATGGAGGAACAAATCTAGCTCTCATAATTTTCTTCAATTTAATCCATGTGCTAGGGATGTCCTGATTTTTACGCATATAATCATTCCACCAAAGAGTAGCATGATCAGTAAATCCACTAGTAACAACCCTAACCTTATCATGCTCAGGAATTCCATATTTATCAAATGATTGTACTACAGCTAATTCCAAGTAAGATAATCTTCATGATCATATTTACTACTAAAATTAGGTACAATGAACTTACTTTTGGTACGCGTGCTATGCCGTCGTACCTCCGGTGATGGTGAAGCTTTGCTCGTACGTTCTTTGTATCTCAGAGTGTGAACTACCTCTTCTCCTAGTATGCTGTTGACCCAAGCACTACGACGTTGAGAACCTGCCATTGTTAGTGAAGACAAGAAACAAACCACAAGTATATGTTCTCATCAACTACTATATGTTGGTGATTCAAAGTCTCTCACACTCAAGCTTTTACCAAGTTCTTACCAATTCTTACCATGCGAACAGGTGGTGACCGGCGGCTGGTTCGTGATAACCACACTCAAGCTTGGCAAAGCGATTGCAAGGAGAACGGTACCTATTTGGCTAGTAGAAGGTGGAGCTTGGACATGCAATATATATTTCCTATGCAATTTGATAATTCTAGTTATTGTAATGATAAGTAATGATCCAAACTAGAATTCACAAGCCCTAGTTGCCGATCTCAAAGATATAAGAGAATTTCAAGACAACACACATGCAAAGATGATGGAACTTAATGCAACCAATGGAATGAGCTAAATAAGAATAATTTCAGCACCAAAGCTTGTGTTGCATAAGTTATGGGGAGACACTAGCTAATTGCTTCAGAAAAGGTTAAACGGCACAAGATTGCTCACTAATTAATACAATTGCACAATCTGAAAATAATGAACACAAATTAGGGTTTTTCTCAATATAGTGCTGTCGGCCGGCCATTATTCTGTTTTCTTTTCTTTTTTTTTCTTGCTCTTTTTTTTCTTACTTTGAGTGACTTTCGGCCAACACTAGTATGAATAAAGTTTTGGAATCCCCAACTCGATGTCACAAGATAGTATGATATGACAATTCAAGATTATGCAACATATCAATATGAACAGCCCTAAGCAATATCAAATAGCTAGTCTCAATTGGGTTCAAAGTATTCGCAAAGGATGAGTTGGTTCCCAAAGGTATGTGTACTGATATTTTTGGAGTTTTATGGTTTGTATATGCTTGTGGACTCAACCAACTCAAAGGAACAAAGCTAGATCATCAATTAAAGTAACAAACCCAAATTCAGTGTTTCTAGGGCAGCAGAGTTGTCACCCTGATTAAAGTTTGAAAACCATCGAATTTGGAAGGATCACTATGGAAAGAAATGAATCTTATGTCCTCAGCTTTCAATAGAGTACACAAACATGCAATTTGGAGCTCGGGTGTGAAAGTTATAGCTCAAAAACCGAACACCACAGAATAGCCCCAATTTCAGTCTGCGAGACTGATTCCGAATCCGACTTAAATTCGGTTTGAAAGAGTCCGAATCACAAAGGACACCCAAAAAAGTTTTTGTAGAGGACTCTTCAAGGATTCAGGAAGGTACAAAAACATCTCAATGGGAGTTCAGATGTGAGAATTATGATCAAAATACCTAACCGATCTGGATTGGAAGTACAACTTGCTTGCCCAAATGTGACGTTCAGATTAAACAAATTTGGCTCCAGAATTAGAGTCCATGCCCATCTAGGTTTTTGTAGAGATCGTTCTCAGGTTTTAGGAAAGTGCAAAAACACTAGAATCCGAGCATGTATGCGAAAGTTATGAACAAAACAAAGTACTGGACAGATTAAAAGAAAAGCTACGCGAAGGGAAAAAACGATCAGCAACTAAAACAAGGACTCTAATGGATGAAAACCTAACAAAACTCACTAAAATAACAAATTGAATCTAAAGGTTGAATTTTTGTGGAGTAATTTTCAATTTGGGACAGAGAACAAAAACTAATCTAAGGTACTGGAATTCTCACCGATCAACGAAAGCTCTGATACCACCTGATGAGACTTAACGGAGGCCCGATCTTTCGGTGAGATGGATAGCTATCGATTAGTGGAGATGACCCTCACGATCCAGGTTACGACCAAAACTCGACCGACACCAAGCAATCGCTGAACCAAACTCCGAGTTGTTATCAACCATGCCAAAACCAAGTTGACCTGATCACGAAGATCAATTCTTGCAAGCAATCGAAGAACAAGCAAGAACAAAGCAAAAGAAATCTAAAATTTCAAATATAATTGAAGTATTGATGTGGGGTTCCGAAGCATGGTATTGCTGTTGATCTCGCCGAACAAGAGAATACCAAATAGTTTCACCAAGGAAAAATACAACTAAACAAAACCCAAGTTTCTAATGTGACGGCTATTGATTTTATGAGAGGGAGGGATGTGAGAGGGTCGTCCTAGGGTTGTGTGCAGTCAGGGGGGCGCACACAACTTGGGCTTGGGCCCCCTCACGCTTACAAGGCCCAAAACAGCCTAAAACAGTGATGTGGCTTATTGTTTTGATGATTGCGGATGATCCACGATGAATCTAGGTCTGGGACAAGATCCATTTGAAAGGTCTTATTGTATGCTTTCAATCAAGTATAAGAACTCTCCAATTAGACTCCGTATGCAAAAGTTATCCTCATTTTACTTCAGACTGGTATCCGAAGGCCGAATTGGATTCCAGAACGTGATGGATTTGATATCTCTATCTTCTTGGCCCATGGATGACGTGTTAGAGTTGGTTCAATAAGGTGTGGATGTATCCATAGTAGTGATGTCCTCATCATGGTCCCCTTAGCTGCTCGGTGGCTGTGCGCACCGAGGTGACACCGGAGCGGCGAGATGAACGAGGCGCAGCGGTGTCTAGGGTGGCCGAGGTTAGTGAGGGCAAGCTAATATTAGCTCACACAAATAGCCCTAAATACTCGGTCCATTAGTCATACGAAGCCTCTACTTGCAGCATGCACACGTCCATGCAGCACTAGCATTCCCCATGCACCGTTAACACCAACTCAACATGCAGCCAACTTCATGCATGCATGATTTCGAAATTAGTCTGATGACTTACGACCAGTATAGCTACTAATTAGGTCATAACTGTTCGGTAGTATAAATAAGTATTGCTTTCTCCCTATATAAATAATTCGATTGTCAAGTAAAATATTAATTATCGATCGATGAATGTCAAATTGTTTAATTTAGTAGATTATCAGGTTGTAGTCGAGTATTGTTAGAGTGGCACAAAAATTGGTTAATTAATTTGATTTTCAGAGAAAATATTAATTATCAGCCGACGGTTTGATTTAAAACCCACGCCAAAATCGAAATACACCTTCACTGTACCAAATCGTTTTTCCGATTTTTCTGCCTTTTTCAAAACAGACATTAATCAAATGCATATTACTTTTGCTAGGAAACTCCAAATCCAGTGAAACAAATTTAAAAATTTGTGTAAATTAATGAAAAATCTTCATATGCAAAAATATATTAGATTTTCTCAATGTATAGTAAATGAGCTCAAATTTAAGCTATAGGCCTAGGATGTGTACTATGTAAAATTTTCACAATTCAAATCCAAAAATGATGAAACTAATTTCTATGTACTCCTGAGGCCATGAGAATTCTAAATACGTAAAAATATCCAGATTTGAGCTTAGATTGTATCAAACGCAAGAGTTGATGAATTTCAATACATTTAAAGTTCAAAAGCTCATAACTTGTGCAAATCAATTCCAAAAATTGTGAAACATTTTGAAAAATTCATGATAAATAATGCTCTATATTGTGTGTAAATAATGTACATTTTTGAGCATGTTGCAAACTAAGGTTTCGTTGATATTTAATTCGCGGCTTTATGATTATTTGCTTAGACAACACTTCTTGCGAAACCATTGACGAGCAACATTGGAGCGAATTGTGTAGTTAGACATGCATGCTAAATTAGTGGGTCTTTCATAGATTATGACACCTATATGTGATTTGGCTTGCTTAGAAGATGTATGTCATTTATATTGGATGTTCTAGGAGTTGTAGGATTGGTCGTCACATCATTCTCATATTAATCATTCTCACATGTAACATCCTCATAAGCATTATTCTAATGTACATGAACTTGTATAATGCTTGTATGTATGTTGTTTATACCGAAGAATAGTAACTTCAGATTTGTTTGCTTGTATGTATGTTGACATTGGAGTCGTGAATCGTGGCACTATGTGAGATGTTCTGGAGTAGGTGATGTAATTGGTACTCCGATCAACCAAAACAAGACTAATTGTTCAACAAGTAAGGCAAGCACCCTCCTTTGATAATGTTGATCCTATTATTTTATAGAGTTTATGTTGTTTTATCAAACATTATATGCATGCGTGTATGTTTACACTAAACTTGCTATGTTCTGAGTACCAGTAGATACTTCCGATTTGTATGCATTACCGTCACCATGACACTTGTTTACCTACTTTTGTAACCTTAGTTTATGGTTTAGACAATAGATATTGTCATTATAGGTGTCGCTAGCGAGATATCACACATATGCTTAGCCATGCTTACTTAGAACGCCATTTAAACATCGAGCTGCACTTTTACTTAGACTTGAGTAATTTTTAAAGGTATAGAGCCAAGTTTTGGTCTCCGTGTATTTTGATAAAAATCCAACCCAAAAACTTATGGTTTAGACGCGGGTGAGTTACTATTTAAACTTGAGGCGTGATGAGGGACTTCGTGCGTAGTTAGGGCGAGATTCTCGCCTGGGTCGGTTAAGGTTCATACTTGACGCTATCACCTAAGTGAAATAGTGCAACCACATGTGCTAGTATGGGATAGCCTTAGCTTAGAAGATTAGCTGAAGTTTAACCTTGCATTTTGGTGGCCGAAGTAGCAAGGGCACTCCGGGGTACTGTGTCGCTCGTAGGTGCTCCCTTCACTGAGGAGTTGGGGTTAAAGCATTCCAATACAATGGTGTATGCCTTGCCATGGGGGAAAGGATGCGATGGGGCATAAATCATCGTTATTACTATGTGTACGGGTTCGAATTTCCAGCGCCATGGCAAGGATTTGTCATCACCGGGCTAGTGTAAGGCTAGGCTTTAGCTAGTTGAACGGTTTCGTCACAATCTAGCAAATCGGGTACTGTAGGTATCGTGAGGCAAGGTTGACATGATTGCTAGAATGTCTCATGTGGGTAAAGTTTACACTCTCTATAGAGATTTAAATCTAATTAATTATCCGTACCCACGGTCATGAGCAACTCAGGGAAGTAATGTCAAGTATAGTTTTGTTTTTGCAAAGGTTTTGAGAAAATGTGTTGTAACGGGTTGGTATATTTGTGAGCCAAGATTGGCTGTGATTTACTTGCTGTTCATGGCCATGGAGGGCTATGAAATGATGGTATTAAACTTTACTTACTGTTATTAGTTTTATACCAAGTGCTCTTTTCAATTCCTTTACTGTTTGATGAACTACTCTTTTGCAAATAAAATCTGCTTTATACTGAAAATGAAACTTAGTGTAGTGGCTTGATATCCTTGGACTAACCTTGCATGCATTTTATTTCCATACACTAAAGTCTTGCGAGTACATACGTGTACTCAACCTTGCTTATTGACATTTACTCAGAGAATGAGAAAGAGGATCGTCGTTTGGTTACCTTGCTTTTGACAATGATGGCGTATAGGATCACAACCACACTGAGGCCTTTCCTGTGGCTTTGTTTTCAATTGATGGTTCATAATAAATTTTAGGCCGGTGGCCTACAATATTTTTTTAATCTCATTTAATTGGACATATTTACATATTGAACGTTCTTCCGTTGTCTTGGTTTGTTATAAGCAGGCGATATACAATCTCTGTCTAAAACTGAATTCCTGGGCAGTTTCTAGGTTGTGATAGTAGCCCACCTTGCGTCGCCTCTTTTTCCCTAGCTAACCGACCCTGAGACGCCGCCATTTGCCTACGGGAGCTCGGAAGGAGGCCGTTGTGGTTTTTGCGTTTGTCCACCTTCGTCAAGCCATGTCTGCCACATTCAAGGTGAGAACCGAGGACGTCGTGACGAGTCACTCTAGATCTAAGTGAACCCGAAGGGAATCCATGGCTGTTACGCCGTTTTGAGCATCTTCGTCCTCAACACCGGTAAGCACCACTGTGAGCCATTGCCGCCGACCTTCGTCATTGTTTTCAGCGATCCAATCAGCCATGCACCGTTGAGATCGTGCCTCGTGTCACCATCTCTCTTCGCCATCGCTCGAGTAGCCGCAATCGTCTAATTTGCTTGGGACCGCCGTGATTGCGCCGCGTGTCCACCTCGTCATCACCGTCGACCAAAGCCATGCTCTACCATCGGATCTAGCTTGGACGGTCTTGATCGTGCCGTGTGTCGCAACCGTAGTTTGCCGTGCATCGCTGCCGGTGTCAGCTGCGTGATGTCACCTGTGGCGTCGTGCACGAAAGCCGAGGCAACATGGATTGAGTCCACCATGGTCGCCTACTGTTTCATGGACCGGGTCTATAGACCATGGCCTATATGTTAGTCTAATAAGTTTTATTTTAGATTTATTTTAATTCAGTAATTAGGCTACTGACATCAGCATTACGTCATAATTAGATTTTATCATAGAAAATTAATTCGGCTAAAAACCAAAAATGCCGTGATGTCAGCATGACATCATTATTCTGAATTGTCAGTAGAAAAATAATTTGAGTAATTAGGTTTTATTCTTTTTCTTTTATTTTAAATTTTAGAGAGCTTGTTCTCCCTCATACGAGCTCCAATTGAGGTGATTCTAGTTCCTAAAAATTTGTAAAATTGTGTTCTATTTAATGACAAATTTTATTTAATTTTTGAGTTTATTTTTTATCTATTTTTGGTATTTATTACTTTATTTAATCGTTTTGTGTTGACTTTGAAGTACCCGAGTTCTTCATGAGCGAGGAGCCAACTCAAGAGCAAGGTCCAGAAGAAGAATAAGAGCTTTCTGATGGCAAGTTGTACTTTGATCATGTTGGGCCCTTGTTTTAAAAATTATGTTGTTTTAAACTATAATTGTTTAAATATAATTGGGATTAGTTATTCAACCTAATTGAACTTATGTCAACCTTGTCATTTATATGCCATGATTCATTTATCAACCTAGTATGGTTATTTATTAGTTGGTAACTATTAATTGCCAACATGGTATGGTTAGAACGTGATTAGTCTGCTTAGCCATGTAATGATTGATTGATATCATTTTGAGAATGCAAAATTGTCGGGACCCGAATATGCAAAATCGGACCCTCTATGTATATCGCACTAGTCCAGGATCACGCCAGTGCAAACAGGCTCAACATGGATAAATATCATAATCATACACAACAGAATATAATAAAAGAATCCATATATTAAATATAACTTATTGAATGACCTTATAGTCAACTTACAAGATTAAGCCACGCAGGGCTAGACTAAGAACATTAACTAAGACATTGCAGTGGAATAGAAAACGTAAATGACCCTTCCATTTACCACAGGCAATTGACAAGGCTCACACCTAAAACATTCGTCTCCTCCTGGTATTCCTCCTCCATAGCCAGTGTAGACTCCTCAACTGGTGATATTGTTGTTTGGCAAGGGTGAGTACTTAAAGCACTCAACAAGTTGTGCACAGAATGCAATTCTAACATAACTATATGCAAGGTTTATTCCAAAGGAATGGCTAACATGGTTATTTTTGCAGTAAAGTATCATTTATAAATGATTATAATTAGTAGATTGAAAAGACATTAAAAAGAATAACAATAATAATAACATTCAACATTTCTCAAGTAAAAATAGCATCCAGCGCTAAGTCAAGTTCCAAACCTTCTAGTGGCAACCTGCCATCCCATCCGAGTTTTCATTTTATAAAGTCTAACCCTCGAATGTAATTCCCGAGCATTGCTTAATACCATGAGCACGTCTATCCGAATAGATTTTACACTTTGCAGAGATTACGCACTTTACCCACACGACATGACCAATCTCCTTTTGCCTTCAATTTCATGCTTCCTTTGGCAATCGGCCAAGAGGTCATGATAAAGCCTTTATAATGCTCTATCTTAACCCAGTACTACCCGCTAAGGTTTCAATAATGATGGGACTGAGTTCATAAAAAGGTTGAACCTCACACTACCACTGGTTGTACAAAAGTTGAGACATTACAAATGACAAGGTAGGGTATAGTTCAATTAGGTACATTAACTAGATCCCAAACTATTTGAAAACAATTATACACATAAAATAAAAAGCAAAAATTTAAATCAATTTAGCAATTTTATAAACAGGGTTCAACATGATCAAAGCATAACTTGTCTTGGAAAAGTTCTTGCTCTTGCTCTGAAACTTGATCTTGAGTCAATGAATCCTCCTTGGATGCTCTGAGCAACTTCAACGTCTACGTGTAACGAGAGAGAATGCCAAATAAATACCAAAATAGAGAGAAAACAAACTCCAAAAATAATATAAAATTCACCATTAAATAGATATCAATTTTACAAATTTTTAGAAATTTGAATCGCCACAATCGGGACTCGTATGAGGGAGAACGGGCTCTCGAAAGATTTGGAAATTAAGAAAATATAGAAAAATCAGAAATTCATTATTTATACAAATTATTTTTATACTGAAAACTCGATTTATTGCGCAAGCATGACGTCAACGTTACCTTGGATTAATCAGAGGTTGACACGTGTCACTGGTCCATGAACCTAGTTCACCAGATCGGCTGGTCCACCGTAAACTCGTCGCACTATTCCGTGGACTTGCTGACTCAAGTGCCGACGTCATGCGGCGATGTCACGTTGACACCAGCAAACACATGTGGCAAGATCCCATAACGATGTGCGGCACAACCCAAAGCGAGACACACGGCAAGATCCGAGCGGCAAACCTAGATCCAATGGCCGAAGCTTACTAATGATGTTCTATCCCGACGCAAACACGTGGCAGGATCTAGACCGTCCGCGACACATCCAACGGATGAGGCTTACCCAAACTAGGTAGAAAGCTCAAACATGCAGCTAGATCTCATCTGTTCGTAGAAGATCCAAGGGCCGATAGCAACCAAGCACAACAATGGCGGCAAGGTGGTGCAAGGCTAACGGACTTGGAGAAGACGAAGCCCGCGTCGACGTTCCGGTTGCTCTCGGGTGACATCAAGTGGCAGATCCGAAAGAGTAGACGATGATGAACACGACGGTAGTCTTGGCGACGACAAAAGGATGACGATGGCGCAAATCCATGCAAAGGAAGTGGCGAAGAACCCCTCTTGACTGCGGCAAACTCTTGTGCAATGATGGCGAGGTTGCAGGTGACATTAGCTAGGGCTTCGGGTGTGACTTGGAATGGCGATTCTCGGAGGATGTGCAGCACCTTAAATATCCATCTCAATGGTTGTGTATGGCGACACTGTTCTGGAGTCTGCCGTCCACACGGAGACGATGAAATCGTAGCCATCCATGTGTCGAGACGAATGGCCAGGATACACAGCTACGCGGATCAATTCGAGACTTTCGTGGATACCAATGACCGGATCATGCTAGGGTTTGCAATCCAATGGTCACGCTTGTTAGGGTTTTCCCCGCTTGAAAATGGCTATCCGATAAGCATCCAACAACCACCGGTTCGGCTACTAGAAAACTAGCCAAGCGGCCGATGCGCACGATACTGGGCTTTTGGCCCAACACTGTTTAATGATTTTCCAGCATTTTCAATTTAAAATAATTCTAATAATTAAATTAATTCGGTTAAGGTAGTAAAAATACTAGGAAAATTCAAGAAATTTTTTCAAAAATACTTTGAGTCATTTGGAACCCAAATAAAAGTTTTTTGACAAAACTTTAATTAAACTTCCTTAATATTTTAATAATTTCCACAAAAGGCCACATATAACAATATTAAATAAATTCAAGTTAAATCCAAAAAACTCTAATAAGTTTAGAAAATTCATAAAATTAGGATGTTACAAACCTCTCCCTTAACAGAATCTCAACCCTGAGATTTGGGGCTAACTAAGGAATAGGTTTGGAAATTTTGACTTCAGATCGTCTTCACGCTCCCAAGTAGCTTCACTTTCTGAGTGGTACTCCACTGAACTCTGTAGAAGCGAGTTGATTTGTTTCTGTTCTTGCACTCCATCACATCCAAAATCTTAATCAGTTGCTCTTTATACATCAAATCTTCTTGCAGCTCAATTGCTTCTAGCTGTGTCTACTCCATTGGCACTTTGAGTAGGGGTGAAAACGGGTCGAATACGAGAGGATATTGCTCTTCCTATATCCTAACCCCTATTTTTTTCTGGATTCAAAACCGGATACGGGCTAGCCAGATCTGGATATGAATCCGAATAATTCGGGATACGTACACGGGTCGAATATATGACGGATTCGTATCGGGAACGGATAAAGACGGATAATGAAAGCATAAATAGATTCCATAGAAACAAAACTAATTGAGCATTAGACTCATGGGATGTTGCATTCAAGCAGAAGAAAAAAATGCTAGTCTACGAGTATTTGCTAAACAAAAGCTTGGACTTTTTCATATTCGGTACGTATGCAGAACTTTGGCTAAGACGTTATTAATCATATTTAGACCTAATCACCTATCTAAGCATTTGAATCATTTTACCATAAGTACTTCTTCTAGGAAAATGAATAACATTCTTCGCATTGCCGACCAAATGATCAACAACTCTGCAATTGTATAAATGAGATCGATTACACAATCACAAAAAGCACAATAATAATTGACATATGAGAGAATGGGAAATTAAGATCTGAACTCGAGTTCGTATGCACCCTCTGTTGCCGTCTAATTTTGGAGACAAAATAGTTAGACAATGTCAGCATAGAATTCATACTGACCAAAAACAGAGTGTTAGACCAAATTCCAACCAAAACAGCAGTGACTAAAATCTAGCTCATACAAGCGTCTCATAGATTAGCAACAAGCCAACAACGAATCTGAACATGTCCCGGCTTGAACACATGCACGTATTGGTTGAGAATCAGTAGGATTGCTCCTAAATTGAGGGAAACCAAAGTAGAATTAACCAATGCTTACCAAGAAATACTAACCTGGATCTCCAAGGAGGACTAGACTAAACTACGCGTCGCAAGAGCTCGAGCTCGAGCACGCTAGGCAAGAATTCACTACTACAACAATGCAAAATGCAAGAAAGGAGGTAGCTTCATCTTCAGTCCATCCCAATCGCACCAAAACTTACTCAAAATCACCAAAAAACCATGCAGAGTCCAGCATAGCCAAATCAAGAACCGGACGGCACAAGAATCCCCCGAAAGAGAAGACGAAAATCATAATCTTTCGCTTCAAATCGAGGCAAGAGCTAGCTAGATGCTTCGGCGTTGACC
Organism: Otatea glauca; assembly: GCA_036346275.1. Lineage (NCBI taxonomy): Eukaryota > Viridiplantae > Streptophyta > Magnoliopsida > Poales > Poaceae > Otatea > Otatea glauca. The sequence continues at coordinate 24,160,242 of CM070724.1, forward strand.
TGAACTGAGGAGACAAACGACAAGAGCTACCGATTCGATCTTCTCTTGTCGCAGCTGCCGTGATTGGGTTGGATGTCTACCAAGTGGCCAGGGGCGGCATCGCTGGGCGGTGGGGACTAGAGGGAGACGTCGTTGGGGTTGCCTCTGTGCCAGGGTGAGGTTGGGGATCACTGGGCTTGCCGGGATCTGGCGGACTCGAGCCTCCCTCGGCCAGATCTGGGTGATTCGGCATTCGAATGAATGGCCAACGATGGGGTGGACCGTGGGGATGGCTGGATCAAATGGGCCAGGACGCCCAAAACCGGATATTCGAATAGATTATTATCCGATATCCGGATCTCGACCCATATTTCCCAGACCCTCCATGCTCCGAATCTGATCCGGTATCCGGATTCAAATATCCGGATCCAGATCCGGAATCGACCGGATATCTAAAATCCATCCCGAATCCGGTCCCGACCGGATCCGAATCGAACAGATAAAATTCGACCGATTTTCAACCCTAGTAGCCGGTAGCTCCATCGAACACAACGGCCATCTTTAGCAGTTGGACCAATTTAATGGTATATTCGTTTTTGGTAGTTGGGTAGGCTAAAAAGGGTTGCTAGATTGGTTGAAATTTTTTGAAAGTTTTGTGCTGTTAGTGCAAAGTATGTAGTTTCCATTTTTCTTGGTTTCACTCAATTCTCTGCTGTGGTTTACAAACAGTAATTCTTCAAATTGGACTGGTTTCAAACTATTTTTGAATTTTTATGGAATTTAAATGTTGAGCAAAAATTCTAGAAAAATTATATTTATACACGTTAGTGTCCTAGTATTTTATAAAATTATTTTCTATAGTACGATGTTTGGGATTTATGTGAGTTTCTTTTATGTGTTAGGTTATGTGTTTAAATGTCATTAACACAAAATCATAAACCTGAGAAATACAGATAAAATTCCAGAAATAAATTCAAATGGAAAATTCAAATATGCTATAAGATTCACGACATGCCACTTTATTCAATTTCTCAAGTTTTGGGATGTTACAATTAGACTTCGTTTTAGGTTTGCGGCTGCACTTTACACGATCATACAACCATTTTTCTAGCATTAGTAAGTTACAACCCTAGAAGTGTCTTGAAACTGGTTTTGTATATTTTTGCTTTTATCTGCGATAGTTTATATATATATATATATATATGAAAAATGAAGTCCTTTATGAACTTAATTCAAATTAGATGTTTTTGCCGACTAATATGATTTTGATCTTAGGAATATTTTGAGATTAGTTCTACATGATCCAACATTCAATTTATGATATTTTACTTATATATCTTAAATCCTCAAGTTTTCATATGTTATATGAAAGCATATTTCGACTAAGAGGTTAAGTACAAAATATGACCTATTATAATGATTTTTGTTGTATTAGGTGGCCTGATCCTATAGAGCCTTTAAGAACTAATTTTTCATGCACTAATATCTATTCATAATAGTAATTCATATTTTATCTTTTCGCATATGGAAGGAAATTCTAATTTGGAACATGGTTTTAGACTAAGTTATTCTTTAATCATCTTTATGGGATGGGATAATTTAGACCTATAGGATATTTTAAAACTAGTCCCACATATAGTATTACTTATTTGCGACATTCTTCTTATATTCTTTTCTTATGCACACAGAAAACCATTTTATTTATAAACTGGACTCAAACATAACTAAACATGAGATATTTTTGCATATGTAAGAATGCTATAGTCTTATTTAAACCTAAGAATTGGTTTTACCAAGATTTAAATTCATTTGTTCCAAGTTTTAGCCATTTTGGTCTCTATGCATTGGAATACAGTTCATTTTCAAATTTAAACTAAACTAGGTTCTATTCTAAATATTTCGCATAGTTGGAATACTCGTGACCTCAAGAACACTTTAAAATTTATTTCATGATTTAAGGGGTTATGGTTTATATATTCCTATTACTAACCATTTTCGGGTTTACTTAAGTTTCAAATCCATATAATTCAAAATAAGTTCACAAATTAAATATAATTTCATGAATTGAGAATCTAGGGTTTTCAAATTTTGTATAGAGACCACGTTAGGGTTTGGTTTAAATTTAAATTCAAATAATCAAAACTTAGGTTCAAAATTAAATATTCTTCTATATTTTGAAACTACATGATCTTATATGAATTTAGAAATTTATTTTACTGGAATAGGACTTATATTGCAAAAAATATTAATGCTTGAATAATGTAGGTTCAGAAAATAGCTGGAAATTGAAAATACGTTTTGAGACTTGGAAGGCGCCCTCACCGGTTTGAAAGAGGCTGTCCTCGCATTGGTTGGTGAAAGGGGCCCACCGATCAGAGAGACAAAATAGGGGAGAGCTTAGGGCTTCGCGGGCGGTGACATTCTGGTGAAGCTCCAATCCAACTTAGGGTTCCCTGAGCATAAGGAGGCTAAGGTGCACCTAGTGGTCCAGTAATTTATGGCCAGCAATCACCGAGGCTTGGGCACCACCGGCGAGGGGTGACTGAAATGGCGGGGTTCGGCTGTGGTTGAAGACAATGAATTCCTTGCTTGAATGGGTAGCAAAATCAGCATAAGAGAGCAACGCGCATTCCAGTTTGCTAGTTAGTGGGGTCAGAAGCTCACTCGAGACCTCCACCACCGGCGGTCGGCCAGGAGGAAGAAGGTGCTTGGTGATGGCGGTTTCACAGGCTTTCGGTGATGCAATTGAAGGTGGCATGACATTTGTGAACACATCTAGATGCTCTAAGCTTGGTGATTTCGATTTGTATTCACTGTGTTTCCCTAATCTAGTTTTCCCCCCTTTTGGTGGATCTTGGCAATAGCGGCAGGAAAGAGGTGACAAAATTGGACTGAGGCTAAAAGGGTGAAGGTGAAGGTTGCTTGAGTGTCTATAATGGGTAGCATGGCTGGTTTAAATAAGCAATGAGGTCAGGGAAGCACAGGGTTTGAATACGGATTGCGGGTTGTGGCTGGATTGGCTTCACCGAATTTGGTGGCTGTCATGGCAGAGCGAATGGCAAGAGCAGGGCTAGCTAGAGAAGAAGGGCCAGGGATGCGACGCAAGAATCTAGCCAAGATAGCAAATTAATTGAGTTTTGTTCGTCATGGAAGAATATCAGAGGGAGGCGATATTGATCGTGGAGGAGAGTAGGGGCGAGCTGAGCTTGATGGTGCGAACTTGCGTGATGGCAGGGTATGGTGCGAACATGGTTGAGTCCAAAGGGGAAGAAGGCAAGGCTAGGGGCGAGCTAGCTCTAGGAGACACGATGGGAATTAATGGCGCCGCATGTTCGCAACTCAGTTCACACAATGTGGAGATTGGTGCTGAGTTCTGGAGCTTGTCATGGCAGCAATCGGGCAAGATGACGCTGGCTTGAAGGAGAAGACAAGTGTGAGACCCCGTCCAAAAGAACAGAAATCTCCATGTGATTACTCTACTAGTCCCATGATCAGTGGCTAGCCCTCACATGTTTACGACATCAATATCACATCCATACACTCAATTTATTAATACCTAGAACAAAAGATAATTATACAGAGGTCTTTACAGAATATTATAGTACAGCAGAAAAGAAAGACATAAAGAGCCAAAAGCCTCGTAAAATGCCCATCCAACCCGCAGGCATCTGACAAGGCAACCCTAGAAGAAACCGTCATCGAAAACCCTGTGGCCTGCCTGGTAATATGAATCATCTGGCATGTCGTAGATTTCTTCATCTGAGACAACAATTTTAGCAAGGTTGAGTACTTGTGTACTCAGCAAGACTTATAGTGGTTCACAAATGCACATAAGTAATTATGCAGGCTTAAAAAAGGAATAAGCTCTAGGTTACTTTGCAATTGCAAAAAGTAAACATAAGATTCAACACAGTCTACACGATTACGAAGCCCATACATGCCGATCCTTTAACATAAGATGATGGTTGCTAAAACAGTTCCAAATCAAAACCAGTTTTTAGAAAATACCAAAAGCTAACATTGGAATGACTTCACCAAGTGTCCTTGACTGTGGACGCAGATAATCGATTAGATTCATACTCTGTAGAGTTGTACAGCTTTACCCACAAGGAATGATCAACCTCTTTCGCCAGGCCAATTAACACACTTCCTTTGGTGTGTCAGCAAGGAGATCATACATAACCGTTACATTACCTAGACATGGCTTCGAACCAACCCGAGACGTTAAGCCCTCGCCATAGAAACAGAAACACTCACCTAGGACGTGGTTCCTTTCACGTAAAACCCAAGACACCATTTCTGTTCATGGCAAGGCGTACACCGTTGCACCGTTATGCATTTACCCACACCGAAGTGTGGAAGCCCCTCACAAGCAGACCTGACTGGAATGCTTCCGCCAACTCCCGCGTACCAATGTGCAAAGCCATATCTAAATAACTTAATAGGTTAAGACCATCCCATACCAGCCATCGTGGTTGCATAGAATTCTTGGATCAATAGCGTCCCATTGCCCGGTCCTTAATTCGACATGGGCGATACTCCACCCTATACTACGTGCAAATCCCTCTGCACATCCCGTTATCGCCAATAATCGCCTGTATCAAAACTATAGTTTTATTTTGTGTTGTTAACAAAGTACTAGCAACCTTTTCAAAAGAATGTCATTCATTTAAATAATGGGTTTTTAACAAAGTACTAGCAACCTTTCCAAATTTATTTTGCAAATTTTGGAGTTTTGCTTCAAAAGTTATGGCTAAATGAATTGGCTCAGTTTTTGAAAAACAAATTGAACTTCGAAAAATGCGCTTTCGCCTTTGGAAAGCGGCTTGCACTGCGCACGCTGGCTCTTTTGAATCGGCCCACAGATGCTGACAATCCTGGCCCACAGCCAGCGACTACGCACCGCTGTTTGAGGCTGACAGTGGCGTCCTGCTTGTCAGCGCACACGTAGACACGCGCGACGAGAGCGGCTGGCGCGAGGGCCTTTGACTAAGAGGCTTCCAAGCCGGGCCCATGAGTCAGCGGTACTCTCCGCACAAGGCACTGACAACTGGGACCCAACCGCAAGAGACACAAAGCAAAGGCTTTGGTTTTTGACTCGCCGACGATGAACTGGCACCGGAGAAAAGGAATGGGTAGCACCATGAGGATCAGTGGTTCATGGCGCACCATATGGTGGTACCCATTCAGTTTGTGGTGGTCAGGAGGTGGGCTGCCACCGTGAGGGTGCGGCGCCCGCCATGGCCGAGCGAGCAAAAGCTCGCCAGCGGCCACTCTTCCACCGGGCAAGAACTCCTAGAGCACTAGTGAGTCCTAGGGGTCTCATCTCACCTGATGGTGCGATCGAAGGTACACTAGAAACGGCTGCCAACGGTTGCCGATCGAGAAGAAGAAAGGTGGCGATGACGATGTGCTGCTGCTGAGAATAAGTGAAAACAAAGGTTGGTCTGTGGTCTACGAAGCATTGCGAAGCTTTAGGACAAATAAATTCTAAACATTGATACCAATTTAACCTGCTTCACCGATTTCCCCTTTCGGGTTTCTTACGGCCGAACGGAGAAAGGGCTTCGACCTTTTGCGCTTGGTTTAGTGGATGGTTAAGGAAGTGGGTTCAGATGAAGTTCAAAAGAGTGGAGGAGTCAATGGTAATGCAAATGGGTATTTATAACCTGGCTGAGGCGGTTTCATCGGGGTTGAATGCACGTGCGGCGTTCGGCTCCGCTTCGCACAGAGATGGTGAGGTGGCAGGGGTTTTGATTGAGTCGGTATGGCACGGGAAGGCCGAGGCAAGACGCGAGACTCCCAATATTGAACGTGGCAGTGGTCAAGTGGAGCGGCTCAGCTCGCACAGAGGGGCGGTGAATCGGGCGGACGATAGAAGGGATCGGCGAAACTCACACGCGAGACTCCGGTCAAGAGGAAGGGGACAGCAAGGAAGGGAGCCTAACAGGAAGGGTCAGGGTCCACCAGGCAGTGAGTGAGGAGTTTCCCCATTACGCCCAGCAAACGGAGTTAGCACTGCAAACGAGCCCACTTGTCAGCGAGAGAAAGTGGCTAGAGCGAGAAATCCGGCTTTGACAAATCATAACTCGAATTTATTTGTCTGCAAAATTTGGAGAAATTTCTTCAAACTTTTTGACCTGAGTCCCCAGATAAGGCTTGTCAGCTGGTAAAAATCCTAGGTTGAAACATTTTCCCAAAAAATTATAAATATTCTAACAACAGTGACTAGTCTAAAATCCCCCCTGATTTTATTTTATTTAAAGGTCTGATTCTTGTCAATTTTTTTTGAAACTTTTTGTCAGGGTTTTATTTGAGTTTATAATTATTCCATAAAAATTTTAAGTCGATATCTTGTATATTTATTTTATAGAAATTCTAACATTTTGATTTTTAGATTTCCAAGAAAAATCCAAATAAAAACCAAAAATGTCAAGGACACTCAGAAATGATCATACTCATATTCAAAATATATATATTTCCACTTTATATAAATTTCTGGGATGTTACAAGATGGGTTGTGGCTAACGACTTGTCGTGACAGTGTGTTGATTGGGCTTTCAATTGCCTTGGCAGCTTTGGCACAGAGGAGTAAAGAAGGATTTCTGGAGAAGATGAACTCAGTGACTGCCAAGTGGGCCGACTAAAGTAGATGCGCACTGTTCTATTGAAAATAGGTGAAACTGCCTTGTCTCTTCTGGATTCAATGATGATGTCATGCTTTAAATGAGGGTCACACCTGGTCAGAAAATTTTGATAATTTTTATCAGTGATCCTTGCATAATTTTTATTATTCTATAAAAAGTTCATAACAAAATAGTTTGCACAGAATTTATAAAATTTTTGACAAGCCACTATGCTCAAATTCTTGTTTCTTATGTTTTTAATTTATTTGAGGGTTGATAATTTATCAATAATTTTTGAAACTTTTTCCTGATATTAATTATGGATATTATGTTCTTATGAAAAAATTTAAAATTTAAAATAATTTATATTTTATTTATAAAAATTCTGACATTAGTATTTTTGGATTCTCACCCTTTCTGTTTTTATACTGTAAAATGCAACAAACTTAATTGCTAATTTTTATTATTTTTTTACTGATTATTGGTATAACCATTCAGAAGATATGTTAAATTTTCAGTACAATATAATGTGTTAATATTTTTATTTAATTCTGAGAGCTTTGTTGTTTATAATCTCATTATTTAGTGTTTGATTTCTTTGTAGTACAAAATATATTCTCATGCCCATTGAAATTTTATATGATTGACCTTGAGATGATTTGGGATTTATATGATTTTTTCCAGATTTTATTTCTTAAGGTATTTTGAGTTTTGTATTATAGAGAATAAGAAATCAATTAAGATAAAAGATTTTTTTTAAGAACCAAATTTAAGAAAATTTTCAGAATAGATAGAAATTCAAAATAAATTTATATTTCCAAATTATTTCATAGTTTTCTCATTTTAGAGGAAAATTTTTATTTGGCAACTTATATATTTCGTAAGACTATAATTCAAGAAAAGGAGAAAAAGATGGTATTCTAGATTAAAATCTTGAATCCAAAATAATTTTTTTGTTTCTATTTTTAAATTTTAAATTTTTATTTTCCCATTTTTGAAAATTTTGGGATGTTACATTTCTGGAATTTTCTAAATAGAAAAACTCTTTTAATTTCCAAATGTTCGCTCGAGCCATTTTCCTTACGCTGGCCTATTTCCTCCTCGCACCATTTTCGGCCTGGCCCAATTTCCCTGGCCCATGGCCCCGCTCCGTTAGCCTAGCTATGTAGCCTAGTCCACTGCGCCTATGCTGCTGACTGGTAGGCCCCACCAGTCCGAAGCAGAGCCTCCATCTCCGTGCCGCCTCCGTCATTTCACCGAACCAGCGAACCCGCCACTGTGAAAATCTGGGCATCCACGCTGTATTCAGGCTGGTCTCACTCGGCTTCCACGCCTATAAATACCACTGCATTCGCTTCTCTCCTTTCCCAAGCTTCACTGCACATTTCTGTCATTTGGAGCTCGAACCCTAGTGCCGCTGCGACTGTCCGCATCACCCGCTCCATTTTCCTCAAAGCCCGGGTTTTCTTCGATGCGTTTTTGCCCCTGGCCAAAGCCTTCTTCCCCACCTCCAGTGTGCCAGCGTCACCCGTGCCACACTGGCGCCGTGTCAGCGCCATGCATCGCCCGCGTCATGCCACATCCATGCCACCTCTCGCTTGCACGCCCATGTGGCGGCTGCGTTGGTCATGCTGCATTAGCCGCTGCGCTAGCTACCACGTGCCATGCCACATGCGCCCTAGCCCCTCATGGAAGCCACATCAGTGCCACATGGCATTCCACCTTATCAAGTCCACCATGTCACCCCATAACCCTCTCGGTGCTCTTGGTCTATCGTGGACCAAGCCACTGACATGTGGGTCCCACGTGTTAGTCGGTTTTTATTTTTTCTATTTTCCAGAAAATCCAAAATTCTAGCCAATCACATTGCGTCACATGTCACCATTTTTCATTTTTTTTCTGATTTTTGACCCGAGCCACTTCCGAGAGCGTGTTCTCTTTCGTTCGAGCTCCGATTTCAATGATTAAAATTTCTAAATTCATATAAATTCAAGATCTACCTTCCAGTACCATTATTTTTAATTTTTTTGTTTTTCTTTTATTTATTTGTTCTCGCTTCGCGTGTAAACGACATCGTCAAATCTCAGCCAAATCAAAATTCGGAGGTAGAACGAGCGGGAGGCAACGAAGGTAAGTCTTCCTTGAACATGCTGATCCTAGATTTATAAAATGCTTATGTTGTTTTAAATTATGCATGCTTACTTTTATGCAATGTACTTTGATTATAGTCTTATGGTCTAGTTAATTTCTAGAATTTGTTATACCCTCATTGCCATTAATCATGTCGAACTTTGTCACCCTAGATGATATGAGCTATTTATTTGATGATAACTAGTAGAGTAGCATGGAACGGTAGAAATGCTTAGTCCAGCTTAAACATTTTGATATTATGCTATTATGGAAATCATTTCAAACATTTTTAAACATATTTGTAAAGTTGTGGTATTTCGTATTGTTACTGTTATTTAAATGAAATAAAGTAGAAAAATGGTTTAGACCGGGGCGGATGAATGTTTGGCGGGTGCAGGAAGCACGAGACCTTGTAAAGTGAATGTTATGCCCTGGTCAATTAAGGGCCAAAGCTTGGTTTAGTGGATGGCTAAGGAAGTGGGTTCAGATGAAGTTCAAAAGAGTGGAGGAGTTAATGGCGACGCGAATGTGTATTTATAACCTGGCTGACGCGGTTTCATCGGGTTGAACGTACGCGTGGCGTTTGGCTTCGCTTCGCACAGAGATGGCGCGGTGCGGGGGTTTTGATTGAGTCGGTATGGCAAGGGAAGGCCGAGGCGAGGCGCGAGACTCCCAAGATTGAACGTGGCAGTGGTCAAGTGGAGGCGACTCAGCTCGCACAGAGGGGCGGTGAATCGGGCGGACGACAGAAGGGATCGGCGAAACGGACGCGCGAGACTTCGGTCAAGAGGAAAGGGACAGCGAGGATGAGAGCCTGAGAGGCGGTGCTAGGGTCCAACAGGCAGTGAGAGAGGAGTTTCCCCATTACGCCCAGCGAACGGAGTTTGCACTGCAGACGGGCCCACTTGTCTGCGAGAGAAAGTGGTTAGAGCGAGAAATTCGGCTCGGACAACTCATAACTCGAATTTATTTGGCTGTCAAACTTTGGAGAGAATTTTGCAAACATTTTGACCTGAGTCCATAGATAAGGCTTGTCAGCTGGTAGAAATCCTGAGTTAAAACATTTTACGAAAAAATTATAAATATTCTAACAACAGTGACTGGTCTAAAATCTCCACCCAGAATTTATTTTATTTAAAGGTCTAATTCTTATCAATTATTTTTGAAACTTTTTTAGGTTTTATTTGAGTTTTTAATTATTACATAAAAATTTTAAGTCAATATTTGGTATACTTATTTTCTAAAAATTCTGACATTATGATTTTCAGATTTTCGGAGTTTCTGTTTTTGAATTTGTAAAAGCCTTAAATTACATTATTAATTTCTGAAATTTTTACCACGGGTAACTAACGCATTGTGCACATGATGGTAAATTTTTGAGCTTCAGATAAGTTTTGAAATTTTGAGGTTAATTCCGACTATGTACTGTTTTTTGTCAAAAGGTTGTCTTTTCATTTATCTCCTCACATTTCTTTGCATTAAAATTTTATGTGCTGGCTGGAATGATCTCTTTGCATGCTTAGGATTTTTATTACCAACTTTTCAAAATTTTACTTTTACCTTTTGATCTTTCTACCATTATCCATTCATTATTTCTCTTTATTTGATTTTCTCACAATACACAATCCAAGAAAATCCAAATAAAAACAAAAAATGCCAAGGAAACTCAGAAATGATCATATTCAAATTCAAAATATATATTTCCACTTTATTAAAATTTCTGGGATGTTACAGATCTATCCCCCTTACAGAAATCTCGACCCCGAGATTTGATGGGTCCAAAGGAAACTAAGTCTAAAAGAAATCGGGAAATTCTTCTTTAAGTCGATCTTGTTCCCACGTTGCTTCTTCTTCAGTGTGATTACTCCACTGAACTTTTATCATCCTATGGGATTTGTTTCGAGTATGACGCTCAGCTTCTTCAAGGATGTTGATAGGGTGTTCTCCGTAAGTTAGGCCAGGCTGAAGGTCAATCTCTTCCAATTGGGTGAGCTCGGAAGGGACACGAAGGTATTTCTTAAGTTGTGACACATGAAAGACATTGTGCACACTGGATAATTGAGATGGTAATTCCAATTTATATGCCTTTTCGCCCATCTTTTCAAGTATGCAATAAGGCCCAACGTATCGAGGTGCCAGCTTGCCTCGAATTTGAAATCGGTGAAAACCGTGAAGTGGTGAGACTTTGATATAGATGTAATCATAAATTTCAAAGTTTAAGTCACGTCGACGATTATCGGCATAACTTTTCTGACGAGATTGGGCTTCCTTCAGGCGACTTCTGATTAAGTCCACATGCTCTTGAGCCTCTTGAATGAGATTGGGACCAAAGAATTGTCTTTCTCCTACTTTGGACCAGAAAAGGGGTGCTCGACATCTTCTTCCATAAAGAGCTTCAAATGGTGACATTTGCAAACTTGATTGGAAACTATTATTATATGAAAACTCTGCAAATGCTAGATATTTTTCCCAATTAATGCTATAAGATAGCACGCAAGCTCTTAACATATCTTCTAGATCTGATTTGTTCTTTCAGTTTGCCCATCAGATTGAGGATGGTAAGCTGTGCTAAAATTCAACTTGGTTCCTAGAAGGTTATGCAACTTCTCCCAAAAATGAGATGTGAATTGTGATCCACGATCTGATTCAATCATTTTTGGAACTCCGTGCAATCGCACAATGTTACTGATATAAAGTTCAGCAAGATTATCTCCTGAATGAGTGGTTTTGACTGGGATGAAATACGCTACTTTCGTTAACCGGTCAACAATTACCCAAATGGAATCATCCCCTTTGTGCGTTCCAGGTAGACCAGTAATGAAATCCATACTGATATTATCCCATTTCCATTCAGGGATCTGCAATGGTTGAAGAAGTCTGGCTGGACATTGATGTTCAGCTTTAACTCGCTGGTATACATCGCATCTCGCAACGTATTCAGCGATATCCTTCTTCATACCAGGCCACCAATATTCCTTTTTAAGATCATGGTACATCTTGGTACTTCCAGGATGAATGGATAAAGGTGACTCATGAGCTTTTGTTAAGATCATCTTTTTGATTTCGGAGTCATTTGGCACATAAATACGAGTTCCTCGCATGATTATCCCATCTGAACTTTCAATGAACTCGAATTCTTTGCCTTCTTTTAACTGATTCTGAATTTCAATAATAGCTTCATCATTGAGTTGTGTGGCTTGATATGATTTTTGAGTGTTGGCCGCACTTCAAGAGTAGCAACAAAACCTTCTTCAACTAAACCCAGATTGAGATTTTGAAAATCCTCAACTAACTCAGATTGACTTGAGACCAAAGTACAATAAGGTTTTCGGCTAAGAGCATCGGCTACAACATTGGCTTTACCAGGATGATAATGAATGCCAACATCATAGTCTTTGATTAGCTCTAGCCATCTTCTTTGTCTTAGGTTTAAATCTGGCTGAGTGAAAAAATACTTGAGGCTTTTATGATCAGTATATATCTCACTTCGGTTCCCAATAAGGTAATACCGCCAAATCTTGAGGGCATGAACAATAGCTGCTAACTCCAAATCATGACTTGGGTAATTTTGCTCATGGGGGCGGAGTTGGCGAGAAGCATATGCGACGAATTTTCCTTCTTGCGTTAACACAAATCCAAAACCATGATGTGATGCATTGTAATATACTTCAAAATTCTTATGAATATTAGATAACACAAGCACAGGGGTTGATGTTAACCTTTTCTTCAATTCTTGAAAACTTTCTTCACATTCAGAAGTCTATTCGAACTTCTTTTCCTTCTTCAGAAGTTGGGTTAAAGGTCTTGCAATCTTGGAGAAGTTTTCAATCAACCGGCGATAATATCCGGCTAAACCCAGAAAACTTCGAACTTTAGGGACTGATTGCGGCCTTTCCCAAACTAGTACTGCCTATACTTTACTTGGATCAACTGCAACTCCTCCTTTGGATAAGATATGTCCAAGAAATGCAACTTCTTTTAGCGAAAATGCACATTTAACAAATTTGGCATGAAGCTTGCTTTCTCGAAGCTTATTGAGAACCATGCTCAAATGATGCATATGATCCTCTTAATTTTTGGAATAAACAAGGATATTATCAATAAAGACCACCACAAACTTATCCAAATACTCCATAAAAAATTTATTCATCAAATTCATAAAATTTGCCGGAGCATTTGTAAGCCCAAATGACATTACAGTATACTCATATAGACCGTAACGAGTGGTGAAAGCGGTCTTTGGAATATCAGAAGGCCTGATTTTCAGCTGATAATATCCAAGTTTCAAATCAATTTTTGAGAAGACTTGAGCTCCATTCAACTGGTCAAATAATTCATTGATCAAGGGAAGCGGATATTTATTTTTGATGGTAACCTCATTTAAAGCACGATAGTCATAGTCCACACACATACGCAGACCACCGTCCCTTTTCTCAACAAAGCGAACAGGACTTCCCCAGGGAGATGTACTAGGATGAATAAATCCTTTGCCCAACTATTCTTTGAGTTGCTTCTTTAATTCAATCAACTCATTTGGAGGCATACGATATGGACGTTTTGATATAGGTGCGGTTCCAGGCACAACGTCAACAACAAACTCCATATCGCGATCCGGAGGCATTCCCGACAATTCATCTGGAAAAATATCAGAATATTCATTAACTACTAGAACTTGATTTAGTTTGGAAGCGGATATGGAACATAGAACTGGTTGATGCATTGAAGACTTAGTATTTGATGAAAATTCCACATGGATACCATCTTGATTGTAAGGGATATGGATCTATTTGCACAATCTATGTAACCCTTATGTTTAGCTAACCAATCCATTCCAAAATTATGTCCAATCCAGATGTTTCTATCATGATAAGGTCATCATAAAATAACATTCCACTTATTTCTATACTGACACTAGGACAAAAATTTGCAGTTCTAATGGTGGCTCCAGGAGATTTAATAATCATGAGGGTAGACAGAAGAATAACTGCCAACCCATTTTTCTTAGAAAACTTCTTGGATACAAAAGAGTGAGAAGCCCCAGAATCGAATAACACTAAAGTAGGTAGTGAGTTTATGAGAAATGTACCCAGTACAACGTCGGGTGCATCCTGAGCTTCCTCTGCCGTCACATGACGGAGACGGCCACGACTGCTACTTGGGGCTGGAGTTAAGGTTGGTCTTGCAGTTTGTTGGCTTCCGACTCCTTGAGATCGCCCTTCAGGTTGAGAGCGAGATTGCCCAGATTTCTTCTTAGGACATGAATTGGCATAATACCCACGTTCATTGCAATGGAAACAAGTAACATTATGTGCTTGCCTCTGAGCACCAGTGATTGTCCTACTTGTTGTGATATACAAGCAGATTGTTGTGGGGCACGAGTGACTTGACTCTGAGTGCGCTGAGTCTGAGGAGCCTGCCGCTGGGATCTTTGGATTTGTAGCGGGGATCGACGAACACTTGCTGATTGCCCACCTTGCGGTCTGGATGGACCTACCCTAGCGGTCTTATGCACAAGCCACTTGCGCTTTCTGCTCTCTAGCGCAGCCCGGTTTCCATGCTCAACTCGGACTTCTTTATCTACCAGAGTCTGGAAATCATTAATATCCTGAGCTATCAGGTCCCATTTGATCTCTTTATTTAGATGTTCCCTAAATCGCTCGATCTTTCTTGCTTCATCCGCCACCTCATAAGTAGCATATCGAGATAAATGATTGAAGCGATGTAAATATTCTATCACAAACATGTTACCTTTCTTAAGATCCATAAATTCTCGCTTCTTCACCTCGATTATGCCGGTGGGAATGTGAGTGTGGCGAAAAGCTTCTTTGAACTCTGGCCACAACACAACTTGCCCTTCTGTTAGGACAGCTTTATAGTTTTCCCACCAAATGGTTGCAGCTCCCTGCAGCTGATATGAAGCATATAGAACCTTCTCTCTATCATCACATTGTGCAATGGCCAGCTTGCTCTCCATTGCACAGAGCCAGTCATCAACATCCAACGGCTTAGACGACGAAGTGAAAGTAGGAGGCTGAAAGAATCTAGGCCCCAATTCGTTTTGGTTTTGGTAATTAATGACAACTGAGGTTAAAAGACTAAAATTTTCAAATAAGTATTTTGAGAACATGTTAGTCCAAATTTCGACGAACATGGAGGCATGAAACTGGTGAAAAAGAAAAGCAATCGTCAAAGACAAGATGACCAAGGTATAAAGTTTAAGGACTTTCATTGTCTTTTACAAATCTCAGGGTTTGGAGAAAAGATCGGATTGCTAGAATGGACCCGGACTATAAAGAGGGGTTTCTTGTTGCGCGATTCTGGTCGATAAAAGTCTTAAGGCTCAATTCTTATGAAATGTAACATCTTCTTGTAAATGCATTCAAAATAGAAATTAAAATCCTAAAGATTGCATTTTTGGTTCTATGGGGCCAGTATGACCAGGCTCCCTTCGGTCATACCCGCCGTCGGTATAACAGGGCCCAGGCCGATCTGTTTTTTCTAAAACAAATGCTTTTTGCTCCTATGGAGGGCGGTATAACCGGAGGTCCTCCGGTCATACCAGTGAGCGGTATGACGGGACCCTCTCTGGTCATATAGGCCAAGTGACCAACGGTAACTGACAGTGCATTAAATGCACAGTATCGACCGTTAGCCTCTAAGGGCCAGTCATATCAGTCCAGGGGCGGTATGACCGGCCTCCCAGCACAATTTTGAGCAACTTTTGGGCAACGGCTAGTTTTGGTTGGTGGGGGTTATAAATACCCCTCCACCTGCATTCTAAAGTAAGTTTTTGACCTCATTGATCATCCTTGAGCTCTAGATTGCCTCCTACTCATTTGTGTGTATTAAATTCTCATCTTGAGAGAGTTTGGAGAAAATTGAGCGGTGCATTAAGTGTTGAGCCTTTAGACACTCATTTTGACCTCGAGCAAGCGTCATCACCTATTACTCTTGGAGGTTGCCGCCTCCTAGACGGCTTGGAGGCGTGTGGCATCGGTAATCTTCTCAAAGAAGCTTGTGAGAAGGCCTGATCATTGGTAAAGGCAAGGAGCTCGCCTAACCGGAGCGGTGAAGAGCTACCATGAGTGATCGAGGAAGGCTCAAGTGGGTGGAGCCGGCTTGAAAGCATTCAAGTCACCTCAACGTGGAGTAGGGAAGACCGGCAAGTCTCTGAGACCACAGGATAAAACTCTCGCCTCTCCTTCTCTTGTGATTTGCCTTTGTTATTCTTGTGCTAAATTACATTTCTAGCAAATTGAGTAGATTATTTGTGCCTAGAATTATTTATTGCTCTACTTTAATTGCTAAAGTAGTTTAGTGATCCCTAGAGATTATAATTGTAAATTTGCAATTATTCCTTCTATAGCTTAGTATCTTAATTAATTGCAAATTAGAATCAAAAAATTTAGAAACCTCCTATTAACCCCCTCTAGTTGGTTATTCGTGATCCTACAGAGGCTGAGTTCTCAAAAATTCATTCAACTTTGACACTTGAGATGGCCCACCATTACCTCCTCGAACAGCACCCTGAGAAGCTGTGTTCTGTACAATTTGTTGTAGCAAAAGAGAGTCAGTCTGACGGCCTTTCTCAATCATAGCCAGTACTTGCGCCATGGTTGGCGGGCCTAGCAATTGCTCCTCCGAAATATTCTTATGCACATGCTGAGAAATAGGAGGATCATGACGAGCTACCTGAGATGATGAAGCCCTGGTTGCTGGGTGTTGCGGATTAGGTTGTGAGGGCATAGGGATACCCACCCTTGGGGTGCGAGTATCCTGAGTGGCCTCACTCCTTATAATGTGGCTAAGCAACCTTGTAGTCCTCATCCTGCAATTACATCTATTGAGATAATGACAGTGGCGGAGATTATTGAATTAAACTTACTCGTAAGTAACATCCCATCTTTTGTTATTCAGGTTGCATTATTATTATCATCAAGGATTATCTCATCACAAACTTTCACTTCAACAGTTGGAAATTTGTGAGAGAAAACCCATTATCATCCATTCATAGGAGAAAATTTAGAACCAAAAGTTTACAATACCAAAATAACATCACATACTTAATGCACATACATACATAGGCTATTTTACATTTTATTATTACTATTCTAGTTCTACAACTAAAATACTATCATCTAACTATTGGAGTCACTAGAGACAACCCACACATCGCCAATCACAGGGTAGGATGGGGGTGTGCCAATGTTGCAACTACTCTCCGAGCAAGAAGGCATAGGTAAGGGCTCATAGATACTCCTATTTGTTACCCTCCCTTCGTCGCCTTGGCTTGGGTTCGGGATCTTGGAACCCTATGTAATTCTCATATATACGGACATAAGTGCCCATATTAATATTATGAGCTTTACACATCCTTCGCAATAGCTTGTGACCCGTCTCTTGAATTGCTTTCAATCTAGTGGTATTATGGTGCTTCGCGCGATGATGCATAGCGCGATCCTCAACCCTTGTAGTCGCATGCGCGCGCACCTTAAACCCATGAGGGGTTTGCTTTATATCAAAAATAGGTTTATTCTTCTCATGACCAAAATCCACAGCGAACTCTCTAGCCACATCGGTCCAAATTATATGGTTAGCCATCTGAAACGTTTTTTAAAATAAGATAAGATTAGTATTAAATATTATTTCAAATTAAATAAAGATTAAAGTATGAGGAAAAGATTACGATATTTACCTTTTTATTCATAAAACCACATTTTGAGTACTCAAGTTTTAGAATATAGTTTTGAGCTTCATGTCATATTCATAACCTTATATTTCACATGGATTAGGGTTATTTCTTTGCAAAATTTTAACCTAAAGATTAAACATTGCAAGAAAAACCCATAAAGGCATACAAAATTTACAACAAAAGCCATGCCATTCGTATTACTTCATAATGTACATCATTACAAAAGATTTTTTACATATTCTTTATTTTACATCTACGCGCCATTCCTACACTTCATAATCTAATGTCATCTTCCTCATCTCCACCACAGGAAGCTTAGAAGATGATCCTACTTCTACCTTACTCTCACCCAAGGCTCTAGAAGTACATTCCCTACGGCGATATACTTGCGGAGCTTCGGGTTGGTATATACACTTACTACTAGGATTTATTCCTTTATCATTGACTAGACGTGGGCGGCTACCTATACAAGATATTCTGGCTCCTCTAGGTCTACCAGGAGTAGGCACATAAGAAACTGGTGGGGGATGCAGAGCGGATGGAATCTGGGAAGCTCCCTCACACAGCCATAAATAATTTGTAGGATGTTACAATACTTTATTCTGAATCTACAGGATTTTAGACGATTTTAGAAATTTATTTTGCAAATTTTGGAGTTTTGCTTCAAAATTTATGGCTAAATAAATTGGCTCGGTTTTTGAAAAACAAACTGAACTTCAAAATTGTGCTTTTGCCTTTGGAAAGCGGCTCGCAGACGCTAACAATCCTGGCAGTCAGTGACTGCGCGCCGCAGCTCGCGGCTGACAGCGGCGGCCCGCTTGTCAGCGAGCATGCAGACACGCGAGAGGAGAGCGGCTGGCTATGGGCCTTTGACTCAAAGGCTTCCAAGCCGGGGCCCATGAGTCAGCGGTACTCTCCGCGCAAGGCACTGACAACTGGGACCCAACCGCAAGAGACACAAAGCAAAGGCTTCGGTTTCCGACTCGTCAGCAACAAACTGGTACCGGAGAAAAGGAATGGGTAGCACCATGAGGATCAGTGGTTCATGGCGCACCATATGAGGTGGGCTGCCATTGTGAGGGTGCGGCGGCCTCCATGGCCGAATGAGCAAAAGCTCGCCAGTGGCCACTCTTCCACCGGCCAAGAACTCCTAGAGAACCAGTGAGTCCTAGGGGTCTCATCTCACTTGATTGTGCGGTCGAAGGTACACTAGAAACGGCTGCCAATGGTCACCGGTCGGGAAGAAAAAGGTGGCGATGGCAATGTGCTGCTGTTGAGAATAAGTGAAAACAAAGGTTGGTTAGTGGTCTATGAAGCATTGTGAAGCTTTAGGACAAAGAAATTCTAAAGATTGATACTGATTTAACCTACTTCACCGATTTCCCCTTTCGGGTTTCTTACGGCCGAATGGAGAAAGGGCTTCGACCTTTTGCGCTTGGTTTAGTGGATGGTAAAGGAAGTGGGTTGAGATGAAGTTCAAAAGAGTGGAGGAGTCAATGGTAACGCGAATGGGTATTTATAACCTGGCTGAGGCGGTTTCATCGGGTTTGAACGCACGCGCGGCGTTTGGCTTCGCTTCGCACAGAGATGGCGAGGTGGCGGGGGTTTTGATTGAGTCGGTATGGCGCGGAAAGGCCGAGGCAAGGCACGAGACTCCCAAGATTGAACGTGGCAGTGGTCAAGTGGAGGCGGCTCAGCTCGCATAGAGGGGCGGTGAATCGGGCGGACGATAGAAGGGATCGGCGAAACGCATGCGCGAGACTCCGGTCAAGAGGAAAGGGACAGCAAGGAAGGGAGCCTGACAGGAGGGGCTGGGGTCCACCAGGTAGTGATAGAGGAGTTTCCCCATTTTTCCCAGCGAATGGAGTTAGCACTACGGACGGGCCCACTTGTCAGCGAGGGAATGTGGTTAGAGCGAGAAATCCGGCTCGGACAACTCATAACTCGAATTTATTTGGCTATCAAACTTTGGAGAAAATTTTCCGAAAGTTTTGACCTGGGTCCCCAGATAAGGCTTGTCAGCTAGTAAAAATCCTGGATTAAAACATTTTACAAATTTTTTTAAATATTCCCCAGAATTTATTTTATTTAAAGGTCTGATTCTTGTCAATTATTTTTGAAACTTTTTTGTCAGGGTTTTATTTGAGTTTATAATTATTCCATAAAAATTTTAAGTCGATATATTGTATACTTATTTTCTAAAAATTCTGACATTTTGATTTTAAGATTTTCGGAGTTTCTGTTTTTTAATGTTAAAAAGCCATAAATGACATTATTAATTTCTAAAAGTTTTACCAGGGGTAACTAATGCATTGAGGACATGATGGTAAATTTTTTAGCTTCAGATAAGTTTCAAAAATTCTAGGTTAATTCTGACTATGCAATGTTTTTAGTCAAAAGGTTGTCTTTTCATTTATGTCCTCACATTTCTTTGCATTAAAATTTTATGAGCTGGCTGGAATGATCTCTTTGCACGCTTTGCATTTTTATTACCGACTTTTCAAAATTTTATTTTTACCTTTTTATCTTTCTACTATTATCCATTCATTATTTCTCTTTATTTGATTTTTTCACAATACACAATCCAAGAAAATCCAAGTAAAAACAAAAAATGCCAAGGAAACTCAGAAATGATCATATTCATATTCAAAATATATATTTCTACTTTATTGAAATTTCTGCGATGTTACAACAAGGGCTGTGGCTAACGACTTGCCGTAACAGTGTGTTGATTGGGCTTTCAATTGCCTTGGCAGCTTTGGCAGCGAGGAGTAAAGAAGAATTTCTGGAGAAGATGAACTCAGTGACTGCCTTGTCTCTTTTGGATTCAGTGATGATATCATGCTTTAAATGAGGGTCACACCTGATCAGAAAATTTTGATAATTTTTATCAGTGATCCTTGCATAATTTTTATTATTCTCTAAAAAGTTAATGACAAAATAGTTTGCACAGAATTTATAAAATTTTTGACAAGCCACTATGCTCAAATTCTTGTTTTTTTATGTTTTTAATTTATTTGAGGGTTGATAATTTATCAATAATTTTTTACACTTTTTCGAGATATTAATTATGGATATTATATTCTTATGTAAAAATTTGAAATTAAAATAATTTATATTTTATTTATAAACATTCTGACATTGGTATTTTTGGATTCTCAACTTTTCAGTTTTTATACTGTCAAATGCAACAAACTTAATTGTTAATTTTTCATATTTTTTTACTGATGATTGGTATATACATTCAGAAGATACGTTAAATTTTCACTACAATATATGTGGGAATATTGTTATTTAATTCTGACAGGGTTGTTGTTTATAATCTCATTATTTTGTGTTTGATTTCTTTGTAGTACTAAATATATTCTCATGCCCTTTGAATTTTTAAGGAATGACCTGGAGATGATTTGGCATTTATTGGATTTTTTCCAGATTTTATTTCTTATGGTATTTTGAGTTTTGTATTATAGAGAAAAAAATTAATTAAGATAAAAGATTTTTCTTAAGAACCAAATTTAAGAAAATTTTTAGAATGGATAAAAGTTCAAAATAAATTTATATTTCCAAATTATTTTCATAGTTTGCTCATTTTAGAAGAAAAGTTTTATTTGGCAACTTATATATTTCGTAAGACTATAATTCAAGAAAAGGAGAAAAAGATGGTATTCTAGATTAAAATCTTGATTCCAAAATAAAATTTTTATTTGATTTCTATTTTTAATTTTTATTTCCCCATTTTTGAAAATTTTGAGATGTTTCATTTCTGGAATTTTCTAAAATTAAAAACTCTTTTAATTTCCAAATCTCCGCTCGGGACGTTTTCCTTACGCCGACCTATTTCCTCCTCGCACCGTTCTCAGCCTGGCCCGATTTCCCTGGCCCATCGCCCTGCTCTGTCAACCTAGCTATGTAGCCTAGTCCACCGAGCCTGTGCAGCTGACTGGTAGGCCCCACCAGTCAGATGTAGAGCCTCATCTTCGTGCCGCCTCCATCATTGCGCCGAACCCGCCACTGTGAAAATCTTGGCATCCACGCTGTATCCAGGCTGGTCTCACTTGGGTTCCACGCCTATAAATGCCACCGCATCCGCTCCTCTCCTTTCCCAAGCTTCACCACACGTTTCCGCCGATTGGAGTTCGAACCCTAGTGCCGCTGTGCTGAGGACTTCTTCGCCAATGTTTGTCGTTGCCGGTGAGCTACCGTCGCCGCCTTTGGCACCATCGCACTGCCCACATCACCCACTCCATTTTGCTCCTAGCCCGGGTTTGCTTCGAATTGTTTTTGCCCCAGGCCAAAGCCTTCTTCCCCACCTCCGGCATGCCCGCGACGCCCGTGCCACACTAGTGTCGTGTCAGCGCCATGCGTCGCCCGCGTCACGCCACATCCGTGCCACCTCTCGCTTGCACGCCCACGTGGTGACCGCGTTGGTCGTGCTGCATCAGCTGCTGCCCTAGCCACCATGTGTCATGCCACATGCGCCCTAGCCCCGCATGGAAGCCACGTCATTGCCACATGGCATTCCACCTTAGCAAGTCCACCTTGTCACCCCATAACCCTCTCGGTGCTCTTGGTCTATCATGGACGAAGCCACTGACATGTGGGCCCCACATGTCAGTCGGTTTTCTTTTCCTATTTTCCAAAAAATCCAAAATTCCAACCAATCACATTGCGTCACATGTCACCTTTTTTTCATTTTTTCTGATTTTTGACCCGAGCCACTTCCGAGAGCCTGTTCTCTTTCGTTCGAGCTTCGATTCCAGTGATTCAAATATCTAAATTCATATAAATTCAAGATCTACCTTCCAGCACCATTATTTTTAATTTTTGAATTCTTTTGTTTTTCTTTTATTTATTTGTTCTCGCTTCGCGTTTAGACGATGTCGTCGAAACTCAGCCAAATCAATAGTCGAAGGTAGAACCAGCAGGAGGCCACGAAGGTAAGTCTTCTTTGAACATGCTGATCCCTAATTTATAAAATGCTTATGTTGTTTTAAATTTTGCATGCTTACTTTTATGCAATGTACTTTGATTATAGTCTTAAGGTCTAGTTAATTTCTAAAATTTGTTATACCCTCATTGCCATTAATCATGTCGAACGTTTGTCACCCTAGATGATATTAGCTATTTTATTTGATGATAACTAGTAGAGTAGCATGAGACGGTAGAAATGCTTAGTCCAGCTTAAACATTTTGATATTATGCTATTATGGGAATCATTTCAAACATTCTTTAAACTTATTTGTGAAGTTGCGGTATTTGGTATTGTTACTGTTATTTAAATGAAATAAAGTAGAAAAATGGTTTAGACCTGGGGAGGATGAATGTTTGGCAGGTGCAGGAAGCACAAGACCTTGTAAAGTGAATGTTATGCCTTAGTCAATTAAGGACCGAAGCGTGTGTTACCATGGACCGAGCACTACCGTACAACCATAAGTCTATATGCGTATGACCTGGCTAATTAATTTGTACGTCTCATTATTGGCTTCGCCAGTCGGTGGAATATGGGAGTCGGATGGAGACAGGTTTCCCCCAAATGGCGCAAGAGGGGGCTTTTAACCGGGTGGATGGAACCCTTCAGCAGTGAAACCTTAGCGGGTGAGGTTAATAGCAGGGTTGTACATTGTAAAGGCCTTGTCATGATCTATCTGCCGACATACCAAAGGAAGTGTGTTAATTGCATGGCAACAAGAGATGATCATGTCTTGTGAGTAAAGCTGTATACACTCTGTAGAGTTAAAACTATTTTAGTAGCCGTGCCCATGGTCAAGGGCAAGCAAGGTATGATTGCACATTGTAGATTTTATGGTTTTTTAAATAAAAATGATGGTTTGGGAATCCTTGAGTGGATGGAACTCCTAGGTTGTGATTTGGCGATAGGAGCCAGTCAGATGGTTGGAACTTGTTTAGTTGTCATATCAAATTCAATTATTACAACTACATTTGGTTAAATGATGCTTTGTGAAATTACTAGTTGTATTTAAAGTTAAACATTGCTTTATGCTAAAAGAGCCATATTATGCCTTCAATTGTTTAGCCTTGCATATAGTTATCATGCATTTTGTTTCAAAGACTTGCGGAGTACATTTTGTGCTCACTTTAGCAACATTCCAACTTTTTACAGAGGAGTGCGCAGAAGCTGAAGGTAACTATGAGTTCTTTGCTTGTGGTTACGACGAAGGTGATCCGGATTACTAGGACGTATACCCTAGTCGATTGCCTGTTGGGCAAATGGATGGGCTTATCCTGTTGCTGTTATCTCATTTCCGCTACTACTTTATTGAACTGAAGCCATGAGGCTGTTTATTATGTAATGGTTGGCTATAAAGTGTGAGACCCCGTTCTTGCAAACAAGAACCTCCATGTGATTACTGTACTAGTCCCATGATCAGTGGCTAGCACTCACATGTTTACAACATTCATATCACGACCACAAGATATTAAACTGATAAATATGTATTATGAGCGGAAATAATTATACAGAGTTTAAAATTTACAAAGACTGAACAGCGGAAAAAAGAGAGTTAAAGCACTCCAAAAGCCTCGTGATTTGCCCGCTAACCCTCAGGCAACTGACTAGTCAAACCTAGGGGAAATCATCGTCGAACACCTCGTGCCCTGCGTGAAAATAAGAATCGTCTGGCACTTCGCAAGCTTCGTCCTCTGAGACAGCAGATGCAAGATTGAGTACATTGGTACTCAACAAGACTTGTAGTGTTTGACAAATGCAAATAATTAATCATGCAGGCTAAGCAAGGTAGGTTATAGGTTATTTTGCAGTTGCGTCAACATTGAAAAGTATGAATATAATAGATTGAAACATCGCATTTTTGAATAGGCAATTGAGACATAAAGAGATAAGCAAATATTCAAGTCTTTCAACCCAGTCTACCCGACTGCAAAGATCCCCGGTGTCTATCCTTTGACACAAAAGCTAGTTGCAAAATTGGTTTCCATCCCAAACCCGTTTTCAGAAAATACCAAAACTCTAACATTGGAATGACTTCACCAAGTGTCCTTGACCGTGGACGCGGCTAATCGATTAGATTTACACTCTGCAGAGGTGTACAACTTTACCCATAAGGAATGATCAACCTCTTTTGCCAGGCCAACTAACACACTTCCTTTGGTGTGTCGGCAAGGAGATCATACAGAGCTGTTACATTATCTAGATGTGGCTTTGAACCAGCCCGGGATGTTTAACCCCCGCCATGGAAACAGAAACACTCACCCAAGCCGTGGATCCATTCTCATCACACCCCATATTTGTTTCAATGACATATCTAATCAGACTGAAATTGATGTCAAAGACACGATCATTCACATCAATTTCAGCAGGCAGGAAGGGCGTGGAAGCCCGCCTGGGGAGTACGTTCGCAAGAATGAAACTCAAAGGAATTGACGGGGGCCCGCACAAGCGGTGGAGCATGTGGTTTAATTCGATGCAAAGCGAAGAACCTTACCAGGGCTTGACATGCCGCGAATTCTCTTGAAAGAGAGGGGTGCCCTCGGGAACGCGGACACAGGTGGTGCATGGCTGTCGTCAGCTCGTGCCGTAAGGTGTTGGGTCCAAACAAAATCACAAGTTACTATTATACTCCATTTTGAAGAGAATTACCATCTGGGTAGATAGCAGATGCACCAGCACACCCAGAAAACTAGTTGAGTGCATTGGTATGTAGAAAACCCTACAGACAGACCTGATCAGAATGCCTGTGCAATCTCCCGCCTTCCTTAGATGCAAAGCCACATCTAAACAACTTAATAGGCTCAGACCCGCCCATACATGCCCTCGTGGTTGTACGAAATTCTTAGATCTATAGCGCCCCATTGCTCGGTCCTTAATCCGACACGGGCGATACTCCACCCTGCACTACGTGCAACTCCCTTTGCACCACCGGCTATTGCAAATAATCGCCCGCATCAAACCATAGTTTTATTTTGGGTTTTTAACCAAAGTACCAGCAACATTTTCCCAAATGAGGATCATACATTTGTTTAAAAGACTGAAAACATACGATGAGTAGCTTAAGGAGGAATATTATGCTAGCGGTTATACCCAAAATGACATTAAGCATGTCTAACTCAAACTAAGGTTTACAAGGTTCACATGTTCATACAGATTGAGGTAAACCATAATTTACAGGATTAACTACAGTTCCAACCCAAATTAGCATTTATAGGGAGAATTATCCGGATGCATCGTACATAGACAAAAACAACATATTGTTGGTAAATTATCAGGCTCGATATGTTCAAGGGGGTGCTTGCCTTGCAACTCGCTGTCTAGGTCAGGATCTGGATCTGCGACGGAGTCGTCTTCTTCCTCGAGCGCGTCGGACTCTACACGTCGATCAAACGGGAACATATCAAATTTCAATAAGGGCAAAAAGAAAACAGACAATAAATTATCTATCCTTGAATTACGAATTCAAGAGGCTAAAATTATGAATTTTTGTGTTTATAACTTCGAATTATAGATGCTAAAATTATTTGGATTAATAAAACTTAAGACATAAGATAAGGGGTTAATTGCACTAAATCTTTTTAGCTATGATACTAGGTTTGTTCCGGTTTGAAACCATTTAATCTATATTGCAACTATTTAACTTCCTATGCACATATATATACATATATATGTGAGTGCATTTGGCACAAGGGCTACTTCATATTTCTAATGGTAGTTCAAAACAAGTTTACTCCTTAATTATTTTGGCAAGTTCAATTATTCTACTGCCACCCTAGTATTCAGGAAATGATTTTTTACTTATTCCATATTCTTTTCATACAATTATACATATTTAAATTCTTAGTGTATTAAAAGGAAGACTTAAATAGAGAACAATTCAAACATGCATGAAAATTAAATATTTTTATATATTTGGATTCCTGGAAACATAAGGATCCTACAAAAATTAGTTTCATTAACTTCTAAGCTTATTTGCAAAAATTTTGTATAAAGCTTATCTTTAGCCTTTTTATTCAAATTTGAATTTCAAAATTACCCAGAGATCATTTTCAAAATATTTTGCATATTCTGAAAGAACTTGATTCTACATGAATATAGAATTTTATTTCACTAATTTTGGAGTTATGATTCAAAACTTATGGACATTTGAATTGACTCGGTTTCTGAAAATCAACTAAAATCCAGAAATACGCTTTCTCAGTCGGAAGGCGGTTTTTCGATTTTGGCGCGCTGGCGCGTTCTAACTCGGCCCGGTCTGGCTGACAAACCGCCCCGCTTCGTCGGCGATCGAGTGGCGACACGCTGAATCGCCTAGAGGTCGACGACCGGGCCCCACCGCCAAGGATCGCACGGCGAGCACAAGGCTACCGAGTGGATGACAGCAGTGGCCCACCGCCAGCGACCACGCGGCGCGTAATCTACCGAGCGACTGACAGCTCGACCCCACCTGCCAGTGACCCGAGGTAGAGTGATTCGGACTCCGGCTCACCGCCGGCGAACTAGCCTCGCCGCGACGAAATGGGTAGCTCCGAGAGCATCAGCGTGCCAAGACAAACCTAGGGGCGTTACCCATTCGCCGGGAGGTGGCCGGAAAATGGGTCGGCACCGTGGAGGGGCGACGGCCGCCATGGCTGCGCGAGCAAATGCTCGCCACCGGCCACGATTTCGCTGGGGAAGAAAGGCGTGAGCATCAGTGAGCTAAGGGCGACCTATTTCACCTGAGAGTGGAGGCGGTGAAGGGCCGAAGGTGGCTGACCACATGCGCTGGCCGGGAAGAAGAAGAACGGCAAAAATGGGTGAGCTGCAGTGAGAGCAAGTGAAAATGGGGAGTGGTCAGTACTCAAGAGGACATCGCGAAGCTATAGAAGGAAAAGATTTCAAAGATTTATGCCTATTTGGGTGCTTCACCGATTTCCCCCCTTTTCTCTGATCTCTGCGGCAATGGCGAAGATGGAGAAGGCTAGAAGAGGTGCGGGGCTAAAAGGAAAATAGAAGGGAGAAGGGGAGCTCACGGCGATGTATGAGCGGTATTTATAGCCAGGAGTGGATAGCAGTATAGGGTTTGAACGGAGATCAAAATCGCGGCGGTTCTGTGCTATGCGCTGAAGTGGCGCAAGCTTCTCACCGACAGGGAGGCGACGTATGAGTGGTCAAGGCATGGCGCGGGAGGATCGAGGATGAACGTGGCGTCAGATGGCGGGATGGGTAGCTCGAGCTGTCGGGCACACGGCGTGAAAACTCGGCGTGCGCGAGCTCTGTCTCGGCGGAGGGGAGAAGAAGAGAGGGGAAAAGGAAACGGCGATCGATACCGGGCCCGGGTCCACTGGTCGATGTGGCGCTCAAGCACCGCCTTGCGCCAGAACTGGCTCAGACGCCGTGGGGCCCACCGGTCAGTGAGAGCCAACACTAAATGAGATAAGCCTCAGCCCAGACAGCTAGTACTCTGAAGGACTGAGATGGCGAATAGAGGGGGGGGGTGAATGGTCGCAAATAAATTTTCCCCCAAAATACTCCAACAAAAACCTCGACAAGATCGCTCAAAGGAAATCGTGAAAAGCCCGAAAAACTAGACAACTATGTGTACCCCTAGCTTGCATGGATAAGTACCATAAAATATGTGAGGATTTTTTAGTCACAATCCTGGTTGTCTAGTGTCCAAGATAAAGAGGAATCAATCAAACTCTTGCTTTTAGAAAGGACATCAATTCAAATCACAAAAGTCACTTTCAGAAAAGCAAAACCAGAATTTCCAGAACTTGTCCTCAATTTGAATAGGAGGTTGGTGGGTTTATGCAGCTCACAAAATTTTGATAATTTTTCTCCCTTTAGAAACAGAGTCTAGAAGAACTCCAACAAATTTCTCCTCAAAAAGCCTTACAGAAAAAACAGGAGAAATCGAAGAACACAATTAGTCAAGAACTTCGAGCAGAAAATTTGGGGCTCGGTTTTCACCTCATGGTGCCCAAACGGTGCAACAAGAGAACTCCAAAATTTTTCTACAGGTGTATATCAGAGTCCCACACCTCCTCCAAGAAGAATCCCTTAAAAAGGATTTTTATATATTTTTATAAAATTCAAATACTAAATTCTACGCAAAGAACAAGTTCTGAACAAAGTTGGAACTTGAAAGAAAAGATGTTCTCTACTCAATCCAAGAGTGAAAAAGAGATGTAAAACCATATGAACACACTCTAAACATCCAAAATCAACAGCATTTAGAAGGAGGGGAGGCAAATCCAAATTGCGTGAAAGTAAATTGCGAGAATGTAATTGCGGGAAAGTAAATGCTGAATTTAAATTGCGTAAAGTAAGGACATAATGTAAATGCGCAAAATAAATTCAAAGAAGGATGGATAAAACTTTCATTTCTGGGAGGAGAGGTTACAAAGCCTCACTTTCATGTGGGCAAAGCTCAAAGGAGCATTCACAAACCTCAAAACCTTCAAGGGAAGGAGGCTACCCCTCCACCCCTATTTATACTACTCTTGGGCCACCTACCACCCTTGGATGAGTCCCTCAACCCTAGAGCACTCATCTAAGGGCTAGGATTAACCCACACACACACCCATGCAAGGGCTAACCCAAAACCCACACATATATCGGGTTTTCTTGCACGGTTTTCAAAGCGTACTACCTAGACCCGCTAACCTATCAACTAGACCTCAATCCGATGGCCCCATTGATCCACGCGGCATCTAGCTAGCATCATCTCCTTTCCTTGTCTTCTTGACTTGCCCGGACTCCGTCTCCGATCATCTTCCGGCGATCTCCCTACCGTCTGGACCTCCGACGCTCCTCGCCTAGTCCCGGTCATCCTCCGCCTCACCATGACCTAGCACCGTCGCCCTGCAACCATCAAAGACAAGGAAAAACCTTTCATAGCAATGCCGACAATGATATGCAATAAACCCATCCAACTCATCACTACCGCCCTCATACGGTCGGTACTGCCACTCCTGGCAGAGACAACTCAAATTGTTTCATTTTGAAAATCAATCCAAATCAAACTCAAACTTGAGCACACCTTGCTCAAATAAAGTCAAATACTCATCACAAACATGGATGGACCTCCACATGGTCCTTCAATCTCCCCCTTGATGAGTATATTGACAAACAACACAAAAGGCATAAATTTGAGTTTGAATGAGAGAAGAAGAAAGCAATTTGATTGCGAAGCCAAACTTGGTCCAGAGAGAAAGATATAAAATCATGACCAAGTTGGCAGAAAGAGTTTAGAGCAAGACCATGAAAAGAGCAAGTTTTCCACAAAAGCTCTAAAAACCAATCGTAAGTGCCAAATGTGATTATGATCCATAAAAAATAGCAAAGGTTTACAAAGATCATAAGAACCAACAAGCTTTCACATTTTTATCTCTCTTATTTTTAATGATGCCTTTTCTACATTTTCTCCCCCTTTTGGCAATATAGGCATCAAAATGGAATTTTCTCCCTCTTTTTATGTATGCAAGAAATGCAATCGAAAGAGCTTTGAATATTATCCAATTGATCAAAATTGAAGGATATTACACCAAGCTTGTCAATTTCAGAAGATGACTAAACTAAGACATGTCCAAGTGCAAATACGAGCTTAGTTTTGAATATATCATTTTTAGCAAGATTTGACAAGTGCAACACTTAGCTTTAGTTTCAAAAATAGAAGAATAGCCACTCTAAGGATCAAAAGGAAAACCTAGAGTTCAACCTACTCAACAGTTTGGGGAATCTAGAAGAGCATACAAGGTCCTTCGGGCTCATTTATCACTTAATGCAAATTTTGATTTATCATCATACAAGACATAGAGGGGCGCAAATGTTTGACATTATTTGCATTCTTTACCCACATATGTCTTTGTTTTTAATTTATTTGCATTTTCTTTTGACAACCAATTGACTCAAGCCGTATGCGACCATCTCAAGATGAACTCTTAATAGGATGGTCTAGGTCAAACAATATGTATTCCAAGTTCATCCCAAGTGCAATGGGAAGCGGTCTTGTGAATGCAAGGTGTTGAGTCGTATGTGCACAAGAAGAGTCAATTTTGTTTAATTTTCATTTTTAGCATAATGATTCATGAGCAATTGAAGGACTCTAGCATGGATCAAACTAGTTTCACCCAAGTTGCTATAGGGACTCTAGAGAACTCCAAAATTTCTCAAATTATGGCACAAACCTCTAGAGAAGAAACCTAGCAAGTAAAAGCAATAGTTTTATCAAGTTTTTCATTTAAGGCTTATTTTATTTTTAAGCTTAGCAAGTTAAATGAAATTGGACATATCTAAGCTAGTGGTTTCCTCCATATGATGTAGCATGGTGTATAGCATGAAGAAGAAATCAATTGCATAATAGACAAAGCTCATTAAACAGGAAATGCAGTCTATATGCAATGCACGAACAGATTCCCAAACCTCCCTCAACAAATGAATCGATTTTAAGCTCAAATCTGGTTAAAGTTGAGTTATTATCAAGATTAGGCACAAAGAAAACCCGAATGAACTCAATAATAACAAGAAAAACAGAATGAGAAGAAGAAGTCGAGAAACTGCAAAACTGGATGGCTATTGAGCATAGATAAGGTAGAAGAGGCTCACTACGGCTCAGACTCGCTCTTATCTTCCCCAGAGACTGACATAGGGAAGCTGACTCTAAATCCCAACTAAGGAGTGCACACGACTGCCTACCAGGAGGCCCAATACCTGCTAGACTTATAAGACTGTGAGGGAACTCAACCTAGAGAGAAGAGAGAACAGCTAATCACGCATGATAGCAACCTAAAGCACAAGATAAGAGGTCCATGCAAGGCATGCCAGAAGTCTAAGTGAGTGAACTCAACTCAAGAAAATAAGCCCAAAGTCACCCAGAAGAAACACAAAGAAAAGAAAAGCTAGAAGAAAACATATAATACATAATATACAACCCGGCTTCCCCTCACGAAAGGCCGTAAGGGCTCACGACTCCAAGCTCACTCCTCAAGGCAACAAATCTGGAGCTATCCAAAGGCTTGGTGAAGATATCGGCTAATCAAGGTCACTCTCTACGAACTGAAGCGCGATATCTCCCTTCTACACATGGTCTCTAAGGAAGTGATATCTAATATCAATGTGCTTGGTCCGGGAATGTTGCACTGGGTTTTTAGCAATGCAAATAGCTGAGGTGTTGTCACAGAAGAGTGGCACACTCTCTATCTCTAACCCATAGTCCCGTAAGGTCGATCTCATCCAGAGCACCTGGCTACAGTAACTGGCTGCAGCAACATACTCGGCCTCAGCGGTGGACTATGCAACTCTGGACTGCTTTATAGATGACCAAGAAACAAGAGAAATGCCCATCAATTGGCAAGTGCCAGAAGTGCTCTTCCTATCTATCCTACAGCCAGTACAGTCGGCATCGGAAAAGGCTCTAAGAGATAGACAAGAAGAAGAAGAGTACCAAATACCATAATAAGTGGTAGCACGTAGGTACCTGAAGATGCGCTTGACCGCCTGGCGGTGAGAGGCGCGAGGAGATGCTTGAAATCGAGCGCGCAGACACACAGCGAAATGTATGTCCGGCCTCGAAGCAGTGAGGTACAAGAGGGAGCCGATCATGCTCCGAAACTCCTTTTGATCAGCAGGCTCACCATCCTCATCGGGCTCGAGGACAACAGTGGTGGCCATAGGAGTCATCACTAGCTTCCCATTAGACATATCGAAGCGCCTCAGGAGATCATGAGTATACTTGCCTTGATGCAAGAAAGTACCCTCCCGAGTCTGCTTGATTTGGAAGCCAAGAAAGTAGCTCAACTCGCCCATCATACTCATCTCAAACTCTGTGCTCATCACCTCAGAAAACTGAGACACAAGCGAGTGAGACGAGCCACCAAAAATGATATCGTCCACATAAATCTGGACGAGAAGAAAATGCGACTCATGGTGTCTGATGAACAGAGTCTTGTCTACTACGCCTATTTTGAAGTCATAGCTGAGAAGATAAGACTTTAGCCTCTCATACCATGCTCTGGGGGCCTGCTTGAGTCCATACAGAGCTTTGGAAAGCTTTTATACATGACTCGGAAACTTGGGGTTCTCAAATCCTAGAGGTTGTTTGACATAAACCTCTTCCTCAATATAGCCATTGAGGAATGCACTCTTGACTCCATTTTATAGAGCTTGAAGCCCCGGGATGCATAGAATGCAAGCAGGATCCTAATAGCCTCTAGTCTAGCTACAGGGGTAAAGATCTCCTCAAAGTCAAGACCCTCAACCTGAGAAAAACCCTGTAACTAGCCTAGCCTTGTTGCGAATGACAACCCCATCCTCACTCTGCTTGTTTTTGAACACCCACTTGGTCCCAATGACATTATGACCAGATGGACGTTCTACAAGCTGCCAGACTTTGTTCCTCTCAAAGTTTTCAAGTTCCTCATGCATAGCATTAGTCCAAGACTCGTCAGATAATGCATGAGTCACATCCTTCGGCTCAAACGAGGCAACAAAGGCAGAGTGAAGACAGAAACTGGACAAACCTGATTTTGAGCGAGTGACTCGCTCAAATAGATCGCCGATGATCTGATAAGGTGGATGAGAACGCTGAATATGACGGGGAGGTCCAGAAGCAGAAGTGGCCTCTACCTCATGCACAGAAGAGGCAGGAGCAGGGCCACTAGCTGAATGAGAGTCCGAAGGCAAGGGCTAGCCTTCCTGAGGTGCAGAAATGGAAACAGAGGCACCTCGGTGTAGAGGGGACTGGATCAGGTGGAACACCATCATCTCCATCATCCTTAACCTCTACAAAGATGGTCTTGGAGGAAGAAGAAGAGCCTGAAATATCGGGTCTAGCTCCTGGGCTAGCCTCATCAAAGGTCACTTCACAGGTCTCTATGATCCTATGCGCATCGCAACTCCAGACCCTATAGGTACGAGAAGAAATTGAATAACCCAGAAAGATACCATCAGAAGAACGAGAGTCAAACTTATCCAGGTTACCAGACTTCAAAATAAAACACTTGCAACCAAACACACGAAAATGAGAAACACTGGGCTTTCGCCCATACCTCAACTCGTAAGAAGTGCGGTGCAAATGCGCTCTCAAGAATACACGATTAGAAACATGGCAAGCAGTAGCTATAGCCTCAGCCCAAAACTTCCTAGGAGTACTGTACTCGTCTAGCATCGTCCTGGCCATTTCTACCCTGGTCCTGTTCTTCCTTTCCACTACGCCATTTTGTTGAGGGACGTAGGGAGAGGAGAATTGATGCTCCAAACCAGACTCCACACAGAAACTCTCAAAATAGGAGTTCTTGAACTTCGTGCCATTGTCACTGCGTATAGCTCGTAGGGCACCAGGGAGCTCAAAAGACAACCTACGAACCAAACTCCTAAAATGGGTAAAAGTCTCATCCTTCGAGGACATAAAAAACACCCAAGAATACCTCGAAAAATCATCAACAATGACAAGAACATACCACTTCCCACCCATCGATCGCACTCTAGCCGGACCAACAAAGGTCCATATGTAAAAGCTGTCCCGGTGCATCACCATCACAACAAAGGATCGGGGATGAGAAGCGAAGAACCATCTTGCCATATCGGCAAGGAGAGCAAACTAAGTCTTTGACCATCTTGAGTTTGGGCAAACCCCGAATGAGATTGTGGTGCTAACTCAGGTCAAATGATCAAAACCAATGTGACCAAGTCTCCTATGCCAAAAGGAGACATCACGGGACTCAGAAGCAATCAAACATCGAAGAGAGTCTCCAGAAGAAGCAGAAAAATCAGCACGAAAGACTCTCCCAAATCTAGAAATCCCGCAAACTAACCCTCCTGATGAATCAAGGATTCTACAGGCATTACTCCTGAAACTTACCTCGAAAGAGTCATCGATAAGCTGAGAAACAGAGAGCAGATTGTATTGCAGCTTACTTACTAAGGCAACATCTTTAAGAATGAAATTTTGGTTAATACAGATGATACCTTTAGCAATGACTCTACCTGAAGAAGCATCCCCGAAAGTGATCAACTCATCACCGGGGGCTCGGACTAGGGAAGAGAACCATCGAGAATCTCCGGTCATATGACGAGAACAACCGGAGTCGATAATCCAAACATCTCCCTTCCCCATCCGACGAACCAGATCTAGACACAAGAGAGAAAGATGACTCAGTACTGGGATAGAGTGAAGACTTGGGAACCCAATACTGAACCACACGACACCTCAGAGTACCAGTCACAGAAGAAGACTAGACTCGAGTGTCTCTCTGATGTTTAACCCTAACAAGATCAGTAGCAACTCTAGTAGATGATCTAGGAGCTGAAACTGGGTTGGCATGCCGTGGTGCAAAAGCCGAACTACCCTAGTGAGGCTTCCTAAATCTCCTACCAGAAAACACCTCACGCCGCTTATATCTACCTCAATGGGAAAAACGAGGAATATCAAAAGGGCGGCGGAAAGACTGAGTACGAACAGCTCCAAGACTAAAACTCGAAGAACCAGCATGAAAACCGAGTCCTGGACGCTGCCCAAAAACAAGCGACTCTCTAACCTGTCTAGAAGCAGTGTGTACCTTAGGAGCACTCAAAGTCTAGGGATGACCCTGAATACCCCTAAGAGTAGCAACACGCTTACGCCGAGTGATCTTGGAGCGCCTGAAGCAGAAATCTACTAGGTGACCATCCTTCTTACAGAAGGTGCATGTGTACTTCGCCTTGCTAGAGACAGAAGCGACAGGAGTAACACCCTTCTGGTCAGAAGTCCTATGGACAACCCCAGCAGACCTAAACACGGTGGTGCTCACTCTGGGAGCTACCACAATCTCACCACTCTTTGAGCCGCGCACAATGGTGGGAGGATGCGCCCGAGCATGCTCTAAGGGATCAAATCCTAGACCTTGATTGAATCTACTAATCTTGGATCGGTCTAGAATAAGATTGAGCTTCTTCTTGCCTCCAACAAACTTCTCGAGAGTGCTCATAAGATACTGGCAATCTCGAAAGAAAGAAGCACAAGAAGAACAGGGAAGGAGAGGAAGAAGAAGAACCGTAAAGAGAAGATCTCTCAAAGACGTGTTTTTTGTTCCCTTAGCACGGCTGCCTCAATCTTGAGGGCCTCACAAGAAACGCAAGGAGCATCTCTAATTCTAAGGGTTTGGTCTTTTAACTTCTTCCTAAGCTCGACATGGATTTGATCCACATCATCCTTAACCCCAAAGACACAAAGTAAACCAGATTTTGACTTAACTAGTAAGTCCTTAGCAAGTTCATCACACTTGACATTCAAAGCATCATTGTCAAGTTTTAGTTGCCTCACACCCTCACATGAGTGACCGGGTCCATAGAAGCATGCAATTCAAGTTCATCATTTCTAGCGAAAGCTTCTTAAGGTGTGAACTCATGGCATCAATTTCAAGAAGCAATTTAGGCGCTTAGAGCATGATGGAGTGGAGTGAGCATGAAGAAAACTAGCCTCAACAGAATAGCATCAACACAACTAGTGCTAGCATTCTTCAACCTAAGACTATCAAGTTCAAGCAAGCACACTATTATGTATGGTCCTTAGGTTCTCCAACTCCACAAGAACAAAGATCACGAGAACACAAACATCGCTGACTAGGAGGAGAAGATCTAAGTGAAGCTAACTCCCGAGTCAAGGTTCCTACTTCCTTCTCTAACTCGTAACACCTCGACCTAGCCTTAGCATGAAACTTGCCTAATTTACGTAAGCGATTTAACTCGTCGTAGGTGGGTACCTCATCCGTGTCATTTGACAAATCGGAGTTGCTGATGCCGTTGGCGTCGGCCATGAAGCACATGCCGGAGAAGTCGTCGCCGCCCTTCTTCTCTTGTGGTTCATCCTCGTCCTCGTCGCTCCATGTCTCCGTGTCGGAGAGGTTGAGTCGTCAAGCGCGGCGAGGACGCGGTGGAAGAGCTTCTTGTTCTTGGAGAAGTTGCGGTACTTCTTCTCACGCGTCGGCTCACGAACTGGAGGCTTCCTGTTGCGGTTCTTGTCGATGTAGTCGTTCTTTGCCGAATCGCCGGCATCGTTCTTAGCCTTCTCCAGTTTGGGGCAATTAGCCCGAATGTGGTTGGGGCCACCACACTCGAAGCATGTGATCATGCCACCTCTCTTTCTCTCTCTCACCCTCTTGTATGCATGAGAAAACTTACGAGCAAGAAGAGCAAGCTCATTATATGGAAATTTTTCCAGTTGGTCATCGCTTAGCTCACAAAGGGCGGAAAGAGAGAAACCAATAGAAGGATCAGAAGAAGAAGATCCAATGGGATCGGTGACCAAAGCCATCGACTGATATATCGTCTTACGAGAGACGACATCGATCTCATGAGTCTTGAGACAGGAATAAAGCCCGTCAAGAGTCAGAGTCGATAAGTCGGTGGTGTCCTTGATGGTGGTCACCTTCATCTCCCAAACCCGAAGATCGAGTGCGGTTAAGAAATGCCGAGCATTGTCCGAGTCAGAGTATATGCAGCCAACTGCTCGGAGGTCGCTCAAAATCTTTGTAAACCGATCAAAACACTCGTCGAGACTCTCACCAGCACGTTGATCAAACTTGTTGGACTCGCGCTTGAACTGGTCCTGCCTCACAGTCTTGATTTTAGTAGAGCCCTCATGGTAAGCATCGAGGGTTACCCAAATCTCGTGAGCGGATCGAAGGTGAGAAATCCTATCATACTCACCACGGCTAAGACCCTGTATGAGAATGTTCCTTGCCTTAGCATTCGCCTCAACGTCAACCATATTGATGGTCGTGACATTTTCATCAGTAGGAACCTCATACGGGAGTTTCACCTTTCGCCATATCAGGTAGCCCTGGGCAGTGATGTATGACTCCATTCGGGACTTCCAAAAAGGAAAATCAACTCTATTAAAGATGGGAGGCTTGGTGGAATATTTGTCCGTCGCCATGGCTCTTGAGACCGGCCAAGATCTAGAAAGAGCAGAACCGGCTCTGATACCAATTGAAGGACCGAGATGGCGAACAGAGGGGGGGTGAATGGTCGCAAATAAATTTTCCCAAAAATAATCCAACAAAAACCTCGACAAGATCGCTCAAAAGAAATCGTGAAAAGCCCGAAAAACTAGACAACTGTGTACCCCTAGCTTGCATGGATAAGTACCATAAAATATGTGGGGATTTTTGAGTCACAATCCTGGTTGTCTAGTGTCCAAGATAAAGAGGAATCAATCAAACTCTTGCTTTTAGAAAGGACATCAATTCAAATCACAAAAGTCACTTTCAGAAAAGCAAAAGCAGAATTTTCAGAACTTGTCCACAATTTGAACAGGAGGTTGGTGGGTTTATGTAGCTCACAAAATTTTGAGAATTTTTCTCCCTATGAGAAACAGAGTCTTGAAGAAATCCACCAAATTTCTCATCAAAAATCTTTACAGAAACAACAGGAGAAATCGAAGAACACAGTTAGTCAAGAACTTCGAGCAGAAAATTTGGGGCTCGGTTTTCACCTCATGGCGCCCAAACGGTGCAACAAGAGAACTCCAAAATTTTTCTACAGGTGTATATCAGAGCCCCACACCTCCTCCAACAAGAATGCCTTAAATAATATTTTTATATATTTTTATAAAATTCAAATACTAAATTCTGCGCAAAGAACAAGCTCTGAACAAAGTTGGAACTTGAAAGAAAAGATGTTCTCTACTCAATCCAAGAGTGCAAAAGAGATGTAAAACCATATGAACACACTCTAAACATCCAAAATCAACAGCATTTAGAAGAAGGGGAGGCAAATCCAAATTGCGTGAAAGTAAATTGCGAGAATGTAATTGCGGGAAAGTAAATGCTGAATTTAAATTGCGTAAAGTAAGGACATAATGTAAATGCGCAAAATAAATTCAGAGATGGATGGATAAAACTTTCATTTCTGGAAGGAGAGGTTACAAAGCCTCACTTTCATGTGGGCAAAGCTCAAAGGAGCATTCACAAACCTCAAAACCTTCAAGGGAAGGAGGCTACCCCTCCACCCCTATTTATACTACTCTTGGGCCACCTACCACCCTTGGATGAGTCCCTCAACCCTAGAGACTTCATCTAAGGGCTAGGATTAACCCACACACACAGCCATGCAAGGGCTAACCCAAAACCCACACAAATACTGGGTTTTCTTGCACGGTTTCCAAAGCATACTACCTAGACCCGCTAACCTATCAACTAGACCTCAATCCGATGGCCCTCATTGATCCACGCGGCATCTAGCTAGCATCATCTCCTTTCCTTGTCTTCTTGACTTGCCCGGACTCCGTCTTCAATCATCTTCCGGCGATCTCCCAACTGTCTGGACCTCCGACAATTCTCGCCTAGTCCCGGTCATCCTCCGCCTCACCATGACCTAGCACCGTCGCCCTGCAACCATCAAAGACAAGGAAAAACCTTTCATAGAAATGCCCACAATGATATGCAATAAACCCATTCAACTCATCACTACCGCCCCCATACGGCCGGTACTGCCACTCCTGGCAGAGACAATTCAAATTGCTTCATTTTGAAAATCAATCCAAATCAAACTCAAACTTGAGCACACCTTGCTCAAATAAAGTCAAATACTCATCACAAACATGGATGGACCTCCACATGGTCCTTCATACTCGCATTAATTTAGCCATCAAATCAATTTGAAAATTTGCAAAACGTTTTGAATGAGGTCTCCTCATAGTTTAAATTTCCTAGTAAAAAGTTGAGGCTAAAATACCCTACGGTTGATTTATAAAAATTCTGACACTATGCCCTGTCCAGAATTTACATTTCGGTATTTTATTTATTTAAGTGTATAAATCATATCAATTATTTTCTAAACATTTTATAAATGTTCAGTTTGGGTTATGGATATCTCCATAAAAATTGTAAGTCAAAATCTTGAGTAAATATTTTATAAAAATTCTGACATGATGAATTTCAATTTCCCAATGCCTCTGTTCTTGAATTTTTAAAAGGATTTAGCGATAGGATAAATTCCTGAGATTTTTACCAGATGTATATAATGCTCTGTGGGTGATATGGTAATTTTTGTGGCTCCAGATAAGTTTCTAATATTTTTCATTAATTCTAACTTCACTGTTTTTAGTCAAAAAGAGATTGTTAAATATTTTATTTGTTTACATTTCAGCACCTAGGATTTTTACTAGATGATTTTACTTGTTTACCAGCATGAATAAGGTCTCATGGTAATTTTACTCATATTTACTTTTACCTCTTTACATTCTTACTAGTTTCCATTTAATAATTCTATATGGTGGACTTTTCATACAAAGCATAAATCCAAGGAAAATCCAAATAAAAAACAATAACACTAAGAAAACTCAGAAGTAAATATATTCAAATCCAAAATGTTCATTTTCATTTGTTATATTCTTTTCTGGATGTTACAAATCTACCCCCCTTATAGAAATCTCGCAGGAACGCGAAGACACTTTTTACAAATCTTCCAATTAAGTAAGCTCAGCAGGAACGCGAAGACACTTTTTAAGTTGCGATACATAGAAGACATTGTGTACACTGGACAATTGGGATGGTAGCTCCAACTTGTATGCTTTTTCTCCCATCTTTGCCAGCACACGATAAGGTCCAATATATCGAGGAGCTAACTTGCCTCGGACTTGGAACCGACGAATGTCGCAGAGAGGTGAAACCTTAAGATAGACATAATCATCAATCTCAAAGCTCAAGTCACGTCGATGAGTGTCGGCATAACTTTTCTGGCGAGATTGAGCTTCCCTCAATCGGCTTCGGATTAAATCCACATGCTCTTGAGCTTCATTTATCAAATCTGTACCAAAGAACTGTCTTTCCCCTACTTCAGACCAGAAAAGTGGAGTCCTACATTTCCTTCCATAAAGGGCTTCAAATGGCGACATTTGCAGACTAGCTTGAAAATCATTGTTATACGAGAACTCTGCAAATGCTAAGCACTTCTCCCAATTGGTGCTATAAGTTAGCACACAAGCCCTCAACATATCCTCCAGAATTTGATTTGTCCTTTCAGTCTGACCATCGGTCTGAGGATGGTAAGCAGTACTAAAATTCAATTTAGTCCCCAGAAGATTATGCAGCTTTTCCCAAAAACGGGATGTGAATTGTGATCCACGATCTGAGACAATTGTTTTTGGGACCCCGTGCAAGCGCACAATGTTGCTAATATAAAGCTCTGCCAATTTGTCTCCAGAATAAGTAGTTCTAACAGGGATGAAATGGGCTACTTTGGTCAGTCGATCAATAATAACCCAAATGGAATCATTCCCTTTTTGAGTTCAGGGAAGACTAGTGATGAAGTCCATACCAACATCATCCCATTTCCACTCCGGAATCTGCAATGGCTGAAGAAGCCCAGCTGGACGTTGATGTTCAGCTTTTACTCGCTGACATACATCACATTTCGTGATGTATTCGGTGATATCCCTCTTCATACCGGGCCACCAATATTCTCTCTTAAGGTCCTGATACATCTTGGTACTACCAGGATGGATAGATAGTGGCAACTCATGAGCTTCAGATAAAATCAGTTTCTTGATATCAGAATCATTGGGCACATAAATACGAGTCCCCTTCATGATTATCCCATCTGGGCTCTCCATGAACTCAGAACTTATGTTCCCAATTAAATGATTTCGAATCTCTATAATGGCTTCATCCTTGAGTTGTGCAGCTTTAATCTGACTTTTAAGAGTTGGCTGCAACTGAAGGGCGGCCACATAAGCATTTTCCACTAAGTTCAAATTGAGCCTCTGAAAGTCATCGATTAAGTCAGATTGACTTGAACCCAACATGCAATAAATTTTTCGACTAAGAGCATCAGCTACAACATTGGCCTTACCAGGGTGGTAGTGAAGACCAAGGTCATAGTC
This sequence comes from Otatea glauca, assembly GCA_036346275.1. NCBI lineage: Eukaryota > Viridiplantae > Streptophyta > Magnoliopsida > Poales > Poaceae > Otatea > Otatea glauca. The sequence goes on from CM070724.1 coordinate 24,201,479, forward strand.
CTTAATCAGCTCTAGCCATCTTCTTTGCATCAGGTTCAATTCTGGTTGTGTGAAGAAATACTTGAGGCTCTTATGGTCAGTGTAGATTTCTGTCCTATTCCCAATAATATAGTGCCAGCAGATTTTAAGGGCATGAACAACAACGGCTAGCTCAAGGCCATGTGTAGGATAATTCTGCTCATGCGGGCGAAGTTGTCGAGAAGCATAAGCGACAACTCTGCCTTCTTGCATCAACACACAACCCAAACCATGAAGCGATGCATCACAATATACTTCAAAATTTTTGTGGATATCTGGCAATATAAGCATTGGGGCAGATGTTAACTTTTCTTTTAGCTTTTGGAAACTCTCTTCACAATCAGAAGTCCACTCGAACTTCTTTTCTTTCTTTAAAAGTTGTGTAAGTGGCTTGGTAACTTTGGAGAAGTTTTCAATGAACTGGCGATAATAACCGGCAAAGCCTAGAAAACATCGAATTTTTGGAACTGACTGCGGCCTTTCCCAAGCCAACACTGCTTGCACTTTACTTGAGTCAACAGCAACTCCGCCTCCAGATAAAACATGCCCGAGAAATGCCACTTCCTTCAACCAATATTCGCACTTCTCGAATTTGGCATACAACTTATTTTCTCGGAGCTTGCTAAGGACCAAAGGCAAATGCTGCTTATGATCTTCTTCATTCTTGGAATAAACAAGGATATCATCAATAAAGACCACTACAAACTTGTCCAAATACTCCATGAAAATTTTATTCATTAAATTCATGAAGCTTGCCAGAGCATTAGTAAGCCCAAAGGAAATTACGGTGTATTCATATAAACCGTAACGTGTAGTGAAAGCGGTCTTTGGAATATCTGATGGTCTGACCTTCAATTGAAAATATCCCAACTTGAAGTCTATGTTGGAAAAGATTTGTGCCCCATTAAGCTGGTCAAATAGATCATCAATCCGGGGAAGCGGATATTTATTTTTGATGGTTACTTCATTTAAAGCACGGTAGTCTACGCACATGCGCAGGCTATCGTCCTTTTTCTTGACAAAAAGAACAGGGCTTCCCCAGGGTGATGTATTGGGACGAATGAATCCTTTATCCAGTTGCTCCTTAAGTTGCTTCTTCAATTCCACTAACTCATTTGGAGGCATTCTATATGGACGTTTGGATATTTGTGCGGTTCCCGGCACCAAATCAATAATGAACTCCATATCACGATCCGGAGGTACTCCTGGCAATTCAGCTCACTAACTATGGGCACATCTTCTAATTTAACAGCAGATGCCGAACACCAGATGGGTTGAGGTGCTGAATCTTTAGTACTTGAGGCAAATTCTACATGTGTTCCATCTTGATTTACCAGAGATATAGATAGATCAGCATAGTTTATGCAACCTTTATGTTTAGCCAACCAATCCATGCCTAAAATCACATCTAGCCTAGATGTCTCTATCATGATGAGATCAGCATAAAACATAACCCCATTGATTTCTATGCTAACTCCAAGACAGAAACTAGCAGTTCTAAGGTTGGCCCCAGGCGATTCCACAACCATGTGAGTAGGTAACAAAGAAACTTCTAACTTGATTTGTTCAGAAAACTCCTTGGATATAAATGAATGGGAAGCTCCTGAATCAAACAGAACCAAGGTAGGAATAGATTGCACGAGGAACATACCAAGCACAACATCTGGTGCCTCCTGTGCTTCTTTAGTGGTCATATGATGAAGGCGCCCAATATTTCCGCCTTGCGCAGGCGATGGAGTCGATCCTTGGCACTGTCGCCTTGCGGCTTCCTGAGACTAGCCTTGAGCTTGTGGACGTGGTTGTCCAGCCCTCTTCTTAGGATAGGAACTAGCATAATGTCCATGCTCGTTGCAATGAAAACAAGTGACATTAGGTGCCTGCCTCGGGACTACAGCAGCCGTCTTAGGCTGTTGAACCTGACGAACAGACTACTGTGGCTACCGCTGTTTGAAGCGGGGAGCCTAACTCTGAGATCTCTGAATCTGGGGAGTCGGTCGCTGGGCCCTTGGTGCTTGTGGTGGTGTTGGTCGACGAAAGTTGGTCGACTGCCACCCTTGTGACCTGGATGACCCAGCCCCAGCTGAGTTGCACGCAAGCCACTTGCGCTTCCGACTCTCCAACACACTGCGGCTACCATGCTCTACTCTCACCGCCTTATCAACAAGAGTCTGGAAGTCATCAATGTCTTGGACTATTAAAGCCCACTTGATCTCCTCATTCAAACTCTCTCGAAACCGCTAATCCTCCTCGCTTCATCAGCTACCTCATATGTGGCATACCGGGACAATTGGTTGAAGCGATGCAAGTATTCCATCACAGACATCGAGCCTTGCTACAGGTCCAAGAACTCCCGCTTCTTCACCTCAATTACACTGGTGGGAATATGAGTGCGGCGAAAGGCAGCCTTAAACTTGGGCCAAAGCACTTCTCGCCCCTCTGGCAAAACTGCCTGATAGTTTTCCCACCAAATAGCTGCGGTCCCTTGAATTGATAGGAGGCATAAAGAACCTTCTCTCGATCATCACACTGGGAAATACTCAGCTTGCTCTCCATAGCACACAACCAATCATCCGCATCAAGGGGCTCGGCTGAAGCAGAGAAAACCGATGACTGGGTCCTCAAGAACTCACTCAGCCTGGACACTTGTGGCGGTCCACCGTTCCCTCCACGAGCAACACCTTGTGCCGATGTGTTTTGGGCTATCTGCTGCAGTAGCAAGATATTTGCTTGCCTTCCTTGCTCAATTAGGGCCAATACTTGAGCCATAGTGGGCGGTGGAGGCAACTGCTCATCAGGAACATTATCCCCTAAAGGAGATGGAATGGGGGCATCTCGACGAGCCGCTCGAGATGTCGAAGCTCTCGTCGCTGGATGCTGTGGATTTGGCTGTGCTGGTGTCGAGATGCTTGCTCGAGGGTCGCGAGCATCCTGAGCTGCATCGGTCTCCAGAATCTGGCTGAGCGACCTTGTTGGCCTCATCCTGCAATCACTACCATCTTAGTACGTTGCAAAGATAAGGATAAGATTTTGCATTTATTCATCACATGGTTATTTTATATATCTTGTTTCTGTTATTATTATTATCTTTTTTTTTACTATGAAGGATCATCTCATCGAAAATCTTCACTTCACAGTTACAATTTGCGAGGAAAAATCCATTGTTATTATTCACATAAAAGATACAACTCGAAAACTTATAATACCAAAAGTACTCCACTCACATCTTAACTTATACATACATATACCAATCATTTTTCATACTTGATACTACCACACACAATCACTAGGGAGGGCCTATTCACTATCAATCCCCAAATATGGAGACGGCGATCTAGCATCACAACTACTCCCCGAACTAGAAGGCTTGGGAAGTGGCTCTTGAATTCCCGCTAGGCGAAACTGACGCATATATTCTTGTCTATTCCCTGTTCTACGCCTCCTAGGTTCTAACTCAGCCCCTTGGCTACCTACACGTGCTTCATACAAGTGTACATACGCACTCATATCAACATGATATACCTGACAAATCTTTCTCATCAATTTACGACTTGTTTCCTGTATAGCTTGGATCCTATTTGAACCATGATGCTTAACATGATGGTGCATGCGACGCTCTCTCTTTATTGTAACTGCGTGCGCATAGACCTTAAATCCATCGGTAGCATGCCTAATGGTAAGCATGGGGCGATTATTTTCTTGCCCAAAACTTTCTGCTAATTCCCTAACTATAGTTGTCCAACTGGCAAGGCTTGCCATCTGAAATTTTAAAACAAAACCAAATCAGCACTAATATAATGCTAGCAGCTATAAAGGAAAAACAACTGCACTACTTCTTGTACAAACCGGGATCACCTCACAATTTTTATACATATAGCCCTTATAGTCTACATGAACTAAGCTATTTCTTTGTTAACCTTTATCATGAGATTCACGACCCACAAACAACTGATGTCATACTAATTTACAACAAAAGACACCACTTTATTTATTTCATACTACCCATTTTTACATAAGTTGTTACATCTCATCCACATACTCCTACTCACCCTACGTTATCTAAAGCCCTAGTGGTGTAAGCCCTACGCCTATATACTCGAGGAACTTCAGGCTGATACACACAAGTATTATGAGGATCTATACCCTTATCATTTATAAGACGTGGGCGACTACCTATACAAGACATCCTAGCTCCTTTTGGCACACCAAGCGTAGCCACATAAGAGGCAGGAGGAGGACGCCGCGCGGATGGAATTTGAGAAGTCCCTTCACTTAGCACCGTGCGTGGTATAGTGCCTCTTGCTACGCACGTTGCCATGTGGTCCTCCAAAAATGCCATACGACGACGGGTTTCCAACAACTCTTGTGCCAATTGAACATAGTGCTTATCTAGACTATTTACAAAATTTGCCATGACACTAAGACCATCACTCCTAACCCTAATATGATCTCTATACACATTGTCTCCAACCAGGGGCCTTCCAGGAAGATAGTAGTAGGCAAGGTCCAAATCTGGAATCACATGGCGAAGATGGATCACAGCTTGATAGACAGCCTCATTCGTTGAAGCATCCATAGATGATCCATATCCGTCCAAACTCCTCTCCCCCTCATTGAAAACCAGTCTAGGGGGTATGAAAACTCTAGTGGCATACTCCTTCGTCACCGAGCTCAAGTACGCCTGAAATACTACATATCTCAGAGAGCTCTCAAAATGACAATCCTTCAACAGGTGGTGTAACACTCCCATCATTCCACCCAACTCGGGAACGGTCGACTCGTGACAGGGTACATAACGCATCATATACAAAATAAAAAGAGAAGAGAAGATTAATAATAGTTATTATGAATAGTTAAGAAACCACAAATAAGAAAATTAGCAAATATGCTAAATTGCATTATTAGTAGAGAGTAAAGTTTTGCTTATTTTTCAAATTAAATTTTCATATCACTAACTAACGACCATTTACCCAGGGTTTCCTACAGTCAGTGTGGCTCTGATACCAACGCTGTGAGACCCCGTTCTTGCAAACAGAAACCTCCATGTGATTATTGTACTAGTCCCATGATCAGTGGCTAGCACTCACATGTTTACAACATTCATATCATGACCACAAGATATTAAACTGATAAATATGTATTACAAGCGGAAATAATTATACAGAGTTTAAAATTTACAAAGACTGAATAGTGGAAAATAGAGAGTTAAAGAACTCCAAAAGACTCGTGGTTTGCCCGCTAACTCTCAGGCAACTGACTAGGCAAACCTAGGGGAATTCATCATCGAACACCCCGTGCCCTGCGTGAAAGTAAGAATCGTCTGGCACTTCGCAAGCTTCGTCCTCTACGACAGCAGATGCAAGATTGAGTACACTGGCACTCAGCAAGACTTGTTGTGTTTGACAAATGCAAATAATTATTCATGCAGGCTAAGCAAGGCAGGTTATAGGTTATTTTGTAGTTGCGTAAACATTGAAAAGTATGAATATAATAGATTGAAACATCGCATTTTTGAATAGGCAATTGAGACATAAAGAGATAAGCAAATATTCAAGTCTTTCAACCCAGTCTACCCGACTGCAAAAATCCCTGGTGTCTATCCTTTGACACAAAAGCTAGTTGCAAAATTGGTTTCCATCCCAAACCCGTTTTCAGAAAATACCAAAACTCTAACATTGGAATGACTTCACCAAGTGTCCTTGACCGTGGACGCGGCTAATCGATTAGATTTACACTCTGTAGAGGTGTACAACTTTACCCATAAGGAATGATCAACCTCTTTTGCCAGGCCAACTAACACACTTCCTTTGGTGTGTCGGCAAGGAGATCATACAGAGCCGTTACATTATCTAGACGTGGCTTTGAATCAGCCCGGGATGTTTAACCCCCGCCATGGAAACAGAAACACTCACCCAAGCCGTGGATCCATTTTCATCACACCCCAGATTTGTTTCAATGACATATCTAATCAGACTGAAATTGATGTCGAAGACACGATCATCCACATCAATTTCAAGAGGAAGAAGGGCGGAAGCCCGCTTTGGGAGTACGTTCGCAAGAATGAAACTCAAAGGAATTGACGGGCCCGCATGCGCGGTGGAGCACGTGGTTTAATTCGATGCAAAGCGAAGAACCTTACTAGGGCTTGACATGCCGCGAATCCTCTTGAAAGAGAGGGTGCCCTGAACGCGGACACGTGTGGTGCATGGTCGCCGCCACTCGTGCCGTAAGGTGTTGCGTCCAGACAAAATCACAAGTTACTATTATACTCTATTTTGAAGAGAATTACCATCTGGGTAGATAGCAGATGCACCGACACACCCAGAAAACCAGTTGACTGCATTGGTATGTAGAAACCCCTACAAACAGACCTGACCGGAATGCCTGTACAATCTCCCGCCTTCCTTAGATGCAAAGCCACATCTAAACAACTTAATAGGCTAAGACCCGCCTATACAAGCCCTCGTGGTTGTATGAAATTATTGGATCTATAGCGTCCCATTGCTCGGTCCTTAATCCGACACGGGCGATACTCCACCCTACACTACGTGCAACTCCCTTTGCACCACCGGCTATTGCCAATAATCGCCCGCATCAAACCATAGTTTTATTTCGGGTTTTTAACCAAAGTACCAGCAACATTTTCCCAAATGAGGATCATACATTTGTTGAAAAGACTTAAACATACGATGAGCAGCTTAAGCAGGAATATTATGCTAGCGGTTATACCCAAAATGACATTAAGCATGTCTAATTCAAACTAAGGTTTACAAGGTTCACATGTTCATACAGATTGAGGTAACCATAATTTACAGGATTAACTACAGTTCCAACCCAAATTAGCATTTCTAGGGAGAATTATCCGGATGCATCGTACATAGACAAAAACAACATATTGTTGGTAAATTATCAGGCTCAATATGTTCAAGGGGGTGCTTGCCTTGCAACTCGATGTCTAGGTCAGGATTTGGATCCGCGACGGAGTCGTCTTCTTCCTCGAGCGCGTCGGACTCTACACGTCGATCAAACGGGAACATAGCAAATATCAAATTTCAACAAGGGCAAAAAGAAAACAGACAGTAAATCAAATAAGTATTCACTGCAGAAAACAGGAGTAGTTTAGGGGTTGCATTCAGGACTTCATGATTCAGATAATCACATAAACACTTTGTTAAAGATTTTTAGGATGAAAAATTATGGTTTCTTTGATAGATTATCTATCCTTGAATTACGAATTCAAGAGGCTAAAATTATGAATTTTTGTGTTTATAACTTCGAATTATAGATGCTAAAATTATTTGGATTAATAAAACTTAAGACATAAGATAAGAGGTTAATTGCACTAAATCTTTTTAGCTATGATACTAGGTTTGTTCCGGTTTGAAACCATTTAATCTATATTGCAACTATTTAACTTCCTATGCACATATATATACATATATATGTGTGTGCATTTGGCACAAGGGCTACTTCATATGTCTAATGGTAGTTCAAAACAAGTTTACTCCTTAATTATTTTGGCAAGTTCAATTATTCTACTGCCACCTTAGTATTCACGAAATGAACTTTTACTTATTCCATATTCTTTTCATACAATTATACATATTTAAATTCTTAGTGTATTGAAAGCAAGACTTAAATAGAGAACAATTCAAACTTGCATGAAAAATAAATATTTTTATATATTTGGATTCCTGGAAACATAAGGATCCTATAAAAATTAGTTTCATTAACTTCTAAGCTTATTTGCAGAAATTTTGTATAAAGCATATCTTTAGCCTTTTTATTCAAATTTGAATTTCAAAATTACCCACAGATCATTTTCAAAATATTTTTGAATATTCTGAGAGATATTGATTTTAAAATAATATAGAATTTTATTTCACTAATTTTGGAGTTATGATTCAAAACTTATGGACATTTGAAGTGACTCGGTTTCTGAAAATCAACTAAAATCCAGAAATACGCTTTCTCAGTCGGATGGCGGTTTTCGGATTTTGGCGTGCTGGCGCGTTCAAACTCAGCCCGGCCTGTCGATAAACCGCCCGCTCGTCGGCGATCGAGTCATGCGCAAGACGCTAAAATGGCCTAGAGGTCGATGGTCGGCCCCACCGCCGATCGCATGGCGAGCACAAGGCTACTGAGTGGCTGACAGCAGTGGCCCACCAACCAACAACCACGCGACGTGCAATCTACCGAGTGACTGACAGCTCGACCCCACCTGCCAGCGACCCGAGGCAGAGTGATTCGGACTCCGGCTCACCGCCGGCGAACTAGCCTCGCCGTGGCGGAATGGGTAGCTCCGAGAGCATTAGCGTGCCAAGACGAACCTAGGGGCGTTACCCATTCGCCGGGAGGTGGCCAGAAAAGGGATCGGCACCGTGGAGGGGCGGCGGCCGCCATGGCCGCGTGAGCAAAAGCTCGCCGCCGCCCACGATTTCGGTGGGGAAGAAAGGCGTGAGCATCAGTGAGCTAAGGGCAACCTATTTCACCTGAGAGTGGAGGCGGTGAAGGGCCGAAGGTGGCTGACCACATGCGTCGGCCGGGAAGAAGAAGAACGGCAAAAATGGGTGAGCTACAATTGAGAACAAGTGAAAATGGGGAGTGGTCAGTACTCAAGAGGACATCGCGAAGGTATAGAAGGAAAAGATTTCAAAGATTTATGCCTATTTGGGTGCTTCACCGATTTCCCCCCTTTTCTCTGATCTCCGTGGAAATGGCGAAGATGGAGAAGGCTAGAAGAGGCGCGGGTCTAAAAGGAAAATAGAAGGGAGAGGGGGAGCTCACGGCGACGTATGAGCGGTATTTATAGCCGGGAGTGGAAAGCAGTACAGGGTTTGAACGGAGATGAAAATCACGGCGGTTCTGTGCTATGCGCTGAAGTGGCGCAAGCTTCTCACCGGCAGGGAGGCGACGTATGAGTGGTCAAGGCATGGCGCGGGAGGATCGAGGATGAACGTGGCGTCAGATGACGGGATGGGCAGCTCGAGCTGTCGGGCGCACGGCGTGAAAACTCGGGGTGCGCGAGCTCTGTCTTGGCGGAGGGGAGAAGAAGAGAGGGGAAAAGGAAACGGCGACTGACAGCTGAGCCCGGGGTCCACCGGTCAGTGAGAGCGCTTCGGCACCGCCTTATGCCAGGAACTGGGCCCGTACGCCATGGGGCCCACCGGTCAGTGAGAGCGAACGCTAAATGAGATAAGCCTCTGCCCAAACAGCTAGTACTCGCATTATTTTAGCCATCAACTCAAATTGAAAATTTGGAAAACTTTTTGAATGAGGTCTCCTGATAGTTTAAATTTCCTAGTAAAAATTTTAGGCTAAAATACCCTACGGTTGATTTATAAAAATTCTGACACTGTGCACTGTCCAAAATTTGTATTTCGGTATTTTATTTAGTTAAGGGTATAAATCATATCAATTATTTTCCAAACTTTTTATAAAAGTTCAGTTTGGGTTATGGATATCTCCTTAAACATTTCAAGTCAAAATATTAAGTAAATATTTTATAAAAATTCTGACACGATGATTTTTAGTTTCCCAATGCCTCTGTTCTTGAATTTTTAAAAGGCTTTGGCCACATTATAAATTCCTGATATTTTTAGAAGATGTATATAATGTTCTGGGGGTGCTATGGTAATTTTTGTGGCTATAGATAAGTTTCTAATATTTTTCATTAATTCTGACATCACTGTTTTTAGTCAAAAAGAGATGGTTAAATATTTTATTTGTTTACATTTCTACACCTAGTATTTTTACTAGATGATTTTACTGGTTTATCAGCATGAATAAGGTCTCATGGTAATTTTCCTCATATATACTTTTACCTCTTCACATTCTTACTATTTTCCATTTAATAATTCTATATGGTGGACTTTTCATACAAAGCATAAATCCAAGGAAAATCCAAATAAAAACAAATAACACTAAGAAAACTCAAAAGTAAATATATTCAAATCCAAAATGTTCATTTTCATTTGTTATATTCTTTTCTGGATGTTACATAAAGCTGATACCCTTTATTTAAGTTTTAATATTATTTGATTCGTGGTATGGATGTCTTGTCATCACTGTCTCCACTGTGTATGCTAGCTCTTCCTGGACTAGATTAGTTTTACACAGAAGGTTTGGATTTGGAAATCCAGTCCTGCCATATACCGCATGATACGAGGATTTTGCTAATATGTTTTTCTAGGGTTTACTCCTGGTCAGTTGCTTGAGGGTTGTATGGGCATACTAAAACACTTATGTATTTCTACTGCAGTTTATTCTAGTTTGTAAGACTATATTTTTTAAATAACTACTGCTACTATATGTATAATATTGTGTATGGATGTGCTATCAATGTTGTAAGTATGCGTACTAGCCACAGATCATGGGACAATACTGTATACACATAGAACCTTTCTTGATATTCCAAGCCATAAAGGAGGGTCCCCACATGATCAGCTCTGTGGATTTTTATAAAAATCAAACAATGTTACTGTTCTTTTTAAGAGTTGTTGTTTTTTATTTTTTGAACAATTAAATGAATTCAAAAACACCTAAAACTTTTTTGAGGTCACTGGAGGTTATTTAGGATTTATAAAAATTTTCCAGACTTTGTGATGATTCAAAACTGAAGTTTGAAATTCAAAACCCTTACTAGGTTATTTAAAAAGTATTTTTCTCATTTGCAAAAATTCTAGAAATTCCAAATAAACGCTGAAAACTCAAAGTAAGACCAAATTCAATTCAAGTACACATATTTAATTTTAATGAGTTTTCGAGATGTTACATTTAATTTTTTGGAGGTGAGTGGTGGTGAGCCTGTGTCGGGACCCGGATTTGCAAATCCGAAACCCTCTGTGTATACTGCACTAGTCCAGGATCACGCTAGTGCACACAGTGGAAACATAGATGAAATACCATTCCATACAACGAATTAACTAAGAAGAAGCAAATTATTATTGAATAAAGCAAACGACCTTATGGTCAATGTTTACACCATTATGCCTTAAGGGCTTAATAAACAAATACTATTGCAGCGGAAAAGATAACTTGAACCATTCGACATGCCACGAGGCAATCGTGCGGGAACGCCTTCCTAATCCACGTAATCTTCATAGAATTCCTCCTCATGATATTCATTATCTCCTTGAAAGAATCGATCAACAAGGGCAAAAAGCCGTGAGTACAAAGGTACTCAGCAAGCCGTAGGGAATTGATGCAATATATTCATGCACGGCTTGACAAGGATGGCTATATGTTTCATTTGCAGAAAGCAGTAACTTGAATTGAAATACAATAAATAGATTGAAAGCATATTTATGAAAAGATAAATAAATGATTGATAGATCAATGATAGACAACAAAATAATAGTGAACTCCCCGTTCACAACCCAACAATTCCACATTCCACAATTCATGAAAACTCTATACCCCGTGTGAAATTCCCGGGCTTTGTCCATGACCGCGGACGCGGCTATTCGAATAGTTTTACACTCTGCAGAGGTTGTACAACTTTACCCACAAGACATGAACATCTCTTTGTGCAATCGATGTTAACACACTTCCTTTGGTGTGTCGCAGAGATATCATGACTAAGCCTTTACAATGCACTGTCTAAACTCGGTACTGCCCGCTAAGGTTTCTCCCTTTAGGGCCCCCTCTTGCGCCTTGCGAATCTACCCGTCCATCCCGGAACCCACACCACCAACTGGCAGTACTCAAGGCTAGACATTGCAAATTAATCAGCTAAGTCTGTCCCATACTAGACATGTGGTAGTACAGTTAGGCCCAGTCCAATGGCGCACAAGATTAAGTCCTTAAGTTGTCTCAGGCAAGACATCCACATCCCAATGTGCTAGAAAGCACCCCCTTTACTTCACGATCACTTGCCCGAGGGAAAACAATTCGTTCAACCAAGACCAATGGCAAACCCCGTCATGGTACAACAAGTTTTACAACAGTGGCTACCGGCTACGATTCAATATCTCATTAAGTCAAGATTAACATTATTCAACATGTGACATGAATCCCAACGTATATGTAAGCATGTCTAAGCATAGCTACGATAACCCAATGTTGGTATAATGATTATGTCCAACTAGTAATGTCCCAACCTAGGTTTAACAATGGATACATGGCATACAACGAATCAAGGTGGCATAATGTCAACTAGGCATACAACGAATCAAGGTGGCATAATGATCAAAGGTTATGACTTGCCTTGCTGATCTAGTGCTGAATCTTGGTCTTCGAAGTCTTCGTTCACTCCCTCAGAATTAGCGTCTACCGGAAAAGAAGCAACGAAACCAAATAAATACAAAACAGAGACTCAAACCAGCTCAAAACTGAAAATAAATGGCTCTGGAAGATAGATCTTGATTTTAGAAAAATTTAGAAACTTGAATCGCCTCAATCAAAGTTCGTATGAGCGAGAACGAGCCTCCGAAAGATTAAATTCAGAGAAAATACAGAAAATCAGAATTTCTAGATTTATTTTTGTACTGGAAAAGCGATTTATTGCACAACGCTGACGTCATCGGGTTCACGGTGGACTCAGTCCACCGTGCGGCCTCGGTTCACCGTGCACCCGGCGCATGGCTGACGTCATCGCTGACGCGGGCGGCTCGGCTGACGCGGTGGCTGACTCAAGCGGCCACGCCACGCATCGCGCATCCGGCCACCCGACCAGATCGGATGGCTAGGAGCCAAGGATGCGGCGGAGGAGGCGTGGCGCCATCTGGTGCACTCGCGGACGATCGGACGGCTGGGGTTGGGCGAAGGAGGATGGCGGCGAGGTTTACCGGAGACGGGGAAGAAGACGAGGCCGACGACGGGATGGCGGTGGATCGGACCCGGGACAAGGCGGAACGGGGAGAGGATGACGCGGGGAAGGCGAAGGACCCTAACGGCGGCGAGAGCGCCGCGGCGAAGAAAAAGGCGGTGGAAGAGCTCGGCACGGCGGAGATCGACGGCGAGCAAGAACTTCGGCGGAGGCGGCTCGGCGAAGAAAAGAGGGGCAAGACAAGCGGCGGCGCGAGGGGATCCTCGGAAGGGGTGCGGCTGGGCTTTTATAGCCCTCGGGAGGGGCGTAGAGCGCGGAATCCGAGATCGACGTCGTTCGGCGGCAGGACTCCGAGCGGCGCTATGGTTAGGGATTCGCGGGGCGGCGATGACGTGGCGCAATCTCGGTCGCACATGTGTCACGCATCGAGCGGCCAACGCTGAGCGAGCTGGCGTGCTGACAAGGCGCGAGAGATGGGCCGAGCGGAGCGGCTGGGCCGAGGCGACGGGCTGGAGAAACGGGCCACGCGGGGAAAAACGGAGCGGGCCAGAGAAGATTCAGCCCGAGAGGGTTTTTGGAAATAAAAACCTTTTCCAATTTAATAAAAATCCAGAAATTCGAATAAATGCAAATAAATTCAAATAAATCAAATAAATTCAGACAAATCCCCAAAAATACAGAAAAATTCCTTGGAGCACAAGGAACCCAACTAAAACTGAATTTCTTTAGTTTGATGAATAGTTTAGTCAAATTAAATCCTTTCACTATTTAGAAATTCAAATTAAGCTAGACTTAATTCAAGAAAATGCAAATGGTTTAATTTTGAAATCAACATTACAAAACTCAAATTTTGGGATGTTACAAGCCTCCCCCCTTAAATGGAATCTCGACCCCGAGATTCAGGCTGGCTAGGGAATAGGTGGGGAAACTCGGACTTCAGATCCTCTTCTCGCTCCCAAGTTGCTTCCTCTTCTGAATGGTGGCTCCACTGGACCTTGCAAAAACGGATGATCTTGCTTCCCGTGATACGCTCTGCTATATCCAAAATTTTCACTGGTTGCTCCTTGTAGGTAAGATCCTCTTGCAAATCAATGGCTTCCAATGGCATCTGTTCCTCTGGCACACGCAGGCATTTCTTCAACTGCGATACATGGAACACATCATGGATTCCGGCAAAAGACTGAGGCAATTCTAACTTGTAGGCAACCTCGCCTCTTCATTCCAAGATTTTGAACGGTCCCACATATCTAGGGGCAAGCTTTCCTTTTACTTGAAATCTCTTAACTCCTTTGAGAGGGGTGACTCTGAGGTAAACATAATCATTGAGCTCGAAACTCAAATCTCTGACGATTATCTCGCATAACTCTTACATGCGCTTTGAGCTATCTTCAATCTGCCTCGAATTAATTGGACTTGCTCTTGGCTTCATGCGAAGATGGCAGACCAAACAATTGTCTTTCTCCGACTCCTTCCAGTTGAGAGGGTTCGCACTTTCTTCCATATAAGGCTTCAAAAGGCGACATTTGCAAACCGGCTTGATAACTATTGTTGTACTGAAACTTCGGCATAGGGCAAAGACTTGTCCCACTTGGCACCATAAGTTAAGGCACAAGCTCTTAACATATCCTCAAGAATTTGATTCACACGTTCAGTCTGTCCATCGGTTTGAGGGTGATAGGCGATCAACACGAGATGAGTTCCCATGGCTTCATGCGGACTCGCCAAAAGCGAGAGTAAACCGGCTTCCTCTATCAGACAATATCTTCTTAGGCACTCCGTAAAGACTGACGATCCTTGACATATATAACTCTGCTAATTTATCTCCTACATAGGTAGTCTTAACTGGAATGAAGTGAGCTACCTTAGTCAACCGATCCACTATTACCCGGATCGAGTCATAACACGCTTGGGTCTTAGGAAATCCGTAATGAAATCCATACCAATTTCTTCCCACTTCCACTGAATCTTCAATGGTCGCAACAATCCTGCTGGCCTCGATGCTCTGCCTTGACCTTCCGCGGACATCACAAAGTGCAACATACTCTGCAATCTCACGCTTCATACTAGGCCACCAATACCTTTCCTTGAAGTCTTGATACATCTTGGTACTTCGGGATGAATGGAGTATAAAGTCTCATGCGCTTCCTTGAGAATCAACTCTTTAAGCTCTTTACGATCCGCACGCAAAAACGCTTCTCATACCAAATAGTACCTTGTTCATCTTCAGTGAAACTTGGGCTTTTCCTTTCTTCATATTGCTCTTAATCTCCTTGATATCGGTATCATCAACCTGTGCTTCTCGAATCTGATCTTCCAACGTAGGGCGTACTTCCAAAGTAGCTAAATACCCTTCCTGAACCAATTCCAAACTAAGCTTCTGAAATTCCTTATAAAGGGCTGGCTGACTTTCCTTAATCATCAGAGTATTGCGGTAGCTCTTTCTACTCAAAGCATCGGCTCGACATTGGCCTTGCACGGATGATAATGAATCCCAATGTCATAGTCCTTAATCAATTCCATCCATCTTCTTTGTCTCATATTGAGGTCAGCTTGGGTAAAGATATACTTCAAACTCTTGTGATCAGTGTAAACTTCACAACGATTACCAATGAGATAGTGACGCCAAATCTTTAAAGCATGCACTACGGCTGCTAATTCCAAATCATGGGTAGGATAATTAACCTCATGTGGCCTTAGTTGTCGCGAAGCATACGCTACAACCTTCTTATCTTGCATTAGCACACAACCGAGTCCTTGTCGAGATGCATCACAAAATATCTCAAAATCCTTCCTATTATCTGGCAGAATAAGCACTGGGGCAGTTGTCAAACACTTCTTTAACTCTTCAAAACTTTGCTCACACTCTGGTGTCCAAACAAATTTCTTCTCCTTCTTTAAGAGTTGAGTGAGCGGTCTAGCTTTTCTAGAAAATCCTTCAATGAAACGGCGATAATATCCCACCATTCTGAGAAAACTTCGAATTTGGGGTACCGTCTTGGGTGACTCCCAACTTAACACATCTCGTACCTTACTAGGGTCAACAGCGACTCCTTCTCTTGATATGACATGTCCTAGAAAAGCAACTTCTTTCATCCAGAACTCACATTTACTAAACTTTGCATATAGCTGATTCTCTCTCAGCTTCGTTAAAATTTGGCGCAAGTGATCCTCATGTTCTTCCTCACTTTTGGAGTAGATCAAAATGTCATCAATGAAAACAACAACAAATTTATCCAAATATTCCATGAATACCTTATTCATCAAGGTCATGAAGTAGGCAGGGGCATTAGTCAATCCAAAAGACATCACGGTATACTCATACTGTCCATACCGAGTAACAAAAGCTGTTTTGGGTATATCCTCTTGACGAATCTTCAATGGTGGTATCGATCTCGGATCAATCTTTGAGAACACTCCGGCTCCTTGAAGTTGGTCAAACAAATCATCGATTCTTGGCAGAGGGTACTTATTCTTGATGGTGACCTCATTGAGTGAGCGGTAATCTACACACATTCTCTGAGTTCCATCTTTCTTTTCAACTAAAAGAACTGGCGTTCCCCATGGCGAAGAACTTGGTCGAACAAAACCTTGATCTTGCAGCTCTTTAATCTGTCTCTTTACTTTAGCTAACTCATTAGCAGGCATCCTATAAGGTCTCTTGGAAATGGGTGGCGTTCCAGGAACTAGTTCTATCAAGAACTCTATATCTCGATCCGGTGGCATGCCAGGCAACTCATCCGAAACACATCGAAATTCACGCGCGTGGTACATCTTCCAAACTTATTCCTTTGGCACTGCAAACTCTAATCCCTTCGGACTGATCTGAATCGGCTTGAACTTTTAACTTGGCTCCATCTGGACTGGTTAAGGTGATCTCTCTATTCCCACAATCCAAAACTGCTTGGTTCTTGGAAAGCCAATCCATTCCTAGAATCACATCTAGGGACTTGGTGTTTAGGACAATAAGGTTGGCTAGAAATTCTACCCCTCCAATTAATAACTTAACTTCGGGGCAGCCTTGGTTCGTACTCAAATCGTAACCGTGAGATTGCACTAATAAAATAGCCTTAAGAGGCATTGTCTTTAATTGATGATTTGCAGTGAAACTCCGAGAAACAAGCGAATCGTAGCTCGAATCAAACAAAACCATGGCGGATCTTTGAGTTGACTAGGAGCTTACCTAGTATGGCGTGCAGTGCGGTCAAGCGTCCTCGGTGGTGGCGTGATTCACACGGCCTCTTCCAAGTGGCGGCGGAGTCTGGTGGCTTGGTTAGGAGTCCGGGCGCTCCGTCCTGATCCTGGTGCGGGGGTCTTGGCTGGCGTAGATCCCAAGTTGAAACGAACTGGTGTCACAGCTTGCTTTCTTGGGCAATTATTGGCATAGTGACCGAGTTCATGACAGTTGAAACATGTGACTCCTGCGGTGGATTCTTGGTCCTCCGAGGTGGATTCTTTGTTGGGTGGGGTTGCGATTGCTGAAGGAGTCGGGCGAGTCTTTGGTGCGTGTGTTCTAAATGCATTCGGAGGAGTGAAATGAGCAGGCTGTTGAGCATTGGTTCTGACTCTCTGCTGGTGACTCTGATGGGCTCCATGCTGCATCATCTTTCTTTTGCGGGATTCTTCCAATTCACGGCGAAATTCTTCAATGAGCATAGCTTTGTCTACCAGGTGTTGGAAATCTGCATAGTCATTGCCAATGACTTGCACCTTTAGTCCTGGATTGAGTCCATGCTTGAACTTCTTCTGACGAGCATCATCTGTAGCTACATCCTCGGGTGCGTAGCGAGCAAGTTGAGTGAACTTATTGAGGTATTCACTCACCGACATTCCTTCCTGCTTAAACTCTCGGAACTCATTCTTCTTCATTTCAACTTTGCCATCTGGGATATGAGAGTGGCGGAAAGCAGTTGAAAATTCTGCCCAAGTGATAGTCTGAGGGTCATCATGGGCGGCACTATAGTTCTCCCACCATTCAGCGGCGGTGCCATCCAGCTGATGAGCGGCATAGAGAACCTTCTCACGATTGGTGCACTGGGCAATTTCAAGCTTCTTCTCAATAGAGCGGATCCAATCATCGGCGTCCAATGGTTCTGAAGAGTTGGAGAATGTTGGCGGACGAGTCCTCATAAATTCTGCTAGCTTGGACTGGAGACGAGCTTGAGGAGGTGCAGCAGCAGCTTGGTTTTGCTGGTTCAACAGATTTGTTAGGGCAACTGTAGTCTGGTTCTGCTGATTCATCATGTCGTTCATGTTCTGCATCATCGTAGTCATTAGCTGAGTCTGAGCTGCCAGAAAATATCCCATGTTCTGGTCTGTCACTGCTGGAGGTGGCGGTGGTGCATTGGGGTTGGTGTTGGCACTGGCACTGGCATCCATTGGCGATCCACAACCGGCTTCAGAATGAGTGTCAACCATCTGAGGTGCAGCACAAGGGTTTGATAGGTAAGAGGGAAAAGCAGTAGACGAGTGGTAAGATCATCTAGGGGAGAAGGTAATATCCAGTGACAAAAGGACACAGCCGAAAAGGCTACAAATTAGAGAGGCAAAAACTTCCAACGAAAGGCATTGTTGCAGCACCGTGCTTGGGGCAAGGATGCAACATACCAGGCACACAAGCAATGAAAATCCTAGTATACGCGGACTAAACGTAACTAAACTGAAAAGGGTAACATGCCCAAACATCGTTGAGCACCAAAAACCTATCTTATATGGTAGTCTTCTTGTCAAACTCTTGACGGCTAGATCATCAACTTCCTTGATTTGATTCCTTGCAGAAGACCCGAGGCTTTGAGAAATTTCATGAGATAAGATCAATTTAAATTTCGAAACCATGTTTCAGCAAAGGAGAGGAATAAGAACCTAAGAATAAGATGAGAGGAGACGAAAACTATTAAGTACCAATTTTGTTGGTTTAATTTAGAAAACAATTTTGAAGACCATGCTAACTAGGATAGCGACCTACAGTCGATATGGCTCTGATACCATCTCTGTCGGGACCCGGATTTGCAAATCCGAAACCCTTTGTGTATACTGCACTAGTCCAGATCACGCTAGTGCACACAAGGGAAACATAGATGAAATACCATTCCATACAACGAATTAACTAAGAAGAAGCAAATTATTATTGAATAAAGCAAACGACCTTATGGTCAATGTTTACACCATTATGCCTTAAGGGCTTAAGAAACAAATACTATTGCAGCGGAAAAGATAACTTGAACCATTCGACATGCCACAGGCAATCGTCTGGGGAACGCCTTCCTAATCCACGTAGTCTTCATAGAATTCCTCCTCATGATATTCATTATCTCCTTCAGCAACTGATCAACAAGGGCATAAAGCCGTGAGTACAAAGGTACTCGAAGCGTAGGGAATTGATGCAATATATTCATGCACGGCTTGACAAGGATGGCTATATGTTTCATTTGCAGAAAGCAGTAACTTGAATTGAAATACAATAAATAGATTGAAAGCATATTTATGAAAAGATAAATAAATGATTGATAGATCAATGATAGACAACAAAATAATAGTGAACTCCCCGTTCACAACCCAACAATTCCACATTCCACAATTCATGAAAACTCTATACCCCGTGTGAAATTCCCGGGCTTTGTCCATGACTGCGGACGCGGCTATTCGAATAGTTTACACTCTGCAGAGGTTGTACAACTTTACCCACAAGACATGAACATCTCTTTGTGCAATCGATGTTAACACACTTCCTTTGGTGTGTAGTAGAGATATCATGACAAAGCCTTTACAATGCACTGTCTAAACTCGGTACTGCCCGCTAAGGTTTCTCCCTTTAGGGCCCCCTCTTGCGCCTTGCGAATCTACCCGTCCATCCCGGAACCCACACCACCAACTGGTAGTACTCAAGGCTAGACATTGCAAATTAATCAGCTAAGTCTGTCCCATACCAGACATGTGGTAGTACGGTTAGGCCCAGTTCAATGGCGCAAAAGATTAAGTCCTTAAGTTGTCTCAGGCAAGACATCCACATCCCAATGTGCTAGAAAGCACCCCCTTTACTTCACGATCACTTGCCCGAGGGAAAACAATTCGTTCAACCAAGACCAATGGCAAACCCCGCCATGGTACAACAAGTTTTACAACAGTGGCTACCGGCCACGATTCAATATCTCATTAAGTCAAGATTAACATTATTTAACATGTGACATGAATCCCAACGTATATGTAAGCATGTCTAAGCATAGCTACGATAACCCAATGTTGGTATAATGATTATGTTCAACTAGTAATGTCCCAACCTAGGTTTAACAATGGATACATGGATTACAACGAATCAAGGTGGCATAATGTCAACTAGGCATACATCTACTCCCATTAAATAAACATTGATACGTAAATAGCATGCAAGTGTATAAAATAAATTACTTTGCAAACATAGGATCAATATGATCAAAGGTTACGACTTGCCTTGCTGATCTAGTGCTGAATTTTGGTCTTCGAAGTCTTCGTTCGCTCCCTCGGAATTAGCGTCTACCGGAAAAGAAGCAACGAAACCAAATAAATACAAAACAGAGACTCAAACCAGCTCAAAACTGAAAATAAATAGCTCTGGAAGATAGATCTTGATTTTAGAAAAATTTAGAAACTTGAATCGCCTCAATCGGAGTTCGTATGATCGAGAACGGGCCTCCGAAAGATTAAATTCAGAGAAAATACAGAAAATTAGAAAATCAGAATTTCTAGATTTATTTTTGTACTGAAGAAGCGATTTATTAGGCAACGCTGACGTCATCGGGTTCACGGTGGACTCGGTCCACCGCGTGGCCTCGGTTCACCGTGCACCCGGCGCATGGCTGACGTCATCGCTGACGCGGGCGGCTCGGCTGACACGGTGGCTAACGCAAGCGGCCACGCCACGCGTCGCGCATCCGGCCACCCGACCAGATCGGACGGCAAGGAGCCAAGGATGCGGCGGAGGAGACGTGGCGCCATCTGGTGCACTCGCAGACGATCGGACGGCTGGGGTTGGGCGAAGGAGGACGGCGGCGAGGTCTACCGGAGACGGGAAGAAGACGAGGCCGACGGCGGGATGGCGGTGGATCGGACCCGGGACAAGGCGGAACGGGGAGAGGATGACGCGGGGAAGGCGAAGGGACCCACAACGGCGGCGGAGACGCACCGGCGGCGAAGAAAAAGGCGGCGGAAGAGCTCGGGCACAGCGGAGATCGACGGCGAGCAAGAACTCGACGGAGGCGGCAGCTCGGGCAGCAAAAGAGGGGGCAAAACAAGCGGCGGCGCGAGGGGATCCTCGGAAGGGGTGCGATTGGGCTTTTATCGCCCTCGGGAGGCGCGTAGAGCGCGGAATCCGAGATCGACGTTGTGCGGCGGCCGAACTCCGAGCGGCGCTAGGGTTAGGGTTTCGCGGGGCGACGACGACGTGGCGCAATCTCGGTCGCACACGTGTCACGCATCGAGCGGCCAACGCTGAGCGGGCTGGCGGGCTGACAAGGCGCGAGAGGTGGGCCGAGCGGAGCGGCTGGGCCGAGGCGACGGGCTGGAGAAACGGGCCGTGCGGGGAAAAACGGAGCGGGCCAGAGAAGATTCAGCCCGAGAGGGTTTTTGGAAATAAAAACCATTTCCAATTTAATAAAAATCCAGAAATTCGAATAAATTCAAATAAATTCAGAAAAATCCCCAAAAATACAAAAAAAATTCCTTGGAGCACAAGGAACCCAACTAAAACTTAATTTCTTTAGTTTGATGAATAGTTTAGTCAAATTAAATCCTTTCACTATTTAGAAATTCAAATTAAGCTAGACTTAATTCAAGAAAATGCAAATGGTTTAATTTTGAAATCAACATTCTAAAACTCAAATTTTGGGATGTTACAGCCTACTAGTCACCTAGATGAGCCGTTGAATTGTTTGGTTTTAATTATAGTGTATCACTACTACAGAATAGGCAATCTTTGCCGGCATATCACTGCCGGTTAGGACCGAGCTGGCAGTGATAACATATCTCTGCCAGTTCGAAACTTAAGTTGGGGGGAGACCTTATCACTGCCGGTTCAAACAACCATCCGGCAGTAAAAAGCAAGATATCACTGCCGTTTTGAGACAACAACTGGCAGAGATATATTACTTAAGGTCGCCCTTAAACCGGCAAGTGGTACTTGACTTTTCACCGCGGTTTGAGACTAGAACCGCGGTGATATTATTTTCCAGCGATCGAGAGCTTATCACTTGCGGTTACGCGCGAATCGCAGTGATAAGTCGCTTATATAATCGAGACCCCGCCTCCCGATCGATTGAGGAAAGACAGAGAGCGCTCTGTCTTTGCTCGATTTGTAGATTGCGACGATTTGTCTTTGAAAAATTTATTAAAATTCATATTGTACTTCTTTTCGAGGTTAGTAATTTGATCTCTATTTTTGTAAATAATAAAAAATTGCCACATGGATATTTACATAATGAAAAAAGGTTCATGTATTTTCAAATTTTGAAATAATAAAAACTTGTTAGATGGATATTTACCTAATGAAAAAATGTTGATGTATTTTAATGTACTCAAAGTATATCCTAAGTATTTACAATTTTTTTCAAAATTTTAAATAATAAGAAATTGCAAGATGGATATTGACGCAATGAAAAAACATTGATATATTTTAATATAGTCCAAATATATCCTAACTATTTACAATTATTTTCATTTTTTACAATACTAAAAAATTGCTACATGGATATTTACATAACGGAAAAAAGTTGATGTATTTTAATATAGTCAAAATTGCTACATAGGTTTTTAAATCTAATCGTTTACAATTATTTGTTTTTTGCAATTATATGCTTATGTAATGTTTGATTTAATTAATTGTAGATGGACCGAAGGTGGATGTATGACACGGACCGTTGCGGGGCAGAGTTTTTTAATGGTGTGAGTTATTTTCTAAACGTGATCAAGGCGCTGAAGTCGAAGAATCGCGGACTACATGTGCTGTCCATGCGTTGATTGCAAAAATCAGAAGCTGTTTTCTACCATAGAGTCGATACGTGCACACTTACTTCGAAGAGGTTTCAAGGCTGGCTATACCTGTTGGACCAAGCACGGCGAAGATGAGGTTGTACATGAAGGGCAACACATTACTAAAGATGACGGGGACAACGATATGACGGGAGTTGAAGATACGTTTGTCGATAGCCACGACGATTTATCCGGATCAAATGTTGCGTGATGGGAGGAGACTTCATGAGTGAAAGAGAGTTTCAAAAGTTCCAACATATGGTACAGGACTCCACAACACCATTGTACCCAGGCTGCAAGGAGGAGCACATAAAATTGCAGACCGTGCTTACACTACTGCAGTTTAAGGCAAGCAATGGTTGGTCCGACAAGAGCTTCACTGAGCTGTTATGTCTCTTGGGGGATTTGCTTACAGAGGGTAACGTGTTGCCTACAAGTACGTACCAGGCCAAGCAGGTTATCTGCCCGTTGGGACTAGAAGTACAAAGGATACACGCATGTCCAAACGATTGCATGTTGTATCGCAATGAGTTTGCGGACTTGGATGGCTGTGATGTTTGCAAAGCAAAGCGGTATAAGGGCAACGATGATGACATCGAGAATGACGATGTCGGGGTGAAGTGTAAGAAGATGAGATCCCCCCGTAAGGTGGTGTGGTATTTTCCTATAATTCCCCGTCTGAATCGATTGTTTGCGAACAAAAGGCATGCCCAATTGCTACGATGGAACGCCGAAGAGCGTAAGTGAAAGACCGAGATGGCGACCAGAGGGGGGCTGAATGGTCCCAAAATAAATTTTCCCACCTCTTGGACAAATACTAGTCAAAAGACTCAATACTGTTTGAAAGAACAAAGACTAGAAAAACACAAGCAGTGTTCAGAAAACAGCACGACTCCAAAAGCCAATCTGTGATCTTGGCTTGCTCGTGAGATTCTAATGATCAAGATAGACTTGAATACCTTCTCACACATCACAGCAAGCAAGATAGCACAAGAGTAAACACCAAAACTCGATCAATTAAGAATTCATCATGAAGGAACAAAAGATCAGTCTTTGCAGAACTTGAACCAGGGTTGCCTAGAGAATTTGGATGTGCTCTGAGTGAAAATTAATCCAATCAATATCTCATTCTTTGCAACAAGAACCAGAAGCAAATCAAAACTAAAGAACTGCAAGTCACACGTTTTACACACTTCAAGAACACACAGATTTACATCTTGCAACAAGAACAGAAGGATTGCCTAAAAGATTGAAAACATCGAATCAAGAGAAGAGTTCATCAACCATGAATTTCAACAAAGATTCAATAGCATGTAGAAGGAGATGAGGCAAATCCAAATTACGTAAAGTAAATTGCAAGTAAGTAAATGCGGAATTTAGATAACAGAATTTAAGTGCGTAATGTAAATCCGTAAAGGAAATGAAACTAGAATATAAATGAAGAACATTTCATTTCTGGAAGGGAGGTTTACAAAGCCTCACAACAAACTGGGCAAAACTCAAATGAGCAGCAAAAACCTCAGAACCTTCAAAGAGGGGAGGCTGCCCTACCCCTGTATTATAGTGACCTGGGATCAATTCCCACCCTTGGATGTCTTGCTTCAATCCTAAGCCAACTTCCAAGAGCCAGGATTTGATCCTTACACTGTCACTCTCAACAACTCTCAACTACACTCAGGTACTTTCTAGTACACCTGAAAGCAAGCTATACTTATCCACTACTTTATCTTCCAGACTGCAACTCTACAGCTTTCCTTGATCCAAGTAGTGATAAGCTAGCTTCTCCACTGATCTCTTGTCTCTTGGAACTGCACCGACTTCATCTCCGGCCATCTTCCGGGGAACTTCCGGCCATCTCATGCCTAGTTCCAGCCTCCCTTCGCCTCACCAAGACCACCAAATGAAGTCTTATATTCAGAAAGACAAGAAATCCCTTCTTGGTTCCACCATGAACCCATCACAACAATTCGATCATGAGTTGGGGTTAGAAAAGACCAAAAACGGACCAAAGCATTTCAACCAAATGCAGACAAGCTGTTTTCAATACAGCAGGATCTTCTCAATTTGTTACGATTTTATATGTTGTTCTACTGAAAATCTTGTCAACATGAAAAAGTTGTGTTTCGAAATTATCTACAACTTTCATGTAGAACACATAATTTTTCGAGCACGGGAAGACCCCCAAAAATGCATATTACTGCACGCTGGAAAATTGGTCCGTAGTACACATGAAAAACTGTGTTAATTTCCTGATTTTATATGATTTTTTATGTTGCTCAAATGAAAAACTTGTCAACATGAAAAAGTTGTGTTTCGAAATTATCTACAACTTTCATGTATAACACATAATTGTTTGAGCAAGGGAAAACCTTCAAAAGTGCATATTACTGCACACAGGTAAATTTGGTCCGTAGTACACATGAGTATCATCGCGATTTGGTCCGTAGTACACATGAGTACCATCGCGATTTGGTCCGTAGTACACATGAGTACCATCGCGATTTGGTCCGACATACATATGAGAATCACAAAAATTTGGTCCGACCAACACATGAAGATCACAAAAATTTGGTCCGGCCAACATATGAAGATCACAAAAAATTGGTCCGGCCTACACATGAAGATCATAAAAATTTGGTCCGGCCTACACATGAAGATCATAAAAATTTGGTCCGGCCAACACATGAAGATCATAAAAATTTGGTCCGGCCTACACATGAAGATCACATTTAAATACAAACTCAAATCTAAGCTATCCTAGATCATATAAAGTCAAATACTCATCACAAGCAAGGATGGACCTCCACATGGTCCTTCAATCTCCCCCTTGATGAGTATATTGACAAACCTTATAAGAGGCATAAATTTGAGTTTGAGTAAGATAAGAAGAAAATAAGCTTTCACATTTTTAATGACGCCTTTTCTACGATTTCTCCCCCTTTTGGCAATATAGGCTTCAAAAAGAAAATTTCTCCCCCTTTTTATGTGTGCATGAAATGTAACCTAAGGGAGCTTTGAAGATTATCCAAATGATCATAATGACAAGATATGACACCAAGCTTATCAATCTCAGATTATGACCAAACTAAGACATGTCCAAGTGCAAATAACAAATTTTGCTCATAAGCTAGGTTTTGAAAATGTATCTTTTTAGCAAGATTTGACAAGTGCAAAACTTAGCAAAGTTTCAAAACTAGAAGCAAAACCACTCAAGGATCAAATGGAAAACCTAGAGTTCAACCTACTCAACACTTTGGAGAATTTTGAAGTGCATATAAGGTCCTTCGAGCCCATTTTTCAATTTATGCAAATTTTCTTTAAGACTTCGAAAAACATAGCGGGGTGCAAATGTTTGACATTATTTGCATTCTTTACCCACTTATGTGTTTGATATTTGCATATTTTCTTTGTTGATTGACTCAAGCCATTTTCGATCATCTCAAGAGTAACTCTTAAGAGAATGATCTTGGTCATACACAATATATTCCAAGTTCATCCCAAGTGCAATGGGAAGCAATCTCGTGAATATAAAGTGTTGAGATCAATTTTGCACAAAAGAGTCAAATTTTTTTTAAAATTTTCAATTTAGCACATATAAGCAATTCTGAAGGACTCAAATATGGATCAAGCAAATTTCACCCAAGTTGCTATAGGGACTCTAGAGAAATCCAAAATTTCACAATTCATGGTAAAAGCCCCTAGAGAAGAAACTTAGTAAGTAAAAGCAACATGTTTCATCAAGTTTTCATTTGAAGCTTTTAAGTTTTTCAGATTTTAATTAACCTTAGCTAGATAAATGAACTTGGACATATCTAAGCTAGTGATTTTCTTCAAAAGATATAGCATGATGTATTTCACGAAGATTGAGTCAAATGCATAATAGACAAAGCTCATAAAACAGAAAATGCAGTCTAAATGCAATGCATGAACAGATTCCCAAAACTCCCCCTCAACATATGAATCAATTTTAAGCTCAAATCTGGTTAAAGTTGAGTTATTATCAAGATTAGGCAGAAAGAAAACCCAATTGAACTCAATAACAACCAGAGAAAACAGAATAAGGAGAAGAGGTCGAGAAAACTGCAAACTAGGTGGCTATTGAGCATAGAAAAGATAGAAGAGACTCACTATGGCTCACACTCGTTCTTATCTTCCCCAGTGACTGACATAGGGAAGCTGACTCTAGATCCCAACTAAGGAGTGCACAGACCCTGTCTACCTAGGAGGCCCAAAACCTGCTAGATTTATAAGACTGTGAGGGAACTCAACCTAGAGAGAAGAGAGAACAGCTAATCACGCATGATAGCAACCTAAAGCACAAGATAAGAGGTCCATGGAATGCATGCCAGAAGTCTAAGTGAGTGAACTCAACTCAAGAAAACAAGCCCAAAGTCACCCAAAAGAAACACAAAGAAAAGAAAAGCTAAGTGGAAGAAAACATATAATACATAATATACAAACCAGCTCCCCCTCACGAAAGGCCGTAAGGGCTCACGACTCAAGCTCACTCCTCAAGGCAACAAATGAGCTATCCAAAGGCTTGGTGAAGATATCGGCTAATCAAGGTCACTCTCTCGAATGAAGCGCGATATCTCCCTTCTCCACATGGTCTCTAAGGAAGTGATATCTAATATCAATGTGCTTGGTCCGGAATGTTGCACTGGGTTTTTAGCAATGCAAATAGGCTGAAGTGTTGTCACGGAAAAGTGGCACACTCTCTATCTCTAACCCATAGTCCCGTAAGGTCGATCTCATCCAGAGCACCTAGCTACAAAGAATCGCGCACAACATACTCGGCCTCGGTGGATCAGCAACCCTGCATCGCTTCTTAGATGACCAAGAAACAAGAGAAGTGCCAATGAATTGGCAAGTGCCGAAGTGCTCTTCCTATCTATCCTCTGACCAAAGAAAGTCGGCATCGGAAAAGGCTCTAAGAGATAGACAAGAAGACGAAGAGTACCAAATACCATAATCAGTGGTAGCACGAAGGTACCTGAAGATGCGCTTGACCGCCTGGCGGTGAGAGGCGCAAGGAGAAGCTTGAAAATGAGCGCATAGACACACAGCAAAATGTATGTCCGGCCTCGAGCGGTGAGGTACAAGAGGAGCCGATCATGCTCAAAACTCCTTTTGATCGTGAGCTCACCATCCTCATCGGGCTCGAGGACAGAAGTGGTGGCCATAGGAGTCATCACCGGCTTCCCATCAGACATGTCGAAGCGCCTCAGGAGGTCACGGGTATATTTGCCTTGATGCAAGAAAGTACCCTCCCGAGTCTGCTTGATTTGGAAGCCAAGAAAGTAGCTCAACTCGCCCATCATACTCATCTCAAACTCTGTGCTCATCACCTCAGAAAACTGAGACACAAGCGAATGAGACGAGCCACCAAAAATGATATCGTCCACATAAATCTGGACAAGAAGAAAATGAGACTCATGGTGTCTGATGAACAGAGTTTTGTCTACTATACCCATTTTGAAGTCATGGCTGAGAAGATAAGACTTGAGCCTCTCATACCATGCTCTGGGGGCCTGCTTGAGTTCATACAGAGCTTTGGAAAGCTTGTATACATGACTCGGAAATTTGGGGTTCTCGAATCCTGGAGGTTGCTTGACATAAACCTCTTCCTCAATATAGCCATTGAGGAATGCACTCTTGACATCCATTTGATAGAGCTTGAAGCCCCGGGATGCAGAAAATGCAAGCAGGATCCTAATAGCCTCTAGCCTAGCTACAGGGGCAAAGGTCTCCTCAAAGTCAAGACCCTCAACTTGAGAAAAGCCCCGTGCAACTAGCCTAGCCTTGTTGCGAATGACAACCCCATCCTCACTCTGCTTGTTTTTAAACACCCACTTGGTCCCAATGACATTATGACCAGATGGGGGCTCGACAAGCTGCCATACCTTGTTCCTCTCAAAGTTCTCAAGTTCCTCATGCATAGCATTAATCCACGACTCATCGGATAATGCATGAGAAACATCCTTCGGCTCAAAGGAGGCAACGAAGGCAGAGTGAAGATGAGAGGGGGACAGACCCGTTCTTGAGCGTGTGACACGCTCGAACAAATCGCCAATCATCGATCGGGAGGATGGCGTCTCGAATATGACGGGAGGTCCAAAGAATGTAGTAGCCTCTACCTCTTGAGCATGAAGAGGTAGGAGCAGAGCCACTCGCGGAAGGAGAGTCGGAAGGCAAGGGCTGGTCTCCCTGAGGTGCAGAAATGGAAACAGGAGGCACCTCAGGTGGAGAGGGGACTGGATCCGGTGGAACACCATCATTTCCATCATCCTCATCTTCTTCAAAGATGGTCTCGGAGGGATAAGAAGAGCTCAAACATCGTGTCTAGCTCCTGGGCTAGCCTCATCAAAGGTCACATCACAGGTCTCTAAGATCCTATGCGCATTAACACTCCAGACCCTATAGCTACGAGAAGAAGACGAGTAACCTAGAAAGATACCATCAGAAGAGCGAGACTCAAACTTATCTTGGTTACCAGACTTCAAGATAAAACACTTGCAACCGAAAACGCGAAAATGAGACACACTGGGCTTTCGCCCATACCTCAACTCATAAGAAGTGCGATGCAAATGTGCTCTCAAAAACACGCGATTAGAAACATGGCAAGCAGTAGCTATAGCTTCAGCCCAAAACTTCCTAGGAGTACTGTACTCATCTAGCATCATCTTGGCCATCTCAACTAGGGTCCTGTTCTTCCTTTCCACTACGCCATTCTGCTGAGGGGCGTAGGGAGAAGAGAAGTGATGCTCTAAACCAGACTCCACACAAAAACTCTCAAAATAGGAATTCTTGAACTCCGTGCCATTATCAATGCGTATAGCTCGTAATGCACACAGAGCTCAATAGACAACCCATTGACCAAACCCACAAGTGAGAAAAGTCTCATCCTTCGAGGCCATGAAGAATACCCAAGAGTATCTAGAAAAATCATCAACGATGACAAGAACATACCACTTCCCTCCTGCCGATGCACTCTAGCCGGACCAACGGTGTCCATATGTAAAAGCTGTCTGGTGCATCACCATCACTACGGTGGATCGGAGGATGAGAAGCGATAACCATCTTGCCATGTCGGCAAGGAGAGCAAACTAAGTCTTTGACCATCTTGAGTTTGGGCAAACCCGAATGAGATCGTGGTCGCTAACTCGGGTCAAATGATCAAAACCAATGTGACCAAGTCTCCTATGCCGTAAGGAGAGATCACGGGACTCGAAGCAATCAAACAACGAAGAGAGTCTCGGAAGAAGCGAGAAAAATCAGCACGAAAGACTCTCCCAAATCTAGAAATCCATAAACTAACCCTCCCGATGAATCAAGGATTCTACAGGCATTACTCTTGAAGCTTACCTCGAAAGAGTCATCGATAAGTTGAGGAACAGAGAGCAGATTGTATTGCAGCTTACTTACTAAGGCAACATCTTTAAGAATGAAAATTTGGTTAATGCAGATGGTACCTTTAGCAATGACTCTACCTGAAGATGCATCCCCAAAAGTGATTAACTCATCACCGGGGGCTCGGACTAGGGAAGAGAACCAACGAGAATCACCGGTCATATGACGAGAACAACCGGAGTCAACAATCCAAACATCGCCCTTCCCCATCCGACGAACATGATCAAGACACAAGAGAGAAAGATGACTCAGTACTGGGATAGAGTGAAGACTTAGGAACCCAATACTGAACCATACGACACCTCAGAGTACCAGCCACAGAAGAAGGATGGACTCGAGTGTCTCTCTGACGCTCAACTCTCACACGATCGGAGCAACTCGGTAGATAATCTAGAGTCGAATCGGGTTGACACGCCAGAGTGCAAAGCCGACCAACCCGATGAAGCTGCCTAGATCTCCTACCGATAAACACCTCACGCCACGATATCTACCTCGATGGGAAAACGAGGAATATCAAGAGGACGGCGGAAAGACTGACCACGAGCAGCTACAGGATTAAAACCCGACTGAACAGCATGAAAACCAAGTCATGTACGCTGCACAAAAACAGGCGACTCTCTAACCTGTCTAAAAGCAGTGCGTGCTTTAGAAGCACTCAGAGTTTGGGGATGACCCTGAAAACCTCTAAAAGCAGCAACATGCTCACGCCTGATGATCTTGGCGTGCCTGAAGCAGAAATCTACTAGGTGACCATCCTTCTTACAGAAGGTGCATGAGTACTTTGCCTTACTAGAGGCAGAAGCAACAGGAGAAGACCCTTCTGTTCAGAGATCCCATGGTCAATCCCGGCAGACCTAAACACAGTAGTACTCACCCTGCGAGCTACCACGATCTCACCACTCTTGGAGCCACGCACAATGGTAGGAGGATGAGTCCTAGCGTGCTCCAAGTAGTCAAATCCTAGACCCTGATTAAATCGGCTAATCTTGGATTGGTCTAGAATTAGATTGAGCTTCTTCTTGCCCCCAACAAACTTCTTGAGAGTGCTCATGAGATACTCACACTCCCGGAAGAACGAGGCACATGAAGAACAGGGGGAAGGAGAGGAAGAAGAAGAACCAGAAAGAGAAGATCTCTCAGCACGTGCTTTTTGTTCCCTTAGCACGGCTGCCTCAATCTTGAGGGCCTCACAAGAAACGCAAGGGGCATTTCTAATCCTAAGAGTTTGGTCTTCTAACTTCTTTCTAAGCTCAATATGGATTTTATCCATATCATCCTTAACCCCAACACACAGCAGGCAACCAATTTTTGACTTAACTAGTAAGTCCTTAGCAAGTTGATCACACTTGACATTCAAGGCATTATTGTCAAGTTTTAGTTGCCTACAACTCTCACATGAGCTGACTGGATCCTTAGAAGCATGCAATTCAAGTTCATTATTCCTAGCAGAAAGCTTTCTAAGGTGTAAGCTCATGGCATCAATTTCAGTAAGCAGTTTAGGGCAATTGTCACAAGAAGCATTTGAGTGAGCAGGAGAAAAGCTAGCATCAGCAGGAATATCAAAGGTACGAACTAGCATTCTTCAACTTGATTCTCAAGATCAACAAGCACACTATCATGCAACTTCCTTAGGTTCTCCAGCTCCACAAGCAAAGCATCACAGAGAGTACAACTATCAGAGTCTCGGGAGGAACATGATTTAAGTAAAGCTACCTCCTTCTCTAACTCCAAACACCTCGACCTAGCCTTAGCATGAAACTTGCCTAATTTACAGAAGGCATCATTTAACTCGTCGTAGGTGGGTACCTGATCCGTGTCATTTACAAATCGAGTCGCTCACTTCAATGGCGCTGCCATGAAGCACATCTTAGAGAAGTCGTCGCCGCTCTTCACCTTCTCTTGCAGATCGTCCTCGCTTGCATCGCTCCAGTTCTCAGTGTCGGAGAGCTCGATGTCATCCAGCGCGGCGAGGACCTGGTGAAAGAGCTTCTTGTTCTTGGCGAAGTTGTGGTATTTCTTCTTCGTCGGCTCACAAGCTGGGGCCTTCTTGTTGCGGTTCTTGTCGGTGTAATCGTTCTTGCCCGAACCGCCTTGTTCGCTCTTGCCCTTCTCCACTTAGGCGGTTTGCTCGAATGTGGTTGGGGCCACCACACTCAAGCGGTGATCACACCACCTCTTTTCTCTCTCTTACCCTCTTGTAGGTGAGAAAACTTGCGAGCAAGAAGAGCAAGCTCATTTTCCGAAATTTTTCCAGCTTGGTCGTCGCTAGCTCGCAAAGGGTGGAGAGAGAGAAACAACAAGAAGAGTCAGAAGAGGAAGATCCAATGGGATCGGTGACCAAGGCCATCGACTGAGATTTCGTCTTCCGCGAGACGACGTCGATCTCATGAGTCTTGAGGTGGGAATACAGCCCGTCAAGAGTCAAGGTCGACAGGTCGGTGGTGTCCTTGATGGTGGTCACTTTCATTTCCCAAACACGAAGATCGAGTGCGATCAAGAAATATCGAGCATTATCTGAGTCAGGGTATATGCAACCGACTGCTCGGAGGTTGCTCAAAATCTTCGTAAACCGACCAAAACACTCGTCAAGACTCTCACCAGCATGCTGTTCAAACTTGTTGAACTCACGCTTGAATTGGTCCTGTCGAACCGTCTTGATTTGGGTAGTGCCCTCATGGTAAGCATCGAGGGTTACCCAAATCTCATGAGCAGAACGAAGGTGAGAAATCCTGTCATACTCACTTCGGCTAAGACCCTGTATGAGGATGTTCCTTGCCTTAGCGTTCGCCTCAACGTCAGCCATATTGCCGGTCGTGACGTTTTCATCGGCAGGAATCTCATATGGGAGTTTCACCTTCTGCCATATCAGGAAGCCCTGGGCAGTGATGTATGACTCCATGCATGACTTCCAGAATGGAAAATCGACTCCAGAGAAAATGGGTGGCTTGGTGGAATACTTGTCCATCGCCATGGCTCTTGAGACCGGTCAAGATCTATGAAAGAGCAAAACCGGCTCTGATACCAATTGAAAGACCGAGATGGCGACCAGAGGGGGGGTGAATGGTCGCAAAAAAAATTTTCCCACCTCTTGGACAAATACTAGTCAAAAGACTCAATACTGCTTGAAAGAACAAAGACTAGAAAAACACAAGCAGTGTTCAGAAAACAGCACGACTCCAAAAGCCAATCTGTGATCTTGGCTTGCTCGTGAGATTCTAACGATCAAGATAGACTTGAATACCTTCTCACACGTCACAGCAAGCAAGATAGCACAAGAGTAAACACCAAAACTCGATCAATTAAGAATTCATCATGAAGGAACAAAAGATCAGTCTTTGCAGAACTTGAACCTGGGTTGCCTAGAGAATTTGGATGTGCTCTGAGTGAAAATTCATCCAATCAATATCTCATTCTTTGCAACAAGAACCAGAAGCAAATCAAAACTAAAGAACTGCAAGTCACACGTTTTACACACTTCAAGAACACACAGATTTACAACTTGCAACAAGAACAGAAGGATTGCCTAAATGATTGAAAACATCGAATCAAGAGAAGAGTTCATCAACCATGAATTTCAACAAAGATTCAATAGCATGTAGAAGGAGATGAGGCAAATCTAAATTACGTAAAGTAAATTGCAAGTAAGTAAATGCGGAATTTAGATAACAGAATTTAAGTGCGTAAAGGAAATGAAACTAGAATATAAATGAAGAACAATTCATTTCTGGAAGGGAGGTTTACAAAGCCTCACAACAAAGTGGGCAAAACTCAAATGAGCAGCAAAAACCTCAGAACCTTCAAAGAGGGGAGGCTGCCCTACCCCTCTATTTATAGTGACACAGGATCAATTCCCACCCTTGGATGTCTTGCTTCAATCCTAAGCCAACTTCCAAGAGACGATTTGATCCTTACACATCACTCTCAACAACTCTCAACTACACTCGGTACTTTCTAGTACACACAAAGCAAGCTATACTTATCCACTACTTTATCTTCCGGATCGCAACTCTACACTTTCCTTGATCCAAGTAGTGATAAGCTAGCTTCTCCACTGATCTTTGTCTCTTGGAACTGCACCGACTTCATCTCCGCCATTTTCCGCGAACTTCCGCCAACTTGAACCTCCGCCATCCCATGCCTAGTTCCACCTCCTTCGCCTCACCATGACCACCAAATGAAGTCCTACATTCACAAAGACAAGAAATCCATTCTTGGTTCCACCATGAACCCATCACAACAATTCGATCACGAGTTGGGGTTAGAAAAGACCAAAAACGGACCAAAGCATTTCAACCAAATGCAGACAAGCTGTTTTCAATACAGCAGGATCTTCTCAATTTGTTATGATTTTATATGTTGTTCTTCTGAAAATCTTGTCAACATGAAAAAGTTGTGTTTCGAAATTATCTACAACTTTCATGTAGAACACTTAATTTTTCGAGCACGGGAAGACCCTCAAAAATGCATATTACTGCACGCTGGAAAATTGGTCCGTAGTACACGTGAAAAACTCTGTTAACTTTCCCGATTTTATATGATTTTTTATGTTGCTCAAATGAAAAACTTGTCAACATGAAAAAGTTGTGTTTCGAAATTATCTACAACTTTCATGTAGAACACATAATTTTTTGAGCAAGGGAAAACCTTCAAAAGTGCATATTACTGCACACGGGAAAATTTGGTCCGTAGTACACATGAGTATCATCGCGATTTGGTCCGTAGTACACATGAGTACCATCGCGATTTGGTCCGTAGTACACATGAGTACCATCGCGATTTGGTCCGACATACATATGAGAATCACAAAAATTTGGTCCGGCCAACACATGAAGATCACAAAAATTTGGTCCGGCCAACACATGCAGATCATAAAAATTTGGTCCAGCCTACACATGAAGATCATAAAAATTTGGTCCGGCCAATACATGAAGATCATAAAAATTTGGTCCGGCCTACACATGAAGATCATAAAAATTTGGTCCGGCCTACACATGAAGATCACATTTAAATACAAACTCAAATCTAAGCTATCCTAGATCATATAAAGTCAAATACTCATCACAAGCAAGGATGGACC
This sequence comes from Otatea glauca, assembly GCA_036346275.1. Classification (NCBI taxonomy): domain Eukaryota; kingdom Viridiplantae; phylum Streptophyta; class Magnoliopsida; order Poales; family Poaceae; genus Otatea; species Otatea glauca. The sequence goes on from CM070724.1 coordinate 24,236,746, forward strand.
TCCACATGGTCCTTCAGTAAGAAGGATGGAATGCTCAGACACCCTGCTGACTCTGTGCAATGGAGGAACATCGACAGAAAATATAAGAAGCACTTCGCATATGATGTGAGGAATATAAGGTTCGGGTTCAGTATGGATGGGATGAATCCTTTCGGCAACATGAGTAGCCGTCATAGCACTTGGCCGCTAACTCTATATATCTACAACCTTCCTCCTTGGCTTTGTATGAAGTGGAAGTACATTATGATGCCACTACTGATCCAAGGGCCCAGGCAACCTGGCAACGATATCGATGTGTACCTCAAACCATTGGTTGAGGATCTTCTAATCTTGTGGAACGATGGAGTACAGGTATGGGATGAGTATAAAAGAGAGAACTTTATCCTACGCGCATTGTTGTTCGTAACCATCAATGATTACCACGACCTTGGTAACTGTCGGGCGGATGACAAAAGGCTTCAATGGAAGCGTCCAGTGCTTAGATGGTACAGCTAGTCGGTGGCTGAAGAACTATCGAAAAATGTCTTACATGCGGCATCATAGGTTCCTCCGCAAGGATCACCCATACCGCAATAATAAGAGAGCTTTTGACGGACAAAGGAGACCGCTTTAGCTCAGAAGAATCACACCGAGAGAGATATTTGCGGTGTAAAGGATCTTAAAATTATTCACGGAAAGGAGCAGCGGTACATCTATCCCGAGTTCCCGTGATAAGGCTCCTTTGTGGAAAAAGAGATCAGTATTTTGGGTCCTACCTTACTGGCAGCACTTGGAAGTTCGACACGCAATCGACGTCATGCACATAGAGAAGAACGTGTGTGACAGCTTGCTTGGTATCTTACTGGATATACCTGGCAAAACAAAAGATACTCTCCAAGCACGGATGGACCTTGAAGATATGAAACTCAGGAAGGAGCTGCATCACAAAGACATGAATACAGGGAAAAAGTACCTTCCCGCAGCCTGCTACACTCTGAGCAAGAAAGAAAAAATTAGCTTGTGCGAATGCTTGCACGGAGTGAAAGTTTCGTCCGGATACTCTGCCAACATAAAGAGACTAGTCTCAATGAAAGACTTAAAATTAATTGGCATGAAGTCTCACGATTGCTACGTGATGATGACGCAGATGCTTCCAATTGCAATTAGGGGTGTTCTGCCAGAGAATGTCCGAGACCCAATTATAAAGTTGTGTTCATTCTTCAACGCGATTTCACAGAAGACCATCGATCCATTGAAACAAGATAAGCTGCAGGAAGACGTGGTCCACACTCTCTGCAAGCTCGAGATGTGTTTCCCTCCATCTTTTTTTTGATATTATGGTCCATCTCATTGTTCACATTGTGAAAGAGATACGGATTCTCGGTCTTGTGTTTCTACATCAGATGTATCCTTTTGAGAGGTTCATGGGGGTTATAAAGAAATATGTTCGTAACCGACATCGGTCGGAAGGTTGCATTGCAGATGGTTGGGGAACTGAGGAGGTCATTGAGTTCTACGTCGATTACATGGATCTCAAACCGATTGGTGTGCCTACATGACGGCATGAGGGCAGGCTACAGGGAAAAGGGACACTGGGCAAGAAATCACTCCGTACAAACAATCTAGCTTCATTCACACAAGCACATTTCGCAGTTTTGGGACAATCAGTTGTGGTGGCCCCGTATGTCAACATGCACAAGAGCATGCTATCCGAACAAACCCAGTAAGTCGAGGGTTGGATCGCGAGAGAGCATAGACATAACTTCGGCGATTGGTTGCGTAGGCACATGACGCATACGGAGACAGAGTGCGGTCAGTTGAAAGTGTTGGCTCAGGGACCGTTAACAACAATTTAGACATTCCAAGGATACGATATAAATGGTTTTACATTTTATACAAGAGCATAAGATAAAAAGAGCACCAACCAAAACAGCGGTATCCGTATAGATGCCTACGACAGCAACAGAAATAGGAAAACCTACTACGGATTCATAGAAGTGATTTGGGAGCTTGATTATGGACCTTTGAAGGTCCCTCTCTTTCGGTGCCAATGGGTAAGACTTCCAAGGGGCATGAACATCGACAAGTACGGTATCACTACCGTGACCTCAAACTGGTCGGATACAGAGAAGAACCATTCGTACTTGCTAATTCTGTTACACAAATCTTTTTTGTAACCGATCCAGCTAACAAGGAGCGCCACGTGGTTATTCAAAGGAAAAGAAGGATTGTCGGAGTAGAGAATGTTGTCGACGAGGAAGAGTACAACCAATTAGATGAGCTTCCTCCTTTCGGAGAGGACGTTGACCTAGGTCTCATGGAAGAGAGTGAGGACGAAGCTACATACATACGCCGCGATCATAACGAAGGTCGAATCGTAGCTTAGTTGTCCTAATTAAATACATGTTTATTTTCTCATATGTAACAATTAATGTATTCTTTTCTCATATGTAACAATTTGTGTAAATTAAACTTCATCTTTGTGAATTTTTGTATTTGTGTGAATTTTTGAAGCAATGGTTGGTCTACTGCATTTGTGCGAATTTTGTAAGCATTATTTGATATTGAAAATATTAAAACTATTAAAACAGTGAGCAATCTGTATTTTTAGAATTTTATACAAAGGTCAAAATCAAGGGGAAATATTTAAAAGAAATATTACATGTCCTGAAAGTTTGAGTTCATTGACCTGAACTTACATATCACTGCTGGTAATATCATTAACCTAGCGGTGATAGTAACATATCACTTCCGATTAATGAAATAACCGGCAGTGACATTTAAGTATCACTGCCGGTTCTATATATTACCCAGCAGTGATACTTAAGTATTACTGCCGGTTAATTATATAACCGGCAGTGATATGTAAGTATCACTGTCGGTTCTACATATTACTCGGCAGTGAAAAGTTAACTTCACTACCGGTTATAAATGTGACCCGGCAGTGATATTTAGTCACTGCCGGTTTTTGTGGAGGCAGTGATAGTCCAGTCCTATATATATTGAAATGCCACACTCCCTTCACTCAGTTCCACTTCGACCTAACGCCGCCACCTCCTCGTAGCTCCCCGCCATCTCCCCGCCGTCGCCTCGGAGTGTGCCGCCATCGCCTCGGAGTGCGCCGCCGTCGCCTCGACCTCCCCGCCCAGGCCGTCTCCTCGCACTGCGTCGCATCCCCACCATCTCTCCGCCGTCACGTCGGAGTGCGCCGCCGTCACCTCACCGTCGCGTCGGAGTGCGCCGCCGTCACCTCACCGTCACGTCGGAGTGCGCCGCCGTCACCTCGACCTCCCCGCGCCGCATCGCCTCGGAGTGTGCCACCGTTGTTTGCTTCAGTACTAATTCACCACTAACGTTGTGAGTGTTAACCAAATACAAATATACAGATGCCTGTGTGTGTGTGGTGTGAATGCATGTGTGTGTGGTGTGCGTCTGCCCTTGTCTCTAAAAAACTGAAAATATGAAATGGAAATGCTGCTTTGAAGTTTTGTAATGCTGTCTTTAATGCGTGAGATTGGACAATGTGAAATAACAACATGTTCTGATATTAGTGGAACAGTAGGATTCTCCTTGGTAGTGTGGAAATATGTGACATTGCATGGTTTGTCCACTGTTTTCTTTGATGCAATTGATCGAATTAGGTGGAATTGCAACATTTTTTATGTTAGTGGATATCAAACCATGCATTGTTAGTGCATTTTGCTATGAAATATTGATTCTTCTCATATGTAAGAATTACAAATATAATTCGTAGAAAGGGGAGTTCATAACTTCATATTGAGCATCGCTTTTTACAAATTTGTATGGGAGTTTGAATTGAGCATCGTTTTTTACAAATTTGTATGTCCTACTGCAGATCTTGATCATAGTGGGTATTAATAGGTTTGGATGATTCAAAGATTATTAGAATTTAGCATACAGTTGGATGGAACTTGGGTTATGTTGTATGATTTTGCTTAGGCGATGGTGCCGCTTAGCAAAGTTCAAATATTGATGATTCGTTATCCGCTCTACCTTCTTGAAAGTTTTAGTTCTTTAAGGCTTTTGACCTTGCGACTTTACAAACTTTAAACAACATAATACAAATTTCTATGATATTTGTGTGCTAATGCCCAAATTGTGTGAATTTAGAATTTAATGTAGTGATGTTCAAATGACAAATTCGATGTAATGTAAGTAACCCTTGGATCATGTCCATTCCATTCAAGATTCGAATTATGTCTCATTTTCCTTAATCCCGATTGATAAGGTGTTATTTCGTTGCTACCCATGTAGATTAAATGTGAACAGACTCATTTATAGATAACTAAAGCAAGGGGAAGGATTGTACGTTGTGAGTGTTAACCAAATACAAATATCTGAGATGTAAATAGGAAATGAGATCGCTAATGTAGCTTTCAAACTTTTTTTTTCTTTTTCTTCAAGGTGATATTAAAGATGAATCATGGACAAACTGATAGTTTTTCTATTCTTTTACAACTGATTGAGTTTGTGTATAGCAGATGAAAGAGAAATCACTCATGGAGATACACCAAAAAAAATACTTTTTTGTTAGTTGTATGCAAACTCAAATACGCATTTTATATTTCTAAGGAAATTTAAGCTCAATGGTTTCATATGTAACTGGTTGTTTAAGAAATAGATGATCTCATATCATTGATACAAAAGTCATGAGCTCCTGATAAGAAGTCTTTATTCTCTTACAAGTAGTACTCAATAATTAACTTGCCATTCCTACTATGAATTTGTAGTCTTTTCTGGCTAGACTGATACTAAACTGCAAAATGAGTTAGCGAAATTATGTGACATTAAATTGTTAGCTAAATTATGTGACTTTAAATCATTAACACTTGTATATTTCTTCTCTCTTGTACAGATAGCAAAGTTGTGCATGATACCTGCATCATGTTTTCTGGAGGTTGTCTTTGATCATGACATCAAAGAACCGACACCGTGCAAGCTACATTTGGCCGCACATGGCATTACCATAAAGGTGGCTAAGGGCAGGGCTTGGCCATGCCAGAGTCGCGAGTTTTGCAATCGCCGCCCGATCTGTAGGGATTCGCCAGGGTCGAAGTGGACAGTGTAGTCTGCCAATACCGAAAAATGGAGGTAGAGATCCCTAGCGAGGATGGAAACAAAAAACTAGGAGAAAACGTGCATGGATTCCTCGCGTGGCGCAAGAGCTTGATTAAGTTTGGCTCCGACGATGAGGGCGATGAAGATGATGATCAGCCGCACACTCCACACAGAGACCTCCCGCCCTTCTCGCCGCCAACCAGAAAAAGTCCAACTCCTCCGCCAGCACCAACCACAAAAGCCCGACTCCTCCACCAAAATCTGAAAAGAATCGAACACGGGAACATCTCGGCGATGCGCACCGCCCTCGAAGAAATCTCAACCATCTGCGAACCGAGGACAATCCCAGAAGAAATTATCAGCTGACATGACTAAAGAAGAACGGAAAAAGCATGTAAGCGCCTGCGTAACATCTCACTTTAAAAAGGTGCCAACATGTAAGAAGACTAAAGTTGATCTTGACGCATAAAAGTTTTTCTTGAGTATGGCAAAAGTGCAAAAGACGGGTAGGCTTCAACCTTGCAAAATGTCGGACTACGGCGCATATCCGTAAAGCAATACTTGCGGCGGCTAGTGCCGACACGTTAAAGCGGGATGCTCAAGCGGATCTTTGCTCAACTAGATGTTACGCGCACGGTCTAAGGTGGAAGTTCGTTATGGGAAAACCGCTGGTTGAACCAGCTCATTTCGACAACCTTACAACACAACTGCGGCGCGTCCATCAGTGGTACATGCAGCACTCCAACGATGGTATGGAGGCGTTCGCAGTCAGATACACAGAGCAAGATTTCCACAATTGGGAAAACATCTGCTGAGTTCTTTTCACGGAGCTGTATATGTTGTACCAGCAAGATGCCCTAGACGTGAATATACTTAGACTATGGACTTTGTACTTTTGTCCGTATATCGTTGAGCATTTTTGTACTGTTTAATTGCATGTCTAACTTCTTTCTTATGTAGAATAGAGATACAGACATGTAGAAGAAATAACAATGACAATCTAGCATTCCTAGATCCGGGGCTCGTCAACGAGAAGCTTGTGAATGACAATCCACAGGTCATTGAAGACTATTTATTTAATACTTTTTTGAAGCTGCAATACAAAACCTCCGTACTTCTACCCTATAACTTCAAGTACGTATCTCCTTACTTCTAATATCGTTTTACTATTTTTGCGTAACACGTACGATGTGGGAGTAATTGACTACGTTGACATATATGTGCAGGTTTCATTGGGTCCTCCTCGTCATCCAATTAGATGCTAGCAGGATTTTTGTCTTGGACTCCAAGAGAAAACAAACTAATCTCTACCAAGACCTTTGGGCCATGCTGAACAGGTAAACTCGATCGTTGCGTTATTACTCTAGCAAAATTCCATTCTATTGCATTTAAGTTTAATTACTATTCAAAATCATTCACAGGGCTTTCGCACGGTACTACAAGAAAAGTGTTCGGTATCGTCCATACAGCAAAAATTTTGAAATAATAAATGACTTTCCATGCATGAGGCAGGACCCCGGAAACAATTTATGTGCATACTATGTGACGAATACTCATACCAGGGGTACCTCAGCGGCCCAGGATGACAAGCAGGCTGCGTCAAGCCCAGCTATGACCGAACGAGCGCCCCTGGGCCCAGCTCCGACCAAGGGACTGGGGCCACAAAAGGACGCTCATCCCCGACCAAATCAAAGCAAGCGATCTCGACCAAGTGGGTCGCCGACCCCCGTCATAGGTCGGGCTCCCCCGAGCCCTGACCAAGCTGAGGCAACCTTCGCCGAGGGCCACGTACCCCACGGACAGGATCGTTCGAAGCGACCGTGCAGGGCAGGTGGCCCCTTCCCGAGGCAGCATGGGGATTGCCCAAGTCAAAACTCCGATCCCATCGCCCGACCACACGGCATCTGAGCTCTCCCGAGGCGGCGCCAGGCCACGCTCAACGCGTCGACTGACAGTTCCCGTAAGCGTGCACCGCTTTCCAAGGAAACGACGAGCTGCTCCGCCTACCAAACCCGGTGTGGGCAAAGACGGACGACGACCAGTCGCCAAGACAAGAGACTAGGGCTCCTAGCGTAGGGTCCCATCGTCCTTCCTTCTCCCAATTCCCAATGTAACCTGCCCCTTCCGACTGTATAAAGGATGGCAGGGTCTCTCCTCTTCAAAGGGGCCGAAGGGAGAAAAGGGTCTTGGCGAACAGACAACAAAAAAACACTCTTGTTCAAGCCCTCAGCCCTCACTTGTAATCACTGTGCAACCGTCTGCACCAAAAGCAATACAACACCGTCACACGAACTGGAGTAGGGACATTCGGCCCGAACCAGTATACACCTTGGACTTTTTGAGTCTAACCATTCAGGGAGAGGGAACGCGTGGCCCCTTAGACTTACAAATTTACTTGCCGGTGCTCGAAACGCCGACAGTTGGTGCGCCAAGTAGCGACATCTCCGGATTCCCGCCTGTCTCCCTGATGGCTTTCTTCACCCACGACGACGTGTCTGCGTCGAGGAGTCGGATCCGTTTCGGCTCCTTCGACTTCATCGCCACCTCGATGGGAGAGCTCGCGCTCATTCCTGTCACCTCTGAGGACCGGGCGCCTGCTTGGAGCCTAGACTCCGTTTCCGGCGACTTCGCCAGCCTCCGGCTTGGGCCCCCCCTACAGGCCCCAAGGACGGAGCTCCGCGAGCGCCTCACCCTCCCTGGGAGCGGCACCCGCGAACTCGGGTTGATGACCGCATCACCTCCCGTAGGCTCACAACTCATGGCAATGGCCGGCGATATGGCGGCCTCTGTTCACGACCTGCTGGAAGACTCTTCCAGCCACGATTCTTGCTTCGACATGGAGCACACTGCCCGTAGACGGCACTCTTGCGATTGTAACATGGCGGGCACGGTCGACCTGACTGTAACCCCCGCGGCTACGAGGGCCCTCATCCAGCGCACCAGGGCGCAGGAAGAGGAATATCGGACGAAGCGCATTGGCGCGCCAAGCTCGCCGCGCCGAGCTTCAACAAAGAACATGACGAGCCGAGGCTCAAAGGTGAGCTCAACGAGCTCTAGGCCAACCTGGAGTGAGATCAGCCCGAGCCCCCACTTGTGCTCAGGGGTGTGCGCGGACGAGCACGTCAGGTACACCACCGGTTGGTGGAGGAGTCTGATGGCCCTCGGTTCTTCCCCCACGCAAGCCAAAACGTGACCGAAGCTGCTATGCTGCTCCGCGGCCTTCCTGAGCCGGCCGACCCAGAGACCAAGGCCACGTACCAGAACCTCCGGGGGCTGGTGGAACGTGCCGTTGTGCAGCATATGCAGGCCTCCGGCTCTCATCACTCGGGCGCCACCTCCGGCCGCCGGACCCGCACCGCTGCTCGGAGCCGGATGGGTCCGGCAAAGGCGGCGGCGAACCACGAACAACCCCAGGCCTCACGCGCCCCGGTGCGCCAGCGCCTCGGCGACGACTACAACGTCCGTGCCACCCTCGAGGCACAGAGGAAAGCGATGGACGAAGCGGCCCGGTCGCGGGTCGTAGATAGAGGCCGCCGTGACGACCGCCCGATCCGATGCCCCGGGGCCTGTATTACGGGCTTTCTCGTCGGGATCCGCTCATGCGGATTTCGCCGATCGTGGCACCTACCAACATAGCCAAATACACTGGGTCATGAACCCCGGTGTCTGGCTGGAAGATTACCGGCTCGCATGCCGGGCGGGAGGAGCTGCGGATGATCTCTTCATCATCCAATACCTCCCCATCTATCTCGCGGACTCGGCTCGAGCCTGGCTTGAGTACCTGCCCGCAAAGACCATCAGGAACTGGGCTGACTTGAAGAGCTTCTTCGTCGGCAACTTCTAGGGCACTTACAAGCGGCTCGGAAACTCCTGGGACCTGAAGAGCTGCAAGCAGCAGCCGGGGGAAACTTTCCGGGATTACATCCGGCGCTTCTCCCGTCAGTGCAATGAGCTGCCCGACATCTCTGACGCCGATGTCGTTGGGGCGTTCATCTACGGCACCTCCTGCAAGGCCTTGGTGCACAAACTGGGCTGCGTTAAGCCTAGAACCACCAAGGAGCTTCTGGACATCGCCATCAACCACGCCCGCGAGGAGGCCGTGGGGGCATTTTCAAGGAGGAAAGGCTAAGCAAGAGCCCGCCTCAACCGGGTTCTCCCGACCGCTCCGGCAAGCGGGCGGCACGGAAACAGTCTGCGAGGTCCGATGGTCGCGATCGCCGATCGCCTCGCCAGCAAAGAAGCGCGCCGACCGTCGCGCCCGACCATTTTGAGAAGCTGATGGACAGCCCGTGTCCACACCACGGGTTCCCCGTTAAGCACAAGTACCGGGACTATGAGGTCCTGAGACCCTTCCTCTCCGGCACCCCCACGACGCCACGGGGCAAAGGAAAGAAGCAAGCCCCGGCCCCACGGGCCGAGGAGAAAAGGGCGGACGCCGAGTTCCCTGAACCCGATGGCAGCCTCATGATCTTTGGCCGACCGGCGTGCTACGCCGACAAGCGCCGGCTTAAGCTCGCCTTCCGCGAAGTCCACACCGCAACTCCAGCCGTCCCCCAATTCCTTCGGTGGTCGGAGTCCCCGATCACTTTCAATCGGACTGACCACCCCGACCACGTCCTGCAGCCCGGGAGATATCCACTGGTGGTCGACCCCATCGTGGGGAAGAAGCGCCTCACGAAGGTGCTTATGGATGGCGGCAGCGGTCTCAACATCCTCTATGTTGAGACACTCGACGCCATGGGGATACCCCGCTCGAGTCTCCAACCGAGCAAGGCACCCTTCCACGGCGTCATCCTGTGTCAAGAGAGCCCACCCGCCGGGCGGATCGATCCGCCGTCACCTTTGAGGACCGAAAATTTCCGTGACCGAGACCCTCACCTTTGAGGTCGTGGATTTCCCCGGATCCTACCACGCCATCCTGGGGAGGCCGTGCTATGCCAAGTTCTTGGCGGTCCCCAGCTACACCTATCTCAAGCTGAAGATGCTTGGCCCGCGAGGAGTCATCACCGTGGCCTCGCTTTTCCAAATTGCTTACAATCGTGAGCGGCGATTGCGAAGAAGCGTCGGCGTCATCGCCTCCGCCGAGCTCGCCGACCTCGAGGGAAGTTTCGAGTCCGCCCCGATCTAGCAAGACGGGGGCAGGATCCTTCAAGTCCGCCGAGGACACGAAGAAGTTCGCGGTCGATCCCGAGGATCTGACCAAGACCGTGTGGGTCGGAGCCACGCTACCCGCCAAATAGGAAAGCGCGCTCGTCGACTTCCTCTGCGCCAACAACGACGTCTTCGCATGGAGATCCTTCGACATGCCAGGAATCCCGAGGGAGGTCGCCGAGCACTCCTTGAGCATCCGACCAGGCTCAAGGCCGGTCGCCCAACGCCTGCACCGATTCGACGAAGAGAAGCGCAGAATCATAGGGGAGGAGATCGCCAAGCTTTTGGCTGCAGGTTTTGTAAAAGAAGTGCGCCACCCCGAGTGGCTCGCCAACCCTGTCCTTGTAAAAAAGAAGAATGGGCAATGGAGAATGTGCGTTGACTACACAAGTCTGAACAAAGGCATGTCCCAAGGACCCGTTCCCCTTGCCCCGCATCGACCAAGTCGTTGACTCCACTGCAGGGTGCGAAACCACGCCGCTTCTCGGATGCCTACTCGGGCTATCACCAGATAGCGATGAAGGAGTCCGACCAACCCGCAACTTCTTTCATTACCCCTTTTGGCTCCTTTTGCTACATAACAATGTCGTTTGGTCCAAAACGCTGGTGCTACATATCGCGCATGCAACGTGTTTCAACGACGAGATCGGCCGTAACATCGAAGCATACGTCAACGACATCGTCGTGAAAACTAGGAAGGCCGACGACCTCATCGCCGACCTGGGAGAAACCTTTGCGAACCTCCGGCGGTTCTGCCTAAAGCTCAACCCCGACAAGTATAACTTCGGGGTTCCCAAGGGAAAGCTTCTCGGCTTCATCGTCTCCGAGCGTGGCATCGAGGCCAATCAGGAGAAGATCTCGGCGATCACAAGGATGGGCCCGATCGGCAACCTAAAGGGAGTTCAAAAGCTGACAGGATGCCTTGCGGCCTTGAGCCGTTTCGTGTCTCGCCTCGGCGAGCACGGGATGCCACTCTACAGGCTGCTCAAGAAATCCGACCACTTCAGCTGGACCCAGGAGGCTCAGGAGGCCCTCACCCGCTTGAAGGCCTTCCTGACCTCACCTCCAGTCCTGGTCGCCCCGGCACCAGGCGAACCGCTACTCCTCTACATCGCCGCCACGACCCAAGTCGTCAGTGCGGCCCTTGTGGTGGAACGGGCGGAAGAAGGCCGCGAGCTCAAGGTACAACGGCCAGTCTACTTCATCAGCGAGGTGCTTTCCGAGTCCAAGGCTCGGTACCCGTAGGTGCAGAAGCTGCTCTACGCGGTGCTCATCGCAAAGAGGAAGCTGGTCCATTACTTCGACCAGCACCCCATCACCGTGGTGACCACTTCGCCACTCGGCGAGATCATCCACAATCGCGACGCCTCAGGAAGGATAGCCAAGTGGGCACTCGAGCTCAACGGTCACAACATATCATACGTTCCCCGAACGGCGATCAAGTCGCAGGCCCTGGCCGACTTCGTCGCCGAGTGGACCAAAGCTCTGGCGCCACCGATGCTCGAAGACCCCTAGTACTGGACGATGTACTTCGACGGGTCTTACACCAAGAACGGCGTGGGCGCGGGAGTCGTCATCGTCTCCCCGCACGGGAACAAGCTCGAAGAACGGTCGAGACGCCCGCATGGCCGCGTACTGTCGAGAAGTACGCAGGCTCGAAGAACGGTACAAAGGTTTCGAGCTTCACCATAGCTATAGACACTACAACGGTGAGGCCGACTACCTGGCCAATCTCGCCTCCAGTAGAGGGTCAGTCCCACCTGGGATTTTCGTCTGCGACCTTCCGCAGCCTTCCGTTCAAATGGAACCAACGACCGAGCGGCCTCCCGACCTGTTGGGCGCGACCGCTCCCATCGCCGGGCGGTCGGATGTAGAGCCGCCTGGGTCGGGCCGCGACATGCTGACAACCGAATCCGATTGGAGGAGACCCTTTATCGATCGCCTGACCGATGGGTCGCTCCCTAGCGACACAACTGAGGCCCGGCGCCGCTTCGTCGGGCGAATCTTTTATCCCGGTCGGGCGGACCTATATAAAGGAGTCCTCCGACTCCTCCGCAGGTTCGCCCCGCCGACTGGGAAGCACCGCCGCCGATATCCATGGCGGTGTCTGCGGCCACCATGCTGCGCCTCGGTCCCTGGTAGGAAAAGCCTTCCAACAAGGTTTCTACTGGCCGACCGCCGTATCCGACGCCGAGCAGATCGTATGCACCTGCGAAGGATGCCAGTTCTTCGCCCGGCAGACACATCTTCTGACTCAGGCCTTACAGACGATCCCCATCACATGGCCATTTGCGGTCTGGGGACTCGATCTGGTCGGGCCCTTCAAAAAGGCGCCCGGGGGCTTTACCCACCTCCTTGTCGCAGTGGACAAGTTCACCTAGTGGATAGAGGCTAAGTCGGTCGTAAGCATCACGTCGGTACAGGCGGCCACCTTCTTCCGCGACATTGTCTTTCGGTTCAGTCCCGAACTCCATCATCATCGACAACGGGACGCAGTTCACGGGGAAGGAATTCCTCGAGTTTTGCGACAACTTCAACATCCGCGTCGATTGGGCAGTCGTAGCCCATCCGCGGACGAACGGTCAGGCCGAACGCGCGAACGGCATGATCCTCCAAGGGCTCAAACCAAGGATCTTCAGTCGGCTGAAGCAATTCGCAGGCGATGGGTGGCCGAGCTACCCTTCGCCCTGGAGCCTACAAACCACACCAACTCGTGCAACCGGTTTACACCGCTCTTCATGGTGTTCGGTGCGGCCGCCTTGCCAACCGACCGAATACGGCGCCCCAAGGTTACAAGCCTTCGATGAGGCTCGGGGCTCGCCTCGCAACAAGACGCCATCGACCACCTCACCCGGCGCGATGTGGCCATTCTACGGCCGGCTAGGTATCAACAGACACTACGGCGCTACCACGGCCGCCGTTCGAGAGCGATCCTTCAACGCTAGCGACCGGTCCTACGCCGGTTCAGCCAACAAAGACAAGCACAAGCTCGCCGCTGGAAGGCCCCTTCACCGTCGTGGAGGTTCTCTGACCAGGCACCTTTCGGCTCAAGGACACGGACGGCCACGTCCTCTCCAACGCATGGAACATAGAAAAGTTAAGGCGATTCTATCCCTAAGCTCTTTTCTTGTCCCTTGCACCGTCTTTTCCTTTTTTCGAGCACCCGGTCGCCGTGCGATGCTCGTGGGCAGCCCGTTGGCACCCTCGTACGGGTCGCTTTTGGTTAGGCGCACTCACGTGGGTCGGTAACCCGACCAGCCACGAGGTCTCTCTCGAGCAGCAACCATCTCGACCCGAGTGCTACGGCCTATGCCTCAGCGGCTATGGTTGCGAAGTAGCACTTCGCGGAAGAGAGAAGTACCCAAACGGGGCAACTCTGGTAGGTCGGGAACACTCCTTTCCCGTGCGAACACAGCTAATTCACGCACTCACGTGGGTCGGTGACCCGATCGACCACGGGGTCCCTCCCGAGCGGCAACCATCTCGACCCGAGTGCTACGGCCTACGCCCCAGCGGCTATGGTTGCGAAGTAGCACTTAGCGGAAGAGAGAAGTACCCAAACAGGGGCAACCTCTGGTCAGTCGGGAACACTCCTTTCCCGTGCGAACACAGTTAATTCACACACTCACATGGGTCGGTGACCCGATCGGCCACGGGGTCCCTACCGAGCGGTAACCCTCTCGACCCAAGTGCTACGGCCTACGCCCCAGCGACTATGGTTGCGAAGTAGCACTTTGCGGACAAAGGAAGTGCCTGAGCGGAGCGACCTTTGGTCGGTCAGGAACACTCATATCCCACACAAGTGCACATGAATGCTGCATAGCCAGAGTTCCTATCCTCACCCTTGCCTAGCAAACAATCCGACCTACGCACAACCGACCCCCACGGTCCTTAAAGCTATGGTCGGACAAGTGCTCACAATAGCATAAAAGGGCAAGAGGCAGACCTGAACTTGCTAAAAGCTTTAAGATTATTTGCATAAAATAGTCTTTTTACAATCGAGGGATATGCCTAATCTTCTCTCTGCTCTTTGTGGAGGACACTCTGCGACGGTATGCGACCGGCGATCTCCCGAGCGTGTGGCTCGACCTGAAGCTCGAGCCTATCCACCTCTTCGTCCGTTCGGTTCCCAGTGACCCCGCTGCTTACCACCGCAAGGTCGATGCCGTCATAATAGGAGACGGTGTAGACCAGTGCCGAGGAAGCCCCGAGCGCAGCGCCCTCGCCTACCGTGCTCTCGACGTGCCCCGGCACTTGGGCTAGCACGATGGCGAGTGAGCTCGGGCCTGGCACGGCTCCGAGCACTCGGTCGAAGACGCCCCGCCGACCCTGGCGGGCCTCTCCTCCGCTGCCGGCTCGGACCGACCTCCTCGGCCCCGGCAGCCGCTAATGCCGCGATCTCCGAGCCGCGGACGCCGCCACGGGCCTCCAGAAGCCCTTCCGCGCCTGCTGCGCAATTGAGGTTTTTCGCAACTCTACAGATCAGGGTAGCGTCAGAAAGCACGCCCCACTGAACAGTCGCAAAATTAACAAAAGGATCAGGACTCTTACCAGCCGCAGAGCTCGTTAGGTCGCGGAGGTCGACCTCCGCTTTGTTAGTTCCCGGCGGCGTCGCCGCCGCGCTTCACTCGGCGCCCGCTCGAGCTTGGTCCACTCGCCGGCGGCCGCCTCGACCGTGACGGCCGCCGACGGCCACAGCCATGTCCTTGGCGTCGCTCGCCCCCACCAAGAGGGTCTCAAGCTCCACCACCCACGCCACCAAGGACTGGTTCGCCTGGCGCTCATCGGACAGGGCCTGGGCGGACCGAGCCAGCTCTTGGCAGGCCTCCTTCGCCGCCTTCTGCTCACGGCCCAAGGCCACCCAAGCGTCGTGCAGCTCGGGGCGCAGCCGATCGCGATCTTCCTTGGCGGCCAACCTCCGGTCGTGCAGACCCATGATAAATTGTGACTTCTCCCCCGAGCGGGCACGCAAGCGCTGCGAGGCACAACACTCCAGTAGCTCGCGACGAATCCGTCAAAAGCTACAAAAGCCAAGTTTTGGCCGACTTACCAGGCCAACCGGAAGAATCTCGTTGGAAACAACGCCCAGCACTCCACTAGAGCACTCGAGAGCGAGGACCAGGTCCTCCTGGATCCGCTTCGTCTCGGCCACCATACGCTTGACACCGTCCCGGAAGACGCCCCACTCGCGGTTTTCCGCCGGGTCGTCCATCGAGATGGTCGGCCCGTCGGTCCGCCGCCCCGACCGAGCAGCAGCGGCGGTGGTCGAGCGAGCCGCTTGGTCGACTCCCAGCGCGCTGCTACCGAGGAGGTCAACCGCGCCCCTTCGGCTCCGGAGGGACCACCTCCGACCCTTGGATCGCCTCCGACTGGTCCCCGGGCGGCGGCCTTACCATTCACTCGAGAGCGAGCCGCGCGCCGCTGGGCTCCCGGTGGCGGCGGCGGAAGCTCCTCCCGACCTCCCCCGACCAAGGAAGGGAGACCCGGCTCGCCAAGGACAATGCATCGCTCGCTCGACATCGCCGCCACGGCGTTCGACCGGGCCGACCGAGCGACGTCTCTTCCTCGATCCATGCCACGTCGACCGCCGCCGGTCGTGCCAGTGCTGAAGTAGGGGCCGCAGTCGCGACCGCCCCCGAGTAAACGCTGCGCGCCGTGAACGATCAATAAATTGCTCGGGCAACCTAGTTACGAAAAGTTTGAAGGAGGTACTTATCGCTGCGACGGACGCTGCGGCACTGCGTCTTTTCGCGCCGCTCGCGAGGCGGTCGACCGCCTCCGCTTCCCAAGATGACTGAGACATCTCCGCTTGGGGCACGGCGACAGCGGCGCCCGCGCGCCCGCCCACCGCCGCACCCCCGCTCAGGTTACCACCGGTCGGCGAGTCAGGGAAGACCCTGCGGTATGGGTCTCCTGCGCTGCCCCCACTGCTGTCGGTGGAGGTCGACCCCACAACGTGGTCTCAGACACGTATTTTCCGCGCGCTCCCTCTCCCTCTTCCTCCTCATCTCCTCCTTGCGGTTTTTACGCGCAGCCTCCACCTGCGCGAGCTTCGCGCGGGCCTCCGCCCTAAGCTCTTTCTCCCCCGGCAGCAGCGCCCGGGAGACCGACCCAGTAAGCCCCTGGGGAACAAGGAGACGTGAGTCGAACTGATCGCCGAAGCCTGGGGGGAAGGCCACAAGAAAGAGGAGGAAAAGGCTACGACCGGATTACCATGTTTGGCGGGTTCCGGGCCGAGAACGGCTCGGGGTGGCCGACCACCGCCTCAGTCGCGCTTCCACCTGTGACGGTGGACACCCGTGCCCCGACCTCCGACTGGTGGAGCTCCTCCTCCATCATCCTCGCCAGGTCGGACGGCCCCCGAACCGAAACATGGGGAGCGGTCGATCCATCGGGTTGCTGCACATCTTCATGAACGCGAACAACAAGATCGCCGGCCGACTCGCCTTTGGGTCTTGATCCGGCCGACATTTCCTCCACCCGCTCCTCTCCTTCCGCTCGGCGCCCAAATTTCCACTCGGGCCTTACCTCGGGAAGCCAACCGGTGTAGACGGGGGCGCTTTCCCCAAGTTCTCGGCATAGAGCCACTCGGAATGCCATCCCCGGTTGGACGACGGTAGCTCCACGTCGATATAGTCCGCTGCGCGCCCCACGCGCAATTGGAGAGCCACACCCCCGATGGGCGCCGGCGCGTCCGAGGGCTTGTCCTTCCTCGGCCAGGCCTGAAAGAAGTGCCTCCACAAAGCCCAATGGGGCTCAATCCCCAGGAAGGCCTCGCATAGCGTGATGAAGACGGCGATGTGGAGGACCCCGTTGGGGTTGAGGTGGTGTATCTCTGCCTTGTAATGGTGCAGGAGCCCACGCACGAACGGGTGCAGCGGGAGCCCGAACCCGCGCTCGTAAAAAGAGGCGGGCACGACGACCTCGCCGTCCCCTGGCGCGGGGGCGGTGGCCCCTGACGGCACCCTCCAACCCGAGATAGCTGCGCAAGGTGAACCCCTTCTTCACCAACCCCGCAGCGGCCGGTCCGATGGAACACGCCGGCCACGACATTTTCGAAGGAACTGCGAAAAGGTGAGAAAGGGGAAAGTTGGAGGTTCTCTCTCTGGCTTTCGCTGTTTCCTTTCTTGTCTCAGGCAAGCGCGGGAAGATGAGGAAAGCAAAGGCAAGAGGTTTGCACAAATGCCACCGCACCCTATTTATAGAAGCCGAGCGGGTGCCACCAATGACACCCCTCGCGCGAAGCGTCGCGCCGCCGCTTCATCACTACACCATCGAAGGCGCGGCCACCAACCGCAATCGTAACTCCCGGTTTCCAATTCCTCTCTGCATTTAATCCTGACAGGAGCCAAAGAGACACCGCCTCGGGCCACGCGTCCTATGACCCCCCGGTCTCCACCTTCGGGCCGGGACGGCTGCTCTGTGGGCGCGCGGCGAGGCCCCCCACGGCCGCGCCCGAAATGGCAAGAGAGTTCAGCCGCTCACACTGTGGGCCCAGCCAGAGCCGTGGTTCTAAAGGCGGCCCCACCAAGTGGGCATAAGATCGCCCCAGGGAAAATTGAGCGAGGGACGAGTACGAGGCGAGCCCCCAGTGGGCCTCCAGTTGGGCTGGCTAACGGCCCAATCGTCTTAACTCGTGTCCGAGACCATACTTCACACACTCCCGTGGAGCCCATCAATGGGTGACAGCCAGCTGTGCTCTGGGTCGGCGGACGACCCAGGGTCCGATACGGGATCGAGTAAAGAAAGGTTTTTCATGGGTCACCCCACGGTGGGCCAGGACACCCTACTCTGGGACCGTCTGCTCGGAAGGGTCCCCCTTGGGAGAGACCTCCCAGGACCCACTCGGACTAGCCGCTATTAGCTCCACGAGCATGGCGTTCAAACCAACGTGGGTAAAATGCGCACCGCTCACCCCCTCCAGGTTCCACACCTGCGGACGGGGCATACACGTGGGATAGACAGCGGCCACTCCTCTTGTAGCTACCCTAGCCGTACGAGGACACGGGAGGGATGCCCAACGTCCAGCTACGATGTTAAACGAGCACTCGGACACCAGAACCTCCCGAGAGGCATCTGGTCGTCCCAGCCGACCAAGGCCCCGTCCAGCTATGACGTTAAACGAGCACTCGGACACCAGAACCTCCCGAGAGGCATCTGGTCGTCTCGGCCGACCAAGGCCCCGTCCAGCTACGACGTTAAACGAGCACTCGAACATCAGAACCTCCCGAGAGGCATCTGGTCGTCCCGGCCGACCAAGGCCCCGTCCAGCTACGACGTTAAACGAGCACTCGGACATCAGAACCTCCCAAGAGGCATCTAGTCATCCCGGCCGACCAAGGCTCCATCCAGCTACGACATTAAACAAGCACTCGGACATCAGAACCTCCCAAGAGGCATCTGGTCATCCCGGCCGACCAAGGCTCTGTCCAGCTACGACGTTAAATGAGCACTCGGACATCAGAACCTCCCAAGAGGCATCTGGTCATCCCAGCCGACCAAAGCACCGTCCAGCTATGACGTGAAACGAGTGCCAGCACCGTCCAGCCACGACGTGAAACGAGCGCCGTCCAGCCACGACGTGAAACGAGCGCCGTCCAGCCACGACTTGAAACTAGCGCTGTCCAGCCACGACGTGAAACGAGCGTCGTCCAGCTACGACGTTAAACGAGCACCCCGGCACCAGAACCTCCCGAGAGGCATCTGGTCTCCCCTGCCGACCAAGGCCCCGTCAATCTACGACGTTAAACGAGCACTCGGGCACCAGAACCTCCCGAGAGGCATCTGGTCGGCCCTGCCGACCAAGGCCCCGTCAAGCTATGACGTTAAACGAGCACTCGGACACCAGAACCTCCCGAGAGGCATCTGGTCGTCCCGGTCCACCAAGGCACTGTCAAGCTACGACGTTAAACGAGCACTCGGGCACTAGAACCTCCCGAGAGGCATCTGGTCGCCCCAACCGACCGAGGCCCCATTAAGCTATGACGTTAAATGAGCACTTGGACACCAGAACCTCCCGAGAGGTATCTGGTCGTCCCGGCCAACCAAGGCCATCTGATCGTCCCAACCGACCCAGGCTCCGTCGAGCTACGACGTTAAAACGAGCCCCTCGAACGAGCACTCCAAAACCTCCCAATGGCGCCAGTATCTGCGAAGCACCCGACTGCCCATGCCCGAGAACAACGGTTGTCTACCGGTTGTCGACACTCGGGGGACGGAAGATCTGAGAAAAAACGTCTAAAGGACAAGCTCATGGCACGAGCAGACACCACAGCCGCCAAAGAAAAAGGGACATTTCATTATGGAGCCACAGGCTCGAACATTACATAAAGCTATACAAAACTACAGCACTATTTCGACGCCAGCCGCCATTACAAAATCCTGGATCCCGCCAAAGTGCGCCCAGACTCGACGGCTTACCGGCGGCACCCGCGCCATCGCCTCCAAAAGGGCCTCCCTCACCTTGAGGAGCTTCGGGGCGACCCCAAGCAGCGCGTCGACGGCGGTGGTATCACGGGCCGCGGCACCCTCCTCCTCCGCGAGCTCGGCCATCGCCCGGTCATGCTCGGCCCAGAGCTCGCCAAAGGATCTTCTTCCTCCACCTTGCCCTCATCACCGGTCAAGATCGTGGTGCCTCAAGCCATTAGGGATTCTAAGAAAGAAGACGCTGGGATGAGGACAACCGTTCAAGCAAGCGGTAGTGCCCATATATACCCAAAAACGAGGAGACCAATCGACCCCGAATAAATGCAAGCGCAGGAAAACGAACCGCCTTCGCCAAATCCCGGCACCAAGAAGACGACGGTCAAGACATGCTGCCATGCGCGCGCGCAATGGCAATTAAAATCTTCCGGCGGTTCGAGTGCCCTCGACCAGCTCTTGGGTAGTCGCCGGATGCACTGGAGCACACCAGGCTGAGACCAGCCGACCAGGCCGGTCGGGTCGCCCGACCAGGCCCGATCGCCACATACAACCAAGATTCTCACCAACCAAGCTCAACCCCAACCGTGTCCGGACGAACTCGCCGGGGTTCGGGGCTACTGACGAATACTCATACTTGGGGTACCTCAGCGGCCCAGGATGACAAGCAGGCTGCGTCAAGCCTAGCTACGACCCAACGAGCCGCACCTGGGCCCAGCTCCGACCAAGGGACCATGGGCCACAAAGGACGCCGCGTCCCGACCAAATCAAAGCAAGCGATCTCGACCAAGTGGGCGCGCGACCGTCATAGGTCGGGCTCCCGAGCCCCTACTGCCGAGGCAACCTTCGCCGAGGGCCACGTGCCCCACGGACAGATCGCTCGGCGACCGCAGGCGGCGTGGCCCTTCCCGAGGCAGCATGAGGATTGCCCAAGTCAAAGCTCCGATCCCATCGCCTAGTCACACGAAGTACGGGCTCCCTCCCGAGGCAGCGCCAGGGCCACGCTCCGCAACATCAGCACCTGAAAGGTTCCCAGAAGGCAGGTGCGCTGCTTCCCAAGGAAACGGCGAGCTGCTCCGCCTACCAAACCCGGTGTGGGCAAAGACGGACGACGACCAGTCGCCAAGACAAGAGACTAGGGCTCCTAGCGTAGGGTCCCATCGTCCTTCCTTCTCCCAATTCCCAATGTAACCTGCCCCTTCCGACTGTATAAAGGAGGCGTGGTCTCTCCTCTTCAAAGGGGCCAAGGAGAAAAGGGTCTTGGCGAATGTGACAATGAAAAACACTCTTGTTCAAGCCTCACCCTCACTTGTAATCGCTGCGGCCTGCCTCGCACCAAAAGCAATACAACACCGTCACACGAACTGGAGTATGGACATTCGGCCCGAACCAGTATACACCTTGGACTTTTTGAGTCTAACCATTCAGGGAGAGGGAACGCGTGGCCCCTTAGACTTACAAATTTACTTGCCGGTGCTCGAAACGCCGACACTATGTATGTACAAATATGCATTCAATTGTCACGGAGAGTGTCGGCTATAACGAAGCCATGATACGTAATTACACATTGATGCCTTTTTTTCATTTAACAAATATCATCATTAATTAACTTCCTTTTTTCTACAAAAATAGCGCTCCAAACTGAGAACCAATAAGTTATTGCTGACAGAAATTATAGCAATTTAAGAACAGATCGCCGGATTCATTCATGATGAGATCATCAATCCAAACGGCGAGTTCCACGAGTAGCCTCATCGCCCTCATTCCTTCGACCTAGACGCGTGACATGTCTACTTCGACTCTTCGTACTGTAGTTCTTGCAGAATCAAAGCGAATGGGATGAGATGTAGTCGAGCTACATTAATTGTAAACAAATCATTGTAAAAACAAAATATTGTGATGCTTAATTTAATATATTTGAATTATGATTTTAACGATGCTTCATATATACATGGATATATTTGAATTATGATTTGAACGATGCTTTATATACTACATATGGACACTGTATAAACAATTGTATAAAAATATATATATTGCACAAAAAATATACAAGCTTGTCAATTCCGGTTCTTGGAGAAAACCGGCAGTGATATGTACATAACACTGTCGGATTATGGTACAACCCGACAGTGATAGTTCGATATCACTGCCGGTTTTATGTATAACCGGCAGTGATAATGATCATCACTGCCGGATTTTGGTTTGATTCGGCAGTGATAGTTCAATATCACTGCCGGTGTAGGTAGAACCGGCAGTGATAATCCTTATCACTGCCGGATTTTGGTTTGATCCGGCAGTGATAGTCCAATATCACTGCCGGTTGTAGGTAGAACCGGCAGTGATAATCCTTATCACTGTCGGTTCCTGAGCCGGCAGTGATAATCCCCGAGTATCATTGCCGATCAATCACTGCCGGCGCCAATGACCGACAGTGATGGGGTTTTGAAACCGACAGTGATGTGCTGTTCTGTAGTAGTGTATTCTGATACCGATGGAACCATCCATTACAGTGTTGGTTTGTAAGGATTTAATTAGGCACAGTGATATATATGAATGCATGATACACACTTGTCTCATTCTCGTCTCATCAGATGGATGGAGAGTAGTATAACAAATTCAAAGAAAAACTTGTTGCTTGGCTACGTCAAACGGTCAGACAAGTTAACGACAAGTTCCTGTCGATCTCACCGACTCTCCATCAGGTTGGTAAAGGCAAGAATCTGGTACACTGCATGCTTTGGTAACCTAACGAGGAGGGAGAAATTATTATATTTTTGGCTGCTTATTCTTGTGAAAGCTTAATAGCAAAGGATACAGCTAGCTTTGTTAAAGAGACAGCGTGCACGGATGCATGGAACGATGATAAGATAAACATAGGCAAGTTAAAGTGACGGCTTTCATCTGATCACCTCATCTTCTGTGGCTGTAGAAAACTTATTTTGCATGGTTTCACCTCTAGAATTAGTAGTGATTTGCAGACACCATCTCCATGATATATATGAAGTTAAATTTAAGTTGTATCAATTTTACCTTTTAATTTGTTTTATTTTTTTTGCGGGGGATCTTTTAATTTGTTAGGTAAAAAAATTATTTATTGGTGAATAATGGCTAATCTTTTCACACGTCTCCTGTTTGTGTAGAGCACTTGGATATATATATGTATAAATGTTGACCATCTAGCAATGCACTGTTTAAACCACAGATGTTGAAATCACGAATGTTGCATGCATGATTGAACCATGAATATTTAAGATAAGTTATTAAAGTCAAAGTCGTTCACCTTAGATGTCATGGTCACAAAACAAAAGGCTCACCCAATAACGAACCATTAAATCATTGCAATTCGCAACTTATGAGTGCTGTGCTTTTCGATCTCACTACTGATGAACATTTGATGGCAAGACATGTATGGGACGCCCATAATTGTAAAAGAGATTGGTAGGACTAGGAGTAACGGAAAAGGCTGACCCTTTTACGTCTCTAGTCTCTAATTAAGTTCAGTGCTTCTCCTTTCAATTATTTAATGGATCAACTTGCTGCACTTCCCTTCTTTGTTGTTAACATATTTTATAAAAAAAGACTTGTACTATACGAAATATGAAGTGGTTGTTAAAGGTCAAGTTAAGCAAGAATGCTACAGTTCTTGTTTGTATTTCCCTAGCTTTCATCTATGTTGCATGATAGAACAGCTTTCAGTAAAGATAATACTAACTTCTGTGAAGAAAGTAACATTGTTCTAGAACGCGTGCAGTCAGACTACTTTAATCGACCAACAACATTTTCTGAATTTCTTGATTGTTGTTGTGAAATTATGCGAGTAGATTTGTCACAATAGGTCTTTCACAATATTATAATTTTACTCCATTTGTTTTGATTTATAAGGCATGTGATCTTGTTGCAAATCATTAGTTATTTGTTTAGATTTAATGCTATTTTCCTCTTTTACCGTTATTTATCACATTCTCTTTCCGAAACATTGATATAGGACAATGCACACAAACCATGGTTAATGCAAGGCTACTATATGGCCATCATCAACCACCTTTAACGCACTTAATGCAAGGCCACTATAGTTATTAATTCATGATTACTTTCTCAATCTTAAACTTTTTCTTATTTGTTCGATCAAAATACACCTTATAAAAAAAGCGAAGAGGTATTATGTGTTTAGAAAAATACATTACAATATAGGCAGTTGTAAAAATGTCACTTTTTAAACCAGACGAAGTAGATCTTTTTTAAATGTCAAGATAGTTAACTAAATCAATTTTTTATAGAAAAGTTTTAGTATAACAATAAGAACATTTTCCTGTTGAATTAATTATGACATAATTTATATATGCCATTTTTTAAGATATATAACTATTTTTAGTGACGTAACATTTTCATTTAGTAAATTGACAAGTTAGGGAAAAGATTATATAGATTATTGTGCAATTTAGTTTTAGGTACAAATTATGATCTAATGATTTTGGCCAAGTTTAACATATACTCTTGCATGAAATCTTATTGTATATATTTAGAAAGTATTCAAAAAATTCAAAACATAATTCATATAAGTGAGAATTTTGTAGAACTAGTTCCATTTTCTCATACGAGTTGTGATTTTTTATTCCTTCTACCTACATGCTGTCAAATATAGATTTTTTTATTAAATGTTGTAATGTTTAATTTGGTTACTTGGTGCGGGGTTTCGTTTTCAGATGAGGAAATTGGATAGGCGGATCATACATGAGACGATATTACAATATTTATTTCCACTAAAGGATCTAAAAAGTCAATGAAGTATTGCAAATTCTACAGCACACTACTGAGATCTTGAAAGTTTATTTTTTTTTTCAAATGTTGCATGTAGTTTGATCGGAGGTTTTTTTAGATAAATGGTGGGATTAAGTGTCGATATATATATAGTTATTGAGAGTGTAGATGGGTATCCAACAAGCCTTCATGTTTTGAGGAGTTTCAACTTCAGCTTGAAGCTAACAGAAGTTTAATTGTCCTAGCTAAGTGGGGTGCGACTTTTAGTGCTTAGAGAAGCTCGCCCTTAGACGTCCTAAAGGAAGGCATTAATCACATATTGTATTTGCATGTAAGCATCTGTCACAATAACGAACAATCACTATGCATGGTATTTTGTGTTTGAAATATTTGCGTTTAGGCCTTTATATATTAATTACTCGAGTAACAAAGGGGGTCCTTGAGGATCTATTTACACATATAAGCACCCACATACACTAGCTAGTTAATATATGAGAAAGTAAAAGGTAAAATTTAATCTCAGAGGTAGATCACAGAGAGAATTCTCCTCTCCCTCTTTCCCTTCCACAGGTTGAAAGGGGCTTTAATTATTTTAACTTCCATACCTAAGGATCATATCATGATGTACAACCATCAAATAAGCTCCCAGTCACATTCTAGCTATGGCCTAATTTGGAATGGCTTTAGCTTCAATTTTTTCCCTTCGGAAGCCGGAAGCTGTTCCAAATAGCTAGTTTCTTCACAGACGGAAGTCAAAAGCCAGTAGCCTATTTGTGTTAGGAGAAGTTGAAAACTGAAAACTAGTTTACGGTAGCTTCCCACGGCTTCGATAGGTTAGGGTTCTAACTTTGCCACTAGAGCTGAAGAAAATTACCCCCTCCTACCAAGTATAAAATCTCGAACCCATCCCTCTCACCCTCATTTCTGATATGTACCCCTCACACCTAAAAGCCAGATTGCCAAACACCAAACCTCTTCAGCCTAACCGTTCATCCATACGTCCAGCTCTTCAGCCATGCAATTCAGCTGAAAGCTACTTTTCAGAAAAGGTACAGCTATATCAAACAGGGCCTATATATATTTCCTCACGAAATAATGCCCTGATACACATCGATCCATGCATGTTTATGCAGCCTTCTTCCAAGTTGCATATTAGAATCATATCTCAAGGTTTAGCATGTCTGGAAGGAGATAACCGCAAAATTAACATCATTAACTATAGCTATCTAGCTTTAGGCATCACTCATAGTGTCCAATATTCAATTTCTTAATATATATATAGCATATCCCTGGACCTTACATGTCTTGCGTAGGATTCTACTTTTATAGTATTATACCACAGTTATATATTACTTGGCAGCCTCCTTTCTACAATTAAACATAAACTGAAGCATATATCTAAAGTTGATAAAAGTAAACATTACTACAGAACTGGGCATCACAACCGGCCTATTAGAAGCGGCTTGGTGTGAACCCGCTGTGATGTTCGCACCAGAAGCGGTTCCTTGGCAACGGTCTGGAGAGGGATTTCAGAAGCGGTTTGAGACACGAACTGCTTCTGAATGTTGCGTTCTAGAAGCGGTTCTTGTCTCAAACCGATTCTGATTTTCAGAAGCGGTTTGAGAAAAGAACCGCTTCTAGAACGCAACATTCAGAAGTGGTTCGTGTCTCAAACCGCTTCTGGAAGCCCTCCCGCGTAGCGCATTTAAACCCTTCTTCCTCCGTGAGCCAGCAGAGGTACGATCAAACAGAGAAGGCCGACCCAGTGCTGTTCTTGGGGAGGTGCTGTCCAAATTTTTAATTGGAGGTGATTAGCTCCAAATTAAGTGTTTCAAGGTTAGTAACATCATGTGAACATACTTCTCTCCTAGATATTGCTATTTTTTTCAATGGATGTGAAGAAATCTTGAACTTTTTAAGCATGATCGAAAATTTGGTTTCTATGCTTGTTTTTGTTGTTGTATGAAGATGTAGGGTGGAGATCTAGTTCAAAATATGACATTACAAGGTAAAGGTGATTGGAAGCTTTAGATCTAGGTGGTTGTTAGCTTTAGAATCTTAAATATCACAATAAGTTGGGGGAGATCTAGGTACAATATTGCAAGGAAGTAATTATTGGTGTATGAAATAAAATAGAAAAACATGTAGAAGGATAAAAAAATAATTACAAAGGTAGGAAGGGATACAAAATAATTAGAAAGGTAGGTCTTTAATTGGATGACGGTGTAGGTGGAGCTTTTTTTTGTTGGGTTTAAATGTAACGAAATTTAGTTAGGTTATAATTTTGGTAACGAAATTTGTTATAATTTTTAATGAAATTATAACTTGGTGTAGATGAATCAACAATGGATGTACAATGCGGACCGTCGCTCGACAGAGTTCATTGATGGCGTGCAGGCTTTTTTTGATGCGGTCGTTGCAATCTTGCCTCCCGGCAGCTTCATATGTTGTCCGTGTGTAGATTGCAAGAACGAGAAGGAGCACTCCCAGCGATGGCAAGTTATGAACCACTTGATCATGGGAGGTTTCATGCCAAACTATACCTGTTGGACCAACCATGGCGAAGTTGAGGTGATTAGCCAGGAAGACGATGAAGAAGACGAGGAAGAGGAAGATGGATTCAATAGTATCCCGGACGGCACACAATACTGTTCCGTGAAAGAAACACTTGGTGACTTTGGTGATGATGAGCTAGACCAGATGCTGCATGACGGAGAGGGAGACTACACAGATGAAAGACAGTTCGAGGAGTTCCAGTGCATGTTAGAGGACCACAGAACTCCTTTGTACCCAAACCGTAAGGTGGCCAAAAAAGTTGCGTACCACACTGGAACTCATGCAATGGAAGGCTAGAAATGGTGCGTCAGATAAGGGATTCGATGAGTTGTTATCACTCGTAAAGAAATTGCTTCCAGAAGATAACACTCTGCCCGAATCTACATATGAAGCCAAGCAAGTCATCTGTCCTTTGGGATTGGAAGTACAGAAGATACGCGCATGTCCTAATGATTGTATCCTGTATCGTAATGAGTATGCCGATTTGAATGTTTGTCCAGTGTGCAGAGAATCACGGTATAAGGTGAAGCATGACGATCCAGGTGAAATAGATGGGGAGCGTAAGATGAAGAGACCTCCAGCTAAAGTGTTGTGGTATTTCCCTATGATCCCCCGATTGAAACGTATGTTTGCTAACAAAGTGCATGCCCAGATGATGCGTTGGCATAAGGAAGAGCGTAAGGATGACGGGATGCTTATTAGACACCCTGCAGATAGCTCACAGTGGAGGAAAGTCGACCGGACGTACCCGGACTTCGCAGATGAGGTGAGAAACATAAGGTTTGGGTTGAGTACCGATGGGATGAATCCTTTCGGAGAATTGAGCAGCGACCATAGCACGGCTTTGTTACACTATGTATCTACAACATTCCTCCATGGCTGTGCATGAAGCAAAAGTACATCATGATGCCGTTGTTGATCCAAGGCCCCAAGCAACATGGAAATGACATCGATGTCTACCTGAAACCTTTGGTTGAAGATCTTGTGACGTTGTGGGACGATGGTGCAAGGGTATGGGATGAGTACAAAAGGGAGTATTTCACCCTACGCGCATTGTTATTTGTAACAATCAACGACCGCCTGCTCTCGAACTCCGTCCGCCTAACTATCAAAGGATATAGAGCCTGCATCCACTGCTTAGATGAAACGGACGGCATGTACCTGAAAAACTCTCGGAAGGTTGTGTACATGGGTCACCGTAGGTTTCTTTTTACGAGTCACCCGTTGCGGAAGGAAGGCAGGAAATTTAACGGGCAACCAGACCTTCGTGCAAGGCCTCAGCATCGTAGTGGGCCACGTGTGTTTGCTATGGTAAAGGATTTGAAAGTAGTATTTGGAAAGGGTCCTGGAAGCAAACATGTGCAGAATGAGGATGCTCATGCACCCATGTGGAAGAAGAAATCAATATTTTGGGACTTGCCTTATTGGGAAGTCATGGAGGTTCGTCACTCACTTGACTTCATGCACATCATGAAGAATGTCTGCCTGAACCTGCTAGGCTACATAGATATGTACGAAAAATCGAAAGATACACTGCAAGCTCGGAAGGACCTTAAACTCTTGGAACTGAGGAACGACCTACATCCCGAAAAGAGAGGGAAAGGATAACATTACCTACATCCTGCGAGCTACACTCTAAGCAAAGAAGAGAAAAAAAGCGTGATAGAGTTCCTGAACAGTGTGAAGGTCCCTTCCGGATACTCCTCGAATGTAAAGAGACTCATAAACACGAAAGAGAATAAAATAGTACACATGAAATCCCATGACTGTCTTGTGTTAATGACACAGTTGCTCCCAGTGGCTGTGAGAGGCATACTGCCCGAGTGGGTACGGGGGATAATCACAAAGCTGTGTTCTTTTTTCAACGTGGTTTCACAGAAGGTCATCGACCCAGATAAACTAAGTAAGCTACAGGATGACGTGGTACAAAGTGTGGTTAGTCTTGAGATGATCTTTCCTCTTGCATTCTTTGATATTATGGTTCATCTCACTGCTCACCTTGTCAAAGAGATAGGTATTTTTGGACCCGTGTATCTACATAACATGTTCCCTTTCGAGAGGTACATAAGTGTGCTAAAGAAGTATGTTCGTAACCGTTCTCGTCCGGAAGGATGCATTGCCGAGGGTTATGGGACAGAGGAGGTGATTGAGTTTTGTGTGGATTACATTAATGATCTAAACCCGATCGGCATCCCTATATCACGCCATGAGGGGAGGCTACGGGGAAAAGGGACACTAGGAAGGAAAGCAATTGCATGCAATGATCTTCTTACATTTAAGCAAGCACATTTCACGGTTTTGAAACAATCAACTGTAGTGGCCCTGTATGTCCTTGAGCACAAGAGTATTCTACGCCACGATTTCCCGGGGAGGTCTGAGGATTGGATAACACTGAAGCACATGGATTCTTTCGGTACGCTTGGTTACAAAAAGTACATCCTTTTGAAAGGGTCGACAATGAACAGTTGTAACGCTTGGTTGGGGACTATCTAGTGAAATCGTGACATTCAAGGGTACGAGATAAATGGTTACACATTCTACACCAGATCCTGTGATAACAAGAGCACCAACCAAAATAGCGGTGTCCGATAGACGCCAAGACAACAAAGGCAAGGTGGATACATATTATGGTTTCATAGAAGAGATATGGGAGCTTGACTATGGACCTTTGAAGGTCCCTCTATTTAAGTGCCAATGGGTCAAACTGACTTCAACCGGCGTGAAGGTCGACAAATACGGTATGACAATCATAGACCTCACGCAAGTCGGCTATAGGCGCGAACCGTTCGTCCTCGCGAACGATGTGAGACAGGTCTTCTACGTAATGGACATGTCAAGCAAACCTAAGAAGCAGAAAGATTGTAGTACTAAGCCAAAGCGACACGTGGTTCTCCAAGGCAAACGAAGGATTATTGGAGTTGAGGACGCCACGCAGGCGAGGAAGAGTATAGTCGATTCGACGAGATCCTCCTTTCACGTGGACGCCGACGTAAGCCTCCTCAATGACACAGACGTGGATACTCCTTTCATACGTCGCGATCATAATGAAAGAACACTTGTAAAGACAAAGTACGTTACTACTTAAGATGTACCCCTACTGTATGAACTATGTATATGTAATACAAGTCTTCTACTGTATGAAGTGTTTATTTGGAATGAATGTAAAGTGCCAAAATTCTGGAATGAAACTAAAGTGCTGAAAGCTTTTTTTAAAAATTATAGAATGAAACTAAATTGCTAAAAGCATTTTTTAAAAATTATGGAATGAAACAAAATTGCTAAAAGCATTTTTTAAAAATTATGGAATGAAACAAAATTGCTAAAAGCATTTTTTAAAAATTATGGAATGAAACTAAAGTTCTAAGAGCTTTTTTAAAAATTCTGGAATGAAAGTAAAGTGCTAAAAGCATTTTTTAAAAATTCTGAAATTAAACTGAAGCGGTTTGAGAAAAGAACCGCTTCTAGAACGCAACATTCAGAAGCGGTTAGTAATATCAACCGCTTGTAGAAGTCCTCCCTCTACAAGCGGTTAGTAATATGAACCGCTTGTAGAAGTCCTCCCTCTACAAGCGGTTGGTTCTAAAACCGCTTCTAAAGATATTTTACAAGCGGTTGGTTCTAAGAACCGCTTGTAGAAGTCCTTCCTCTACAAGCGGTTGGTTCTAAAACCGCTTGTAGAGATATTTTACATGCGGTTGGTTCTAAAAACCGCTTGTAGAAGTGCTCCCTGTATAAAGTTTACACACCCCGCCCTTTTCTCACACCCCAAATTTTCTAAGTCCCCGCTCGAGACCCCGCGCGTGCCGCTGCCTCCTGTGTCTCTCCGACCACCGCCGTTGTCGCCTCCGTCGAGACCCTGCGCCGCCATCCTCGTCGACGTCGTCACCCTCCTCCGCCACCCAACCATCCCAGCGCCACTCCACCCCCGCACCAATCGACCCCGCGCTGGTGCCCTCATCGCCGCCGCCACTCCACCCCGCCGGCTCCTTCTCCGCCACCTCGCCGACGCCTCCTCCGCCACCAAACCGCCGCCACACCGCCTTTTTCCACCCAGCAGGTCCGAGGTACAGCTGTGCACGCGTCGTCCTCCCTCTCTAATTCGGCTGCCCACAAGATGTTCGGTGAAATGCCCACAAGGATGTTCTCATTTCTATGCCTGCATAATGCCCACAAGGATGTATCTGTGTGCATGTGCGTGCTACTATGACATTTCACTGAAACATTGATTTTGTATTCTTGGTATGTAAAATGTGTGTGCTAGCACAACTGCACATGCACCTTGAACTAGATGACTTACCAGTTCTGACTTTTGAGTCTTGACATTGCCCCTGATCTGAGCAGTTGTAAGAAAGGATACCTAAAAGTTCGAAAGCCTCTTAGATCACCATATATGTATTGGTCCTCTGTGCTCTGTCTTTCACGTAAGTCATAATAGTTTTTCTTCTTTTCCAACACGCTGTCCTTGTGTCCACGAGTTCGTGTTTGATCCTTGGGCTAGTTCCAACACGCCGTAGTACTTAATGCTTGGTGTAGAAATTTATGTAATAATATGCTTGTGTTGTAATCTGTAATATGGTTGTTTCAAAGTAATATGATATTTATGTCAACATTTTTTCAGAATTAGGATAGATGGCGCAACCGTAACGTGGTGACCCTACTTTCGATGAGGAGAACAGCTTCTTGCCGGACTCCACTCGTCGCCGCCACGAGGCTAATGTTGGTTCCGTGAGGCCGCTGAGGTCTTCCGATGAAGCCATTGACGCTGGAGCCGCTGAGTCCGGTAACACTGTTTTCGACAAGGATAAGGTATAGTCAGAAGAATATAATCCCCGTAGACATGTTAATTAATCGCAATTCATTAATATAATATACTCTGACATGTTTGTACATATGTTTATGTATTTCAAGCCCCGTACATCGAGCAACCAATCCAAGCATCGGGACCTAACAAGAAGCCATCCACAAAGCACGATTTACCGACGTTAACAACGAAGGGATGCGGTTGCCCTCTTTTAGCAGCTTGGGCCGCATAACAACGCTTGCGGTTACCACGTGAGGGATCACGTCCCAATTAGCATCGAAAATGGGCCAAGTTCCTCAAGCTACCAAGGACCTCGCGGCAAGATATTAAGGAAAATTTCACATTTCCTCAAGGGTCCAAGACAAGGCCAAGAAATTCACTTTGAAGAAGATGGCAACAATGTTTCAGCGTGGAAGATGTCTCTCACCGCAAGTATGTGCAGTAGGAGAAAGACCCGACTTCAACCAATTTCCTAAGTTGGCGGATCATCGAAGCATTCGAGGAGTTCAAGATGTCACCAAGGCCAGCCGCGAGTCGAAGAACAAGGCCAATTCACGATGAAGAAATACCACCACCATCTTGGCACCGTGGTTACCTCAAGGTCAGACGAAATGGGAGAAGTGGAAGAAGAATTAATGGCGAAGGACGCCACACCGCTACCGCTTTGGGGAACAAAGACTGCGCAATTGGTTCATGGGTCATAGGGGGAGCCTTTCAGATGACAGCAGTTTGGTGATGACACCAGGAGTACAAGAGGTTGGCCAAAGGATTGTACAAGCTGTCGAGCAGTCTTAGGCAGGTACGTTGGTGGCAGACAGGGAGAATGACGAGCTGACACATGCCCTTAAAAACCCTGAGCACCTAGGATGGACACGAGGTATGGGCAAGCTAACGCCGTGGAAGTATGGTTTCACCAAGGATGCACATACGTACAGGAGCCGGCATAGAAGCAAAGCAAGAGAATCATATAAAGTGTACCAATTGGAACAAGAGCTCGAGCAACCTGTGCTAGCATCGCGACATAGTTGCGCAACAAGTACAAATTGCCCTCAAGAATCTTCAAGGACTAGGTCCGAGCAATCAGCCAGATGCCGTGATCAGCCCCTCCGCGCGGCGGAGTAGCTGCTCGTCCACCGGGGCCCCTGCAGCGGACAACTTGTTAGCCCGTTATCCCGTGGATGACATAAGGGTTCACCGCCAGTGTGAGCTACACGTTGATGCGCGTAACCTCTCCATCAAGGTGGCTTACGGCATGGCATATCCGGTGGAGCCGGGCCAGATGTTCCACTGCAACGAGATAACCCCAGGTTACTCAAAGGTCGTGGTGGAGGAGGTGCTGAGCGGATTTGAAGAACTTCACTTCGATATTCATGGAGGCGACGACGTGACCAAGCTTGGACAGGCCCTCCACAATATCATCCTTTGGCGCAAACGGTACATCATATTTCCAGATGGTGTGGACACGTCATCTCCACCACGGTAACCCACGCCTCCTCCAACGTCACCTCCATGCAATGCCTCGCCGGTAAAACAGAGCACGCCTCCTCCACCACCCGCTCTACGTAGAAGCCCTACTCCACCACCAGCATCTCAAACAAAAAAGAACCCCCCCAGGAAAACCATGCCTCCACCATCTCCTCCGAGGAAGAAGCTCGATAGCAGAATTAAGGCTCCTCCATCTGCTCCCAAGAAGGCGGAGTCCAGCCGATCGACAAAGATAAAGGAATCTCCAAAGTGGGCATATGATATGAATAAAGAGGAGAGTGACGCGGTCACTAAAGCAGAATTGGTTGCACACTTCGCAAAAAAGAAGGTAGAGCTAAAGGTACCAATTGATCCAAAAGCGGCGGAACACTTCGCGACATGCCGTGCAAAGCCGCTGCCTGTGCCGTCCAACTATGAACGGACAATAATAAAGGCTACACAGAAGAATAAACGTGGCCAGGCGGCGACGGAAAAAAAGAAGAAGAGAGACCAAGATCAGGAAAACCTCGAGAGGTTTATGAAGGAGGCAGGACTCAGTTCCACAGCTGCAGCTCTTGGATTAATAGATGATATCCCAATGGCAACAAAGGTCAGATGGCAATTTCAGTTGGGCCGGGAGCTGATTGACCCAAATGAGATAAAGGATCTGCCAACCAAGATGCGGAAATTTCACGAATGGTACATGACAGAGTCCGCTCAAGGAAAAACGATGTTCCCCCTCCGTATCAAAGAAATGATTTTTATCGCGGGGACAACACCATATGGCTCGAATTTGACGACTTATACCATATTTACCATGCCGACGCCATCAACGTGTCTCTCATGAGTCTTTGGTGCCTCGTAAGTGTCAAGCTCATACCTTTACTGTGCTTCCTCGTACAATAAAATTGCAACTCTTAAACTTATACCTTTCTATGTAGAATGGAGATACAACGATGTAGAAAAGAGAATATCTTCAACGTGGGCTTCATCGACCCAGAGATTGTTAACGAGTTCGTCTTCGGATACAACCGAAAGGCTGTTGAAGATTACATTCTCGATGCATTCTTGGGACAGCACTACAAATCGTACATACTTCTGCCCTTCAACTTCGAGTACGTATATATACAACCTCTCGTTCTTATATTTTCCAAGGCATTTATAATACTACTAGCTATTTACATATATTTTGCAATACATGAATAGGTTTCACTGGATCCTTCTTGTCATCAAGCTTGATAGCAGCCAAATCGTTGTTCAAGACTAAAAAAGGACTCCGGTGGAAAAATATCAATTTATCATTGACACCCTAAATAGGTATATAGCACATATATATACGATAGTTTTCCTTATTATATATATTGAAATACCTTGCTAATTCCAACTCTGATAATTACTATTCATACTAACACATCACACAGGGCATTCGCAGGGTTTCGAAAGAAGCAACAAGGAGATTTTGAGAAAGAATTTGATGTACAAATAAGCACTCGAGTACGTATTAAAGAATATTAATATGCCATAACAGTTTTTCATCCCAATAATCGTTTTCTTTCCAAATTTCATCGCAGGTTCTACAACAGACGGGTGGAAACAACTTATGTGGCTATTATGTGTGCCACTATATGCAAAGTATTACCCACGGTGATGTGTCGACAACAAACGCCGAGGTAGTGTGCACATGTCAATTTCTTAGTACTTACAGTTTAATTACATGTCCAGAGATTTATTTACTTCCCGCTTTGTCAGCCCAACATCGATGTGCAAGGTGTGATCCCGCCGCACCGGGTTGCAGCAATCCAAGAATAACTCATCGGCTTTATTGTCGACGAGATTGTGTCCACCAAAGGCGAGTTCCACGCAAACGGTTGGAGAGATTGTCCTGAAATAAGGACAGGTGAACTGACATCAACGTCGACCAAGGGCACAAAGAGCGACACACGCAAGAAATGAGATCAAGATTCGCCCTTTTATTCTTTTAAAGTTGTAAAAGTGGATTATTATTTCATGTATTCGTCAACTTGTTCATTTTTTAGTCTATTAAGTTCGTATTTTTCTGTAAATGAACCTGCAATTATCTGAATGAGTACGCATGAATAATATATATTTAATTGTGTCAAAAAAACTCATGTAGTTCTATTTATTTTAATTGTCAAAATCTATATCAAAAACCCCCCTGAAAACATATTCTATATTGAATACACTACGCCAAAACCTGCAATAGGTGACGGTCTATTTGTGGCGGTTTTTTTCGAACCGCCACAAATATAATTATCAGTGGCGGTTCTATATTGAAAATGGCGGGAAGAATATCAGTGGCGATTCTATCCTCGAACCGCCACTGGTAATTCATTATCAGTGGCGGTTCGAGGATAGAACCGCCACTGATAACAAATACATCATCAGTGGCGGTTGGAGGATAGAACCGCCACTGATAACTAGGTTATTCGTGGCGGTTCTATCCTCCAACCGCCATCGATACAATTGTATTATCGCGGCGGTTCTATCCTCCAACCGCCACCAATAATTCATTATCCGTGGCGGTTGGAGGATAGAACCGCCACGGATAATATTATCAGTGGCGGTTCTAGTTAACAACCTCCACTGATAATACTGCCTATAAGTAGGTGGTCAGTAGCAGCACTGGTCTTCTTCCTCCCGAGAGCAAACCAAAACTTCTAATTTTCACATTTCGTTTTCTCCAATTCTTGTGTTGTACTTCCTCTAGTTGTCCCTTTGTGAGTTATTTTTTCTCCTCTCTTGATTTGTGTTAATGTTGTTGCAATTTAATTTTTAAACCTAGTTCAATTAAGGTTTATATGTAGATGAGATGAATAGTTTAGATTTTTTTTTATTTTTATTTACCTACCATTTTGTAGTTGATGAATTTATTTCCTAGCTAGATTCATTAGATGATGTTGTGTTCCTTTTATAGATGATGAATTATGATCAAGCATATATTTAATATAAATTGCGTTTTAAGTTAATTTGGTAGATGATGAATTTATTATCTAGCTTCTTTAGATGATAAGTAATTAGATTAGTTTTTTAATTACTATTAATTTGGTTCCATTAGTGTGCACGTATAATATACATCTTGCATATATTAAATTTATTTATTTAAGATTAGTGGATATTAATATACATGAAATTTTAGTTAATTTGGTAGGTGGGTGCTCATCATTTTTAGATGATGAATTTATTATCTAGCTTCTTTACAAGATAAGTATTTAGATTAGTTTTTAATCAAATTTTATATGTTAATTAATTTTAGATGGACCGAGATGGATGTACAATGCGAACTGCTATACGAGATTACATCGACGGGTATCTACTTTTCTAAGAGCATTGAGGAGAACAAGTTGCACAAGAAAACAGAGTACATACATTGTCCATGCATTGATTGCAAGAATGAGAAAATGTTTTCAGACAAAGAGCACATCCACTTGCACTTGATTCGAAGAGGTTTTGTACTTGGCTATACACGTTGGACAAGTCACGGTGAAGAGAAAACATACATGAAGGTGATAACGCATTGGATGATGGAGAAGGCATTATGGCATCTGACATTAGTAATGGATCAGATGAGGATAGGTTGGACATTGATGACGATAATAATCTTACTCAGATGTTGCGCGATGCAGAAGGGAACTACACTAGTCAGAGAGAGTTTAATCAATTCAAGGGTTTGTTGGACGACTCGGACACACCTTTGTTCCCAGGTTGCAAGGAGGAATACACAAAGTTGCACACCGTGCTTTCACTTCTAAAATTGAAGGCAAGTAATGGTTGGTCCGATAAGAGTTTCACAGCGCTATTACATCTCTTAGCGGACATGCTTCCAGATGGAAATGTATTGCCGATAACCACTTATTTAGCTAAGAAGGTTGTATGTCCATTGGGGTTGGAAGTAGAAAGAATACATGCATGTCCAAACGATTGTATACTCTATCGCAAAGAGTATACAGACATGCATGTATGCCCGGTGTGCAAATCATCGCGATCCAAGCGTAAAGGCCATGACAGCGAGGGCACCGTGGTGAAGAAAGGAGCTCCCGCTAAAGTGGTGTGGTATTTACCAAGAATTCCTGCTTGAAGCGCTTATTTGGAAACAAAAGCATGCCCAACTGATGCGATAGCACTCAGAAGAGCGTAAAAAGGATGGAAAGCTGAGACACCCTGCTGATTCTGCTCAGTGGAGAACCATCGATAGTCTCTTTAGGAAGGACTTCGGAAATGAACCGAGGAATATAAGGTTTGGGTTGAGTACGGATGGAATGAATCCTTTCGGTAACATGAGTAGTATTCATAGCACTTGGCCCGTGATTCTCAGATCTACAACCTTCCTCCTTGGTTGTGTATGAAACGAAAGTACATTATGATGTCGCCGCTATCCAAGGGCCGAGACAACTGGCAATGATATTGATGTATACCTACAACCATTGGTGGAAGATCTTGTGATACTGTGGAACGAAGGTGTACGTGTATGGGATGAGTACAAGCGAGAGTGCTTCATCCTACGGCATTGTTGTTTTGCACCATCAATGATTTCCACTGCCTTGGTAACCTATCCGTCGTCTTGTAAAGGGGCCAAAGCATGCCCCGAAAGCATGGATGAAACCGCTAGTGTGTGGCTCAATAACTCGAGGAAAACTGTACATGCATCACCGTAGGTTCCTTCGCAGAATCACCCCTACCGCAATATGAAAAACAATTCGACGGGACAAAAGAGGATGGTATAGCCCCAAGGTCTCGCTGGGGAAGAGGTATATGATATGGTTAAGGATATTAATGTCGACTTGGAAAGGGAGATAGTAATAATACATCGAGGTCTCGCATCGAGAAGACCACATGGAAGAAGATATCGAT
This sequence comes from Otatea glauca, assembly GCA_036346275.1. NCBI lineage: Eukaryota > Viridiplantae > Streptophyta > Magnoliopsida > Poales > Poaceae > Otatea > Otatea glauca. The sequence goes on from CM070724.1 coordinate 24,274,826, forward strand.
ATTTTGGAACTTGCCCTATTGGAAGGACTTAGAAGTTCGACATCGCATAGACGCTATGCACGAGAGAAAAATGTATGTGATAGCTTGATTGGTCTTTTCTTGAACATTCCTAGCAAAACTAAGGACTGATCAAGGCACGAAGGGACTCGAAGATATGAAAATCGAGCTGAGCTACATCCTCGTGACATCGGAAAGGGCGACTTTACCTTCCCCGACTTGCTACACTCTTTCAAGAAAGAGAGAACAAACCTTGCAAATGCTTGCATGGTGTGAAAGTTCCGTCCTAGGTTATTCCGCAAGCATCAAGAAACCGTTTCGATGAAGATTTGAAGTTAACTGGCATGAAGTCTCATGATTGTCATGTGATGATGACACAAATGCTTCCTATTGCAATTAGAGGTATTTTGCCTGAAATGGTCCGAGAGGCAATCATGAGGTTGTGTTTCTTCTTCAACACGATTTCACGAAGGTCATCGATCCCATCGGACTTTCGAATCGCAGAATGATGTGGTGAAGACACTATGCCGCTAGAGATGTATTTCCTCCATCATTTTTCGATATAATGGTTCATCTCATTGTTCACCTTGTGAACGAGATAAATGTATGTGGCCCCGTATTCTGCATCGATGTACCCGCTCGAAAGGTACATGGGTATCTGAAGAAGTATGTACGCAATCGATCTCGGGCGGAGGGTCGCATTGTGGAAGGTTATGCAACCGAGGAGGTTATCGAGTTTTGCGTGGATTACATGGAGGGGTGGAACCGTAGGAGTGCTCAGATCTCGACATGAGGGTAGGCTAGCCGGGAAAGGGACGATTGGAAGGAAATCAACAAATTCTTACGATCATGGATTGTTCAAAAGCTCATTTCACGCCTTGCAACAATCGGTTGAGGTGTCCTCGATATGGACATGCACAAGGATAAGCTACGAGAGGAAAATCGTGGACGATCGAGGTTTGGGTAACAAAAGAGCATAACCGCTTGTTCAATCTTTGGTTCAAAGAGCATATGACTGGGAAAGAAACGAGTGTCATGTTGAGGTGGTCGCAAAAGGGCCATCGGTACAATCTTGACATGGCAAGGATACGACATAAATGGATATACCTTTTACACGAGATCTCGGGATAGCAAAAGCACTTACCAAAATAGTGGTGTTCAGATAGATGCCTATGACAACACAGCAAGAAGAAGAGTAGCTTCTATGGGTTCATAGAAGAGATTTGGGAGCTCGACTCTGTATGTTTAAGATCCCAATGTTTCGTGTCGTTGGGTACAACTCCCAAAGGGTGTCAAGGTAGACAAGCACGGCTTCACTACTTTGGACATCGAACATGTCTGATCTGAGATGAACCATTCGATTGCGGCAAGTAGCACAAGTCTTCTATGTAATCGACCCGCAGATAAGAAGCGCCATGTAGTTCTTCAGGGAAAAGAAGGATCGCTTGAGTTGAGAATGTCGTGGATGAGGAAGAGTACAACCAGCTTGATGAGTTGCCTCCTTTCGTAGATGGCAACATCAGCTCGAGGAAGAAACCACTCAGGAAGCTACCTATCATCGCGACGATCATGAAGAAGGGCAAATTGTGAAAGAAAATAATTAGCTATATACGAGTAATGGCAAAATATCAGAGGCGGAGCCAGCTCCTGGGCAGGGCGGGCGCCTTCCCGGATTCGCCGGCGATGACCAGGCCGCACAAGTCTTCTTCTATGTAATCAACCCTAATGATGACCACTGTTGAAGATAATCTTGTGCATGGTAGTTTAAAGTCTGTTTTCGGTTTTGTTTCCTAGCTATGTGCTAGTTTTTCTGGTCTTTGAGTCGGCTTGACTTTGCTAGTTTTGGTGATTGTTTCATGTCTCAAGAGTACTTGTTTGTTTTGCCTGATGACAAAATAGTGTTCTATCCGCTGAAAGTTTGGAGAGTTTGTTGAGTCCGTCGGTGAAAGGAGTTCGATTCTTTCCTCAGAAACCGCTTATGTATTTGCTTTACAAGTATTAGACAAAATCGTAAAACGCTGCAATTGCGCAAAGACCAAAAACTAGGTCTTCAACTCAAGATCGCTATTCGACAATACAGTATATAAGATTCGTAAACAAATTTCAGGGTATAGAGGCACATCGCTGGCGGTTCTTCAAAAGAACCGCCATCGATAACATTATCTGTGGCGATTCGTATAAAGAACCGCCATCGATATAAGATTTGTGGCGTTCTTAAAAAGAACCGCCATCGACATGCTTATTCGTGGCGGTTTGTATAAAGAATCGCCACGGATAATATATGTATCTGTGGCGGTTCGCATAAAGAACCGCCATCGATAATTATCGTGGCGGTTCGTATAAAGAACCGCCACAGATAATCAGACGATGGCGTTCTTTTAAGAACCGCCATCGATAATGCTTCGCCTATAAATAATAGATACCGCCGCTTCTAACTCACCCTAAACCCTTAAACTCCCGCCTTCTCCCGCACTCCTAAACCCAAACTCCCGCGCTGACGCCGCCCCCGCCGACGCCGCCCCGCCGACGCCGCCTCTCAAGGCCGCCGACGCCGCCCCGACGACGCCGCTTCGCCGACGCCGCCTGACGACGCCGCACCACCGACGCCATCCCGTCAAGGTTTTGGGAGCATCTAGTGAGTGCACAGAGGGAGTACCTTTCTTCATTATTCATGTTCCATTAATTTGTGTTTGGCTTCATTTCAACCGAAGTTTAGACATCGCCTTATCTTTTTTCCGCTCTTAATTGGGAGAATGATGTAAGTTCAATTTCTTTTCCTAAATTAGCCCAGCACAAATACTAATGAATACTTTGGCGAAAAAATGTTTAATCGATTTCATCACATAAATGATTGGAAATGTTTAATTAGAGGGACAAATTCCCAACGATTGGTTGTGGGCTCGCCTAAGAAAATTCTTAACCATCACTAAACATGTGGTTTCGGTAGTGAGGATAGCACAAAAATATGTGTGGTATTTGCTGCAGAGCACACACCGCAAGATTGATAATCTACTAACGAATATTACAAAATTGTAGTGATCTGTTAGAACTTTGAGCACAAAGTGTCGAATAATATTCACATGAGCCTCAGAAATAGTCCGACCAATTGGGAGCATCTAGTGAGTGCACTTTCTTTTGCGATTACAAGAAAGACAAACATGCATACCACACATACACACGCAAATATGCCCCATTAGCACATGTTTAGATAGATAGAGGCCAAAAATAAATCCACGACGTCATATAATTTCTACTAAAGCGCACTCACGCAGCGTAATAGGTGGCCATTATGACTTCATATAATTTCTATGTTTAAACGGTATATGCAAGGTGGCGATCGTACTCTGTGAGTATGGAACTTTTTAAAAAAATTAAATGCATACTTGGTGCAGTTAATTCTAAGTTATAACAAAATAATTTTTAGGACATGAAACCTAATAGTATATAAGTAAATTCTAACAAAACAATATTGTATTGAGAATTAGCTCGCCATTTGAAATTTTTTAGCTCTCAATACGCCAAAACCGCAATAGGTGACGGTCTATTTGTGGCGAAGTTTTTGAACCGCCACAAATATAATTATCGATGGCGGTTCTATATTGAAAATGGCGGGAAGAATATGAGTGGCATCCATGGTCATCAAAATGAATTAATTATTAAAGAGGACCCACATGCATGCTATCCTTCTTTCCCTCTCTCCAACTTCATTACCTTCCCTTCCCTTTTCTTCGTCCAAGTACGCCACTTGTTACACATACAAATAAAAAGCTCTCCCCCCTTCACATGACAGTCTGATATGGCTAGAGTAATAAGCAAAAAGAACATTTATGAGTGCCCTTGCTGCATAGTTGTTTCTACATTGTTTTAACTATACAAATTTTATATGCCGCTTGATGTGCCCTTTTAGTGGGTATATATAATTCGTTGTTTAAATAGTTTCCATGTGTTTCCAACACTTGGGGAAATCCATTTCAAAGAACGAAGTATTTAATCTTGTTATACATCGTAAGTTAGTCATGTTTACCATTGCCATTGGCAACCTTAGCTTCAAAGCTCGCTTACTCAATTAATTGTACTTGCAAAATAATTTTCATGAGATGATTCAGACTTTGAAATTCGTGAGATGATTCTGTAGTAATTGATGGAAATTATGTTTCGGTCGAATCTGTAGTTCTAATGGAGCCCAAACCGATCCTATAGTGGAGGAGAGCCCAAGCGGTACCTTACCCTCCACCCAACCACCGAAGGTGCCGAGTCCTCCACCGCTGTTGCGAGATGATGCTCTGTTGCAAGACGCCGAGGACGAGGAAAACTAAGAAGCTCAAGGCCGGTACACCATCTTAGAGGTCTTAGATATCGGGGCCCTGCTGCACCGAGAAAATTAGCACCAAATACAGTCAACATGCGGGTGCATCGTAGGATAAAGTGCCAATCACCTATTCGGATTGGCATAAAGTGCCCCGAGCCACCAAAGAGGATCTGTGGATGAGCTCAAAGAAACCTTCAATTCCCGAAGGAGCCGAAGATCTTGTGCGTCGCGACGCATTGATGACCATGGATGCGGCGTGGAGAAACTTCAAGGCGAGGTCAACACAAATTATGTGAAGCAAAACCGTCACCATCGGAGAGTACCCAAGATTTGAGCCATATTGGGATGAGTTTGTAGCGATGAAGCAATCGGAAGCAAAGAAGGAAGTCCGTGAGGACCACATTAGCATCGCAAGAAGGAATACTCACCCCACGCACTTGGCACGAGTGGGTACGCGGTAAAATTGCTCAATGGGAGAGGCAAGAATTAGAAGCGGTCCAATTGGCTAGCACAAGTCCCTTGATCGGACTACTAGACCGAGTGAAGCACTACGTGCTAGCGAGGGCAGATATGTTGTATACTGGGGTTTATCATTCAAGAGCAAAGAAGACGAAGCAATGACCCAACGAGTTCATGAGTTTCACGCCTACCCACCCAAGGATCTTTTCACCCATAGGAGAAAGACGAGCTAACAATGCCCTAGGAAACAAAGAGCACCCTAGTCGGACACGAGGCGCCGGGTCGTTCCATGGAGGAGGGATTCCTGAGCACGGAGACTCTAATAGGAGTCAAGAGAGCTAAAGAAGAGCGGCTAAGAAGGAAATGGAAATGATGAAGGAAAGGGTTCTCGAGAAATACAAGGCACCATTGAAGAAAAAGTTGAACGACAAGTACAACAAGCCTTGAGTCGACCGCAGCCCACAACGCTTTCTCCACCCTACAGTCGTCGCAGCGAGCTGCGCGTCCCACGCCATTGGCGTAAGCTTTGACAACAACCATTATCCCGTGGACGACATACAGACCCCACACCTCGTCACCAACGTGTCGTGATGAACATAATTGTACAGCCTACGTGTAGTCTATCCGCGCAAGAAGGGGGTATCCCGCACAATACCCCGATAGCGCCAGTTATGCAAAGGTCCAAGCGGACACGGTATTTGCACGCTTTGTCGAGATCGGACCGAAAACCCGCCAATGATGAGATAACTACTTAGGAAGTGCCGCCCACTCATTCATCCAATGGCGCAAGCGTGACATCGCCTTGACCATGCAAGGCCATCCTCTCTGCAGATAATCCTCGCATCCGTCACCAAAGACTCGAGTGAAACGGGAAGAAGCAAAATGAGGTAGAAAAGAAATGCATTGAGGACCCCATCAAGATGGCCACCGTTAGTACTCCAAAGCGTAAACCTATAACACCGGTACTTCAAATGACAAACCTACAACCTCGATCCTAAAATTGGCACATTAGACAAGCTGTATCAGCCAGATCAGGCGAGGCCAGGACCGAGTATGATGTCGTGCGACAAAAAAGTAAGGGCAAGGCGCAGTTTGATGACCAAGATGATCAACAAAGATTGAAATTCGAGGTAGGGAAGCCCTTGGTCACCGCTCCGAAGTTAAAAAGTCTAACACCCATGATGCAATGATTACATGCATGGTACTTAGATCGATCCAACCAAGACGTACTCCCAAAGATGATCACCGCAATTTTCCGTGAGGAACATTTTCACCATGAGGGCCATGGCTACTTCTTAATAGAATTCGATAACTTGCACAACTTGTTCTATCACGACGCCTCGACATATGTTTTTGAGATGTCGGTCACCGTAAGTGTCTAATATATTAATCTTAGCCTACATTCACGTAATACCGATAAATTTCATGTCTAACTAATTCGTTATATAGATACGAGATGATTGAAGTACGAAGAACCAAGGGGCAGTGGGATTCTCGACCCGGAACGGTTTGCCAACATGAAATCAAAAGAGTACCAAAGGAGGTCGAGGAGTACGATATAAAGTTTTGATTAAACTACAAGACAAGGAGTTTATACTTTTGCCATACAATTTTAAGTAAGTTGCTCACTAGCTAGTTAAATTACTCGCTTATTTCGTTATTTACTCGATGTAAGGACTAATGACCGCATCATGCATGTGTATGTAGCTTCCATTGGATTCTCGTAATAATTCATCCGTAAAAGAGCAAGATGTCGATCATGGATCCACCGGATAAACCTAAAAAAGACTTTGAAGAGATGACACATTTAGTGAATGAGGCGTTCAAAAGATATTGTCAGAAGAGCTCGAGATACCGCCCATACCACAAATCCCTTACAATCCATACGAAGTTTCCGGTACGCACGAAAGGAATACTCTTATATCATATTTCATAGTAAATAGCTCCTTCGACGACATCTTAGTTCATTCGATTTTTGCAGTGTCACAAGCAGCCGAAAGGAACAAATTTATGTGGGTACTTCGTGCCAAGACATGCGCAAAATCTTATCATGCACAATAAAAGACAATGACGTAGAGGTCACCATGTTGACATGACACATTGATTCACACCACTCAATTTCTATATTCTCTTAATTTTGTTTTTTATACTTACAGCGCCTCAAGTTGTCTACTAGGTAGGACTGCTTCCTTCAAATCCAAGGCATTCTGTGGCCACTCGCCTACTTCATCATGAAAGAAATAATCAACAAAATGGCGAGTTTTATGACGAAGACAACAACGATCCAAATCATCCATACTATTGTCCCAAATCACGTGTCTTCAACCTCCAAGACCCGTGAGGCTTCTAGTTTACCTCCACTAGTTTAGGCTTTTTACTTCAATTCGCTTTCATTACAAAGTGTAAATAACTCTTTGTTCCTTTCAAATGGGTACCCTTCTTTTGCCAATGTCACTTCTTTTGTCGGTGGTTGTGGTAGTGTAGCATGTACTTTTGTCTTCTTCAGGAACACACACACATGCGAGTGACACTTCTAAATATACTTTCTGAGTGTAGCATGTACTTTCACAATGCCACTTCTTTTCTTAGTGGTTGTGCTAGTGTAGCATGTACTTTCTCGAGTGAATCATGTTTTTCTTGCTTATCATGCTGGTTTCTTCTTAGAAACAATTGCTCATCGTGATCAAGTGCTTCACACACAAAAATAAATCTCAAAACCGTAATAACTCTAGCATGGAGAAACTCATGGCTCAAGAATGTAAGGACGCACTCACCGATGGGCTTAGTGTCATGGTCATCGATGAAGATAAACATCATGCGAATTTGGCAAGGTCTATGCTATGTAAACTCAACTTTTATGGTAAGCGCCATCAATTCCTCGCCAAAGAATCCATGTCTTGAGAATCATGCACAAGATGTAGGGAAGCTCTTAGTCACCGCTCAAGTTAAAAAGTCTAACACCCATGATGCAGCGATTACATGCATGGTACATGGATCGATCCAACCAAGACGTATTCGAATGATGCACCAAGACGCACTCCCGAATGATGCATGGTACACCCATGATGCAGCGATTACATGCATGGCACAAGAATATGGCATTATCTACATGCTATCGCAAATCTCGTGAAAAAGCAATTCTATAAGAACAATATCTTTTATATCCGAGTGGACACATCTTCATGCGTGTCGATGTGCAAATATAATTGCATCTAAGTTTCTTTTAGTCCGATTATCCAAAGAATAAATTAAATGCATGACCTAGGCTACTCCTATCACTATAGCACAACAAAGATAAATCAAGAACTAAAATTAGTAAATGGTATGGTGTAAAGTCTGCTATCCCTTGTTCTTGTTTGCAATTATGGATCTTCCATTTTGAAAATCATACAGATTCTCGCTTGTTTGGTGCTATGTCCATTGAAAGACCAAAATTGTTATTTTTACCACACATGGTGAGATATTTGTTTGATCTAACCTCAAGTGGCTTCTTTTGTTTGTGTAGACAATAGATCAGAAATGAGATCAAGGGGTTACATGGAGATGGACAACCAACACATCCTGCAAATAGAAGAGAAGGAAGTCGTGTCATCTGCTGCGCATAGATTATCCGACCTCTGTGGTCCTGGGATTGATGCCCATGGCAAAACTCCACACAGAGGTATGTTATGGAAAACATATTCCTATCTAATTTCTATTCAAGTAAAAGTATAATTTATTACCCCGATTAGTCCAAATTGTCTTCGTGAAACAATTGAATCATCATCGTGGCTTGGAAAAGGCAAGTCTACATTGAAGGGATGTACCATGTGATTGCAATTTACAACATTAAGAAAGGAAATTTTGATTGAAGTGAGTGATAACATGAATGACATTTTAAGAATATCAACTTGATAGAAGTCGTGCTAGTATCCCCGCCTCATCAATCGAACTGATAATCCAGATCATGAGCAAGACCATTCCATGTTAGCACATATGATCCGGATCAGAGTCTCAGGTTATGTTGGCTACTTGTTCCACTAGCAGTCATTGTCATACCTTAATAAATAGCTTATTTGCAGGTGTCATATAAAGGAATGCAATTTTGGGCCTGTGTGCTATAAAACTGTTAGCAAATGCATTACTTTGACTGCTAGCACAGTAGTTTCTTAATGTTGTAAATTGCAATCACAGTAGTTTCTTAATGTTGTAAATATCTAGACATTCAATTTTTAGAGTGGGTTGATCATTTGCTGGTTTGTTACCAGCACCCACAAAGTTAGCTTTGGTTATTTTTTTGACAAGAAGATGGTGATTTCTTTTCTTTTATACCTTAGTAGCTGCCTAAAGAATTTGGGAAGCTAGTTTTAATTTGACCCCTTATGCTACAGATATATTATTTTCATCCGCTGGTCATTGATTATTTATTGTTTCTTTCTATAAATTCAGAACTTCTATCAGCACTCTTTTCTCGAGTATCTCCTTTCTTAGCAAAGGTTGATTTCATTTTGGCAATGTGCACATGGAAGAGTTGAGTGGTTTTCGTTCCTTGAAGTTGCCAAAGAGTTGTATAAAACCTTCAAGTGATTAGTAAGTAGATAGAATCTTAGCTATTTTGTGTTATCTCCAAGTCTTCTATGCCCAAAGATCCGCTTTTTATCTCTCTTGTATGTGACAGCTTTTATAAAATGATTATGCTAATAAATCTTACATTTCAACTAGTGATGTCAATCAAACAACAATGTACATAAATATCGCATGGCTAGCGCTTCGCTCGAGGCTAGCCACAAATGCCTTTTTTATTTTCATGTGTGGGATTATCACGCGGTTTTAGCCAAAACCGCTCTCGACGTAATATCGCGACGGTTCTATCAAAAACCGCCACTAATAATAGTCCTATCGATGGCGGTTTTATATACAACCGCCATCGATAGTTTTATCGGTGGCGCCGAGCCAAAACCGCCACTAATCATCCAAGTATCAGTGGCGGTTTTTGGGATAGAACCGCTACTGATATTTGAGTATCAGTGGCGGTTCTATTAAAAAACCGCCATTAATAGGACTATTATTAGTGGCGGTTTTTGGCTCGAACCGCCACTGATACCTGAATATTAGTGGCTGTTCTAGCCAAAAAACCGCCACAGATAGTATTATTTGTGGCGGTTCTAGAACCGCCACTGATAATCCTCGATTATCAGTGGCACTAAATCTGTGGCGGTTCAAAAACAACCACTGATGGCAGTTATGAACCGCCACTGATGGCCTTTTTCAAGGTAGTGATATAATCAAAATGCTATGCTGTCAGACTCTTCACAATCGGTTGGTAACTCCAACCGCTTGTGGAGGCGGTTCGTAAGATCAACCGCTTTTGGAGAGAACCTCTCCACAAGCGCTTGTGGAAATGTCGAACCACAAGTGGTTCGGGGAACCACCGCTTGTGATACCCGACGGGGTATCACTCGCGGTTGCTTACAAGCGGTTCTAAAACCGCTTCTGAAAGCGGTTTCGAACCGCTTGTGCATGCCCGATCCGCAGTAGTGAACGGCTCATGTTTTAGTAGTGTTAAGTACTAACAAGGAATATATTCCTCATCAAATGTGCTCTGCAGTAAGTCTAGCACCCTAGGTGTGCTAAAATTTACAAGCCAGGTAGGTGTATTTGGGAAGTTTAAGTACTCCTACACTAATTGTAATATAATTACTCAGGATTTACTAGCTAGTATAGTACTACTTTGGTGCAGTAATCATAAGGATCTCAAGAATTCCTTTTTGGCGGCATATATACTGGGTACAGTACTGCAGCCTATCTTTATGTTAAGGAACCTCGCTATCGAATAGTCCGGGGTTCCCGAACAGATCTGAAGTGGAGAACAGAAAGAGGGAGAGACACGTGTTTAGGGAGAGCGAAAGCGGAAATTCTTTATTGCTAATGAATTCTGTGTACATGGGGGGGACCCCCCTTCCTCCTTTTATAGCGCTCTCTAGGGTTTTGGCTAAAGGGACCAGCATGGGCCTTCATGGGCCAAGCAGGGTTTCCCAACACTCCCCCTTGGGCCCTTTGCCGCGAGATGCATATGCCTCATTAAAACTCGTAAAAACCAAATGGGAAAAATATTTGGAGAAAGAGTACATAGCATACGCTATTATGTTGCACTAATTGCCTCGTAAAACCTTATGCAAGAAAACTTCATGAAAAACTTGCTAAGGAAAAAGAGTACAATTCTCCCAACTTCAATTGCTAATCTTCGAGATTCATGTTGGGTATTCATAATTCATCTTCGAGATTTATGTGTGAGTATGTGAAATATCTCCCCCTGAAATCTGCACTTCTCTAAGTCTCATCATCCCAATTCCTTTCACGCACCTTTCAAAGGTAGATGCTGGGAGTGATTTAGTGAACAAATCTGCAAGATTTTCACATGACTTAGTATGCAATATCTTGATCTCGTTCATCTTATGCAATTCGTGAGCATAGAAGAACTTGGGGTTGATATGCTTCGTGAGATTGCTCTTCACATAACCCATCTGTGCTTGGGCAACACAAGCTGCATTATCTTCATAAATTATTGTAGGAGTTTGCTCAATGTTCAAACCACATGACTTCTGGATGTGGTGAACCATTCTTTTGAGCCATGCACATTCACGAGATGCTTCATACAAAGCGATGATTTCCGAGTGGTTTATCGACGTCGAGACAAGAGTCTGCTTAGACGACTTCCAAGAAATTGTCGTTCCTCCACATAGGAAAACATAGCCGCTTGGGACTTGCCAAGATGTGGATCCGATAGGTAACCAAAGATCGGCGTAGCCAACCAAATTCAATTCATTGTTCCTTCAAAAAAGATCGAGGTCTTTGCTTCCTTGGAGGTAACGGAAGATGTCCTTGATCCTTTCCAATGCCTTTTGGTGGGTTCTCAGATCAGATCGAAGCTAGCAAATTCACAAATAACGCAATGTCCGGCCTAGTGCTATTTGCAAGGTACATGAGCGCTCCAATTGCACTCAGATATGGGAATTCTGCTCCCAGGACTTCCTCCCCCTCTTCTCTAGGTCTGCATGGATCTAGGTCTGCTTGGAGTGACCTTCCAACCATTGGAATCTTTGCAGGATATGATTTTTCAAAACCAAACCTTTCCAACACTTTCTGTGTGTAGGTTGATTGCATGTTCAAGCTGCAAGCCTAAACAAAACTTGGTTTTACCCAAATCTTTCATTTCAAACTCAGACTTCAAGTATGAGCATGCCTCTTCAATTTCTTCATCCGTCCCAATGATGTTCAAGTCATCTACATAGACGGAGATTATACAGAATTCCATTCGAGGATCGTTGTATAAACACACATGGACAATCTTCGCTGTTTGTGTACCCTTTCTTGCGAGAAAGTCACTCAAGCGATTGTACCACATTTTTCCCGATCGTTGCTTATTTATACAGTGATTTCTCCTATTTCACACTGCATGTGTTTCTATTTGCTCCATCTTGGTTCGGATAGGAATTCCTTCCAGACTTTCATGTATATCTCCGAATCCAAGTTTCCATACAGGTATGCTGTGACAACATCCATTAGCTTCATTCTCAACTTCAAGTTGACTGCCATTGAGATCAAATATCTAAAGGTAATTCCACCCATGACCGGAGAATAGGTTTCTTCATAATCAACTCCAGGACGTTGAGTGAAACCTTGAGCTACAAGCCTAGCTTTGTACCTTACAACTTCGTTGTTTTCATTTCTCTTCCGAACAAAGACCCATTTGTGACCTACGGGGTTTACATGGGGAGGTGTGCGCATACGGCTCAAACACCTCTCTCTTGTTCGGAGAGACTAACTCGCAGTGATTGCCTTTTTCCATTCTTCCCAATCTAGCCTTTTCTTGCACTCTGCGAGAGATGCGTGCTCGGATCATGATCAATGATCGAGGCAATCTTCTTTGCAGTATGCATCAACGCTGGTCGTTGCTCTATTCGTGGATTCTCCGTTACTACAAAGTTTATGGCCATTTCTTCATGGGGTGCTTCATGCACTTCTACTTGCTCTTCGCCGCTTTTCCCTATCGCAGAGCAAGTTCCTTTAGCTTTTCATCGCCTATGTGTGCGCACACATTATTTCCGCGGCTTCTGCGCAGTGGAAGATTCAAGTCCGAATTGCCTTTTCCATTGGCTTCTTTCCAGTGCTGTGTCTCAACTGCTCCCTTCTTTCCTTGGGGCATTTTCGTGATTGGTTGTGGTAAGTCCTCTCGCCCGCTTTTCTCCGACGCCTCCGGTACTTTGGGTTTGAGGAGCCGATTGCCTGTTCTTTTCTTTGAGGCCTCAAACAGTTGAGGGATACCTTCTATTTTCTTTGGTATTTCCACCCTCTCCGTGCATTTCTTGCTGGTACATGCGACTTAACCACGCCTTCGTATCACAAAATGATCAGCAATTCATTTGCTAAATTCGCAAATCGATTATCTTCTAGACTTCTTGATTTGCTTCATTAGTTCGGGGTCATGTGCGGGATCCTGTGGAATGCCATATGATTTCCGGCATTTTTCATCCAAAGGTTGATTTCTCCCCTAATGACGGAAACGATCTTCGTCAAAGATGCAATCGACCGGTCAGATGCAAGTCTCCAATATGGGTTCCAAATACCGATTATGGATGCACTCCCATAACCAACGATATCCCAGACTTCATGAGAGGGCCCATTTCAATCACCGAGGGGTGGTATAGGTACATATACCATACACCCAAATTTTCTAAGATGGGAGATCTTCGGATGATCCGTGCACAAGCCGCATAGGAGAATGGGTGTTGTAGGCCGATGGTCCGAAATTGATAAGTGCCGCTGCGCAGATCGCGTGTCCCCAACAAGTGTTGGGCAAGTTACAACTCGCAAAAGCGGTCCGCAATGAACTTAATCCTCTTTATTAGTGCTTCGCTAGTCCATTCTCGCGTATGGACGCGCGGTGCGGAGTGCTCAATCGCTATCCTCGTTGTTGCAGCAATAATCATCAAATGCCTTTGAAGTAAATTCTCCGACATTGTCCATTCTCGATGGACTTCACGCGATGATCGTGGAAAGCATTCTTAATTCTTATGATCTGCGAGATCGCCTTTGCAAAAGCATGGTTTCTTGTTGACAACAAGCATACATGCGACCATTTCGAGGAAGCATCGATGAGCACCATAAAGTATCGAAACGGCCTCGACAGGGGCTGAATCGACCGCAAATATCCCCTCGATGCGTTCCAGAATGCAGGATTTCACTTTGCACTTTCATAACAGAGGGTCTAGTTATTAATTTCCGTGGGCACATGCAGGCACACAAAATCTTCATGATTCGGAAATTTTTAACATTAATGCCATGACCTCGTGAGTTGTTCACTATATTTCTCATCATTCTAAGACCAGATGACCTAATCTACCATGCCATTAAGAAAATAACTCGAGCTTCTAAAAACAGTCTTCAAGGAAGTATACACTTCGGTGCATGAATATTCGTAGTACAACCCAGATTCATATGAGGGACATTTTTCTAATACCATTTTTCCACATACCGCGTGCTTCACAATGCACAAATATTCTTTGCCATTTTCTTCATTGGTTTCTACGTGAAAACCATTGGCGCGATGTCTTTAAAGCTTAAGAGAGTGCGAGTTGATTCAGGTACAAAAGGGCTTCTTCAATTACCAAAGTTGTACCCATAGGCAATATAATAGTGGCTCTTCCCGAGCCGATTACATATGAGTCGCTCTGCGATCATAGTAATCTTTCCAAATGTTCTTCGTGATCGATCAAAGTATTTAGACTCTCTTAAGATGGTATTTGTTATGCTACTATAATTCCAATAAAACAGAGGCAAAATAATTCAAAAATTGCTTGTAAAGGAAAGAATATCGAATAAAGAATAAATTGCATATTTATTCATGAGAGAAGTATGCTCTTCTAGAGCTTACAATTCATTATTCAAAGAAAATGCTAACAACCATAATCTAAAAGAAATGCGATTCATGCATTAACGGGCTTTGGACTTTCCTTGGTCCTAAACTTCTTTTTCACCTTGTTTGCCCTTCTTTCTATGAATGGGCTTTCACCTTGTAGCTATTGGCATTGACTTCGTGCGGTGCCCTTCCAGTGGTCATGAGACATAGTTCTTGCGTAGAACATCGCCTTGTGATTCCGCAACTTGCATTACATCAATCGCCGCTATACTCCTTGTATGCGCCCGATGATAGTTGCGCACTCGATAGCATTAGTGTGGAAGGTAGAGAGAGTCTTCAATCTTTTCTTCATCGCTGATCTTCATGCCACATAGAGAGATTGGTACAAATTCTGTGCAAGGCGTAATTATACTCGCCACTGCTCAAGTTCAGAAACCTCAGCGCACTCAATCTTGCCGTGCTTGGGGCAAGATGGTGTACTTGAGCTTTTCGAACCGCTCAAGTGCACCAAAGCTTGAGTGCACTCTCCTCACCATGTATTCATTCTTCAGAGTGGCCGAGAGGTGGTGCCTGAGGAAGTGCAAGGCTTGATCATTCTGTCGGCGGTAGGTTTCAAGGCCCCGCGAGGACCCTAGACCAATTGTCGCTGGAGCTTCTTGCCCCACGAACGATCTTTACGTCCGATGCCCAAGTGAGATAGTTCGACTGCAAGGGCCGCCTTCAAACTCACGATTCACGATGCCGACATCTTCAAGATTTCAAAATTCGACATTAGATTATCGTGTAATCTAATAGAAAATGGTTGCGAAAAGCATAAAGATGCAGAAAATAAATTCATATGCATTGCATTATATAAAATAAAGCAAAGGATTCAAAATTCTTAAAGAAAATTCATAAAACAGAGAAATAGAGCAAGAAAAATTAAAAACAGAGCCAAATAAATCTTCTGGATTTTCTGGCAATTTTTCAAAATTTTCTGCAAATTTTTTTCTTCTCTTTTTTTTTTCTTCTTTCTTCTTTTCTTTTCTTTTCCCTGCCGAACCGGCCCGATGGGCCTTGCCTCTTTTCGGCCCACCTGCTCGCGCGGCTAGGGTTTCCCCTAGCCGCATCCGCCGCCGCCGACCCGTTTTTTTTTTTTTTCTTCTCGCCTTTCTTCCACGCGAGCATCTCCGCTGCTTCATTCATCTTGTGCGATTTCTTTTCGCTGCTCTCTGCGCACAATGCCGCCGCTTACTTGCTTCTTCTTCACGCGCGCAGCTGCGGGTCGCGCTTACGGGCGGCGGTGGTCTGCGAGCCACAGTCTGGCGGCGGACGGCGAGTGTGAGCAGAGGTCGGCGCGACCGAACGGCTTCATGCGCGCGACGGGCGAAGTCGGGCGCCGAGGCGCGCGATTGCCGCCAGAGGCGATGCGAGGGTCGGGTGCCGGGCGGCGCGCTGCAGCCGTGGTCGCATCTACCGGCTTCGAGCCGCGGCAACCGAGGGTCGGAGGTGCCGGCGGCGCGCGCAGCCGTGGCTGCATCTACCGGCTTCGAGCCGCGGCAACCGAGGGTCGAGGCGAGGCCGAGCCCGGTGGCGCTCGCGAGGCCGAGGCGCTTCGTCGCCGGGCGAGGGCGCGACGACGGCGGCGGCGGCCGCGCGTCGAGGTGCTTCGGCGACGCTCGAGCGGCGGGCGGCGCTGCGGCGCGGGCGGGCCGGCAGTCGGGCAGGGGCGCCGTGGTCGAGACGGCCGCAGCACCGCCAACGACGCGCAATGGTAGGTCGGGCGCCGACGCCAGGCGCACGGCGCTCGGGAAGCCTAAGCGGGCGGTGGCGCTGCAGAGGCCCGGCCGGGCGAGCGCGCGAGGCACGGTCGGGCGGCATTGGTCGCGGGCCGAGCCGGGCGGTGGTCGCGCGGAGGCCGAGCAGTCGCCGAAGCGGCCGCGAGCCGAGGCCGGGCGGCGCCGAAGTGAGGTTTAGTAGCGGCGCCGCTGTGGCTGCGGCACGATCAGCGAGCCGGGCGGTCGAGGCGGCGGCGGGCCGGGCGCGAAGCGCACCGCGAGCCGGTCGCTGGACGATGCGCACACGGCAGAGGCTGGGCGGCGCTGCGGTCGGCCGTGTCGCGTCCGAGCCGGGCGGCGGCGCACACGAGGGCCGACGCTAAGCGCTGCGGGTACGAAGTCCGAGGCGGCGGCGGTGCGCTTCGAGCGCATCACCGGCGGCGAGGCTTCGACGGCGCTTCGTGCGCGGCGGCGGCAAGGCTGCGTGCCGAGCCACGTTGGTGGCAGCGCTTCGTGCGCGTGCCGAGTTGGCAGCCGGTGACGTGTTGGCTGCATGCCAAGGCGACAGCCCCTTTTTTTTCTGGATGTAATATGCTTCATGTGCACTGTTGTTTCATGTCAATGTAGCTTCTTGCCACGTGACGAACGCAGTACCGCTGCGTAGGTTAGATGCATGCATAGAAAACAACAGCGATTAGATTCAATCGTCGAATTCCCACCTTTTCTCACCTTTTCAATCTGAACTCCGGTAGAGCTTCGTGCTGATAACGTGTTAAGGAACCTCGCTATCGAATAGTCCGGGGTTCCCGAACAGATCTGAAGTGGAGAACAGAAAGAGGGAGAGACACGTGTTTAGGGAGAGCGAAAGCGGAAATTCTTTATTGCTAATGAATTCTGTGTACATGGGGGGGACCCCCCTTCCTCCTTTTATAGCGCTCTCTAGGGTTTTGACTAAAGGGACCAGCATGGGCCTTCATGGGCCAAGCAGGGTTTCCCAACACTTTACTACACAACGGTAGACGATACGAATCCTAACGGAACTTAGAGGCGGTATCCTCTCAAAAGTTCTTCGCATGCGTGCAAATACACTGACTTATTTGAGACATTGCTCGTTTACAACGGATTAATTAACGACAGGCACGCACGTACGCATGCACACACCGTTTTAATCTGCGATTAGTTCGTCATCAACTAGTGGTTACTATCAAGGATAATGGCAATGACACGAATGGCTATCTAGAGAGCATGAACATATATAATATGTTCGATCTACTTGTATAAACAATCCACTTGATCATTTTATAATTAACCTTATTTGTCTTTTGGGAAGCCTTCTCTCATTAATTTCACCCTCCTTTTCTACCTATAATCTATGAACAAGTTGCAAAAAATTATAATCAATCAACCAAATGCGACGGTTGAACCATAACATTGATCATCAGCACAGTCAATGAATTTATGCGCATAACTAGCCAAATAAATATCGGCATGATGTTCTTCGGGCATCTCCAATTGTGCCACTTTAGCTACCTCTTAGCTATACTTTGTCAGCAAAATCTTATATGGATGAGAGAGGAGGTGAGCAAAGAGAACGTGACGTCTCTTATGTAAGAGATAACCTAATCACACAAACCAATGTAAAAAGTGATGAAGTGTGAGAGGGAAAATGTGATAAAAAGGAATGATTTTAGAGACGAACTACTGGGGATATTATCTCAAGCGTTGTCTTTAGGTGAGTTAAAATGTTTAGAGACAATTTTAAAAGATAGACTATTGTATATGCCCTTAGTTATCTAGTCAAAGTCACATGTTTGGCTTTGTATTCTGTTGGCAATGATATTATAAATATGAACAAGAAACGATGAGGGAGGCTCTAGAGACAAGTAGTGTTGGCATTGCTTTAGAAATAGATCTAATGAAGTAGGATTAGTAGTGCATGTGTGGGGGATACTCCTCCCCATCCCTTTCAAGACCAACTTTGTGTTGTAGGCACCCTTCAACACAAGTACAAGCACAACGCATCTCATGCTAAAAAATGATTATACCAACTTGGAAATGTATATATATGATTTTGGCAAGTGGACGCGCGTACTAACTACCCTATTACCTTTAAAGCTACAACCGTTGAACCCATATAGATGTAATATAAGACTTCTATATAATCATATCTTAAAAGAGTAGTAAAATGATCATCAAAGAAGGGAGGACGTACAAGTGATAGTGTCAGCCTCAATAACAACTAATTAACTATGATAAATAAGGAAATTCCTTTTGACCCTTGCTTTGACCAGGTTATGCATGCGGGATACTGTTCTCATGTTAAGTGGTTTCTATGAGGTGCATGGAACCAACACTACTACACGAATACACATCACAGTCGGTTCTTTTTTATCATCACAGTCGGTTCTGGTGACGACGCAAAGTCATTAGATAGAGATGAGATGGTGCTATTACAGTCGGTTCTTACCCGATAGAGATGAGTGCCTCATCTCTATCGGTTCTTTAGAAAAAGCGATACAGATGACTCACTCATCTCTATCGGTTTCTTATAAGAACCGATAGAGATGAGGCGTTCATCTCTATCGGTTCCTCTAAAGAAGCGATAGAGATGAACGCCTCATCTCTATCACTTCTTACAAAGAACCGATAGGGATGAGAAGGTCATCTCTATCACTTCTTACAAAGAACCGATAGAGATGAGCTCTTTATCTCTATCATTTTCTTGTGAGAACCGATAGAGATGAAGAGGTGTGGTGCACTGTTTTCCAATTTACCCTCCAATCAGCACATATTTTACACAACATGCACATATCACATTCACACAGCAATTGCACACAACATGTCACATTCACAGAACACGAACACTTTGTTACAATAACACATATCACATTCATTCACAAAATAGAACTCAAATATGCTTAACCATCAGTACACATGCAATCACATTCAGATATGTAATATTGTTCACATATGGACTAGTAGGAACTTTCAGGATCTCTAAACCTTCCGTCCTCCGACATAACTTCCATCCAGTGCCACTGGCATACACCACTACAGAAAAGGACATCACTGCCGGTTCTTCAACCGACAGTGATAATAATATCACTGCCGGTTTATATTATACAACCAGCAGTGATAAGGCTTATCACTGCCGGATTTTTATCCATAACCGGCAGTGCTAACAACTTATCACTGCCGGTTGTTATTTTTCAACCGGCAGTGATAATCCATATCACTACCACTTAATATTTTCCAACCGGCAGTGATAAGGTGTTTTCACTACCGGTTATTTCTCTAAAACCGGCAGTGATAAGTACAGTGCTATATTATCCTCCAAAACCGGTTACATAATTTTTTTTGTATTATATGTATGATGTAACGCTGTACTATATATATATTATACAGTACATGTATTCTGTGATTTATATGTTATGCGCAATATTAATGAAGTATTGGTAAAGAATAATTCAAATATATTAAATCATCATAATATTTAACATTGAATACTGAATACTCATTTAATCATGACAATATTAATGAAGTATTTGTAAAGCATAATTGAAATACAGTAAATCATCGTAATATCTAATTATTACATTGTTCATTGACAATCGTTCACATTTCAGTTAATTGTAGCGTGTGGCTCGTAAAACTCGCCCTTCGGGTTGATCACTTCTCGAACGATGAACCCAGCCATCTGCTCTCGAAGGGCTTCAACTTCGCTGTCAAGTAGGCTGTTGGTGCCGAGCTTCACGCGCTGTCATTGAAGAAAATAATGCATTAATTAGTGTCGTAGTTTTTATAAAGAAAATTAGGCGTCAACATGTAATGATATACCATCTCGCCGTTGTAGTCAGATCGCCGGTGATTTAACGTGTGTATGTGTGTCATTACGTAGTATGCACATAAATTGTTCCCTTGCGGTCGTCTTAGGCACGAAAAATCGGTTTTATTCGAACTTCTTCGTGAATGGACGGTACCGCGTGCTCTTCTTATGTGTATTTTGTGTACGCCCCGTATGGTTATGAATACTCATTAAACTTAATTAGGTGCAATTAAGTGCAATGGAATGAAAGATTATGGGAGCAATAACGCAACGATCGAAGTTTAATTGCCTAGCAATTCTATTACTTCTTTGTAATCGCTTGTCGGTTTCCTCATTGAGTCCAACACGTTGATCATGCTATCGCCTAACGTAATGACGAAGGATCCAATGAAAGCTGCAGAAGCCCATTAGTCATAACATGGTGTTGCACATGATAAACCGACTAGTAGGCGGGAAACATGTAATCAAAGTTGTAGGGTAAAAGTACGAGGTCTTGTCTTGTAACTTTAGCAGCGCTTTAGTACGCACTCCTCGATCTCTCTCTCGCCAATGGATCTTTAATAAGTTTGCGCTGACAAGGCCAGATCGAGGAATCCTACCCTTTCATTTAAGTCCGCTCTGAGTGTCATTGTCTCCATTCTACATATGAAAGAAGTTAGATACTAAGTTTAAGGGTACGTGAATGTACACTACGAATTATACAAGAGACCTACAGAGTCCACATTCTTAATACAGACACGTCCAGAGCATCTCGTTGGTACAACTGGTATAATTCGGGGGTTTCTACCCAGAAAATTCCGTCCATATTGTGAAAATCCGTTTCTTTGTATTTGACGGGAACGCGCTGCTTTTTGTCTCTTGGACAAACCGGCGATACCTTTGTTGTAGACGCCAGAATCGTGTCGCCGATCTCGCTCCTCGCTTGGATCCACCAATGCTTCCTATTAACGAACTTCCACCTTAGAGGAGACCACGCCTTTAGCACCCTTCTCCGTCTACAAGCAGTAGCTCTTTACCAACCTCGTCCTTTAGATTTTTGCCTAGAGATGCGCTCGTAGTCCGATCGCTGGCTAGGTTGAGGAGATTCGCTGTCTGCTCACCTGCTTAACCGTCGCAATGTCTAGGAAGAAATCTCTTTTGGCGCTTCGATTTCAACTTTATCAGTGTCAGCGCTTTTTGAAGTGAGCTGTTACGTTGGCATCTACTTCCTTTCTAGTTTCTTCTTCGATCATGTCATATGCTCGTTTCTTACCGGATTGCGCCGCTTCACGGATGTGGCACTTTTCCCGCCGACCGTGATGAATTTTGAGATCGCGGTGCTCTTTCATTATTTTTCCGTGGTGCTGGAGCAGGAGGCGGACTTTTTTTAGGTGATGGAGGAGGACTTTTACTACCTGGATAGGCCGCGCCGTCATCATTAGTATCATCATCGCCATTGTCGTCATCGGATAAAAACATTATGTAGCGCTTGCGCCACGTGATGATTGTGCCCAGGCTTTGTCCAAGAGTATTTCTGCCCTCCTCGCGGGGATCTGTACCTCAACTTCACGGTAATTGTCAACCACCCTATCTACTGATACTCTGGCGCATCCCTCAGGAATTGGGCGGTTATGCAACATCTGTCCCTCGCCGCATGGCCAAGCCATCCCTTCAGCCACCTTAATGGTTATGTTCGCTAGAGGCAGGTGCAGACTGCAACGTGTCGGCTCTACGATTTTGTCCACAGGAAAACTACACGCCGAGTCCTCTTCGGGAGGGCACACAGATGCTTGGCTGCTTTTACGAGCAACGGCGGGACTCTAGAGGTCATGTGCCTGACGTTCGCTGAGGACGCTCGCTAGCATTTCTTGCATCTTTTGTATCTGTTCTTGAAATTGCATTTCCTTTACCTTCATCCTTTCTTCTATTACTCGTACACGTGCATCAAACTGTTCTTGTCTAGTTAGCTTCAGATGCTTATAGATAGAAGCGTCCTCTGGGAACGCTGCTTTCCAGGGCACCAAGCCTAACCCTCTAGTGCGACCAGGGTGCTCTTTGTTACCCAGAGCGCGTGTTAGCTCGTCGTTCTCTCTTCTTGGTTCAAAGCAGCCCTGGGTAGCTTGGGCATAGGCATCTACGATCTTCTTTGAAATTTCCTCTTCTTTCTCGCTTCTGAAGCTTAAGCTGCCATCATTCGACAGAGTAGCGCCCCTCGCAAGCATCCAGTACTTTGATCTTGGGGCCATCTCAGATGTCGCAGGAACAACTCCACTAAGAATTAGCTCTTCTTCCCTTGCATCCCACTTGGGTACTTTCTTCACGTAGCAATCGATGCCTAGCGTATGGGGGTAAATGTTCTTGTCCGAGTTTGCTTTGTTCTTTTCACTGATAGCTTGGGTTTCATCAGACTTCTTATATTGCACGAATTCATCCAAAAATTGCCTCAACCTCGGGTACGTATCAAAGTTTGGCGATTCATTCTTCTTCACATACTCCTTATTCAGCTTTGTCTTCCAATTCTTCCAGGAGTTTCCCATGATGGCAAGTGCATGTTTCTTCGCATGCTCCAACTGATCTTCGGGAAACTGAAACTTGGATGTCAAATTTGTCCACAATGCTTCCTTGATTTCATCGGGAACATACGACGGGCAATCGCCACGACGTGTCCATGATTTGTAGGTGATGGGCACGTTATCTCTAGCTAGGACCCCGCATGCTGTTCGATATGGCCCAAGCAGTGATGCTGGTATAACTGGTTCGCCCACTGCATTAAGCTCTACGATCACCTTTCGTTCACCCGTCCGCAACTTGTTAGGACATCGGCGACGATGCCGCCTCTGCTCACGTGATGTCTAGCCCGCATTTTGACTATTTCATTACTCGCCTAATCGGTATACGCTAAGATTTGGTCCAAATAATTACATCGTACGCTTGTTGCCTCGGTTTGTTTGCAGTTGAGGAACCATCTCGGGCTTTGTTCCGGCTTTGGTTCAAATGCTCAGCGCCATCCGCACTTGTTCCCGTTAGCGCCATGTGCAACTAATTTAT
The DNA here is from genome assembly GCA_036346275.1 of Otatea glauca. Lineage (NCBI taxonomy): Eukaryota > Viridiplantae > Streptophyta > Magnoliopsida > Poales > Poaceae > Otatea > Otatea glauca. Next base: position 24,298,099 of record CM070724.1, read on the forward strand.
CTAAAATTTAAAATTAACAAAGGCATGAGATGAATGTGATGGTATACGATAAATTGGTCACGCACGGTTGTGGACCGAAATGGACTAACTAGTTTCACGCTTAACTCATTTCACGCATGCATTGCACTAGATAGAGAACAAAATCGACACATACTAACATACATTGCACTAACATAGTTAAAACAATAACTCAGACTTACAATGTATTGTTAAAACAACAAAAATCTCATTACATGAATATAATAAATACAATATAAGGTATTTACTACATGAATATAATAAATACAACATAATAAAATCTCATGATGCTCCTAGAAACAAGTCACAAATTGTCTTTAGCGTCTGCGCCTCTGTGTATCTCCGTGTAGCCTTGCCATATCATAGCAGTAGCAAAATAAAGTAGACATTAAAAATGCACCAATTAGAAATAAAGTAGACACTATTACAGGAATATACATCATAATCGGTTCTTTTTCGTCATCACAATCGATTTTGATCAAGTGAACCAACTATATTTCTTATGGGCAATAGAAGACACGGCAAACAACTAATTCATTCTTACCAACATTTGAAGACCCAAATGGTACTAACTAATTCATTCTTACCAACATTTGTATGTATAAACAGATTGATTATGCAACAATAGTATAATTCAAGAACAACACAACTAAATTACTAATCAAATAGAATGGGAGCTTGCAGCAAGCTAAAAAGTAAAACTTGCCTCCAAATAATGCGCTTTCCCTTGGTATGCTCTAAAAGTAAAATCACGGCTTTAATTATGGCACCCATTATTCAAAGAAAGACTTATAATTTAAACAAAGTATTATCTAGGTGGTCGGTGTTGGGTGGGTTCCCAAATGGCACACCTGCTTTCACGTGATACATATGGCTATCCCCCTTCCTTGCATGAATTAACACTGACACTTGAGACCTACTTATTTTGGTCCAATTAAAAAGGACAATAGCTTGTATAGCATACTCACACTATATGCTTATGTCAGGGGGTTCACACTTGCTTTTCATTTCTTTTAAGCAGCGAGAGTCGTAATTTTACAATAGAACTCTTCGGACCAAGCCCGGAAGGAGGCGCCGAGGAAGAACGTTGATCACTCCATCATTGGTGCCCCGAGAGTACGTGAACAGCTAGTACGGAGAGTAGATTCATTTCACCGATGCTTCGATCACTTCTCGACCGGGACTTCTTCCTATATATACCGGAGATTAAATCGCATAATCAGAAATTACCTATTGAAATCCAATCATTAGAACACCAACTTAGGAAGACTATGGTATAGGGAGTTCTTCCGGTTGAACTAGAATAAGACTATGGAAGGAGAACCATTCCTACCTGGACAAAGAAAGTGAGACCATGTGAGATCATTCAATCAAGTTTTTGCCGAGGAAAATAAAATGCATTCCTTCGCACTGCCTCGAATCGATACTTTCTTTGTCGAGGTCTCGTGTTTAGGTACTCCATCGAAGTTTCGCCAGATAGGGATTACTGCCGCCGAGCCGGGCGCGAGGGCGCGACGTGGACAAGGGTCAAGGCGGTGCGGAGGAGCGCCGCGCGGTGGAGGGCCGGACGCCGAGGAGGGCCGGCGTGGTGGAGGCGCGTGCGAGGAGGGCCGGCGGGGAGGAGGGGGGCGCGTGGACTAGTCACGGTGGCTAGGGCACACGAGTGTGGGAAAAACGGCAAAATGGCGAAGTGCGGGAAGAAGGCCGCGCGCTTCGTTTATATAGAGATAACAATCACTGTCGGTTCACGAAACAAATCGCGTTGATATAACTATCATCGCCGGTTGAAATTAGAACCGCGATAATACCTCCACATCACTGCTGGTTCTAATTAGAACCGTAGAACTGGCAGTGATGTGGAGGTATTACTGCCGGTTCTAATTTCAACCGGCAGTGATACCTAAACATCACTGCCGAATTTTTCTCTAGAACCGGCAGTGATGTGGAGGTATTACTGCTGGTTCTAATTTCAACCGGCAGTGGTACCACAACATCACTGCCGGTTTTTTCTCTAGAACCGCCAGTGATGCGGGTGGCGTATCCGTATATATTACAAATTGAAGCATATCCTTCATACAACATAAGACATATCCGTATATTATTACAACTAAGCAACGATTCGACCTTCGTTATGATCACGGCGTATGTATGTAGCTTCCTCACTGTCTTCCATGAGACCTAGGTCGACGTTCTCACCAAAAGGAGGAAGCTCATCCAATTGGTTGTAGTCTTCCTCATCGACTACATTGTCAACTCTGACAATTCTTCTTTTTCCTTGAAGAACCACGTGGCGTTCTTTGTTAGCCCGGTCCCGAACAAAAAAGATTTGTGTAACGACATTAGCAAGTACGAATGGTTCTTCTCTGTATCCGATGTGCTTGAAGTCCACGGTAGTGATACCGTACTTGTCGATGTTCACGCCCCAAGGGAGCCTGACCCACTGGCACCGAAAGAGAGGGACCTTCAAAGGCCCATAATCAAGCTCCCAAATCTCTTCTATCAATCCGTAGTAGGTCTGCATATTACCATTGCTATCGTAGGCATCTATACGGACTCCACTGTTCTGGTTGGTGCTCTTGTTATCTTGTGCTCTCGTATAGAATGTATATCCATTTATGTCGTATCCTTCAAATGTCAGGATTGTACATGACGGTCCCTGAGCCAGCGCTCTCAACTGAGCATGCCTTTTGTTCGCAAACAGACGCTTCAGACGTGGGATTATAGGGAAATACCACAACACCTTGGTTGGGGGTCTTTTTTTCTTACGATGCACTTCGATGTCGGCATCACCGCGCTTATAACGAGATGCCTTGCAAACGGGACACGCATCCAATTTTACAAACACATTGCGATACAATACGCAATCGTTTGGACATGCGTGTATTTTCTGTACTTCCAGTCCCAATGGGCAGATAATTTGCTTGGCACAGTGCGTGGTTGCCGGGTAACACGCTTCCTCCGGAGAACGCCTCGCAGAAACCTAACAACTCGTGAAGCTCTTATCAGACCAACCATTGCTTGCCTTCAACTGCAGCAGCGTTAGCACAACATGCAGATTTTCGAGGTCCTCCTTGCAGCCCTGGTACAAAGGTGTTGTAGAGTCCTCTACCATACGCTGGAACTTCTGAAAATCCCTTTCACTCGTGCGGTCCTCCTCCCCATCATGCAACATCTGTTCTAGATCATCTTCATGGTTATCGATTTAACGTATCATCTTGGGTGTACACGAACGATCCTCGATCCGCCGTGGAGTCGTTGTCTTCGCCATCATCATCAATCGATGATCTTCACGTAAAATCTCATTTTCACCGTGCTCACCCAACGGTATAGGCGTGCTTGAAACCCTTCGGCTAGTGTGCACGAATCGCCTCAAGATTAGAAAATCGCTTCTCATTCTTGCAATCGACGACGGCAACAAATGTAGTCCGTCACCTTAGTTGACTTGTACGCCGCAGCCACGCCATAAAACTAGTCACACCGTTAAAGTATTTCTATCGCGACGGTCCGCTTCATACATCCATCTTCGGTCCATCTCGCAAATAATTATAACAAATAAAATCTCAAAATCAATAAGTGGTCACAAATTATTTTATTCATTTAATTTGTTACGCATCGCTAATTAATCAAGAAATCCATTTCCAAATCTCACTATTAAAATCAATTAAATAATTGCTATTACTTATAATGGTCTGTCAAACAAATTTGCATTACTTACAAAAAGTATTAAATTAATATACACCAAGTAAAGAAACAATAATAAGTAATTAGATACAACAACAATTAATTATGTAGTGCTCTCGTATTTTACATATTAAACGCAATCACTAATTTGGTCCTCATAAAACTTAAATTCAAGCTACATCGGATTCCTCTTTATGTCGGATCGGATATTTGTCTGATAGTATCGATCGGATAGGGATACGGATTTTTTATAATAATACGGATTCGATTCGGTACTTCACTATCCGTCATATACGGATACGGATTCGGATAATCCGATATTGATGGGTCGGATATCCAGATATATTGTGTGGGTGGGCCAAAACTACAATTTTGGCCCAAAAAGGTTTCTTAATTTTATAATTATTTTTTAATTTAATTAATCCATAAAGCAAGTTTCAATTATTAAAATTAGCAGACCAACTTCAAAAATTATGAAAATTTTTTTACAAATTTTTTTGAGAAAGTTCCACAAATAATATTTAAAACTTCCTCTTCTTAGTAGGAAAATATTTTAAATAATTAGCTAAAAAGCATAAAAACTCATAAATACATAATTTATTATTTAAAACATAATTCAACAAAGAATATAAATACTTTTTCTCGACACATGATGTCTAAATTATTACATACAACGACATTAATTATGTAGTGCTGCCGTACTTAACATATTAAACGCAATCACTAATTTGGTCCTCGTAAAAACTTAAATTCAAGCTACATCTTAATCTCACTAATCACTGCACACATAAAAAGGTGGTGAATTCAAATCTAGTCTCTAAATTAGAGCTCTAATTGTGCTCATTATGCAATCGATAATTCTCACAGCAAACAACCATATAGAACGTAATATCCAACAAAAACCAACTACAAATAAAATGTACATCAAGATACGAACCGTTGATCACGAATTAGAAGTGAATTCCACCAAATTTGAGAGCAAAAATTCGCCCCCTCTCTTCCCGAACCGAGCAAGAACAGAGCTCCTCTCTGTTCTGGAGGTGGGGCAAGTGCGAAGGGTATTTATAGTGTCGAATTATCACTGCCGGTTTTTTTTCAATACCCGGCAGTAAAATATCAATGCTAGTTCACTAATATAATCCGGCAGTGATACTCTCTGCCGTTCGCACGTGAAAATTTATGGTAAATCTTATCACTGCCGGTTATTATTTACCAATCAGCAGTAATATATCACTGCCGGTTTTATAATACGAACCGGCAGTGATACTGCTCTCCTGTTCGCGCGGGAGAATTTAGGGTAATCTTATCACTACCAGCTTTTGTTTACAAACCGGCAGTGATGTATTACCGCCGGTTGGAGAAAATGAACCGGCAGTGATATTCCTTCAGTTCGCGCGGGAAAAAACTATTGTGCCAGTTTTACTTGGAACCGGCAATGATAATACAATCACTGCCTGGTGGGCCTCACGCGGCACTGATGGGGCGTCGCGGATATACCCCTCTGTAGTAGTGATAAGTGGTCTCGTAACTTGTTGAGTGCAGTGCTATTTATGCTCTTCTGGGGGATATTGATATGCTTCAAAATAGAAACGAGTGCTCTAATTTAAGTTTTAAAATTTATATGTGAAAGGTTAGTTGTATTGTTATGCATGTACATATACCTTAGGGAAAAGGTCTGAGCCGCCAACCACGATCAACATGTGCTGGATGACGTACAAACCGCTGTGGTCGTCGCTGCCCTGTTGATGACACTGTGAAGAAAGAAAAAGAAATTAAAAGACGAAGAATACTGCAACTTGGAGCCTTTTTTGTCATCGTGTGTTCACCTTTTGCAACGTAGCCCGAGAAACCCCTATATACATTGGAGATACCGTTCAGTAAAAAATGAACGTAGTTAAATACAGAAAGTGTCAGGTATACACTCATTAGAGCACACGCAACACGTAAGTTCATTAAAATGCTTTGAAGCAAGAGGAGGAATATAATTTCTTTCCTTCACAACCACAAAAGATATAATCTAAGATTCATTAGAAACTAATCTAAGATTCATTGGAAACTTCAAATCTAATCTAAGATTATATATTTTGATCTAATTATTATCATGGCCATGTCACAGAGGCTGTTGCCTTGTTCGAGGACATGAAGCTCGCTGGGTTGAATGCATTATCTAACATGAAGCTTGCACAGTCAAATATTTTTAGTTGTTATTTTATTTGGGCCTTTTGCCTTGCTTCAAGTGAATGCATTATCTAATATGAATTACTTGGTTAGGCAAGACCCGTTAAATATATCTGCAGTTGGTCAGAGATCTTTTGCTAGTTTCTGAAAGTGGCTAATGTTAAAGTTCATGTTTGACAAATCTCTTGTAATCGTAGTTCTGTGAGTAAATTGTGGCCTCACTGTAAATAACTGTTTTTTCTTCTCCGCATCATTTTTACAGGTTTCAGATACTTAGAGAGCAGTTACCGCACAATGATCAAAAGAGAGACAAAGTGTTGATGTCAAAAACTTTAAGTAGGGTTTCTGACAGCAGCACACCAGACGAACACCTGGTTCAAGAGCGTGCCAGTCGATTTGACCTATAATCAACAAGGTAAAAGATATAAAGTTCACTCGAAGCCGATCGTTGGGATCAATCGGCTTAGACTCAATCAGCTTGAAGCCGATTAAGATCAAAGTATCAGAATAGATCTAATTAGCCGATTAAGGCTAATCAGAGGATAAAATTCTCTCAAAGCCGATCGTAACGACCAATCAGCTTAAATTCAATCAGCTTGAAGCCGATCAAGATCAAGGTATCAGAATAGATCTAATTAGCCGATTAAAGCTAATTAGAGGATAAAATTCTCTCAAAGCCGATCGTAACGATCAATCAGCTTAAACTAAATCAGCTTGAAGCCGATCAAGATCAAGGTAACGGGATAAATCTAATTAGCCGATTAAGGCTAATCAGAGGATAAAGGCAGATCGATTCTGAAGAAGGCGATGCGCAACAAAATCAGAATAAATCAAACCTGGGGCGTAATTTGAAGAAGATCAACAATCGGCGATGCGCAACTTTATTGATCAAGATCGAATTACAAAGACTAAATTAAAAGAACTACTCCTAGTCGACGGAAAAGTAGATGAAAAGTAGACGCGAATTGGTTGGTTGGCTCTGGGCAGCTTTTCTGATCACCTCTAGACATCTTTTATTGCCATTGGCCGATAGAGTTCTGGTACAACACGTTAGGAATAGAATCCGTATCGGCCTCTATTTGGAGGGTGCTTTCCTTAACAACCTGTTTTTGTTTCCAAATATCTTGATCCGTTATCCAATCGTATCTTGTTGATCTTGGACTGCCGATTTTGACCCTATCTGCCAAATTTTGGTGCAAACATATGCCCCCCATTTTTGGGAGATAACATGTTATCTTCCAAAAATTTTCATCATCGACTTGAACATATATTTTCTTACCATAGCCAAATTTTTTACTACATCGAGTTAATTTGGCTTTCAGGTCGGTAATCGGCTAACTCGTATATTCGTATTTGAGTTTTAGCCAATCAAGATCTAACCAGTACCTTGGACAAACCGATGCACACTACACGATCCCACGTTGATCCCTTACCAAATCGGCTATCACGAGCTGACGGGTGGTATGATTTTCGAGACTAGATCGGCTTCGTCGAACAAAAATCATTGGCCAAATCCGGTTTTTTCTTCCTCCACTCTTTTCTCGCAATCTTAATCGGATTAAGCTCATTAAAAGTTTTATCCCTTCGTTTTTCTTGTTCAGCTTCCCTCATCTCTTGGGTCCTTAGCCGCTCAAGTCTTCTTCATTGTGATCGGCTTAAACCTGGAGGACACCATCTCGGCTTTGGTTCGATCGACTTACATATTTTTCCTAACAGATCCATACTAGCCGCAGTGTTAGACCCTTCATCTTGGTCTTGTTTCTGACTTATGGTCGGCTTAGAAATTCTATCTTTAGCCGACCATCGCTGCTTATCACCTTGACATGGGTAATACCGCATCGGATATGTGTTTGGTGATGGCAAAGCTAATCCCCTCTCCCAAAAAAATTACCAAAAAGGGCACCGTTGGTGAGCTCTTTTAGGGCGCTTAGCGATATTCATTAACCAAAGATGTGGAGGACTTCGTCGTGGCCTTTCATTCCTTCTTTCATATTTTGCTAGTAGTTGGGAAAAGTGGGCTTCGACTTCTGTATCGGCTTACGTAGTGGCAATGCTCTCTCAGCCTGATAACCCTATGGTGTGATTGTTTTAAAAAAATTTCCTTCACGGTCGGCTTTTATTTTTATAGAGCCAACAGTAATCATGAGTGTCTTATTGCCATCATAATTTGATTGTACATCGACTTGACGCGTCATTTTTATAGCCGATTGTAACATCCCAAAATTTGGCTTAATTAAGTTTTTATTTCTTATTTGTGCATTTGTGATTTTCTGGAATTTATTTGGATTTTTCTGGATTTATTTGAATTAATTCTTATTTCAAGTTTATTGCTTTTTATTCAGAAGTATTTAAATCGGTGCAAAGTTAAAATAAAGTTTTGCCAAAAATATTTTATTTAAGTCCAGAATGTCTCAAAGTATTTATGAGATTTTTCTTGGATTTTTAGGATTATTTTATTGCCTAAAACAAATTAAATGAATTTCTGGAATTAATTTAATTGAAAAACCTTCGGAAAAACCTGGAACAGTAGCGGGCCGTAGCCCATCTCTGTGGCAGGCCGGCCCGCTCGTGCAGCCCGCGAAGCCCAGCTTCCAAAAGCGTAGCGTCAGCCGTTAGATCGTCATCCGACGACTGGGTGCGTATAGAAACCCTAGACTCTCGGGCCGTTAGATCTTTGGATCGGCGTGGATTGTGCCACGTTGCAGCGAGGCTTGGCCGTTGATCTTAAATCGTAGGGTGTCCGGTTATCGTCTCCGTTTCGGACTCTTACGCCGCGCCGCCGTGTCTCGGTGGACTCGAGTCCGTGTCCATCGCCCGTCACGCTCCTCGACCGCCTATTTAAGGAGCCCTTGGGTGCGTTGAATTCCCCGTTCCGCGCCGCATCAGAATCGCAAGACCTCGTCGTCCAGAACTCGCCGGAGCGTCTCGCGGAGTATCGTCGTCTTCTTCGCCGGCGGATTTTGTCTCAGGCGACGCCATTAGCAGCGGAGAAGCTTTGGTCCGTTGGATCTTCGTCGACGTCTCAGATACAGCCGCGTGTCCTCGGTGAGCTGTAAAACCTTCTTTAACCGCCGTCCGTTGGATCTAAAACCCGTGCTCGTGATCTTGCCGCGTGTGCATCGATCGGCAGCCGTCCGATGGAATCTGGGTGCACCAGATTGCGCCGTCGCCACAACCAATCGGGCGTCGCCGCGTGTCGGCGCTGGTGCCGAGGCGCCGTGAGCCGAGTATACCGTGAGCCAGCGCGAGTTCGTGGACCGGGTCCATACGCCCGAGACGCGTGTCGCCACCCGATTGGTTCGGTCCAGCGCTGACGCCAGCGTGACGTCATGATGACGCAGTAATCCGTTTTTCAGAATAAAAATAAATCTGTTAATTTCGAATTTCTGATTTTTTGATTTTAGTATTTATTTCAAATTTCAAAAGGCTATATCTTTTGCATCGTAACTCGGATTTGAGTGATTCCAGTTTCTAAAAATTTATAAAATTTAGATCTATTTAATGGTGAATTTTATTTTATTTTTGGAGTTCATTTGCTCTCTGTTTTGGTATTTATTTGCTTTTCTTCTTCGGTACACGTAGACGTTGAATTGTGCGACGCTTCGGAGGAAGACCTAGCAACCCAAGAGCAAGCTTCAGATCAAGATCAGGACCTACTCCAAGGCAAGTTGTGCTTTGATCATGTCGAACCCATGTTTATAAAATTGCTATGTTTGATTTACACTAGTGCATATATTTAAAATATACATCTGTTTCAAATTAGATTGGGCTTAGCTAATATACCAGATTGATCTATATCCTACCTTGTCATTGTATGCCATGATCCATTGTCACACTAGATTGGTTTAATATAGTTGGTTAATAATTATAATCAACATTGGAGGTTTAGTCCGTAATAGTTGCTTAGCCTTGCCACGTCATCACATGTGCTAGAATCTTTGATAATTAATCTTGATTAATGGAATATGGAACAATGTTATGAACTTGTGTGCTATGTGGGATCACACGATGAGATTGAGTTGTTGTGGCGAATCATGTCACGCAACGATGTTGAATTGTTGATGGCACGTGGTGCTTGGTAATCAACTGGGTGATAATAACTTAGATTGGGGCAAGTGCCAAGGGGCGAGGATGCCAAGGTGGGCCTGATGGGCAGAGGGTATGTGGAAGTCTTGCCTCGATCACACTAAGGACTTAACCTTGCAAGCCTTTGACCTGAGTCAACCATGCAACCACATGTCTGGTATGGGCCAGCCTAGCTGAGTAATTTGTAATGTCTTAATCTTGATACTATCGTGGTCGATGTGAGTTCCCGAGTTATGGTGTAATTCACATGGCGCAAGAGGGGGGCCCTGGATGTGGTAACCAGTCCCACCAGTGTTGAATCCTTAGCGGGTAGTATCGTGTTAATTGAGCATTGTAAAGGCTTTGTTATAATCACTCGCCTTGGTGGTGTTTGGTTGTATCACGTGGGTAAAGTGCATAACCTCTACAGAGTGTGAAACTATTCGGATAGCCGTGCTCGCGGTATTGAGCAATGCTCGGGAATTACAGTTAAGGGTTAGCTTAATAAATTGGACAACTTGGTTGGGATGGTGGAATGCCATGTGGAAGATGGAATTTGACTTAGGATTGGAAACTTCGTTTACCTGAGAAATACTGAATTTATTTATTATCGTTATTTGTTTTACAGTCTTTACAATCTATTTATTGTATTTGTTCATAAATGCTGCTTATTGCAAAATAGCCATGATAGCTTTGTCCATTGGAATAAACCTTACATATAGATACATAGAATTGCATTACATGCACAACTTGTTGAGTGCTTTAAGTACTCACCTTTGCCAAACAACAATAATCAACAGTTGAAGAATCTACACCTGTGTTGGAAGATGAAGTCCAAGAAGACACGAGTCATTAGGGTCCGAGCCTTGTCGGTTGCCTGTGGTGAACTGATGAGCCATCTACGTTTCTACTTTCCGCTGCTTAATTATTAGTTTATATTTTCAGTCTTGCCCTGCGTGGCTTAATAATGTAAGTTGGTCATAAGATCATACATTTAGCTATATCAATAAATGAACTATTATTCTATTATCGTTGTGTATGATGTGATATGTACCAATGTTAAGCTGTGTGCACTAGCGTTGATCCTGGGACTAGTGCGGTAAACACAGTGGGTTCGAATCAGTGGATTCGGGTCCTTACAGAGGTGGTATCAGAGCATACTGACTGTAGGTCTTGGCCCTAGATAGTGGAGGTGTCTTGTGAGAGTCCAAAACTATTTTCTAAAAGAAAATCTAAACTTGACTAATAAAACACTCTCGACTCATCTCATTCTCTACTTCTCGCCTTTGCTGAATTTACCCGTTTTACTTGCCGTTTCGGGTGGAGAACTTATTCAAAGTTCTTGTGGAGCAGATGCCGATCGTTCCGACCTTTGAGGAGTCGGTGGCGCTACGCCATGGAGTCGTGGAGAATACTTGACGCTTGGAGGCTTCTATCGTCCGCTTTACCGAGGAGGCGGTTGGTTAGTGAATGGTGTACACCAAGGATTTATTTGCAAGTCGATTATCTACGCCGAGAGACGAGGAAGCTAGCGTGCCAATCAACATCTCTCGCGTAAGATTCTCGTGCGAGGTTGCAATTCAGAGGTCGCCGCCTTGCTCTTCGCCGTGTCCGCCGCGACTACGCCGACGAGCTTCACGACTCGTTTCGCCTTCACCGGATGTGCAAGCATGCCGACGCCGACGGATCGTGGAGGACGAGTGTGCCACAGCCACACACCTTGCGGAGTTCGCCCTTGCCCAGGAGGATCATATGAGAGATACTACCCAGGAGCTGGAGAGACTATGCGAGGCACTCGAGTAGCAGAGCAGAGCTTGAGGTGACCGTGCTTGACCATCGGGATGATCACCGAGCCGGGAGAGGCCACGAGGCGATGAGGACGAGCTGGAGCGCGTGACTCGAGGAGTTCAGGAGCCAGCAGAGGAGTCCGAGGAGGATCCCGAGGAGCGAGAATGGGAGCCAGAGGGGAGTGCAGACCCCGTTGTTGCAGAGGACCCAGTAGTAGGTCATCAGGATAGGTTCGCTCCTATGCCAACCCATCCGCCAGTGTATGCGCCATATCAGCCTCAGCCAGGTTGGCTGGATGAGTGAGTGTCAGCCTTGGAGCTGTGTTGAGACTCGAGTGTGAGTCGCGTCTTTAAGTTAGTCTTTACCTTTCTAGTTGACGTTAAGGTTTCGTGTTTAGTTTGCTTCTTTGTATTGCTGAGTGTGCAGTATGTGTTGCAAAGCTTGTAGGCTTAAATAAGCAGCCATACCAAGATTAAATAAAGAATTATTTCAGTTTGGGTATGACCTATTTTCCCCGCTTTAGAAATTCTTACTTCTTATCTATGCTACATCTACCTTTCCTAACCTAAGAGGCAATCATCGGATGGTGAATACTGAGAAACAATGGAGCTTGAGGCGGGATCGCGCTGAATGACAACCCCAATGACGGAGGCAGCCCTCAACCACCACCAATTGACATGCAGAATCTGGGAGCGTTTCTTGCCGCACAGACTCAACTAATGCAGACTATGATGCAGCAGATGCAACAGATGACCAACGCAGTAGCCAACAATAACAACCCTGTAGCTCAGAACAACTATGGTGGACCCCGACCTCACTCAAAGCTATCAGATTTTATGAGGACTAGGCCACCAACCTTCTCAGGAAATGTGAATCCTTTGGAAGCCGATGACTGGCTTAAAACTATTGAGAAGAAGCTGCATATCACGCAATGTGAAGGCAATGAGAAGGTGCTCTACGCCTCTCATCAATTGGAAGGAACCGCCGCAGAATGGTGGGAGAATTACTGTGCCGCTCATGGAGCCCCACAAGAGATCACTTGGGAAGAGTTTACTAATGCTTTTCGCCAGTACCATGTCCCGGAGGGAATGATGGACCTCAAGAAGGAAGAGTTCAGGGCTCTGAAGCAAGGAGGCCAACCAGTGGCCGAGTACCTGAATAAATTTACCCAGTTAGCTCGCTATGCCCCTGAAGACGTAGCGACAGATAAAGCTAGGCAGTCTCGTTTCATGAAGGGACTGAACTCAGGACTGCAGGTGGGACTGATTACCCACAACTTTCCAGATTTTCAGGAGCTAGTGAATAAGGCTTTAATCTTAGAGGATAAGCGCAAGGAGTTGGGTGAAAACCGTAAGCGCTTGATGAATAATCAGGGTGGACGCCCAAACCACCTACGTTTGAGGATGTCACCGCAACAATTTGCTAGATTCCAACCCACAGCCGTGAACAAGACATCAACCCCTGCACCACGCCCTGCCAACCAGAACTTTCAGACACCAGCACAGGGCAACAATGCACCAGGAGGAAACCAGCAGTCTGCAGTGAAAAGGTGCTATACCTGCAACGAGCCAGGGCACTTTTCTAATAGGTGTCCACAGAAGGGAGGCATCACGCCAGTTCGTTTTAACTTGGGAACAACACCTGCCAAGGCACCAGCCTCAGGAGGAAATCGGGTGCCAGGACAAGCTGGAGCAACCCCGCAATCAACAGTGCGTGGAAGGATCAACCACATCACCGCAGATGGAGCTCAGGAAGCTACAGACGTCGTACTGGGTAAGTTCCTGGTTAACTCGATACTGCCTTTGCTTTGTTTGATTACGAGCTTCGCATTTGTTTGTTTCTCAAAGTTTTGCAACCAAGAATGGATTTAAAGTGGTGAATCTTAAGTGTGTGCTCTTAGTCCAAGCCCGGGATCCGAGCTTAGATCTAGCCTTGGGTGTTTGGGAGCTAAGTTGCTTATGGATGGGATAAATTTCTAGCGAATCTTATCTTGATAGATCGCAATCCTAGATGTCATCCTTGGAATGGATTGGTACATCGAAGCATAAGGTCGCTTTGGATTGTGGCGAAGGATTGTAACTTTGGAAGGCCCTAGTGGCAAGAAAGTGGAGTTTCAAGCGACCGCAGTTCGAGATGGGCAGTTAGTGGTCAACAGTGTGAAAGCCATCAGCATGGAAGATGTGCCAGTAGTCAGAGAATACCCGGATGTGTTTCCAGAAGATTTGCCAGGATTGCCACCAGACCGTGATATCGAGTTCGTGATCGAGTTAGCGCTAGGGACAGCACCGATATCAAAGAGACCATATCGGATGCCTACTGACGAGTTAGTGGAAATGAAAAAGCAGATTGAGGAACTGTAAGAAAAAGGCTTCATTAGACCTAGTTCATCGCCGTGGGGAGCCCCGGTTTTGTTTGTTCGCAAGAAGGATGGAAGTCTTAGAATGTGCATCGATTATCGTGCACTTAATGAAGTAACGATCAAGAATAAGTATCCGTTGCCCAGGATCGACGACTTATTTGATCAGTTAAGAGGAGCTGGAGTTTTCTCCAAGATAGATCTTCGTTCATGATACCATCGATTGAAGATCCGAGCGCAGGATGTGCCAAAGACTGCGTTTTCTACGCGATATGGACATTATGAGTTCACAGTCATGTCATTTGGATTGACTAATGCCCCGGCATATTTCATGAACATGATGAATAAGGTTTTCATGGAATATTTGGATAAGTTTGTTGTAGTCTTCATAGACGATATTTTGGTTTACTCGAAGACAGAGGAAGAGCACGCAGGACATCTAAGAATGGTTTTAGAGAGGCTGCGAGAACATCAGCTATATGCTAAGTTTATCAAGTGTGAGTTTTGGAAGGAAAAAGTCGAATTTCTTGGTCATGTAATGACTACTAAAGGAGTTGCAGTTGACCCCAGTAAAGTGGACGCAGTGTTGCATTGGGAGCCACCGAGGTCTGTTACTCAGATTCGTAGTTTTCTGGGAATGGCGGGATACTACCGTCGGTTCATAGAAGGATTCTCTACAATTGCTCCCCTTACGCAGTTGTTGAAGAAAGAAAAGAAGTTTGCATGGACGCCAGAGTGCGAGAAAAGTTTCATGGAATTAAAGAAGCGTTTAACAACAGCCCCCGTATTAGTGTTGCCAGATGTGCAGAATGGATTTGATATTTATTGCGATGCTTCAAAGCAAGGCTTGGGATGCGTGTTAATGCAAGAGGGCAAAGTCGTTGCTTATGCGTCGAGACAGTTGAGACCACATGAAGTGAATTACCCAACGCATGATTTGGAGTTAGCCGCCGTAGTGCATGCTTTAAAGATATGGCGTCATTATCTCATAGGAAATAGATGTGAGATATATACGCACCATAAGAGCACAAATACATATTCACCCAAGCGGACCTGAATATGAGGCAGCGAAGGTGGCTGGAGCTAATAAAGGATTATAATGTGGGAATCCATTATCATCCCGGAAAAGCCAATGTAGTAGCCGATGCTCTGAGTCGGAAAAGCCATAGCGCCAATACGTTAACAATGGAGGATCAACCGAATTATGCAAGGAATTCCGGCTAAGATTGGAAGTCGTTCATGGAAGTGTAGCCGCACTAGAAGTAAAGCCAACACCGGAAGATCGAGTTAGACAAGGTCGGAAGGATGACGATAAAATTTCTAAAATCAAGGCTAAAAGGAAGAAGGCCTAGCCGTAGATTTCACTCTGGATGAGCAAGGAACTATGTTCTTCAAGGGCGAATTTGTGTGCTTGGATAAAAGGAACTAAAACAGCTAATTCTAGAGGAAGCTCACGATTCAAAGTACTCGATTCATCCAGGAAGTGCTAAGATGTATCAGGATTTGAAAGAGAGATTCTGGTGGCCTAATATGAAGCGTGAAGTAGCTGAGCATGTTGCATTATGCGACGTATGCCAGAGGGTAAAGGCTATGCATCAAAGACCCGCTGGTCTGTTGCAGCCGTTGAAAATTCCGGAATGGAAGTGGGAGGAAATCGGAATGGACTTTATCACCGGGTTACCTAAGACACAGAGGGGTTACGATTCCATTTGGGTTATTGTGGATCGTCTAACCAAGGTCGCCCATTTTATCCCAGTAAAGACCACCTACTCGGGAGATCGTTTAGCAGAGCTATACATGTCAAGGATTGTATGCTTGCATGGAGTGCCCAAGAAGATTGTGTCAGACAGGGGTACCCAATTTACCTCAAGATTTTGGAATAAGTTGCACGAAGCCATGGGAACTCGTCTGAATTTCAGTACAGCATATCACCCGCAGACAGATGGTCAGACCGAAAGAGTGAATCAGATTTTAGAGGATATGTTGAGAGCTTGTGCTTTAGCTTATGCTACGTCATGGATAAATGTTTGCCATACGCAGAATTCAGTTACAATAATAGTTATCAAGCTAGCCTGCAGATGTCCCCGTTTGAGGCATTGTATGGACGTGCTTGTCGTACTCCATTAAATTGGAACGAAACAGGAGAGCGTTTGGTTTTGGGCGGATATTCTCGAGGAAGCCGAAAGCCAAGTTGCAATGATCAGAGAAAGGTTGAAGATAGCACAGTCAAGACAGAAAAGCTACGCAGATAACCGTCGCCGAGATTTGAGTTTTGAACCAGAAGATTATGTGTATCTCAGGGTTACCCCTCTTAAGGGCGTTAAAAGATTTCATGTTAAAGGGAAGCTCGCACCAAGATATGTCGGTCCGTTCAAGATTCTGAGTCGTCGAGGAGAGGTGGCTTATCAATTACAGTTGCCTCAGTCCTTGGCAGGAGTGCATGATGTATTCCATGTGTCGCAGCTTAAGAAGTGTCTCAGAGTGCCAACGGAGCAAACCCCATTGGATGCAATAGAGCTGCAAGAAGATTTGACTTATAAAGAGCAACCGGTCAGAATTTTGGATGTTATGGATCGCAAGACCAGAAACAAGTCTATTCGCTTTTGCAGAGTTCAGTGGAGCAATCATTCCGAAAGTGAAACCACTTGGGAGCGAGAAGAAGATTTGAAGTCAGAATTCCCAAACCTATTCTCTAGTTAGCCCTGAATCTCGGGTCGAGATTCTGTTAAGGGGGGGAGGTTTGTAACATCCCAAAATTTGGCTTAATTAAGTTTTTATTTCTTATTTGTGCATTTGTGATTTTCTGGAATTTATTTGGATTTTTCTGGATTTATTTGAATTAATTCTTATTTCAAGTTTATTGCTTTTTATTCAAAAGTATTTAAATCGGTGCAAAGTTAAAATAAAGTTTTGCCAAAAATATTTTATTTAAGTCCAGAATGTCTCAAAGTATTTATGAGATTTTTCTTGGATTTTTTCCGGATTATTTTATTGCCTAAAACAAATTAAATGAATTTCGGAATTAATTTAATTGAAAACCTTCGGAAAAACACGAATGAGCGGGCGTAGCCCATCTACGTGGCAGCCGGCCGCTCGTGCACCCGCGAAGCCCGGCTTCGAAGCATAGCGTCGGTAGTTAGATCGTCATCCGACGATCGGGGTGCGTATAGGAAACCCTAGACTCTCGGTAGTTAGATCTTTGGATCGGCGTGGATTGTGCCACGTTGCGGCGAGGCTTGGCCGTTGATCTTAAATCGTAGGGTGTCCGGTTATCGTCTCGTTTGGACTCTTCCGCCGCCGCCGTGTCTCCGGTGGACTCGGTCCGTGTCCATCGCCCGTCACGCTCCGACCGCCTATTTAAGGAGCCCTTGGGTGCGTTGAATTCCCCGTTCCGCGCCGCATCAGAATCGCAAGACCTCGTCGTCCAGAACTCGCCGGAGCGTCTCGCGGAGTATCGTCGTCTTCTTCGCCGGCGGATTTTGTCTCAGGCGACGCCATTAGCAGCGGAGAAGCTTTGGTCCGTTGGATCTTCGTCGACGTCTCAGATACAGCTGCGTGTCCTCGGTGAGCTGTAAAACCTTCTTTAACCGCCGTCCGTTGGATCTAAAACCCGTGCTCGTGATCTTGCCGCGTGTGCATCGATCGGCAGCCGTCCGATGGAATCTGGGTGCACCAGATTGCGCCGTCGCCGCAACCAATCGGGCGTCGCCGCGTGTCGGCGCTGGTGCCGAGGCGCCGTGAGCCGAGTCTACCGTGAGCTAGCGCGAGTTCGTGGACCGGGTCCATACGCCCGAGACGCGTGTCGCCACCCGATTGGTTCGGTTCAGCGCTGACGCCAGCGTGACGTCATGATGACGCAGTAATCAGTTTTTCAGAATAAAAATAAATCTGTTAATTTCAATTTCGATTTTCGATTTGATTTTATTTCAAATTTCAAAAGGCTATATCTTTTGCATCGTAACTCGGATTTGAGTGATTCCAGTTTCTAAAAATTTGTAAAATTTAGAACTATTTAATGGTAAATTTTATTTTATTTTTGGAGTTCATTTGCTCTCTGTTTTGGTATTTATTTGCTTTTCTTCTTCGGTACGCGTAGACGTTGAATTGTGCGACGCTTCGGAGGAAGACCTAGCAACCCAAGAGCAAGCTTCAGATCAAGATCTGGACCTACTCCAAGGCAAGTTGTGCTTTGATCATGTCGAACCCATGTTTATAAAATTGCTATGTTTGATTTACACTAGTGCATATATTTCAAATATACATCTGTTTCAAATTAGATTGGGCTTAGCTAATATACCAGATTGATCTATACCCTACCTTGTCATTGTATGCCATGATCCATTGTCACCCTAGATTGGTTTAATATAGTTGGTTAATAATTATAATCAACATTGGAGGTTTAGTTCGTAATAGTTGCTTAGCCTTGCCACGTCATCACATGTGCCAGAATCTTTGATAATTAATCTTGATTAATGGAATATGGAACAATGTTATGAACTTGTGTGCTATGTGGGATCACACGATGAGATTGAGTTGTTGTGGCGAATCATGTCACGCATAGCGATGTTGAATTGTTGATGGCACGTGGTGCTTGGTAATCAAGCGGGTGATAATAACTTAGATTGGGGCAAGTGCCAAGGCGAGGATGCCAAGGTGGGCACGATGGGCGAGGGTATGTGGAAGTCTTTCCTCGATCACACTAAGGACTTAACCTTGCAAGCCTTTGACCTGAGTCAACCATGCAACCACATGTCTGGTATGGGCCAGCCTAGCTAAGTAATTTGTAATGTCTTAATCTTGATACTATCGTGGTCGGTGTGAGTTCCCGAGTTATGGTGTAATTCACATGGCGCAAGAGGGGGGCCCTGGATGTGGTAACCAGTCCCACCAGTGTTGAATCCTTAGCGGGTAGTATCAGGTTAATTCAGAGCATTGTAAAGGCTTTGTTATAATCACTCGCCTTGGTGGTGTTTGGTTGTATCACGTGGGTAAAGTGCATAACCTCTGCAGAGTGTGAAACTATTCGGATAGCCGTGCTCATGGTATTGAGCAATGCTCGGAATTACTGATTAAGGGTTAGCTTAATAAATTGGACAACTTGGTTGGGATGGTGGAATGCCATGTGGAAGATGGAATTTGACTTAGGATTGGAAACTTGTTTACGAGAAATCTGAATTTATTTATTATCGTTATTTGTTTCTGATCTTTACAATCTATTTATTGTATTTGTTCATAAATCTCGCTTATTGCAAAATAGCCATGATAGCCTCATCCATTGGAATAAACCTTACATATAGATACATAGAATTGCATTCATGCACAACTTGTTGAGTGCTTTAAGTACTCACGCTTGCCAAACAACAATAATCAACAGTTGAAGAATCTACACTGTGTTGGAAGATGAAGTCCAAGAAGACACGAGTCATTAGGGTCCGAGCCTTGTCGGTTGCTGTGGTGAATCGATGAGCCATCTACGTTTCTACTTTCCGCTGCTTAATTATTAGTTTATATTTTCAGTCTTGCCCTGCGTGGCTTAATAATGTAAGTTGGTCATAAGATCATACATTTAGCTATATCAATAAATGAACTATTATTCTATTATCGTTGTGTGTGATGTGATATGTACCAATGTTAAGCTGTGTGCACTAGCGTTGATCCTGGGACTAGTGCGGTAAATACAGTGGGTTCGAATCAGTGGATTCGGGTCCTTACACCGATGATATATGAATTTGATCCTTAGGCTCTGCATCCTGTGTCGGCTTTTCCTTCTTTTTGGAGCAATGGACCATGTTAATTGTAAAAGGATCAGCGTCCAGCTGCATCGTCGGCTCTTCTGCAAATTTTAGTTGGTCATCCTCTATAGCCGATTGTATCTTATCTTTATTATTCTTCAATTTATCTTTGAAGTCGTTATCATCGGAGAAACGGCTTTCTTGAGCCGATACTCGCTGTAGGAGATGACTTAAATTGGTGAATTCCTGCCGGCCGAAATTTTCTCTTAATGGGGGTATCAGCCCTTGGAAAGCTAAATCAGCCAACTGATTATCAGGCAGGGTAACACTAAAACACCTATTTCTCACTTCCCTGAATCTCTTAACATAATCATTTATCGATTCCTCAGTCTTCTATTGGATAGAACTTAGATCTGAAGTCCTGAGTTCCAGAGTGTCGGAGAAAAAGTACTCATGGAATCGGCTTTCCAAATCGTTCCAAAAATGAACCGAATTTGAAGGTAAACTAGTAAACCAAGTAAAAGCAGCTCCCGATAAAGACAAGGGTAATAATCTAATTTTCAGCCCGTCGGACTGAGCTGCCTCGCCACACTGAGCGACAAAGTGTCCGACGTGCTCTAAGGTCGTGACCGAATCATTCCCAGAAAATTTGACAAAATCAGGAACTTTAAAATTATGTGGATATTGCATGCGATCTATATAATCCGGATACGGCTTTCTATAGCCGATGACTCTACCATTTGGTTGTAAGCCGAACTGATCTCTCAACACGGCAGAAATCTGGTAAGCCCAATTAATGTTGTTAGCCGACAAGGTATCAGGGCTCTGCCAATGATCATGACTAGTATTCTGCCCCTCGAGTGCAAACTCGGGCTGTCGGTTAGACTGAGCCGACGGATTTTGTTGGTTTTGATCATACCCATTATACCTCCTAACCGGTGGTTCTCGTACAGGGACAAAGGGCTCTGCATAGGTTATGACCTTATGAGGGACCGGATTCCTGGGCAGAATCAGCTCTTGGTACTAGACGTGCCTAATTTGTTCAATCGGCTGCGAGACCGATTGTGGGAAAATATTAAATGGAGCTAACGGCGGCAAAGTAGCCGACACGTTATGTCTAGCAGCATCAGTGTACGCCTGGTAATGTGTGACCCTGCTAGGGCGTGAGTTTCGCGGTAATACGATGGTAGGTTGAGTCGGCACCATGGTTGGGGGTGAAGTTATAGCCGATGGTTTAGGATCGGCTGACGTACTCTGCGTATTTTGCGCTATTGAAAAGCGAGATAGCTTGGCAGAGCTTGCATCGGGTCAAGCAGACTCGCAGATGATGCTAATTCTTGAGCGATTGTCTTCACACTATTCACAATCATCGGCTTTAGCGTTGTAACAAGAGCCGATGATTGGTTTACCAGCGCGTGATGTATAGATTGATTAATCATAGCCGATAATTCGGCTTGAGCGGGTAGGTATGAACTTACCAGACCATCTGTGATGTCTGCATCGCCAAGGGCATTGATCGTCGGCAAAGCAGTCTTTTGAGTGACGCCACGTCTAGTCTTTTGGTAGCAATTCAGCATCATCTCTTCTAGAGCAGCTTTTCGATCTTCAATTTCTCTACGTTGTTCTGGCGTTAAATCATCCATCGTTGGGACGATTATGGCTTCGGCGTTGAGATCGGATGGTGGAATTGATTTGCTTGATGCTGCCATCTGGTCCCACCGGGCGTGCCAAGAGTGTGTTGACGTCAAAAATTTGAAGTAGGGTTTCTGATAGCAGCACACTAGACGAACACCTGGTTCAAGAGCGTGCCAGTCGATTTGACCTATAATCAACAAGGTAAAAGATATAAAGTTCACTCGAAGCCGATCGTTGGGATCAATCGGCTTAGACTCAATCAGCTTGAAGCCGATCCAGATCAAAGTATCAGAATAGATCTAATTAGCTAATTAAAGCTAATCAGAGGATAAAATTCTCTCAAAGCCGATCGTAATGACCAACCAGCTTAAATTCAATCAGCTTGAAGCCGATCAAGATCAAGGTATCACAATAGATCTAATTAGCCAATTAAAGCTAATCAGAGGATAAAGGCAGATCGATTTTGAAGAAGGCGATGCGCAACAAAATCAGAATAAATCAAACCTGGGGCGTAATTTGAAGAAGATCAACAATCGGCGATGCGCAACTTTATTGATCAAGATCGAATTACAAAGACTAAATTACAAGAACTACTCCTAGTCGACGGAAAAGTAGACGCGAATTGGTTGGTTGGCTCTGGGCAGCTTTTCTGATCACCTCTAGACATCTTTTATAGCCATTGGCCGATAGAGTTCTGGTACAACACGTTAGGAATAGAATCCGTATCGGCCTCTATTTGGAGGGTGCTTTCCTTAACAACCTGTTTTTGTTTCCAAATATCTTGATCCGTTATCCAATCGTATCTTGTTGATCTTGGACTGCCGATTTTGACCCTATCCGCCAAATTTTGGTGCAAACAGAAAGCAACATTTCTCTTAGAGGTAAGGCTCTTGACAACATTCTATTTGATTCGAGTTGTCTCATGTTTGAAGTACTTGCTTCTTTCTGGCTTCTTTCTTGACATAATGTGTAATGCAGGTTATTGAATATATACGGTTTTTGCAAGAGAAAGTACAGAAATATGAGGCTACATTCCCAGAATGGAACCAAGCAAATGCGAAGATACTTCCATGGGCATTTTCCCTCCAAACTTGCAATATATTATTACTATTCTTATGAATTTAACTGTCATTTCTTGGCTATCTGTACACAACATAGTTTTACATTATAGCGAGACCGAACATCCAATCTAGAGTGTAGAGGAAGACTCTCTTCGGGGGAAGAGAGGATTTCGATGAACTACAGGCATGAGTGAATGTAAACAGATAGGATTGGAATGGAAAACAGTTAGGAACAGCGACAGAACATTTCAAAAATTTTATCTGACAAAGCTACGATCACTTGCTACTTTTTGATGCCATTCATACTATTTCTATGCCATTCATACAGAATTATTTCTAAGCATCATACAAAACGATATGAAATGAGGTATAATCTATTTAAGACAAAGCTCTGAAAATTCAATAATACCACTGCGACAAGAGGACTACGTGGTGTCGGTTCTGGGGTAGGCGGTGTGGGGGTGAGTCCGCAGCGTGGGGGCCAGTCGGCGGCATGGGGAGGAGTCGACGGCGTGGCGGCGACTCGGCGGCGTGGGGAGGAGTCCACGGCGTGGGGGAGGAGTTGACGGCGTGGGGGCGACTCGGCGGCGTGGGGGCAAGTCGGTGGCGTGGGGAGGAGTTGACGGCGTGGGGGTGACTCGGCTGCGTGGGGAGGAGTCCACGGCGCTGGAAGCACGACGGCTACGGGGGCACGGAGCGGGTACCTAAGGTTTGCTGCGGTGGGGGAGGCAGCGAGCGGTGTGGGAGGGAGGGAGCTGTGAGGGAGAGGCGGGGAGGAGAGGGAGCCGCGGAGGAGAGGGAGCACAGAGGCTTGCGGCGACGTTGGCGCTGGAGGCGAAGAAATCGCGGTGCGGGAGCTTCATGCGCGGAACAGCGGGAGCTATGCGCGCGTGTATAGACTGCAGAGCAGTAGTTGTGTCGGTTCCGTCCCAAAAACCGACACAAATACATCATTAGTTGTGTCGGTTCCGTCTCAAAACCGGACACAAATACATTATTGTCTGCTTGCATTACAGTGAAAACTAATTACTATCGGTTTTTCAATAGAAACCGACACAAATATTACGCAGTACTATCGGTTTTCAATAAAAAACCGACACAAATAGTATAACACTACTATCGAATTTCCAGAAAAACCAACACAGATGGATATTATTTGTGTTGCTTCTCTTTGCGAACCGATACAATTAGAGGACTATTCCAATCGGTTTTAATGTACAAACCGACACAAATATATACTCTGCACCATCGAGTTTTAAACTTATCTCAGTCAGTTTTATATTAAAACCGACACAAATAGAAATACATCTAAATCGGTTTTCACTCAAAAACCGACACAACTATAACAACTAATCTTCATCAAACAACATACTGTTAAATTCTTGAACATCTGTACATTAAGTACTGTATACGGTATTAGTGCATGTGTTCGTGTCGATTATTCTAAGGGCATGTATAGTATAACAGCCGTCCTACCATGTCTTTCCCTAACTAACTGTCATCCTCTGTTGATAACCCTGCACATGTTATCTCAATCGGTTTTATATTAAAACCGACACAAATATAACAACATCTCAATCGGTTTCATATAAAAACCGACACAACTAGATGACTTACCACCATCGGTTTTGAACAGAAAACGACACAGATAAATTTGTATCTCAATCGGTTTTCTTCCAAAACTGACACAAATAGTGATCTTAGCTCAATCGCTTTTATCCTGAAACCGACACAAATATGTACCGCATGACTCTCCAGAATAGCATGAATCACACGAGAACTGATATCATTAGCACTATTGTTGCATAAAACTGACACAAACTTATTATCACTATTGGTTATCAGGAAAAATCGACACAAATGTAGTTCACTGCAGTATTGCTTTTCCAGACAAACCATGAAGTATTATGATCTAGTCATTTTCAGCATGCATGCATGTCATCAAAAGAGAGAAAAGGCCATAACTTCTTCATACATAGTTGAAATTTTTGAAATTTTACAGAAACATACTTTGGGATACTCCAAAGCTTTTCTGAAAAGAATTTTCCAAAAACGAGTGCAATTAAAGAAATAAGCCGAATTTCAGTTAGTACGCATGATTTTTGCGTAAAGCGTAGGTAAGTCAAAAGTTTTCCAAATTAACCCTAAATTGTCCGAAAAATTCCACAAATTATCTTTTCACTGCTTACAGGCTTTCCCAACAAGAATTTCGTCCAAAGGAATTTTATTCCACAGCATATGACACAATGTGCTATTTAGGCATAAACAGATATTGAATTTGTATCGAAGCCTCAAAAAGCATTGAAGAATACTTTAAATACACAAGGGAACAATGAGATTAGCAAGAAACATTTTGAAGGGGTTTGAAGGAAAGCTCACATTTTGAAGAAAACCATAAATTCTGCAAAAGGAGGGGAAATCTCCTCAGGCTAGGCTTCAAATTTACCCTCTTAACATCCACCCTTCAGGATTTCAATTTTTCTCACCCAAGTATTGCTTCCAACCACAGAATATGAGCTATTTTTCGGGTGGCGGTGGAGAAATGTCCTCTAGAACAACAACAAAGGAGAATTCAGTCTGAGGGTTATAAATAACCTAAGCAAGACACATCACAATCGGTTCTCAATTAAGAAGTGATTGTGATGTGCACACACATCACTATCGGTTCTTACTTGAAAAGCGATAGTGATATGATCATGCTCATCACTATCACTTCTCACATAAGAACCGATAGTGATGACGACTAGCACATCACTATCGGTTCTCAAAAAAGAACCGATTGTGATATGCATGATCATCACTATCGCTTCTTATGTGAGAAGCGATAGTGATGATCATGTATATCACTATCAGTTCTTTTTTGAGAACCGATAGTGATGTGCATGATCATCACTATCGCTTTTTACAAAAGAAGCGATAGTGATGAGCTCGTGCACATCACAATCGCTTCTTTTGTGAGAACCGATAGTAATATTCATATACATCACTATCACTTCTGCTTCTTATGTGAGAAGCGATAGTGATGATCATGTATATCACTATCGGTTCTTTTTTGAGAACCGATAGTGATGTGCATGATCATCACTATCGCTTTTTACAAAAGAAGCGATAGTGATGAGCTCGTGCACATCACAATCGCTTCTTTTGTGAGAACCGATAGTAATATTCATATACATCACTATCACTTCTTACATAAGAACCGATTGTAATGTGCCCAGTGCTACATCACAATCACTTCTAACCTGAGAACCGATAGTGATTATTATTAAACCTCTCCTTAATTCATCTATTACAATCGTTTTTTCCTAAAAACATAAGAACTGACACAGATGAAGCGATAGTGACGTACCATTCTGTAGTAGTGCAAAACTTTAAGAATTGGTTATGTTAAATAACTAGGTATTATTTGTGTTTTAGATTTGAAAATTAAGCTAATTTCCAAAATGATTAAACACAACAGGTAAGATAAAAGACACCACATATTTCTGTAAAGTAGATGGATCCACAGAGGAAGAATAGGAAAATTCTTACGATAGGCTTGATGACGAAAAGGAAGCAGCGCAGTAGCGACCGGCCGTAGAGGAAGTAGTCGACGTCGTGATCGCAAGATGAAGAGCTCGAGCGGTCACGCAGTTGCGCTGCCCAGAAACCTTATTGCCTCCCCCGTGCAGGTTCTCTCAGCGGCAAAGGTTCGGAGATCCCGCTCTCCTTGCCTCGTGGTGCACGCCAAGAGGAAGGTCGGTGAAGAACAAGCGCAGCACAAAAACGCAACACAGATCACCGTGGATGAACACGAGTATCAGAGCCAAAAATCAACAGTCTCCTATCCATGCGGGCGTCTCCATTTTATAGCCTCACACGATGCTGATCACCATTAAATGCTAGTAGCTGCGGGTCATTCAATTGATTTCTATTAGAAATCGACGCCATTATCATGGCTGTTTCAATTCTCAGTAAATGACCCAATTAATTCACTAATAATAGAGAGAAACCTAAAATTTAAAAAGGGTTTAAACGTACCAGGTATTTAATCCACGGCACGGCGACTCGTGACGTCTGCGATGGTCGCGAAATCTGCAGCATACAGCGTGCGTGTGACTTTAGCCACTCCTCACCTCCATATGTCTCATTACAAGATATGGTGGGAGCTCTCCCTTTTAAATTGGTATTCTCCCCTCTCAACTAGCAATATGGTACTATTATTTGTAGCTTTGGCATTAGAGATAAATGGGCCACTTGGGCCTCATTTCTAACAGGTTATAATGGAGAACCAACACTTGTCTTGTTCTTGGACTGTATACATTTGTATGTAATTTTACCTTCTCCACTCGAGATTATTTGTGGATTGTGGACCATCTAAGATTGGCTAAATTTATGTAGCGATTGATCTTTAATGTTTATGCCTCAGATTTGGACGCAAAGTCATCTACCAGGACAACGAAAAAAAAAGACAAACTGCATATGTATACTATTCATGTCTGCAACTTGCCATTCACTGTAAATAACATTGGAAACAAAATTTTGAAAATGTACATAAAACTATATCTTTTGGGTGATTGTTGGAATAATGTAAACTATATATGTGGTAAAAGGGAGCTCATTCCCTCTAGATCAACCAAACATTTCATGCTTCTTAATTCTCTTGCAATCACATCATAATTAATTTATTGGAAGGAACAAAGAGGGAAACTATGGAGAAAGCGCAAAAAAAACCCGTAGACTAAAGATGATGGTTGATGTCATGTCAAATGAGTCATATATATAATATCCGTTTAGAATGAAGGAATTTCACGAGAATAATTAAACTCCTGCTGGAATATGAAAATAATTCATGTTCCCACTACTAGACTCATGAGACGACTGTTAAAAATCTCCAGGAAAAATATTCCTGACAGGGTACCGTCAGATATTACCTTGTCACTCTACTACAGAAATATTCATCTAGGTCGGTTTTGGTGATGATATAAAGTCCTTAGACAGTGATGACGAGCAGCTATCACAGTCGATTTTCACCCGATAGAGATATAGCATTATCTGTGTCAGTTCCAAGGTCAGAACTGACCCAAAAGACCTATTATCTCTATCAGTTTTGAGCTAGAAACCGATAGAGATAATTAGAAACTTGTATCGATTTCACGATTAGAACCGATAGAGAAGTGCTTAGGATCTCTATCAATTCTGAGTGTGGAACCGACTGAGATTAGTGAATTATCTCTATCAGTTTCACGCCCGAAACCGATAGAGATTACACATCTCTATCGGTTTTAACTGTGGAACCGATAGAGATAAATCTCAGGTATCACCTCCACAGTATATTCACATTCATAGTATATGCATAATTGACAAATTCACAGTATAGTCACAGATTAATAAATTCACAGTATATTCACATTCACTGTATTGTTGACAATATACGTACTCAATGCAGAAATTAGTAGCACAATCCTCTAACATAAATTAGCAGAAGGCTCTTTGCCCCCAAGCAATTGCATCTAGAGTACAACAGAGATTGTCCACTAAACATACTCAATGCATAAATCAGTGGCACAATCCTCTAGCACCCTTTTCCTTGTAGAACTTCTTAACACAAGAGCAGTCTTTCGTATCGTTTTTATAGCTAACTTTTGTTTGAAGTATTTCCTGCTATGTTAGAAGGATACAACAAACTAGTGAAAATATTAATAAGCATAATTTGAGAAACAACATTATTTGATAGATCAAGACAAGGAGACTTAGGGCTTTTTTAATGTCTGCCATCATATATGCCATATCTTCCGTAACAGAGGCTTTCTAGTTCTCGAAGTAGTTCCACAGCTCTAGCACACTGCCCATTTGTTTGACACCAATAACTGATTGACTTTCAGTCATATCTCTTAAGCCCTCATTTTGTTGTGAAAATAGATATTATCTTGCTATATTATCAGTTACCACGTTGAATTAATAATAGAACCTGTATAAACTCAGCTTTGGCTTCATCCATCTCTGCGTTCTCCCTGCACTCCTTAATGATGAGTACATGGTTAAGAGATTCAATATCTTGCAATTTTTCTTCTATGTCTTTCAGTTTTTATTTCATCTCATAATTTTTTTTGTGTTAACTCAGACTTTCCCTTCAACTGTTCTATCTCCACCTCAAGTTTTCATTTAGCATCCAACAGCTTTTTCATATCATCTATTGTAACATCAGAAAATTTCAAAAATAAGAAAAACAAAAACTTAAAATTTGAAAATGAAATTGAATAAAATTTTTAATTAGAATCAAGAGTATGATTTAAAATATTATCTTTTGTTTCTATTTTCTAAAAACCAACCTTAACAAAAGGATGAAATGCTATATAAAATTTTAAATTAAACAAAATATGAAAATGAGTTGGAAATAAAAATTTACTTTGAAATTCTGTCTAATCTAAAATTTTCCTAATTTTGAAAGTTAGTAAAATCTTTTAATTTTTATTGATTTCATTTTCTCTTTAATGCAAAACTAAAAACACAATAAGGAATTAAACCTTAACATTTAATTTTACTTAACGATGCAATTTCTGAAATTTTCTGAATTTTACTAACTTTTCCTGGATTATCTTGATTTTTGCTCTAAAGGAGAAATCCTTTTAATATAATATGATGTAATAAAGAAAATAAAATAATAAAAGCTTACAACAATAAAATAAATAAAAACTTTATTTAAACTTATAAAATATTCAGAGATCTAATTCTGGAATTTAAAAGTCATATCAAGGTAATTTAATATGAAATGGAAGGCCAATTAATGATTCTAGACTAACAACAGTAAACTTGTTAGATTTAAATAAAAATAATATTGCCTTATATTGAGCTGAAAATTTAATATTATATTATTTATAGGAAACTACATCTAAATTAAAAATATGAAAAATAAATAGTCAATTTTATTATATTTAAAAATTCAAAAATAGAAAAATTTGAAATCTAAGAATCAGAATGTCAGAATTTTTATAAATAAAGAAAATATTTAAAATTGAAACTTTTAGTGAAGGAATTTGTAGCCCAGGGAAACTCTTATAAAAAGTGTCAAAAAGTTTTGATAAGATATAGACTTCTAGAAAATTTAAAAATAGTAAACAAAATTTTGAGTTGTGTCTTGTCAGAATTTTATAAATTATATATCCATTATTTTGGCCTAAAAATTTGACAGGATAAAGAAGATTATCCAAAGATCATACCATAAAATTCTCAATAAATTAATGAAAAGATAGCTAAAACATTCATCGAACCTAATCCATATCAGTTTCCCATCCAATCTTGAATTGAATTCTCTTTCTCTCTCCGACAGGTGGGCTCGGTTTCCTGTTGGTACCCATATGCCAGGGGAAATCAGCCGGCCGATTTCACTGAGACTGCACATGGGGCCAAATTCCTGTGTAGGCCCATGCAACAGCCTCTTCTCCCTCTTCCTCTAGCCGCCGAAGCCCCCGAGCAAATTCGCGCGACTGTAGCTTGCGTCAGCCTCTGTGAACTGGCGCCACCGAGGCTCGCTGGGACATCATTACCATGCCACGCCGCCACCCTCACCGAGTTTCCCGGAAGCTGACCATACCGTCTCTTGTGCAGCACCGCGAGTCTTCTCACCGAGTTCGCAACCAGGGCCGGGCTTACCTACGCCCCCTCGCTGCCTATAAAAGGTGCCCAAGACTTGCTTTGAGATTGCATCCTCTTTTCCTATCGATTTCCGCCATGACCATAGAAGCTAGAGCCTAGGGAAACATAAAATTGAGATAGCACACCCAACCATTCTCCAATTACATTGCGCATTAGCTACTAAGTCATCTACTAAGCAAAACCCCTCAAAAATTTCTGGATTATCACATCTGGATCTTCCAACCACCGCTGTGTTCTTCCTCTGAGTCGGTCGCCGGTGGCACAGCTCCTCAGCCTGTCTCCACTTCAATTGATAAGTAAAATGGAACCTCTAGTATCCCTTGATGCTTAATTTGCTACCAATTCGAACCGAGACTCACTTCTTTTTCTTCTCCGATGAGTCATCTCTCCCGCCACCACTAGCCCTCCATGGTAACCTTGTTCCGTTCATCTCCAGCGCTGGCTGAGTCTCCCCGCAGATGCGCACACCCATCCTCGGGCTCACCGGCCCGTTGGCCGGCCGAATTCGACCACCGTTCACCGGCGCCGCCATAACCTATAGCTCCTTCTCTATTTTCCTTTCACTGACCGTGGGCCCCTACTGTCAGCCAGAGTAAGCCACCTCCACTTCAAACAAATGAAGGCGCCTTCCAATGCAGAAAACACATTTCCAAACTTTAGTCTTTTTCAAACCGGTTAACTATTCAACCTTCTATAACTTTCACATTTTTTTAATCCAAAAAAGATGAAACAAATTATAAATTCATCTAAAATCAAGTACTTTCAGAATATACAAAAACATTTTGAAAATGAACTCTGTGTAACTTTTAAATTTAAAGTTAAAGAAAGGGGTTCAAAATATTCTATGTACAAAATTTCTGCAAGCATGCTTAGAATTAAATGAAACCAATTTTGATGAAATCCTTATACTTCCAGCAACCCAAATATGTAAAAATGTTTGAATTACAACTTTGTTTGAATCATTTTATATTAAAGGTTAATTTCAACGCATTAAATATTCAAAAGGGTATAATAGGTGGAAAAAAATCTAAAATGAGTAGAATTGATTTCTATATACTAGTATGTCAGTATGTTAGCTAAATATACAAAATGTTTAAGAAATGAACTTGATTTGAATCTGCTTTATGAATAGAATATGATCCAAGTGTAAAAGATGTGTATATATATGTGCATATGTAGAGTAACTAATAGTAGTATGCATATATTTCTGAATGGGTCATAAAACCGATTTATTAATATTGAAATGTTTTTGAATGAAAACAATAAAATATTGCAGGTGCAAAGATTTAATTTGTATAAAGACTATATGCTTTATCCATACAAAAGAATATATATATATAATTGAGAATTCAAAATATATATAAAACCTCATAAATTAAGTACCAGATTAGACAGGGATAATCTCAGCATACTCTTGAAGATAAGATCTTGTTAGTCGGCAAAAAGATCTTATTTGAATTAAAGACTATAGAAGACTACATTCTTCATATGCTTATAAACTATCTTGGCTAAAGGCAAAATAATGCAAAACCAGTTTTAAAACACTTCTAGGATCATCACCTGATAATATCTGAAAAATGGTTAAATAATCTGATAAAGTGCAGTCGCAAACTTAAAACGAAAACTAAACCTTTATCGAGTAGACTTTAGAAACACTTAATCCTTTTCGGCAGCTCGTAAAACATCTCGTCTAAATGCAAATTTTGTGAAGATCAACCTACAAATGCTCTTTAGGATAAGGACTACCATAATATGGAAAAATATTCTTATTACAACTTGCTTTTCATCTGAATCCTGCTAGCAAAATAACCTTGAGTATTATGATCCCTGAAATCCATAATATGAATAAATGAACTTAATAATAAATGAGAGATTAATAATTAAGATGTTTGTATCACCAGAACCTTCTCAAAAACCATGCAAATAAAACCAGTAGCCTAACTTAACAGATCTATCATATTTGAAACTACTTCTCATGCAAATCGTTTATAGTCAAGTACTATTCATTCATAGCATACAACATGATAACTAATGTTTTAATTCTATTAATCCAAATAATTTTAGCATCTAGAATTCAAAATTATAAATACAAGAATACATAATTTTAGCCTCTTGAATTTGTAAGACAAGAATACATAATCTATAAAAGAAATCATGCATCGCTCAACATAAAAGCCGTTAACGATA
The DNA here is from genome assembly GCA_036346275.1 of Otatea glauca. Classification (NCBI taxonomy): domain Eukaryota; kingdom Viridiplantae; phylum Streptophyta; class Magnoliopsida; order Poales; family Poaceae; genus Otatea; species Otatea glauca. The sequence continues at coordinate 24,330,435 of CM070724.1, forward strand.
TGTGTATATATATATATATAATCGACTAAAACGCAAGAACGTGAAATCATGCAATCCAAAACCCTAAACCACACCTAATCTCTATAGTAAGTATTTATTTGGTTTTCTGTCTGTCTTCTTTCTGCCTTATTTAAATTTTGCTATTTGCTATATTTCCATTGAACGACGTGTAGGACCCAATGCCGCTAATTCCGTCGTCGACAATGCCGACTACGACCATGACTTCGTTGTAAACAACAATTAAGCAAGGCAAGCACCCCCTTTGATTATATTGATCCTAGCATTTAATTTTCACTTTGTACTAAATCAATTTATGCATGTGTGTATTTTCCGTAAATTCGCTATATTGTGGTACTTGTAGATATAACTGTTGTCCCATGAAACTTCCTTGATAAGTATTGACATGTGAACCTTGATAAACCTAGAATTAAGGTTACACAATATATAATGTCACTTTGGGTATATGCAATTTAACAATCATGCTTAGCCATGCTTTAGATTTGGGATGAACAAATTGGATAAACTAATCATTTGAGATATTGAGACATGATGAGAGTTATTGGTATTTTGGTATAAGAACTCAAAATAAAACTATGGTTTAGATGCGAGCGATTATTGGCAATAGCTGGAGGTGGAAGAGACTTGCACGTAGCGTAGGGTGAAGATTATCGCTCGTGTCCGATTAAGGACCGAACTATGGGTTGTTTTTAGGCCAAGAAATACGTACAACCACAAGTGCTGGTATGGGACAGCCTTAAACCAATTAAGTTATCTAGTTTAACTTTGAACATTGGTAGGCTGTTGTAGTACGGCCTTTCAGGGACTGATTGCTTAGAGGGGCTCCCACACCAAGGTGTTGGGAATAACGTTTGCTGATACAACGGTGTATGCCATGCTATCTAACCATTTCACCTATAGGGATTGTACAAATATCTTTTACTACCATAGCATGGGTTATCGTCACCGGGCTGGTGCAAAGTCAACCTAGGTAATGTAAAGGTTTTCGTCATGAACATTCTGGCCACAACGCCAAAGGTGCGTGAAACATATGGCAAAAAGAAAAGGTCATGACTTGTGGGTTAAGTTGTACACCTCTGCAGAGTGTAAATCTAATCGATTAGCTGTTCTCGCGGTCATGGGTTGGTAAAGTCATCACATAGTTAGGTATTTTTCTAAATGGATTGGAGACATTTGTTTGAAGGTGATTGTTGTAGATTTGTCCCATGTATTGGAAATGGATGATTCGATGCTCACGTCGTGGAAGACTGTGAGTTATTACTTACTTACATCTTACTTTCATATCAATCAAACTTGCTTTATAAATTTCATTTGCAAATTACAACTTGATTTACAAATTCAATTTCGCTTTATGCAAATTATACGTAGAAGCCTCCTTTGACATAGCCTGCAATACTGCATTTGCAAATACCACTTAAGTCATGCAGAGTACAAAAGTACTCAACCGTGCTTATTACGTTGTTTTAGGTGGATAAGAAAATGAAGCTCCAAAGAATACCTTTCGTCGCAGGTTGCGGGAATTTCAATGGAGTGATCTTTCTAGGGATTTATGCCTTGTCAGTTGCGTGAGGGTTGGATGGGCACACTACAAGACTTTGCTTCTTTTGTCGCTATATAAATATACTCTGAATTGTAAAATACAATGTATAAACAGCTTCCGCTTCAATAATATGATGTATGTTTGTGATTCCAATTGTTATAAATATGCGTACTAGCCACTGATCATGGGACTTGTACTGTATGCACATAAGATTCTCATTTTCACATTTTATGGAAAAATGGGGGTCGTTACATCTATGTTATTTGTAGGCACCATTTTATATATGATACTTGACAATATCAAAGTAAATATACTCATAATTAGGTAATTAAGCATATGCATAACAATTTACATTAATAGAGACATACAACTAGCGAATTGCTTTTAAATAATACATTTTTTATTCAAATTGCAAAAATATACCTCAATCTGAAAATATTGCAAAAATATACCTCTATCGCCTTTTGAGTAGACGAGAGGGAAATGTCTCCCGTTCAAATGGCGATGGAGACACGTATCGACATTTGAACGGGCGACTAATGGCATGTTACAACAACCCCTATTTTCGCATATATGCAAAAATGGAAATCTCATGTGCATTCAGTACTAGTCCCATGATCAATAGCTACTACGCACATTTACAACAATTGGAATCACAACCTTACACGATGTTATTAAAGCGGAAGCTATTTATTCATTGTATTTTACAACTCAGAGTCTATAAATATAGCAATAGAAGAAGCAAAGTCTTGTAGTGTCCCCAACCAATCCCTCAGGCAACTAACAAGGCATAAATCCATAGAAAGATCACATCATTGAAATTTCCGCAACGAAAGATATTCTTCGGAGCCTCGCTACCTTTTCCACCATGCTGTAATAGATTAAGCATGGTTGAGTACTTTCGTACTCCACAAGACATAAGTGGTATTTGCAAATGCAGAAATGTAGGCTATGTCAAAGAAGGCTTCTACAGTTAATTTGCATAAAGCGAAAATTGAATTTGCAAATCAAGTAGTAATTTATAAACGGAATTTGTAAAAGCATATTTAACTGATACAAAAGTAAGTAAAGTATAAGTAATAACTCACAGTCCTTCACGGCGTAAACATTGAATCATCCATTTCCATCACATGGTTCAAATCGAAACAATCACCATCCAAAAAATGTTTCCAATCAAACCATTTAGAAAATACCAAAACTTTTAACTAGTGCCAGTTCACCAAGTCTCCCATAACCGTGGGCATGGCTAATCAATTAGATTTTCACTCTGCAGAGGTGTACAGCTTTACCCACAAGACATGACTGACTCTTTGCGCAATCGATAATTAGCACACTTCCTTTGGTGTGCCGCAGAGAGTCATGACATAACCATTACATTAAATAGACCTAGCTTTGCACCAGCCCGATGACGTTGAACCCTTGTTATGGAAGAAGATACATAATTAAGTAAATATGACAGTTCATCTCTGTACATAGTTCGATAACATTGGCAGTCCATCTCTGCAAGAAACGGTTTCTTCCCATAACAAGGCGTACACCGTTGTAGCAACATGCATTTACCCACAACTCGGTGTGGAAGCCCCTCACAAGCGAACCTAGAAAGGAGTGCTCATACTATCTCCCGCCTACCAATGTGCAAAGCCAGACCTAAGCAACTTGATAGGTTAAGGCTGTCCCATACCAGCACTCGTGGTTGTACAGATTTATCTTGGATCATACAACACTATGTTCGGTCCTTAATCCGACAAGGACAATAATCTCCCCCTACACTACGTACAAGTCCATCTCTTGCACAACCGGCTATTGCCAATAATTGCCTGCTTCAAAACCATAGTTTTATTTTGGGTTTTTAAGAAATTACCATTGATCACATTAATCATCATCATGTCTCAATAATTCCAATAATCAGTTTATCCAATCTGTTCATCTCAAATCTAAAGCATGGCTAAGCAGGATTATTAAATCGCATATACCCAATGTGACATTATATATTGTCTAATCTAAATTCTAGGTTTATCAAGGTTCACATGTTAGTATTTATCAAGGAGGTTTTATGAGACAACAGGTATATCTACCAGTACCACAACATAGAAAATTTACAGAAAATAAGCGCATGCATGAAACATTTTGATAAACAAAATGAAAATTAAATACTGGGATCAATATGATCAAAGTGGGTGCTTGCCTTGCTTATTTGTTGTTTACGAGGAAGTCACGGCTTCAACTGGCGTGGTCGACGACGGAATTAGTGACGTCGGATTCTACACGTCGTTCAATGGAAATATAGCAAAAAACAAATTTAAATAAGGGCAAAAAGAATACATACACTATATAAAATAAAGACTTGCTATAAAGAACAGACGCAGATTCTTTTATAGATTATTTATTCTTGTCTTGCGAATTCTAGATGATAAAATTAAGTATTTTCATATTTATAGTTTTGAATTCTAGATTCTAAAATTATTTGGATTAATAGAATTAAGACATTAGTTATCATGTTATATGTTATGTACGAATAGTACTTAATCCTTAACTGACTTTGCATAAGAATTAGTTTTGAATATGTTGGACCTATTATGTTAAGTAACTGGTTATATATTCATGGTTTTTAAGAAGGCTTTGATGATCAAATATCTTAATTATTGATTTCTCCTTTTATTATTAAGTTCGTTACTTACGGATTTCAAAGATCATAATAATCAGGGATATTATGCTAACTAGATTTATATGCAGAGCATGATGAAATGAGATTATTTCTTCAGAATTAGGTAGTCTACATTTTGGAGATCATTCCTAAACTAATATCATAAATTTTAGGATTTAGACGAGATGTTCTATTCATTGCTGAATTAGCTTATATAGTATTATAGTTTACGTTATGAGGAATTAGATGTGTTTTGCATGCAAGGTGATTTACACATGTTGGGATCTACAAAATAAGGCTACTGGCTGCATTTACATGGTTACACAATAATTTGCATGATATATGTGTTTTAGCTAAAGGTTTCTTATGCTCAACTATTCTTATATAGGGCTTCAACGACCATAACACTTAAGGTTATTGCACTAGTAGGATTTAGCTGAAAAGCAGGTTGTAATAAGAATGTTTTTCAAGGTTGAGGTTGTCCATATTCTAAATAATATTTCTAGGCTGATCTTCATAATATTCGCATTTAGACGAGTTGTTTTATGAGTTGCCGAAAAGGCTTAAATGATCACAAAATTGACGTTATCGGGAATCGGATTTCATTTTAAGTTTGCGACTACACTAAACATGATCACTTACTCATTTTTCTGGTATTAGTAGGGGATGATCCTAGAAGTGTTTTAAAACTAGTTTTGCATCATTTTAATTTTAGCCGCTATAGTTTACAAGCATATGAAGAAAAAAGTCTTTTATTAACAGAATTCAAATTAGTTCTTTTTGCTGATTATCATGGTCTTATCTTTAAGTATATGCTGATATTAGCACTACCTAGTCTGGTACTTCATTTTATGAGGTCTATCTATTTCAAATTTTCAAACATGCATATACTATATGAATACATATTTCAACGAAGAGACTCAAGCATAAGCTATAACTCATTTTAGTGACCTTAATGCACCATATGATCTGATTGTATAAGATCTCGTTTTTCATGAATCATGACTTCACTTTTTAATATATATGTTCTTTTCATATGGATAAGGCTTATGATCAAGTTTATGCACATGTAATCTTTTGTTTCTATCTCCAAAATGTTTCAGCAAAACTAAAAAATCAGTCTCATGGTCATGCACATATCTATGCTACTATTAGTTATTATATATGTGCACATATATGTATATTACATACATCTTTTACAATTGGGTTACACTCCCTTTATAAGATTTATTCGACTCAAGTTCATTAAAAATTTGTTGCTATAAAGTAATTTATTTTCATAATCCATTCTGAACCATATGCATATATAGATGTATGTATACTACTGCTAGTTTACTCAATACATACATATCTATAAGTCTTCTAATTCATCAAACAATTCAAGTCTAGTTCATTTCTTAAATATTTTGGCATGTTCAAATAACCTACTGACATACTGTATATAGAAATCAACTTTGTTCATTTTACATTTCTTTTGCACAATTTATGCATTCTTGAACATTTAATATATTGAGAGCAACTTTTAATATAAAATGATTCAAACAAAGATGAAATTTAAGTATTTCATATATTTGGCTTTCTGGAAGTCTAAGGATTCCAAAAAAAAATTGGTTTCATTCAATTCTCAGTTTATTTGCCGCATTTTTATATATAGCCTATCTTTTAGCATTTGTTGCAAATTTGAATTTCAAATTTACTCAGCGCTCTTTTTCAAAATAGTTTTGCATATTCTGAAAGTAATTGATTTTAGATGAATTTACAATTTTGTTTCATCTTATTTAGATTAAAGACGCAAAAGATATTCACATTTGAAGTTGGCTCGGTTATGAAAATCCAGTGAAAATAGAAAATACGCTTTCAAAACATTGAAAGTGGCTTTTCATTTTTCGTGGGATTTCTTTGAAGTTAGTCGATCGACACATGGGGATATCTAGTAAGAGAGAGAACAGCCGGCTGAGATGGAGTCGCAGACGTGGGGGACCCGAACGTCATTGGCACAGAACAGGGATCTCACCTTCGTGGCTTGCCGCCGGTGAAGCAGCTCCGTAGAGGTCTGGTCGCCGGTGCGTTGAGCATCAGGAGTTGAGGCGCACCCGTGGGTGGTACCGATTCGGCCGGAGGTGAGCCGAGGTGTGCTACCACCGTGGAGGGGCGGCGGTAGAAAAGGTGGCTCGCCAGAGAAGATGAACAGAGGTGGTTCGGTTAGAATCGGTAGCAAATTAAGCAACAAGGAGTACTAGAGGTTCCATTTTTGCGATTAATGGGGTTGGCGGCTTACCAGATCACCCTGCCATCGACGGTAGGCCAGGTAAAAGAAGCACCTAGACGACAGGGGGGTTTCAGGTGAATGATTCAAAATATTTTCGAGGGGTTTTGTTGATCGTGAGCTGCTGATGCTAGCATATGAAGGAATTTGAAGATAGCTTAGTGCCCCAAGGGATTTCAGTCCTGGTCCGAGCTTTGGAGTTCTTCGGCCATGGCGAAAAGAGGAGAAATTGGGGTGTTTCATTTGGAGAGAAGTGAATGGAAGGAGATGGGAAGTGATGTGAGGCTTCTTACGACCTTGAAGCTCTATTTATAGGCGGCAATTTCCTGTAGATCATTCGGTCACCTGGTGTGAACTCGCCGAACGAATTGCCACAAGCGAAGGCATGGGTGGTTTTTAGGGGAATTGCGGGTGAGGCTGCTACATGGCAAGCTCATGATGACGCCGGTACCTCGGGTGGTGCGAAATTGCAGAGGTGGCGCAAGCTATAGGCGGTGGTGGTTACAATAGTAGCGTGCTCTGCTTCAGGTCTTCAGCTTTCGAAGGAGGAAGAAAAGGAGGGCTAAGGCTGGCGCATGGGCCCATAAAGGAAATTGGCCCCACATGTAATTGAGGGAAGGGGGAAGCAAAGCAAAATCAAGTACCGGCTACAGGCTGAGTGAGATAAGATTCACTAAATCTGTTATCTATCTAGTCGTTAAATTAATGAAGAATTTACTGCATTTACTTGAGATAAGGTAGATCATATTGTTAAAATTTTAGGCTGATATGATGTCTATGGAATTTATAAAAATTCTGACAAAATACTGTGCACAGATTTCACTTTTTTGTATTTAATTTTTCAGGGAGTTTATACTTATCAAATATTTGTGAAACTTTTGGTGAAGGTTCCCTATGGCCATATTGGTCTCCTGTAAAATTTGAATTTCAAATTATTTATATTTTATTTACTAAAATTATGACATTGATATTTCGAGATTTTCAGCTTTTCTTTTTTTTGAATTTTTATAATTATAAAATATTATTATTTTTTGAATATTTTTAGTGTTGATGGACCGATCCAGAATGAAGATATTATAAAAAAATTTACATTGAATTTATGAAATATTCTTTTTATTAATTTCTAACATATTTACTGTTTATAGTCAAGATACATTAATTTGCCTTTCATTTCATCTTTAAATACATTGATATAACTTTTAAATTATATTTTAGGGTTTTGAATAGCTCCATATATTTTACAGGTATTTTTCCTTATTGTTTATTGTGGGGACCCGGAAATACGAATCGATCTTCGCTTGTGAGTTGGACTCAGAGGTGACACCGATACTCCACTTAAGTGTATGATCACTGTCACTCAAAAGTCCCGTGCACGGAGTATTAACCAGATGGCCCTCACTCAAGCAAATATGAGCCACCTAGTTGCACCGTACACACTTACGCAACCAAGGGAGTTTTGATTCCATTCCGATCAACCATACCGGGATTGAAAGCAACTCATCCAAGCATAGTACTCGTCGTCCGTCTCAGAACCTTGGTATCACCCACACTCACCAAGGGGAGCGTGAGCAATAGTCAAAGAACGACAACCGCTCGAGTTTATGCATTAGATAGTTGAAAACAATTCCAGGTACCCAGATATGTGTCTAGTGTTAGTTCCCAAGATCAACGCCTAGCACCCACATATCCCGCATTTGAGATGTATCGCAACACATACACATGAAACTAAGCAGTTGATATAGCATAAACATAAACTACAATTATTACAACTACTTACTATTACAAATAATGGCCCACCGGCCAAATATTACAAGTCCAAAAGTAAATTGCAGCGGAGAACAAACATATACCAAAATGGGGACAGCAGTATGCCCATCCGATAACCCATAGGCAACCGACTTGGAAAAGCCCAAGTTCATCCATCAACATAATCGTCTGACCCCGAAGTAAAGTACGTGTTGTCGAGGTGTTCTTCCATACCGTCGTCTATATATTTAGATTAAGCAACCGTGAGTACACGTATGTACTCGCAAGACTGTAGTGTATGGAAATATTGTAAATGCATGGCTAGAACAAGGATAATAAGCTTCTACACTAGTCTCATTTTCAGCATAAAGCAGATTTTGTTTAACAAGTGAATGTTGCATAAAATGGTAACGGAATTGTAAAGAGCATTTAATAAAAAGCTAATAACAGTAAGTACAGTTCATATCCATCATTCCACAGCCCTCCTTGGCTGCGAATAGTGAGTAAAAACAGCCACCTTTGCCTCATGATATACCCATCCATTCCAAAACCAGTTCCAAAAGTTTTTGCAAAAACAAGACTATACTTGACATTATTTTCCCAAGTTGCTCATGACCGCGAGCACGGCTAATTAATTAGATTTTAATCTCTGCAGAGAGTGTACACTTTACTCACATGACACATTCTAGCAATCATGTCAACCATACCTCGCGATACGTACAGTACCCGATTTGCTAGACTGTGACGAAACCGTTCAACTAGTTAAAGCTTAGCCTTGCACCAGCGACAGTGATGTGAAACCCTTGCCATAGTTCCGAAGATCCTGAACCGATGGTGCCCCATCGTGAACTCTCCCTGTGACAAGGCATACACCGTTGTATTGGAATGCTTGGGCCCCAACACCTCGGTGAAGGGAGCACCTAGAATGACACCAGTCCATCGGATCGTCCATACTACTTCGGCCTACCAAAATGCAAGGCTAAACTCTAACTAATCTATTGAGTTTAGGCTATCCCATACTAGCACATGTGGTTACACCAAAACACTTAGTAGATAGCATCAAGTTCGGTCCTTAACTGACCCGGGCGAGAATCTTCCCCTAACTACGCGTGAGGTCCTTTTCACGCCTCAAGTTAAGTAATAACTCTCCCGTGTATAAATCATAAGTTTGAGTTGGATTTTTATCAAATTAAGTGGAAACCATACCGTGGTTCCATCCATTTAAACAAAGTTTGCTCAATGTAGTTGAAACATCTCCCATCATTTTGAAAGTTGTTCTAATGAGCATGTCTAAGCAATACATATGGTAAGTTTGCAAGTTTTACCCAAGTGACATTAAGTATTGTCTAATCCAATACTAGGTTACAATGGCAAGTGTTCAAATGATAAGGTAAAGGTGATGCATACAAGTGGATTTAGCTACCATTACCCACAACATAGCAAGTTTAAAACATACACGCATGGATATAGTTTGATAAAACAACATAAATTTGCAAATATGGTATCAAAATGATCAAAGGAGGGTGCTTGCCTGGTTGCTCTTCTTCTGGATTATAATCAGGGTCATAGTCGACGCCGTTAATAACCGAATCAGAATTATCGTCGTCTATGTGTCGAATAATAAGAACCGAGACAAAAGCAAATAACACCAATTCAAATGGGGCAAAAAGAAATCAGATGTAAATACCAAATAAAAACTTACCAAGAAGAATATGGTGATTGTGAGTTCTTGATTTATCACTTTCATAATGATTTCATTAGCACTTTGTTTATGTGAGGCCTTTTTTTGAATGTGTTACTTTCATCCTCTATTATAAGAAGCTAAAGTTACATTCATAGCTAAGGCTATTTACGAATTCAAGAGGCTAAAATTATGTATCTTTTCATGTATAACTTCGAATTCTAGATGCTAAAATTATTTGGATGAATAAAAGTATCATTAGTTAAAAGGTTTTGCTTGATTGGTACTTAGCTTTAAGTATTCATGCATGGGAGTAATTCCTACATGTTGGATCTGAAATTTTTAAGGTATTGGATGTTACTACTTGGTTATGTGATGATTCTTGCATTACAGATGTTTCGGTTTAAGACTTAAGATTTCATTCGTCGATATAAACGATTCTAGCAACGCTACCCTTTAGGGTTTTTGATCTAGCAAGTTTTATATGATAAGTAAGTTGAAATTATAATGTTTTTCCATATTTTAGTTGTCCATATACTGGTTTACTATTCTGGGTCAATTCCCCCAAAATTTTGGTATAGCCGAGTTGTTTTTCAAGCTGCTGAAAGTGCTTAAGTGTTTGTCATTGCGCAGTTTGTGATCTTTTAGGGGTTTTGCTTTTGTAGGATTCAGATACAAAGCAAGTTATAATTGAAGTATTTTTGCAGAATATGGTAGTACATATACTAAACAATGATTATGTACCATTTTTCCTTAAATTTACATTTAGACGAGATACTTTACGAATTGCCGAAAAGGCTTAAGTGATAAGGATTGGTGCAGTTTGTGGTCATTTAAGGTATTTGCGGAGATAAGTTTTATATGCAAGGCAGCATACAAATGAAATATTTTTATAGATTATAGTAGTATGTATATCATAGAAAGCTACTAAGCTATTCTTTCACTATTTTTATTTATATAAGAAATTTTAAGGGTTGCCGAAAAGGCTAATACAACCATCCTGTTCGCGCGGTTACGGTCCAGTTTTCTTTTCGCTATTGAGGCTGTACCTTAAGGGATAATCTAACCATTTTTCAGATATTAGTAGGGGACATCCCTAAGAGTGTTTTAAAGTTAATTCCATAACATTTCACATTTATTTAAGATGTTTTTCATATAAATGATCCTTAGGGCTTAATATGGGCATAACTCAAAGTTGTTCAAAATAACATTATTTTTGCACAGAAAGGAAGGACATAGAATTTTAAGGTCATAGGATTAGATTTTGTTGAGTTTGAGGTTTGTTTGTGAAAGTTTCGGCCGTTTGATCATTTTACCGATTGCATATTCGACTAACGAGAAAATAGTGCAAACTAAAGTGAAATCTAAATATTTTGCAGACTTATGATATATGAAATCGTAGGAGTGCAACTAAACTGGTTTCACCAAGTTTTAAGCTCATTGGACCTATATTTTAACCATTTGAATCTTGCATGTTAGTAAGGTATTAAACAATCTATTTTTGATTCAATTTAGATTAACATCTAAATTTTTTTACAGAAATGGATCACCTAGGGTTTCAGGATCATATGTGATTTATTTCATGACTTATGGAGTTAGGTATTTCATAGTTCCTACATACAACCTATCATTCAAACTCTATTCAATAGATTTTTCTGCGAGTAACATATGAAATTTTATTGCAGATTCAAACTCCTTATTTCATAACGCAAATTTAGAATCAAATTTCATTTCATTTGTATGCACCTAGCAAAAGATATGAAGGTTTGATTAGTTGTCCGTTTACTAATTAAACACTAACTGGACTTTACGCTTTCAGTACATGGAATACACCTTTACCGTTTCAACCTTCGACCTGAACTCTCTGGCTGACCTGCGGGCTCCACCCCTTCGAGAAACAGAGTAGGGGAGGTTGGCACGGTGGCTGCCGACGGCGAGAGGACGGCGGATTGGGCCGGTGGGCGAGCGGAGGAGTTGGAGAGCGGCTCAGGGAACCTATTGCAGCCCTCGGTCGTGGCCGGCGATCACCAAAAGTAGGCTGCCACTGGTGATGGGCGGCGATAGAGGGAGTAGCTGGACGGAATGGGAAGAGAAGCCATTTGAGCTTGGGATGATTTGGGAAAAAGCATCAGTGAGAGCGATGGACTTCTACTTACTGCCGGATTCGGCTGAGGAATGCCCCGACAGCTCTGTCGCCGAGCGCCGGTCGCATGGAAGACTCCTCTCTGGTGCGGCGGCGCTACGGGCTTCTTGGCTGAAAATGAGAAATGGAGGATTGATCAGTGGTTGCTTGGAATGCTCTGGCTTGGCCAAAACGAACTAAGCTAAACCAAGATGCGGGATTGATCTTCGCCCAACTCTGGAGCCTGTGTTGAGGAGCAATGGCGCAAGGGCCTTGGACCGGGCGGAGGGGAAAATGAAATGCAGGTGCAGCAAGGCTGGTGTTAAGGTAGGGCTCGGTGGAGAGGGCAATGCGAGGCATGGGCGACGGCATGGGCAAGGGGCGGAGCGGGCGAAGCCGGGCTCGCGATGGCCGCGTGGCTATAGTCCTCTATTGTGGCACGCTTTGGGCAGGTGACAGGAAAGGGAGGAGGGAGAGAGGGAAAGGCAGAGGGGCTAACCAGTGGGTTCGGGACCATGTGGGGTCCCCTGCCAGATGCACAGCTGCAGTCTCCATCAGTTACAATGGTGGCATTTGGCAGTTGAAGTCATTTACGTCCCATTTCGGCATGGAAGTTGGGCAGGCTTGGCCAGGGTGCTAAGTTAGTTCAAAAATTTCCCAACATTTTGTGTTAGCAGAACAAGTCATGTAGTTTCCATTCCTTTTGGTTTCATCTCAATCCATGTTGTGGTTTAAGAGCAGTAATTCATCAAAGTTAACTAGTTTTTAATCTGTTTTCCATTTTTCCTATACAATAAATAAGCTTAATTTTATATGAATCTTTTTACAAATAACCCTGATGATTATTGGGAGGTATCATAAAAATTTAAGATGATTATCAGTAATTCTTATTTTTATAAAATTCAGACATTGATAATATCATTTTAAATTAACTCTAGTTTTGATTTCTTTTCAACACCAAATTAGTTCACATGTCTTTGAAAATTTCTGGAGATGACCAGGGGATGATTTGGTATTTATTTGAATTTTTTTTCCAGATTATATCTCTTAAGTGGTTTTGGGTTTTGTGTTATAGAGTACAACAAAACGTTTTATAAAAACTATTTTCTTAAAACCCAAAACTCAAGGAAAATTTGAAAATAAGGAAATTTCAAAATAAGGTTTATATTTTAATCTCATTTTTAAGGTTTGTTTATTTTGGATGAAAATTTTTAATATATCAACTCATTCTTTTCTTTTTTTGTTAAGATACAAGAAAATGAAGAGAATGAGGATATTTAAAAATAAAAATCTTGTTTTCACATGAAATTTTCATTCAATTCTATTTTTAAATTTTTAAATTTAATTTTTCATATTCTTAAAATTTTTGGGATGTTACATTTATTTTACAAATCTTTTCTTATTACTTATCCAATGTTGAATATTTATTAAAAAGGAATTTTCCTTTCAAGTAATAATCAAAGAAATCCAAGAGAATCCATAAAAGTCTAGAAAAAGCATGGAAAAAGCAAAAATGAAATTTAATTAAATATTTTAATTATTTTCGTATTTTCTAATTTTTTAGGATGTTACAAATATACCCCCTTATAGAAATCTTGTCCTCGAGATTTGCGGGACTAGACGGGTTTAGGGAATTATTACTCGGAGGTGATCTTATTGTGTCCTTGTCGCTTCGTCTTCAGTGCAGTTGCTTCACTGGTTCTTCGTCTTGTGATTCCGAGTTGATGCCAAGCATCGAAAAGACTTCTATTTGGGTTTTGCATATGTAGATGAGAGATATTAGCACTTTCTACATATTTATTTTGATTGAATAACGAATTCATATTAAAGATTATTTGCAAGGACGAGTTATTTTAAGGAGAGGTATGGAACATGTTTGAAAAGAAAAGATATGTAGCAACTGGAGTTAGCTGGAGAGAATTGAATATTGACATCAAGGAGGGTGTTTGAATATAATGTTTAATTGGTTAGTTTAACGAATGTTGATGGGGTTGGTTGAGAATAAATATCATTCTAGGTCAACTTTCAGAAGCCTAAGTAGGAGGTAGCTGAAGTCAAGGTGTTTGATTTTTCATTTGATTAAAGAATAGACGGAGGATTTCTCGGGTAATGGTTAAAGATGCGAATTGAAAGTCTAACACTTGATCTTATTACCATTTATTTGAAAAGGATTAAGGTAAGATATATTTTGATGAGAGTTCAGTTAAGGTTATAAGGCAACATTCCGTTCATTAAAAGTTTATTTTATATTTTTATTATCATTTTCAAGGATCAACTCATCGTGAATTTCAACCAAGAGGTTTTACATTCGCGAGGGTAATCCGAACAACAACATAGAGCATTTCACATCAAAAGCTCAGGAAAACACAAAATATAATACTGATTAATATACAAGGGTTGTAGGGTTTCTAACCACTAGTATATCCTATATAGTCTAGTTTTACATATTTTAAGGATACAGGAAGTTATAGGCTTAACTAATTATTGCTTTGATTAGGAAAAGCTTCCGTTCTAATTTAAGGTTCCTATTCAGACTCTGAGGTATGGGATTCTATTCCTTCTGGCTCAGAATCACTATACACGACCCATGCAAGATGGCTAAATGGAGAATTCCTTGCGACAGCTGCATGGAAATGTTGTCAGTACTTCTGACGATTGCCTATTCGACGTCGTCTTGGTCCATTTGCTGATGAAGGATCTTGAGGTCTTGTGCGAGCTTTGTATGCATGAACATGGGCATTCATATCAATGCCATGAACTTTGCATACTCGGCGTAAAAGCTTGCGTCTGGTTTCTTGGATGGCATTGAATCTGCAGATGTCATGATGCTTCGCGTAGTGATGTCGAACTTGACTTCCTAATTGAGCGCTGACATATCTTTTGATTTTATAGCTGTAACATCCCAAAATTTGCTTTAATATTATTTTATTGGTCATTTTTTCAATTTATGATTTTATGAGATTTATTGTATTTTTCTGGATTTATTTCGTTTAACTTTAAATTAAGTATATTAGTCTTTTGTTGAAAACAATTTAAATTTATGCAAAGTTAAAATAAAGTTTTGCGAAAAATATTTTATTTGAGTTCAAAATGCCTCAAAGTATTTTTGAAAATTTTCTTGGATTTTTCCTGATACCTTTATTGCCTAAAACAAATCAAATGATTTTCTGTAATTATTTTAAAAGAAAAATTCTGGGAAAGTCAATGAACAGTAATGGACCGAAGCCCAGTACTCTGCGGCCCGTTCAGTCTAGTTTCTAGAAGCTGCGTCGCCAGCCGTTGGATCAGATTCGACGACCGAGATTTGAGGATGAGTTTGGAAACCCTAGCGACCGTGGGCCGTTGGATCGAGATCTGGCGGTAAGGGTTGAGCCGCGTTGGATTAGGAAAAAAAGGATTGGATCGTATCGGCTTGAGAGTAATCGCGACCGTCGATCAGTGATCGGATTGTTGTCCTTTGTCGTCTCCGATCGGGACTCGAAGTCCGTCGCCGATACGTCGCCGCCGCCGCACGAGTTAGGTTTCCATTTTGAGCGCGCTCGTCGAGGCTACAAAAGGGGAGGTTAGCCTCCCAAGGTTCTTCCTTTCGTCGCGCATCCGTCGCCCTAGCCGCAAGCGCCTGTGCCGTCGTCGTTTTAGCGCAAGAGCTCGCCGCAGTTCTAATTTGCGCTCCCGTTCGTTTTCGCGCTCCAGCGTCGCCGTCAAGCCATCTTCCGATGTGTGGGTTCCGGATCTGAGTTCCTCGGGTTGCACCGCATCGGATTCGTGGAGTTTCGTCGTCGGAGCCTCGCAAGAACGCCGTTGGGCTCGTCGTCGTTTTCAAGTTTTGCAAGGAACCGCTGCCGTGCCATCATCGCTGGACCCGTGAGGTATCAACCGTTGGATCATTTCTGAACCGCTAGGATTGAGCCACGTGCGCGCATCAGTAACTCGCCGTAGGGGTCGTCAGATTAGATCGGACGACCTGGATCGCGCCTCGTCTCGGACCAATACCGTTGTGACGCATGTCAGGTTCAACAGCCGAAGCGTCGTGGACCAAGTCCGCCGTGGTCCAGCGCTACGCCATGGACCAAGTCTATAGACCGTGACACGTGGTGCATCGTGATTGGTTCTAGATCTCCGCTTACATCATAATTGTGTTTTCCTTTGGAAAATAATCCGATTGGAAATTCTGTGATGCTGACGTCATCATGAGGTCACGCCGACATCATAAATGCGGTTTTTTAGTACAAAAATAATTCGGGAAAATCGGATTTTCTAATTTCTATATTTTCAGTATTTGTTCAAATTTTGAAAGGCTATAACTTTTGCATTTTAACTTGGATTTGAGTGATTCGAATTTCTAAAAAAATTTAAAATTGAGATATATTTAATGGTGAATTTTATTTGATTTTTTGAGTTCATTAGCTCTCTGTTATGGTATTTATTTGCTTTTCTCCTTCGGTACGCGTAGACGTTGAATTGTGCGACGCTTCGGAGAATGATCCGTCAACTCAAGATCAAGTTCCAGAACAAGATCAGAACCTATTCCAAGGCAAGTTGTGCTTTGATCATGTTGTACCCATGTTTATACAAATGCTATATCATTTTACTTTATTGCATAGTATCTCAAGTATACAATTGTTTCAATTTAAATTGGGACCTAGTTCATCAACCGATTTGATCTATATACCCTACCTTGTCGTTTGTATGCCATGTTCTAATTGTCACTCTAGGATGGTTAACTAATAGTTGGTTAATATTGATAATCAACATGGGCTAGGTAGACCGTCGTAGATTGCATAGCCGTGCCACGTCATCACATGTACATGAATCATCAATGATTAATCTTGACTAATGGAATATGGAACAATGATGTGAACTTGCGTGTCATGTGAGGTCACACAACGAGATTGAGTTGTACTGGCGAGTCATGTCACGCAACGAGGTTGATTTGTTGATGGCACGTGGTGCATGGTAATCAACTTGGGTAGTAATCACTTAGATTGGGGCAAGTGACAAGGGGCAAGTATGCCAAGGTGGGCCGAAGGGCAGAGGGTATGTGGATGTCTTGCCCTGATCACTCTAAGGACTTAACCTTGCGAGTCTTGACCTGAGTAATCATGCAACCACATGCCTAGAATGGGACATCCTAGCTGACTAATTTCTCAAGTCTAGATTTCGGTACTGTCGTGGTGATTAGTGAGTTCCAAGATTTGGGTAGACTCACATGGCGCAAGAGGGGGGCCATGGATGTGGTACCCAGTCCCACCAGTGTTGATTCCTTAGCGAGCAGTACTGGGTCTAGATGGAGCATTGTAAAGGCTTTGTTATGATCACTCGCCTTGGTGGTGTTTGGTCGTATCGTGTGGGTAAAGTGCGTAACCTCTGAAGAGTGTAAAACTGTTCGAATAGCCGTGCTCACGGAATTGAATAATGCTCGGGAATTACAGTCAAGGGTTAGAGTCTTGTTTAAACTGAAACTAGGATGGGATGGCTGGACGCCATGTGGAATGTTAGAAATTTGACTTAGAGGTGGATACTTGGTTAGTTGAGGAAAGTCAAATCTATTTATTATTGTTATTTGTTTTACAGTCCTTATAATCTATTTATTGTATTTGTTCGTAAATGCTGCTTATTGCAAAGTAGCCATAATAGCCTTTTCCTTTGGAATAAGCCTTGCATATAGATACATAGAATTGCATTATGTGCACAACTTGTTGAGTGCTTTATGTACTCACCCCGCAACAACAATAATCAACACTTGAAGAGTCTACACCTTTGTTGGAGGAGGAGTTTCAGGAGGACACGATTTGTTAGGGTCTGAGCCTTGTCAGTTGCCTGTGGTGAACTGATGAGCTATCTACGTCTTCTACTTTCCGTTGCTTATTTCTTAGCTTATACTTCAAGTCTTGCCTTGCGTGGCTTAATAATGTCAGTTGGTCATAAGATCATACACTTAGTTATATCAATAAATGAAGTATTATTTATTTTATCGTTGAGTATGATGTGATATGTGCCAATGTTGAGCTATGTGCACTAGCGTTGATCCTGGGACTAGTGCGGTAAACACAGTGGGTTCGAATCAGTGGATTAGGGTCCTTACAGAGGTGGTATCAGAGCATACTGACTATAGGTCTTGGCCCTAGATAGCATGGTGGTGTCCTGGGTGTGTCCAAAACTATTTTCTAAAGAAAAATCTAAATTTGACTAATAAGACACTCTTGAATCTTCTTATTCTCTACTTCTCGCCTTTGCTGAATTTACCGTTTTCATTGCCATTTCGGATGGAGAAGTTATTCAAAGTTCTTTGTGAAGCAGATGCCGATCGTTCCGACTTTTGAGGAGACAGCGGGTGGCTATGCTATGGAGTTGTGGAGAGTTCTTCAGATGCTTGGAGGGTTCTATCGTCTGCTTTTTCGAGGAGGCAGCTGGTCAGTTAATGGTGTGCACCGAGGGTTTATTTGCAAGTTGATTATCCACGCCCGGGAGAATGAGGAATCAAGCAGGCCGATCAACATCACTGCGAGGAGGTTCTCGTACGAGGTTGCGATTCAGGAGGTTGCTTGACTTGCTCTTCGCCGCGTCTGCCGCGACTACGTCGACGAACTTCACGACTCAGTGTTTCGTCTTCACCCTGATGTGCGAGCATACCGATGTCGTCGGATCGTGGAGGACGAGTGTGCTACTGCAGTACACCTTGCTGAGTTGATTATCGCCCAAGAGGAGCATATGAGGGAGACTACACAGGAGCTGGACACGGTGTACGAGGCACTTAGAGCGACGGAGCAGGAACTTGAGGAGACCCATACCGCAGCTATCAGAGTGATCACGGAGCTAGGGGAGGCCCTAGAGGAGGTTGAGGATCAGTTAGAGCACTTGACCCGGGGGGCTCAAGAGCCAGCCGAAGAGTCCGAGGAGGATCCAGAGGAGCGGGTGTGGGAGCCAGAGGAGAGTGAAGTTCCCACCCATTGTTGCGAAGGAGCCAGCAGTAGGTCACCAGGATAGGTTTGCACCTATGCCAGCCCACCCACCGGTGTATGCGTCGGGTCAACCTCAGCCAAGGTGGCTGGACGAGTGAGAGTCAGTTTTACAGTTGTGTTGAGACTCAAGTGTTGAATCGCGTCTTTAGTTAGTCTTTACCTTTTTAGTAGACGTTAAGGTTTCCTGTTTAGTTTGCTTCTTTGTATTGCTGAGTGTGCAGTATGTGTTGCAAAGCTTGTAGGCTTTTGTAAGCAACCATACCAAGAATAAATGAAGAATTATTTTAGTTTGGGTTTAACCTATGTCCCCGCCTTAGAGATTATTGCATCTCATCTATGCTACCTCTACCTTTCCTAACCCAAGAGGCAATCAACAGATGGTGAATACTCGTGAAAACAACGGTGCTTCAGGAAGTGGACTGCGCCAAAATGACAACCCCAATGATGGAGGCAACCCTCAACCACTACCGCCAGTTGACATGCAGAATTTGGGAGCGTTTCTCACCGCACAAACTCAACTAATGCAAACTATGATGCAACAGATGCAACAGATGACTAACGTGTCTACAACTAGCAACAATCATGTTAACCAGAACAATAATGGTGGACCACGGTCTTATTCCAAGCTGTCAAATTTTATGAGGTCTCGGTCGCCAACCTTTTCAGGAAACGTTAATCCCTTGGAAGCCGATGATTGGCTTAGGACCATTGAGAAGAAGCTGCATATCACTCAATGTGAGGGCAGTGAGAAGGTACTCTATGCTTCTCATCAATTGGAAGGAACTACCGCAGAATGGTGGGAGAACTATTGTGCCGCACATGAAGCCCCGCAGGGAATCACATAGGATGAATTTACTACTGCTTTCCGCCAATACCATGTCCCAGAAGGAATGATGGATCTCAAGAAAGAGGAGTTTAGGGCTCTGAAGCAAGGAGGCCAGCTCGTGGCTGATTACCTAAACAAGTTTACTCAGCTAGCTCGCTATGCCCCTGAAGATGTAGCGATAGATAAAGCTAGGCAATCCCGCTTCATGAAAGGACTAAATTCAGGACTGCAAGTTGGGCTAATCACTCACAATTTTCCAGACTTTCAGGAGTTGGTTAATAAGGCATTGATTCTTGAGGACAAGCGCAAAGAGCTAGGAGAAAACCGTAAGCGCTTGATGTCCAATCAGGGTGGACGTCCCAACCAGCTATGTTTGAAAATGTCACCGCAACAGTTTGCTAGATTCCAACCTTCAGTTGTGGACAAGGCATCACACCTTACACCTTGCCCTACTAATCAGAATTTGCAAATGCCAGCACAGGGTAGTAATGCACAAGGAGAGAGTCAGCAGTCTGCAATCAGGACATGCTACACATGCAATGAGCCAGGGCACTTCTCTAATAGGTGTCCATAGAAGGGAGGCATCACACCAGTTCATTTTAACTTAGGAACAACACCAGTCAAGGCACCCGTCAGAAGGAAATCGTGCGCCAAGTCAAGCTGGAGCAACCCCTCAATCAACAACGTGTGGTAGGATCAACCACATCACCGCAGATGGAGCTCAAGAGGCTACGGATGTCGTACTGGGTAAGTTTCTGGTTAACTCAGTACCTGCTACAGTTTTATTTGATTCTGGAGCTTCGCATTCGTTCGTTTCTCAAAGTTTTGCAACCAAGAATGGATTTAATGTTGTAAATCTTAAGTGTGTGCTATTAGTCCAAGCCCCAGGATCTGAACTTAGATCTAGCCTTGGGTGCGTAGGAGTTAAGTTTCTTATGGACGGGATAGAATTTCTAGCAAATCTTATCTTGTTGGATGCGCAATCCCTAGATGTTATCCTTGGAATGGATTGGCTGTCCAAACATAAGGCTGTTTTGGATTGTGGTCGAAGGATCGTATCATTGGAAAGCCCTAAAGGCAAGAAGGTAGAATTCCAAGCAACCGCAGTTCGTGACGGACAGTTAGTGGCCAACAGTGTGCAAGCAATCAGCATAGAAGGTGTGCCAGTAGTCAGAGAATACCTGGACGTGTTTCTAGAAGATTTACCAGGGATGCTGCCAAACCGCGATATCGAGTTTGTTATTGAGTTAGCACCAGGGATAGCACCGATATGAAAGAGACCTTATCGGATGCCTACCGATGAGTTAGTAGAAATAAAAAAGCAGATTGAGGAACTACTAGAGAAAGGTTTTATCAAACCAAGTTCATCACCATGGGGAGCGCCGGTTTTGTTTGTCCGCAAGAAAGACGGAAGTCTTAGGATGTGTATTGATTATCATGCACTTAATGAAGTAACGATCAAGAATAAGTATCCATTGCTCAGGATCGATGATTTATTTGATCAGTTAAGGGGAGCTGGAGTTTTTTCCAAAATAGATCTTCGTTCAGGATACCATCAGTTAAAGATCCGAGCTGAAGATGTTCCTAAGACTGCATTTTTTATGCGATATGGACACTATGAGCTTACAGTCATGTCATTTGGATTGGCTAATGCCCCTGCATATTTAATGAATATGATGAATAAGGTTTTCATGGAGTATTTGGATAAGTTTGTTGTTGTCTTTATAGACGATATCCTGGTTTACTCGAAGACAGAGGAAGAGCATGCTGAACATTTGAGGCTGGTTTTAGAAAGGTTGCGAGAAAAACAGTTGTACGCTAAGTTCAGCAAATGTGATTTTTGGAAGGAAAAGTTTGAATTTTGTGGTCATTTAATGACTGCTAAAGGAGTTGCAGTTAACCTAAGCAAAGTGAATGAGGTGTTGCATTGGGAGCAACTGAACTCTGTTACTCAGATTCGTAGTTTTCTGGGAACGGCGGGATATTACCATTGGTTCATAGAAGGATTCTCAACGATTGCTAAACCCCTTACGCAGTTGTTGAAGAAAGAAAATAAGTTTGCATGGAAGCTAGAATGCGAAAAGAGTTTTATGGAACTGAAGAAGCGTTTGACCACAGCCCCCGTGTTAGTATTGTCGGATGTACAGAATAGCTTTGATATTTATTGCGATGCTTCAAAACAAGGTCTTGGGGGCGTGTCGATGCAAAATGGCAAAGCCGTTGCTTATGCATCAAGGCAGTTGAGGCCGCATGAAGAGAATTATCCGACGCATGATTTGGAGTTAGCTACCGTAGTGCATGCATTGAAAATATGGTGTCATTATCTCATAGGGAACAGATGTGAGATATATACGGACCATAAGAGCCTGAAGTACATATTCACTCAAGCAAACCTTAATATGAGATAACGAAGGTGGCTAGAGCTAATTAAGGATTATAATGTGGGAATTCATTATCATCTTGGAAAAGCTAATGTGGTAGCTGATGCTCTGAGTCGAAAAAGCCATAGTACAAATACGATAACGACGGATGATCAACCGGAGCTATGTAAAGAATTTCGGAAATAAAAGTTGGAAGTTGTCCCAAAGGAGTTGTAGCTGCTCCAGAAGTGAAGTCGACACTTGAGGATTAGATTAGAGAAGGCCAGGAAGATGATGAGAAAATCACTAAGATCAAGTCCAAGAAAGATGAAGGCTTAGTCGTGGATTTCACTTTGGATGAGCAAGGTACCATGTTCTTCAACGGCCGAATTTGAGTACCAAATAAAAATGAGCTGAAGCAATTGATTCTTGAGGAAGCTCTTGAATCTAAGTACTCAATTCATCCAGGAAGTGCTAAAATGTATCAGGATTTGAGGGAGAGATTTTGGTGGCCTAACATGAAGCGAGAAGTGGCTGAGCACGTTGTGTTGTGTGACGTATGCCAGAGAGTTAAGGCAATGCATCAAAGGTCAGCGGGTTTGCTGCATCTGCTAAAGGTTCCTGAATGGAAATGAGAAGAAATTGGTATGGATTTTATAATCGGTTTACCTAAATCTCAGAGTGGGTATGACTCTATATGGGTCATTGTTGATCGATTGACCAAAGTAGCTCACTTTTTACCAGTTAAGACAACTTACTCGGGAAAACATTTGGTAGAGCTATACATGACTAGGATTGTGTGTTTGCATGGTGTGCCAAAGAAGATAGTCTCGGATAGAGATACTCAATTCACCTCGAAGTTTTGGGATAAGCTTGAAAGATCGAAAAAGGCGACTAGAGGGGGGGTGAATAGGAGCCAAATAAAATTTTTCGAATAAACTTTCCCCCTAGAATTCAAACCACCAAAAGTCCAGAAAGAAACTGCACTGGTCGGGTATCTCTGGTCGGATGAACAGTACTTCGACCTACAGAGGTCGGATGAACAGTACTCCCGACCAAAGACCGGTCGGATGAACAGTACTCCCGACCCGAAGTGGTCGGATGAACAGTACTCGGGTGAATAGTGTTCGGTGAATAAGATCCCGACCGGACGAACGAGACGCCCGACCGCGAGGTCGGGTGAATAGTGTTCGGTGAACGATATCCCGGCGGATGAACGACGCCCGACCTGCGGAGGTCGGATGAACAGTACTCGGGTGAATAGTGCTTAGATGAACAGTACCTCCGACCGATGAGCGATGACGTCCGACCTCGAGTTCGGATGAACAATTACTCGGGTCGGATGAACAAGAAAAATCAGCACGATCTTAAAAGCAAATCGATGTAACTTTTGATCGGTGATCCAAAAGCAATGAAACTTGGTGTGCACCTCCCTAAGGATGTCAGAACCTATTTCACCATCAATCGAAGGAATTGATACCAAGGTTCCGTCCCTTTTCGCTTTAACAAATGCAACACCAAAAAGCAGTCACGAACACAAACTTTACCCTAACTTGTGGTGGGAGTTGATGGTCGAATATCCTTGGATAACTCTCCACAAATCACAGCAAGTACACGAAGAAACAACCCTTCAAATGAGATAGAAACACTATCGAAAACTAGGCACGTAAATTGGTTTCTTCCAAAACCGAATAGAAGAGGTTGTAGATTGCCTAGATGATTGGGATATGATCTATAGAAGATTCATCCAGAATCTTTCATCCTTGGCAATAAGAACCGAAGCCAATCAAAACTAACGAATCGCAAGTCACACGCTTACGCACTTTAAGAACACAGATTTACAACTTGCAACAAGAACGCAAGGATTGCCTAAATGATTGAAAGCACCGAATCCGGAGAAGAGTTCATCAATCATGAATTTCAAAAAGGACTCAAAAGCATGTAGAAGGAGATGAGGCAAATCCAAATTACGTAAAGTAAATTGCAAGTAAGTAAATGCGAATTTAGATAATGAATTTAAGTGCGTAATGTAAATACGTAAGAGAAATGAAACAGAATATAAGTGAAGAACATTTCATTTACGGAAGGGAGGTTTACAAAGCCTCACAACAAAGTGGGCAAAACTCAAACGAGCAAAGAAAAACCTCGTAACCTTCAAAACCTTCAAAGAGGAGGCTGCCCCTACCCTCTATTTATAGTGACTGGATCAATTCCCACCTTTGGATGTCCCGCTTCAATCCTAAGCCAACATCCAAGAGCCGGATTTGATCCTTACACCGCCACTCTCAACAACTCTCCACTACTCACGTAGACTTTCCTCACCGCTCACCCCAAGGAGACACCCTCTCCTGTCTATTCATAGCAGGCTTGGAACACCTACCACCCTTGGATGAGCCTCTAAACCCTAGAGCACTCCATCAAGGGCTGAGATTTTACCCACTCACAAAGCTATGCATGGGCTCACCCGAAACCCAACAACCCAACGGGTTTTGCACGCTTTTCAACTCACACTAACTTGACCCGCTACTCTATCTTCCTGACCGCGATCCAACGGTCCTCCTTGATCGAGCAGCTCCAAGTTAGCATCTCATCCATTCCTTTGTCTTCTCGGCTTGCAGCTACTCCCTGGCCTCAGTCATCTTTGGCGACACCTTGATCATCTGGACCTCAGCTCTCCCACCTAGTCCCGATCCCCTTCGCCTCACCATGACCTAGCTTCCAAAGTCCTGCAACCATCATAGACAAGGAAACCACATCACATAGCAATGTCCAACAACACATATCCATGTCAGCAGATGATATACACTACGCCGACCAAAGATAAACCCGACCACACGTGGTCCGACCATCGGTCTCCATCCCGACCAACCATGGTCCCACCACCGGTCTCCAACTCAATCACTCGGAGTCTCAACCACTGAGTCGAACGACCCAACCACTCGGCCTGGACGACCGGTCTCCAACCACCAAAGCGCCGACTACTCAGTCGGACGACCCGACCACTGGGGTCGGACGACGGTCTCAAACACGCCCAAAGCCCCGACCACTCGGGTCCGACCACCGGTCTTCGTCCCGACCACTCGAGGTCTGACCACTAGTCTTCGTCCCGACCACTGGAGTCGACCACCGGTCTTCGACCAACGAGAGCCCGACCACTCGGGTCGGACAACTGTTCTCCGACCACCAAAGCCTGCACCACTGGCCTGGACAACCGTCTCCGATAACCAAAACTCAGACCACTGGGATCAAACTCAAATTCAAGCACAACATGCTAAACCACAGTCAATTACTCATCACCATCAGGGATAGACCACCACATGGTCTTTCAAAGCTGCATGAAGCCATGGGGACTCAGTTGAACTTTAGTACAACGTTTCATCCGCAGACAGATGAACAAACCGAAAGGGTTAATCAGATCCTAGAAGATATGCTAAGGGCCTGTGCATTGGTTTACACTACGTCATGGGATAAGTGTCTGCCATATGCAGAATTCAGTTATAATAACAGTTATCAGGCTAGTTTGCACATGTCGCCATTTGAGGTTTTATATGGACGTGCCTATCGTACTCCGTTGTATTGGAATGAGATAGCAGATCGTATGGTATTTGGACCTGATGTTCTCAAGGAAGCCGAAGAGCGATTTGCTATGATTAGAGAGAGGTTGAAGGTAGCGCAGTCCAGGCAAAAGAGCTACGCTGATAACCGTCGTCGCGATTTGAGTTTTGAGCCAAATGATTTCCTGTATCTCAGGGTTACCCCTCTCAAAGGTGTTAAGAGGTTTCACGTGAAAGGAAAACTTGCCCCTAGATATTTTGGTTCATTTAAGATTTTGAGCCGTCGTGGGGAAGTTGCCTACCAGTTGGAATTACCGCAGTCATTGTCAGGAGTGCATAATGTGTTTCATGTGTCGCAACTTAAGAAATGTCTTACGGTGCCAACAGAACAAATCCCGTTGGACGTAATAGAGCTACAGGAAGATTTAACTTACAAGGAGCAGCCAATCAGAATTTTGGATGTTATAGAGCGCAAAACCAGGAACAAGTCTATTCGCTTTTGCAGAGTTCAGTGGAGCAATCATTCCGAAAGTGAAGCAACTTGGGAGCGTGAAGAGGATTTGAAGTCAGAATTCACAAATATTCTTTAGTAGCCCAGAATCTCGAGGTCGAGATTCTGTTAAGGGGGGAGGTTTGTAATATCCCAAAATTTTCTTTAATATTATTTTATTGGTTATTTGTTCAATTTATGATTTTCTGAGATTTATTGGATTTTTCTGGATTTATTTGGTTTAACTTTAAATTAAGTATATTGGTCTTTTGTTGAAAACAATTTAAATTTATGTAAAGTTAAAATAAAGTTTTACCAAAAATATTTTATTTGAGTTCAAAATGCCTCAAAGTATTTTTGAGAATTTTCTTGGATTTTTCCTCATACTTTTATTGCCTAAAACAAATCAAATGATTTTCTGTAATTATTTTTAAAGAAAAATTCAGGGAAAAGTTAATGAACAGTAATGGGCCGAAGCCCAGTACTGTGCGGCCAGTTCGGTCTGGTTTCTAGAAGCTGCATCGCCAGCCGTTGGATCAGATTGGATGACTGGGATTTTAGGATGGGTTTGGAAACCCTAGCGACCGTGGGCCGTTGGATCGAGATCTGGCGGTAAGGGTTGAGCCATGTTGGATTAGGAAAGGAAAATCGCGCCCGTTGGATTTGGAAAGAAGGGATTGGATCGTATCGGTTTGAGAGTAATTGCAACCGTCGATCAGTGATCGGACGGCTGTTCGTTGTCGTCTCCGATCGGGACTCGGAGTCCGTCGCCGATACGTCGCCGCCGCAACACGAGTTAGGTTTCCGTTTTGAGGGCGCTCGCTGAGGCTATAAAAGGGGAGGTTAGCCTCCCAAGGCTCTTCCTTTCGTCGCGCATCCGTAGCCCGAGCCGCAAGCGCCTGTGCCGCCGTCGTTTTAGCGCAAGAGCTCGTCGTAGTTCTAGTTTGCGCCGCTGTTCTTTTTTGCGCTCCTGCGTCGCCATCAAGCCATCTTCCGACGTGTGGGTTTTGGATCTGAGTTCGTCGGGATGCGCCGCATCAGATCCGTGGAGTTTCATCATCGGAGCGTCGCCAGAACGCTGTTGGGTTCATCATCATCTTCAAGTCCGGTAAGGAAGCGCTGCTGTGCCATTATCGCTGGACCCATGAGGTATCAACCGTTGGATCATTTCTGAACCGCAAGGGTTGAACCACTTGCAAGCATTAGTAACTCGTCGTGGGGGCCGTCAGATTAGATCGTACGACGTGGATCGCGCCGCGTTTCGGACCAATACCATTGTGACGCATGTTAGGTTCAACAGCTGAAGCGTCGTGGACCGAGTCCGCCGTGGACCAAGTCTATAGACCATGACACGTGGCGCATCGTGATTGGTTCCAGATCTCCGCTAACGTCATGCTTACGTCATAATTGTGTTTTCCTTTGGAAAATAATCCGATTGGAAATTCTGCGATGCTGACGTCATCATGAGGTCACGCCGATGTCATAAATGCGGTTTTTCAGTATAAAAATAATTCGGGAAATCGGATTTTCTAATTTTTGTATTTCCAGTATTTTTCTAACTTTGAAAGGCTATAACTTTTGTATTTTAACTCGGATTTGAGTGATTGAAATTTCTAAAAATTTGTGAAATTGAGATCTAATTAATGGTGATTTTTTTTTATTTTTGGAGTTCATTTGCTCTCAATTTTGGTATTATTATTTTTTCTCCTTTGGTACACGTAGACGTTGAATTGTGCGACGCTTCGGAGGAAGATCCGTCATCTCAAGGTCAAGTTCCAGAATATGATCAGAACCTATTCCAAGGCAAGTTGTGCTTTGATCATGTTGAACCCATGTTTGTACAAATGCTATATTATTTTACTTTTTTGCATAGTATTTCAAGTATACAATTGTTTCAATTTAAATTGGGACCAAGTTAATGTCGACTTTTGTGGTCGGCAATGAATTTATGGGGTAGGCGCTAGATCTAAAACTCGAAGGTCACACAAGACAATGGTTTAGACAGGTTCAGGCCCTCGACAGAGGAGGTAATACCCTAGTCCTGTGTGCAGAGATTATTTGGATCTCTTGGATCTAAGATTGCTCGTCCCCTGTTGTTGCCTGCCCTCTCCCTTATATAATGGGGGTGGGGCGGTTTACAGAGTTCCGATCGGTTAAGGGATTTCGATCGGTTATTGGATTCTAATCGGTTACAAGATAGAGTTTACATCTTTATTTTATCCTGCTAACAACTCAGATTACAATCATATCTCTTATATCTAAATATTTGTTCAACTGTCTTTAGGATATATACCCTTGCGCGCGGCAGCAAGGCTTGGTGCGGAGCTTATCCTCTAGGCCTTCCACTTGGCCCTGTCTCTCCCTCAGGCACTTCTGGGCTGGTTATGAAGACACTTGGGTTCTTATATTCCACAGTAGCACCTGAGTGATTCATGATCTGATTGCTATATCTTTATTTGGGTCTCAACTTTGGATCAACGTTCTCAGCTTCCAACATAAACCTCTGACTGGTTTCTTCTTTGATTTGAATGCTTCTCCTTGCAGCAAGGGGATTATGAAGGACTCGAATATAACCCCCGGTTTTTTGTTCCAACTGATTATAGTCTCCCGTTTGACAGGTTTATTATGGGTAGCTTCGTGGATCTAGCCCAATCTCATATGAAGATTTGATATTTCTTCCCGCTCGAGGCGAAACCCTAATATCCTTCCTCTTCAAGGTTCAATACCGGACAGTCTTCGATGTTGTTTTGACTTCTTGTGCCAATTCATTTTCCGAAAGCCTCTTTGGCTTCTGAAACTATCTTAACTCCAAGTCTCCTCGGCTTCTGATGTCTTTACATCTTCGCATTTACTTCAACCTTACCGTATCAGCTATAAAAGGCGGACCAATGCTTTTAGAATTTATTCTCTCACGCTTAGTCCTCCATTTTCCTGCACCAAGCTCCACCTTCTTCTTGAGGGATTTCATGGACGGCCGGGATCCAGAACTTGCCGAGGAGTGGGTGCTATTCGACCTCTCCAAGGCCGAATGGGCTGAAGAAGAGGCTGTTGCCCTCGACCGCGCCGCCGTTAACGCCTTCCTCGAAATTGTCCCCGCCCTTTATAGGGCTAAGGAAGGTCTCGTGGAGGTGCTTGGTCGTGTGCGCCGCAGAGAAGTATAATACTCCTATAAATGTAAGAGAGTCTTTTCCCAGGCATAGTGCCTGGGGAATTTATATAATAAAGAAATACCTTCCGAGTGATATCTATGACTGTCGTTAGACATAGCTTAGGCCCAACTTGGGGTATATCAAAGCTTGCATGGCTCTTTGGTCGGATGATATCCATATCCGACTGTCGCAGGATATATCTCAAGTCCAACTTGGGACATATTAAGATTTGCGCGGCTCTTGGCCGAGTGATACCTATATCCGACTGCTGTATAATATAGCTCTAGTCTGACTTGGGACATATTAAGATTTGCGCGGCTCTTGGCCGAGTGATACCTATATCTGACTGTTGTAGGATATAGCTCTGGTCTGACTTGGGACATATCATATTCACGTGGCTCTTGGCCGAGTGATACCCATATCCGACTACTGTAGGATATAGTTCTGGTCCGACTTGCGACATAACATATTCACGTGGCTCTTGGCCGAGTGATCCCATATCCGACTGCTGTAGGATATAGCTTAGGCTCGACTTGGAGCGTATCATATTTACGTGGCTCTTGGCCGAGTGATACCCATATCCGACTGTTGTAGGATATAGATTAGGCTCGACTTGGAGCGTATCATATTTACGTGGCTCTTGGCCGAGTGATACCCATATCCGACTTCTATAGGATATAGCTTAGGCTCGACTTGGAGCGTATCATATTTACGTGGCTCTTGGCCGAGTGATACCCATATCCGATTGCTGTTGGATGTAGCTTAGGCTCGACTTGGGGCGTATCATATTTACGTGGCTCTTGGCCGAGTGATACCCATATCCGACTGCTATAGAATATAGCTCTGGTCCGACCTGGGATATATTAAGGTTTATCTGAACGGTATCCGTACTCGTTTATTATGATGCACATCTTATCGACCCATCTTGGGGTACACCATTGGAACCGTGCCTTATAAGGCTCAACCAGTGATATATGATTCCGCCATGCGGTAACCAAATAGCGACCCAACGTGGGGCATATCACAAGAAGATATTTTTAATCTAAACTGGAGGATACCCACGTCCCGCTTAGTTCGATAAGTGGTTAAACATCCCATCGTGGGGAGCTACGTGTCCAAAATATGACTTGGTCAAACCATGACTGCCTTCGTATGTCAGGACGCCGAGCTAGCGAATCATTACGAAGCATGGAGCAGGGTTAGGTGTTCTGCATTCTTTTTCCCGCCGACTCGGTGAAAACCTGATTTTCCCCCTTTTAAGACTAAGCCGTGCATTGATCGATGGTTCATTTTCTCCACCGCATACTCTTGCCCATTCTGCTTCTCTGTCTCTCCGACTTCTCCACCGCTAGGGTTAACTGCTGCTGCACTCGCATTTTTGCGCTGTCGTTGATCTTTCCTCCGAAAATGTCTTCTCATTCTTCCAAAGACACTTCCTCGCTGCCTTTGCCCCAAGATTGGACCACCTCGATAACGACAGAAGAGCGGTTGAAGTCCATGGCGGATGACGGGGTTCTTCCAGCCCTGACTTTCATTTCCGCACGATCGGTCACAGGTGAATCCATCCCTACCGCTCATTCTGAAGAAATTGTGTTTTTCGAATCTTTCTTCCAACGCGGGCTGTGCCTTTCTGCCTGCACTTTTCTTCGCGGTCTTCTCTTTTTCTATGGTATTGAATTAGTGAACTTGAATCCCAATTCTGTCCTGTAAATCTCCATCTTCGTTCACCTCTGCGAGGCATTCTTGGGCATCCGCCCTCATTTCAATCTTTTTCGCCACTTTTACCTTTTAAAGCCTTATCCCTCAAAAAGCGACCCCAAGGTAATTGGGGGAGCCAGATTTCAATTGCGGGAAGGATTAAAGAAAAACTACTTTGCCATTCCCTTCAAATCTTCAAATAAAGGCTGGCACCAGGAATGGTTCTATTGTGCCAATCCTGATCCTGCTCTTCCTTCTTTTGTTTGGGGCCGGCCTAAGGTGTCCCTTTCTTGGACATCTGTTCCCAATGCTGGCGATCTGGATCAGGTGCAGGATCTCTTGGTGCTGATTGATAAATTAAAGGAAGACGGTCTCACAGGAGTTGGTCTGGCCCTCCATTTTGTCGCTCGCCGGATAAAACCTCTAAAGGAGCGAGTCCATCTGGGATATGAATTTGAAGGAAGGGTCGATCCGACCCGAGAACTGCCCGAAACAGCGTCGAAGGAGCAGGTATACGCTCGGGTAGGCAACTTTTTCATCCCATGCGTAGAGATGTCCACCGTCAGATGCCCAAAATCCTTTACTGCATCAAATCCTCCTCCTGAGGTAAGAAAGTTTAGCTGATAGACTTCCACATTCGTCTCTGAATGACTTTTAACAGTTTTAATACTCCTTTCTAGGATCGATTGGCTTTCTTTAGTGACATGCCTCACCCAGAAATGCCTGTACATAAGAGCGCCCATTGGAAACGACCTGCAAGCTCCCAAGCCGGAGACCCGGCCACCAAGAAGGCGAAGAAAATGATTATCAAGGATCCTCTGAAGCCTTGGCGCCCAACTGGTGGTCCCAAAATCCAAGAATCGCCAGCACAAGCCCCGGTGCCTTTAGTTCCCCTTTCACATAAGCCCGTCGTGCAGCCGAGCCCAACTCCGAGTGACTCGAGCATTCGGGAGGAGCCCAGGGTTCAAGATCATAGCACCCTGACTGGTCCCTCCGGAAGTGGTTCTGCCACTCGAAAGAAACCCCCGATGAGGATAAAGAAGTCCGACAGGTTGGATGTCCCATTGACTCTTATTCGACTCGTTTTGCCAGCTTATTCACCGATCGTTCTTCTTATAGGAATCGTTCTTATGATATTCCCATCGAGACACCATCTGGGGCCCCTGAAGGAACCGAGTCCCAGGACGTACCTGACCTGGTTGAGGAGGCCCCACAATCTGCCTCGCCTGGAGACACAGGGGCGCCCTCCGAACCATAGCCGCCTTCATCGACACCCCGTGCTTCGGCATCGGGTCCCGCTGCTCAAGAGCCCCTCTCTCGTCCATCCCCCGAGGTAGAAGAGATCTCCCGAGATCCGCCGACTCTTGCTCGCCCCCAACTCATGATGCAAATCACGTGGGTTGATGAGGAAGACCGCTTGAAGTCCATCGACGACCCGGCGGAGGAGAAAGAAAGGAATGACTTTTATAGTCACGCCGCCGCTTGTGCTCGCTTAGCCCGAGTAATATTTTCACTACTCTTGTCACCTTCTTGCTTGTGCCGGTTAGCATGTTGTCACCTTTCCTTGTGATGGTTACAGAAATTGGGAGAACGCTCTACGAAAAAGTCCGAATACCTCCAAAAGATGCTCTCGGAGGTTAGGACGCACCAGGAATATCTGGCCGACTTGGAGCAGATCAAAGCTAGACATGCAGCCGAGCTGCAGGATCTTCGGTCAGAAGTCCAGGCCTTGCGGGAAGAGAAGAAAATCCTATGGCAAGAGAAGCTAGATGTTGTTGGATCCCTTCCAGGTAGATATTTCCTGGACCATCCCGTGCTCTCGTTTAATTGTCTGGTCTTTTGATTTCTTTATCTCCGTGTCAGTTCGGGATTCTACTATTGCAAAGCTCCAAGAGCAACTTAAGGCCTCGGAGGCCTCCAACATGAAATCGGAGAAGGAGTTAGAAGGTACGCTCAGCAGCTTGGCCCTCCCTTGCCTTCGTTGTCTTCTTGGTATTTCTTTGTACTCTGTTTTGCTTGCAGACTACAAGTTCAAGACCCGGGCGCAATACGCCGCTTATAACGAGAAAGTCGAGTCCCTTGAAACGTCTTGTGCTAGGCTTCGTGAGGCCTTTGAGCCATTGTTGAGGTTGCTTCATCCCGAAGGCGAGAGGCCGCTCAGTGGGGACCACGTTATCTCCCAACTGGAGGAAGCCCCCAATGAGCTCAAGATACTCTTGAAGGAAACGGCGACCAACGGTGCTAGCCAGGCTCTGGCGATCACCAAGTTGCTTTATCCCCGAGTGGATCTTGAAGCCATTAAAGATGGCTATGCCTGCAATATGGATGAAGACCGGGCCGCCAAACTCTGGGAGGAAGTTAAGGATGCTTCTTCGACTGTCGTAGAAACTTTGGACCTGTGAACAAATATTTGAAAGTGTTTCTTTGACCTTGTATTTTTTTTCTTTAAATATGCTGCCATGCTCGATGATGCCATCCGAGTAGTTTTGACATCTTAAATATCATGTCCGACTAGTTTAAACCCCAGGCTCTAGGGCACGATTCATGACGCATGTCACATAGTCTTAAAATTTGTAGGAGCGAAGCGCTCAGACGCATAATTTTCGAGAAGATTATACGAGAACAACTTTAAGAGTAAACATTCATTCATAAAGAAGCAATTGAATTACAAAGTTCAAGTAAAAAAACAACGTAGCTGTTCTATGTTCCAAGTGTTGTTGACAATTGTGCCGTCTTCACGCTTGAGCTTATAAGCCCGAGGAATTATCACCTCATCGATGATGTAAGGGCCCTCTCAGCTTGGGGAGAGCTTATGCTCGCATTTCTGATTCTTTCTAAGGACCAGATCTCCTTTGGAGAATGCGCGGCTCCTTACATTTTAACCGTGATAGCGCCGTAAGCCCTGAAGGTACTTTGTCGACTGAATTGTTGCAACGTCCCTGGCTTCTTCCAGTCGGTCGAGGTCTTCTAGCCGGCTTTCTTCTGAAGCGATCTCCTCATAGCTCCAAACCCGCGGGGATCCAAATTCTAACTCAGTGGGGAGGACCGCCTTTGAGCCATACACCAGGAAGAAAGGTGACTGCCCGGTTGCTTTGCTGGGGGTGGTTCGCAGCCCCCAGAGTACTGAAGGCAATTCTTTGACCCACCGAGTGGCGTATGGTTTGAGACGATAAAAAATCCTTGCCTTTAGGCCTTGTAGCACCATACCGTTGGCTCGTTCGACCTGCCCATTACTTCGGGGGTGTGCTACTGATGCGAAGCAAATTTTTATGCCGAGTTCACCGCACCAGTCTTGAAATATACCACCTCTGAATTGGGTGCCGTTATCCGTGAAGATTCGGTTTGGTACGCCGAATCTAACCACGATTTCATGGAAAAATTCTTTGGCCTTTGCGGCTGTGATTGTGGCGACTGGCTTGGCCTCAATCCGTTTGTTGAATTTATCGACGGCCATGAAGAGATGAGTATAACCACCTTGAGCCTTCTTCAAAGGTCCCACCATGTCAAGCCCCAAGACCGCAAATGGCCAGGTGATTGGGATGGTCTATAATTCCTGTGCCGGTTTGTTCACCTGTCGCGCAAAGAATTGACATCCTTCTCATGTCCAAACGATGTCCTTTGCATCAGTGACAGCAGTCAGCCAGAAAAATTCCCGACGATAAGCCTTGCCGACTAGGGTTGTTGATGCTGCGTGATTCCCACAAATCCCCGAGTGGATTTCTTTGAGAAGATCTCTTCCTTCTTGTTCTGATATGCACCGTCGTAGTACACCAGAGGAGCTCTTGCGAAAGAGTTCTCCCCAGATTACCACATAGCTCTTGCTTCGGCGCATTATTCGTTCAGCCTGCATGCGGTCTTTGGGTAGCTCGTCCTTCGCCAAATAGTCCAGATACGGAGCTGTTCAATCGAGGGTAATGATCAGGACTTCTGCCTCTACGTTCTTCTCTACTGGGATGTCCGACTTTGGTCGAGTGCTTATTGTGGGCTTATGAATTTCTTCGACGAATACTCCCACGGGCACTGTGGTCCGGTCGGATCCTATTTTTGCTAGCTCGTCGGCTGCTTCATTGTCCCGACGGAGCACATGAACAAGTTCCAAGCCATCAAAGTTGCCTTCTAGCTTGTGTAGCTCCTGGCAATAGGCAGCCATGTTGTCTTCGATGCAGGACCATTCTTTTTGCACATGATCGACCACGAGCATTGAATCTACGCGAACCGTCAAACGTCGGATACCGAGTGATATGGCGATACGGAACCCATGGATGAGTGCCTCGTACTCGACGGCGTTGTTCGACGCGGGAAAAAGTATTTGAAGAACGTACCTCAACCATTCTCCACCTGGTGATATGAGCACTATACTAGCCCCCGCGCCGCTGAGCATGAGGGAACCATCGAAGTACATCGTCCAATAGTCGAGTTCCTTGACGACCGCCGGGTTTTGAAGTTCCTTCCACTCGACAGTAAAGTCGACGAGCGCTTGAGACTGATGGCTATGCGAGGCTTGAATAGGATATCAAAAGCTCCAAGCTCGACTGCCCACTTTGCAATTCTCCCAGTGGCCTCCTGGTTGTGAAGTATATCTCCTATTGGGAAGGAAGTGACCACCGAAATAGAATGCTCTTGCAAGTAGTGCTTGAGTTTGCGAGATGTAAGAAGTACGGCGTATAATAATTTTTGAACTTGTGGATACCGCACCTTAGATTCACTCAGGACCTCGCTGATGAAATAGACTGGGTGTTGGATCTTCTGCACGTGACCCGGCTCCTCCTTTTCTACGATGATTGCAGAGCTAACTACGCGAGTCGTTGCCGCGATGTAAAGTAATAGAGGTTCCCCTGGCATTAGTGAAAACAAGACCAAGGGTGTCGTTAAGAAGGTCTTCAAATCTTCAAACGCTTGCTGTGCCTCAGGCGTCCATTGGAACTTGTGCTACTTCTTGAGGAGTTTGAAGAATGGCATACCTCGCATACCCAGTTGGGAAATAAACCTGCTGAGTGCAGCCATGCACCATATAAGCTTCTGGACGTCCTTCTGGCAAGTCGGCGGTTCCATATTTGATATGGCCTTGATATTTTCTGGGTTGGCCTCAATGCCTCGTTGGGATACGATAAACCTGAGCAGTTTTCCCGAAGATACTCCGAAAACACACTTCTCGGGATTAAACTTCATGCTGAAAGTCCTTAGACTTTCGAACGTCTCGGTTAGGTCAGCGATAAGGTCCCTCCTCTCCCGAGTCTTTACCACGACATCGTCCACATATGTCGTCACATTGCGTTCGAGTTGGGCGTGAAAACACCGCTGTATTGCGCGTTGATACGTTGCACCAGCATTTTTCAACCTGAACGCTATCGTGGTATAGCAAAAGGCCCCAAAGGGTGTGATGAATGAAGTCTTGATATGATCTTCCTCCTTTAGGCGAATCTGGTGGTACCCTGAGTAGGCATCGAGGAAACTCAGGATCTCGCACTCGGCGTTTGAATCAACCACCTGATCAATTTGAGGTAGCCCGAATGGATCCTTCGGACATGCCCTGTTGAGATCAGTATAGTCAACGCACATGCGCCAAGTTTTATTCTTCTTTTGAACTAGTACAGGGTTCGCCAACCAATCGGGATGATACACTTATTTGATAAAACCTGCAGCTAATAGCTTGGTGATCTCTTGCTTGATGGCGTTCCGACGATCTGGAGCGAACCACCGGAGTCTTTGCTTGATTGGCTTTGCCTTTTCATCGACGTGTAAAGAATGCTCGATCACCTCCCTAGGAACACCCAGCATGTCGGATGGTTTCCAGGCAAAGATGTCCTTGTTAGCCTGTAGGAAGGTAACGAGCATGCCTTCCTATTTATCCTCGAGCCCTATCCCGATCAGAGTCGTTTTGGATGGGTCGGATGAGTCGAGATTAATTCTCTTGGTTCCTTCGCTAGGCTTTATCATTGACGTTGCCTGCTTCTTGGATGGGATGTCTCCTTCTTCCTGCAATGTGGCAGCCTCTGCCTGGATATTCTTGCCCTCGACGGTTGCCTCCTGTAGCTCAGCAAGTTCATAGTTCTCTTGATCGCATTCCAAAGATCGCTTGATGTCACTTCGAACCGTGATGACGCTTTTGGGTCCCGGCATCTTTATCACCAAATAGGTGTATTGCGGGATGGCCATGAACCGAGCTAGACCGGGCCTTCCCAAGATAGTGTGATACGTTCTAAATCCGCTACCTCAAATTTATATACTCGGTCCAATAGTCGTTTTTGGTACCGAGGGTGATGGGCAAAGCAATCTGCCCGAGTGGAAATGAAGACGCCCCAGGGATCACCCCGTGGAACGGCTGTGAGCTCGGCCTTAGCTCGGAGTGGGGGACGTTCATGTCGTTGAAGGTTTTGGCGAACAAGATGTTGAGTCCACTCCCTCCATCAATCAAGACTTTCTTGAGCTTTACATTGCGAATAACAGGGTCGAGCACTAGAGGATACTTACCCGGATGTAGAACTCGGTTGGGGTGATCCGACCGGTCGAAGGTGATCGGGACTTCAGACCACTTTAGATACTGGGGTTTGCCGGTTCCACCGCATTGATCTCCCGAGCGGGAAGCTTTTGCTTCCGCTTGGACTCGTATCCGGTGGAGCCCCCGTATATGTCATTCAACTCGTGCTCGGGTTCTTGGTAATCATCCTCGCTGGGAGGGTCTTTCTTCTTGGCAGCCTCATCCTTCGCTGGAGCCGGTTGCTTGTTGCTTTCACACGAAAAATGCTTCAGGGTAAAGTAGTCTTTGGCGACGTGCTTTCCCTTAGGGTGGAAAGGACAGATCGCATCCATGACTGTATTGTAATCGAGCGCCTCCCTCCGTGTGCCTCAGGGCCGGTTGCATTCTGCTACCGCAACTAGTTCCTTGCCTTTCCGTTTTTTATCTTTGTACTTGGAGGACTCGGCCTTGTCGCCTTTGTTCTTCTGTTGCGGGCGATCTTCTTGGAGCTCGGCTAGGGTGTCTGAGGCCGTGGCATAGCGGTCAGCCAATGCAAACATCTCCTTTACGGAGGCCAGTGGTTTCCTGGACATTTTCTTGATCAGATCAGGATCGCTGACCCCTTTCTGAAAGGCTGCTACCACCACTGCATCAGATACATCCCTGATGGTGTTTTTCTTCTGCATGAAATGCTGGATGAAATCTCTCAGTGTTTCGTCTTTCTTCTGGTGAAGCTGATATAGGTCCCATAGGGTGCCAGGCCTCTCATAGGTTCCCTGAAAGTTCACGATAAATTGATCGCAAAGATCGCTCCAGGAGTCCACCGAGTTCGCATGAAGTCTTGTGAGCCATGATTGAGTTGAAGGGGTGAGATTGACTGGAAGATAATTTGCCATCACGTTTTGATTGCTCCCATCCGCTTTAACCGCCAGGGCATAGACCTGTAGCCAAGCTTCCAGATCTCAATCCCCATCAAACTTAATGATGCCCTTGGGGTTGAAACCTTCGGGCCATATTACTCAGCGTAACCGAGAAGTGAACGCTCGGATTCCGTCGATGGATTTGTCGTCATGATGAGGGGGAGTCCAGCGTGGCGAGCCTCTGGCTCGGTGATTGTCATCAACATGTCGTGGTGGAGTTGGCGCGGCGAGCCCATCACTCGGCGATCATCGTTATCATTCCGACCCCGGCGATGATGGTCTCTATGGTCGTTGCAGTCGTCGTACCGTTGATCACTTCATCGACCGTGGCTGGTACTGAAATGTTCGTGGTCATCATAGCGCCAGCGTCATTCTTCCTCGTCCCGCTCTTGCCGTATGGCGATGATGTCTTGGCGGAGGTCACGGTTGAGATTCCGGCGGGTGTCTCCGACTGGTTGTGTGGAGCGCCGACTGCCGGTACTCCGACTGGTAGCAGTCCGACTGCTGGCGACACGAGTAGCCGCGTGGGAGCGTGAGTGCCCTTCTCCTACCGACTTTTCCTGATTCTGCTGAATTGCTGCCACCGTCACCATGGCTTTGATCTGAGCCACAATCGGGGCCGCCGGGCTATCAGATGCAATCATCGGGTCCAGCGCGTCGAGAAGCGTCTTGGAGGCGACGACGTTCTGCAGCGGTGTATGGAAGACAACTTGGTCTCCCAATTTTGATTGTAGGATGTCCTCATGGACATTGCGGCCGCGAGATCGAAGTGATCGCGCCTGTGCCTCCTTAGCCTTACGAAGAAGGCGATCTTCCTCCACGGCTTCATGAATCTCTTGTTGGCGTTGGAGATCGGTCTTTTGCTCTTCTATTGCGAAGATGCCATTAAGATTGTAGCAATTCCTCGCTGATTGCTGCCATCGAGTTTGTAAGAAAAGATTATAGCGCTTCCCCTACCTGGCGTGCCAACTGTCGACTTTTGTGGTCGGCAATGAATTTATGGGGCAGGCGATAGATCTAAAACTCGAAGTTCACACAAGACAAAGGTTTAGACAGGTTTACGCCCTCGACGGAGGAGGTAATACCCTAGTCCTGTGTGCTGGGATTATTTGGATCTCTCGGATCTAAGATTGCTCGTCCCCTGTTGTTGCCCGCCCTCTCCCTTATATAATGGGGGTGGGGCGGTTTACAGAGTCTTGATCGGTTAAGGGATACAAGATAGAGTTTACATCTTTATCTTATCCTGCTAACAACTCAGATTACAATCATATCTCTTATATCTAAATATTTGTTCAACTGTCTTTAGGATATATACCCTTGCGCACGGCAGCAAGGCTTGGCACGGAGCTTATCCTCTGGGCCTTCCACATGGCCCTGTCTCTCCCTCAGGCACTTCTGGGCCGGTTATGAAGACACCTGGGTTCTTATATTCCACAGTTAATCTACCAATTTGATCTATATACCCTACCTTGTCGTTTGTATGCCATGATTTACTTGTCACCCTAGGATGGTTTACTAATAGTTGGTTAATATTGATAATCAACATGGGCTGGGTAGACCGTCGTAGATTGCTTAGCCGTGCCACGTCATCACATGTGCATGAATCATCAATGATTAATCTTGACTAATGGAATATGGAACAATGATATGAACTTGTGTGTCATGTGAGGTCACACAATGAGATTGAGTTGTAGTTGCGAGTCATGTAAAGCAACGACGTTGATTTGTTGATGGCACGTGGTGCTTGGTAATCAACTTGGGTGGTAAACACTTAGATTGGGGCAAGTGACAAGGGGCGAGTATGCCAAGGTGGGCCGAAGGGTAGAGGGTATGTGGATGTCTTGCCCTGATCACTCTAAGGACTTAACCTTGCGAGTCTTTGACCTGAGTCAATCATGCAACCACATGACTGGAATGGGACAGCCTAGCTGACTAATTTGTAAAGTCTAGATTTCGATACTATCGTGGTGATTAGTGAGTTCCAAGATTTGGGTAGACTCACATGGCACAAGAGGGGGGCCCTGGATGTGGTAACCAGTCCCACCAATGTTGAATACTTAGCGAGCAGTACTGGGTCTAGATGGAGCATTGTAAAGGCTTTGTTATGATCACTTGCCTTGGTGGTGTTTGGTCGTATCGTGTGGTTAAAGTGCGTAACCTCTGCAGAGTGTAAAACTGTTCAAATAGCCATGCTCACAGAATTGAGCAATGCTCGGGAATTACAGTAAAGGGTTAGATTCTTGTTTAAACTGAAACTTGGATGGGATGGCTGGACGCCATGTGGAATGCTGGAAATTTGACTTAGTGGTGGAAACTTGGTTATTTGAGGAAAGTCGAATCTATTTATTACTGTTATTTGTTTTACAGTCCTTATAATCTATTTATTGTATTTGTTCGTAAATGCTGCTTATTGCAAAGTAGCCGTAATAGCCTTTTCCTTTGGAATAAGCCTTGCATATAGATACATAGAATTGCATTTCGTGCATAACTTGTTGAGTGCTTTATGTACTCACCCCGCAACAACAATAATCAACAGTTGAAGAGTCTACACCTTTGTTGGAGGAGGAGTTTCAGGAGGACACGAGTTGTTAGGGTCTGAGCCTTGTCGGTTGCCTGTGGTGAACTGATGAGCTATCTACGTCTTCTACTTTCCGCTGCTTATTTCTTAGCTTATACTTCAAGTCTTGCCCTGTGTGGCTTAATAATGTAAGTTGATCATAAGATCATACACTTAGTTATATCAATAAATGAAGTATTATTTTTTTATCATTGAGTATGATGTGATATGTGCCAATGTTGAGATGTGTGCACTAGCGTTGATCCTGGGACTAGTGCGGTAAACACAGTGGGTTCGAATAAGTCGATTTGGGTCCTTACAATAGCCGATTTCATGGTCTAAATGGGTTTACTTGGTGTCATAAACAAGTGCATAATTTCCATGTTCAAGGCTTACAGTAATGTTTTTTCACAATATTAGTCCAATTCGTTTGATTGTCCATCTATAATCATTTTTTTCATAGAAAAGATGTTGGAATGATAATTTAGATAAGAGGGAGATTTAAAATGAGAGGAAAAGAGTTATCATAACCATACTTGTGCAATATATAATGTCTTTTGAAGGTTCATGTTCTAAAATAACATTTTTTGTTTTAATGGCTTCATAACTATGGGTTCCATATTGTTTTGGGTTATCTCATCGTAATTCTTTAACCTATTGGTTAAATGTTATGAGAGTATCCCGTAATACATGCAAAAGTTTCAACTTGTCAAAAGGAAACACACTTTTATTTTATTATATAGGAGTTATACATCTCCTTACATTAAAACAAAAGTTTTTACTACTTCAACTTGTAACTATATGGTCATATCTTCTATTCTAGTA
Source organism: Otatea glauca (assembly GCA_036346275.1). Classification (NCBI taxonomy): domain Eukaryota; kingdom Viridiplantae; phylum Streptophyta; class Magnoliopsida; order Poales; family Poaceae; genus Otatea; species Otatea glauca. The sequence goes on from CM070724.1 coordinate 24,372,250, forward strand.
ACGAAGGGTTCCACTAGAGGTCCTGCAGTAGAAGTACTTCCTAAAATAGTAGAGATAGTTTTGCAGTGTTAGTTTACTAAAGAATCCTGAGAGCTATAGGTGCTGGTACATTTTGGACTAGTTCTTTGGATATGGATGGAAGGAGGATAGTTGTCAATGTCTGTCATACGGACTTGGGGGAATTTGGTTGGTGTCGCAACTTGCTGGTCGTGGCAACTTGTGGTGGCATTTCATTCGGCAATCATCTATTATGTCAGACAAAGAGCGGAAGGAAGGGGTGGTTTTGGTGCGATTGAGTAAAGGAAACTGAATGAGCTGACCATTTCCTCGGTTGTTAGGCGTAAAGTTCACTGAAAAGAAGCTTGGACAGCGATATTGACTAGCTGAGTTAGCACGGTTTTTGTCTTGTTGAAACAGTGTTTGCAGAGCTTTGGCAGAAAAGGTGGTAGCTGGTATTGGTTATAGGGGAGAAGAAGACAAAGGCTGTGCTATTAATTCTGATGAAGCTGGACTTTTGAGGAGGGCTGGAAATTTTAAAAGGATATGTAGATAAGAATTTCTACAGAAGAAAGGATAAGCTTGACAGAAATTTTATAAAAGAAGAGAAACTAATTTTTTTTTCTTTTTTCCTTCCAAGCCTACATGTTTGGGTTTTTGGGTTCATATAATTGGGGGCAATTTATCATAAAACTTTAACCTAAAGGTTAAGATTGTACGTAAATCGTTGGGACAAGAAAAATAAAATCCAATTACAAATAGCAAGATATAAATACTACATAAGAATGCTTTATATAGCTAAAGTGGAATAATACTGCTACACATAAGGGTTCTTATCTTAAGGGGCACTACTACAAGAATGTACATCACAATCGGTTTTTTTTCGTTATTACAGTCGGTTCTAGTGGCGATACAAAGTCATTAGACAATGATGAGGTGATTTTATCACTGTCGGTTTTCACCCGATTGTGATAAATACATCATCACAATCGGTTCTTTATAAGAAGCGATCACTACACTAAAAAACGTCATCAGTGGCGGTTAATAACCGCCATCAGTGGCGGTTATTGAACCGCCACAGATATAGTGCCACTGATAATCGAGGATTATCAGTGGCGGTTTTCTAACCGCCACAAATAAGTGTTATACGTGACGGTTCTACACACTAACCGCCACGATATAACAATACTATACGTGGCGGTTCTCGCCCACCAACCGCCACAGATAACAATACTATACGTGGCGGTTCTATCCACCAACCGCCACAGATAACTACACTATACGTGGCGGTTCTTTCTAACAACCGCCACAGATAACAATATTATACGTGGCGGTTCTTCCCACCAACCGCCACAGATAACTATATTATACGTGGCGGTTCTATACACCAACCGCCACAGATCTATATTATCATGGCGGTTCTATCCACCAACCGCCACAGATAGTACCGACCGAAAAAATAAAAACTGCATTTTGGGCTAGCCTCGTGTCTTGCTAGCCATGCCCTCTCAAACATATAATACATCAATCACAGATTTTGCATACACACAGTTACAATGTACAACAATCATAGATTTCGCATATACACAACTACAATATAATACATCAATCACAATTGCAATTTTGCATATGCACAATTATAATGTACAACAATCATAGATTTTGCATATACACAACTACAATATAATACATCAATCACAATTACATATAATACATCAATCACAATTACAATCACAGATTTTGCATATCACAATTACAATATACACAATTACAATGTACAATTAAAGTGTCTCATGCATGAGGTGCTCGATCATGGTGATGGTGTAGGGCATGCCTCCCGCTGGACCTGCTCCCTTCTCCTCCAGTTCAATCATCTTTGCATCAATATTTCTCAGAGTATGTAAATGAAGTCATTATATATCATACTATGGAAAGCTAAATAGATCACTTTTGTTGTATCACAAATCTAGCCGATCCATTGCCGTCTTATTCCATGTGAATGCCGTGGCATCCTCTAGATATTGTACATGCATTAGCTAGTTTATACTCCCTCTATTTTTGAATATGTGACATTCTATTTTTCAATTTTTATTCCTAAATACATATCATTCTACAATTTTGATCCTACTTTTTACTATTTTTCCTTCTATAATCTCCATTTAGCTATTTTTAATGGCATTTACTATCATACATTAGAGTAAAACACACCATCTAAAAATATAAGGACCATGTAATCAAATATCTTATGAATGGAAGGTAAAGATGCAAAAGGAAACTTGCAACTAAATCAAGCAATCAAATAAACCTCTCAGTAATGGTGCAGTTTTGAAATGAGCTCTTTCCGTATTCATCCACCACCCACGTCTATAAAAAGCTCTACTAGCCATCATGAAAGGGCACGGAGAAAAGCAATAGAGGGAGCGCTCCTCGTCTAGAGCGCACGCACACGCACACCACCCATCAACACACACACACACGCACGGGAGAAGGGCAACAACACAAGCGCAGATCAATCACAACTTCTTAAATGAAATGACAGAAATTAGAACATGTGCAAGCCATGCCATCCAATACTAAACTTGACATTCAATGAAACATCAATTTACACCACTGTAAGAAAAAAATTAACTAGTTTTGTGAACTATAAGCCTACGAGTCTTCACTGTTGGTAGGGGCCTCAGGAGGTGGCAGATGAGTATGGAAGACTTCATCGTTATTATCTGGGTCATGAAACTCGCCGTTCTTGTTGAGTACTTCCTTCATGATGAAGTAGGCGAGCTGTCCCTGAATGCCTTGGATTTCATTTGGAACCAGTCCTCCCGTAGGCAACTTCAAATGCTATACATAGAAAAAGTTTGTCTTAAGAGCTTATATAGAGAATGAGATGTGCAAATCAATGTGTGATGTTAGCGTGACAAACCTCTACGTCATTGTTTACTATTGTAGAGCCTAAGATTTCGCGCATGTATTGGCACACGAAGTACCCACATAAATTTGTTCCTGGCGGCTGCTTGTAGCACTGCAAAAAATTGGTTAAACTTATACGACATTGAAGGAGTTATTGACTACGAGGTGTGATATAGGAAAATTGTTTTTGTGCGTACCGGAAATTTAGTACGGATTGTCAGTGATTTATGGAAAGGACGGTGTCTCGAGCACTTTTTACAATATGCTTTGAAGGCCCTATTCACTAGACTTGTCATATCTTTATAGTCTTTTGGATCTTTGTCCCGTGGGTCCAAGATCAGCATCTTGCTTTTATCTGGAGTAATTACTACGAGAATCCAGTGGAAACTACATACACATGTATGATGCCGTAGTCATTAGTCCTAAGCTGAGCAAAGAACGAGATCAACAAGTAGTTGAACTAGCTAGTGAGCCACTTACTTGAAATTGTATGGTAAAAATATGAAATCCTTGTCTTGGAGTTTGATGAGGCGTTATATACGTAGTCCTCGACCTCCTTTGGTACTCTTTTGATTTCCGGTGGCAAACCGTTCCGGATCGAGGAACGCCATCGCCCTTTGGTTCTTTTAATTCGATCAACTCGTATCTACATAACAAATGATTTAGACATCACATTTATCGGTATTACATGAATGTAGACAATGATTTTTATATTGGACACTTACAGTGACCAGCATCTCATAAGAGACACGTCGAGGGCATCTTGATAGTACATGTTGTGCAACTCGCTGAATTCTATCATGAAGCAGCCAGTCCCCTCATGGTGGAAATGTTCCTCTCTGAAAATGGCAGTGATCACCTTCGGGAGTACATGTTGGTTTGATCGCTCCATATACCATTCATGTAATCGCCTTAGCTGCACTGTTAGACTATGAAGCTTCGAAGGGGTGACAAACGGCTTCCCCAATTCGTATTTCAGTCTTTCTTCAGCAGCTTGTCCTTTGGAGACCGCTTTACCCTTACTTTTCTCGCACACAACATCATACTGCTCGTTTCACCGACCTCACCGATATGGCTTGTCTATTTTGCCATGCCTTGAGAGGAGGGTTTTAAGTCGGTCAACCAAGTTGTCGCACTAACTTTTGTACGCTGATGTGTTGGTGACGACTGTGCGAGGTTTATTGTAGGACAGGCCGGCAGGTTCACTACAGGAGAGGCCGACAGGTTCACTGCAGGAGAGGCTAGCAGGGTCACCTCAGGAGGGGCTGGCAGGTTCACCTCAGGAGGAACATGCACTTCATGATGGTCCAAGTTGATGTCACGTTTGCGCCACTGGATGAATGTGTGGACGGCACTTCCTAGAGTTGTAACCTCGTCGTTCGGGGGCATTTCTAGCCCGAGGTTGGCAAACTGGGGATTAACCGTGTCCACCTAGACCTTTGCGTATCCCGGCGCTATCGCAGAGTTGTGCAATACACCTCCTTCTTAGCATGGGTACGCTATGCCTGTACCAGCCTGAATGAATATGTTCATGACGGGCAAAGTGAGCTGGCACGGTGTGGGATCATGTATGTCGTCCACGTGATAATGACCCATGTCTGTTCTACAATTGGGGCGGATGCGCAATCTAACGCGACGATTCGGAGGGCTGGTCGTAACAATGTTCTCGGCTTGCGACTGGCTCATGGCTTGTTGTACTTGTCGTTGTACTTGTTGTTCTATTGTGCCTTGTAATTCTCGAAGCATCTTTTCCTTCATCAATTCTATTTCGGCAAACGCTTCTCTAGCTCTCTTTCGACTCTTGTAAGTGTGAAGGTGCTCTGGGAATCCTGTCTTCCACGGAACCTTAACCCCGACACCTTGTGTCCGTCCAGGATGCTCCTTGTGTTCCCAGGGCACGTGTTAGTTCGTCATTCTCCCTATCCGGTTGGAATGTTCCTTGGGAAGACTCGACGTCTGACTCCCGGACCCTTTGTGACATTGCCGTCATCGCTATTTCGAAGGATAAGCCCCACCAGACGTGACACTTGCCCTCGCTAGCACGTAGTGCTTGACTCGATCCGTAGTCCGCCAATTGACTTGTACCAATCGACTATAGTGATTCTCGCTTCTGCCTCTCCCATTGAGGATTTTACAAATGTACCCACCCGCACCAAGTCCGTGTGGATGGATGTTCCTTCTTCCGATGTTTATGTGGTCCTCATTGGACTTCTTTGTCGCTTCACTTTGCTTCATCAACACGAAATCATCCCAATATGGTTCTAAGTTTGGGTAGTCCCGATGGCCGATCGGTTTTTCTTCACATAAGTAGTATTCACCGGCCTTGAAGTTCCTCCATGCCGCATCCATGGTCATCAACGCATCCCGACGCGCGCGGTGTTCATCTTCTTGGGAATTCAAGGTTTGTTTCACTCGATCCATAGATCCGTTTGATGGTATCGGGCACTTTGTGCCAATCCAAAAGGTGATTGGCACTCTCTCCTTGCGATATACCCGCAGGTTGTTCTGCATACTGCTACGAACTTTGGCGGTGCAATAGGGGCCCCACTTCGAGACCTCCGAGATGGTATACCGCCTTCGGCTTCTTATTTCTTCCTCGGCCACGAGGTCTTGCCACGGTATGTCAGCATCGGCGGCAACACCGGTGGTTGGGTTGAGGTTGAGGAACCTGCTAGGGCTAGGGCTCGGGCTCGGGGTGGATTGCTCCTCCATATCAACCTTGGATGTGCGAACTGAAAGAGGTAAAGTATGAATTTTGAGATTTTGGCGATCATTTCGGTGCCTCTTCAAGGTTCCATACACTAAATTTTGAGATACTATGAAATACCAATGCTAGAATCGACCCACGATAGGCACTAGGCGGAGCATTCCATCAAGTTGTATTCCCTCACTAGTCACTACTAACTTAACAGAAAAATTCAATATCTTGTTGACCCATTGTTAACTATCTTTTTCTTCCATCCAATTATGGGATATGAAAGATAAAATATGTATGATGTAAGAAAATGCTATATTTGTAAGCACATATCTGCTGTTGGGAAAAAACAATTGCACCATTTGATCTCACATGTGAACTGCTATTGCTTTCCCCCTTGTGCAACGATCCTGTAGGACCTAGATCAAATCGTTTTTAGCTTAAGCTACGCCAAGGCGTCAATCATTTATCTTACAATGTCTGTGAAATTTGAACAAACCATTTTCCTCCTTTAAGTAAGCTTAGATCCATGTTATAATCTAATGCCATTGTTTGGGAAAATTAATAGATACACTGCTCAGATTAATACTGCATTGAGCATTACGGATACTAAATAATACCCTTTGAGATTGAAAGGAGTAATACTATGTGCTAACAAAGAAGCTTTGATGCAAATATAGAAATGCTTTGTGGCTTGAAGTAAATGGGAATTTTCCTCTGTTGTGGTCTATATAGAATGGTTGGCATCAATCAAAGTCCACCATCCATGGATGCGAAATTATTATTCAAAAATTGATGCTTAATGCAATCTGTTTGTGCATTCAAATCCAAAACATCGTATGTTACCATGGTTGATTACCTTGTTGGACCTGAAACTCCAGTCTGGCGTCGTCGAGCGGCGCGTCGCGTGGCGCTGGGCGGGCGGCGGCAACCGGCGCGGGCGCGCGTCGTCGGGGAGGGCGGCGTCGTCGAGGGCGGCGTCGGCGCGCGGCGCGGGTCGGCTTCTGACGGGCATTAAGCGCGAGGGCGGCGTCGTCGGGGAGGGGCGGCGCTGCCGAGGGCGATCGGCGCAGCGCGGGGCTGCGATGGGCGCGGCGCGGGGCGGCGTCGTCGGGACGCGTCGTCGGGGAGGGCGGCGCGGGCGGCGACCGTGGCGGCGCGGGTGCGGGGGTTTAGGAGTTTATGCGCGTCAGAAGCGGCGGGAGTTTAAAGGTTCAGGGCACTCAGAAGATCAAGTGTATCCATTTTACATATATATGGAGCATTATCAGTGGCGGTTCTTTATACGAACCGCCACAGATAACTTTATCAGTGGCGGTTCTTTATACGAACCGCCACAGATAACTTTATCAGTGGCGGTTCTTTATACGAACCGCCATCGATACTACTATCTGTGGCGGTTCGTATAAAGAACCGCCACAGATAATTTGTATTAGTGGAGGCTATTTATACGAACCGCCACAGATTTGTGTATCTGTGGCGGTTCTTGTGAAGAACCGCTACTGATATAATTATCCTTATATATTAATCCATACATAATCCTAATATAGTAATATACCCTATATAATACTAATATATTAATAACCCTATATAATCCTAATATAGTAATGACCTTACATAATCCTAATAAATATTATATACCCTATATAATCCTAATATTGTAATTACCATTTATAATTCTAATATTGTAATAAACCCTATATAATCCTAATATATTAATGACCTTTTATAATCCTAATATATTAATGACCCTATAATCCTAATACAGTAATGATCATATATAATTCTAATATAGTACTATACCCTATGTAATCCAAATATATTAATGACCCACATTTCCATTACTCCACACAAATGCATAACACCATATTTCCATTACTCCATACAAATGCATATTGTTTACATCACATTGCCATTACTCGTATATAGCTAAATATTTTCTTTCACAATTTGCCCTTCTTCATGATCGTCGCGATGATAGGTAGCTTCCTGAGTGGTTTCTTCCTCGAGCCTGATGTTGCCATCTATGAAAGGAGGCAACTCGTCAAACTGGTTGTACTCATCCTCATCCACGACATTCTCAACTCCGACGATCCTTCTTTTTCCCTGAAGAACTACATGGCGCTTCTTATCTGCCGGGTCGATTACATAGAAGACTTGTGCTACTTGCTTCGCAAGTACGAATGGTTCGTCTCTGTATCCGACATGTTCGATGTCCAAAGTAGTGAAGCCGTACTTGTCCACCTTGACACCCTTTGGGAGTTGTACCCAACGACACCGAAACATCGGGATCTTAAAAATACAATAGTCGAGCTCCCAAATCTCTTCTATGAACCCATAGAAGCTAGTCTTCTTCTTGCTGTGTTGTCATAGGCATCTATCACGACACCACTATTTTGGTAATTGCTTTTGCTATCCCGAGATCTCGTGTAAAGGTATATCCATTTATGTCGATCCTTGCCATGTCAAGATTGTACCGATGGCCCTTTGCCAACCACCTCAACATAACACTCGTTTCTTTCCCAGTCATATGCTCTTTGAACCAATGATTGAACAAACGGTTATGCTCTTTTGTTACCCAAGCCTCTGATCGTCCACGATTTTCCTCTCGTAGCTTATCCTTGTGCATGTCCATATACGAGGACACCTCAACTGACTGTGTTGCAACACTGTGAAATGAGCTTTTGAACAATCCATGATCGTAAGAATTTGTTGATTTCCTTCCAATTGTCCCTTTCCCAGATAGCCTACCCTCATGGCGAGATACAGGCACTCCTACCGGTTCCACCCCCTCCATGTAATCCACGCAAAACTCGATAACCTTCTCAGTTGCATAACCTTCCACAATGCAGCCCTCCGGCCGAGATCGATTGCGTACATACTTCTTCAGGATACCCATGTACCTTTCGAACGGGTACATCTGATGCAGGAATACGGGGCCACATACATTTATCTCATTCACAAGGTGAACAATGAGATGAACCATTATATCGAAAAATGATGGAGGGAAATACATCTCTAGCTGGTATAGTGTCTTCACCACATCATTCTCGAGCTCGAAAAGTCCGATGGGATCGATGACCTTCGTGAAATCGTGTTGAAGAAGAAACACAACCTCATGATTGACTCTCGGACCTTTTCGTGCAAAATACCTCTAATTGCAATAGGAAGCATTTGTGTCATCATCACATGACAATCATGAGACTTCATGCCGCTTAACTTCAAATCTTTCATCGACACGGTTTCTTGATGCTTGCGGAGTAACCGATGGAACTTTCACACCATGCAAGCATTTGCAGAGTCTGTTCTCTCTTTCTTGGATAGAGTGTAGCAAGTTGGGGGAAGGTAAAGTCGGCCTTTCCCGTTGTCTCGAGGATGTAGCTCAGCTCTGATTTTCATATCTTCCAGGTCCCTTCGTGCCTTCAGTCCGTCCTTAGTTTTGCTAGGAATATTCAGCAAAATACCAATCAAGTTGTCACATACATTTTTCTCTACATGCATGACGTCTATGCAAAGGTCGAACTTCTAAGTCCTTCCAATAGGGCAAGTTCCAAAATATCGATCTCTTCTTCCACGTGATCTTCTCGATCGAGACCTCGATTTATTATTACTCTCTCCTTTCCAAGTACAACATTAATATCCTTAACCATATCATATACCTCTTCCCACGAGGAGGCCTTGGAGCTATACCATCCTCTTTTGTCCCGTCGAATTGTTTCTTCATATTGCGGTAGGGGTGATTCTCAAGGAACTGCGGTGATGCATGTACAGTTTTCCTCGAGTTATTGAGCCACACACTTGCGGTTTCATCCATGCAATGGGGGCATGCTTTGGCCCCTTTTACAGTACGACCGGATAGGTTACCAAGGGCAGGGAAATCATTGATGGTGCAAAACAACAATGCGTGTAGGGTGAAGTACTCTCGCTTGTACTCATCCCATACCTGTACACCTTCGTTCCACAGTATCACTAGATCTTCCACCAATGGTTTTAGGTATACATCAATATCATTGCCAGGTTGTCTCGGCCCTTGGATAAGCAGCGACATCATAATGTACTTTCGTTTCATACACAACCAAGGAGGAAGGTTGTAGATACAGAGAGTCACGGGCCAAGTGCTATGAATACTACTCATGTTACCGAAAGGATTGATTCCATCCGTACTCAATCCAAACCTTATATTCCTCGGTTCATTCCCGAAGTCATCCCTAAAGAGCCTATCGATGGTTCTCCACTGGGCAGAATCAGCAGGGTGTCTCAGCTTTCCATCCCTTTTACGCTCTTCTGAGTGCCATCGCATCAATTGGGCATGCTTTTTGTTTCCAAATAAACGCTTCAACCGAGGTATTACCGGTAAATACCACACCACTTTAGCGGGAGCTCCTTTCTTCACCACGGTGCCCTCGCTGTCATGGCCTTTGCGCTTGTATCGCGATGATTTGCACACTGGACATACATGCATGTCTGTATACTCTTTGCGATAGAGTATACAATCGTTTGGACATGCATGTATTCTTTCTACTTCCAATCCCAATGGACATACAACCTTCTTAGCTAAATAAGTGGTTATCGGCAATACGTTTCCATCTGGAAGCATGTCCGCTAAGAGATGTAATAGCTCCGTGAAACTTTTATCGGACCAACCATTGCTTGCCTTCAATTTTAGAAGTGAAAGCACGGTGTGCAACTTTGTGTATTCCTCCTTGCAACCCGGGAACAAAGGTGTGTCCGAGTCGTCCAACAAACCCTTGAATTGATTAAACTCTCTCGACTAGTGTACTTCCATACGCATCGCGCAACATCCGAGCAAGATTATTATCGTCATCAATGTCCAACCTATCCTCATTAGATCCATAATCGATGTCACCGCCATAATGTCTTCTCCATCATCCAATACGTTATCACCTTCATGTATGTTTTCCTCTTCACCGTGACTTGTCCAACGTGTATAGCCAAGTACAAAACCCCTTCGAATCAAGTGCAAGTGGATGTGCTCTTTGTCTGAAAACATTTTCTCATTCTTGCAATCAATGCATGGACAATGTATGTACTCCGCCTTCTTGTGCAACTTGTTCTCCTCAGCGGCTCTTAGAAAAGCAGATACCCCGTCGATGTAATCTCGGCTGTAACGGTTCGCATTGTACATCCATCTCCGATCCATCTAAAATTAATTAACATATAAAAATTGATTAAAAACTAATCTAATTACTTATCATCTAAATGAGCTAGATAATAAATTCATCATCTAAAAATGATGAGCATCCACCTACCAAATTAGCTAAAATTTCATGTATATTAATATCCAATAATCTTAATTAAATAAATTTAATATATGTCCACACTAATGGAACCAAATTAATAGTAATTAAAAACTAATCAATACTTTTCTGTAAAGAAGCTAGATAATAAATTCATCATCTAAAATGATGAGCACCCACCTACCAAATTAACTAAAATTTCATTTATATTAATACCCAATAATCTTAATTAAATAAAGTTATTATATGCAAGATGTATATGTCCGTACACTAATGGAACCAAATTAATAGTAATTAAAAAACTAATCTAATTACTTATCATCTAAAGGAGCTAGATAATAAATTCATATATATGCAAGATGTATATATCTGTACACTAATAGAACCCAATTAATAATACTTAAAAAACCAATCTAATTACTTATCATCTAAAGGAGCTAGATAATAAATTCATCATGTATCAAATTAACTTAAAATGCAATTAATATTAAATATATGCTTAATCATAATTCATAATCTATAAAAGGAACACAACATCATCTAATGAACCTAGCTAGTAAATAAATTCATCAACTACAAAATGGTAGCTAAATAAAAATAAACAAAATCTAAACTTTTCATCTCATCTACATGTAAACCCTAATTAAACTTGGTTTAAAAATTAAATTGCAACAAGATTAACACAAATCAAGAGAGGAGAAAAAATAACTCACCAAGGAACAATTAGAGGAAGTACAAGCACAAGAATTGGAGAAAACGAAATCTGAAATTTAGAAGTTTTGGTTTGCTCTCGGGAGGAAGAAGACCAAGGTCTTGCATCGACCACCTATTTATAGGCAATATTATCAGTGGCGGTTTTTAACTAGAACCGCCACTGATAACATTATCTGTGGCGGCTCTATCCTCGAACCGCCACTGATATTCTTCCCGCCATTTTCAATATAGAACCGCCACTGATAATTATATTTGTGACGGTTCGAAAAAACCCGCCACAAATAGACCGTCACCTATTGCAGGTTTTGGCGTAGTGGATAGTGATGAGGTACTCATCACTATCGCTTCTTATAAAGAATCGATAGTGATGAGGTGCTCATCACTATCGGTTCTTATAATAAACCGATAGTAATAAGGGTCTCATCACTATCGCTTCTTTAGAAGAACCGATAGTGATGAAGGACCCTTATTACTATCGGTTCTTATAATAAACCGATTGTAATAAAGGTCTCATCACTATCGCTTCTTTAGAAGAACCGATAGTGATGAGGGGTGTATTGTTTCCTATTTATGCACCTTCTGAATAACAGCAAATATTATACACAGTATGCACATATCACATTCACACAATTCATATTACACACAATATTCCACAATCACATTCACAGAACACAAACACTTTGCAAATACAAATAGCTGAAACAGGTTGAAAGATCTTCTGCGTTAGATTTATAGATTTGGTTTTAGCAAGTTTCTATTATTGCAAATGTACATAAGATTCTTTAACATATATCATAACACTAATATGAAGAAATTCACTTTAGTTATTTGATGCATTGTTGCTCATACAATTTAATGTTGACATAGAGACTAAAATAACTAACTGGTGACCAGAATCCTCTGGAAACTTCAAGTCAAAAGATAACTTTGCTATTTATAAATGCTAACTGTGCTAACTGTTTCTAGATGATGCAATGGAACAAGCTCGGGCCTGTACTTACAGTTCTTGCTTATAGTGTAGCTACCAATTAGTTCTGTTCCAAAAGAAATCAGGGGAGAGGAATTCATCAGCCACTTCAAGTGTAGTCTATTTAGTATTTTAAAATAAAGAAAAGCATTGCATAACTCGCGGGCAACATAATTTGGTGTGCCACAAGTTGTGTGAAGAAGGTCCACTCCCTGGAACAAAGAAAAAAGAACTCTTAATCAGCACAACACCAGGATAGAAGTTTAAGTAGGCAGCATCAACAAAAGAAATCACTAAACATACATTTTGGGACAGTGTGCTTTGTTCAAAATTAGAAACTTTTAAGTTGAATCAAGAAGCAGGTTTTCAGGGAAAAGTACAAACCTCAAATTGTCAAACATGAGAAAATAGAATTAGTGAATAAGATAAAAGAAAGTGACACATGTATCTCTTATCTAGAACAAACCTTCAAATCTCTATGATAGACTCCTTTGCTATGGCAATAATTAATGGCATCAATAAGCTGCTCGAAGTACTTCCTAGCTTCATTTTCACGAAGCTTCCCTTGGCGAGCCTACATATATTTGATATATATGAGTGATGAAGGAGTTTACAAATAGAAACACCGTCAGGAACAACAAAAAAATTGTATAGTTTAGGTAGGGCTGCAGTTTTTCATTATTTTGGAGAAGGTAGAAATACTCCTAGATTATTGTGTATACATGGTTTGCAGAAAACTAAAGTTAGTTAACTATCACAAATTCTCTCTACTACAGAAAATCTCATCACAGACGGTTTGGCAAAATGTTGTAATTTGTAAAAGCAGCAGAGATTCAACACTAACCTTTTGTCAGCATCAGCAGCAGCAGCAGCTATCTTGAGTAATTCATCCATATCTTTGGATATAAAATTTTGAACACCTTCTGAGTGTAGTACCACTTCTTTCAAATGCTTTAATGCTCTCTTTTGAAAGAGCCTACATTGCGCCAAAATTCAATGCAAAGTAAGCAGTACTAAAAACATGAGCAGGGCACTTAAAATTCTGCTCCAGTAGAATAGATTCATGAATGTTCTATTCAGATAAACATAAAAGATTCATGTAGCCACTTTGATCACCAAACAATCCCAGAGCTCAAGAGTATATCTAAAAGTTAAAATGTCAAATATCATGAGCTTTCCCTTCCGCAAATGCTAAAACCTGTTCCATATATAGAACCTTAGTGAATGGCATGGAGCATGAATTGTTCTTAATATATACTAGAATGAACACCAAATAATTACAGGTACACCCAGACCTACAAGGCTTTTTGCCAGAGTAGTAAGCATTAGGAATTGTGCATCTACGTTCATAGTTCCTGTAACCTGAAACAATGCAAAGTCAACCCTCCATGACAAGCAGTTGCAACATTATAAAAATCATAAGCACAATATCTCTCACCAGTACAGATAAATAATACACCCACAGTTGCTCATTCCGCATTTCATTTGTAAATCCAAAGCGAGTTCCAATAGATCAATTGCATTCCTCGCTAGAACCGAAAATTAGAAACTAATGGAGTGAAGCAACTAGGTAGTAAGTGATCCAATAGGGTTTGGGAAATGAGCAGGCAAGCGAGGGAATAGGAAGACTCACAAATTCCAGCCTCACAGGAGAAAGCCCATGCCACCAACGCAGCGTGGATCTCGCGGCCTCAAGGGAATAGAAATTTAGAATGGGTGGAGATAAGGCGGGTGGGCGGTGAAGCAAGACGCTACCTGGTGGAGCATGCGGTGGTTGAGGATGGTGGCCATGTGGAGCACCTTCATGGCCTTGGGGGAGACGGGGCCGACGGGCGACGACAGCCTTTGGGGCGATGAGGGTGGTGCCAGGGGAGACGAGGGTGACGTCGGGAGCTGACAAGCCGACGGGGCCAATGGCCTGCGGCAGCGTCGGGAGCGACGACCGCGGTGTCGGGGGAGACGAGGGCGATGTCGAGGGCCGACGGGCGAGGGAAGCTTCAGTGGCGATAAGGGCGTTACCGGGGGACACGAGGTGAGGTGGGCGGTGGCGTCTGCGAGGCGACAGCGTCGAGGCGTGCGGCGGGGCGAAGTCTTTGGCGGTGGCGTCCGCAAGGGCGGGGGTGTCGACGACGAGTTGTCGGGTGAGGCGCGCAGGCGTCCATGAGGGGCGAGAGGCGTCAAGGCGGGCACCGAGGGGAGGGGTGCAGGGCGGTGGCCTCCTCGAGGGCGTGGGCGTCGTGGCGGGCGCCGGGCGGCGGGCGCTGGGTGTCGGGAGCTAGGGGTGAGGACATGGGAGCTCGCGAGAGAGGGGTGGCGGAAGCTAGGGTTAAGAGATGGAGTCGGGCGCGGTAATAAAATGGCCGTTTATATGATCTCAATCGGTTTCTTATAAAAACTGATACAAATAACTTCATCATCTGTGTCGCTTTTATATTAGAACCGACACAAATACTTCATTATTTGTGTCGCTTTTATTTGGAAACCGATACAAATAGTTCCTTATCTGTGTCGCTTTCATACAAGAAGCGATACAAATAGAAACTTATCTGTGTCACTTTCTTTGTGAACTGACACACATGACATAATAAACGATGCACATCAGTTTGGACATAGACCGTCATCTGTGTCGGTTTTCTATAAAAACCGATGCAAATAACTTTATCATCTGTGTCGCTTTTATATTAGAACCGACACAAATACTTGATTATCTGTGTCGCTCTTATTTGAGAACCGATACAAATAATTAGTTATATGTGTCGCTTTCCTACAAGAACCGATACAGATAATTACTTACCTGTGTCACTTTTCTTTGTGAATCGACACAAATGACATAATAAACAATGCAGGACATAGACCATCATTTGTGTCGGTTTTATATAAAAACTGATACAAATAACTTAATCATCTGTGTCGGTTTTTGAGTGAAATCGACAGAAATAATATAAATATCAGTATCGTTTTTTGAGTGAAACCGACACAAATGTATTATCAGTATCAGTTTTTAATAAAAGCTGACACAAATGTGGTTCACTGCACTATTTGTTTTCCCGACAAACCATTAATTCTAAATTTTCAGAATTAGATCAAAGAGTTGAAAATGACATAACTTTTGCGAATATTGTTGGAATTATTTGAAATTTTGCAGAAATATACTTTGAGATACTGCAAATATTTTCCAAATAGAATTTTTGAAAAAAGAGTTAGTACTAAAAAAATGTGCCAACATTCACTTTATAGGCATGATTTTTGCTACTAACAAAGGCCCCACTAATATAGGCCTATGTGGTTAGGACAAGTTTTTAAGCCGTTATACAACTTGAGGATTTCAATTTTTCTCACCCAAGTATTGCTTCCAACCACAGAATATGACCTGTTTTTTCGAGTGGCGGCGAACAAATGTCCTCTAGAACAACAACAGAGGAGAGTTCAGCCCGAGGGGTATAAATAACCTAGCGAGACACATCACAGTCGGTTCTTACTTAAAAAGCGATAGTGATATGCACAAACATCACTATCGGTTCTCACTTGAAAAACGATAGTGATGTGATCATGCATATCACTATCGGTTCTTTTGTGAGAAGCGATAGTGATGATCATGCACAACACTTTCGCTTCTCACATAAGAACCGATAGTGATAACGACGTGCACATCACAATCGGTTCTTACATGAGAAGCGATAGTGATGTTTATGCACATCACTATCGCTTCTCACATAAGAACCGATTGTGATGTGCCCAGTGCTAAATCACAATCACTTCTAATCTGAGAACCGACAGTGATTATTATTAACACCCCTCTTAAGTCATTTATCACAATCGTTTTTTCCTAAAAACTTAAGAATCGACACAGATGAAGCGATAGTGATGTGCCGTTCTGTAGTAGTGGGGGAACCTAATCTAGTCTTCTGCATTTTACTATTGGGTGACGTCGGCTCTTCATGAATTAAGGTCTTCATATTTTTCTTTCGCCTTGTCGGGGTTGATGAAATTTTGTCAACTTCCTTGCGATTTTAGGTGTAGACAATGCAGTCTTCTTTGGCTGGCATGAAGAAAGGCAGCGGCATTTCTTGAATGACTTTTGAAGCAAATAGCGAAGATGAACTATAGGAGAGAATTACTTTTAAGGAAAGAGGAATTTGATATAAAACGAAATGAGAGTAGAGGTAAGGATAAGATCTTAAGAAAGAGGAAAGCATAACAATGACTACATTTTGCAAATATAGTAATTTTGAAAATAGTATTTTGAATTTATTGTATTCTAATGCTAACGACCATTCTATCTAGGGTTTATCCTATGGTCAGTATAGCTCTGATACCAACTTCAACGCCCCTCATTTTCGCATAAATGCAAAAATGGAAATCTCAGGTGCATGCATTCAGTACTAATCCCATGATCAGTAGCTAGTACGCATATTTACAACAATTGGAATCAGAACCATACACGATGTTATTTAAGCGGAAGCTATTTATACATTGTATTTTACAACTCAGAGTATATAAATATAGCAACAAAAAAATCAAAGTCTTGTAGTGTGCCCATCCAATCCCTTAGGCAACTGATAAGGCATAAATCCCTAGAAAGATCGCATCATTTAAATTCCCGCAACCTGCGTCGAAAGATATTCTTCGGTGCCTAGCTACCTTTTCACCATGCTGTAATAGATTAAGCAAGGTTGAGTACTTTCATACTCCGCAAGACTTAAGTGGTATTTGCAAAAGCAGAAATGTTGGCTATGTCAAAGGAGGCTTCTACAATTAATTTGCATAAAGTGAAAGTTGAATTTGCAAATCAAGTAGTAATTTATAAATGAAATTTGTAAAAGCATATTTAACAGATATAAAAGTAAATAAAGCATAAGTAATAACTCAAAGTCCTTCACAGCGTGAACATTGAATCATCCATTGCCATCACATGGCTCAAATCTGAAACAATCACCTCCAACAAATGTTTCCAATCCAACCATTTAGAAAAAACCAAAACTATTAACTAGTGCCAGTTCACCAAGTCTCCCATAACCGTGGGCACGGCTAATCGATTAGATTTTCACTCTGTAGAGGTGTACAGCTTTACCCACAAGACATGACTGACTATTTGTGCAATCGATAATTAACACAATTCCTTTGGTGTGCCGCAGAGAGTCTTGACATAACCGTTACATTAAATAGACCTAGCTTTGCACCAGCCCGATGATGTTGAACCCTTGTTATGGACGAAGAAACATAATTAAGTAAAACATGATAGTCTATCTCTGTACATAGTTCAATAACATTGGCAGTCCATCTCTTCAAGAAACAGTTTCTTCCCATAACCAGGCGTACACCGTTGTACCGACATGCATTTACCCACACCTCGGTGTGGAAGCCCCTCACAAGCGAACCTAGAAAGGAGTGCTCATACTATCTCCCGCCTACCAATGTGCAAAGCCAAACATGTGAGACCCCATTCTTGCGAACAGGAACCTCCATGTGATCACTGTACTAGTCCCATGATCAGTGGCTAGCACTCACATGTTTACAACATTCATATCACAACCACACTCGAGAGACAACAAATATATACATAAGAGGAATGATTATACAAAGTTTAGTACAATACAAAAACTGAAGAGCGAAAACAAAAGAGAGTTAAATAAACTCCAAATAGCCTCGTGTTTTGCCCACTAACCCCCAGGCAACTGACTAGGCAAAACCTAGAAGAAATCGTCGTCAGAAACCCCATGCCCTGCTTAGAAATAAGAATCGTTTGGCAGAACGAAGTCCTCATCCTCTGAGACAGCAGAAGCAAGGTTGAGTACATTGGTACTCAGCAAGACTTGTATTGTTTGACACATACAATTAAATAAGTATGCAGGATAAGCAAAAGACATGCTACAGGATATTTTGCAGTTGCATAAGCATTTAAATGTACGAATATAATAGATTGCAACATCGCATTTTAAATAAAGCAATTGAGAGACATAAAGCGATAAGCTAATATCCAAGTCTTTCAACCCAGTCTACCCAACTGCCAAGGTCCCCGGTGTCGATCCTTTGACACAAAAAGTTGGTTGCAAAACAGTTTCGAAACCAAACCCATTTTTCAAAAAATTACCAAAAGACTCTAACATTGGAATGACTTCTCCAAGTGCCCATGACCGCGGGCGCGGATAAACGATTAGATCTTACACTCTGTAGAGGTGCACACTTTACCCATAAGGAATGACCAACCACTTTTGCCAGGCCAATTAACACACTTCCTTTGGTGCATGTGTTGGCAAGGAGATCATACAGAGCCATTACATTACTTAGACATGACTTTGAACCAGCCCAGGACGTTCACCCTCGCCATAGAAACAGAAACACACACCCAAGATGTGGTTCCTTTCACGAGGTTTCCAACACCCGTTTCTGTTTATGGCAAGGCGTACACCGTTGCGCGGGTATGTATTTACCCACACCGAGGGTTGGAAGTTCGGTGTGGAAGACCCTCACAAGCAAACCTGACCGGAATGCTTCCACTATCTCCCGCCTTCCTTAGATGCAAAGCCACATCCAAATAACTTAATAGGCTAAGACTGTCCCATTCCAGCCCTCGTGGTTTTACGGAATCTTGGATATACCGTCCCATTGCTCGGTCCTTAATCCAACACGGGCGATACTCCACCCTACTCTATGTGCATTTCCCTTTGCACAACCGGCTATTGCCAATAATCGCCCGCGCCAAACCACAGTTTTATTTGGGGTTTTTTAACAAACTAGCGACAACCATTTCCCAAAAAGGACCATTCATTTGTTGATAAGACCAAAAACATATAACGGATAGCTTAAGCATGAATATGCTAGCGATTATACCCAAAAGGACATTAAGCACGTCTAGTTCATACATAGGTTTACAAGGTTCACATGTTCATACAGATTGAGGAAAACCATAATGTACAGGGGGTAACTACAAGTTCTACCCAAAATAGCATTTCTATGGGGAATTACCGGAATGCATAATACATTGGCAAAAACAACATATTGTAGGTAAATTATCAGGTTCGACATGTTCAAGTGGGTGAGTGCCTTGCAGCATGCTGTCTGGCTCGAAGTCTGGATCTGCAACTAGATCGACTTCCTCCTCGGGGATGTCGGTGTCTACACGTTGCGAAAAGAGGAAATACAAAAGAATAAGCAAATTCCAAAAAGGCAAAAAGAAGACAAACAGCCAGATAAACGCAAGCTCAAACCAAAATAGGGGTTGCTTTAAATGAATTATTGTTATTTAAAATTCGAATTCAAGATGCAAACATTAATTAGATCAACAAAAACATTAGCTCAATTGCTACCATGCTGGATGGACATACTAGAGCAGCACTGGAATCCCACTCTCTGCTCTCTCTCACTGCTCACAAAAAAATTGCAAAAACTATACCACTTAAGGCTGCTAAACTAACAAGATCTACAAGCTAAACTTGAAGAATTAAGGATATCTCTCCAGAACACGATAGCACAAACATTGGACAGCACTCCTAAGACGTTTTTCTAAATTTTTGGGTTTAGACAAGACATAAAACTTACTGTTAAAAAAGCTTATATGAAAATTTAACTTGTTCTATAAAAACTGGACTAAAGAGGTAGGCTGAATAATTAACACTTAGGGTTATTATACTAAAAAAACTAAATGAAGCATAGCTTATTAATAGTATATTTTTCTGAAACATAGTAGAACATACTTTTAACATCATTTCTATGCTATCCATCATAAAATTCTCACTTGGACGAGCTATTCTACAAGCTGCCAATATTGCTTAAGTGTTTCTATTATTTTGAAAACATAACATCTAGGCTTATGTTGCTAGCTCACTTTATATGCAAATCTTAGCAAAATGATATTCTTTCATCAGAACCTAATAGAATAAACTGAGTAGAGTATTTCAAAGCTGTTTCTATAATTTTTCACATTTAGACACATCATTTTATTTAATACTGAAAACACCTAAATGACGATAAAAGTAACACTAACAATCTAACTTCCACTTTCAATTATAACCAAATCACTCATTAACTTTTATTCATTTTTATGGCATTATCAGGGCATGATCTAATAAGCATTTTAAAACTTGTTTTGAATTATTTGAACTTAACATTAATAGGTTATACCTACATTTATTGTTATAACAATTACTTTCCTCTATTAGCACAACATAACTCATATCTTTTCCTAAGTATTTTCTCATGAATAAGCTTACATTGACATATGATTCTTCAAAATAAACTTTATCTATATAAATATTAAGTTATACAAGTTTCACCTATATATCCCTTTTTACATTGAAACTTCATTCTATGTGAATTGGATGTATAACCAAGTAACAAGTAAACATTTTTACATATTCTGATTCTATAGGATTTTACACGGTTTTAGAAATTGGTTTCACTAATTTTGGAGTTATGGTTCAAAAGTTATCAACATTTGAATCTAGTCGGTTTTGGAAATTAAACCAGAAATTCAAAATACGCTTTCACTGCTTGGAAAGCGGGTTTTCACCGTGCGAGCATTGGCGTTTTCAAACGCGCCCACTCATTGACAGGTGGGGTCCATCGGTCAGTTAGACGAAACAGGGGGCTACGGGTCTAGGTTCACCGCCGGCGAACTAGCTCCGGAGCGGCGGAATGTGTAGCACTAGAAGCTTTAGCGCATCATGGTGCACCTAGGGGTGGCGCTATTTCGGCAAACGGCGGTCGGGAAGATGGTAACCACCGTGAAGGTGCGGTGGCGCCATGGCCGAGCTGGAGATTGCTCCACTAACGGCCATCTTTCCGACGGACAAGGGTTGCGCGAGCATGAGTAGCACGAAAGAGTTCGAACACACCTGGCGGTCAGGTCGGAGGAGGTCCGAGGAGAGCTGCCACCGTGCGCCGGCCACGAAGAAGAAGGACGGTGGCGCGGTGTTGCTGCAGGCATAAAGAAACCAGAAGAGAAGTTGATCAGTAACCTGGTGATGCTAAGGAAGCTCGCGATGGAACTAATTCGGAGAAATGGAGGCGGATTGACCCGAAACGCTGATTTCCCCCTTTTCGGGTTCTGGTAGAAGAACAAGAAGGAGAAGCTTCAAGCGAGGCCCTCGACTCAGAAAGGAGGAAATGACGAAGGCAGGAAGCTCTCTGCAATTCGAAAAGAAGGCCTAAGGCTTAAGGCGTGATCGCGTTTGCGCTTGAGCTCAAGCTTGGGTGCACGGCCGATCGCCGCGCCTCAGATCGCAGAACGGCGCGGCAATCTCCTCCGATGCAGCTCGACCAAGGATGTTCAAGAACAGGTGCGGGAGAGCCCTGCTTGATGTGGACGATGGCGATCGCGCCCAGAGGAGGGTGGTTGCAGTCGGACGGCGAAGGACGGGGAGGAGTCATCATCTCGCCTCGGCTCGGAGAGAAGAAGAGGGGAAAAGAGCACCCTGTGGCTAACGAGCGGGTCCAAGCCCCACTGGCAACGACTACATGCTGCCTCCTC
Source organism: Otatea glauca (assembly GCA_036346275.1). NCBI lineage: Eukaryota > Viridiplantae > Streptophyta > Magnoliopsida > Poales > Poaceae > Otatea > Otatea glauca. Next base: position 24,394,257 of record CM070724.1, read on the forward strand.
CAGTGCCAGCGCGTCAAGTGAGCACAGACGTCGGGCCCAGCTGTCAGCGAGAGACGATGCGAAGACGATGAGACAGAACAAGAACTCGCCGGACTTTGCATTGATTCAAGGGTCATTCGATGCCCAAACTTCATGAATTTTTTTTACTAAAGTCTACTGGGAGTTAGACGTCTCCTGAAAAATTTGGAGACCAAAATACCTTTTAGATTATTTAAGTACATTCTGACACTGTACACTGCCGAGACTTTTCATTTCGGGTTTTGATTTTTTCAAAGTTTCATCTGATAATATTTATTTTTTAAACTTTTTCGAAGGGTTCAGTTCCTTCTAAAAGTACTACAATAAAATTTTCTATTCAAAACCTTCAATATTTATTTTATAAGAATTCTGACATTCCATTTTCCAACTTTCTGAGGCCTCTATATTTGAATTTTTAACAGGTCTAAATGGACTTATTAATTTATGAACATTTTAGCAGTGGTAGGATCTATACTCAGGGAATTATGATAATTTTCTTAGCTCCAGATAAACAACTACCAATTTCTTTTAAATTTTAACCTTACTGTTTCTAGTCAAAAGAGTGATTATATACTTTGTTTATTCATATTCCTATGTTTGAAAAATTTACTTGTTGATCACACTGAATTACCAGCACAGCTAAGGTCACATAGTAAATTTTTCTTACTTTTTACTTCTACCTTTTATCTTTCTACCTTTTCCCCTTTTTCTCAAACTCTTTTATTCAATTATCACAGAATGCAATAATCCAAGAAAATCAAATTGAAACAAATATCATCAGCAAAGCTTAGAAATATTTATATTCCAATTTAAACTCATACACTTTCACTGTTTTAGATTTTTAGGATGTTACAAATCCACCCCCTTACAGAAATCTCGCCCCCGAGATTTGGCTGGTCAAAGGAAAAATGGGGTCTAAAAGAAATCAGGAAACTCTTCCTTGAGTCTATCTTCTTGCTCCCATGTCGCTTCTTCTTCCGTATGATTACTCCATCGAGCTTTTATCAACTTATGGGTTTTGTTTCGAGTATGTCGCTCTGCTTCTTCAAGAATTTTGATAGGATGCTCTCGATAAGTCAAGTCAAACTGGAGATCAATCTCTTCCAACTGAGTAAGCACAGCAGGGATACGAAGGCACTTTTTAAGTTGCGACACATGGAAGACATTGTGCACATTGGACAATTGGGATGGCAGCTCCAACTTGTATGCTTTTTCTCCCATCTTTTCCAGTACACGATAAGGTCCAATATATCGAGGATCGAACTTACCTCGAATCTGGAACCGACAGATTCCGCGAAGAGGCGACACTTTAAGGTAGACATAATCATTAACACAAAGCTTAAGTCACGTCGACGAGTGTCGGCAAAACTTTTTTGACGAGATTGAGCTTCCCTCAACCAGCTTCAGATTAAGTCCACATGTTCTTGAGCTTCATTAATTAAATTTGGACAAAAGAATTGTCTTTCACCCACTTCAGACCAGAAAAGTGGTGTCCGATATTTTCTTCCATAAAGGGCTTCAAATGGCGACAATTGCAGGCTAGCTTGAAATCTATTGTTATATGAGAATTCTGCAAATGCTAGACATTTTTCCCAACTGGTGCTATAAGATAGCACACAATCCCTCAACATATCCTAAGGGATTTGATTTGTCCTTTCAGTCTGTCCATCAGTTTGTGGATGGTAAGCAGTACTGAAATTCAATTTAGTTCCCAGAAGATTATGTAGCTTTTCCCAAAAACGAGATGTGAATTTTGATCCACGATCTAAAACAATCATTTTTCGGACACCGTGCAAGCGCACAATATTCCTAATATAAAGCTCCACCAAAGTATCTCCAGAATGTGTGGTTTTAACTGGGATGAAATGTGCTACCTTTGTCAGTTGGTCGACAATAACCCAAATAGAATCATTCCCTCTTTGAGTTCGGGGAAGACCAGTAATGAAGTCCATACTAATATCATCCCATTTCTATTCCAGAATCTGCAATGGCTGAAGAAGCCCAGCTGGACATTGATGTTCAGCTTTGACACTCTGACATACATCGCACTTTGCGACATATTCAGCGATATCTTTCTTCATACCGAGCCACCAATATTCCTTCTTAAGATCCTGATACATCTTGGTACTACCAGGATGAATAGATAGTGGCGACTCATGAGCTTCTGATAAAATCAGCTTCTTGATATCAGAATCATTGGGCACATAAATACGAGTCCCTTTCATGACTATCCCATCTGGACTTTCCATGAACTCAGAACTTATGCCATCATTCAAGTGATTATGAATTTCCACAATGGCTTCATCCTTGAGTTGCGCAGCTTTAATTTGACTCCTAAGAGTCGGCTGCACTTCAAGAGCCGCTACATAACCATTTTCACCTATGTTTAAATTGAGCTTCTGGAAATCATTGATTAACTCAGATTGACTTGAACTCAACATGCAATAAAGTTTTCGACTAAGAGCGTTAGCTACAACATTGGTCGTACCAGGATGGTAATGGATGCCAAGGTCATAGTCTTTAATCAGCTCTAGCCATCTTCTTTGTCTCAAGTTCAAATCTGGCTGTGTGAAGAAATACTTGAGGCTCTTGTGATCAATGTAGATTTCTGTTCTATTACCAATAAGATAGTGCCGCCAGATTTGAAGAGCATGCACAACAGCGGCTTGCTCAAGGTCATGTGTAGGATAATTCTGCTCATGAGGGCGGAGTTGTCGAGAAGCATACGCGACGACTCTGCCTTCTTGCATTAACACACAACCTAAACCGTGAAGCGACGCATGACAATATACTTCAAAGTTCTTGTGAATATCCGGCAAAATAATGTAACATCCCAAAAATCTTCGTTAATATTATTTTATTGGGTATTTGTGTATTTTATGACTTTCTGAAATTTATTTGATTTTTATGGATTTATTAGAATTAACTTTAAATTAGTATGTTGGTCTTTTGTTGAAAACTATTTAAATTTATGCAAAGCTAATATAAATTTTTTCCAAAAATATTTTATTTGAGTTCAAAATGTCTCAAAGTATTTTTGAGAATTTTTTGGGATTTTCCTGGTAATTTTTATTGCCTAAAAGTATTTAAAGGAATTTCTGCGAATGCTTTAAAAGAAAAATGCGAAGAAAAATTGGGAGAACAGTAATCTGCTGAAGTCTAGTACTGTGCGGCCTATCGGCCTCTTCTAGAAGTCACCGTAGTAGTCGTTGGTTTCGGATTGAAGGGTGGTGATCAGGCCGCGTGTGCAGGAAAATGCCAACCGTTGGTTTGGGATGATCGATCGGGATCAACGCAAGTCAGTAGGATTCCGAAGAATCCCGGCCGTTGCGGTCCGTTGGCGTCCCGAATGGAGCCGCGTTGCGGGGAATCTCCACCGTTCGTCCTGCCGCGTGTCAGAGCCTGGTGCATCGTCTCGGATAGGGACTCCAAATCCAGCTTCGTGTTGGCATGGACACCGCGGAAGAGTCGGGCAGGGCGCGGACTCCTATGGCTATATAAGGGGCGCGCCGCGTTCGCCATGTCGTCTTGAGCAAAACCCTAAGCGCGCAGGCCGAGAGTCAGACCTATTCACCCTGATTTCGGGTCGATCATCGAGCGCCGCCGCCGTAGTTTTTGTCGATTCGCCGTCGTCTTCACTTCTTCGGGCACGGGAGTGGTCGCGTTGGAACCGCTATCGCAGAGGCTTCACCGTGCGCACCTTGGACTTGCCGAAGAACGCCGGAGCGAGAGATCGCCGTGGAGGTCGCTGCCACCGTTGAAGAAGACCACGCCTACTCGGTTCCAGTGAGGAAAACGTAGATCCGTTCGTGTCACCGAACTCACTCCGTCGAGCCCAACCCGAAGGTAACCCCCTTGGCCGTCGGCGTCGATCGTAGGGCCGTGTGCGCCGGTGAGTGACGTGGCGAGGTTTGCGACTGGGGCGTGTAGCCGAGTTGTGTGCCAGATCGGCTTCGAGGCCTGCGTGGCGATGAGATGGCCGCTGGTCAGCGACGCGCGTGGCGATCCAATCAGCCGAGGCGCGTGACTCGCATGTCAAAGAGGCAGACCCATGAGAATCGAGCCCACTGTGAACCCGATGAGGTTCATGGACTCAGTTCATGGGCCGAGGGACACGTGTCGTGCCCTGGTTGGCTCGGGTCAAGGCTGACGTCACACTGATGCAATAAATCAGTTTTTCAATCTGAAAGTAATTCAGTTAATTCTGATTTTCCAATTTCTGTATTTTCAGTATTTATTCGAACTTGAAAAGGCTATAACTTTTGCATTTTAACTCGGATTTATGTGATTCAAATTTCTAAAAAATTTAAAAATTGAGATATATTTAGTGACAAATTTTATTTGATTTTTGGTGCTCATTTTCTCTCTATTTGGGTATTTATTTGCTTTTCTCCTTCGGTACGCATAGACGTTGAATTGTGCGACGCTTCGGACGAAGATCCGTCAACTCAAGATCAAGTTCTAGAACCAGACCAGAACATATTCCAAGGCAAGTTGTGCTTTGATCATGTTGAACCCATGTTTATACAAATGCTATATTGTTTTACTCTGTTACATAGTATTTCAAGTACACAATTGTTGCAATTTAAATTGGGACCTAGTTAATCTACCAATTTGATCTATATACCCTACCTTGTCATTTGTATGCCATGATCTAATTGTCACCCTAAGATGGTTAATTAATAGTTGGTTAATATTGATAATCAACATGGGCTGGTTAGACCGCCGTAGATTGCTTAGCCGTGCCATGTCATCACTTATACATGAATATCAATGATTAATCTTGACTAATGGAATATGGAACAATAACGTGAACTTGTGTGTCATGTGAGGTCACATAATGAGATTGAGTTGTAGTGGAGAGACATGTCACGCAACGATGTTGAATTGTTGATGGCACGTGGTGCTTGGTAATCAACTTGGGTGATAATCACAAAGATTGAGGCAAGTGACAAGGGGCGTGTAACATCCCAAAATTCGTCTAAATATTATTTTATTGTCATTTGTGCATTTTCTGATTTTCTGGAATTTATTTGGATTTATTTGGATTTATTTGAATTAATTGCAAATTAAGAGTTTTGGTCTTTTATCGAAAACTATTTAAATTTGTGCAAAGTTGAAATAAAGTTTTGCCAAAAATATTTTATCTAAGTTCAAAATATCTCAAAGTATTTTTGAGAATTTACTTGGAATTTTCCTGATTATTTTATTGCCTAAAACAAATAAAATGAATTTTAGTAATTATTTTAAATGGAAAATCCTTTTAAAAAGTGGATGAACAGTATTGGGCTTGGCCCGTGTACTGTGCGTGAGTGGCCCAGGGTGGCGCGGCCCGTTAGCCCATGATTCCAGTAGAAATCACGGTGGGCCGTTGGATCGCGATCGTAGGGCTTGCGTCGGGCCACGTCGCCAAGTGCGTCTAAGCCGTAGGATCGTGATCGTGTGGTCAGCGTGGGTCGTGCCTCCTTATAACCCTAGCCAATCGTAGCCGTTGATCCAACGACGGTCCGGATTTGATCTTGTCGGGGGAATCCGGTGCATCCGTTGCGCCATGTGGACGGTCGCTGTGCGGGACTCGGACGCCGCCACCGTGTCCGAGAAAGACACCGCCGCCGCGTCGGTTAGGATTCCAGGCACCGTACGCGGTCGTCGAGGGCTATAAATAGGAGGGGGTAGCGCCCCGAGGTTCGCAGTCGTGCGCCACAGCTTTTGGTCGGAGTAGTTTCACGAGAGCAGCTGTAGAACGCAGCCGCGAGCTCGTCGGAGTAAGCCGAGGACTTCGCCATGGTTTTTCGCTTGGAGCTCGCCATTCGTGGAGTACCCGCTATCGCCAAGGCCACCAACGTGATCCCTGTGCTGTGCCGCGTCGGACCCGTGAAGAATCGTCGCCATTTCATCGCCAGAACGCCGTCGCCAAAGTTGTCGTCTTCAAGTCCGGTGGAACTGCGCCGCCGCTCTGCCATCGCTGGGTTGAATTTTCGTGAGCCGTCGAATTTCCAGCGAAGGGCAGAGATCATGCCGCGTAAGTTGGAGATCTGTATCCGTTACATGCGATCCGTGCGGTGGATGCTGCGCCGCAGAGATGGTACAATCGACCGCCGCCGCGTGTCGGGCATTGAGGTCGAAGCGTCATGGACCGAGTCCAACATAGTCCTGCGCCACGCCGTGGACTCAATCTACGCGCCGAGGCACGTGTCGCGCTCTGATTAGTTCGGGCCAGGGTTGACGTCAGCATGACGTCACGCTTGCGCAATAAATCTGTTTTCAATTTAAAAATAATTCTGTTAATTCTGATTTTCTAATTTCTGAAATTTCAGTGTTTATTCCAAACTTCAAAAGGCTATATCTTTTGCATCTTAACTCGGATTTGAGTGATTCAAATTTCTAAAAATTTGTAAAAATGAGGTATATTTAATGGTGAATTTTAATTGATTTTTGGAGTTCATTTGCTCTCTGTTTTGATATTTATTTGCTTTTCTCCTCTGGTACGCGTAGACGTTGAATTGTGCGACGCTTCGGAGGAAGATCCAGCAACTCAAGAGCAAGCTCCAGATCAAGATCAGGACCTATTCCAAAGTAAGTTGTGCTTTGATCATGTTGAACCCATGTTTATAAAATTAAATTGGGACTTAGCTATTGCATATTATTTCAAGTATACACTTGTTTCAAATTAAATTGGGACTTAGCTATTATACCCATTTGATCTACACCTTACCTTGTTATTGTATGCCATGATCTATTGTCACCCTAGATAGGTTCATTATAGTTGGTTAGTAATAATAATCAACATGAGATGGTTAGACCGTATTAGTTGCTTAGCCATGCCACGTCATCACATGTGATTGAATCATTGATAATTAATCTTGACTAATGGAATATGGAACGATGTTATGAACTTGTGTGTCATGTGGGATCACACGATGAGATTGAGTTGTCGTGGCGAGTCATGTCACGCAACGATGTTGAATTGTTGATGGCACGTGGTGCTTGGTAATCAACTTGGGTGATATTCACTTAGATTGGGGCAAGTGACAAGGGGCGAGTATGCCAAGGTGGGCCTGATGGGCAGAGGGTATGTGGAAGTCTTGCCTTGATCACTCTAAGGACTTAACCATGCAAGCCTTTGACCTGAGTCAATCATGCAACCACATGTCTGGTATGGGCCAGCCTAGCTGATTAATTTGCAATATCTTAATTTTGGTACTATCTTGGTCGGTGTGAGTTCCCGAGTTATGGAGTAATTCACGTGGCGCAAGAGGGGGGCCCTGGATGTGGTAACCAGTCCCACCAGTGTTGAAAGCTTAGCGGGTGGTACCGGGTTAAGCCAGCGCATTGTAAAGGCTTTGTTATAATCACTAGCCTTGGTGGTGTTTGGTTGTATCGCGTGGGTAAAGTGCATAACCTCTGCAGAGTGTGAAACTATTCGGATAGCCGTGCTCGCGGTATTGAGCAATGCTCGGGAATTACAGTTAAGGGTTAGCTTAAGTAACTGGACAACTTGGTGGGGATGGCGGAATGCCATGTGGAAGATGGAATTTGACATAGAATTGGAAAGTTGGTTTACTTCAGAAATGCTGAATCTATTTATTGTTATTTGTTTTACAGTCTTTACAATCTATTTATTGTATTTGTTCATAAACGCTGCTTATTGCAAAATAGCCATGATAACCTATCCATTGGAATAAGCCATACATATAGTTACATAGAATTGCATTCTGTGCACAACTTGTTAGTGCTTTAAGTACTCACCCTTGCCAACAACAATAATCAACAGTCGAAGAATCTACACCTGTGTTGGAGGAGGAGTTCCAAGAGGACGCGAGTCATTAGGGTCTGAGCCTTGTCGGTTGCCTGTGGTGAACTGATGAGCTATCTACGTTTTCTACTTTCCGCTGCTTAATTCTTAGCTTATATTTCCAGTTTTGCCCTGCGTGGCTTAATAATGTAAGTCGGTCATAAGATCATACACTTAGCTATATCAATAAATGGAGTAAAATTCGGGTACTTACAGAGGTAGTATCAGAGCATACTGACTGTAGGTCTTGGCCCTAGATAGCATGGAGGTGTCCAGGTTGTGTCCAAAACTATTTTCTAAAGGAAAATTTAAATTTGACTAACAAAACACTCTCGACTCATCTCATTCTCTACTTCTCGCCTTTGCTGAATTTACCGTTTACTTGCCGTTTCGGGTGGAGAACTTATTCAAAGTTCTTGTGAAGTAGATGCCGATCGTTCCGACCTTTGAGGAGTCAGCAGGTGGCTACACCATGGAGCTGTGGAGAGTTCTTCAGACGCTTGGAGGCTTTTATCGTCCGCTTTACCGAGGAGGCAGCTGGACCGTTAATGGTGTGCACCGAGGATTTGTTTGCAAGCTGATCATCTACGCTCGGGAGAACGAGGAAGCTAGCAGGCCAATCAACATCTCTTCCAGAAGATTCTCGTACGAGGTTGCGATTCAGGAGGTTGCCCGACTTGCTCTTCGTTGTGTCTGCCGTGACTACGCCGACGAGCTTCACGACTCAATGTTTCGACTTCACCCTGATGTGCAAGCATGCCGACACCGACGGATCGTGGAGGACGTGTGTGCTACTGCGGTACACCTTGCGGAGTTCGCCCTTGCCCAGAAGGAGCATATGAGAGAGACTACTCAGGAGCTGGAGACAGTGTACGAGGCACTCAGAGTGACGGAGCAGGAGCTTGAGGAGACCCGTGCTGCAGCTATCGGAATGATCACCGAGCTAGGAGAGGCTCTGGAGGGGGTTGAGGACGAGTTGGAGCGCGTGACCCGAGGAGCTCAGGGGCCAGCTGAGGAGTCCGAGGAGGATCCAGAGGAGCGAGAGTGGGAGCCAGAGGAGAGTGCGGACCCTGTTGTTGCTGAGGAGCCAGCAGTAGGTCATCAGGATAGGTTCGCTCCTATGCCAGCCCACCCACCGGTGTATGCACCGGATCAGTCTCAGCCAGGGTGGCTGGATGAGTGAGAGTCAGTCTTGGAGTTGTGTTGAGACTCGAGTGTTGAGTCGCGTCTTTAAGATTTGTCTTTACCTTTTACTAGACGTTAAGGTTCCGTGTTTAGTTTGCTTCTTTGTAATGCTGAGTGTGCAGTATGTGTTGCAAAGCTTGTAGGCTTTTATAAGCAGCCATACCAAGAATAAATAAAGAATTATTTTAGTTGGGTTAAACTTATCTTCCTCACCCTAGGGATTCTTGCATCTTATCTATGCTACTTCTACCTTTCCTAACCCAAGAGGCAATCAGCAGATGGTGAACACTCATGGAACCAACGGTGCTTCGGGAAGTGGACTGCGCCAGAATGACAACCCCAATGATGGAGGCCATCCTCAACCACCACCGCCAGTCGAAATGCAGAATCTGGGAGCGTTTCTCGCCGCGCAGACTCAACTGATGCAGACTATGATGCAACAAATGCAGCAGATGACCAACGTGGCCGCAGCTAGCAACAACCAAGTAAATCAGAACAACAATGGTGGGCCTCGGTCTTTCTCCAAGCTGTCAGATTTCATGAGAACTCGGCCGCCAACCTTTGCTGGGAATGTTAATCCTTTGGAAGCCGATGGTACCGCTAAGGACTATTGAGAAGAAGTTGCATATCACTCAATGCGAGGGCAATGAGAAGGTGCTCTCGCCTCACCAATTGGAAGGAACCGCCGCAGAATGGTGGGAGAATTACTGTGCTGCACATGAAGCCCCACAGAGATCACACGGATGAGTTTACTACCGCTTCCGTCAATACCATGTTCCGAGGGAATGATGGATCTCAAGAAAGAGGAGTTCGTGGCTCAAAGCAAGGAGGCCAGTAGCGTGGCGAATATCCAACAAGTTTACTCAGTTGGCTCGCTATGCCCCTGAAGATGTAGCGACAGATAAAGTTAGGTAGTCTCGTTTCATGAAGGGGCTGAATTCAGGACTGCAAGTGGGACTGATCACCCACAATTTTCCAGATTTTCAGGAGCTAGTTAATAAGGCTTTGATTTTGGAGGATAAGCGCAAGGAGTTGGGTGAAAACCGTAAGCGCTTGATGACTAATCAGGGTGGACGTCCAAACCACCTACGCCTGAGGATGTCACCACAACAGTTTGCCAGATTCCAACCGCCAGCCGTGAATAAGACAGCAACCCCTGCACCTCGCCCTGCTAATCAGAACTTTCAGACGCCAGCACAGGGCAGTAATGCACCAGGAGGAAGTCAGCAGTCTGCAAATAAGAGATGCTATACATGCAATGAGCCAGAGCACTTCTCTAATAGGTGTCCAAAGAGAGGAGGCATCACACCAGTTCGCTTTAATTTGGGAGCAACACCTGCCAAGGCACCGGCCTCAGGAGGAAATCGTGCGTCCGGTCAAGCTGGAGCAACCCCTCAATCAACAGCGCGTGGTAGGATCAACCACATCACCGCAGATGGAGCTCAAGAGGCTACAGACGTCGTACTGGGTAAGTTTCTGGTTAACTCAGTACCCGCTACAGTTTTATTTGATTTTGGAGCTTCGCATTCGTTTGTTTCTCAAAGTTTTGCAACCAAGAATGGGTTTAAGGTGGTGAATCTTAAATGTGTGCTATTAGTCCAAGCCCCAGGATCTGAGCTTAGATCTAGCCTCGGGTGCTTGGGAGTTAAGTTGCTCATGGATGGGATAGAATTTCTAGCGAATCTTATCTTGTTAGATGCACAATCCCTAGATGTTATCCTTGGAATGGATTGGCTGTCTAAGCATAAGGCTGTTTTGGATTATGGCCGAAGGATCGTGACTCTCGAAGGCCCTAGTGGCAAAAAGGTTGAATTTCAAGCGACTGCAGTTCGTGATGGGCAGTTAGTGGTCAACAGCGTACAAGCCATCAACATAGAGGATGTGCCAGTAGTCAGAGAATACTCGGATGTGTTTTCGAAAGATTTACCAGGGTTGCCACCAGACCGCGATATCGAGTTGGCACCAGGGACAGCACCGATATCAAAGAGACCTTACCGGATGCCTACAGATGAGTTAGTGGAAATGAAAAAGTAGATTGAGGAACTGCAAGAGAAAGGTTTCATTAGACCAAGTTCATCACCGTGGGGAGCACCGGTATTGTTTGTTCGTAAGAAGGATGGAAGTCTTAGGATGTGCATTGATTATCGTGCACTTAATGAGGTAATGATCAAGAATAAGTATCCATTGCCCAGGATCGACGATTTATTTGATCAGTTAAGAGGAGCCGGAGTTTTCTCCAAAATAGATCTTCGTTCAGGATACCATCAGTTGAAGATCCGAGTGGAGGATGTGCCTAAGACTGCGTTTTCTACGCGATATGGACACTATGAGTTCACAGTAATGTCATTTGGATTGACGAATGCCCCTGCATATTTCATGAACATGATGAATAAGGTTTTCATGGAGTATTTGGATAAGTTTGTTGTGGTCTTTATAGATGATATCTTAGTTTTCTCGAAGACAGAGGAAGAGCATGCAGAACATTTGGGGATGGTTTTAGAGAGGCTGTGAGAACATCAGCTGTATGCTAAGTTCAGCAAGTGTGATTTTTGGAAGGAGAAAGTTGAATTTCTTGGACATGTAATGACTACTAAAGGAGTTGCAGTTGACCCAAGCAAAGTGGACGCAGTGTTACATTGGGAGCAACCGAGGTCTGTTACTCAGATCCGTAGTTTTCTGGGAATGGCGGGATACTATTGTCGGTTCATAGAAGGATTCTTGACGATTGCTAAACCCCTAACGCAGTTGTTGAAGAAAGAGAAGAAGTTTGCATGGACGCCAGAGTGCGAGAGAAGTTTTATGGAACTGAAGAAGCATTTGACGACCGCCCCAGTATTAGTGTTGCCGGACGTGTAGAATGGATTTGACATTTACTGCGATGCCTCAAAGCAAGGCCTGGGGTGTGTGTTAATGCAGAATGGGAAGGTTGTTCCTTATGCATCGAGGCAGTTGAGACCGCATGAGGCGAATCATCCGACGCATGATTTGGAATTAGCTGCCGTAGTGCATGCTTTGAAGATATGGCGTCATTATCTCATAGGAAATAGATGTGAGATATATACTGATCATAAGAGCCTGAAATACATTTTCACTCAAGCAGATCTTAATATGAGACAACGAAGGTGGCTAGAGTTAATTAAGGATTATAATGTGGGAATTCATTACCACCCTGGAAAAGCCAATGTGGTAGCAGATGCTCTGAGTCGAAAGAGCCATAGCACGAACACGCTGACAATGGATGATCAACCAGAGCTATGTAAGGAATTTCAGAAGTTAAAGCTGGAGGTTGTTCCACAAGGAAGTATAACTGCACTGGAAGTAAAACCAACACTTGAGGATCAGATCAGAGAAGGCCAGAAAGATGACGAGAAAATCACTAAGATCAAGTCCAAGAAAGACGAAGGCCTAGCAGTGGATTTCACTCTAGATGAGCAGGGAACCATGTTCTTCAAAGGCCGAATTTGTGTACCGGATAAAAAGGAGCTGAAGCAACTGATTCTTGAGGAAGCTCAAGATTCTAAGTACTCAATTCATCCGGGAAGTGCCAAAATGTATCAAGATTTGAGAGAGAGATTTTGGTGGCCTAATATGAAGCGTGAGGTGGCTGAGCATGTTGCTCTATGCGATGTATGTCAGAGAGTAAAAGCCATGCATCAAAGACCAGCTGGTTTGTTACCGCCGTTGAAAATTCCTGAATGGAAGTGGGAGGAAATTGGTATGGATTTTATCACCGGTTTACCCAAGACTCAGAGAGGTTATGATTCTATTTGGATTATTGTGGATCATTTGACCAAGGTCACTCATTTTATCCCGTTGAAGACCACCTACTCAGGAGATCGTTTAGCAGAGCTGTATATGTCAAGGATTGTATGTTTGCATGGAGTGCCCAAAAAGATTGTGTCAGACAAAGGTACCCAATTTACCTCAAGATTCTGGAACAAGTTGCATGAAGCAATGGGAACTCGCCTGAATTTCAGTACAGCAATTCATCCGCAGACAGATGGTCAGACTGAAAGAGTAAATCAGATTTTAGAGGATATGTTGAGGGCTTGTGCTTTAGCTTATGCTACATCTTGGGACAAATGTTTGCCGTATGCACAATTTAGTTACAATAATAGCTATCAAGCTAGCTTGCAGATGTCACCATTTGAGGCGTTGTACGGACGTGCTTGTCGTACTCCGTTAAATTGGAATGAAACGGGAGAGCGTTTGGTGTTTGGACCAGATATTCTCAAGGAAGCAGAAAATCAAGTTGCTATGATTAGGGAGAGGTTAAAGATAGCGCAGTCAAGGCAGAACAGCTACGCGGATAACCGACGCCGAGATTTGAGTTTCGATCCAGAGGATTATGTGTATCTCAGGGTTACCCCTCTTAAGGGTGTTAAAAGGTTTCACGTTAAAGGGAAGCTTGCACCAAGGTATGTTGGTCCGTTTAAAATTTTAAGCCGTCGAGAGAGGTGGCCTATCACCGAATTGCCTCGCCTTTGGCGAGTGCATGACGTGTTTCATGTGTCACAACTTAAGAAATGTCTCAGAGTGCCAGCAGAACAAACCCTGTTGGACGCAATAGAGCTGCAGGAAGACCTGACTTACAAGGAGCAGCCAATCAGAATTTTGAATGTTATGGAGCGCAGAACTAGAAGCAAGTCTATTCGCTTTTGCAGAGTTCAGTGGAGCAATCATTCTGAAAATGAAGCAACCTGGGAGCGTGAAGAAGATTTGAAGTCAAAGTTTCCAAACCTATTCTCTAGTTAGCCCTGAATCTTGGGGTCGAGATTCTGTTAAGGGGGGAGGTTTGTAACATCCCAAAATTCGTCTAAATATTATTTCATTGTCATTTGTTCATTTTATGATTTTTCTGGAATTTATTTGGAATTTTCTGGATTTATTTGAATTAATTGCAAATTAAGTGTTTTGGCCTTTTATCGAAAACTATTTAAATTTGTACAAAGTTGAAATAAAGTTTTGCCAAAAATATTTTATCTGAGTTCAAAATATCTCAAAGTATTTTTGAGAATTTTCTTCGAATTTTCCTGATTATTTTATTGCCTAAAAAAAATAAAATGAATTTCAGTAATTATTTTAAATGGAAAATCCTTTTAAAAAGTGGATGAACAGTATTGGGCTTGGCCCGTGTACTGTGCGTGAGTGGCCCAGGGTGGTGCGGCCCGTTAGCCCATGATTCCAGTAGAAATCACGGTGGGCCATTGGATCGCGATCGTAGGGCTTGCGTCGGGCCACGTCGCCAAGTGCGTCTAAGCCGTAGGATCGGGATCGTGTGGTCAGCGTGGGTCGTGCCTCCTTATAACCCTAGCCAATCGTAGCCGTTGATCCAACGACGGTCCGGATTAGATCTTGTCGGGGGAATCCGGTGCGTCCGTTGCGCCACGTGGACGGTCGCCGTGCGTCGTCTCCGTGCGGGACTCGGACGCCGCCGCCGTGTCCGAGAAGGACACCGCCGCCGCGTCGGTTAGGATTCCAGGCGCCGTACGCGGTCGTCGAGGGCTATAAATAGGAGGGGGTAGCGCCCCGAGGTTCGCAGTCGTGCGCCATAGCTTTTGGTCGGACTAGTTTCACGAGAGCAGCCGTAGAACGCAACCGCGAGCTCGTCGGAGTAAGCCGAGGACTTCGCCGTGGTTTTTCGCTTGGAGCTCGCCATTCGTGGAGTACCCGCTGTCGCCAAGGCCACCAACGTGATCCTTGTGCTGTGTCGTGTCGGACCCGTGAAGAATCGTCGCCATTTCATCGCCAGAACGCCGTCGCCAAAGTCGTCGTCTTCAAGTCCGGTGGAACTGCGCCGCCGCTCTGCCATCGCCGGGTTGAAGTTTCGTGAGCCGTCGGATTTCCGGTGCCGGCGGCGTAGATCGAGCCGCGTAAGTTGGAGATCTGTATCCGTTAGATGCGATCTGTGCGGTGGATGCTGCGCCGCAGAGATGGACCAATCGAACGCCGCCGTGTGTCGGGCATTGAGGTCGAAGCGTCATGGACCGAGTCCACCATGATCCAGCGCCACGCCGTGGACTCAGTCTATGCGCCGAGGCACGTGTCGCGCTCTGATTGGTTCGGGCCAGGGCTGACATCAGCATGACGTCACGCTTGCACAATAAATCTGTTTTCAATTTAAAATTAATTCTGATTTTCTAATTTCTGAAATTTCAGTGTTTATTCCAAACTTCAAAAGGCTATATCTTTGCATCTTAACTCGGATTTGAGTGATTCAAATTTCTAAAAATTTGTAAAATTGAGATATATTTAATGGTGAATTTTAATTGATTTTTGGAGTTCATTTGCTCTCTGTTTTGGTATTTATTTGCTTTTCTCCTTCGGTACGCGTAGACGTTGAATTGTGCGACGCTTCGGAGGAAGATCCAGCAACTCAAGAGCAAGCTCCAGATCAAGATCAGGACCTATTCCAAGGCAAGTTGTGCTTTGATCATGTTGAACCCATGTTTATAAAATTGCTATATTTGTTTTACCCTATTGCATATTATTTCAAGTATACACTTGTTTCAAATTAAATTGGGACTTAGCTATTATACCCATTTGATCTACACCCTACCTTGTCATTGTATGCCATGATATATTGTCACCCTAGATTGGTTCATTATGGTTGGTTAGTAATAATAATCAACATGAGATGGTTAGACCGTATTAGTTGCTTAGCCACGCCACGTCATCACATGTGATTGAATCATTGATAATTAATCTTGACTAATGTAATATGGAACGATGTTATGAACTTGTGTGTCATGTGGGATCACACGATGAGATTGAGTTGTCGTGGCGAGTCATGTCACGCAACGATGTTGAATTGTTGATGGCACGTGGTGCTTGGTAATCAACTTGGGTGATATTCACTAAGATTGGGGCAAGTGACAAGGGGCGAGTATGCCAAGGTGGGCCCGATGGACAAAGGGTATGTGGAAGTCTTGCCTTGATCACTCTAAGGACTTAACCTTGCAAGCCTTTGACCTGAGTCAATCATGCAACCACATGTCTGGTATGGACCAGCCTAGCTAATTAATTTGCAATGTCTTAATTTTGGTACTATCTTGGTTGGTGTGAGTTCCCGAGTTATGGAGTAATTCAAGTGGCACAAGAGGGGGGCCCTGTATGTGGTAACCAGTCCCACCAGTGTTGAAACCTTAGCGGGTGGTACCGGGTTAAGCCAGCGCATTGTAAAGGCTTTGTTATAATCACTCGCCTTGGTGGTGTTTGGTTGTACCGCGTGGGTAAAGTGCATAAGCTCTGCAGAGTGTGAAACTATTCGAATAGCCGTGCTCGCGGTATTGAGCAATGCTCGGGAATTACAGTTAAGGGTTAGCTTAAGTAACTGGACAACTTGGTTGGGATGGCGGAATGCCATGTGGAAGATGGAATTTGACTTAGAATTGGAAACTTGGTTTACTTCAGAAATGCTGAATCTATTTATTGTTATTTGTTTTAAAGTCTTTACAATCTATTTAATGTATTTGTTCATAAATGCTGCTTATTGCATAATAGCCATGATAACCTATCCATTGGAATAAGCCTTACATATAGTTACATAGAATTGCATTCTGTGCACAACATGTAGAGTGCTTTAAGTACTCACCCTTGCCAACAACAATAATCAACAGTTGAAGAATCTACACCTGTGTTGGAGGAGGAGTTCCAAGTGGACGCGAGTCATTAGGGTCCGAGCCTTGTCGGTTGTCTGTGGTGAACTGATGAGCTATCTACGTTTTCTACTTTCCGCTGCTTAATTCTTAGCTTATATTTCCAGTTTTGCCCTGCGTGGCTTAATAATGTAAGTCGGTCATAAGATCATACACTTAGCTATATAAATAAATGGAGTAATATTCTATTATCGTTGAGTATGATATGATATGTACCGATGTTGAGCTGTGTGCATTAGCGTTGATCCTGGGACTAGTGCGGTAAACACAGTGGGTTCGAATCAGTGGATTCGGATCCTTACAGGGCGAGTATGCAAAGGTGGGCCGATGGGCAGAGGGTATGTGGATTTCTTGCTCTAATCACTCTAAGGACTTAACCTTGAAAGTCTTTGACCTGAGTCAACCATGCAACCACAAGTCTGGAATGGGACAACCTAGCTAACTAATTTGTAAAGTCTAGATTTTGGTACTATCGTGGTGATTTGTGAGTTCCAAGATTTGGGTAGACTCACAAGGAGCAAGAGGGGGGCCATGGATGTGGTAACCAGTACCACCAGTGTTGAATCCGTAGCAAGCAGTACTGGGTCTAGATGGAGCATTGTAAAGGCTTTGTTATGGTCACTCGCCTTGGTGGTGTTTGGTCGTATCGTGTGGGTAAAGTGCATAACCTCTGCAGAGTGTAAAACTGTTCGAATAGCCGTGCTCACGGAATTGAGCAATGCTCGGGGATTATTGTTAAGGGTTAATTTAATTAAATGAAAAACTTGGATGGAATGGCTGGACGCAATGTGAATGGTTGGAAATTTGACTGAGGATTGGACACTTGGTTTACTTGAGAAATGCTGAATCTATCTATTACTGTTATTTGTTTTACAAGTCTTTACTATCTATTTATTGTATTTACTCTTAAATGCTGCTTATTGCAAAATAGCAATAATAGCCTTTTCCTTTGAAATAAGCCTTGCATATAGTTACATAGAATTGCATTCTGTGCACAACTTGTTGAGTGCTTTATGTACTCACCCCACAATAACAATAATCAACAGTTGAAGAGTCTACACCTTTGTTGGAGGAGGAGTTCTAGGAGGACAAGAGTCATTAGGGTCCGAGCCTTGTCAGTTGCCTGTGGTGAACTGATGAGCTATCTATGTCTTCTACTTTCCGTTGCTTATTTCTTAGCTTATATTTCAAGTTTTGCCCTGCGTGGCTTAATAATGTAAGTTGGTCATAAGGTCATACACTTAGTTATATCAATAAATGAAGTATTATTTATTTTATCGTTGAGTATGATGTGGTATGTACCAATGTTGAGCTGTGTGCACTAGCGTTGATCCTAGGACTGGGGCGGTAAACACAATGGGTTCGAATCAGTGGATTCGGGTCCTTACAAATAAGCACCAGGGCAGATGTCAACCTTTCTTTTAGTCTTTGGAAACTCTCTTCACAATCAGAAATCCATTCGAACTTCCTTTCCTTCTTCAGGAATTGTGTTAGCGGCCTTGCAATCTTAGAGAAGTTTTCAATGAACCGGCGAAGTCTAGAAAACTTTTAATTTTTGGAACTGACTGCGGCTTTTCCCAAGCCAATACTGCTTGTACTTTACTCGGGTCAACAGCAACTCCGCCTTTAGACAAAACATGCCCAAGAAATGCCACTTCCTTCAACCAAAACTCACACTTCACAAATTTGGCATACAACTTATTTTCCTGGAGCTTGCTGAGAACCATATGCAAATGCTGCTTATGATCCTTTTCACTCTTGGAATAGACAAGGATATCATCAATAAAGACCACTACGAACTTGTCCAAATACTCCATGAAGACTTTGTTCATGAGATTCATAAAGCTTGCCGGAGCATTTGTAAGCCCAAAAGACATTACGGTATATTCATATAGACTGTAACGCGTGGTGAGAGCGGTCTTTGGAATATCTGAAGGTCAGATTTTTAATTGAAAATACCCCGGCTTTAAGTCTATCTTGGAAAAGATTTGTGCTCCATTCAGCTGATCAAACATATCATCAATCCGGGGAAGCGGATATTTATTTTTGATGGTCACTTCATTTAAAGCACGGTAGTCTACGCACATGCACAGGCTATCGTCCTTTTTCTTGACAAAAAGAACAGGACTTCCCCAGGGCGACTAATGGGACGAATGAATCCTTTATCTAGCTGCTCCTTGAGATGCTTTTTCAATTCCACTAACTCATTTGGAGGCATTCGATATGGACGTTTTGATATCGGTGCAGTTCCCGGCACCAAATCAATAATGAATTCCATATCGCGATCCGAGGGCACTCCCGGTAATTCAGCAGGAAAAACATCAGGAAATTCATTAACGATTGGCACCTCATCTAAATTAGAAGTAGATGCAGAATACCAAACTGGCTGAGGTCCTGAAATTTTGGTACTTGAGGCAAATTCTACATGTACTCCATCTTGGCTTACAAGGGATATGGATCGATCAGCACAGTTTATGCAATCCTTATGTTTAGCCAACCAATCCATGCCTAAAATTACATCTAAACCAGATGTCTCTATCATGATGAGATTAGCATAAAACATGACCCCATTGATTTCTATGCTAACCCCAGAACATATACTTGTAGTTTTAGTAGAGGCTCCAGGTGACTTAATAATCATGGGGGTAGATAAAAGAGTAACCTCCAACTTGTTTCCCTTAGCAAAATTACTAGATATAAAAGAATGAGAAGCACCCGAACTAAATAGCACCAAATTGGGTATCGAGTGCACAGGAAACATACCCAGAACAACATCAAGCGCATCTTGATCCTCCTCCGCTGTCACATGATGAAGACGGGTACATCTACTACTCTGAACCGGCAATGGAGCCGATCCTGGAGCTTGCCGACTCCCAGCTCCCTGAAGCTGAGCCCGAAGCTGGCCCACCTTCTTCTTGGGGCATGCATGAGCATAATGGTCGCGCTCGTTGCAATGGAAACAGGTGACATTAGGTGTCTGCTTCTGAACAATAGCAGTCGATCTAGACTGTTGCACTTGGCGAACGGGCTGCTGTGGTTGCCGCTGTATGGAATGGGGAGTCTGAGTCTGAGATTGTTGAGTCTGGGGAGTCTGTCGCTGAGCCCTCGGTGCTTGAAGCGATGGTGGTTGACGAATATTGGTCGACTTCCACCCTTATGACCTGGATGACCCAGTCCCAGCTGAACTGCGTGCAAGCCACTTGCGCTTTCGACTCTCCAATACACTGTGACTGCCATGTTCCACCCTTACAGCTTTATCATCAAGGGTCTGAAAATCATCAATATCCTGGGCTATCAAAGCCCACTTGATCTCCTCATTCAGGCTCTCCCGAAACCGCTCAATTCTCCTTGCTTCATCCGCTACTTCATACGTAGCATACCGGGATAATTGGTTGAAGCGATGCAAATACTCCATCACTGTCATTGTGCCTTGCTTCAAGTCCAAAAACTCCCGCTTTTTCACTTCAATGACACTAGCAGGAATGTGGGTGCGGCGAAAGGCGGCTTTGAAATCTGGCCAAAGCACCACTCGCCCTTCTTGCAAGATTGATTGATAGTTCTCCAACCAAATAGCTACAGCTCCCTGCAGCTGGTATGAGGCATAAAGAACCTTCTCCTTATCATCACACTGAGCAATAGATAGCTTACTGTCCACGACACAAAGCCAATCATCTGCATCAAGGGGCTCGGCTGGAGAGAAGAAAACCGGTGGCTGAGTTCTCAAAAACTCACTCAGCTTGGACACTTGTGGCTAACCACCGTTTCCTCCACGAGCAACACCTTGCGACACTGTATTTTGAGCTATCTGTTGTAGCAGCAAAGTGTTTGCTTGCCTCCCTTGCTCAATCATGGCTAACACTTGAGCCATGGTGGGTGATTGAGGCAACTGCTCTTCAGGGACATTTTCTTGGACAGGAGATGGAATGGGAGCATCACGACGAGCCACTCGAGATGACGAACCTCTCGTCGTTGGATGCTGCGGATTTGGTTGCGACGGCGTCGAGATGCTCGCTCGAGTCGCGAGTACCCTGGGCCACACCGGTCTCCAAAATCTGACTAAGCGACCTTGTTGGCCTCATCCTGCAATCACCATCTTTTAGTATGTCATAGAGAAGAGAACACTATTCCGAATTTATTCACCGCATAACATTTTATATGTCTTGTTTCTGTTATTTTTTTACAACTATGAAGGATTATCTCACCGAAATTTTTCACTTCACAGTTATAATTTGCGAGAGAAAACCCATTACTATTAATTCACATGGAAAAAGTGCAATTCAAAATTTGACAATCTATCATCACAGAACATACATATTATTTGCACATATATATATAGACTATTTTCACATGACAGCCACTACTACATCCTCCCTTAACTTTGCTCCCACTACCAGAACACTAACAAATGCAACACAAGTAACAACACAGGAAGAAACTAAAATGCATCCTTCCACAAGCACAAACAAAGCATTAATTCAACAGAGAAAGTTTCAACCATCATCCAGTTCTTACATTTGACAGAGAACTCAAATGCTACTACTTCTACAACTGGAACCACTATTTTTAGCAACTTGGCAATTCTATCCAGAAGCATACACATACACACTAATCTGAACACAGGAAGCTTCAACCCACATCTAACATTTCCACAACTCTACTTCCTGTACAGATTAGGACTACTCCAACTAGCAAGCCCAGCACAACCTTCCAGCACTTACAAAGTTCTTGCAACATTTATATTACAGCAAAAGCTACATTTAACACATACATTACTCATACTACCAGATCACTACCAAAAGACATTTCTTCATTACAGCATCCCACATCACTTGCTCCTACTGCACTTTTATACATCTATTCCCCAGCCACTTCTCCCATTTCCAGCACATTCGGCATAGAGGAGGATCCAACACCATCTCCAACTTCCACAATCCTAGATGCATACTCCTTGCGATGATACACCTGGGGAGTCTCAGGGCGGTAAGTACAAGTACTCCTAGGATTGATGCCCTTATCATTCACAAGCCTAGGGCAACTACCAACACATGATATCCTTGCTCCTTTGCACACCCTCGGGGTAGGCACATAAGAAGCTGGTGGCGAATGTCGAGATGCTGGAATTTGTGGAGCTCCATCCCTTAGTATTGCTTGTGGTAGAGGACCCCTTGCCACATGCAAAACTAGATGGGACTCCGAAAATGCCATACACCGACGAGTCTCCAACAGCTCCTGGGCCAACTGGACATAATGTTGGTCCAATCTATTCGCAAAATCCACCATGACCCTAAGACTGTCATCCCTCACTCTAGTGTGATCCCTATACACACTATTCCCGATTAGGGGTCTTGTAGGCAGGTAGTAGTAGTGGGGACTCAAATCAGGTAGTGCTTGCCGAAGTCGAACCACTGCCTGATATGCGGCTTCATTCATGGACGCATCTATAGATGATCCACAACCCACAAAACTCCTTTCACCCTCATTGAGAGCCGGCCTAGGAGGAATGAAGACCCGAGTGGCATACTCCTTCGTTTCAGGACTTAAGTAAGCCTGAAACACGACGTATCTGGGGAGGCCCTCAAAGTGGCAACTCTCTAATGGAGAATGCAGCACTCCCATCATCCCCGACAGTTTTGGAACCGTTGACTCATGACAAGGTACATATCGCGCCATCTACAAAAATACAAGAGAGGATAAGCTTATTAACCATAATTATGATAAGCTAAGAAACTACAAATAAGAAAGTTAGCGAATATGCTAAATTCCATTATCAGTAGAGAATAGAATTTTTTTTATTTTTCAAATTAAGTCCTCATATTACTAACTAACGACCATTTACCCAGGGTTTCCTACAGTCAGTGCGGCTCTGATACCAACGCTGTGAGACCCCATTCTTGCGAACAGGAACCTCCATGTGATCATTGTACTAGTCCCTTGATCAGTGGCTAGCACTCACATGTTTACAACATTCATATCACAACCACACTCGAGAGATAACAAATATATACATAAGAGGAATAATTATACAAAGTTTAGTACAATACAGAAACTGAACAGCGGAAACAAAAGAGAGTTAAATAAACTCCAAACAGCCTCGTGGTTTGCCCACTAACCCCTAGGCAATTGACTAGGCAAAACTAGAAGAAATCGTTGTCAAAAACCCCGTGCTCTGCTTGGAAATAACAATCGTTTGGCAGAACGAAGTCCTCATCCTCTGAGACAGCAGATGCAAGGTTGAGTACAATGGTACTCAGCAAGTCTTGTATTGTTTGACAAATGCAATTAAATAAGTATGCAGGCTAAGCAAAAGACATGGTACAGGTTATTTTGCAGTTGCATAAACATTTAAATGTATGAATATAATAGATTGCAACATCGCATTTAAATAAAGCAATTGAGAGACATAAAGCGATAAGCAAATATCCAAGTCTTTCAACCTAGTCTACCCGACTGCCAAGGTCCTCGGTGTCGATCCTTTGACACAAAAAGTTGGTTGCAAAACAGTTTCCAAACCAAACCCATTTTTCAGAAAATTACCAAAAGACTCTAACATTGGAATGACTTCTCCAAGTGCCCATGACCGCGGGCGCGGCTAATCGATTAGATCTTACACTCTACAGAGGTGCACACTTTACCCACAAGGAATGATCAACCTCTTTTGCCAGGCCAATTAACACACTTCCTTTGGTGTGTCGTCAAGGAGATCATACAGAGCCGTTACATTACTTAGACATGACTTTGAACCAGCCCGGGACGTTAACCCTCACCATAGAAACAGAAACACACACCCAAGACGTGGTTCCTTTCACGCGGTTTCCAACACCCTTTTTTGTTTGTGGCAAGGCGTACACTGTTGCGCGGGTATGCATTTACCCACACCGAGGGTTGGAAGTTCGGTGTGGAAGCCCCTCACAAGCAAACCTGACCATAATGCTTCCGCTATCTCCCGCCTTCCTTAGATGCAAAGACACATCCAAATAACTTAATAGGCTAAGACTGTCCCATACCAGCCCTCGTGGTTGTACCAAATCTTGGATCTACCGTCCCATTGCTCGGTCCTTAATACGACACGGGCGATACTCCACCCTACTCTTCGTGCATTTCCCTTTGCACAACCGGCTATTGCCAATAATCGCCCACGCCAAACCATAGTTTTTTTGGGGTTTTTTTAACGAACTAGCAGCAACCATTTCCCAAAAAGGACCATTCATTTGTTGATAAGACCGAAAACATATAACGGATAGCTTAAGCATGAATATGCTAGTGATTATACCCAAAAGGACAATAAGCATGTCTAGTTCATACTTAAGTTTACAAGGTTCACATGTTCATACAGATTGAGGAAAACCATAATGTACAGGGGGTAACTACAATTTCTACTCAAAATGGCATTTCTATGGGGAATTACCGGAATGCATAATACATTGGTAAAACCAACATATTGTATGTAAATTATCAGGTTCGACATGTTCAAGGGGGTGCTTGCCTTGTAGCTCGCTGTCTGGCTCGAAGTCTGGATCTGCAACTGGATCGACTTCATCCTCGGGGACGTCGGTGTCTACACGTCGTGAAAAGAGGAAATACAAAAGAAACAGCAAATTCCAAAAACGCAAAAAGAAGACAAACAGCCAGATAAACGCAAGCTCAAACTGAAATAGGGGTTGCTTTAAATGAATTATTGTTATTTAAATTTCGAATTCAAGATGCAAACATTAATTAGATTAACAAAAACAATAGCTCAATTGCTACCATGCTGGATGGACATACTAGAGCAGCACTGGAATCCCACTCTCTCCTCTCACTGCTCACAAAAAACTGCAAAAACTATTCCACTTAAGGCTGCTAAACTAACAAGATCTACAAGCTAAACTTGAAGAATTAAGGATATCTCTAAGAACACGATAGCACAAACATTGGACAACACTCCTAAGGCGTTTTCCTAAATTTTTGAGTTTACACAAGACATAAAACTTACTGCTAAAAAAGCCTATATGAAACTTTAACTCTATAAAAACTGGACTAAAGAGGTAGGCTGAACAATTAACAATTAGGGTTATTATACTAACGAAAACTAAATGAAGCACGGCTTATTAATAGGATATTTTTCTGAAACATAGAGTACATACTTTTAACACCATTTCTATGCTATCCATCATAAAATTCTCACTTAGACGAGTTACTCTACAAGCTGCCAAAATTGCTTAAGTGTTTCTATTATTTTGAAAACATAACAACTAGGCTTATGTTGCTAGCTCACTTTATATGCAAATCTTAGAAAAATGACATTCTTTCATCAGAACCTAATAGAATAAACTGAGTAGAGTATTTCAAAGTTGTTTCTATTATTTTTCACATTTAGACACATCATTTTATTTAATGCTAAAATCACCTAAATGACGACAAAAGTAACATTACAACAATCTAACTTCCACTTTTAATTATAACCAAATCACTCATCAACTTTTATTCATTTTTATGGTTTTATCAAGGTATGATCTAATAAGCATTTTAAAACTTGTTTTGAATTATTTGAACTTAACATTAATAGGTTATACCAACTTTATTGTTATAACAACTACTTTCCTCTATTAGCACAATATAACTCATATCTTTTCCTAAGTATTTTCTCATGAATAAGCTTATACTGACATATGATTCTTCAAAATAAACTTTATCTATATAAATATTAAGTTATACAAGTTTCACCTATATATCCCTTTTCACATTGAAACTTCATTCTATTTGAATTTGATGTATAACCAAGTAACATGTAAACATTTTTACATATTCTGATTCTACAGGATTTTAAACGGTTTTAGAAATTGGTTTCACTAATATTGGTTCAAAAGGTATCAACATTTGAATGTTTTGGAAATTAAACCAGAAATTCAAAATACGCTTTCACTGCTTGGAAAGCGGGTTTTCACCGCGCGCGCACTGGCGTTTTCAAATGCGCCCGCTCACTGACAGGTGGGGGTCCATCCGTCAGCAAAACAAAACAAGGGGCTACGGGTCTAGGTTCGCCGCCGGCGAACTAGCTCCAGAGCGGCGGAAAGGGTAGCACTAGAAGCTTCAGCGCATCACGGCGCACCTAGGGGTGGCGCTATTTCGGCAAACGGTGGTCGGGAAGATGGTCACCAACCTCGAAGGTGCGGCGGCACCATGGCCGAGCTGGAGAGAGCTCCACTAACAGCCATCTTTCCGACGGACAAGGGTTGCGCGAGTATTAGTAGCACGAAAGAGTTCGAACACACCTGGTGGTTAGGTCGGAGGAGGTCCGAGGAGAGCTGCCACCGTGCGCCGGCCATGAAGAAGAAGGACGGCGGTGCGGTGTTGCTACAGGCATAAAAAAACCAGAAGAGAAGTTGATTAGTAACCTGGTGATGCTAAGGAAGATCGCGATGAAACTGATTCGGAGAAATGGAGGTGGATTGACCCGAAACGCTGATTTAACCATTTTTGGGTTTTGGCGGAAGAACAAGAAGGAGAAGCTTCAGGCGATGCCCTCGGCTCAGAAAGGAGGAAATGACGAAGGTAGGAGGCTCTCTGCGATTCGAAAAGAAGGCCTAAGGCTTAAGGCGTGCTCGCGTTTGCGCTTGAGCTCAAGCTTGGGTGCACGGCTTAGGTCGCATGCCTCTGTACTGCACGACGAAGTGGCACAGCCTCTCCTCTGATGTAGCTCAACCGAGGATGGTCAAGAACAGGCGCGGGAGAGCCCTGCTTGATGTGGACGATGGCGATCCCGCATGGACAGGGGTGGTTGCGGCCGGACGGCGAAGGACAGGGAGGAGTCATCATCTCGCCTCGGCTGGGAGAGAAGAAGAGGGGAAAAGAGCACCCTGTGTCTGACGAGCAGGTCCAGGCCCCACTAGCAGCGACTGTGTGCCGCCTCCTCCAGCGCCAGCGCGTCAAGTGAGCACAGACGCCGGGCCCAGCTATCAGCGAGAGACGATGCGAACATGATGAGACATAACTTGAACTTGCCGGACTTTGCATTGATTCAAGGGTCATTCGGTGCCCAAACTTCATGAACATTTTTGACTAATTCTAAAACTCTACAGTGCCCAGAATTTTCATTCGGGTTTTGATTTATTCAAAGTTTCATCTGATAATATTTATTTTTGAAACTTTTTGGAAGGGTTCAGTTCCTTCTAAAGGTACTACAATAAAATTTTCTAGTCGAAACCTTGAGTATTTATTTTATAATAATTCTGATATTCCATTTTCCAACTTTCTAAGGCCTCTATATTTGAATTTTTAACAGGCCTAAATATACTTATTAATTTATGAAAATTTTACCAGTGGTAGGATCTATATTCAAGGCACAATGGTAATTTTCTCAGCTCCAGATAAACAACTACCAATTTCCTTTAAATTTTAACCTTACTGTTTCTAGTCAAAAGAGTGATTATAAACTTTGTTTATTCATATTCCTGTTCATGAAAAATTTACTTGTTGATCACACTGAGTTACGAGCACAGCTAAGGTCACATAGTAAATTTTTCTAACTTTTTACTTCTACCTTTTATCTTTCTACCATTTTCCCTTTTTCTCAAACTCTTTTATTCAATTATCACACAATGCAATAATCCAAGAAAATAAAATTAAAACAAATATCATCAGCAAAGCTCAGAAATATTTATATTCCAATTTAAATTTGTATACTTTCACTGTTTTAGATTTTTTGGATGTTACAAAACCTAAGCAACTTGATAGGTTAAGCCTGTCCTATACCAGCACACGTGGTTGTATGGATTTATCTTGGATCATACAACACTATGTTCGGTCCTTAATCCGACACGGACAATAATCTCCCTCTACACTACGTACAAGTCTATCTCTGGCACAACCGGCTATTGCCAATAATTGCCCACGTCAAAACCATAGTTTTATTTTGGGATTTTAAGAAATTACCATTCATCACATTAATCATCATCATGTCTCAATAATTCCAATAATCAGTTTATCCAATCTGCTCATCTCAAATCTAAAGCATGGTTAAGCAGGATTATTAAATCGCATATACCCAAAGTGACATTCTATATTGTTTAATCTTAATTCTAGGTTTATCAAGGTTCACATGTCAGTATTTATCAAGGAGGTTTCATGAGACAACAGGTATATCTACCAGTACCACAACATAGCAAATTTACAGAAAATAAGCGCATGCATGATTAAACATTTTGATAAACACAATGAAATTATCAATATAATCAAAGGGGGTGCTTGCCTTGCTTATTTGTTGTTTATGACGAAGTCACGGCTGCAGCTGGCGTGGTCGACATCACAATTAGTGACGTAGTGTTCTACACGTCGTTCAATAGAAATATAGTGAACAAAAAATTTCAATAAGGGTAAAAAGAAGACAGACAGTATATCAAATAAAGACTTGCTATAAAGAATAGACGCAAATTCTTTTATAGATTATTTATTCTTGTCTTGCAAATTCTAGATGCTAAAATTATGTATTTTCATATTTATAGTTTTGAATTCTAGATTGCTAAAATTATTTGGATTAATAGAATTAAGACATTAGTTATCATGTTATATGTTATGTACGAATAGTACTTAATCCTTAACTGACTTTGCATGAGAATAAGGTTTGAATATGCTGGACCTATTATGTTAAGTTACTGTTTATATATTTGTGGTTTTTAAGAAGGCTCTGGTGATACAAATATCTTAATTATTGATTTCACCTTTTATTATTAAGTTCGTTACTCGTATTACGGATTTCCAAGATCATAATACTTAGGGTTATTCTGCTAACTAGATTTATATGTAGAGCATGATGAAATGAGATTATTTCTTCAGAATAGGGTAGTATACATTTTGAGGAGCCTTCCTAAGCTGTTTTCATAAATTTAGGATTTAGATGAGATGTTCTATTCATTGCTGAATTAGCTTATATAGTATTAGAGTTTACGTTATAAGGAATTAGATGTGTTTTGCATGCAAGGTAATTTACACATGTTGGGATCTACAAAATAAGGCTACTGACTTCATTTACATGGTTACACAACAATTTGCAAGATATAAGTATTTTAGCTAAAGGTTTTTTATGCTCAACTATTCTTATAAAGGCTTTAGCGACCATAACACTTAAGGTTATTGCACTAGCAGAATTTAGCTGAAAAGCAGGTTGTAATAAGAATGGTTTTAAGGTTCTGGTTGTCCAAATTCTAAATAATATTTCTAGGCTGATCTTCATAATATTCGCATTTAGACGAGTTGTTTTATGAGTTGCCGAAAAGGCTTAAGTGATCACAAAATTGATGTTATCGGGAATCGGATTTCATTTTAAGTTTGCGACTACACTAAACATGATAACTTACTCATTTTTCTAGTATTAGTAGGGGATGTTCCTAGAAGTGTTTTAAAACTAGTTTCGCATCATTTTAATTTTAGCCGCAATAGTTTACGAGCATATGAAGAAAAAAGTCTTTTTTTAACAAAATTCAAATTAGTTCTTTTTTGCTGATTATCATGGTCTTATCTTTATGCATATGCTGATATTAGCACTACCTAGTCTGGTACTTCATTTTATGAGGTCTATCTATTTCAAATTTTCAAACATGCATATACTATATGAATACATATTTCAGCAAAGAGACTCAAGCATAAACTATAACTCATTTTGGTGACCTTACTGCACCATATGATCTGATTGTATAAGATCTCGTTCATGAATCATGACTTCACTTTTTAATATATATACACACTTATATATGTTCTTCTCATACGGATAAGGCTTATGTTCAAGTTTATGCACATGTAATCTTTTGTTGCTGTCTTCAAAATGTTTCAGCCAAACTAAATCAGTCTCATGGTCATGCACATATCTATGCTACTATTAGTTATTATATATGTGCACATATATGTATTTTACATACATATTTTACAATTGGGTTATACTCCCTTTATAAGATTTATTCAACTCAAGTCCATTAAATATTTTGTTGTTATAAAGTAACTTAGTTTCATAATCCATTCTGAACCATATGCATATATAGGTGTATGTATACTACTGCTAGTTTACTCAATACCTACATATCTATAAGTCTCCATATTCATGAAACAATTCAAGTCTAGTTCATTTCGTAAACATTTAATATATTGAGAACAACTTTTAATAGAAAATGATTCAAACACAGATGAAATTTAAGTATTTTATATAATTAGGTTTCTGGAAGTCTAAGGATTCCAATAAAATTGGTTTCATTCAATTCTCAGTTTATTTGCAGCATTTTTATGTATAGCCTATCTTTTAGCCTTTTCGGTAAATTTGAATTTCAAATTTACTCTTTGCTCTTTTTCAAAATGTTTTTTCATATTCTGGAAGTAATTGATTTTAGATGAATTTAGAATTTTTTTCATCTTATTTAGATTAAATACGCAAAAGATATTCACATTTGAAGTTGGCTCGGTTATGAAAATCCAGTGAAAATAGAAAATACGCTTTCAACGCTTTGAAAGCGGCTTTTCCTTTTTTGCGGGATTTCTTTGAAGTAAGCCGATTGACAGGTGGGGCCGTTCGGTCAGAGAGAGAATAGCCGGCTGAGGTGGAGTGGCTGATGTGGTGGACCCGCACGTCATTGGCACAGAACAGGGGTCTCACTTTCGCGACTTGCCGCCGGTGCGGTGAGCATCAAGGAGCTGAGGCACACCTGTGGGTGGTACAGATTTAGCCGAAGGTGAGTCGAGGTGTGTTGCCATCATGGTGGAGCGGCGGCAGAAAAGGAGGCTCACCAAAGAAGATGAACAGAGTTGGTTCGTTTAAAATCGGTAGCAAATTAAGCATCAAGGGGTACTAGACGTTCCATTTTTGTGGTTAATGTGGTCGGAGGTTTAACGGATCACCCTGCCATCAATGACCAGCTAGGTAAAAGATGCACCTCGACGACAGGGGGTTTTTAGGGATGGTTCCAAATATTTGTGAGGGTTTTGTTGATCGTGAGCTATTGATGCTAGCATATGAAGGAATTTAAAGATAGCTCAGTGCTCCAAGGGATTTCAATCTCGGTCCGAGCTTTAGGGTTCTTCGGCCATGGAGAAAAGAGGTGAACTGGGGTGTTTTGTCTGGAGAGAAGTGAATGGAAGGAGAGGGGAAGTGATGTGCAGCTTCTTGCGACCTTGACGCTCTATTTACAGGCGGCAATTTGCCACCTGATGTGAACTCGCCGGATGAATTGTGGTGGCTCCGCAGGAGAGGCATGGGCTTTATGGAGGACTCAGATCAACCTTTGTTCCCGGGCTACAAGCCAAAATACACAAGGTTGTCATCCGTGCTTGAACTACTGAAATTAAAGGCAAGCAATGGTTGGTCTGACAAGAGTTTCATGTCGCTGTTAGGTCTATTGGTGGACTTGCTTCTAGAGGGAAACGAGTTACTGACAACCACCTACAATGCCAAGAAGGTTCTTTGTCCTTTGGGAATGGAAGTAGAAAGAATACATGCATGTCTGAACGATTGTATCCTGACTGCAAAGAGTACGCAAACTTGCATGTCTGTCTAGTGTGCAACGCATGTCGGTACAAGCATAAGAGTCATTCAGATGATCATGGTGAGGGCATTGAGGTGAAGAAAGGACATCCTGCCAAGGTGGCATGGTATCTTCCTGTAATTCCCCATTTGAAGCGTTTAGCTGTGAACCCAAAGGAGGCAAAACTGCTGCGTTTGCACTCGAAGGAGGGAAAGAATGATGGTATGCTAAGACACCCTACTGATTTCGCCTAGTGGAGAAACATCGATAGGAGGTTTCAAGAATTTGGTGCGGAACTGAGGAGTATAAGGTTTGGATTGAGTACACTTGGAATGAATCCTTTCGGCCACATGAGCAGCCATCATAGCACATGGCCTGTGAATCTCTGCATTTACAACCTTCCTCCTTGGTTGTCCATGAAACAAAAGTACATTTTGTTGCCTATACTTATCCAAGGCCCAAAGCAGCTCGTTAACGATATTGATGTGTACCTAGCACCATTGGTGGAAGATCTGAAAACACTGTGGGTTTGTGGGTGTTTGCGCCAAAATTTGGCAAGACATAACCGATTTGTCAGGTTGAGGATAAAATTGGATATTTCTGGCCGACATCAGTTAAAAAGGGAAAAGAAGTAGAAGATAAAATTGTGACCGATATTGATTCAAAGGTGGAATTTTATCTGTACAAAGGCCAATACGGATCACAGCTGACAACGCATTAGAGAAGGATACGATTGGCCTATGCACTACAAGAAGGGGATCAAGGCCAAGCAGAAAAAACCAATTAATCAAACAACTCACATATATTTTTATCTACTTTTTCCTATCAACTAGGAGTAATCTTGTAATTTAGTTCTCTTGTTATTCATTGTTGATCAATAAAGTTGCGCATCACCGATCATTGACCTTCTCCGATTACGCTAGGTTTGGTTTTCTCCAATCTTGTTGCGCATCGCCTTTTTTTGGGAAATCTACCTTTATCAACCATCTAATCAACCCTAACAGGTTGTTTAGACTTATCGTTAATTGATTTAATTGGCTTTGTATAGTTGTTTAGATCCTTGCCGATTATCACATTAGATCGGCTTTGAGCGTAATTTCAATCTATCTTGTCGATTGCAGGATCAAATCGGTTGCCACGCCTCAAACCTCTTGAACCCGACGTTCGTGTGTGTTTAGTCGATCAATCCATTGTCACCTTTTTTGGCGCCAACACACTTTTGGCATGCCTAGTGGGACACGATGTCTTCTACCAAAAAATCAATTCTACCGTCCGATCTGAACACCGAAGCTATAATCGTCCCAACGTTGGACGATTTGACACCAGAACAGCACTAGGAGATCAAGGAATGGAAGGTCACGCTAGAGGAGATGATGTTGAGTTGCTATCAAAAAACTTGACGTGGTGTCACCCAAAAAATAGCATTACCATCGATCAATCCCCTCGGCGACACGGGGACAATCAAGACATTAGTGTAACATCCCCAAAAATTTAAAAAACAAATAAAATAAGAATTTAAAATTTAAAAATGACTAAAATAAAAAATTAAGTTTGAAAGGTGGCTTAAATTTGAATCTTAGCCTTAAGTTTAATTGTTCTCTGCTTGTTAAGTTTTTCTGGATTTCTGCTCTTGAAAAAAAACTTTTAATTGTTAAAAACAGTAAATCATTAATTCTAAATTCAAAATCAAACCATCCTAAAATCATTCGTATATATATATTCGGCAAGAGCAACAATTTAATTTACAAATTAGTTCTAACTACATCACAATCCTACAAAAGCCTGTCCAAAAATCCAAGTCTCTAAGCCATGTTTGTCTCTCCTAATACATACCTTTAGCATCCATAATTCAGCACATAATGATGCTATCCAATTTATTCTCTGAGTGATAACAAGCACATACATAAGAATACACACA
Organism: Otatea glauca; assembly: GCA_036346275.1. Taxonomy (NCBI): domain Eukaryota; kingdom Viridiplantae; phylum Streptophyta; class Magnoliopsida; order Poales; family Poaceae; genus Otatea; species Otatea glauca. The sequence goes on from CM070724.1 coordinate 24,427,311, forward strand.
CATTCAGCATTGTACACATACGCATAGGTATCAAATTCTAACACCATATCTTTGAATGCATATGAACATAATCATGTATGTATGTATGTATATACATACATGTGTCTATATAAATACACATTTCCACACAATCTCAGTAAAAATAAATACATTTCAAATTTAATTGATATCCAGATCAAGCACTATTATCCAACAGAATACCACATCTATTTCAATACACACAGATCCAATTCCAGCATGGTATTACACATCTCCAAACAACCAGTTTATCATCATTCAAGCGCAAATATGCAGATACTTACATACTCAAGGTCAACACATACACACTCAGATTGTCCAATAAATGAAAATTGAGCAACAAACTTTAGTACTAATAACAAGTGTCCAAGTACACAGGAGGTTTTATGCTCTCAAACATGTTATACAAGCAATAATCCATATAGTTCTAAATTACATCTAAACCTCCAAATGTTACAATAGAAAATGCACAACTATTACAACCTGGTCTCCAATTTCAACCCCAAAATCGACCTATCACTCAACCCTTCCCTGGTTCTTGTCGGGACCCGAATATGCAAATCCAGACCCTCGGTGTATACTGCACTAGTCCAGGATCACGCTAGTGCACACAGGATCAACATCAGTAAATATCACAATCATACATAGCGGAAATATTATGAAAGACATCATATGATACATACTACTAGTTGAATGACCTTATGGTCCACTTACATGACTATGCCTCGCAAGGCTGAATAATATATTAAATCGCAATGAATGAAAATGTAGACAACCCTCGATACCACAGTAATCGACAAGGCTTGCGCCTAAACATTCGTCTCCTCTTGGAATCTTTCCTCCAAATTGATGTAGACTCTTCAACCGGTGAGGTTATTGTTGGCAAGGGTGAGTACTTAAAGCACTCAACAAGTTGTGCACAGAATGCAATTCTATGTAACTATATGCAAGGCTTATTCCAAAGGATAGGCTATCATGGCTATTTTGCAACAAAGCAGCATTTACGAACAAATACAATAAATAAATTGTGAAGACGGTAAAACAAATAACAATAATGATAGATTCAGCTTTTCTCAAGTAAACCAAGTTTCCAATCCTAAATCAATTCCCATCTTCCACATGGCATTCCGCCATCCCAACCAAGTTGTTCATTTTAATTAAGCTAACCCTTAACTGTAATTCCCGAGCATTGCTCAATACCGCGAGCACGGCTATCCGAATAGATTTACACTCTGCAGAGATTATGCTCGTTACCCACACGACATGATCGTCTTTTGGTGCCATGCAATTAACACACTTCCTTTGGTGTGTCGGCGAAAAGATCATGACAAAGCCTTTACAATGCTCCGCTTAATCCAAGATTACCCGCTAAGGTTTCAACACCGTGGGTCCGAAAACCATAACCAGAGCCCCCTCTTGCGCCATGTGAATTACTCCATAACTCGAAACTCACACCGACCAAGATAGTACCAAAGTTAAGACATTGCAAATTAATCACCTAGGTGGCCCATACCGCATATGTGGTTGCACGATTGACTCAGTCAAAGGCTTGCAAGGTTAAGTCCTTAGAGTGATCGTGGCAAGACATCCACATACCCTCTGCCCATTGGGCCCACCTTGGCATACTCGCCTTGTCACTTGCCCCAATCTAAGTGATTATCACCCAAGTTGATTACCAAGCACCACGTGCCATCAACAATGCAACATCGCTATGCGTGACATGACTCGTCACAACAACTCAATCTCATCGTGTGATCCCACATGACACACAAGTTCATAACATTGTTCCATATTCCATTAATCAAGATTAATTAACAATGATTCCAATACATGTGATGATGTGGCATGGCTAAGCAACTAATACGGACTAACCATCCCATGTTGATTATAATTACTAACCAACTATATTGAACCAATCTAGGGTGACAATAGATCATGGCATACAAATGACAAGGTAGGGTGTAGATCAAATTGGTATAATAGCTAAGTCCCAATTTAATTTGAAACAATTGTACACTTGAAATAATATGCAATAGGGTAAAACAAATATAGCAATTTTATAAACATGGGTTCAACATGATCAAAGCACAACTTGCCATAGAATAGGTTCTGATCTTGTTCTGAAACTCGCTCTTGAGTTGCTGGATCTTCCTCCGAAGCGTCGCACAATTCAACGTCTACGCGTACCGAAGAAGAAAAGCAAATAAATACCAAAACATAGAGCAAATGGACACCAAAAATCAATTAAAATTCACCATTAAATATATCTCAATTTTACAAATTTTTAGAAATTTGAATCACTCAAATCCGAGTTACGATGCAAAAGATATAGCCTTTTGAACTTTGAAATAAATACTGAAATTAGAAAATCCGGATTTCCCGAATTATTTTTATTCTGAAAAACAGAGTTTATGACGTTACCACGATCTCATGATGATGTCAGCACCGCTGGTTTTTCTGACTGAATTTATTCTTCAACGGAAAAATCAAATTATGACGTCATCGTGACGACAGCATCGTTTCGGACCAATCGCGTCGCGCCACGTCACCCTGGGTCCATGCGCCCGGTCCACGGATCCGCCCTGGTCTATCGTGAACTCGGTGCATGACCCTTCATCACTCAAACTGCCACACGTTATCGTGCTACTGGCTCACCTGCACGGCGCAATCCGATCCACACATCACACATCTAACCCCTACCGATCGAAGCCTACGCGGCAAAATCGTGAGCGACAAATTAGATCTAATGGTCAGCGCTTAACGGAGGTGTTTACTGTTTACCGAGCTTACGTGGCCGGATCCGGGGCGTTGAGCGACGATCTGACGGTTTGATGCTTCTCCCGATGTTAATGGCGACGCAGAAGAGGTGTTCCACCGGCGATGAAGACGACGACACTCCAAGTGGCGCCCCGGCGAGCTTCGGACGACGAAACGTTGCGGACCCGGTGCGGCATGAACCGGCGAAGCTAGATCCAGAACTCGCGTGATGGAAGGCGTCTCAACGGCGGCACGACGGCGAGAAAGCAAACGGCGAGCGACGGATCAGCGGCGAGCTCTTACGGGCGGTCCGCGGCAGATCAACGTGCACGGCTTGTGGTAGATGTGCGACGCGAGGCGGGGAATCCAACGCACCCGACGGCGCTTTATATAGGCATACGTGGAGGCGTGCAGGCGGTGGACACGGACTTCGAGTCCGTCGGAAACACGGCGGCGCGGCGGAAGAGTCCAAGTCGGGGACGAAAGGTGAGGACCCTCCGATTCTTGATCAACAGGCATGATTCTCTGCGACGTGGCACAATCCTTGCCGACCCTAGAATCCAACGGTCACGCTTAATCAATGCCGTTTCCTGCAGCACTCGATCAGACGCGCCCAAAACAGATCCAACGGCCCGGAACGCTTGTTTCTAGAAGCGGGCCGACGCAAGCACAGTACTGGGCCTAGCCCATTACTGTTCCTAGCGAAATTCCGGGTTTTCTTAATTAAAACAAATCCAGAAATTCCTTTAATTACTTTTAGGCAATTAAATAATCAGGAAAAATCCAGGAAAATGTTCAAAAATACTTTGAGACATTCTGGACTCAAATAAAATATTTTTGGCAAAACTTTATTTAAACTTTGCACCAATTCAAATAGATTTGTACAAAAGGTCAATATTCATAATTTAAAGTTAATTCAAATAACTCCAGAAAAATCCAAATAAATTCCAGAAAATCACAAATGCACCTCTAAGCAATAAAATAATATTTGGGCAAATTTTTGGGATGTTACAAACCTCCCCCCCTTAACAGAATCTCGACCCGAGATTCAGGGCTAGCTAGAGAATAGGTTTGGAAATTCTGACTTCAAATCTTCTTTACGCTCCCAGGTTGCTTCACTTTCGGAATGATTGCTCCACTGAACTCTGCAAAAGCGAATAGACTTGTTTCTAGTCTTGCACCCCATAACATCCAAAATTCTGACTGACTGCTCCTTGCAAGACAAATCTTCCTGCAGCTCTATTGCATCCAACGGGGTTTGCTCTGTTGGCACTCTGAGACATTTCTTGAGCTGTGACACATGGAATACGCCATGCACTCCGCCAAGGCTGAGGCAACTCTAATTGATAAGCTACTTCTCCTCGACGGCTCAGAATCTTGAACGGACCAATATATCTTGGTGCAAGCTTCCCTTTAACGTGAAACCTTTCGACACCTTTAAGAGGGTGAATTCTGAGATACACAAAATCATCTGACTTGAACCTCAAATCTTGACGACGGTTATTAGCGTAGCTATTTCTCCTTGACTGAGCTACCTTCAACCTCTCTCTAATCATAGCAACTCGCTCTTCGGCTTCCTTGAGAATATCAGGTCCAAATACCATACGATCTCTTGTCTCATTCCAATTCAACGAGTACGATGTGTGCGTCCATATAAAACCTCAATTGGTGACATTTACAAGCTAGCCTGGTAACTATTATTGTAACTGAATTCCGCATACGGCAAACATTTATTCCAAGATGTAGCATAAGCTAATGCACAAGCTCTCAACATATCCCTCTGGATTCTCGACCATTCTCAACGCTAGGTATCTTATTACTGATCTACCTCTTACTTCCCCTTAGAAATCTGCACCAGCTGTAACAATACTTGCGGATCTATGATGCATTGCTCTTATTCCCTAACACACATCACACAAAGCGATATTTTCAGCCACTTCACGCTTCGTCTTAGGCTATCAAATCCTTTCCTTAAGACCTTGATATATCTTAACACCTTTTTGGATGAATTGAATACTTAGAATCATGAGCTTCTTCCAAAATCAACTGCTTAAGCTCTTTCTTGTTCGATACATAGATTCGACCTTTAAACCGTGTGGTTCCTTGGTTATCCACGGTAAAATCCTCATCTAAGCCTTCATCCTTCTGACCCACTTCGATCTGATCTTCAAGCATTGGCTTAACTTTCAAAGCAGCTATAAATCCTTGTGAAACCACTTCTAATTTCCACTTTTGAAACTCTTTGCACAATTTCGATTGATCACTTGATATTGGTGTATTGGTACTATGGCCTTTACGACTTAAGATATCGGATACCGCATTAGCCTTACCAGGATGGTAACGGATCCCAGCCTTATAATACTTAATCAACTCTAACCATCCTTTTCGTTCCATATTCAGGTCTGCACTTCGAACTCTTATGGTCTGAACATATCTCCAATAATATAATGACGCAATAACTTCAAAGCATGCCCCACAGTAGCAATTTCCAATTCATGCGTAGCATAGTTCTCTTCATGTGGCCTCAACAGTCCTGACGCATAGGCAACAACTTTGCCTTTCTGCATTAACACACATCCAAAATTTTGTCTTGAGGCATCATAGTATATATCAAAATTGCGTTTGCGCATCTGGCAACACTAAGACAGGTGCTATCGTCAAACGTTTCCTCAATCACAGGAAACTCTTTTTGCACTGCGGCGTCCATTCAAACTTCTTCTCCTAATTGCCTAAGCGGTCTCGGTTGCTCCCACGTAACATCGCTTTTGGTTGGATCCACATAACTCCTTTAGCTGTCATCTCATGACAAGAAATTCAACTTTCTCCTTCCAAAAGTCACATTTGCTAAACTTAGCATACAACCATTGGTCTAACAACCTTTCCAAAACTAATCCCAACTTGTTCCGCATACTTTCCTTTTGACTTGAAGTAAACAAAAACATCCCACCTTATACACCATAACAGCTTGACCAATTTCCCCTGGAACTCCATTCGTCATGTCCATAAATTTTGTAATGGCATTGATCATTCTAGCGATACACCTGCTGTAAACTCACACTTGTCCATAATGCGTGAAAACTCGACCTAAGAACATTCTCTCATGCATGATTCGAATCGATGATAACTTGATCGAAGATCTATCCTTGAGGACACTCCAGTCCCTTTTTGACTGATCAAACCAATTACGATCCTGGGCAGCGAATACTTACCCTTTTGATCATCACCTCATTAAACTCTCGACAGTCGATACACATTCCTAAGCTCCTATTTTTAAACAGGTGCTCCCTATGGTGACAAATTGGTTCTAGCGAACCACCTTTCTAGCAACTCTTCGGTCTGCTTCTTCGTCTCAACTAGCTCATCAATAGGCATTCGATGAGGTCTCTTTACTTTTGGCGTTGTACCAGGGACTAACTCCATCACACACTTGATCTCTCGATCTGGTGGGATTCTTCGGAAACACATCTTGATACTCTCTAACAACTGATACCTCTTCAAAGCTGACAACTTCCACACTATTGACCTTCAGCTGGCAAACACGAACCGTAGTCATTTGAAATTCCATTTTCCCGCTTTCAGGGCTTTTAGCTGACACAATTCTTTGACCAAACTCCAGGACAACCTTATGTCCGGACGACCAATTCATTTCAGGAGTAGCATCTCGGGTCTGATATCCAATATCGCTCGCTAGAAACTTTTCTCCAACTTAACTCCATCACATTCTAGGTTAGATCAAGCAATAGCGTACTTTCTGACCATGATAATTCCTTGAACTGACAATCTTTACAAACACCACTGAACTGATCATCGTTGCACACGCAACATCTTCAGGTGAACCGTCAACATAGGGAAATACTCAGAAACATCCTTTATCATTAATGCTTTTATTCCAACACTTCACATATCAACCTCTCAACCATCTTTACTTTATTTATTTAGGCACGAAAATCTTTACATGAAATTCATCTCTAGTCACTTTTCTTTTACAAACGAGGGTATGACACTTGCATAGGCTAAAATCATCGCTCTAAATTTCCTCGATTGGCATTGGCGTTGAAGTTTTTGGTCGAATGTAATTGAGATTGACTTGTACCGGGCGATCACTTCCTTATGAGGGCAATTATTGGCAAAGTGCCCGGCTTGTTACAGTATAGCAAAGCTTAGGGCCACCTATCTTCCCGAGCATTCATCGACCCGAGGCGGTGTCTTTATTCGACGCCTCTTCTTCAATTGATTCTTTGCACAAACCTCTCTTGCAACCTTATTGCTCTCGCTTGGCGTTATGAACTTGACTGAGGTAACTTCCTAAGGACCGCGTCTGTAGGAGACTCTAGATTCTTTCGTGGGCATTTCTTAACAAAATGGCCTTCCTCATGACAAGAGTAGCACAAACGTTTTATTGTTGTGCCTTCTTTGAGTGCAGCTACATGCACATAATTGTCTTCTTGTGGCGTCATGACCGGTTGCTTCAGAGGGCATTTTCTAAACCAATGGCCTTCTTCATCACACAGAAACATGCTTGTTGGTGATCGCCAATTACTTCTTTCTTGATGAGGGCCAACAGATTAAGGTATTGTGTCCTTAGCTCTTCGAGTGGCACCACCTTTGCAATCGACGTTCGCCTCTTCTTGACGACTCTTGAGCAACTACGGCTCAAGATTCTTTTGTCGATGTTTGAATTACAGCGGTAACTATTGGATCCAGAGGACATTGAGCTGGACCATGATCTCGGCCTTCACAAAGGTAACATGTGATGTCACTCATAGGACATTCTCCAAGGGAATGACTTCCTTCACAGCTGGAGCAATTAATCGCATGCTCGTCAGCGGTATGTCCTATCTCACCACAGCGAATGCACGCACGATCTTCTGATTTGGTTGGTTGACAGCACTTCAGAGAGCAACGCTTAGATGTCGCACAAGGTACAGGGATAGTATTATGCGCCGTATCTATCGTGACCATACTGCTCTCGTGTGAGGCAAAGAGATTACAAAAGCAACAACAAATTCATTCCAAGTGATATTCCGCGGGGCTTCATGAACAACACAATATTTCTTCCACCATTCAGCAGCGATTCCTTGTAACTGATAAGAAGCATACAAGACTTTCTCATCGCCTTCACACTGAGCAATGAGCAGCTTCCTCTCAATGGTCTTGAGCCAATCATCTACTTCCGATGGTAATACCTTTCCTGAAAACACCGGCGGACGAGTCCTTATGAATTCTGATAACCTTGAGTAGGGACGGAAATCATTGGTAGCAGCTTGGAACACTTCGTTGACATTGGCTTGGTTAGTCATATTCCGCATCTGCTTCATCATTGCATGCATCAACTGAGTCTGAGCAGTCAAGAACTCTCTGAAACTCTGCATATCCATCTGTACTGACGGTTGAAGAACTAATCCATTATTGAGGTTCTTACTGATTCTGTAGTTTCCTCAAGTCTGAACTATCTGCCTGATTGCTTCACTTGGTTAGGGAAGAGGGGAATAGCATAGGTAAGAAGCAGAGATCCTAAAGCAGGGGAGATAGGTTTAACCCAATAACTAAAGCAAACAATATTAATAACTTGGTATGGTTGCTTATATAAGCCTAAAAGCTCGCAACACATACTTGCACACTCAAGAATCAAGGAAGAACCAATTCAACCTATACACACAAAACTACCGCCTCTGGGTAACACTTCTATCTTAAGCGACGCGACTCCCACACATGAATCTCAGCTGCTACTCAAGCATAGGTCATCTAACTCGGAACACTTCATCGATCTACTCCTTCCTTGAGATCGATGATTCCCTCCTTCTTGATCTTCAGGGTTGACAGCGAACACTTGATGCTTTCTTCTATGATGTGGCACGTCAACTACCAAGACAACTCAGATAAGGTTTTTAACTCGATCCAGCAAGGGAGAGAGAAAGAAATTCAGCAGTGGAAAAGGGAGAAATTTTGACGAGGAAAGGAATAGAAGAATAGGATAAGTCTAGAACATATTATTCTTCCAAGTTAATTCTTTTCTTTAGAAAATAATTTTGAAGTTCCTATAGAGACGACCAGACTTTCTAGGGTCAAGGCCTACAGTCAGTATGGCTCTGATACCACTTCTGTCGGGACCCGAATATGCAAATCCGGACCCTCTGTGTATACTGCACTAGTCCAGGATCACGCTAGTGCACACAGGCTCAACATCAGTAAATATCACAATCATACATAGCGGAAATATTATGAAAGACATCATATGATACATACTACTAGTTGAATGACCTTATGGTCCACTTACATGACTATGCCTCGCAAGGCTGAATAATATATTAAACTGCAGCGGAATGAAAATGTAGACAACCCTCGATACCACAGTAATCGACAAGGCTTGCGCCCTAAACATTCGTCTCCTCCTGGAATCTTTCCTCCAGCATTGATGTAGACTCTTCAACTGGTGAGGTTATTGTTGGCAAGGGTGAGTACTTAAAGCACTCAACAAGTTGTGCACAGAATGCAATTCTATGTAACTATATGCAAGGCTTATTCCAAAGGATAGGCTATCATGGCTATTTTGCAACAAAGCAGCATTTACGAACAAATACAATAAATAAATTGTAAAGACGGTAAAACAAATAACAATAATGATAGATTCAGCTTTTCTCAAGTAAACCAAATTTCCAATCCTAAATCAATTCCCATCTTCCACATGGCATTCCGCCATCCCAACCAAGTTGTTCATTTTAATTAAGCTAACCCTTAACTGTAATTCCCGAGCATTGCTCAATACCGCGAGCACGGCTATCCGAATAGATTTACACTCTGCAGAGATTATGCTCTTTACCCACACGACATGATCGTCTTTTGGTGCCATGCAATTAACACACTTCCTTTGGTGTGTCGGCGAAGAGATCATGACAAAGCCTTTACAATGCTCTGGCTTAATCCAGTACTACCCGCTAAGGTTTCAACACTGGTGGGTATGAAAACAATAACCAGGGCCCCCCTCTTGCGCCATGTGAATTACTCCATAACTCAGGAACTCACACCGACCAAGATAGTACCAAAGTTAAGACATTGCAAATTAATCAGCTAGGCTGGCACATACCAGACATGTGGTTGCACGATTGACTCAGGTCAAAGGCTTGCAAGGTTAAGTCCTTAGAGTGATCAGGGCAAGACATCCACATACCCTCTGCCCATTGGGCCCACCTTGGCATACTCGCCCCTTGTCACTTGCCCCAATCTAAGTGATTATCACCCAAGTTGATTACCAAGCACCACGTGCCATCAACAATGCAACATCGTTGCGTGACATGACTCGTCACAACAACTCAATCTCATCGTGTGATCCCACATGACACACAAGTTCATAACATTGTTCCATATTCCATTAATCAAGATTAATTAACAATGATTCCAATACATGTGATGACGTGGCATGGCTAAGCAACTAATACGGACTAACCATCCCATGTTGATTATAATTACTAACCAACTATATTGAACCAATCTAGGGTGACAATAGATCATGGCATACAAATGACAAGGTAGGGTGTAGATCAAATTGGTATAATAGCTAAGTCCCAATTTAATTTGAAACAATTGTACACTTGAAATAATATGCAATAGGGTAAAACAAATATAGCAATTTTATAAACATGGGTTCAACATGATCAAAGCACAACTTGCCATGGAATAGGTTCTGATCTTGTTCTGAAACTCGCTCTTGAGTTGCTGGATCTTCCTCCGAAGCATTGCACAATTCAACGTCTACGTGTACCGAAGAAGAAAAGCAAATAAATACCAAAACAGAGAGCAAATTGACTCCAAAAATCAATTAAAATTCACCATTAAATATATCTCAATTTTACAAATTTTTAGAAATTTGAATCACTCAAATCCGAGTTACGATGCAAAAGATATAGCCTTTTGAAGTTTGAAATAAATACTGAAATTAGAAAATCCGGATTTCCCGAATTATTTTTATTCTGAAAAACAGAGTTTATGACGTCAGCACGATCTCATGATGATGTCAGCACCGCTGGTTTTTCTGACTGAATTTATTCTTCAACGAAAAATCAAATTATGACGCGTCATCGTGACGACGATCGTTCGGACCAATCGCATCGCGCCACGTCACCCTGGGTCCATGCGCCCGGTCCACGGATCCGCCCTGGTCTATCGTGAACTCGGTGCATGACCCTTCATCACTCACACTGCCACACGTCATCGTGCTACTGGCTCACCTGCACGGCGCAATCCGATCCACACATCACACATCTAACCCCTACCGATCGAAGCCTACGCGGCAAAATCGTGAGCGACAAATTAGATCTAATGGTCAGCGCTTAACGGAGGTGTTTACTGTTTACCGAGCTTACGTGGCCGGATCCGGGGCGTTGAGCGACGATCTGACGGTTTGATGCTTCTCCCGATGTTAATGGCGACGCAGAAGAGGTGTTCCACCGGCGATGAAGACGACGACACTCCAAGTGGCGCCCCGGCGAGCTTCGGACGACGAAACGTTGCGGACCAGGTGCGGCATGAACCGGCGAAGCTAGATCCAGAACTCGCGCGACGGAAGGCGTCTCAACGGCGGCACGACGGCGAGAAAGCAAACGGCGAGCGACGGATCAGCGGTGAGCTCTTACGGGCGGTCCGCGGCAGATCAACGTGCGCGGCTTGTGGTAGATGTGCGGCGCGAGGCGGGGAATCCAACGCACCCGACGGCGCTTTATATGGGCATACGGGGAGGCGTGCAGGCGGTGGACACGGACTTCGAGTCCGTCGGAAACACGGCGGCACGGCGGAAGAGTCCAAGTCGGGGACGAAAGGTGAGGACCCTCCGATTCCTGATCAACGGGCACGATTCTCTGCGACGTGGCACAATCCTCGCCGACCCTAGAATCCAACGGTCACGCTTAATCAATGCCGTTTCCTGCAGCACTCGATCAGATGTGCCCAAAACAGATCCAATGGCCCGGAACGCTCGTTTCTAGAAGCGGGCCGACGCAGGCACAGTACTGGGCCTAGCCCATTACTGTTCCTAACGAAATTCCGGGTTTTCTTAATTAAAACAAATCCAGAAATTCCTTTAATTACTTTTAGGCAATTAAATAATCAGGAAAAATCCAGGAAAATGCTCAAAAATACTTTGAGACATTCTGGACTCAAATAAAATATATTTGGCAAAACTTTTTTTAAACTTTGCACCAATTCAAATAGATTTGAACAAAAGGTCAATATTCATAATTTAAAGTTAATTCAAATAACTCCAGAAAAATCCAAATAAATTCCAGAAAATCACAAATGCACCTCTAAGCAATAAAATAATATTTGGGCAAATTTTTGGGATGATGTTACAGTTCTGCATCACACTAGCCAGCTACACCCACTCTTTGCCTTTTTCGTAGCCCTCAAGTAGCAGTCATCAGTTCTCTCTCACTGCCCATATCCCTGCCCATTCCCTTGCCCATGTTGCATAGCCAAGTGGAGGAGACTAGAGGCTGCATGCACTCCATCTGGCACCTTCAACACTGGTCTCTCTCCACCTGTCCTGCCAGCCATGCCAGCCATCCCATGTTTTGCTTCCACGATCTGTTCCCAGCCAACAATGTCGGTTAGGGGCAGTATAAAAAGAGTACTTCATTTCACCCTGAGCCTTACACCCAACCCTCACTCACCAGCATAGCTAGTGTCCTTCTGACTACTTTCGATTGAAGACAAGGGACAAGCCTGAAAAGGAAAGAAGCCAGAGACAGCCTCCTGTCTTCCTCTCCTCCTCTTGCCAACTTTCCTGCCACCCTTTCCTACAGCCACAAGGTACATTTTCATTAGCTGGTATATCTTTCCCTCTTCTCATTCAAAGAGAATAAATGTTATCCACAACTAATTTAAAACACACATTGACACTGAGATCATATAGTGCCAAGTATTAACCTATCTTTCTTTTATCATGATCCAGTAGAAGTTAATTGTATTGGTTTGTAATACATATGAATAACTAAGCAAGATTTGTAATTGCACAGTGGATCGAATAGCAATGACATGAGCAAATGAACCCCAAAGCTTCAATCGCATGTGCTACTCTTAAGATATCAGTGTGATCTAATCACCATGTAATAAGAAGCAAGAATACATCCACGATCTCAGCAGCTAAGAACAAAGTAGAGATGTCCAGTAGTGTTTCTAGTTAATGTAATCAATAAGGTTCTGGGTATACATAATGCTACTCAGTAGCTCAACAGAATTAATACAAAGCTAGTATCTCTGTAAACACAAAATATTGATCAATGGGCAGAATCAGTAATGACCATTCCTAAAATCATAACACACATTTAGATAAGTTCACTCTATTAGTTGGGAAGGCATAAACATCTCTGTGAAATACATCATAAACATTCTAGCCTAACACATACATGTATATATAATTGATGAACACAAGAGCAGAGAGATCAATTTTTGAATCATACAAAGTTAATCACAGAAGTCCAGTACACCAATCTCAGCCTACTATTAATCATCAAGCTCACAGATAGATAGCTCTTTAAGCATCCTTCACAAATTGCATGCACATAAGTATATCTTCCATTATACACGCAAAAATTCATCAGAAGCACTGATTCTTATACCCAAATAGCACACAAGAATTCAGAATAAAGGCATGAACTGAATCATAAAACCCACAAATAATATGACGGCTCAATCAAATTTTGTGCTAGTAGAATGCGGTCCATAGATGATAAAAGAGGGAAACCGGGTACTTAGCTTGCGGGTGGGCCGTAGTGGAGGACGACGCCGCCAGGCCCAAAGGAGCCACCGCCAGTGCTGCTGCACTGAGGGCAACCAAGAGGGCGCTAGAGAAGGAGGGGAAGGCATCAGTGCTAGGAGCACCGGGCGTCTGCAACCTGGGGCAAAAAGGAACACTACTACACAAAAGGCCATCACAGATGGTTCACAAACCACATCACAGACGGTTTTGTGAACCGTCTGTATCGAAGTGTCAGTGATGAACTGGTCATCACAGACGATTTTTGAACCGTTAGTGAAAATTAACATCACAGACGGTTCTAGCCTAGAACCGTCTGTGATGAGGGCTAACTACAGACGGTTCTAGTCTAGAACCATTTGTGATGTGGGATCATCACAGGCGGTTCTAGTCTAGAACCGTCTATGATGTGGGATCATCACAGACGGTTCTAGGATAGGACCGTCTGTGATGAGGGCTCATCACAGACTATCCTAGCCTAGAACCGTCTGTGATATGCCCTTATCACATTAGATGCCATGCCCCTGAAACAAAAAGATTACATAAAAATATAGAACAATATGCCTTATTATTCAATATACTATCTAAAGTTGTATAATATAATGAAAACACTATATTAAGATGTAATAAACAAAATAAAATAAAGGATTTTAATCAACACACTTCAACATATGTGAGAAGCAGACTCAAATAGAATGTGTCCAATTTTACCATGACTTGGATAGTGATAGTCCAAATTTAGCTAAGTGTCCAATTTTACCATGACTTGCATAGCCCAAATTTATTTACCATGACTTGCAGAGCCCAAATTTATTTACCATGACTTGCATAGCCCAAATTTAGCTAAGTCTCAAATTTTACCATGACTTGTCTCCAATTTTACAATAACTAAGCCACAGATACAAGCATACATTAGAGTCATAGATCCAAATCAATAGAGCTATCTGTGATGTGTGATGGTAACAATTCAAAGCTTAATTACTTATACCTGCTCAATAATGAATGCAATTTTCTCTGTCTTTGCCATTGAGCCAAATGTTTCAACCTGAGGATCAATTTGTCGGTCCATAAGATATTACAAAGATAAGGGGAAGCCAGAAATAGTGATTGACCAAATCATGATTATAGTAGATGAACTTATGTCCTGAATTTTAATGCAATGTGAACTTACAGCAACTTCTTGCATCAAATCAAGAACCTCGTCAATCTGTCCCTGCTCTTCTTTGATTTTTGCAAGGCTTTTGATCAATCTTGCTCTCTCTATCTCAACATATATCTAGAATGCATGCACAACAGTGAAATTACACACATGAAAGCCAACGAATCTTACATAATTAAACAATAATCAAGTAGCCATGCTTCTCATTTTTCCAGCAAAGACGCTGGTCAATGTTTTGATTAGCTGGAGTATTTGTAGGTGACCTAACAAAGCATTGCACACATGGGATAAATTTGGGCTATGCATGTCATGGTAAAATTGGACACTTAGCTAAATTTGAGCTATCGAAGTCATGGTAAATTCAAATTTGCTATAACAAGTCATAGTAAATTTGAAGAGGCATCCAAGTCATGGCAAATTTGAAGACTTCGTTAAATTTGGGCTATCCAGGTCATGGAAAATTTGAAGACTTAGCCAAAATTTAGAGCATTTAAGTCATGGCAAATTTGGAGACTTAAATTTGGAGCAACAAGTCATGGTAAACCATGGTAAATTTGGAGTATCCAAGCCATTCACATTATTGAGAGGAGAGTGCCACCGCCTCCAAGATAAAAGAACACAAACAGAGTGCACATGAAAGAGCGTTGTAAGCTAGACCATGGCATGAGCATACCGCTAATGATATCACCGGTACACCAACCAGTGTGGGCGAAGTCGGGGTAGATGAAGCAGACGCAGGCTAATCCGACCGAAACGAAGCCAACGCAGGCGGATCCGGCCGACACGAGGCGCTGGGCAACACCGGGGAGAGGCCGGCCGGGGGGCGATGTGCATTGCGAGGAGAGGCTGCGGCGGAGGGAGGCGTGGGCTAGGGCTAGGGCGTGGGGAGATGCAGGCTAGGGCTAGGGTGGAGGGAGGCCGGGTGTGGGGAGGCTAGGGCTAGGGCGGCGTGACAAAGAGACAAGGGTAGGGCGCGGCAGAAAGAGGAGGTCAGGAAACCCTAAAAATACAGAGGAAGTCACTCTCTATACTTACTTCCTAAAAATAATCATCACAGACAGTTTTTGGTTCAAACCGTCTGTGATGAGGGGCACATCACAGACGGTTTTAGCCAAAAACCGTATGTGATATTCCCCCTCTCATCATAGACGGTTTTTGGCTAAAACCTTCTGTGATGAGGGTCTATGATGAGGGGCACATCACAGACGGTTTTAGCTAAAAACCATCTGTGATGTGCCCGAGAGTCATTACTAACTATTTTTGCAAAAATCCGTCTATGAAGATACCTCATCACAGACAGTTTTTGAAAACTATCAGTGATGAGGGGTCTAATATAAGTCCTTTTGTAGTAGTGGAAAGGGGGGAAGGATTAGGAGCGGGGAGGAAGAAGAATAGTGAGGGAATAAGGAGGAGGATAGCACCTAGCTCACGGCGCTCGGGCGGAGGGCTCGGTGGCGACGAGAACTACCGGATGCGCTGGATCCAGGCGGCAGCACGGAGTGGTAGGGCTAGACCACCAGGGGCGGCGGCTTCACCAAGATGCGCGTAGGAGGAGCCGGCAGAGGCGGTATAGAGTAGAGGGGTGAAGGGGGCGGCGTTCGAGGGTATTGGCACAGGAGGAAGGGCCGAAGGCTAGAGAGGCAGCACCATGGGGAGAAGGTGGCGGTGGCGCCCGGCGTAGGGGAAGGCGCAGCGCTCAGGAGCAAAGAGAAGAGGCAATGGGAGTGAGAGAGAGATAAGGATGGGGTGGCGGCTGAGTGAAGTGAAAGTGAAGATGAGGTGCGGTAGTTTTAGACTTTTAGGTTTAGTGTTAGGAAAATGGCCGGGCTGTTTGGGTCGAGAAAAATAATAAATAATGTATATAATAAAATAAAGTAAAATAAATAAATAAAAATGATGAAAAAATGGATAAATAAATATAATAAAATACATATATATCTCAGCCTATGCCAAAATAAAAGTACAAGAAATGGGTGAAAAGCAATAGAAAACAAACATTTATTTTCTTGTTTTTGTCTTTTCTTTTCTCTAAATTGATTCAAACTTTAGAAGACAGAAAGCATTTAGAGATAAAATGCCCGATGCACAAGACATAGCAAAGAGTGACTTGTATCTTAATTTTATAAATCCAAATAATTTTTGCCTCTTGAATTCGTAACAAAACACATGCAATCAAGAAATCCAAACTCTAAAACACACCTGTTCTGTATAATAGATTTCTATTTGATTTTCCATCTGATTTCTTTTTGCCCTTATTTAAAATTGTTATTTGCTATATTTTTATTTAACTACGTGTAGACTCGGACGTTTCAGAGTCTACGACAATCGACTCTGACTTCACAACTGAAATCAACAAGCAAGGCAAGCACCCCTTTGATCATATTGATCGTAGTGTTTAATTTTCATTTTGTTTTATCAAATCAATTTATGCATACATGTATTTTCTGTAAATTCGCTATATTGTGGTACTAGTAGATATACCTGTTATCTCATGGAACTTCCTTAGTAAGTATTGACATGTGAACCTTGATAACCCTAAAATTAAGGTTAGACAATATATAATGTCAACTTGGGTATAAGCGATGAATAATAATCATGCTTAGCCATGCTTTAGATCTAGATTGAACAAATTGGATAAGCTGATCAGATCAAACTTTGGTATTTTGAGACATGATAATGGTTACTGGTATTTTGGTATAAAAACTCAAAACAAAACTATGGTTTAGACGCGGGCGATTGCTGGCAATAGCCGGAGCTGCATGGACTTGCACGTAGTGTAGGGTGAGATTATCGCCCGTGTCGGATTAAGGACCGAACTATGGGTTGTTTTCAAGCCAAGAAATACGTACAACCACAAGTGCTGGTATGGGACAGCCTTAACCTATTAAGTTACTTAGAACTAGGTTTGCACATTGGTAGGCTAGAGTAGTACAAGCTTTCAGTGACTAATTGCTCGGAGGGGCGCCCACACCGAGGTGTTGGGAGCAACGTTTGCTGATATAACGGTGTACGCCATGCTATGAATATGCTTAATCATTTACTGTACAGTGATTGTACAAACTTACACCATAGTATGGGTTTAACGTCACCGGGCTGGTGCAAAGCTAGGGCTAGGTAATGTAACAGTTATGTTATGATCGCTCTGCGGCACACCAAAGGAAGTGTGCTAATAGCTTGCACAAAGAGCTGATCATTTCTTGTGGGTAAAGCTGTACACCTCTGCAGAGGGTTAATCTTTTCGAAAAGCTGTGCCCGCGGTCATGGGCACTTGGTAAAGTCATCACATAGTTAGATATTTTATTATTTTCAAAAAGTCTTGGTTTCATCTGATATGCCTTGTGTTGGCAAAGAATGATGTTGTGTCATGTTTTGGCAGGAATTGTATGTCTCGATGCTCACGTCATGGAGGACTATAAGTTGTTACTATGCTCTACATACTCATTACTTTCATATCAGTCAAATTTGCTTTTACAAATTTCGTTTGCAAATTACTACTTGTTTTACAAAAGTTCAATCTCACTTTATGCAAATTTACCGTAGAAGCCTCCTTTGTCATAACCTACATTACTGCATTTGCAAATACCACCTTAAGTCTTGCTGATTACGAAAGTACTCACCCTTGCTTATTTGTTGGTTTTAGGTGAGGATAGTAAACCTCCAGATGATATATACTTTGATGCAGGATGCAGAAATTATCTTAGCGAGTTTTTCTAGGGTTTATGTGTCGGGACCCGGATTTGCAAATCCGAAACCCTCTGTGTATACTGCACTAGTCCAGGATCACGCTAGTGCACACAGTGGAAACATAGATTTAATATCATTCCATACAACGAATTAACTAAGAAGAAGCAAATTATTATTGAATAAAACAAACGACCTTATGGTCAATGTTTACACCATTATGCCTTAAGGGCTTAAGAAACAAATACTATTGCAGCGGAAAAGATAACTTGAGCCATTCGACATGCCACAAGCAATCGTCTGGGGAACGTATTCCTAATCCACCTAGTCTTCATAGACTTCCTCCTCATGATACTCAGCATTTCCTGATCCTTCCTCAGCAACTGATCAACAAAGACGTATAGCCGTGAGTACAAAGGTACTCAGCAAGCCGTAGGGACTTGATGCAATATATTCATGCACGGCTTAACAAGGATGGCTATATGTTTCATTTGCGGAAAGCAATAACTTGAATTGAAATACAATAAATAGATTGAAAGCATATTTATGAAAAGATAAATAAATAACTGATAGATTAATGATAGACAACAAAACAACAGTGAACTCCCCGTTCACATCCCAAAAATTCTACATTCCACATTTTATGAAACACTCTATACCCCGTGTGAAATTCCCGGGCTTTGTCCATGACCGCGGACGCGGCTATTCAAATAGTTTTACACTCTGCAGAGGTTGTACAACTTTACCCACAAGACATGAATATCTCTTTGTGCAAACGTTACTGACACACTTCCTTTGGTGTGTCGCACAGATATCATGACAAAGCCTTTAAAATGCACTGTCTAAACTCGGTACTGCCCGCTAAGGTTTCGCCCATTAGGGCCCCCTCTTGCGCCTTGCGAATCTACCCATCCATCCCGGAACCCACACCACCAATTGGCAGTACTCAAGGCTAGACATTGCAAATTAATCAGCTAGGTTTGTCCCTTTCCAGACATGTGGTAGTACGGTTAGGCCCAGTTCAATGGCACACAAGATTAAGTCCTTCAGTTGTCTCAGGCAAGACATCCACATCCCAATGTGCTAGAAAGCGCCCCCTTTACTGCACGATCACTTGCCCGAGGGAAAACAATTCGCTCAACCAAGACCAATGGCAACCCTGCCATGGTACAACAAATTTTACAACAGTGGCTAACAGCCACGATTCAGTGTCTCATTAGGTCAAAATTAACATTATTCAACATGTGACATGGATCCCAACGTATATCTAAGCATGTCTAAGCATAACTACGATAACCCAATGTTGGTATAATGATTATGTCCAACTAGTAATGTCCCAACCTAGGTTTAACAATGGATACATGGCATCCCAATTAATCAAGGTGGCATCATATCAACTAGGAACACATCTACTCCCATGAAATAAGCATCGATACACAAAATAGCATGCAATTGTGTAAAAGTAAATTACTTTTGCAAACATAGGGTCAACATGATCAAAGGATTACGACTTGCCTTGCTGATCTAGTGCTGAATTTTGGTCTTCGAAGTCTTCGTTTGCTCCCTAGGAATTAGCGTCTACCGGAAAAGAAAGCAACGAAACCAAATAAATACAAAAAAGAGACTCAAACAAGCTCAAAACTGAAAATAAATGGCTCTAGAAGTTAGATCTTGATTTTAGAAAAATTTAGAAACTTGAATCGCCTCAATCGGAGTTCGTATGAGGGAGAACGAGCTTCTGGAAAATTAAATCAGAGAAAAAGACTGAAAATCAGAAATTCGGAATTTCTGGATTTATTTTTGTACTGGAAAATCGATTTAATGCGCAATCGCTGACGTCATCCGGAATTTGATGGACTGGGTCCACAGCTTTGGCCGGTTCACCATGCACCCAGTGCAAGGCTGACGTCGGCGCTTGCGTCAACATTAGGGCTGAGGTGGCGGCTGACGGCGTGGCCACGCAGACGCTGACGAGGAAGGCCACGCGTCTCGCATCGGCGGCTGCGATTGGGTCGGACGGCGGAAAATGAGGGCGCGGGCAGCGGCGACGCGGCACGATCTGGGAGCATTGCCGAGCGATCGGACGGCCACAGTTCCTCGGCGGAGAACGACGGCGAGGCAGCGGCGCGAGGCTCACCGGTAGCGGGGAAGACGACACGGCACACGACGGAGACGCGACGAATTGGAAGCGGCTCGGCACCGATCTGAGAGAACTCAACGCGGGTGACCCAAAGACGCCAACGGAGACGGCAGAGGGGCAACAGCGGCAGAGATCTGGGCGGCGGAAGCCTTCGGCACGGCGAAAATCGACGGCGAGCTCGTGCGGAGCGACGGCGGAGGCTCGGGCAGCGAGAGGTAGGGCAAAACGGGCGGCGCGAGGAGGGTAACCTCGGGAGGGGGTTGGCGGCGCTAAGATAGCCCTCGGGTGGCGGGCCCAACCCGGAGTCCGAGGACGACGACGTGCGGCGCGAGGACTCCGAGCTGCGGCGCTAGGGTTTCGCAGGGCGACGCGGAGCGATCCTGACCGCACACGTGGCTCCGAACGGACGGCTCACACTGAGCGGCTACGTGGCTCCATGAGGCACGTTGGATCGAGATCGGTCGGCGGGCACGCTAGGGTTTCGCAAGCGCGGGCTAGAGCTGGGCCGGGACGGAGCAGGCCGACGCGGAGCAGAGCGGGCTGGCTGAGGTGGGCCAGAAGGAGATGGGCCATGCGGAAAATCAGCCCGAGAGGGTTTTAGAAAAACAAAAACATTTCCGAATTTAGAAATTGCCAGAAATTCAAATAAAATCAAATAAATTCCAATAAATAGCAAATAAATTCATAAAAATCTCCAAAAATATAGAAAAATTCCTTGAAGCATAATGAACCCAATCAAAACTGAAAATCTTTAGTTTGATGAATAGTTTAGTCAAATTAAATCCTTCCATTAATGGAAAATTCAAATTAAGCTGGAATTAATTCAAGGGAAATGCAAATGGTTTATTTTTGAATCCAAACATTCCAAACCTCAAATTTTGGGATGTTACAAACCTCCCCCCTTAAATGGAATCTCAACCCTGAGATTCGGGCTGGCTAGAGAATAGGTGGGGAAACTCGGACTTTAGATCCTCTTCGCGCTCCCAAGTAGCTTCCTCTTCTGAATGATTGCTCCACTGGACCTTGCAAAAATGGATGATCTTGCTCCTCGTGATACGCTCTGCTATATCCAAAATTTTCACTGGTTGCTACTTGTAGGTAAGATCCTCTTGCAAATCAATGGCTTCCCATGGCATCTGTTCCTCTGGCACACGCAGGCATTTCCTCAACTGCGATACATGGAACACATCATGGATTCCGGCAAAAGACTGAGGCAATTCTAACTTGTAGGCAACCTCTCCTCTTCGTTCCAAGATTTTGAACGGTCCCACATATCTAGGGGCAAGCTTTCCTTTTACTTGAAATCTCTTAACTCCTTTGAGAGGGGTGACTCTGAGATACACATAATCATTGGGCTCAAAACTTAAATCTGTGCGACGATTATCTGCATAACTCTTTTGCCTGCTTTGAGCGATCTTTAAACGGTCTCGAATTAATTGGACTTGCTCTTCCGCTTCTTGCAGTATGGCAGGGCCAAACAATTGTCTTTCTCCAGACTCCTTCCAATTGAGAGGGGTTCTGCACTTTCTTCCATAAAAGGCTTCAAAAGGCGACATTTGTAGACTGGCTTGATAACTATTGTTGTACGAAATTCGGCATAGGGTAAACACTTGTCCCACTTGGTACCATAAGTTAAGGCACAAGCTCTTAACATATCCTCAAGAATCTGATTCACATGCTCAGTCTGTCCATCACTTTGAGGGTGACAGGCAGTACTAAACCTGAGATGAGTTCCCATGGCTTCATGCAGACTCTGCCAAAAACGAGAGGTAGACTGGGTTCCTCTATCAGACACTATCTTCTTAGGCACTCTGTGAAGACTGACGATCCTTGGCATATATAACTCTGCTAATTTGTCCCCTGCATAGGTAGTCTTAACTAGAATAAAATGGGCTACCTTAGTCAATCGATCCACTATTACCCAGATCGAGTCATAACCTTCTTGAGTCTTAGGAAATCCGTTAATGAAATCCATACCAATTTCTTCCTACTTCCACTCTGGAATTTTCAATGGCTGCAGCAATCCTGCGGGTCTCTGATGCTCTGCCTTGACCTTCTGGCAGACATCACAAAGTGCAACATACTCTGCAATCTCACGCTTCATACTAGGCCACCAATACCTTTCCTTGAGGTCCTGATACATCTTGGTACTTCCAGGATGAATGGAGTATAAAGTCTCATGCGCTTCTTTGAGAATCAACTCCTTAAGCTCTTTCTGATCTGGTACGCAAATACGCTTCTCATACAAAATAGTACCTTGTTCATCTTCAGTGAAACCTAGGGCTTTTCCCTTCTTCATATTGCTCTTAATCTCCTTGATATCGGCATCATCTACCTGTGTTTCTCGAATCTGATCTTCCAATGTAGGGCATACTTCCAAAGTAGCTAAATACCCTTCCTGAACCAATTCCAAACTAAGCTTCTGAAATTCCTTATAAAGGGCTGGCTGACTTTCCTTAATCATTAGAGTATTGCAGTAGCTCTTTCTATTCAAAGCATCAGCTACGACATTGGCTTTGCCTGGATGATAATGAATCCCAATGTCATAGTCCTTGATCAATTCCAACCATCTTCTTTGTCTCATATTGAGGTCGGTTTGGGTAAAGATATACTTCAGACTTTTGTGATCATTGTAAACCTCACAACGATTTCCAATGAGATAGTGATGCCAAATCTTTAAAGTATGCACCACGGCTGCTAATTCCAAATCATGGGTAGGATAGTTAACTTCATGTGGCCTTAGTTGTCGCGAAGCATACGCTACAACCTTCTTATCTTGCATTAACACACAACCGAGTCCTTGTCGGGATGCATCACAGAATATCTCAAAATCCTTCCTATTATCTGGCAGGATAAGCACTGGGGCAGTTGTCAAACACTTCTTTAGCTCTCGGAAACTCTGCTCACACTCTGGTGTCCAAACAAATTTCTTCTCCTTCTTTAAGAGTTGAGTGAGCGGTCTAGCTTTTCTAGAAAACCCTTCTATGAAACGGCGATAATATCCCGCCATTCCAAGAAAACTTCGGATTTGGGGTACCGTCCTGGGTGACTCCCAACTTAGCACATCTCGTACCTTACCAGGGTCAACAGCGACTCCTTCTGCTGATATGACATGTCCTAGGAAAGCAACTTCTCTCATCCAGAACTCATATTTACTGAACTTTGCATACAGCTGATTCTCTCTCAGCTTCGTTAAAACTTGGCGCAAGTGATCCTCATGTTCTTCCTCACTTTTGGAGTAGATCAGAATGTCATCAATGAAAACAACAACAAACTTATCCAGATATTCCATGAATACTTTATTCATCAAGATCATGAAGTAGGCAGGGGCGTTGGTCAATCCAAAAGACATCACGGTATACTCATACTGTCCATACCGAGTAACAAAACCTGTTTTGGGTATATCCTCTCGACGAATCTTCAACTGGTGGTAACCTGATCTTAAGTCAATCTTCGAGAACACTCCGGCTCCTTGAAGTTGGTCAAACAAATCATCGATTCTTGGCAGAGGGTACTTATTCTTGATGGTGACCTCATTAAGTGAGCGATAATCCACACACATTCTCTGAGTTCCGTCTTTCTTTTCAACTAAAAGAACTGGCGCTCCCCATGGCGAAGAACTTGGTCGAACGAAACCTTGATCTTGTAGCTCTTTAATCTGTCTCTTTACCTCGGCTAACTCATTAGCAAGCATTCTATAAGGTCTCTTGGAAATGGGTGGTGTTCCAGGAACTAGTTCTATCAAGAACTCTATCTCGGTCCGATGGCATCCCAGGCAACTCATCCAGAAACACATCAGGAAATTTGCTGGCGACTAGCACATCTTCCAAACTTATTCCTTTGGCACTGCAAACTTTTATCCCTTCAGACTGATCTGCAGTGGCTTGAACTTTAACTTGGCTCCATCTGGACTGGTTAAGGTGATCACTCTATTCCCACAATCCAAAACTGCTTGGTTCTTGAAGAGCCAACCCATTCCTAGGATCAGATCTAGGGACTTGGTGTCTAGGACAATAAGGTTGGTTAGAAATTCTACCCCTCCAATTAATATCTTAACTTCGGGGCAGCCTTGGTTCGTACTCAAATCAGAACCAGGAGATTGCACTAATAAAATAGTCTTAAGAGGCATTGTCTTTAATTGATGATTTGCCGCAAAACTCCGAGAAACAAACGAATGCGTAGCTCCAAAATCAAACAAAACCATGGCAGATGCTGAGTTGACTAGGAGCTTACCTAGTATGACGTCTGGTGCAGACTGGGCGTCCTCGGTGGTGACGTGATTCACACAGCCTCTTCCAGCAAGCGGCGGAGTCCTGGTGGCTTCGTTGGGAGTCTGGGGCACTCCACATCCTGATCCTGGTGAGGGGATCTTGGCTGGCGTAGATCCCAAGTTGAAACGGACTGGCGTCACAGCTTGCTTTCTTGGGTAATTATTGGCATAGTGATCGAGTTCATGACAGTTGAAACATGTGACTCCTGCAGCTGGATTACTGGTCCTTTGAGGTGGATTGCTATTGGTGTTTAGGTTGCGATTGCCTGAAGGAGCTGGGCGAGGTGCTGGTGCAGGTGTTCTGAATGCATTCGGAGGAGTGAAACGAGCAGGCTGTTGAGCATTGGTTCTGACTCTCTGCTGATGATTCTGATGGGCTCCATGTTGCATCATCTTTCTCTTACAGGATTCTTCCAATTCACGGCGAGATTCCTCAATAAGCATAGCTTTATCTACAAGGTGCTGAAAATCTGCATAGTCATTGCCAATGACTTACACCTTTAGTCCTGGATTGAGTCCACGCTTGAACTTCTTTTGGCGAGCATCATCTGTAACTACATCCTCTAGAGCGTAGCGGGCGAGTTGAGTGAACTTATTGAGGTATTCACTCACTGACATTCCTTCTTGCTTAAGCTCTCGGAACTCATTCTTCTTCATCTCCACCTTAGCATCTGGGATATGGGAGTGGCGGAAAGCAGTGGAAAACTCTGCCCAGGTGATAGTCTGAGGGCCATCATGGGCAGCACTGTAGTTCTCCCACCATTCAGCAGCGGTGCCCTCTAGCTGATGAGCAGCATAGAGAACCTTCTCACGATCTGTGCACTGAGCAATTGCAAGCTTCTTCTCAATGGAGCGAATCCAATCATCGGTGTACAATGGTTCTGAAGAGTTGGAGAAAGTTGGCGGGCGAGTCCTCATAAATTCTGCTAGCTTGGACTGGAGACGAGCTTGAGGAGGTGCGGCGAAGACTTGGTTCTCACTGGTTCAACAGTTTACTAGGCAACTATGATGCAGTTACATTGATTCATCATGTTGTTAATATTCTGCATAATTGTGTTCATTAGCTGAGGCTGAGCTGCCCAGAAAATGTCCCATGTTCTGATCTATCACTGCTGGTGGTGGCGATGGTGCATTGGGGTTGGGGTTGGCACTGGCATCCACGGGCGAACTACGACCGGCTCCAGAACGAGTGTCAACCATCTGAGATGCAGCACAAGGTTTGATAGGTAAGAGGGAAAAGCAGTAGAAAAGTGGTAAGATCATCTAGGGGAGAAGGTAATACCCAGGGACAAAAGGACACAGCCGAAAAGGCTTCAAAATAGAGAGGCAAATAAAGCTTTTTCAACTAAAGGTATGGTTGCAACGCCGGGCTTGGGGCAAGTGTACAACATACCAGGCACTCAAGCAAAGAAAAATCTTAGTATACGCAGACTAAACGTAGCTAAACTGAAAGGAAAACATGCTCAAACATCGTTGGGCACCAGAAACATATCTTATATGGTAGTCTTCTCGGATATGTCTTTGATGGCTTGATTCATCATCTCCCTTTATTTGATTCTGTGCAGAAGACTCGAGGCTTTGAGAAGTTTCATGAGATAAGATCAATTTAAATTTTGAATCAATGTTATAGCAAAGGAGAGAAATAAGAACCTAAGAATAGTTTTACACTCTGTAGAGGTTGTACAACTTTACCCACAAGACATGAATATCTCTTTGTGCAAACGTTACTGACACACTTCCTTTGGTGTCTCATAGAGATATCATGACAAAGCCTTTACAATGCACTGTCTAAACTCGGTACTGCCCGCTAAGGTTTCGCCCATTAGGGCCCCCTCTTGGGCCTTGCAAATCTACCCGTCCATCCCGGAACCCACACCACCAATTGACAGTACTCAAGGCTAGACATTGCAAATTAATCAGCTAGGTCTGTCCCATTCCAGACATGTGGTAGTACGGTTAGGCCCAGTTCAATGGCACACAAGATTAAGTCCTTAAGTTATCTTAGGCAAGACATCCACATCCCAATGTGCTAGAAAGCACCCCCTTTACTGCACGATCACTTGCCCGAGGGAAAACAATTCGTTCAACCAAGACCAATGGCAACCCCGCCATGGTACAACAAATTGTACAACAGTGGCTAACAGCCACGATTCAATATCTCATTAGGTCAAGATTAACATTATTCAACATGTGACATGGATCCCAACGTATATCTAAGCATGTCTAAGCATAACTACGATAACCCAATGTTGGTATAATGATTATGTCCAACTAGTAATGTCCGAACCAAGGTTTAACAATGGATACATGGCATCCCAATTAATCAAGGTGGCATCATATCAACTAGGAACATATCTACTCCCGTGAAATAAGCATCGATACACAAAATAGCATGCAATTGTATAAAAGTAAATTACTTTTGCAAACATAGGATCAACATGATCAAAGGATTATGACTTGCCTTACTGATCTAGTGCTGAATCTTGGTCTTTGAAGTCTTCGTTTGCTCCCTCGGAATTAGCGTCTACCGGAAAACAAAGTAAAGAAACCAAATAAATACAAAACAGAGACTCAAACAAGCTCAAAACTGAAAATAAATGGCTCTGGAAGTTAGATCTTGATTTTAGAAAAATTTAGAAACTTGAATCGCCTCAATCGGAGTTCGTATGAGGGAGAACGAGCTTCTGGAAAATTAAATCAGAGAAAAAGACTAAAAATCAGAAATTCGGAATTTCTGGATTTATTTTTGTACTGGAAAATCGATTTATTGCGCAATCGCTGACGTCATCCGAAATTTGATGGACTGGGTCCACGGCTTTGGCCGGTTCACCGTGCACCCGGTGCACGGCTGACGTCGGCGCTTGCTTCAACATTAGGGCTGAGGTGGCAGCTGACGGCGCGGCCACGCAAACGCTGACAAGGCAGGCCACACGTCGCGCATCGGCGGCTGCGATTGGATCGGACAGCGGAAAACGAGGGCGCGGGCAGCGGCGACGCGGCACGATCTGGGAGCGTTGCCGAGCGATCGGACGGCCACGGTTCCTCGACAGAGAACGACGGCGAGGCAGCGGCGCGATGCTCACCGGCAGCGGGGAAGATGACACGGCACACGGCGGAGACGCGACGAATCGGAAGCGGCTCGGCACCGATTTGAGAGAACTCAACGCGGGCGACCCAAAGACGCCAACGGAGACGGCAAAGGGGCAACGACGGCGGAGATCTGGGAGGCGGAAGGCTTCGGCATGGCGAAAATCGACGGCGAGCTCGCGTGGAGCTACGGCGGAGGCTCGGGCAGCGAGAGGTAGGGCAAAAGGGGCGGCGCGAGGAGGGGAATCTCGGGAGGGGGTTGGCGGGCCTTAAATAGCCCTCGGGAGGCGGGCCCGACCCGGAGTCCGAGGACGGCGACGTGCGGCGCGAGGACTCCGAGAGACGGCGCTAGGGTTTCACAGGGCGATGCGGAGCGATCCGGACCGCACACGTGGCTCCGAATGGACGGCTCACACTGAGCGGCTACGTGGCTCCACGAGGCACGTTCGATCGAGATCGGTCGGCGGGCACTCTAGGGTTTCACAAGCACGGGCTGGAACTGGGCCGGGACTGAGCAGGCCGACGCGGAGCAGAGCGGGCTGGCTGAGGCGGGCCGGAAGGAGATGGGCCGCGCGGGAAATCGGCCCGAGAGGGTTTTAGAAAAGAAAACATTTCCGAATTAAGAAATTGCCAGGAATTCAAATAAATTCCAATAAATAGCAAATAAATTCAGAAAAATCCCCAAAAATATAGAAAAATTCCTTGAAAATCTTTAGTTTGATGAATAGTTTAGTCAAATTAAATCCTTCCATTAATGGAAAATTCAAATTAAGCTGGAATTAATTCAAGGGAAATGCAAATGGTTTATTTTTGAATCCAAACCTCAAATTTTGGGATGTTACATTATGCCTTGTTAGTTGCCTGAGGGTTAGAAGGGCACACTACAAGACTTTTGCTTCTTCCGCTACAATATACTTTGAATTGTAAGACTACTCTATATCAATAGCTTCCGCTTAAATATTATTGTGTATGGTTGTGATTCCAATTGTTATAAATGTGCGTACTAGCTACTGATCATGGGACTAGTATTGTATGCACATAGATCATCCTTCTTGGTATTTTGTACCAAAAAGGAGGGACACCACAATTAGTAATTCGATATCTGCCTGCACAAGCTGAATTATCTGCTATGATTAATCAATTTGTGCACCATGCTTTGATCAATCAGTCATCGGCATTGATAATGACTCTTAAGACGATGATGCCAACAGTGTTAAAACCATAGCTCAAGAGTTAGCATCGACCGAAAGTATGCTCAATCCAACGCAAACCCTGCCAAATTACTTGGTCTATTTGATAGCGCCAAGCACACAAAACTTGGTGTTATTAGCTGATCCTAAGCCATTAGCTCCATCTCTTACCATGATGCCAACCCAGCCGACTATAGTATTGCCATGAGATCCTCGTACAAGTGGGGTTGGGCATTATCAAGCATATACCGATGCTGCTAAGTTAGATGCACCAGCAAACTTACCCCATCAGTTCTGTTTTACACTTTCCCCAATCAGTTCTAGAGCTGATTGAAACCCCTAGGCACCCACAGTACACCAAGCCAATTCTGCAGAGGAATATGTCTCCATACAAGGTTGTGATGTACTCGGAACACTTCGTTCCAGTACCAAAGCCAATTGCTAAGAGGACCAACTGTCGGGACCGGATTTACGAATCCGAAATCCTTTGTGTATACTGCATTAGTCTTGGATCACGCTAGTGCACACAATACCACCATAGATGAAATACCATTCCATACAACAAATTAGCTAAGAAAGTAGCAAATTATTATTAAATGAAGCAACAGAGCTTATAGTCAAAGTTTACAGCACTGTGCCTTAAGGGCTAAAGAATCAAATAAACTATTACAACAAAAATAAAATAACTTGGGCCATTCAACATTACACAGGCAATCGTCTACAGAACGCCTTTCTAATCCACTAGTCTTCATAGTACTCCTCATAGAACTGTATATTTCCTGGTCCTTCCTCAGCAACTGATCAACAAAGGCATATAGCCGTGAGTACAAAAAGTACTCAGCAAGCCATAGGAAAATAATGCAACATATTCATGCAAGGCTTGACAAAGGATAGTCATATGGTTCTTTTGCAGAAAGCAATAACTTGAATTTAAATATAATAAATAGATTCAAAACATATTTATGAAAAGATAATAAATAACTGGTAAATCAATGGTAGACAACATGAACAGAATGGTGAAGCTTCACCCAATACCATCTAAACCATCATCAAACCACTAAATTCATTAGTATTAACTTTAGACAACAAAAACAACAATGAACTCCCCGTTCACATTCCAACAATTCCACCTTCCATCCTTTTATATAACACTCTATACCTTATGTGAAATTCCCAGGCATGTCCATGACTGTCGACATTTCTATTCAAATAGTTTTACACTCTACGAAGGTTGTACTACTTTACCCATAAGACATGATCACCTCTTGTTGCCATGCAATTAACACACTTCCTTTGGTGTGTCGGCAGAGTGATCATAACAAAGCCTTTGCAATGCTCTATCTAAACTCGATACTGCCCACTAAGGTTTCGCCCCTCAGGACCCCCTCTTGAGCCATGTGAATCTACCTGTCCATCCCGAAACCCAAGCCACCAACTGGCAGTACTAAAATTTAGACATTGCAAATTAATCAGTTAGGTTTGTCCCATACCAGACATGTGGTTGTACAGTTAGGCCCCATTCAATGGCGTACAAGATTAAGTCCTTAAGTTTTCTCATGCAAGACATCCACATCCCAAATGTGCGAGCGGCACCCCCTTTACTGCATGATCACTTGCCTGGGGAAAATATTTTTTGTTCAACCAAGACCAATGGCAAACCCTACCATGGTACAACAAATTTTACAACAGTGGCTACCGGCCACAATTCGATATCTCATTGAGTCAAGATTAACATTAATCAACGAGTGATATGAATCCCATTATACAACTAAGCATGTCTAAGCATAGCTACGATAACCCATGTTCGTAATATGATCATGTCCAACTAATAATTTCCCAACCTAGGGTTAACAATGGATACATGGTATTCCAATAATCAAGGTGGCATAATGTCAACTAGGTATATAGCTATTCCCAGCAATTAATCATTGTACAGAAATAGCATGCAATTGTATAAAACTAATTACTTTTGCAAGCATAGGTTCAACATGATCAAAAGTTACAACTTGCCTTGTTGATCTACTGGTGAGTCTTGATCTTCAAATTCTCCGTTTGCTCCCTCGAGATTAGCATCTACCATAAAAGAAAGCAACGAATTTAAATAAATAAAAAACAGTGACTCAAACAAACTCAAAATTGAAAATAAAGAGCTCTGGATTGTAGAGCTTGATTTTAAATTTTTTTTTTAGAAATTTGAATCGCCTCGAGCGGAGTTCATATGAGAGAGAATGGGCCTCTGAAAGATTAAATATAGAATAATAGGAAAGGAATATTTTTTGGAATTATTTTTCTAAACAAAAACTGATTTATTGCGTCAAGCTGACATCAACTAGGGTTTTTGGTTTTCGGGATTTATTTTCCTAAAGAAAAAGGAATTATGATGTCACAACCCAGAAACCGCCCAGGAATTCGGTTTCGGATAGAGATTGTATATCACCTGCTTACAACAACAAAACACAGCGGATGTATGTTAGAAAGAATAATGCATGGACTATTGGCTGAAATCATAAGTACATAGTAGGCCACTAGCCCAAAGTTTAAATTACAAATCTACAATTGAGAACAAACCCATAGGAAGGCCTGAGTGCGGTCGTGACCCTATATGCCATCATTGTCGAAAGCAAAGGTAACCAAACGACGATCTTCTTTCTCATTCTCTGAATAAATATTAACAAGTAAGGTTGAGTGCACGTTTATACTGGAAAGACTTCGGTGTATGGAAATAAATTACATGCAAGGTTTGTCCAAGGAATCAAGCCACTACTCTAGGTTTTATTTTCAGCATAGAACATATTTTATTTGCAAGAGAGTAGTTCATCAAATGGTATCGAAATTCTGAAATGAGCAGTTGATATGAAAATTAACAACAGTAAATAAGGTTTATTTCCATCATTCCATGACCCTCCATGGCCATGAACAACTAGTAAACTCCAGCCAACCTTGGCTTCCAATTATACCAACCCATCACACCATATATTCAAAAAAAATTGCAAAGACAAAGCTATACTTGACATTATTTCCCCGAGTTGTTCATGCATGATTTGATTTTGTATTCTTGAACGTGTTTGCAAAGAGAGAAGGGGAGGGAGAGAGAGCTTGTTCTTGCTGCCATTGAGGAGAAGAAAGGAACTGGGCAAGGAATGAAGAGGGAGTATGGGGTCAGGCTGCTTTTCCTGGAGGGAGAGCTGGAGGAGAGAAAATGAATGCGGGAGGCGTGGGAGACAGTGAGGGCGAGGGACTGGTTAGGGAGTAGGCAGTGGAGGTGGACTACATTTAGTGTTGCTGCCCCTCTCTCTCTCTTTTGCCTTTTTACTGTTGGCATTTTGGGTTGGTTTTCATTTTGTTGGCGGCGAATTTAACAATAGAAGAATAACTATCTATATATATACTGGGTTTCAGACAATAAAATTTATACCAAAAACTAAATGAGGTTTGAATCTTAAATTTACCAATGACAAATAAATTATCAACCGGCTTTTGAAAATCGGGGTGTTTTAGTTCTACCCCCTTACACAGAATTTCATCCTCGAAATTCAGAAGCGTCCTAGGAGGTTGAATTTGTAGAGAAATATCGATCCATGTGCCTCGAATACTATATGACATGCTATATGTCCAATACGTCATGGCTTTGCATCCTAAGGGTGCAATCTGTTGCCCACCGAGATCCTTTCAAAATATCTAAATCATTTCATACCCGATCGCTAACTATTCTTGAGAATTATGGCTCTATTTTACCTAAGATCAAATTGTTACATCTTCCATAGTTCATCATGAATATTTTGAGTATGATTTTGACTGGGTAATCCTCTACACATACATCTATCTATCGCACTCGAAAACTTCAAGTGTATATTCTAGTTGCTACTAAAAATCCTCTCAATTGTCTTGACAAAACTGCAAATCCAGATAATAAAGATAACAAATTTGGTCATAATTTCACCCTAGTTCCCATAATCCAATGAGACTTTTAAATCCAATATTGTATCACCTATTTATTAGTATAACCACCAAGCACAACACAATCACTTATTTCATATTCGGACAATTCACATCCATTTATTCCAGAGTCTACTGCATTGATCAATTAACAATATCAACTCTTGAGCACATTAAGATCATTAATTGTCCACATGCTCTCATCACTCTTGTATATACATAAAATTCCATCAACTACAAATATCACTTTTATCTATAATCCGATCATCTATAACTTTGGTCAAACCTCAAGAATCTTTAATCAAAGATCCACACGTATATTTATTACCACTACATACACTAGAAGGTTTGCATGGGTAGGTTGGAGGGCATAGGGACATAGGATTTAATATGCCAATGCTTTTATGAATGAATGCACAGATCACACAAGATGTCAAACAAAGATATATACATATATATGTATATATATATATATATATGTATATATATATATATAATCGCAAACAAGAAACATATATAAAACTTCGCATTCGTTCTAATGATAATTCCTCCAATGTTGATGCATCTTGGGGACTCTCCTCTTTGTCCTTTGGGTGCCACTCGCTGTCAAAACATGCGAAGCCAAGGGAACACAATGTCCCCTTGTTGGCGTGCAGCTACTAATCCAAATCAATATCATCATTGCCACTCCCTTTTCCCGTTTTCCCCGCAACTAATGTGCTGTGAATTTTTTTCAAAAAGGTAACAAAAGAACATAGAAACTGGGAAAAGATTAGTTTCAATATATAGGAGCACATGGGGCATCAAGGATTATGAATGACCCAAAAGAGGAAAAGAACCATTTAGGTTCATCAAATTTGTTTGCAAATATTGTTAAATTGAGAATATCAGAAAATATTTTTGAGGGGATTTGAAAAGACTTGGTTGCAGTGATTATAGATCATAATTCCCTGAGATAATGATGGCATCCATGATAGATTAGCATGTTTGTAGCCAGATTGAGAGATAATGCCCAATTTTACGAACAATGGGAATAAGTATCTGGTTACCAAGTGATAGATAGTTCACACGATTGGGACCCTGAATGATACAAACTAGACCTTAGATAGAAGATTATTCTTGAGATCTTGATTTTAGAAAGTTAGTAGAAAAGGACTTAGATTTGGAATTGATATTTTGATGATAGGTCGATATTTTCCATATATATGACAATTTGTAGACATAAAGATCGATTTGATGATTCATAGTAGATCGGGTGATAAAATGATAGATAGGATGTTCACACTTGCTTAACATAGAGGAGATACACCAAGATTCAAGATCATATTTAAATTGATATGAGAATAAATAAGAGCATGATCCATGATACACGGATGATATTTGCTCTCTAATAAAATGCACATAATGTTTTGGGCACCTCAGCGAGATCCATATGCTTTTAGGGAAAGTAGATGTAATTGGGAATACGATATTGTAACATCCCGAAAATTAAAATAAAGTAAGAAATTAAATTTAAGAATTGAGTTATATTTATTGATGCTTTTTCTAAATTTTTTGGATTTTCCTTGATTTTTGTTCTAATGGAAAAATCTTTATAAGTAATAGATATATAAAAATAATAACATCTCATGACAATAAAGTGCATACAATTCTAAATAATCTCAATAAATCACTATAACCTCAATTCTAAATTTTAAAATGTCATATCAAAGTATTTATGCATGAAATTAAAGCCAATTAATGATTCTTGACTAGCAACAGTAAATTTGTCAGATTTAAATAAAAATAATCCAAACTTATCTCGAGCTGAAAATTTAATATTATCTTCTGTCAGGATAGATATACCAACATTAAAAATATCAAGAAATAATAAATGTATTTTGTAATTATAACAATTCAAAAACTGAAAAGCTAAAAATCTGAAAATCAGATTGTCAAAATTTTTATAAATTAATAAAAAATATATTCCACTGAAATTTTTAATGATGGACTACATGGCCAAGACGAACTCCTATAAATAGTTTCAAAACTTTTTGATAAGATATAAATCTCCATACAATTTAAAAACTGAAAACTGAAATCTTTGCACAGTGCCTTGTCAGAATTGTTATAAATTCTGTACAAAGTTTTTTCGTCTGAAATTTCTACAGTACTCAAATCATTATCTAGGAATCAGATAGAACAATTATCAAAAATTTCCTAATGAGATAGGTAACCAATTCAGTGAACCTTATCTTGCTCAACCTGCAGCCAGTTCTTAATTTTGCTTGGCTTCCCTTTCCTTTCACTTCCATGTGGGGACAGTCCCCTGTTTGGGACCACCCGACAGCCAGCGTGCCCATCGTCTTCTACCTCTAGACGCTGGTGCCCCCGAGCCAATTCGCGCCGCCTGTTGTAACCGCCACTCCTGTAGCTTGCGTCATCATCGTTGTAGCTTCCCGCCAGCAAGGCATCCGTGCACCTTCCAAGCCAATTCTTCACCACCACGCGGATGCTCGACCGTGAATTCATCTGCCTTGGCAATTGCTTCTGTGTGCTATCGCAAGAACTCGGCGAGTTTATACCCAGCGCAGGTCTTATCTACACCATCTCCTCGGCTATCAAAGCCATCCTAGCATGTATTTGAGCCTCGCACATCTTTCCCCTAACCTAATGCTTACTGCTCTGTAGCCAAGCCTTCAAATTCCTATTGGCTTCCACCATTATCGATAAAGCCTGAGCTCGGGAAACCATCAATTTAAGCTTGAAAACTAAACCATTTTCCAATTGCTTCACGTCTTAGCATCTAGGCATCATACTAATCAAAAGCCCTTTTAACATTTGAGTTCCCTCAACCAGAACCTTGCCATCACGGCGTTCATCTCCTCCGTGACTGGCCACCGGTGGCATGTCCCTCCGATCGTCCTCTGCCACAGTTAAGCCATAAAATGGACTCTAGTGACTCCATTAATGTTTTTTTACCTTAATCCAACTCAGTTCGGTTTCATCTGCTTGATCACCAGTCGCTTGAGTTTGCCGCCGTAGGTCATCGTTGGCAGACCTCTATGACGCATCATTCTCACAGGAGAGACCTCCCTGAGAAACCCATGGGGCCCCAATAGTCAGTGGGTGAAGGTAAAGCCAGTTCAACGCTAAAAGACGCTTTCCAGTCAAGAAGATGTATTTTCCTTTCTCCTATTTTGATTTCCTAACCAACCATTAATCAAATGCTTATATCTATAGCATTTTAAATCCAAATAATATGAAACAAAATTATAAATTCATCTAAATTCAAGTTCTTTTAGAATATTTAAAAATATTTTGTATAACACCACTGGGTGAATTTGGAATTCAAATTCAAGAAAAGGCCTAAAGATATGATGCATATAAAAATTTCACAAATGAACTTAGAATGAAATGAAACTAATTTTGCTAATATTCTTATACTTCTAGAGACACAAAAAATATTTGAACTTCAATTTTGTTTGAATCATTTTCTAATAAAGGTTAATTGTAATATTATAAATATTCAAAAAGAGATAATTTGTGCAAAAGAAATTTCAAATGAGTAAAATTGATGTTTATGTATATTAGTATATCATTGGGATTCCAGAATATGGCAGAATGATAATTAATGAATTTAACTTGAAATGTTTCATGAATAAAATAAGCTCCTATAGTAAAGAATGTTTGTATACGCATATGCATATAATAAATAACTAGCAGTAGTATACATACATCTATATATGTGCATATAGTACATAATATTGAATTGTTTTTGAATAAAGCAATAAAATGTTACATATGTGCAAATGTAATCTGAATAAAGAATATATGCTTTATCCATATAAAAGAATATATACATATATTTGAGAAGTTAAAATGTATGTATAACCTCATAAACTAAGTATCAGACTAGACAAGGGTAATCTCAGTATATTCTTAAAGATAAAATCATGATAACCGGCATAAAGAACTAATTTGAATTAAGTTTATAAAGGACTTTATTCTTTGTATGCTTATAAACTATCGCGGCTAAAATCAAAGTAATGTAAAACTGGTTTTAAAACACTTTTACAGACATTCCCTGCTAATACCAGAAAAATGAGTAAATAATCATGTATAGTGTAGTCGCAAACCTAAATCGAAATCCGACTCATTATAACGTTAACTTTATGATCATTTATGCTATTTCAAAAGCAAATAAAATAACTCTTCTTGACACAAAAATTTATAAAGTTAGCTTAGAAATGCTGTCCAAAGTACATACTACCATATCTGAAGAAAGAAGTTCATTATATCATGCTTTGCATATAAATCTTGCTAGCAAAATAACCCTAAATATTATGATTTCTGGACTTTAGAAACACGTAAGCCTTTTCGGCAGCTCGCAAAACATCTCATCTAAATACAATTTTGTGAAGAACAACCTAGAAATGATCATTAGGATATGGACTACCATAATATGGAAAAATATTCTTATTTCGACTTGCTTTTCATCTGAATTCTGCTAGTGCAATACCCTTAAGTGATAAGGTTACCAGAAACACATTATATGTATAGTTGAGTATATGAAACGTGTAACTAATGTTTACTTCTATTAATCAAAATAATTTTAGCATCTAGAATTCTAAATTATAAATAAAAGAATACATTATTTTAGCCTCTTGAATTAGTAAGACAAGAATAAATAATCTATAAAAGAATCTGCATCTATTCTTTATAACAAGTTTTTATTTGATTTTCTGTCTGTCTTCTTTTTGCCCTTATTGAAGTTTATTATTTGCTATCAAATGATGTGTAGAACTCGACGTCGTTAACTCCATCATCGACAACATCGACAGTGACAACGACTTCAACGTAAATAACAATTAAGCAAGGCAAGCACCCCCTTTGATCATATTGATCCCAGTATTTAATTTTCCTTTTATTTATCAAACTATTTCATGCATGCGTTTATTTTCTATAAATTCGCTATTTTGTGGTACGGGTAGATATACCTGTTGTCTCATGAAACTTCCTTGATAAATATGGACATGTGAACCTTGATAACCATAGAAAAGGGTTATACAATACCTAATGTCAACAAGGGTATAAGCGATTACATATTATCCATGCTTAGCCATGCTTTAGAATCAACATTGAATATGATCGGATCAAAATTATTTCTTGAGAAATTGAAAATGTTGGTTATGACATGATGTCGGTTGTGGGTATTTTGACTAAAAACCCAAAATAAAACTATGGTTTAGGTGTGGGCAATTATTGGCAATAGCTGGTTGTGCAGATGGAAATGCACGTAGTGTAGGGAGAAGTATTGCTCGTGTCAGATTAAGGACCGAATAGTGCGATGCTATTGATCCAAGAAATCCGTGCAACCACAAGTGCTTGTATGGGGGAAGCCTTAACTTATTAAGTTACGTAGATTTAGCTTTGCACTTTGGAAAGCCGAAGTAGTACGAGCTCTCCTTTCAAGGTTTGCTCGACGGGGTGCCTTCATCCAGGTGTTGGGAACCACACTTACCAATAGTGGTGAAAACGGGTCGGATACGGGCGGATATTGCTCTTCTCATATCCTAACCCATATTTTTTTCCTGGATTCGGAACCGGATACGGGCTAGCTGGATCCTGATAATTCGGGATACGGATACGGGTCGGATATGTGACGGATTCGGATCGGGAACAGATAAAGACATACGGATAATGGACACATAAATAGATGCCATAGCAACAAAATTGGAGAAGATAAAAAAAGTTGCCAGATAATCACACTCTCACAAAACAACCAGCATCAAGTAACCACATCATGCAAGCTACTAGCACCTCTTCAGTCAACATATTTAGTGTCTCTTCCTCCTGGACAGTCCCAAGGTGCCTTTTCTCAAACAACAGCAAATAGATTAAACAACAACATCACAACAATTACCTAACGAAATCAATTTTTTAATTAATGTTGCAACCACTCAC
Organism: Otatea glauca; assembly: GCA_036346275.1. Lineage (NCBI taxonomy): Eukaryota > Viridiplantae > Streptophyta > Magnoliopsida > Poales > Poaceae > Otatea > Otatea glauca. The sequence goes on from CM070724.1 coordinate 24,466,242, forward strand.
CACAAAGTTGGGGTGCGATAGGTTCTTGAGGAGCTTCATTTCTTCCTCGAGCTCTTTTATATGCACCTAACCATAAAAACCAAAACTACAGAGCACCCATATTAAAGAAAAGCCTAGAAATTCTTATTTTCTAACCAAACATACAAGCGGTTGGATAAATGTTACTAACTTGGGCCTTCTCCCGCATCGCGTTGCTACTTACCTAGAACCAAAAATCATAAAACGGAGCAAGTCAATAAGCCGAATGCGGCCAAACTTACAAACCGTGAAAACCTAATCCCACGTCGTGAAACCGAATCACCTGCTTTACTGCGAGGAGCTCGCTGGTGTCCAGGTTCATCCTGAGGTAGACCTGCTCGAATGCGCTGGTGGCTAGACCCAATCAGCTCGCCCTTCCACCACCAGATCGACGGGTTCTCCTATCATCCTCCTTGGCGCCGCCACCCAAAACGGGCATCAGCGACAGCAGGTGGTAGGCGGGGAGGGCTCTTGGAGATGAGCCTGAGCAGCTCCATCCCCCACGACTTGCGGAGGCAAGATTTGTGGAACCTGGCGCTGCCTTTGTCGCCGCCAGCGTCGTCCCGTCGTATGGCTATGGCCTAGGGATCGGTGCACGTCGTCATCGGTGCTGCGAGGCTGGATCGAATCGAGGATTGGGGAATGGATCGAGACACCGCTCTCGAGCTCTCGGCTGCGGGATTGTTTGGGTGGCCATATAGGCCAGTTCGATAGGAGACATGGGGTGGGCCGGATGGGCCAAATAAAAACCGGATATCTGAATGGATGAATATCCGATATCCGAGTCCCGACCCATATTTCTCGGATACTTCGGGCTTCGAATTCGATCCGGTATTCGGATTCAAATATCTAGATCCGGATCCGACTGGATACCTAAAATTCATCCCGAATTCGGTCCCGACCGGATCCGGATTGGGCGGATAAAATCCGACCCGTTTTCACCCCTACTTACCAATACAACGGTGTACGCCAAGCTATGGGGAGTTCCAACATTTCTATGCTCTGAGTTCTTCTACCATAGTATGGATCTAACGTCCCGATGCTGATCCAAAGTTAAGTCTAGGTAATGTAACGGTTATGTCATGACACTCTGCGGCACACCAAAGGAAGTGTGCTAATATCGATTGCACAAAGAGTCAATCATGTCTTGTGGGTAAAGCTGTACACCTCTGCAGAGTGTAAATCTAATCGATTAGCCGTGTCCATGGTCAAGGACACTTGGTGAAGTCATTCCAATGTTAGATTTTGGTATTTTCTAAACAAATAGGTTTTGGTTTGAAACTTGTTTATCAACTGTCACTTTATGTTAAAGGACCGACATTGTTGGACTTCTTGAATTGGATTATTGGATGAATGGTTATGTGTTGGCAAAGGAATGGTTAGGCAGGATTGGATTATTGGATCATTGGATTATTCAATGCTCGCGAAGGGCTGTGAGTATTACTTATGCTTTACTTATTTCTTATCAGTCAAAATTGCTCTTACAAATTCCGTTTGAGAAATTGCAACTTGATTTACACATTAAATTCTGCTTTATGCAAAATCAACCTAGAAGCCTCCTTTGATTTAACTTGCATTATTGCATTTGCAAATACCACTTAAGTATTGCGGAGTACGAAAGTACTCAACCTTGCTTAATATGTTGTTTTAGGTGGATACGAAAACGAAGCTCCGAAGAATACCTTTTCTCGCAAGATGCGGGAATTTCAACGAAGCGATCTTTCTAGGAATTTATGCCTTGTCAGTTGCCTGAGGGTTGGATGGGCACACTGCAAGACTTTGCTTCCTCTATGTTGTATATATATACTCTGAGTTGTAAGAATATATTGTACAAATAGTTTTCGCTTTAATAAAATGATGTATGGTTGTGATTCCAATTGTTGAAAATGTGCGTACTAGCCACTAATGATGGGACTAGTACTGTATGCGCATTAGATTTCCATTTTTGCATTTATGTAAAAATGGGGGTCTTTATAGATATAGATTGTAATGATTTATATGATGAGGATGATTTAACTTAGAGAAGGATGTGTAATATGTTAGAGTGATTGAGATGGAAGGAATGATACATAACAACGAGAGTGACATAGAGGAAGATAGATAGTAGGCTTCAAGTAGAGTATACAAGTATAATGGCAAATTGGACTTTTTAATGGTTATTGACGAGGTCACAATGGAGATATATTATAGATGCAACATTGGGAACAAGGGCATTTGAATCAACATGGTCATTCGTGTCATGAGCAAATTCTGAAAAGGTTATAGAATTTCGAATCATAGATGGAAAGAATAATAGAGATAGTGAATAAAAATAAAAGAGAATTTTAATTTGAATTAGAAGTAGGAAAGAATTAACATACAAACTATACATTTTATTTTTAAACATATTATAGGAAAAACCAAATATTTTTATTAAAATACACGGGCGCAAGTTGCATGCATACCACCCTAATGGAATAGCTCCTGCTATAACTTGCCCAACGCAACAACATAATCAAAATAATTCTTTTCTTTGTCTACATAGGGGAGCTATCTATCACACTAATAAGGCATTGATTAACAATTACTCTATCGATGATCCATTGATATCAATACGGTAGTTTAGATAGTAGTAGGATCTAGGATTTTTTTCTTGCAACTCTTTTCATATATGTTTTAAAATAAAATTTTCTTTTTCAAAAGACTCAAATACTAGTGAAACCACTTATACTTAGGGTCATGACCTACAGTCAAGCAAGCTCTGATACCATCTTCTGTCATGACCTAGAAACCGCCAAGGAATTCGGTTTAGGACAGAGATTGTATATCACCTACTTACAACAACAAAAGGCAGCGGAAGTAGGTTAGAAAGAATAATACATGGCCTATTAGCTAAAATCATAAGTACGTAGTAGGCCAATGGTCCAAAGTTTAACTTACAAATCTAAAATTGAGAAAAAAAACCCACAAGAAGGCCTGAGTGCGGTTGTGACCCTATACACCATCATTGTCGAAAGCAAAGGTAACCAAGCGACGATCTTCTTTCTCATTCTCTGAATAAATGTTAACAAGCAAGGTTGAGTACACGTATGTACTTGACATTATTTCCCCGAGTTGTTCATGACCTCAAGCATGGCTAATTAATTAGATTAAATCTATGCAGAGAGCTGGGTACACTTTACCCACATAAAACATTCTATCTATCATGACAAGCATGCCTCGCGATACCCATAGTACCCAATTTGCTAGATTGTGACGAAGCTGTTCGACCATCTAGAATCTAGCCTTGCACCAGCCCTGTGATGACAAAACCCTTGCTATGGCGTCGGAAATCCAGACCTGCACACACAATACTAACGATGGTTTACACCCCATCGCATCCTTTTCCCCATAGCAAGGCATACACCGTTATATTGGAATGCTATAACCCTAACACCTCGGTGAAGGGAGCACCTACGAGTGACACCGTACCCCGGTTCGCCCATACTACTTCGGCCTACCAAAATGCAAGGCTAAGCCCCAACTGTTTTACTAAAATAGGGCTATCCCATAAAAGCACATGTGGTTGCACTCAATTACTTAGGTGATAGCGTCAGGTTCGGTCCTTTATTGACCCGGACGAGGATCTCCCCTATCTACACGCGAGGTCCCTCCTTACACCTCAAGTTTAAATAGTATCTCACTCACGTCTAAACCATAAGTTTTCAGTTTGGATTTTTACTAAAATATCCAATGACCATAACTCGGTCCCGTACCTTTTAAAATTTTCTCAAGTCTAAATAAGAGTGCAGCTCAACGTTTAAATGACGTTCTAAGTAAGCATGGCTAAGCATATACATGATGAATCTTGCAATCAACACCCATAGTGACATTAACTAATGTCTAAACCATAAATCGTTAAAACCAAGGTTACCATAGTAGGTAAAAAAGTGCCAAGGTAAAGGTAATGCATACAAATAGGAAGTATCTACTGGTACCCTAACATAGCAAGTTTAATATAAACATACACGCATACATATATCGTTTGATAAAACAACATAAACTCCGCAAAAATAGTGGGATCAACATGATCAAAGGAGGGTGCTTACCTTGCTTGTTGAACATTTGGTCTTTCTTTGGTTGATCGGAGTACCATTTATGTCACCTAGTCCCGAACCTCCCACATAGTCCCAGGATTCGCGTGTACACTCCAACATCAACATACATACAAGCAAACAAATCCAAAGTTACTATTCTTCAGTACAAACAACATACATACAAGCATTATGCAAGGTCATGTATATGAGAATAATACTTATGAGGATGATGCATGTGAGAATGATGCATATGAGAATGATATGAGAGCCAATCCTATAACTCCTAAGACAACCGTTCAAATAAACATACACCTCCTATGCAAGTAATATCATCCACTAGACGCGATAATCTACAAGGGATCCACTTATTTGATAGGCATGTCTTAATACATAATTTTCTCCAATGTTTCTCACTACGCACAATCTCATAAAGCATGAATTAAAGAATCATCCAATTAATTTGTCTCCTTATTGACCGGACTCATACCATTCCACTTACACAACCCAACCCGTAATTGTGCAACACTCACTAAATTAATTGTACATGATTGTTAATCATTTTGACAACCATGCTTTACTATATTTATATAATGCTAGTGCTAACAATCTAGTTGTGACAATCCCCACTTTAGCGATCCATAGCCATATACATTAAAATTCCACAGATCTAGATGTATGTAACCCTGCAACACTTAAATGAGGCCTCCAAGTTGATTACATACTCTCCACCTAATAGCTTATTGATCACTCATACAAGTGTTCACTATATTGGATCATCATGCATATAACACATCCATTTAGTCATATCCATACCACCAAAATTGACCCATAACCATACATTTATCAATCGCAAAATAAAGGCATATGTCTTTCGTGAGCTGGTCGAACATCGCTACGTACTGAGGGTACGAAGCGTGCGTCGTAACTGGGGTAAACGTCGGTTGCAAAAAAAAGCAACAGAGACGAACGTTAGTTGAACACGTGGAAAAAAAAAACAACGGAAGGCTAAGATTGATTTTACTGACCGGTCGACGACACCACAATGTGCCCATCGTCGAACGATCAACCTCATCCCCAGGGGCCCTGTAGAAGCCCGCTCCGTAAGAGGACAGGTCAACCTGTGGTCGTCCAATCTGGAACCTCTCGAATGACCACACCTGTAGTAGCAAAGGGCACTAGGTGAGAATCGACGAGTCTGCCACGCGACGACACCCATCGCACAGGGCCGGATACATCGCGGTGAGTACCGCAGGTCCCCAAGCCAGCTGCGGGATCTCCTTCAAGTCAGCATCAGCAATCGTGCTCGTAAACTGTATCATGTGCTTGTCGATGTTGTCCCCGTGTGTTGAGCAGAATAGGACCACTACTACAGAAAGGCTTATATTAGATGCCTCATCACAGACGGTTCCTCAAAACCGTCTGTGACGAATAATATCATTAACGGTTTTATATTGAAACCGTCAGTGACATTATCACAGACGGTACTCTACAAAAACCGTCAGTGATATACATCAATATCACAGACGGTTGTAGTTAAAAACGTGCGGAAGATATCACGTAAGGTTATTTTATAAAACCATCTGTAATATCACGAATTATCCCAGACGGTTTTGTAATAAAACCGTCTGTCATATATCACAGACGGTTTTATTATAAAACCGTCTAGAATGCTATGTTTATCATTGAAGGTTTTTTATAAAACCGTCTGAGATTTCTATCAGCAATATAAAATATAGAGGCCCGAGCCACTTGGTGCATTTTAGGGTTTTGGGATCTATTTTCATTTGGCTGCGGCTGTGCGGCTGTGAGGCGATTTGGTAAAAGAAGACCGTTGATTTTGAAGGGTGATTGAGGATCCATTTGATTTTGGTGATCTAAGGTTAGTAACAGTGTCTAATTGCAGTATATTCAAGATCTAGCTTGGTAAGGATAGAATTTGATGATTTTTTAGATTTAGCTTGTAGATTCATGTGTTCTTTCTATGTAAGGGTAGTAATCGGTTTTAATTGCATTAACACTAAATGCTATATGCTTGGTGTAGATGGACCGAAGATGGATGTACACTAAGAACCGTGTGAGTGCCGAGTACATTAATGGTGTCTCCGCTTTTAGAAGAGCTACATAAGAGGATATGTTTAATAAGGGGGGCAGTTTATGTCTTGTCCGTGCATTGACTGTGAGAATCTGAAGATGTTTCGAAACTTTGCACAGATCGAAGCACACTTGATTATGAGGGGTTTCAAAATGGGGTATACATGTTGGACCAGTCATGGTGAAGAGCAGGAGATACAGGAAGTAGGTATTAACATGGTCGACGAAGTCAATGATATGTCGGATGGTCATATCGATTGTGGTTCTGATGAGGATAGGTTGCAGGAAGATAATCTGAATCAGATGCTGCGCGATGTAGAAGGGAATCGTGATGATAGAGAATATGGTAAATTTTGGGGCTTGATGGAGGACTCGGAGAAACCTTTGTTCCCAGGCTGCAAGTTGAAATACACAAGGTTGTCATCCGTGCTTGAACTGCTGAAATTGAAAGCAAGCAACGGTTGGTCCGATAAGAGTTTCACAGCGCTGTTACGTTTATTAGCGGACATGCTTCCCAAGGGAAACGAGTTGCCGACAACCACCTACAAAGCTAAGAAGGTTCTTTTTCCCTTGGGAATGGAAGTAGAAAGAATACATGCATGTCCGAACGACTGTATCCTGTACCGCCAAGAGTACGCGAACTTGCACATATGTCCTGTGTGCAACGCATCCGGGTACAAGCGTAAGAGTCATTCGGATGATGACAGTGAGGGCATCTAGGTGATGAAAGGACCTCCTGCTAAGGTGGCATGGTATCTGCCTATAATTCCTCGTTTGAAGCGTTTGTTTGCGAACCCAAATGTGGCAAAACTGTTGCGTTGGCACTCGGAGGAGCGTAAGAACGATGGAACGCTAAGGCACCCTGCTGATTCCATCCAATGGAGAAACATCGATAGGAGGTTTCAAGAATTCGGTGAGGATCCGAGGAATATAAGGTTTGGATTGAGTACAGATGGAATGAATCCTTTCGGTAACATGAGTAGCCGGCATAGCACTTGGCCCGTGAATCTCTATATCTACAACCTTCCTCCTTGGTTGTGTATGAAGCGGAAGTACATTTTGTTGTCTGTACTTATCCAAGGACCGAAACAACCTGGGAACGATATTGATGTGTAGTACCTAGCACCATTAGTGGAAGATCTGAAAACACTATGGGTTCCCGGGGTACAGGTATGGGATGCATACAAACGAGAGAACTTCACTTTGCACTGCCTTTTGTTTTGCACCATAAATGATTACCCTGCCCTTAGTAACCTATCAGGCCAGAGTACAAAAGGAACCAAAGCCTGCACTCACTGCTTAAACAAACCGAGAGTGTGTGGCTGAATCACTCGCGCAAAACTGTTTACATGCATCACCGTAGGTTCCTTCGGAGGAATCACCCATACCGCAAAATGAAAAAACAATTCGATGGAACGAACGAAGACGGTTTAGCTCCAAAGCCTTTAAGTGGGATAGATATCCATGATATGGTTAAGAACTTGGATGTTGCATTTGGAAAGGGACGTAAATCGAGGTCCCGTGAGAAGAGCACGTGGAAGAAGAGATCAATATTTTGGGACCTACCTTATTGGGAGCACCTAGAAGTTCGGCACTGCATCGACGTGATGCACGTGGAGAAGAATGTCCGTGATAGCTTGATTGGTCTCTTATTGAATATTAAAGGCAAATCAAAGGACAATATCAATGCACGCCTTGACTTGGTCGATATGGGCATAAGACACGAGTTAGCACCGAAAGAGACGATCTGGCCGAACATCTGCGAACACGCTTGTTACACTTTGTCTAAGGCCAAGAGAACTAAAGCGTGCGGTGCTTGCATGGTGTGAAAGTTCCGTCCGGTTACTCCCCTAACATGAAGAGACTTGTTTCGATGCAAGATTTGAAATTAGTTGGCATGAAGTCTCATGATTGTCATGTGCTGATGACACAAATGCTCCTTGTGGCAATTAGAAGTATTTTGCCTGTCAAGGTCCGGGAGACAATCACGAGGATGTGTTATTTCTTTAACACAATTGCTCAGAAGGTCATCGATCCCGAAGCACTAGATGCACTGCAGGCTGAGGTGGTGATGACTCTATGTAATCTTGAGATGTATTTCCCTCCGTCGTTTTTCGATATCATGGTCCATCTCGTTGTTCACCTTGTGATAGAGATAAAGATATGCGGGCCCGTGTTCCTACGTAGCATGTACCCATTCGAGAGGTATATGGGAATTCTCAAGTCCTACGTACGGAATCGATCTCGGCCGGAGGTTAGCATTGTCGAAGGTTATGCAACCGAAGAAGTCGTAGAGTTCTGCGTCGATTACATGGCTTAGGTCGAACCAATAGGTGTGCCTCGATCTCACCATGAGGGGAGACTCTAGGGCATCGGGACCATCGGAAGGAAAGCAATCACGCCTGATCCGGCTTCCTATGCTCAAGCTCATTTCACGGTTTTGCAACACATGGCTGTAGTGTCCCCGTACATCGTCGAGCATAAGCACTTGCTACGGCAAGAGAATTTGACGCGGCAAGAGTCTTGGATCACGAGATAGCATAACCTTCAGTTTAACAGATGGCTGAAGGAGCGACCCATCACTGGGACCTCGTCACGTGATACGCTCACATGGTTGGCAAAAGGGCCAACATTTACAGTTGTAACATGGAAAGGATATGACTTAAATGGGTACACATTTTACACGAGAGATCAGGATATGAAGAGCATAAACCAGAATAGCGGTGTACGCATAGATGCATTCAACACCGTTGGGTCAACGAGGAGCTCCTACTATGGGTTCATAGAGGAGATTTGGGAGCTCGACTATGTACTATTCAAGATCCCCTTATAGCACGTGAAGGTTCAACACCGTTGGGTGTCATTGGGTCCACCTTCAGCACGTGAAGGTTGACAAATACGGGGTCACTACTGTCGACCTCGCACGCGTTGGATACTAAGATGAACCATTCATACTCGCTAACCAAGTTGTTCAAGTATTCTATGTAATCGACCCGTCCAACAAGAAGAGACATTTAGTTCTTCAGGGAAAAAGGAGGATTGTCGGAGTAGAGAATGTAGTAGATGAGGAAGAATACAATCAATTCGAAGAGTTGCCTCCTATCGGAAAGAGCATCACAGTCCAGGAAGAACAACCCGAAGAAGCTAGCTACACACGCGTCGATCATCATGAAGGGCTAATTTTTATACAAAAGAATAAGCAAGTGGAGTTATGATTTTAAGTGTACTCTAGAAAATAATAGAGTTGTTTGTAATGAGATGCTCGAAATTAAAAACAACTTTGTGTATATATGCATCTGATTTATTTAATATAGTTGCCTTTCCTTTACTGATATTGCTTCATCTACAATTCCATATACAGTATACATTATGTCAAGAAGGCAAAACTTTGAATTTACCATAGCAATGAAGGTCTGTGTCAATCTTCATCACAGACGATTCTATAATAGAACCGTCTGGTATAGTTTATATCACAAACGGTTCTAATACATTACCGTCTGCGATAAAAACTATCCCAGACGGTTCTAGTACAGAACCGTCTGTGATATTTTTATAACAGACGGTTCTAATCTAGAACCGTCTGTGATATGGGAGACCTATAAAAAGGCCACTCTGGCAAATCATTCATTCTCCACTCTTCCACTCACGCGCTCAAAACCCTAGTATTCGTCTCCGTCCCAGCTCGTCGACGCCTCCCCTTCGCCGACGACGCCCCCTCGTCGACCCCTCCCCATCGACGACGCCGTCCCCTCGCCGACGCCTCCCCCTCGCCGACGCTTCCCATCGATTTTCGCTCGGTAAGTTTCGATAATCGCTCCCCTCTCACCAATTTTCGTTCGGCTGGTGGAGAAGCAAAAACCCTAGCGATTTTCATTGACGTTGTCCCATTTTGCCCCATAGAGATATTCATGTATTTGTTGGTGTCATGTATTTTCCTTAGAACACAATAGGTTTCTTCAAGATCTTAGGTAAAAAACTGCATGTAATCTTGTTGTTACATACCTACATTATGAAGTACGAGTAGAAACAAAGCAGTGAGATATGTACGAGTAGTAACAAAGAACATCAGAACTAGATATTTGTTTGAGATGAGGGCACATTTTTTAATTCTTTGCTATTCCTCAATCCATCCCTGGTGAGGTGTATGACTGTCCATTTAGCAACTACAACAAGATTACTGCCTTCATTTTTGGGCATATTCGATTTAGCAACTACAACAAGCTTACTCAAGCCAACTGTGCATGGTGTGATCCAGACTAGTGTCAAAGACCAAGTTAGACATTACTTCTGAGAACTTATAACTAAAATATCATGAATTGCTTCTCTCAACTTACCTTCTCTGAACTACCTTTGTACCCATTAAATAAAAGCAGCCATCAATTGGTAGCCTTCCATGTTTGTTTACTTTTCTTTCCTGTTGTGCCACGACAACCAGCCTAGATTGCAAGATGGTGTCCCCTCATTCGCCGTCTGAAGGATGTGATGAGTCACCGAAAAGAAAACCTCCTCGAGGTCCAAGAGGAGCAAATAAAAGGCCCACGGAACGATATACCATCGCAGCAGTTGATCGAAAAGATGGGGCCCCCACCGAACCAAGAAAGGCGGTGAATGCATTTAGGACATTGTGCGGGATAGTAGCACGGGAACGGGTCCCCATCACTTGTCCATCCTGGAAGTCGCTGACTGATGAGAGCCGCAACGACTTGGTGACAGAAATTATGTCTTCGTTCGGCATTCCAGAAGACTTTGTGATCTTAGTGCGACGGTATGCATTGCTAGTGGTGGGAAAGGCGTGGAAGAATTTCAAGAGCACCCTTGTCAAGGAATATGTCAATAAGGACAGGACTCCCTTCTCTAAGTACGGGTTCATTACTGAGGATGTATGGCAAAATTTTGTTGAGGCGAAGACGATGGATGAATTCGTGCATCAAAGTGAAGCCCATAAGGCCCTACAGGCAAGGAGCACTCACCCCCACAGACTTGGCACCGCTGGGTACGCGGGGAAGAGGGACCAATGGGAGATGGAGGACGAGGAGGCCTGTGTGCCATTTGCATGTATCATTGACCGACATGCCAGAGACTGGCTGAGAGCAAGGTCAAGTGCCACGTCTTCCGGCACCGTCTCCTTTACAAGCCCCGCGGACGAGGAAGTCTGCCAACGACTGGTAAGATATCGGACTTCCAATTTTGTACGTAATTAGTTCTTAATTTCGTAAGTGAATTAACTTTTCGAGATCTTGCAGGTAGCGTTGAGTACACAATCTTCTAAGGGCACTTTTTTGCCAAACAGGGAGAAAGATGTACTCTCCACAGCCTTGGGAAACAAGGAACACCCTCATCGCACACGAGGCGTTGGGGTTTTTGTTCCTTGGAAGTCAGGATTTCCAGGCGACTCAGACAAATACCGGAGTAGAAAGAGAACCAAAGCAGAGCAAGAGGAACGACTGGTACAAAGGATTGAGGAAAGACTAAGAGAAGAATTCAACAATAAGATAAAAAGCCTCGAGGAAAGGCTCAATAATCAGCCTGCGCAAGTCCCAGATGTATGTGGGCAAATCAGCCCCACTACCAAAAAGAGCAGCTGTGCGTCCGCCACTCCCACAGCTGAACATGGGAAATCTCCTGTCTGTGACATCAAGGTACTTATATATATGTCTTGAATGCTCCATACAAATAGCTGTTGGACGCAGTAGCTAATTGTGTACCGTTATGTAGGTGGCCACGCGGTGCACTCTCCAAGTGAGACTTGTCCATGGTGCCACTCTTATTCCGGCTGCTTCGGGGGTCGCGTATCCGTTTATTGAAGGGGCGCTGCTGCACGGCACCCTTGTGGCACAGGGATTCATGAAGGTTAGTGTGGACGGTGTAAATGATAATTTCAAGACCGTCCCACTACCGATGCCCCCAAACGCCAAGATTATGACACTGGGGGACGCCATTCACACTTTTATCCAGTGGCCCAGCAGCGACATCTCCCTGGACGCCCATCCTCCATCACCGGAGCTTCCCCAACTGCCTGAGCCATATGATGCACCTTAGCAGAGCACCAAATCGGCTCCCGTGCCCCCTGCATCAAAGGACATTCGGTGGGATGGTGCCCACTCGTCTCCCTTGCAGACTCCTTATGGCAGAAAAAAAATTCCAGGGCAAAGCGAAGCAGATCACGAAGAAATTGGACTATCCAATTGCCCCGCTGGCCCGAGTATACCAGTTAGGAGAGCCTTTTGTAACAGGAGAGCGCATGAAGAACCTTTCTATTGCTTGCGTCAGATTGCAAAATTGGTGCATGCAACAGGCTAAAAAGCCAGTGCAAGACCGCATAACAAGTATATCGCTTAGTTTCAAGTATGAGCATCTATTCAACGAGTCATCGGGGGGATTCTTCACAGCCGACTTCAATGACCTTTTTGACATCTTCAACCTCGACGCCCTCGACGCTGCGCTCTTGAGATGCTGTTCATTGTAAGTGTGTGCATTCACATTCTACATTCGTGTAATATCGATAAAAGTCATATATATATATGACTCAATGCTTTCGTATATTTAGATACATGATCTGGGAAGCGAGACAGAACGAACAACCGGTGGGTTTCCTGGACCCACACATAGTCTCCAAGCAAACATTGGATAGAGATTACGGATTTATCGATAAATACGTCGGAGAGGCCTTGGCGGCTCAAAAAGATAAAGAGTTCATACTTTTACCCCACAACCCAGGGTAAGTGCTAGTTTGATTTGCACTATGCTCGCAACTTTGTTCTGTTAATTGACCATGCCGACATACCTGTGTAGGTTTCACTGGGTTCTCATTGTAATTCATCCATCGACGAATCGAGTTATTTACCTTGATTCCTTACAGAGTGGCAGCCACGACTTACAACCTATCGCAAAATTAATCACCAAGTAATTAATCATGTTTCCTCCAAAGATAACATGGTCATGTAGGTTGTTCAAACGTGTATGTTTCTCCTGGAATAGCTGAGGCTAACCTCTTGTAATCATGTAGCGTGTTCAAAGTGTACAAAGCTTATGGAGGGCCTTCTGGCAAGGACAGGGCGAAGCTGAATCACGATTTTAAGTTTTCGGTATCCGCTGTACAAAATAATCCTATGTAAACTATGTAATAATGATTCTGGAACTAACCAAATCTATATTTGCAGTGCCACCAGCAGGGAAAGGGAAATAACCATGGTGGATTTTACGTTTGCCACAACATGGAACTCCTTGTCACTAAGAAAATGCCCAATCGGGTAACAACTGCATTGGAAGAAGCTGATCTGGAGCGAATTCGAGGACAGCTTTGTGCCTTCTTGCTCAGTCAAGTTTTACACAAAAAAGGCGAGTTCCACGCTGCTGTATAACTTGAGGAGTCGTATTTTTTCTGAATTACCATTTGGGTTAATTGTCAAACTTGTGTTGTGGATTGGTAAATTGTAGTTGTGTATTCTATTAATTGGTTAATGCTATTGAGTTACATTTGGTTAATATATCTGAGTTCATTTCTGAAATGGTTGTAATGTTTTTGTAACATGAGTTTAGTTATTTTGTAATCTGCTTTTTTCTAGAGGGCATGGCTAGCATTTCCTGAAGCTAGCCAATAAATAGAGAAATAGTTGCCTGTTTGAAGTCTTATCATAGATGGTTTTTAATTAAAATCGGTCTGTGATATAAAGATGTAACAGACGGTTCAAAACTAAAACCGTCTGTGATGTAACGATGTAACAGACTATTTCAAACAAAAACCGTCTGTGATATCATCACATCACAGACGGTTTTTAAACAAAACCGTCTATGATATGATGATATCACAGACGGTTTTAATTGAAAACCGTCTGTGATATATTCTATCACAGACGGTTTCTAAACCGTCTGTGATATATTCTATCACAGACGGTTTCTAAACCGTCTGTGATATGCCGTAACATCACTAACACATGGTTACAGACGGTTCGGGAAACCGTCTGTGATGACGGTTCCGAACCGTCTGTGATAAGCTTTTCTGTAGTAGTGGACCCACCTGAACAGCCACAAAAGGTACGCCTCGAAGTGTTGGGCAATGGCGTGCTCCCCAGCTCCGTCTTCCGTCCTGTAACATCCCAAAATTAAAATAAATTAAGAAATTAAATTTTATAATTTAATTATATTTATTAATGCTTTTTCTGCATTTTCTGAATTTTCTGGATTTTCATTGATTTTTGCTATAATGTTCCACCTTTATAAGTAATAGATGAATAACAATAATAAAAGATTATGTTAATAAAGTTTATAAAAAAATTCCTGCCTAATCATGAGAAATCTCTAGAGTCCTACTTCTGAATTTTGTTTAAGCCAAGTAATGATTATATACAATAAATGCCTAATTAATGAATCATGACAAGTAATGGTAATTATGTCAGAATTAAACTGCAATAAATTTGATGTGAAAATTTTTATATTATATTCTCCCTGGATATATTAACCTACAGTAAAAGTATTAAAAATAAATAATTATTTTTATTATATTTAAAAATTCAAAAACAGAATTCGTGAAAATTTGAGAATCTTAATGTCAGAATTTTTATAAATTAAATACAAAATATTTTAAATTTAAATTTTTAATTAAGGTTTATATGACCAAGGGGAACTTCTATAAAAAGTTTGAAAAAAAGTTAGTAAGATATAAGTCCTCTGATAAATATAAAACAGAAAACACAATTTTGTGCAAAGTGTATTGTCAGAATTTTTATAATTTCTACAGGAGTCCAATAGGTGTGAAATATTTATGTTACGTTCTAAACTATCTCTAGTACACTTAGTAAATATAGCATTAATTTTTCGATTGGAGAGGTAACTGATTCAGCGAACTTATCACAGCTCGGATCACT
Organism: Otatea glauca; assembly: GCA_036346275.1. Taxonomy (NCBI): domain Eukaryota; kingdom Viridiplantae; phylum Streptophyta; class Magnoliopsida; order Poales; family Poaceae; genus Otatea; species Otatea glauca. The sequence continues at coordinate 24,481,270 of CM070724.1, forward strand.
GACATCGCTTGAGGTCACCATTTCTTTCGCTGCCATGTGGACCCGACTTCGTGTGCTAGCCCACCTGTCATCCCTAGCACAGCTCATCTTCTTCCTCCAGCATTTGGCGCCCTCGAGCAGCTCTCGCTCCCATCGCTCTCGCACCTCTGTAGCCGGTGTCAGCTCCTGCAAATCACCGCGGCCGTCCAACGCCGACCCGCCACCTCGCCGCCACATTGTGCCCTTCACCGTGTTTCCAGGAAGCCGCCCATCCTCTTCCCTGTGCAGCGCCAAGAAACAACTCGGCCGAAGCTCACCTGGGGTCGGCTCATTCGGTCTTCCCTTCGCCTATAAATTGCGCCCCTGAGTTCACAGGAAGCCGCGCATCATCCCCCTCTACTTCCTCTTCTTTCCTTCGAGCCCAACACCTCGATTCATCCCCCAATTCCGCCATTTCCGAGAGCTCCAGAGCTCGGGCAAGAACAAAATTCGGATGAAGCAGTCAACCAAATCCAAATTACTTTAGACCGTAGCATCAACAAGCCTCAAGAACCAAAAGCCCTCAAAAACCCATAAGGTTCTTCATGCAGAAACCCGTCGCCACCATGGCCGTTCTTCCTCACGGCCGGCCACCGGTGACACGGCTCCTCAGCCCTTCTCCACCTTGAATATCAGCTAAAATGGAACCTCCAGCACCCATTAATGCCTAATGTGCTACCGATTCAATCTGTAAAGCTTCTGTACATCTTCTCCGGCGAGACCTCTTCCTTGCCGCCGCAGGCTCTCGGTGGCAGATCACCGTGGACCTCCCCTAACCGAATCGGTACCCCAGTCAGAAGCGCCTTGCCGAGCTCGTGCTCCCTCTGCCCTCACTTTCGCCGGAGCTCCATTGCCGGCAAGCCCTACGTCGAGCTCTGTTGTGGAGTCTCGGACCGGCGGGCCCGAGTTGGCAGTGACTCAAAGAAAACCAGTTCAACTCGAAAAGATGCCTTCTCAGTAAGAAAACGTATTTTCTATTTTTCTTGGAATTTCCAAAACTGACCTAACTTCTTATGTGTATAACTTGTTCATATTTAATCCAAATTAACTGAAACAAATTTCTATATTCGTCTAAAATCAAGTACTTTTAGAATATACAAAAATAGTTTGAATAAGAACTCTGGAAATATTTGAATTTCAAATTTAAAGAAAAGGATCTATGCATTTATGTGAAAATGGGGGTCGTTACACGTCCTCTCAGGCTGCAGAAAGTAATGGTTAGTTCGTTAACTGCAATGAAAATCATGTACCAAAAGCGAATCACAATTACGTAGAACTGCAAAAGCCACCGTTGCGCCAGACCGTGCACCGACGTGAAAGGCGTGTACCCTGCCACCTGGGGTAGCACGCCCTCGAACCGGTGGAGGATATCTGTCCGCCACTCTGGGTCGACGTTTGCAGGAATGACCGCATGCCCTGAGCAGGGCAGGCCTAGGAGATAACTCACGTCCTCTAGTGTGGGAGCCATCTCACTGCATGGTAGGTGGAAAGTGCGGGTCTCAAGTCGCCACCGATCCACTAGAGCAGTCAGCAAGCACCTGTCGTAGGGGAATCTCCTAGAGGCACCCCGTCGGTCCTGTGCGTCCGCGCTGGTCGCCTCCACCATCCGGGCTACAGGCAGTAGGCAGGATGCTCTCAACCTGCAAATGAAAATGACAAGCATTATCGCGGGGCATGTCGAAGACATGGGTACAACATTGCGATGAAACCAAACTAACCTTGATATCCATCGCGGATCGATACGCCATGCCCTCATGGGAGTGCGCAAGCGCAGCGCGCCAAGCTCGAACGCCACCTCCCCATCTTGTGGGGGCAAGGTCGCTAAGCAGCTCTGGTGAGTCGCGTCGACCAACGGGTCAAGCAACTCGTACAACTCCACGCCCGCCATACCTGCAAATTAAAAAGTTCATGTTAGTGCAAAGTGTAAATGAATACAACAATTACAAATAGAATATGAACGCATCAAGTACACATAAAATTTAGAACACACATACTACATGCAAATAAAAAGCTTCATGTTAGTGCAAAGTGAAATTATGGTACGAAATGAATACAACAATTGCAAATAGAATATGAACGCAAAAAGTACACATAAAATTTAGGACACGCATAATTCATGCTTTCATTATACAAACGAATTTAATCCAGTACAAGAACATACATAGTACATGTTTTCACTACACATACGAATTCAATACAACAAAATGAAATTCTAGTACATTGACACTAGAGTAAAGTAAACCATAATTTAGTACGGAAAGGCTATACAACACTTCACGGCATTTGAATCTTCGGGCAATGCTTGAAAGTGTGACTTGTCTCCTTGCAAACAGAACATTTCTTTACACGGCGGCCTCTTGTACGCCTGGATTGCCTTCTTCCTAATCCCTTTAGCCCGTTGATATCTGGGACCCAACGTGTATCCTCCCATCTTTCATGCTCAGTGAATAAACCCACCACTAGGAAACCGTACATTTCCGTGCTCTAAGTTGCAGCCACACCTTCCTTACCGAAGAATTGGGACAGGAATATACCTGGATCCATACGAATCATCGAGCAAGCATCTATGACATGGAAGCATAGCCTATGTAACAGGTGAGGCTTGTTGCAGTTGTAGACACAAGTTTGCCTATGTAGGATGCATTTGTGAGCAACCTTTCAACGGTTCGTCCCAAGATCGGCCTTCTCCTTGCACAGCACCTCGAAACGAAGCTCCCTTGTGCCCATCTTCATTGCCGCGTGCATCTCCCCCTTCTTGCCTTTATCCTCCATGTATGTAGAAATCATCTCTGAGTACTTCACAGCAGGATCATTCATGTGCGCGATCGCGCTTGCATGGCGATCGACGAAGTACTTCATGATGCGACGAAGAACACCCTCCACTATAGTACCCAAGGGAAGGGGTCTCAACCCTCGCATCACCCAATTGTAAACCTCTGCAAGGTTTATTGTCATGACCCCATACCTCGCACCATCAGTGTCGTAAAGCAAAGCCCATTTCTCCCTAGGCTCATACTCTATCCATTCAGATAAGCATTTCATGGCCCTTCCATTCCTCCGAACAAGGTGGGCAGGGTCAGTGGGTAACTCCTCCAGCGCGACTGGGGCGTCCCCTATGGACAGGGCTACCCTCTTTGCTCCCTCCGCTGTGTGCCTCGATGTCAGCTCATCCAACTTCTTCTAGAGTGCATCGAACTTCCTTTGCTGGTTCTGGTCGCACAACCTCTTGAAAAGCTTTGTCAGCTCCTTGTTCCTAAACTGCTTGTAGAAGTTGGCAGCCATGTGGCGCTTGCACCACCTACTACGAAGATCAGGCCATGGATGAGTCTCGTCCACACCTTGCTGCAACTGAACGATTGCCCTCAAAATCCCAAAATGCCGATCATGTATGACACACAGTCCAGGCCGCTGATCAATGACACCGGCTTTGACATTCTTTAGAAACCAATGCCAGCTATCTGTGTTTTCACCCTCCGTGAATGCGAACGCTACAAGAAGAACCTGATTGTTGCCGTCCACTCCTATGGCAGTCAATATCTGCCCTTTGTATTTATCAGTCAAAAATGTCCCGTCCACACATAACAACGGATGGCATTGCCTAAACGCGTTGATGCATGCACCGAAAGCAAAGAATGCTCGCTTCAGAAACCATCTTCCCAGGGAAGCGCTGCGAAGGATGCTCACAAATGTCTACATAAGTTCCAGGATTTCTATCCTTTATCAGCTGAAGCAAACCTGGCAAGTTCTGGTAGGAGTCTTCATATGTGCTGAACCGTGCTTCCAATGCCTTCTTTTTTGCTCTCCATGCCTATGTGTAGCTTATGGTGTACTGGAACCTCTGTTGTATTGCGAGTATGACGGCATGTGGCTACAAATCCAGGTTGCCCACAATCTCTCCGTACGTTGCATTGGCAACAAAGCCTGATGATATGTTTCAGTAGGACTGCGTGGACTACGTTAGCATGCATGTGTGTGGGACGATTATAGAACACCTCCAAATGGTGTCCCACTTAGGCTGGTACGCATGGACACGCTATGGGCAACCCTCCATCTGGCATCTGACATCATACACCCGCTGATCGGACTTTGCAACCTTGAAAGTTCTGCGCAATGACACTGCCCATGCTGTTACTGATTCCTGAACCTCACTCTTGTTCTTATAAATGGCACCTTGTCTCACCTCATTTCGATCATACTCCCAAGCGAATTGTTCGCCGTCGTTGATCACCATCCTGTCAAATTAACACTCGTCCCAGTCCGCAGGGAATGGCCCTTCATCGTCTTCATTATTACTTAAAGCCTCGTAGTCCTGGCTCTCTGTGTTCATCGCTTCGACTATCGATTCAATATTTTCTCCCTCATCTGCCACACATATTGCTTCTTGAACCTCTCCCATTGCAATATCAGTTATGTCACCTTGCACTTTGTGCTGCCCTGAACCTACATCCTACCTTAATAAGCCTTCTCTACTTCTGCTGCTCTCCCCAACTTCCTTCGGTTCTTCACCAACAACCTCATGCTGCATCACATGGCCGGTATTGGCTTTCTCTAATGCTTGTGCTAATAGCACTAATGGCCATCATTTCTCAATTGCAATTCTTACACACAAACTCCAAGACTTCGGCCCCCTCAGTTCCACTAACTCCCAGTACGTGCAATCCATTCTCCAGTAACCTACTCCGTGCAACTTCATATCATGCAATTCACGATCCAAAGAGAACACGTAGTACAACCATCTCATAACTGTGCCCCATGAACGCTCCCCTGCACATGACAGGCTAGCCTCGACACTTGTGAAATAACTTAAATTTCACTCTTTCATCCATATCTGTCAAGTATTTCATCAAATTCTTAACACGTGCACAATTTAACTCTACATTGCAAGACTAATAATGACCCAATATTTTTATGAGAACTTAAGAATTGCCTTAGCACCATTCTATGAAAATTTTATAGAAACATTAATGATACATCACGGACATCCAAAAAAAATTCAAAATTTTGTAAAGTGATTTGTACTATTTTTCATATGGTTGAAGTTTATCGGTATGGATTTTATCAGGACAGTAGCACTGTCTGAAGTTTTAAAAATTTAGGAAGCTTGATCATCATCTAAAAATTTTATGGGAACATTAGTGATGTATCATAATCATGCAAAAAAAATTCAAAATTTTCTAACATGGTTTGTTCCATTTTTCGTTGGGTTCAAACTTGCCGGTCAGCGTTTCATCAGGACAGTTCCAATATTTGAATTTTTATAAATTATCAGATTTGATAATCATTTGAATTTTTTATGGAAACATCACTGATATGTCAGGAATCACCACAAAAAATTTTAAAATTTTTCTACGTTGTTTGAGCTACTTTTCATTCCGTACAATTTTGCTAAGATCTCAACAAATCTTGCCGAGATCTCGAAAATCTCGCCGACTCTCGGTTTTCTCGGTAGAAAAAAAACCGGATTTGAAAATCCATTTTTGCAGTTCGTCCGAAATTTGTCTGAAATTTCTAAATCTCACCTAAATCAACTAATCAAATAACTGTTATTACAATCCCTACCGAAATCATGTACCAGATTTCAATCCCTACCTAACTCATCTAATCAAATAACTAGTATTACTCTATCTAATCTGGTCACTATATTGTACATTTAAAATTTAAATACAAAAACAAAAAACTTATTACCTACAAAAACGAAGATCTTTTCTCCCCTTTTTTTCCCCTCCTCCTCCTCCCTCTCTTCCTCTCTTCTTTCTTCTCTTTCCTCTCTTATCTCTTTTGCTGCTGTCGGGCTCAGGCGCGACTGGCGACAGGCGCTCAGCGCTTTATAGGCGCTCTCTTTCGCCAATTCAATTCGCGATAGAGCTGCCCGTTGGTGTCTGTCACCAATTCAAATGGCTACAGAGAGCCTGTCGCTGTTTTAATTGGCTACAGGCTCACTGTAGCCATTTGAATTGGTTACAGAGATCCTATAGCCAATTCAAATGGCGACATGTACATATTTCTATTATTTTTCTTTTTGGCGTATTTTTTCGTAAATTTTGAATAAAAAAATTCAGTAAAGTGCATAATATTATTTAAATAAAAAATTCACTAAAAGTGCCTATTATCTTTCCATGTAGCAAGCAAAAACTAACAAAAAGCAAAAAGAACCTGAAGAGCTAGAACACGCTAGCTAGCTCGATCGCACTATGCACGACTGCACGTAGTAGTAGCAGCCCAAAATAAGAACAAAACAGAGAGAAAAATAATCATTACACTCCATGGCAACTCCAGAAACGTAAAAAAAAAAAGAAATGCAGGTGCCTCACTCGTTGCTAGCTTGCCCGTTAGTTAGAAATTAATGCAACCTTGCCAATCCGACAAATATTTCGTGTTGACTACGGGATTCTCACAGGAATCCTATGAGAATTACAATATTTCCTGCTAAATACTTGTGAGATTTCTGCTTTCCAAACAAGCTATGATCGCCAGCTTAACTGTGTAATTTAGCCTCCTAGCTCCCATCTCTTGATGTCCTCGTCCAGTGCCACTACTCCAAGCAGTGGCTAATAGGTAGCGTCTTCACAGTTACGTTTGTGTTCTTGTGAATGTTGTAATTAATTAACGTTCAGACGCTTATACTATGGCGGCCTCGACGGCGGCGGCCGTAGCAGGAGCGAACACCGGGATGTTAGGAGCTGCGCTGATGCTGCTATGGTCCGCCGTGACATCGTCGTACAGGAATGCACGCACGGCGGCGACGCACGGCGTGGCGACGAGCCGCTCCCAGGCCTCGTCCGCGGCAGCGCCCCGCCTCCGGAAGGCCTCCGTGGCGTCCACGCGGTGGACGCGCCACAGTTTCGCCAGCCGCTGGATCTTGGCACGCTGCCGGCACGAAAGCTGTCGGGTGTTCGACTTTATCTCCTCGACGGCAATGGCCAGCAGCCGCGCCCGCTCTTCCTCGTCGCCGGAGCAATACGACCGGAGGTACGCGTCGAGCTCCGGCACGCCGATGGCGCGCCAGATGCCGCGTGAGTAGTCGGTGTGGCGAGGGTCGAACGCGGCCGCGACCTCGCCCACGAGCCCGCGGTCGAACATCTCATCGACGCGGCGGTCGACGTAGCCGTGGAGAACGGGGAGCTGCATGTCCACCCACACGAAAGAGCAGTCATACCGCTCGCGGAACGCGCGTCGGTCGCCGTCGATGAGCTCCTCGATGTACGAGTTGGACCCGCCGGCTATGATCGGGAGCCGGCCACGTGCGGTGACGGCGCCCACGGCGCGGGACGCCTCTCGCCGGAAGTCCGCGGCCGCAAACTCGTCGTCGGGGTGCGCCACGCCGACGAGGTGGTGCGGCACGCCAAAGGACTCCTCGGCGGTGACCTTGTTGGTGGCCACGTGGAGTCCCGCGTACACCTGCATCTTGTCAGAGTTGATCACCTCGCCGCCGAACCGGAGCGCGAGGTCCACGGCGAGGCGTGTCTTCCCTGTGCCCGTTGCGCCCATCACCACCACAGCCTTATGTTTAGCGCCCATGTGCCTATTGGCACCGACAGCAACCGGCGGCTCCGGCGGTGGAGGTGGCGGTGCCGGCGGCACGGGTAGCGCCACATCACGATCCTGCCGCCTTATGTCGATAGGCGGCAGTACGAACCTCGGGAGACTATTAGTGGCGGTGGCGACGGCGGCTGCGGGCGCCAAGTACAATGACATGGTGTTTGTGATATTTAAGTTGCTACTTGACTACTTTGGTCGAAGTCTTTGAGATGTTTTGTTAGTTAGCTTGTGAATTGGCTGTGGGCGTGTTGGGGCGGCTATTTATACTCTGCTAGGTAAGCAAGTGGGGAAAAGGATCCTCCACATTGGAATACAAAATGCGAAATTAATGGATTCCCTCTGAGTAGTTCTTGAATGTGGTTGCAATTTGTTTCCTACTCACATAGAGCAAAGGGCAATTCCTTATTTGCCATGGAAAGCTTTTAAGACTTTTTACTATTTTAAGAGTTAGAAAACATCAAAAAATTTATTGAGCTAGTATTAAAAGATATCACAGAATGTCTTAGGCCATTCTACTTCACAAATTGGGATCGATGGAAGTGGAATATTGCTAGCTAGCTCTTTTTCGTGGCTTAGTATTTCGTGTACGTGCTTTGATCAACTAGTTCTGTACTAGAAAAAAATCAAAATTTACATCGAGCTAGTATCAAAATATATCATAGAATGTCTTAGGTCATTCTGCTTCACAAATTGGGATGGGAGTGGAATATTGCTAGCTCTTTTTCGTGGCTAAGTATTTCGTGTACGTGCTTTGATCAACTAGTTCTGTACTAGAAAGAAAATGATATTTCCCATGGGATTCCTAACGGTATAACAAACTTGTTAGGATCAGAATGATCTCGAGAATGAATTTGAGCAAAAGTATAATCTCATGGATCCACCTCAAAAAAATTCCCGTGGATCGAAAGAAAAAAAAAACGATGCGAATCAGTACAAAGGACTGCTGAGCTGAGCTGTATGTAACAACAAAATTCGCTTTTTTTCCCATGGGAGAGGTCAGAATATCTGGATCTTAGCCTTGCGTGTCGGAGAGCCTAAATCAATACAGAACTTTGCATTCGCATTTGAAATTCTCAAAAATCATGAGCATGATACAGGCAGATTTTGCGCGTATCTTTCGCAGATACAAGTACCACAAAAAATAAAACCTAAATAAACAGCAAAGATAAGGAAGATATCGAGCAAGAACATAACTGCAAATAGATAGAGGTAGCTTGGTCGTGTAGCGCACGAACATGGGTTAGATTAGGGCCAACGTGCTACTAAATACATTTGCGTGGATCTCACATGCCAAGCATGACTGATTTTCCCCGAGAGGTTCTCGAGATCCTAATCTAATCTCAGAATGAATTAATGATCAATGGATAGAAGCCTGTTTCTTTTCTCACCAACAGAAAGTTTTCTTCTGTCGAAGTGTAGGGGATAATCGGTTAATTAGAGCGTGTATAGCTTACAGAGAAAGTTACGGGGTGACTGATAGAAATTAGAATAACCCATCCAGCTGCGGCACGTCTCAACTTGGGAGCTGGGGGGTTTAAGCTCTAGCACGTGGCCATCCAGCATAATAAGTTATTATCGAGTTTTTTTTTTCCAAATTTGCATATATAGTTCAACATAAAATCATTTTATTTATTATTTAAGTGGTTAATTCAATTTTGAGCTAACAAGCCACTATCAAATTAACCAAGCCTCATTAACTCATTTCCTTCTCGATCATTAACTAATGTAATCTAATCAATTTTGATTCGAACCTTAACGAACATTTTTGGCGGTCCTAAGCGTGTGTCACGAACCCACAAACTTTACATGAATTTACCGTAGAAAAGAGAGCAATTCCTCTAAATCTAGAGTGCTATGCAACATTTGGAACGCGGAATTGTTTTGCAAAAATCCTGTAATTAATGTTGTGTTGCAAACCATGCCTTAGTGTTTACCCGAGTAACCAGGTGCGTTAAGAGGGAGTACAGTTGGTTTGGCGCACCAACAAAAGTCTGCCTCTCGAGCAACTGACTTTGAGCTCTTCTTTAATATTGACAATGGGATACGGACAGCTGCGGCCTGGAAATAATTAGGTTGTACGGTTGGCGCCAACTGATGCATTTAGAGACACACAAAATGATGATTAATTTAAAAATAATACAACAACTGTGCATGCACTTAATTAGTGCTAAGTAAGCACACTACGGGATTAAAAAAATACAGTCCTGGCTACAAGGCAACATCACATCACACTAGCTAGGTCAGAGAGGACATGCATATATATATATACTAGTTCAGTGCCCGTGCATTGCTACGGAAAACAAAATTGATAACGAAACATAAAGGTCAAGCAATAAAAGAAAATGGTCGAGACCACACCCTTGTACGCCGGGGTGGCGAGGATCGTAAGGCTCGTGCCGGAGTCCAGTATCGCGCCGCCCTTCCTCTCGACGTTCCACACTTCGTCGGGGATGTCGAGGGCCTCGCCGGCGATGGAGATGGCCTCCACTGTCAGGGTGTAGAACGGGCTCGTCCGGCCGTCGAGAAGCAGCAGCGTCTGCAATGACGACGCGATCGCGAGCCGAGGCCGTGTCTAGGCCTGGGCCGAAGGTGAGGTAGCTGGTAGTGTTGCGCGGGGCAAGGTGATCGTCAACCAGGTAGTAGGAGAAGCGGCCGCCGAAGCGCGCGGCGGCGTGAGATGCGAAGGAGATGTTGTTGTTGCCGAGGTTAAGCACGCCGTCTGAGGCCTGGAAGCTCTGGCCGTCGTACGAGGTGGTGCACCCGAGCACCACGTCCTGAAGCTTCGCCTTCTTATCTGGCCTGCCGCCGGACAGCGCAACGGTCGTCGAATCGGTGTCGACCAAGCCACGCGTCGACAAGCTGTCTTTGTACCTGCCACGTCCACGATTAGGTGACGTTAGTTTAGTTAGTTAGGATGGGGACGGGCACATGGCGATGTCAACGTCGATGGCCGTGGTGTCGCCTATGGTTCTCGCTCGACTTGCTCTGTTTCTTGCACGCGCGAGGCGAGGCGAGTGGGGCGGATGGCTATGGTTGCATGCTTATAAGAGCACGGCACGTACGTACGTTTTCTTGATTTGCACGCTGTGATGGCGCCATCACAGATTCACGGCTCAAGACAAACAAAGTAAAATTTTCTTTTCTTCTATCCAAATTATACGTAATCTTCTACAGAGATATCAATTTCCAATCAATTATTAAATCGTAGTATGATACACTACTACTTTCCTTTTCTTTTGTCCAAATTTTACATGATCTTCTACAGAGATATCAATTTCCAATCAATTATCAAATCATGATATGATACACTAATACTTTCCTTTTCGTCAGGGCGTAGGGGGGTGGTGGGAGAACGGACCACCGCCACCAACTGAAAACTAGAAGTAGTAGAGAGATATATATATATTTTTTGAAGTACTATGTGGAGGTCTACCCAGATTTGTGATGAGTATTTGACTAAATTTGAGCTTGGTTTACTCTTGTTTGAATTTGATTTGAATTGGATTTTCAAATGCAAGCAATTTGAGGTCTTCTCTGTTTTCCCGGTGCTACCGGCCATGGTAGCGCGGTGCTACCGGGCGAGCACTAGCACCGGACCAAATGGTCGGTGCAATATTTCCAGAGAGTGTGTTTCTGAGGGTTCTGGCCGGGCGGTGCTATCGGCCTTGGTAGCGCGGTGTTACCGGGCGAGCCGTAGCAGCGGACCCAAATGCGGTGTGGAAAAACCAGAGAGGGTCTATTTCAGGTTTTTTGCCGAGCGGTGCTACCGGCCATGGTAGCCCAGTGCTACCAGGCGAGCGGTAGCACCGGACTTTGGAGCGGTGTGAAAATTCCAGAGAGGGGTGTTCTCTGGTGCTTGTGTAGTGCGGTGCTATCGGCCTGAGAGTGGTAGCACCGGTCCACCATGGGCGGTGCTACCGGCCTGAGGGTGGTAGCACCGGCCAGAACGAACAAAGATGAATTTCAAAGTGTGGACTTTGATGGATTTCTTGCATATCTTTGTGGGCAATGCTATGTGAGGAGTTTCCTTATTTTTTATGGTTGCAGGTCGACGATGCTAGATCATGGTGAGTCGGAGGTTGACCGGGACTAGGTGAGGAGCGTCGGAGGTCCAGACGGTCGGGGATCGCCGAAAGATGATCGAGACGGTCGTGGATCGCCAGAAAATGATCGCTGAAATTAAATTTAGAAAAGTAAGAAAGTAAAATTTTATTTCTTGGAAGAAAAGTTTATAAAGCCTCATAACAAGGTGGGCAAAGCTCAAAGGAGCACACAAAACCTTCAAGAGATCGGGAGAGCTACCCCTACCCCTCTATTTATAATACTTTTGAGTTATCCTCCACCCTTAAATGAGTTCTACTTGGCCCTCAAATAACCTCATTGTAACATCCCAAAAAATACAATAAAATGAAAATGTATATTTTGAATTTGAATATAATTATTTATGAGTTTTATTAACAACATTGGTTTTTATTTGGAATTTCCTTGGATTTGTGTAATGTGAGAAAAATCAAATAAAAGGAATTAACAATGGATAATGGTAAAAAGATAAAAAGTTAAAAGTAAAATCTTGAAAAATTTATATTAGAAATCTTCAGCACTCAGGTAAATCATTTCAGTTGATAAATAAATTTTTGAAACAAAGAATGATTGAATGACAAATGAAAAGACTTCTCTTTTGACTAGGAACAGTGCATAGTCAGAATAATAAAACATTCGAAACTTATCTGGATCTGTAAAACTTACCATAATATCCTAAATATAGTACTTACCTCTGGTAAAAATTTCACAAATTAATAATGTCATTTAAGGCCTTTTAAAATTCAAAAGAAGGAACTCTAAAAATCTGAAAAAACAGAATGTCAGAATTTTTATAAAATAAATAAACTAGATATTAAGTTGAGATTTTTATGTGAGCACCATCAACTCAAATAAAACCTTGATAAAAAGTTTTAAAAATAAGTCATATAATTTTCACCCTTAAATAAAATAAAATCCAAAGAGAAAATTTTGGACAGTACCTAATGTTAGAATTTGTATAAATTCTACATAGGATATTTTGATCTAAGATTTTTACTGGGAGCTAACAACTACCAGTAGATTGATGGCAAAATTAATGCTAGAACCGAGCTGTCCGAGCTAAAGCTTATCCCTTTGGCCGTCTCGCTCGCCGCCATGTGGGTCCAAATGCATCGTGTCAGAACTGTCATTGTAAGCCTTTGGAGAATTCAGCTCGATCCATCGCTGGTGGTGCCTAACCCCATCTTTCAGCCACCATTTCTTTCTTACCTCTTCGCTTCTCTCCTTTCGGTCGAAGCCCTCGCGCAGCTCGCTCTCTTCCGAAGCCAGCCGAATGCATCACACCTTCGTGCATCCGCGCCATCCACACAATTGCCAGCCGCCACGTTCATCCTCGGTTTTCCTGCACCATACCTCTTTGGCTGAATTCACTCGCCAACTCTCTGCTCTCGAACAGAATCGAGCCGCAAGAACAGACGTGTGTTCAAACCTTGGAGAGACCGACTTCTCTCGACTATTTATACTGGATCGGTGATACAACGAGCCGCTTTCTTTCTCAAGCCAGATACAAACTCAAGTTTTAAGCTGAAGCTCATTTTATTCCTCACCATTTTCGCAGAAGACTGAGAGAGGGGAAATCACGATTCCACTTGATTGGGTTTAAATCTTTGTGGTTGAATCATCCCTAAGCTTCGTAAGGCATTCCTGTTCATGCATCAAGCCTAATCCTTTAGCATTTTCGCCTGCAGCGTCCTTTTCCCCACCGTTGTCACGGAAACCCGATGTAACGACCCCAATTTTCGCATAAATGCAAAAATGGAAATCTAATGCGCATACAGTACTTGTCCCATGATCATTGGTGTGACGACCCCCATTTTCATATAAATGCAAAAATGGAAATCTAATGTGCATTCCGTACTAGTCCCATGATTAGTAGCTAGTACGCACATACACAACAATTGGGATCACAACCATACAACATATTATTAAGCGGAAGCTATTATACAAAGAAAATCTTACAACTCAGAGCATAAAGCAGCAAAAGAAGCAAAGTCTTGTAGTGTGCCCATCCAACCGCAGGCAACTGACAAGGCATAATCCCTAGAAATATTCGATGAAGAAAATCTCGCAACCTGCGACGAAAAGGGATCTTCAAAGCTTCACTAACTTAACCACCTAAAAACAACATATAAGCAAGGGTGAGTACTTTCGTACTCCGGAAGACTGTAACATCCTGAAAACTTAGAACAGTAAAAAATATGCAAATTAAACTTGAATATAAATATTTATGGATTTTCTTGGTGTTATTTGCTCTATTTGGAATTTCCTTGGACTTTTGTGTTGTATGAAAAGTTTAGAACAAAAGAAAGACAAAAGATAAGAAATGGAAAAAGGTAAAAAGGTGAAAGTAAAAAAATTCAGAAAAATTTACCATGGGTCCTAACCAAGCTGTTAATACAGTTTGACCAGTAAGAAAAATTTTACATGCTTTGGATCAAGGTAAATAAAGCATGTAGTTGCTTTTTGACTAGAAACAGTAAATCAAAAAGGAAAATGAAAAATAACCAAAGTCAAGGTAAAGCCAAGAAAATTTATATAGATCCCTGACTGTATGAAACACCACTGGTAAAATTTATATAATTTAATAAACTGGTTTATGCCTATTGAAAATTCGAATACAGAGAGTCTAGAAAATATGAAAAATGATTGTCAGAATTTTTATAAATTAATTGATCACATTTTTTACTTGAAAATTTTAGAATAATCTCTTTAGAAGTATATGAACAATACCAAAAAGTTTAAAAAATAAATATTGAAAGATGAACCTTTAATTAAATCAAAATCCAAAATTTAAGCTTTAGGGCAGGGCACAGTGTCAGAATTTTAGTAAATCATCTGGAAGGATTTTTTATCTCAAAATTTTACAGGAGATGTATGACTCCCATTAAGTTTTGCTTAAAAATTTTGGTAAAAGTTTGACTGAGGATGAAGCTTAAACTAATGCAAAATCTAGAGAATTCCTGTCCAGTCCCATCATATTAATCGTCCACTGTCACCGACAAGTGGGCCCAGTGCCTATTGAACCTTGACTCACTGGCGAGGCTGAGGCAAAACCACAGGTCACTGCCAGTGGTCCCTGGTCCCATTTGTCAACCTCAACTCGCAACATTCTTCTCCCCTTTCTTCTCTCGGCCGAGGCAAGGTGACAGCGCCGCTGTCCTTCGCCGTCCGGTCCCCAACTGCTCCCGTCCGGACTCGCTCACTGTCGCCCACGTTGCACGCCGCCCGTCCCGCCCCTATGCTGGCTATCCTTCACCAAGCCGCACTGGCGGAGAGGCTGCGCCGTCCGCTCGCTCGGTACAGCATTGAGCGACCGAGGCAATGCGCTAGACTCGAGTCCAAACGCAAGCGTGATTGCAAACCATAAGCCTTAAGCTTCCACTTTGCATCGCAGGTTCATTTCCCCTCCTCCCATTTGCTTTTCACTGAGTGGAGAGCCTCACGCGGGGTCTTCTTCCTCGCTGACCCGCAAGAACCCGAAAAAGGGGGGGAACGGTGTAACATCCCGAAAAATAAAATAATATAAAAATAAATATTTTAAATTTGAAAATATTTATTTATGAGTTTTATTGGATTTATTGGTTCTTATTTGAATTTCTTTGGATTTTTGTATTGTATGGAAATCTAACAATTAGAATTAGTAAATGGAAAATGGTGAAAAGGTAAAATGGTAAAAGTAAAAGTTATAAAAATTTACCATGGTAATTCTAAGCATGCAGTGGATGAGTTTATCCAGCAAATAAATTTTAATACATAAGAAAGTATTAAATAGTTGAAAGGACATCCCTTTGACCTCCAAATAGTGCAAGGACAGATTTATTATAAAATTTCAGAACGTTATCTGCGCCTAGAAAATTCACCATAATGTCCTCAATACATTAGTTACCTCTGGTAAAAATATTAGAAATTAATAATGTCATTTATTGCCTTTTAAAATTTATAAACAGAGGCATTGGAAAAATGTAAATCAGCATGTCAGAATTTATATAAAATAAATATACAATATTTTAACTTGAAATTTTTATGGGAGAATAAATATATTAAATAGAACTCTTATAAAAAGTTTTAAAAATAAATAATAAAATTTGAATCCTTAAATAAATCAAAATCCGAAATCAAAATTCTGAGCAGTGCACAGTGTCAGAATTTTAATTAATTAACCATGCAGTATTTTAAACCCCAAAATTTTACTGGACGATAAACACTCCCAGTAGACCGTGTTCAAAAAGTTTCGAAATTTTTCAACTTGGTTCATAGCAGTTTTTGCGTCCGGTACTGAAGCCATCACCTTTCCTGTGCTGGGGAGACACCTCACCATTCTAGAGACTTCATCCATCAGGCAGCCAAACCAGTGCCAAGCCAGAGCATTCTCACGCCAAGCCATCAAGTCTCCAAGCCTTAAGCCTCAGCCTCATAGCTCAAGGTTTGGAAAGCACAAAAAACTCATCTCCTCCATCACATGAGCAGCATGCATCCAACATCCAAAAATCACTAAGCCAAAGAGGAGGGGCAAGTGCAGAGCTTGGCCACTGCATCTCCTTGCGCACCTCCAGGAATCTCGCAGCCTGATCATCTTCTCCAAATCACTGCCGAGTTCAACTCTATCGTCTCCATTGTCTCCGCAAGCAAGAAGAGGGGGGAACCGATCCAAGCCAATTCGGTAAGAATTCTTGGAATCCATTCGTCTTGGAGCTTCACTGCGGCCTCCTGAGCTTCTCCAACCTGTCGGTTTTAGCTCCCCTTACCCGCAACGCCGCCGCACCGACTTCTTCTTCCCCAACTCCGGTCGCACGGTGGCGGCCCAACTCAGCACTTCTCCGGATGAATCGATCCCAAAAATGGTACCCCCTAGCCTCAGTGATACTCACCCCGTTACCCATTCGAACCAAAACTCATTTCTTCTTCTTCTCCGGTGAGCTCCCGCCATTGTTGTCGCCCCCTCTCGATGACGAGGTACCTCCGGTCATCTCCGGTGGCAATTGACCCCACCATCAGGTGCGGGGTGGTCCACTGAAGCTCGCTGTGCCGTCGATTCGGCCGGAGCTTCGCCGGAACGCCATCGCCGCCGTGCTCTGGCCGCCTTCCCTGCTTCCTCTCCCTGCTCCAGGGTCCCTCCTGTCAGTGGCGTGATTTGGGGCCAGTTCAATCGGTAAAGACGTTTTCTATTTTGTGAAAGCGTATTTCCGATTTTTAGTAAATATAGTAGCCGAGCTAAATTCAATTAGCTATAACTTTTGAACCATAGATTCAAATTGAATAAAATAAATTTATATATTCATATAAAATCAAGTTCTTCCGTAATATGCAAAAACATTTTGAAAAACAGTACTGGGTTCATTTGAAATTTAAATTCAAACAAAAGGGCTCAATATAGGCTACATATTAAAATGTTGGAACAAAATTCAAAATGTAACGAAACTAATTTTATTAGAATCCTTATACATCCAGGAACTCAAATATATAAAAATATTTATATTTTACCTTTGTTTAAATTATTTCCCATTAAAGGTTATTCTCAATAGAATAAATAATAAAAAATGGACAACTTGTATGAAAGGAATCTAAATAAATAAAATTGATTTATAAACCCTGGTATGACAGTAGGATACCTTGTTGTGCTGAAATGATTAAAGTATAAACTAGATTTAGACTTATTTATGAATAATAGATGATTCAAATGGAAAAGGTGTATGTATAGATATAGTGCATATGATAATTAGTAGCAATATATACATGCATGCATATGAAGAGCATGGTCATGATAAAGAAACTAGATTCTAAATATCTAATGTGATCAAACTAAATGATCCAACAAGAATCATTATAACAAAGTTATGAATAACACTTAAGCAAATAGTTGAAATTCTAATACTTATATAATCCGAATACTCATATCTTTCACAAACTAACTTCAAATCTGACAAAACCAAATCCTAGTAACCTGAAGTATAATATCTTTGATGTTTATGTAAAAATATATTATGTTTGAGTAAGTTTGAACTAAGTCCATATTAGGCCCCAGTGATCGTTTATTTGGAAAACATCTTGGATAAAAGCCAAATATCACGAAACTAACTTCAAAACGCTCTTATAGTCATCCCAGGTTTATACCTGAAAAATGGATAGATTATCTTATAAGGTGCAGTCGCAAATTTAAAATGAAAACCGAGTTGTTTTGATATCACCTTTGTAGTTGTTTATACCTTTTCAGCAGCATATAAAATAACTCCTCTAAGTGTGAAACTTTATGAAAATAGCGTAGAGATACTCTATAAAGTGCATGCTACTATGTTATGAAGAAAGAATATTATTTCGTTAAGGTTTGTATATAAAAGAGTCTAGTAACATAACCCAAAATGTTATGTTTTCTAAATAAATGAAACACTTAAGCATTTTCAACACCTCGTAGAATATCTCGTCTAAATGCTAATATTATGAAGATCAGTTCAGAAATGATATTTAGGATATGGACTATCATATTCTGGAAAAATATTTAGTTTATAGCTTAATATTCATCTGAATCCAGCTAGTGCTATAACCCTAAGTGTTAATCGTTCGCTTCACCTCAAAAATCCGATTCATTATAACGTGACCCTTAATATCATATAAGCTTTTTCAACAATAAATATAATGTCTCGTCCAAACCCAAAAATTTATGAAATCAACTTTGGATTACTATCCAAAGTATTGACCACCTTATTCTGAAGAATTAATCTTGTTTCGTCATGTTTTGCATATAAATCCTTTTAGCCAAATAACCTTAAGTAATATAATTTCTGAACTTCATATTGTGAATAAGCGAACTCGGAAACAATGAAGAAATCTGTAATTAATATATTTGTATCACCAGAAACTTCTTGAAAACCATAAATAAATCCAGTAACCTAGCTTAACAGATCAAACATATTCAAGACTTCTTCTTATGCAAAGTCAATTAGGGATTTAAATGCTATTTGCATAGTCCTTTAACTAATGTCTTAATTCTATTAATCTAAATAATTTTAGCATCTATAATTCGAAGTTATAAAAGTAAGAATTCATAATTTTAGCCTCTTGAATTCGTAATTCAAGAATAGATAAGCTATAAAAGAAGTTGTTTATTGCTCAATGTTAAAGCTAATAACTATATGTATATTTAATCAACTAAACACGATATGAAATCATCTAATTCAACCCTAAAGCATTCCTATTTTCTGCAGTGAATCTTTATTTGATTTTCTGTCTGTCTTCTTTTTTCCCTTATTAAAGTTGGATATTTGCTTTATTTCCGTTGGATGGTGTGTAGAACCCGATGTCGCCGTTTCTATCGTCGACTTCATCTTTTTCAACCTCGTCTTCACTGTAAGCAATGATTAAGCAAGGCAAGCTCCCCTTGACCATCTTGATCCCATTATTTGATTTGCACTGTATTTACTAAACTGTTTCATGCATGCGTTTACTTTTAGTAAATTCGCTATTTTGTGGTATTGGTAGATATACCTGTTGTCAGATGAAACTCCTTAATAATTATAGAAATGTGAACCTTGATAACCATAGAATATGGCTAGACATTACTTAATGCCAAATTGGGTATATGCGATCTTGTTAAACCTGCTTAGCCATGCTTTATCTTTTTGTGGGGCAAATGGTCATGATTAAAATTGTTTCCTGAAATGTTTTATCTGGAACCTAAATGGTCCTTTTTGGGAAAAATGGTTGCTGGTAGTTTGTTAAAAACCCAAAATAAAACTATGGTTTGATGCGGGCGATTATTGGCAATAGCCGGATGTGCAGACGGGTTTGCACGTAGTGTAGGGTGGAGTATCGCCCGTGTCGGATTAAGGACCGAGCAAATGGGATGTTGTAGATCCATGTTTTCGTGCAACCACAAGGGCTTGTGTGGGCGGGTCTTAGCCTATTAAGTTATTCAGATGTGGCTTTGCATTTATGGAAGGCGGAGATTGCATGAGCATTCCTTTCCGTGTCCGCTTGTAGGGTTTCTACATACCAATGCAACGGTGTACGCCTTGCCCTGGACAGAGACGTGGTGTTGTGTGTGATAAATGTGGATCCATGGCTTGGGTGAGTGTCTCTGTCTTCAGGGCAAGGGTTAACGTCCCGGGCTGGTGTAAAGCCACGTCTAGAGAATGTAACGGCTCTGTATGATCTCCTTGCCGACACCCCAAAGGAAGTGTGTTAATTGTTCTGGCGAAAAGGTTGACCATTCCTTGTGGGTAAAGTGTACACCCCTGCAGAGTGTAAGATCTAATCGATTAGCCGCGCCCGCGGTTATGGGCACTTGGGGAAAATCCTCCCAATGTTAGAGTCTTTGGTATTTTTCTAAAATTGGGTTTGGTCTGAACTTGTTTTAGCGACTGTTGCTTTATGTCGAAGGGCTGACATTGATGGACCTTGTGGTTTGGTTTATTCGAACTCACGTCATGGAGGACTGTGAGTATTACTTACTGTTGTATATATTTCTTATCAATCAACTTGCTTTTATAAATTACATTTGCAAATGATAACTTGTTTTACAATTCAATTTCGCTTTATGCAAATTAACTGTATTAGCCTTTCCTTTGAAATGGCCTGCATATATTTTAGGTTTTACTCAAGTCTTGCTGAGTACGTAAAGTACTCACCCTTGCTTAATTATTATTTTAGGTGGATGAGTTAGCGAGGCTTCGAGTCTCTTTTCGTCGCAGGTTGCGGAATCTTCTTCGTCGTGTTCAGTCTGGAGTTTATGCCTTGTCAGTTGCCTGCGGGTCGGATGGGCAAACTACAAGATATTGCTCCTTTTGCTGCTTTAATCTCTGAGTTGTAGCTTCTCTTTGTATATTAGTTTCCGCTGTAATTGTTTGTGGTGTGGTTGTGATTCCAATTGTTGTAAACATGTGAGTGCTAGCTACTGATCCAGGGAATAGCACAGTAATTACATGGAGGTTCCTGTTCATCAGAACGGGGTCTCACAGCAGTGGTATCAGAGCTATGCTGACTGTAGGATAAACCCTTGATAGAATGGTCGTTAGTAGTAGAAGAATCAAATTCAAAATCTTACTTTCAGTTGTTACTATATTTGCAAAATGTAGTTTTTGCTATTCCGACCTCCTCCTTAAGATCCTACTCTTACCCGCATTTTCATTTTGTTTTGTAAACAAATTCTTCTTTCCTTAAAAGTAATTCTCGCTATAGTTCATCTTCGCTAATTACTTCTGAGGATACCCGAGACATGTCGCTACCACCCTTGATGTTGCCAATGAAGACTAGAATGTCTACGCCGACAATCTCAAGGAAGCAGACAATGCTTCACTAACCTCGACAAAGTTGAAGTAAAACTTGAAGATTCTACTTCATGAAGAACCAACATCACTCGATAGTGAAATGCAGAAGATTAGAGTATATTAGGTTCTTCGTTAGGAAAGGAACCCTTATACGTGGCATGTTATTCCACTAGAGTTATATAAAGCGTTTTTATGTGATGTCTTTCTCTTGCTATTGTGAATTGGTTTTTATTTTGTTTGCCCGGGTGCTTTATGTGTAAACTTAACCTCTAGGTTAAAGTTTCACAATAAGTTGTCCTTGTGTATGAATATGGAAAATTCCAACCATAGGACAAACAGGAAGTCATAGAACAGTTTATCTCTTCTTTTTATAAAGCTTTATATAAATTTATCCTTTCTTTCTGTAGACTTCTCACCTGTGTAGTCTCTTGGTCACTAACTTTTCTTAAAAATCAGCCTCATCAAGATTGGTAGTATAGTTACCATTACTACTAACTTCATGAGACTGCCCCATCCATATATAAACCAAGGTCAAGATCTCGTTATACTTACCTAAGCTGCTTTAGGCTAGTTAAAACCTAATTTTTTTCCAAATAATAATTCTTGACCGTGCCGCAAAGTTCACCTCATTACCTTGTCTAGATCATATACCATAAAAATGAACTAGAACCCGAGAAGTTATATACTTCTGAATGGAAACCTTAGAATGGTCACTAGAATGGAACTGGAAAAATCGAAAGTCTTGTTTTCTAAATAGAAACCTTGGAATGGTTGTCAAAAGGAAAACTAAAAAAAAAAATATATATATATAATAATTGAAAATCCTATTTTCTAATAGGAATGTAAAAAGAATAGCATTAGTTGTACATATACTCTTTCCATTTGTAAGATTTAGTTTCCTTATCTGGATTCTCTTTCTTTTTACTGGATATTTCATATACTTATTTTCTCTCTGTAGAACTTTCTTTCTTCACTTCTAGTTATTCTTTCTAGAAGGAATTGTCTCCTTTTGCTTAATAAAAACCACCGACAAATCTTTAAAAAAAAAATTCGCTAACAAGTCAACAACGTCGTGACATCTACATCACCAAACTTTAAGAAGATGGGGATAACGAGGCATCAAAACCTCTCCGACTTCATAGAAACTTTGGACCAACGACACAGCAAGTAGTACAAAGATTAAAAGAAACTCATCGTCAAATGGCTTATTTTAAAGATAGTATTATCCAAATGACACATTATTTTAACTACATAATAAACCTCTTGTGCAGAAATACGTATGGTTAGGATAGTAGAAGGAAAACATTAGATACCCCTCCCACATACTAAGTTGAACATATGTAAATTTATTGTGTTATTGCAATTTTGTTGTGAAACTTCTATGTTGCTTTTGGGTTACTCTCGTAAATATTAAACCATTAGGTTGAAATTTACGATGTGCCAACCCTTATTTAATAAGAAAATCTAATTAAGAAAATTTTAAGGAACGAAAAGTTGCCTTATGAACTAATAACTACCTAGTAACCAAGCTTGAAACGATGTTTTAATGAATGAGACATTGCCTTATAAACTAGTCAGCAATTACCTAGCCCATATATAGGCTATTCTTAAAATAATATTTTAAGGAAAGAAAAATTGCCTTGTAACCCAACAGAATTGCATCTAAGTAACCTTATCCTAATAAATCTTGTTGCAGGATGCCTGTGTAACATCCCAAAATTTGGTTTAATTAAGTTTTATTGTTTAAAAGTGCATTTGTGATTTTCTGGAATTTATTTAGATTTTTCTGGATTTACTGGAATTAATTTTAAATCAAGTTTATTGCCTTTTGTTCAAATCTATTTAAATCTGTGCAAAGTTAAAATAAAGTTTTGCCAAAAATATTTTATTTGAGCCCGAATGTTCCAAAGTATTTACGAGATTTTTCTTGGATTTTTCCCGATTATTTTATTGCCTAAAACAAATTAAATGAATTTCGGAATTATTTTAAATGAAAACCTTTTGAAAAACCTCTCAACGATAATGGGCTCGCCTGTATCGTGTCGCGTGGTTCGAGAAGCGCGGCCCATTTGGCCCATCTCGGGTAAACCCTAGAGCGATTGAATCTGCGCCGTTGGATCTGGATCGGATGATCATGGATGAAGCGTCTCGGTTCGGGATTCGGAGATCTTCGCCGTTGGAAAGAAATCATGGGCGGTTAGGATTAGATCGTGGTGTGTGATCGTGACCGTTGGAGCGAATCGAACTACCGAGGGTTGTCGTCTCGATGCGAACTCGAGTCCGCCCGACACGACTTCGCCGGGGGAAAGCCTAGGTTTCCGCTTTTAGCGCGTTGCCGAGGTTATAAAAGGAGGGGGTAGCGCCCCGAGGTTCATCTGTGCGCCGCGCCTTTTGGTCGGTAAGGTTTCGCGAGAGCCGTCGTCACGCATCCGCAGGAGCTCGTCGGAGTTGAAGTTTGCGTACCGCCGCGGTTTTGGCCTTGGATCGCCGCCGATCCGTGGTTTTTCGACGTTTTGGTCCCGGATTCAACTTCGTCGGGTGTGCCGCATCCATTGCGCTCACTTCTTTTCGTCGGGATACGCCGAACGCCGCCGCCGAGTCTTCTTCTTCATCTCGGTGGACTTCCTCGCCGCCGCCGCGAAGCCGGTGAGTTCTTGACCGTTAGATCCGGATGAACGGAGGGGATCGAGCCGCATTGCACGCATCTGTCGCCGTTCGATCGGATCGGGCCGTGGATGCATGCCGCGTGTCGTGCATCGGCGGGGCGGCGCTGCAACCAATCGAAACAAGACGCGTGTCGGGTGCGGGTACCGAGGCGTCATACGTCGGGTTCACGGTGGACCAGAGGAGGTCCCGTGGGTCAGGTCTATGCACCGAGGCCACGCGTCGGCTTCTGATTGGTCCGGCTCAGCGCTGGCGTCATGCTGACGTCATGATGACGCAATAAATCAGTTTTCGTTTTAAAAATAAATCTGTTAATTTCGAATTTCTGATTTTCTGATTTCAGTATTTATTTCAAACTTCAAAAGGCTATATCTTTTGCAATTTAACTCGGATTTGAGTGATTCAAATTTCTAAAAATTTGTAAAATTGAGATATATTTAATGGTGAATTTTATTTGATTTTTGGAGTTCAATTGCTCTCTGTTTTGGTATTTATTTGTGTTTCTCCTTCGGTACGCGTAGACGTTGAATTGTGCGACGCTTCGGAGGAAGATCAAGCAATCCAAGAGCAAGCTTCAGATCAAGATCAGGACCTATTCCAAGGCAAGTTGTGCTTTGATCATGTTGAACCCATGTTTATAAAATTGCTATATTTGTTTTACCCTATTGCATATGTTTCAAATATACAATTGTTTCAAATTAGATTGGGATTAGCTAATATACCAGATTGATCTACACCCTACCTTGTCATTGTATGCCATGATCCATTGTCACCCTAGATTGGTTTGATATAGTTGATTAGTAATTATAATCAACATTGGAGGTTTAGACCGTATTAATTGCTTAGCTTTGCCACGTCATCACATGTATCAGAATCATTGATAATTAATCTTGATTAATGGAATATGGAACGATATTATGAACTTGTGTGTCATGTGGGATCACACGATGAGATTGAGTTGTTGTGGCGAGTCATGTCACGCAACGATGTTGAATTGTTGATGGCACGTGGTGCTTGGTAATCAACTGGGTGATGATAATTTAGATTGGGGCAAGTGGCAAGGGGCGAGGAGGCCAAGGTGGGCCCGATGGGCAGAGGGTATGTGGATGTCTTGCCTTGATCACACTAAGGACTTAACCTTGCAAGCCTTTGACCTGAGTCAATCATGCAACCACATGTCCGTATGGGCCACCTAATGAGTAATTTGCAATGTCTTGATTTTGGTACTATCGTGGGCGGTGTGAGTTCCCGAGTTATGGTGTAACTCACATGGCGCAAGAGGGGGCCCTAGATGTGGTAACCATCCCACCAAAGGTTGAAACCTTAGCGGATAGTATCGGGTTAAGCCAGAGCATTGTAAAGGCTTTGTTATAATCATCACTCGCCTTGGTGGTGTTTGGTTGTATCGCGTGAGTAAAGTGCATAACCTCTGCAGAGTGTGAAACTATTCGGATAGCCGTGCTTCATGTATTGAGCAATGCTCGGAATTACGATTAAGGGTTAGCTAAATTAATTGGACAACATGGTTGGGATGGCGGAATGCCATATGGAAGATGGAATTTGACTTAGGATTGGAAACTTGGTTTACTTGAGAAATCCTGAATTTATTTACTATTGTTATTTGTTTTACATTCTTTACAATCTATTTATCAGATTTGTTCATAAAATGTCGCTTATTGCAAAATAGCCATGATAGCCTATCCATTGGAATAAGCCTTACATATAGATACATAGAATTGCATTCATGCACAACTTGTTGAGTGCTTTAAGTACTCACCCTTGCCAAACAACAATAATCAACAGCTTGAGGAATCTACACTGTGTTGGAAGATGAAGTCCAGAAGACACGATTCATTAGGGTCCGAGCCTTGTCGGTTACTGTGGTGAACCGATGAGCTATCTACGCTTTCTATTTTCCATTGCTTAATCATTAGTTATATTTTCGGTTTTGCCTGCGTGGCTTAATAATGTAAGTTGGTCATAAGATCATACCTTTAGTTATATCAATGAATGAACTATTATTCTATTATCGCTGAGTATGATGTGATATGTACCAATGTTGAGTCGTGTGCACTAGCGTTGATCCCGGGAATAGTGCGGTAAACACAAAGGGTTCGAATCGATGGATTCGGGTCCTTACAGAGGTGGTATCAGAGCATACTGACTGTAGGTCTTGGCCCTAGATAGTATGGAGGTGTCTTGTGTGTGTCCAAACTATTTTCTAAAAGAAAATCTAAACTTGACTAATAAAACACTCTCGACTCATCTCATTCTCTACTTCTAGCCTTTGCTGAATTTACCGCTTTATCGGCCGCTTTGGGTGGAGCTCTTATTCAAAGTTCTTGTGGAGCGGATGCCGATTGTTCCGACCTTCGAGGAGTCACCGGCGGCTACGCAATGGAGCCGTGGAGAGTACTTCGACGCTTGGGGGCTTTTATCGTCCGCTTACCGAGGAGGCAATGGTGCATTAATGGTGTACACCGGGATTTATTTGCAAGTCGATTATCTACGCCGGAGAACGAGGAAGCTAGCTGGCCAATCAACATCTCTCGGAAAGATTCTCGTGCGAGGTTGCAATTCAGGAGGTTGCCCGACTTGCTCTTCGCCGTGTCTGCCGCGACTACGCCGACGAGCTTCGCGACTACGCCGACGAGCTTCACGCCTTCACCCAGACGTTCAAGCATGCCGACGCCGACGGATCGTGGAGAACGAGTGTGCCACTGCGGTACACCTTGCGGAGTTCGCCCTTGCCCAGGAGGATCATATGAGAGAGACTACTCAGGAGCTGGAGACTGTGTACGAGGCACTCAGAGTGGCAGAGCAGGAGCTTGAGCTATCGGGATGATCACTGAGCTGGGAGAGGCCCTAGAGGCGGTCGAGGACGAGCTGGAGCGCGTGACTCGAGAAGTTCAGGAGCCAGCAGAGGAGTCCGAGGAGGATCCAGAGGAGCGAGAGTGGGAGCCAGAGGGGAGTGCAGACCCCGTGGTTGCAGAGGACCCAATAGTAGGTCATCAGGATAGGTTCGCTCCTATGCCCGCTCATCCGCCGGTGTATGTGCCGATCGACCTCACCAGTGGTGGTCGGATGAGTGAGTGTCAGCCTTGGAGCTGTGTTGAGACTCGAGTGTGAGTCCCGTCTTTAAGTTAGTCTTTACCTTTTTAGTTGACGTTAAGGTTTCGTGTTAGTTTGCTTCTTTTGTAATGCTGAGTGTGTAGTATGTGTTGCAAAGCTTGTAGGCTTAAATAAGCAGCCATACCAAGAATAATAAAGAATTATTTCAGTTGGGTATAACCTATCTCCCCGCTTTAGAAATTCTTACTTCTTATCTATGCTACACCTACCTTTCCTAACCCAAGAGGCAATCATCAGATGGTGAATACTCGAGGAAACAACGGTGCTTCAGGAAGTGGACTACGCCAGAATGACAACCCCAATGACGGAGGCAGCCCTCAACCACGGCCAGTGGACATGCAGAACCTGGGAGTGTTTCTTGCCTCGCAGACTCAACTAATGCAGACTATGATGCAGCAGATGCAGCAGATGACCAATGCAGCAGCAACCAACAACAACCCTGTAGCTCAGAACAACCATGGTGGACCCCGACCTCACTCAAAGCTATCAGATTTTATGAGGACTAGGCCACCAACTTTTTCAGGAAATGTGAACCCTTTTGAAGCCGATGACTGGCTTAGGACTATTGAGAAGAAGCTGCACATCACGCAATGTGAAGGGAATGAGAAGGTACTCTACGCCTCTCATCAGTTGGAAGGAACCGCCGCAGAATGGTGGGAGAATTACTGTGCCGCTCATGGAGCCCCACAAGAGATCACCGGGAGGAGTTTACTAATGCTTTCCGCCAAGATCATGTTCCGAGGGAATGATGGACCTTAAGAAGGAAGAGTTCGGGGCTTTGAAACAAGGAGGCCAACCAAAGGCCGAGCACGAATAAATTTACTCGCTTAGCTCGCTATGCCCTCAAGACGTAGCGACAGATAAAGCTAGGCGCCTCGCTTCATGAAGGGACTAAATTCAGATCGCAGTGGACCGATCACCCACAATTTTCGGACTTTCGTGAACTAGTCAATAAAGCTTTGATCCTAGAAGATAAGCGCAAAGAGTCGGGTGAGAACCGTAAGCGCTTAATGACTAATCGGGTGGACGCCCAAACCATCTACGCTTGAGGATGTCACCACAACAATTTGCTAGATTCCAACCACCACCGTGAACAGGACATCAACCCCTGTACTCGCCACGCCATCAAAATTTTCAAACCCAAAGACAGGCAACAATGCGCCAGAGGGAATCAATATCTGCCGTGAAAAGATGCTATACCGCAACGAGCCGTGGCACTTTTCCAATAGGTGTCCACGTAAGGGAGGCATCACGCCGATTCGTTTCAACTTGGGAACAACACCGCCAAGGCACCAACCTCGGAGGAAATCGTGCGCCGAGTCAAGCCGAGCAACCCGCAATCAACAAGGCGTGGAAGGATCAACCACATCACCGCAGATGGAGCTCGGGAAGCTACGGGCGTCGTCTTGGGTAAGTTTCGGTCAACTCGAGACACTACTGCTTTGTTTGATTCGGAGCTTGCATTCGCTTGTTTCTCAAAGTTTTGCAACCAAGAATGGATTTAAAGTGGTGAATCTTAAGTGTGTGTTCTTAGTCCAAGCCCGTGATCCGAACTTAGATCTAGCCTTGGGTGTTTGGGAGCTAAGTTGCTTATGGATGGGATAGAATTCTAGCTAATCTTATCTTGATAGATGCGCAATCCCTAGACGCCATCCTTGGAATGGATTGGCTGTCTAAGCATAAGGCCGTTTTGGATTGTGGCCGACTGGACCGTGACTTTGGAAGGCCCTAGTGGCAAGAAAGTAGAGTTTCAAATGACCGCAGTTCGAGATGGGCAGTTAATGGTCAACAGCGTGAAAGCCATCAGCATGGAAGATGTGCGATGAGCTGTGAATACCCGGATGTGTTTCGGAAGATTTGCCAGATTGCCACCGACCGTGATATTGAGTTCGTGATCGAGTTAGCGCCGTGTGCAAAGACCGATATCAAAAAGACCATATCGGATGCCTACCGACGAGTTAGTGGAAATGAAGAAGCGATTGAGGAACCGCAAGAGAAAGGCTTCATTAGACCAAGTTCATCACCGTGGGAGCCCGGTTTTGTTTGTTCGTAAAAGGATGAATTCTTAGAATGTGCATCGATTATCGTGCACTAAATGAAGTAACGATCAAGAATAAGTATCCGCTGCCCGTGATCGATGACTTATTTGATCGCTTAAGAGGAGCTGAGTTTTCTCCAAGATAGATCTTCGCTCGGGTACCATCGCTTGAAGATCCGAGCGAGGATGTGCCTAAGATGCGTTTTCTACGCGATATGGACATTATGAGTTTACAAATCATGTCATTTGGATTGACTAATTCCCGGCATATTTTATGAACATGATGAATAAGGTTTTCATGGAATATTTGGATAAGTTTGTTGTAGTCTTCATAGACGATATCTTGGTTTACTCAAGACAGAGGAAGAGCATGCGAACATCTCGTAATGGTTTTAGAGAGGTCATGCGAGCATCACCGTATGCTAAGTTTAGCAAGTGTGAATGTTGGAAGGAGAAAGTAGAATTTCTTGGTCATGTAATGACTACTAAAGGAGTAGGAGTTGACCCAAGCAAAGTGGACGCAGTGTTGCATTGGGAGCAACCGAAGTCTGTTACCCAGATCCGTAGTTTTCTGGGAATGGCGGGATATTACCGTCGGTTCATAGAAGGATTCTCGACAATTGCTAAACCTCTTACGCAGTTGTTGAAGAAAGAAAAGAAGTTTGCATGGACGCCAGAGTGCGAGACAAGTTTCATGGAATTAAAAAAGCGTTTAACAACAGCCCCTGTATTAGTGTTGCCAGATGTGCAGAATGGATTTGATATTTATTGCGATGCTTCAAAGCAAGGCTTGGGATGCGTGTTAATGTAAGAAGGCAAAGTCGTTGCTTATGCGTCGAGACAGTTAAGACCGCATGAAGTGAACTACCCAACGCATGATTTGGAGTTAGTCAGTAGTGCACGCTTTAAAGATATGGCGCCATTATCTCATAGGAAATAGATGTGAGATATATACGACCATAAGAGCACAAAATACATATTCACTCAAGCGGACTAATATGAGACAACAAGGTGGCTAGAGCTAATTAAGGATTATAATGTGGGAATCCATTATCATCCCTAAAAGCCAATGTGGTGGCGGATGCTCGAGTCGAAAGATCCATAGCGCAAAAACATTGACAATGGAGGATCAACCGAATTATGCAAGGAATTTGAAACTAAGGTTGGAAGTCGTTCGCAAGGAATGGTAGCTGACTTGAAGTAAAGCCAACGCCGAAGGTCGATTAGAGAAGGCCGAAGGATGACGATAAAATTTCTAAGATCAAGGTTAAAAGGAAGAAGGCTTAGTGTAGATTTCACTCGACGAGCAAGGAACCATGTTCTTCAAAGGCCGAATTTGTTTGCCGGATAAAAAGGAACTAAAGCAATTGATTCTTGAGGAGGCTCATGATTCTAAGTACTCGATTCATCCAGGAAGTGCAAAGATGTACCAAGATTTGAAAGAGAGATTTTGGTGGCCTAACATGAAGCGTGAAGTGGCTGAGCATGTTGCTTTATGCGACGTATGTCAGAGGGTAAAATCTATGCATCAAAGACCACCGGTTTGTTGCGGTAGTTGAAAATTCCGAATGGAAGTGGAGGAAATCGAATGGACTTTATCACGGTTTACCTAAGAGGTTACGATTCCATTTGGGTAATTGTGGATCGTCTAACCAAGGTCGCCCATTTTATCCCAAGAAAGACCACTTACTCGTGAGATCGCTTAGCGAGTTGTACATGTCAAAGATTGTATGTTTGCATGGAGTGCCCAAGAAGATTGTGTCGCATGAGGTACCCAATTTACCTCAAGATTACGGAATAAGTTGCACGGCCATGGGAACTCGTCTCAATTTTAGTACAAACATATCACCCATGCATGGATGGTCGACCGAAAGAGTAAATCAGATTTTAGAGGATATGTTGAGAGCTTGTGCTTTAGCTTATACTGCGACATGGGATAAGTGTTTGCCATATGCGGAATTTAGTTACAATAATAGTTATCAAGCTAGCCTGCAGATGTCACCGTTTGAGGCGTTGTATGGACGTGCTTGTCGTACTCCATTGAATTGGAACGAAACAGGAGAACGTTTGGTTTTCGGGCCAGACATTCTCGAGGAAGCCGAAAGTCAAGTCGCAATGATCAGAGAGAGGTTGAAGATAGCACAGTCAAGACAGAAAAGCTACGCAGACAACCGTCGTCGAGATTTGAGTTTCGAACCAGAAGATCATGTGTATCTCAGGGTTACCCCTCTTAAGGGAGTTAAAAGATTTCACGTTAAAGGGAAGCTCGCGCCAAGATATGTCGGTCCGTTCAAGATTCTGAGCCGTCGAGGAGAGGTGGCTTATCAGTTAGAGTTGCCTCAGTCATTGGCAGGAGTGCATGATGTATTCCATGTGTCGCAGCTTAAGAAGTGTCTCAGAGTACCAACGGAGCAAACCCCGTTAGATGCAATAGAGCTGTAAGAAGATTTGACTTACAAAGAGCAACCGGTCAGAATTTTGGAGGTTATGGAACGCAAGACCAGAAACAAGTCTATTCGCTTTTGCGAGTTCGATGGAGCAATCATTCAAAATGAAACCACATGGGAGCGAGAAGAAGATTTGAAGTCAGAATTCCCGAACCTATTCTCTAGCTAGCCCTGAATCTCGGGTCGAGATTCTGTTAAGGGGGGAGGTTTGTAACATCCCAAAATTTGGTTTAATTAAGTTTTATTGTTTAAAAGTGCATTTGTGATTTTCTGGAATTTATTTAGATTTTTCTGGATTTACTGGAATTAATTTTAAATCAAGTTTATTGCCTTTTGTTCAAATCTATTTAAATCTGTGCAAAGTTAAAATAAAGTTTTGCCAAAAATATTTTATTTGAGCCCAGAATGTTCCAAAGTATTTCTGAGATTTTTCTTGGATTTTTCCTGATTATTTTATTGCCTAAAACAAATTAAATGAATTTTTGGAATTATTTTAAATGAAAAACCTTTTGAAAAACCTCTGAACAGTAATGGGCTCGGCCGTATACTGTGCCTTCGCGCGCGTGGCCCGGAGAAGCGCGGCCCATTTGGCCCATCTCGGGTAAACCCTAGAGCGATTGAATCTGCGCCGTTGGATCTGGATCGGATGATCATGGATGAAGCGTACTGGTTCGGGATTCGGGAGATCTTCGCCGTTGGAAAGAAATCGTGGGCGGTTAGGATTAGATCGTGGCTGTGTGATCGTGACCGTTGGAGCGGAATCGAACGGCTGAGGGTTATCGTCTCGATCACGAACTCGAGTCTGTGCCGACACGACTTCGCCGCCGGGGAAAGCCTAGGTTTCCGTTTTTAGCGCGTTTGCCGAGGTTATAAAAGGAGGGGGTAGCGCCCCGAGGTTCATCCATCTGTGTGCGCCGCGTCTTTTGGTCGGTAAGGTTTCGCGAGAGCCGTCGTCACGCATCCAGAGGAGCTCGTCGGAGTTGAAGTTTGCAGCCGCCGCGGTTTTGGCCTTGGATCGTCGCCGATCTGTGGTTTTTCGACGTTTTGGTCCCGGATTCGAACTCGTCGGGGTGTGCTGCATCCATTGCGTCACTTCTTTTCGTCGGGGATACGCCGGAACGCCGTCGCCGAGTCTTCTTCTTCATCTCCGGTGGACTTCCTCGCCGCCGCTTCGCCGCGAGCTTCGGGTGAGTTCTTGACCGTTAGATCCGGATGAACGGAGGGGATCGAGCCGCATTGCACGCATCTGTCGCCGTTCGATCGGATCGGGCCGTGGATGCATGCCGCGTGTCGTGCATCGGCGGGGCGGCGCTGCAACCAATCGAAACAAGACGCGTGTCGGGTGCGGGTACCGAGGCGTCATACGTCGGGTTCACGGTGGACCAGAGGAGGTCCCGTGGGTCAGGTCTATGCACCGAGGCCACGCGTCGGCTTCTGATTGGTCCGGCTCGGCAAGGCGTCATGCTGACGTCATGATGACGCAATAAATCAGTTTTCGTTTTAAAATAAATCTGTTAATTTCGAATTTCGATTTTCGATTTGATTTATTTCAAACTTCAAAAGGCTATATCTTTTGCAATTTAACTCGGATTTGAGTGATTCAAATTTCTAAAAATTTGTAAAATTGAGATATATTTAATGGTGAATTTTATTTGATTTTGGAGTTCAATTGCTCTCTGTTTTGGTATTTATTTGTGTTTCTCCTTCAGATGCTGTGAGACGTTGAATTGTGCGACGCTCCGGAGGAAGATCAAGCAATCCAAGAGCAAGCTTCAGATCAAGATCAGGACCTATTCCAAGGCAAGTTGTGCTTTGATCATGTTGAACCCATGTTTATAAAATTGCTATATTTGTTTTACCCTATTGCATATGTTTCAAATATACAATTGTTTCAAATTAGATTGGGATTAGCTAATATACCAGATTGATCTACACCCTACCTTGTCATTGTATGCCATGATCCATTGTCACCCTAGATTGGTTTGATATAGTTGATTAGTAATTATAATCAACATTGGAGGTTTAGACCGTATTAATTGCTTAGCTTTGCCACGTCATCACATGTATCAGAATCATTGATAATTAATCTTGATTAATGGAATATGGAACGATATTATGAACTTGTGTGTCATGTGGGATCACACGATGAGATTGAGTTGTTGTGGCGAGTCATGTCACGCAACGATGTTGAATTGTTGATGGCACGTGGTGCTTGGTAATCAAGCGGGTGATGATAATTTAGATTGGGGCAAGTGGCAAGGCGAGGAGGCCAAGGTGGGCCCGATGGGCGAGGGTATGTGGATGTCTTGCCTTGATCACACTAAGGACTTAACCTTGCAAGCCTTTGACCTGAGTCAATCATGCAACCACATGTCTGGTATGGGCCAGCCTAGCTGAGTAATTTGCAATGTCTTGATTTTGGTACTATCGTGGACGGTGTGAGTTCCCGAGTTATGGTGTAACTCACATGGCGCAAGAGGGGGGCCCTGGATGTGGTAACCAGTCCCACCAGTGTTGAAACCTTAGCGGATAGTATCGGGTTAAGCCAGAGCATTGTAAAGGCTTTGTTATAATCATCACTCGCCTTGGTGGTGTTTGGTTGTATCGCGTGGGTAAAGTGCATAACCTCTGCAGAGTGTGAAACTATTCGGATAGCCGTGCTCGCGGTATTGAGCAATGCTCGGGAATTACAGTTAAGGGTTAGCTAAATTAATTGGACAACATGGTTGGGATGGCGGGATGCCATATGGAAGATGGAATTTGACTTAGGATTGGAAACTTGGTTTACTTGAGAAATCCTGAATTTATTTACTATTGTTATTTGTTTTACATTCTTTACAATCTATTTACTGTATTTGTTCATAAAATGCTGCTTATTGCAAAATAGCCATGATAGCCTATCCATTGGAATAAGCCTTACATATAGATACATAGAATTGCATTCTGTGCACAACTTGTTGAGTGCTTTAAGTACTCACCCTTGCCAAACAACAATAATCAACAGTTGAGGAATCTACACCTGTGTTGGAAGATGAAGTCCAGGAAGACACGATTCATTAGGGTCCGAGCCTTGTCGGTTGCCTGTGGTGAACTGATGAGCTATCTACGTTTTCTATTTTCCGCTGCTTAATCATTAGTTATATTTTCAGTTTTGCCCTGCGTGGCTTAATAATGTAAGTTGGTCATAAGATCATACCTTTAGTTATATCAATGAATGAACTATTATTCTATTATCGTTGAGTATGATGTGATATGTACCAATGTTGAGCTGTGTGCACTAGCGTTGATCCTGGGAATAGTGCGGTAAACACAGTGGGTTCGAATCAGTGGATTCGGGTCCTTACAGCCTGCAACAGAATCCATTAATACATCCACTGAAAGTAATGAATTATAAAATTTTCAACCATTATAATCGACCTTCGACTCTCCCCAAATAATTGTAATTGAGATGAATCCTTTCAGTCATCTCAAACGTTTTAACAAACTAAGTACTTCTCTTTAAATTAGCTTATTTTTGCTAATGATTCTCAGTATAAATTGCTAACACTCCTCATCTACTTCGTGAAACCCAACCAAGAAAAATGAATGCCAGAATCCCCAAACCTTAGCACAAGTACTCGCCGTAATCAAACAAAATCACTAGACACATACTTTTCTTCTCCACGACAGCAAGGAGCCAGCTTTTTGTTAAAACCAAACATTTAGTGCAATTCATTGCACCGATCACGTAGCTTCACTACACACGACAAAAGGGATCAATTCGACACTGCACCTTTTCACCTAGTCTTTTCCTTCTCCTCTCCTTTGTCTTTCTTTCAAACAAGCCCGGTACAGAGTTGAGCGCAATTTTTCTTTGCATTCACATTTGGCGCCGACTTCGATGGCTTGTTCCCACTACCCGATAATCACCACGGTAGGGCGCACCGTCTCCCTCACTCCACCGTGGTAGGTCAAAACAATGCCTGACTCACCAATGCCAGTAATGATAATGAGACAGGCACTATACTCTTATCTCTGTCTCAGTTATGTCCTACGCCATTAAATTCCCAATGTCATCGCTTGACCGACTACCAAAACTGTCACCGTTCAAACCCTTTTTGTGCTGCCTTAAGCGCCTATATAGGTCACTTTACATCTCAATCAGGAGACCGTATCACTCCCCATCACCATACCTCTGCACATGTGCGCCTAGTTCAACCCTGTCATTCACTACCACCGCGCATACACTCAGCCATTAAGCTTTCCCCGTTTCTTTGGTCAATCAAATAGTGGAAACAGCACTTGTTGCACAGACCCGTTGCAACTTGGCCACCTTTACTCGCACCTGTTCACATTGGTGGAAACATCTTCATTCCTTTTTAAATACCAAACCATGATTCTCTTGGTTTACCCCGCTTCTTTTCTACAAACACCACAAACTTCTCTGTGTTGGCAAGGATGGTGCTTAGCCAGCCATTTCTTTTACGATGATCTCAAACATTTTAGCACTTTCCCTGTCCTGCATCTTGCAGAAAACGTTCTCCACAAATCTGCATGTAAGATGAAAAACTAGCTGTCAGATGAACTTGAAACTAGTTGCTGTCCTAGCATGTTCTTCCTTTAAAGACAGCTTGTCATCTTCAAGTGATAATTCCTTTCAAACTCTGTCATGCCGCATGTTCGTTTTAAAAATGAATATCTTGTTCTTTTGGATCTTCAACAAGCTTTGAAACATGACCATATCTCATAGAAGACTCGGTCAAAATTATGACTCCAAAAGTAAAAGAAATAAAATCCGAAGCAGATTACTTGAAAAATCAATTAAAGAAATGATGCTTGAACAAAGATACTTGTTCTAAAAAGAATTCTACTCAACTCCATGTTGAATTTCAATCGTCATTTGTCATCCCTCCAACAACACCAATGAACATCTGTTTGTTACTCAAAACCGGAAAGCCAAAATTTCTTGCTTTTGATGTAGTAAACGTGGGCAATATCCCCATAGTTGCCAAAAAGCAAAAAAAAAACAAAATCTATTTTTTTCTCAACCCCGAGAAGATATACAACAACCTTAAAACTGACCCCAAGAATTTAAAGGCCAACACGCACCAAAGTCTGCATCTACACCAACTCAAGACGTTAAACATGGCATACCTTACGCAATGCCAGGTACATCCCTTATAAATACAGTTTCTATCAGAACTTAGATTAATTTGAAATCATCTTGTCTCTTTAGATCTACTTAAAGTCAACCAAAGGTTTATATAGTATCTGCTCTTAAAGTAATACTTTGATAAGCGAAATGTTGCCTCATAAATCTAACTGAACTCTCATCAAAATATATCTTATCTTAGTCCTTCCAAATGGCTGGTAAGATATCAAGTACTAAATTTTCAATTTTCATCTTTAACCGTTAACCGATAAGTCCTCCAGCTATTCTCTAATCAATGAAAAATTAACACCTCGACTTTAGCTGCCTCCTACTTATGCTTCTAGAAGTCAACCCAAACCAAATTTATTCGCAACTAACCTCATCAATCCCAAGTACCCACAACACTTATTCGTGGAAGAAACTTATGACCTACCAGATGCAGTACTAGGAACGATACTTATGTATTTGAACCCTCCTAGAGTTCAACTTTAATTCCAAGGTCAATTCTTTGACCCTAGTCGCCTCCTGATCATTTGTTATATAACATTAGCAAACAAACTTGCTATTGTTTCGAATAAGATGGATAACGTCATCTACATTAACCAAGAAGAACTTGAACACTTCGCCAACATCTGGCCAAGTAGAGTTCTTCATCTCGTCAAGGAAGATGTCGGTGATTTCCAAGCTATCTCGAGGACCTAGGAAACGTCAAGCACCCAAAACAACCCCCGCCGACGCCACCGTTGAATGTAAAGATCTTCCTTATGTAGTTGCACCCGACGCTTAATGTAATATTGAGTACGCCCTTATGTATTCAATTCATGCAATCAACCCTTTTGACTCTGTACATTATATTCCTTCATAATTGCCAAATACAAAGAAAATCAAAACCCTATGTTTACCAAGATGACCAAATGAATTAAATCATCAAGATCATATTATAATCCTCCTACCTCAACCCAAATCCTTGAATTATCTTTACCTTATTTTCAATCTGAACACAACTTTGAATGGCATTCATTCTTAACCAATCTCGTCAACTGATGTTGACTATACAGATCAACCGTTGTATTCAAATATCATGTCTTGATGATAACATTCAATTCTTCCCAAATGAATTTAATGACAATACATCTATTCTTTTACCTCAAGTATCCTAAGCATACTAAGTGCTATTCTCTAAATTTGATCATCCTTATTAACAATCCTAGATTTTCAATCAGAAGAGATATATAATAATATCCCTTATCTACTTACGCAAAGCTCAAATAGAAACCTTCCCTATTCTTAGATTATCAACACGGAATTACAAGAAGTTCCCATAAAGCAACGACAACGAAGACGAAGTGAAAATAGAACGACAAGGTCACCTGCGAGAAAGAAATTCTCTTAACCTACCTAGTCCTTACAAATGTCGGGGACGAGATTTCTGTAAGGGGGGTAGATTTGTAACATCCCGAAAAATAAAGTAATATAAAAATAAATATTTTAAATTTGAAAATATTTATTTATGAGTTTTATTGGATTTATTGGTTCTTATTTGAATTTCTTTGGATTTTTGTATTATATGGAAATCTAACAATTAGAATTAGTAAATGGAAAATGGTGAAAAGGTAAAATGGTAAAAGTAAAAGTTATAAAAATTTACCATGGTAATTCTAAGCATGCAGTGGATGAGTTTATCCAGCAAATAAATTTTAATACATAAGAAAGTATTAAATAGTTGAAAGGACATCCCTTTGACCTCCAAATAGTGCAAGGACAGATTTATTGTAAACTTTCAGAACGTTATCTGCGCCCGGAAAATTCACCATAATGTACTAAATACATTAGTTACCTCTGGTAAAAATATTAGAAATTAATAATGTAATTTATTGCCTTTTAAAATTTATAAACAGAGGCATTGGAAAAATGTAAATAAGAATGTCAGAATTTATATAAAATAAATATACAATATTTTAACATGAAATTTTTATGGGAGAATAAATATGTTAAATAGAACTCTTATAAAAAGTTTTAAAAATAAATTATAAAATTTTCATCCTTAAATAAATCAAATCCGAAATCAAAATTTTGAGCAGTGCACAGTGTCAGAATTTTAATTAATTAACCATGTGGTATTTTAATCCCAAAATTTTACTGGACGATAAACACTCCCAGTAGACCGTGTTCAAAAATTGTCGAAATTTTTCAAAATGCTTCATAGCAGTTTTTGCGTCCGGTACTGAAGCCATCACCTTTCTGTGGCCGGGAGACACCTCACCATTCTAGAGACTTCATCCATCAGCAGCCAAACCAGTGCCAAGCCGGAGCATTCTCACGCCTAGCCATCAAGTCTCCAAGCCTTAAGCCTCAGCCTCATAGCTCAAGGTTTGGAAAGCACAAAAACTCATCTCCTCCATCACATGAGCAAAGATGCATCCAACATCCAAAATCACTAAGCCAAAGAGGAGGGCAAGTGCGAGCTTGGCCATCTGATCTCCTTGCGCACCTCCGTGAATCTCGCACTGATCATCTTCTCCAAATCACTGCCGAGTTCAACTCTGTCGTCTCCATTGCCGCCGCAAGCAAGAAGAGGGGGGAACCGATCCAAGCCAATTCGGTAAGAATTCTTGGAATCCATTCGTCATGGAGTTTCACTGCGGCCTCCTAAGCTTCTCCAACCTGTCGATTTCAGCTCCCCTTACCCGCAACGCCGCCGCACCGACTTCTTCTTCCCCAGCTCCGGTCGCACGGTGGCGGCCCAACTCAGCACTTCTCCGGATGAATCGATCCCAAAAATGGTACCCCCTAGCCTCAGTGACACTCACCCCGTTACCCATTCGAACCGAAACTCATTTCTTCTTCTTCTCCGGTGAGCTCCCGCCATTGTCGTCGCCCCCTCTCGATGACGAGGTACCTCCGGTCATCTCCGGTGGCAATTGACCCCACCATCAAAAGCGGGTGGTCCATCAAGCTCATTGCGTGCGCCGATTCGGCCGAGCTTCGAACGCCATCGCCGCCGTGCTCTGGCCGCCTGCCCTGCTTCCTCTCCCTGCTCCTGGGTCCCTCCTGTCAGTGGCGTGATTTGGGGCCAGTTCAATCGGTAAAGACATTTTCTATTTTGTGAAAGCGTATTTCCGATTTTTAGTAAATATAGTAGCCGAGCTAAATTCAATTAGCTATAACTTTTGAACCATAGATTCAAATTGAATAAAATAAATTTATATATTCATCTAAAATCAAGTTCTTTCGTAATATGCAAAAACATTTTGAAAAACAGTACTGGGTTCATTTGAAATTTAAATTCGAACAAAAGGGCTCAATATAGGCTACATATTAAAATGTTGGAACCAAATTCAAAATGTAATGAAACTAATTTTATTAGAATCCTTATACATCCAGGAACTCAAATATATAAAAATATTTATATTTTACCTTTGTTTAAATTATTTCCCATTAAAGGTTATTCTCAATAGAATAAATAATAAAAAAATGGACAACTTGTATGAAAGGAATCTAAATAAATAAAATTGATTTATAAACCCTGGTATGACAGTAGGATACCTTGTTGTGCTGAAATGATTAAAGTATAAACTAGATTTAGACTTATTTATGAATAATAGTTGATTCAAATGGAAAAGGTGTATGTATAGATATAGTGCATATGATAATTAGTAGCAATATATACATGCATGCATATGAAGAGCATGGTCATGATAAAGAAACTAGATTCTAAATATCTAATGTGATCAAACTAAATGATCCAACAAAAATCATTATAACAAAGTTATGAATAACACTTAAGCAAATAGTTGAAATTCTAATACTTATATAATCCGAATACTCATATCTTTCACAAACTAACTTCAAATCTGACAAAACCAAATCCTAGTAACCTGAAGTATAATATCTTTGATGTTTATGTAAAAATATATTATGTTTGAGTAAGTTTGAACTAAGTCCATATTAGGCCCCAGTGATCGTTTATTTGGAAAACATCTTGGATAAAAGCCAAATATCACGAAACTAACTTCAAAACGCTCTTATAGTCATCCCAGGTTTATACCTCAAAAATGGATAGATTATCTTATAAGGTGCAGTCGCAAATTTAAAATGAAAACCGAGTTGTTTTGATGTCACCTTTGTAGTTGTTTATACCTTTTCAGCAGCATATAAAATAACTCCTCTAAGTGTAAAACTTTATGAAAATAGCGTAGAGATACTCTATAAAGTGCATGCTACTATGTTATGAAGAAAGAATATTATTTCGTTAAGGTTTGTATATAAAAGAGTCTAGTAACATAACCCAAAATGTTATGTTTTCTAAATAAATGAAACACTTAAGCATTTTCAACACCTCGTAGAATATCTCGCCTAAATGCTAATATTATGAAGATCGGTTCGAAATGATATTTAGGATATGGACTATCATATTCGGAAAAATATTTAGTTTATAGCTTAATATTCATCTGAATCCAGCTAGTGCTATAACCCTAAGTGTTAATCGTTCGCTTCACCTCAAAAATCCGATTCATTATAACGTGACCCTTAATATCATATAAGCTTTTTCAACAATAAATATAATGTCTCGTCCAAACCCAAAAATTTATGAAATCAGCTTTGGATTACTATCCAAAGTATAGACCACCTTATTCTGAAGAATTAATCTTGTTTCGTCATGTTTTACATATAAATCCTTTTAGCCAAATAACCTTAAGTAATATAATTTCTGAACTTCATATTGTGAATAAGCGAACTCGGAAACAATGAAGAAATCTGTAATTAATATATTTGTATCACCAGAACCTTCTTGAAAACCATAAATAAATCCAGTAACCTAGCTTAACAGATCAAACATATTCAAGAATTCTTCTTATGCAAAGTCAATTAGGGATTTAAATGCTATTTGCATAGTCCTTTAACTAATGTCTTAATTCTATTAATCTAAATAATTTTAGCATCTATAATTCGAAGTTATAAAAGTAAGAATTCAAAATTTTAGCCTCTTGAATTCGTAATTCAAGAATAGATAAGCTATAAAAGAAGTTGTTTATTGCTCAATGTTAAAGCTAATAACTATATGTATATTTAATCAACTAAACACGATATGAAATCATCTAATTCAACCATAAAGCATTCCTATTTTCTGCAGTGAATCTTTATTTGATTTTCTGTCTATCTTCTTTTTGCCCTTATTAAAGTTGGATATTTGCTTTATTTCCGTTGGATGGTGTGTAGAACCCGATGTCGCTGTTTCTATCGTCGACTTCATCTTTTGCAACCTCGTCTTCACCGTAAGCAATGATTAAGCAAGGCAAGCTCCCCTTGACCATCTTGATCCCAGTATTTGATTTGCACTGTATTTACTAAACTGTTTCATGCATGCGTTTACTTTCAGTAAATCGCTATTTTGTGGTATTGGTAGATATACCTGTTGTCAGATGATACTCCTTGATAATTATAGAAATGTGAACCTTGATAGCCATAGAATATGGCTAGACATTACTTAATGCCAAATTGGGTATATGCGATCTTGTTAAACCTGCTTAGCCATGCTTTAGCTTTTTGTGGGGCAAATGGTCATGATTAAAATTGTTTCCTGAAATGTTTTATCCGGAACCTAAATGGTCCTTTTTGGGAAAAATGGTTTCTGGTAGTTTGTTAAAAACCCAAAATAAAACTATGGTTTGATGCGGGCGATTATTGGCAATTGCCGGATGTGCAGACGGGTTTGCACGTAGTGTAGGGTGGAGTATCGCCCAAGTCGGATTAATGACCGAGCAAATGGGATGTTGTAGATCCATGTTTTCGTGCAACCACAAGGGCTTGTGTGGGCGGGTCTTAGCCTATTAAGTTATTCAGATGTGGCTTTGCATTTATGGAAGGCGGGAGATTGCACAGGCATTCCTTTCCAGGTCTGCTTGTAGGGGTTTCTACATACCAATGCAACGGTGTACGCCTTGCCCTGGACAGAGACGTGGTGTTGTGTGTGATCAATGTGGATCCACGGCTTGGGTGAGTGTCTCTGTCTTCGTGGCGAGGGTTAACGCCCCGGGGTGTAAAGCCACGCCTAGAGAATGTAACGGCTCAGATGATCTCCTTGCCGACACACCAAAGGAAGTGTGTTAATTGTTCGCGAAAAGGTTGATCATTCCTTGTGGGTAAAGTGTACACCTCTGCAGAGTGTAAGATCTAATCGATTAGCCGCTACCATGTTATGGGCACTTGGGGAAAATCCTCCCAATGTTAGAGTCTTTGGTATTTTTCTAAAATTGGGTTTGGTCTGAACTTGTTTTAGCAACTGTTGCTTTATGTCGAAGGGCTAACATTGATGGACCTTGTGGTTTGGTTTATTCGAACTCACGTCATGGAGGACTGTGAGTATTACTTACTGTTGTATATATTTCTTATCAATCAACTTGCTTTTATAAACTCCGTTTGCAAATGATAACTTGTTTTACAATTCAATTTCGCTTTATGCAAATTAACTGTATTAGCCTTTCCTTTGAAATGGCCTGCATATATTTTAGGTTTTACTCAAGTCTTGCTGAGTACGTAAAGTACTCACGCTTGCTTAATTATTATTTTAGGTGGATGAGTTAGCGAGGCTTCGAGTCTCTTTTCGTCGCAGGTTGCGGGATCTTCTTCGTCATGTTCTGTCTGGAGTTTATGCCTTGTCAGTTGCCTGCGGGTCGGATGGGCAAACTACAAGATATTGCTTCTTTTGCTGCTTTAATCTCTGAGTTGTAGCTTCTCTTTGTATATTAGTTTCCGCTGTAATTGTTTGTGGTGTGGTTGTGATTCCAATTGTTGTAAACATGTGAGTGCTAGCTACTGATCCAGGGAATAGCACAGTAATCACATGGAGGTTCCTGTTCATCAGAACGGCGTCTCACAAATGGTGATTCGGGTCAACCCCTCCTCAATCCTTCGAATCAATTGCGTCCCGAGCTTCCTTAGTGTCCCAGGGTTACTGATCAGCCTCCAATTTCGGTTTCTTTTGCTTGCACCGTCGTCTCGCCGCCGTCGTTCTTCTTCGTAGATGGCGCACGGTGACAGCTCTCCGCAGGCCTTCTCCGACCCGGCTGACCGGTGAGTCTGAATCCCCTCGCTCCACTGTAGCTACCTCAACCCTAGCTCGTCGGAATCTAGGCCACTAGTTGAGCTTTCACCCGCTCGGCCATGGTGCCGCCGCACCCCCACGGTGGCAGCCACCTTCTCGGCCACCTCCCGGCGAATGGGTACCGCCCCTGGGTGCGCACGAATGTGCTGATGCTCATGGTGCTACCCATTCAGCTACGGCGGAGCTGGTTCGTCGGTGGTGAGCAAGAAACCGAGGAGCTCTGTCCCCTGTCACTGACCGGTGGGTCCCGTATGTCAGCGGGTCATCGCATTTGAACGCGTCTCTACGCGCGCGAAGAAAGGTGCTTCCCAGCTGCGAAAGCGTATTTCGGATTTTAGTTGAATTTCCTAAACCGACTAAAATTCAAATGCTAATAACTTTTGAACCATTTGGCAAAAATTAGTGAAACCAGTTTCTAAATTCATGTAAAATTCTTTAGATTCAAAATATCAAAAAATAAATGAAAGATGAGCAGTGTGTGATTTCTAAAAATTTAAAGATGCTCATGGGTAGATATAAGGTCATGTGAATAAAATATTTTTAGGTAAGTTCAGTCAAAGTAAGATAAGTTTATATGGAGTCTCTAGTTTATAAGGATTTCAAATAAACAAAAATGTTTGCATGTCACCTTGTTGTACATCATGTTTAAATAAAGTGAATACTAAGCGTAAAGAAGAGATTATGTAAATAACTAGTAAGAATTTAAGTTTATGTGTTTAAGATTCACCTTGGAGGGGCATATATGTAACATCCTGAAAAATGCAATAAAATAAAAATGAATATTTTAAATTTGAAAATGTTTATTTCTTAATTTTGTGGGCATTATCTGTTTTAATTGGAATTGTCTTGAATTTTTGTATTGAATGAAAATCAAACAAAAGAGAATAGGAAAAGGGAAATGGTAAAATGGTAAACATAAAAAGTTAGAAAAATTTACCATAAAATCCTATCCATGCTGGTAAGCCAGAAAAATCGTCAAGTAAAATTTTTATGCACAGAAAAGTGGATAAATAAAATGAATGACTAGAAACAGTAAAAGTCAGTATTAATGTAAAATATTAGAAAGTTATCTGAATCCATAAAAATTACCATGACACCCACAGAGCTGAATCTACTTCTGGTAAA
This sequence comes from Otatea glauca, assembly GCA_036346275.1. Classification (NCBI taxonomy): domain Eukaryota; kingdom Viridiplantae; phylum Streptophyta; class Magnoliopsida; order Poales; family Poaceae; genus Otatea; species Otatea glauca. The sequence continues at coordinate 24,525,809 of CM070724.1, forward strand.
AATTTCAGGAATTTACCATGTCATTTAGACCCTCTAAAAAATTAAAAACAGAGGCATTGAAAATCTGAAAATTTTCATGTCAGAATTTTTATAAAATAATTACCCAATATGTTGACTCGAAATTTTTATATAGAAATAAATAACCCAATATGAACTATTACAAAAAGTTTAAAAAATAAATAATAATTTTTTCACCTTTAATTAAATCAAAATCCGAAATCAAAATTCGAAGCAAGGTACAAAGGTCGTAATTTTAATTAATTAACCATGCGGTATTTTAATCTGAAAATTTTACTGGAAGCTAATCAATCCCAGTAGACCATGTTCAAAAAGTGTCGAAATTTTGCAACTTGGTTGATAGCCGTTTTCAAGTCCATCACTGGAGCCATTCTGCATTCCTGTTCTTTGGGGACACCTCCTCATTCTAGAGTGTTCCTTCACATGGCAGTGCTCAAGCCAGCGCCAAGTCCAGAGACTTCATCCTTCAGGCAACCAAGCCAACACCAAGGCCAGCCATTTCAATCGATCTCACAGCCAAGCCAGAGCATTCTCACGCCATCAGCTAGAAGAGGGAGGCAGGAGCAAGTGAAGAGCATTCTCATGGAGCCAGCCAATTAAATCCTTCCCACACCAAAGCTTAGGCCTTCATCTCTTCTATTCACTCAAGCCTCATCCAGAGAAACGAGTATTCAGAGGAGAGCAAGGAAGTCAGTCATCCAAAGCTCGGAAGCTGGAGTTTCATTTTTCTCACCATTGTCCCAGAGCTCCTAATCAAAGCAATCTGATCAAGCTAACCCGGTGAGCCACTTTTAAATTTCTCGCAATCATAGCACCTCTGAGCATCACTGAACTCATCCCACTAATCAATCTCAGCTCTTTTCTATCGATCAATTGCCGTCGCCACTGTTCTTCTTCCCCAACGGTGGCCTCTCGGTGGTGGAGCTCTCCGGTAAGCCACCAACTCACCCGACCGCAAAAATGGAATCCTTTAGCCTCTCTAATGCTTAAATCGTTACCGATTCGGCCGGAGACTTATTCTCTCTTCTTCTCCAGCGAGCTTCCGCCATAGCCGCCGCCCTGTCCTGTGGAAGCTGTGTTTCGGTCACTGCCAAATCAAATGGAGGCTTCCATCGAGCGCGTAATACCCTATTGATGCTCTCCCAACTGGTTTCCCCTTGCGGCGAACTCTTCTTCACCGCCTCCGGTTAACCCCTGCTGCCGCCATCTCCGGCCCACGGTGGCAGCCTGCTCCGGCTATCGCCGGAGGTAATTGACACCTCCATCGGGTGCGGGGTGGTACCCTAATGCTCACGGTGCCATCGCTTCGCGAGACCCACCGAGCTCCGTCGCGGCGAGCCCTAGTCATCCTTTGTTTCGGCTCGCAGGTAAACCTCATCTGTTTTGGCGTGCGCTTTTGTCACAAGCCAGAGCGTAGCCCAGTGGTAGAGCCTAGTTGCTTCAACCGACCGGTCTGGGGTTCGAATCCCAGGAATTCCTTTTTATTTTTCTTTTTGGACACCTTTTGTTCATTCCTTTGTATCTTTTGCTAGGATTGTCCAAACAAGGTAAAATTAGTTTCTAAATTTAAGTTTTGAAATAAGGAATGAGAATATGAAATAAAAATTCATATGTTTCTTGCAGGAAAATATTTTTATTAGGGTTTGAATATTAGGCCCTAAATAGGTGTTATGAAGGAAATACATTTTATCTTGATCCATAAATCATGAAATAAATAGAATAAGTTACCAAAATAGTATTCAATCCATTTATCAAAAAACATTTAAATTTTACTATATTTTGAATCAAAGATTGTTGGTTTAACTCCTTAATAACATTCAAGTTTCAAGTGGTTAGAATAATGCTCATATGAGCTAAAAATTAGATTAAACCAGTTTAAATGTGTTCCTGGGATTGCATAGATTATGAATAGTAAAAAATATTTAGACTTTTCTTTATTTTAATCAATTTTCCTAATGCTCAAACCTTCAATCGGCAAAATGATCAAATGTTCGTAACTCTCGTAAACGGACTTCAAATCTGACAAAATCAAATGCTATGACCTTAAAACAACATATAATAACTTGCTGTACAGAAATGGCAACAGTTTGAACAATTATGGGTTAGGCCATGTTTAGCCCTAAAGATCATGTAGGTTAAAAACATCACAAATGAATGCGAAATATTGCGAAACCAACTTTAAAACACTCTTAGAGTTGTTCCTTGGTTATGCCTGGAAAATGGGTAGATTATCTCGTAAGGTGCAGTCGCAAACTTAATATGAAAACCGAATTGTTTCGATGTCACCTTTGTGGTTGTTTATACCTTTTCAGCAGCATATAAAATAACTCCTCTAAATGAAAAGATTTATGAAAATAGCATAGAAGTACTCTACAAAGTGCATGCTACTATGTTCTAAAGAAAGAATATTATTTCGTTAAGGTTTGTATATAAAAGAGTCTAGCAACATAACCCTAAATATTATGTTTTCTAAATAAATGAAACACTTAAGCATTTTTAGCAACCCGTAGAATATCTCTTTTAAATGCTAATATTATGAAGATCAATTCAGAAATGATATTTAGGATATGGACTATCATATTCTGGAAAAATATTTTGTTTATAGCTTAATATTCATCTGAATCCAGCTAGTGCTATAACCCTAAGTGATAATTGTTCACTACACTTCTAATCCAATTCCTTATAACATAAACCTTATTATCATTTAAGCCTTTTCAACAATGAATAGAATGTCTCATCTGAACACTAAAATGTATGAAATCAGCTTAGAAATGTTCTTCAAAGTATATGCTATCCAATTCCGAGGAAATAATCTTATTTCACTATGTTTTGCATATAAATCCTAGTAGCCAAATAACCCTAAGTTTTATGGTTCATGAACTTCATAATATGAATAAGCAACATGGCATTAATGATGAAATCCATAGTTAATATATATTTGTATCACCAGAACCTTCTTAAAAACCATAAATAAGTCCAGTAACCTAACTTAACAGATATGCCTTATTCAAAATCATTCCTTGTGTAATATCACTTCATATTAAGTTCTATTCACATAACCCCTTTAGCTAATCTTTTAAATTCTATTAATCTAAATAATTTTAGCATCTATAATTCGAAGTTATAGATACAAGAATTCAAAATTTTAGCCTCTTGAATTCGTAAGTCAAGATTAGATAATCTATAAAAGAAACCATGTTTTACTCATCATAAAAGCCATTAAGTATATGAATGTGTATTTACCTAAATCATGAGGCCATGAAATCATATAATCCAAACCCTAAAGCATTCCTGTTTTCTTCAATGAATCTTTATTTGGTTTTCTGTCTGTTTTCTTTTTACCCTTATTAAAGTTGGCGTTTGCTATATTTCCGATTGATCGACGTGTAGAATTCGACGTTCCTTCCTCCCTCGTCACCTCTGTCAGCCGTGGCCTCATCTTCGTCGTAAGCAATATTTAAGCAAGGCAAGCACCCCCTTTGACCATCTTGATCCCAGTATTTAATTTGCATTGTGTTTATTAAAATGTTTCATGCATGCGTTTACTTTTTGTAAAATTGCTATTTTGTGGTACTGGTAGTTATACCTGTTGTCTCATGAAACCTCCTTGATAAGTATGGACTTGTGAACCTTGACAACCATAGATTAAGCTTAGACATTATTTAATGTTATCATGGGTATATGCGATTACTTTTATCCATGCTTAGCCATGCTTTTAGAACAAATGAGGATGATGATCGATCAAAACTTGTTTCTTGAGAAATGGAAAGTGTTGGAAATGAAGTCATTGGTTATGGGTATTTTCGTTAAAACCCAAAATAAAACTATGATTTTGATGCGGCGATTATTGGCAATAGCCGGATGTGTAGAGGATTTGCACGTAGTGTAGGGTGGAGTATCGCCTGTCGGATTAAGGACCGAACTTTGTGTTGTATGATCCAAGATAATCCGTACAACCACAAGTGTTGGTATGGGACATCCTTAAACCAATTAAGTTATCTAGTTTAACTTTGCACATTGGTAGGTCAAGCAAGACGGGCTCTCCTTTCGAGGTTTGCTCTCACGGGTGCCCACACCGAGGTGTTGGGAACAACACTTACCAATATAATGGTGTACGCCATGTCTATGGGAAGTTCCAACATTTCTATGCTCTGAGTTCTTCCATCATAGCATGGGTTTTATCGTCTCGGTGCTGGTGCAAAGTTAAATTAGATAATGTAAAGGTTTTCGTCATGAACATTCTGGCCACACGCCAAAGGTGCGTGAAACATGCGGCAAAAAGAAAAGGTCATGACTTGTGGGTAAAGTTGTACACCTCTGCAGAGTGAAAATCTAATCGATTAGCCATCCCCTCGGTCATGGGAAACTTGGTGAACTTGCACGAGTTAAATGCTTTGTATTTTCTAAAATGGGTTATGGTTTGAGCTTGTTTTAGCAGCTTTTGTTTTATGTCAAAGGACCGACATTGTTGGATTCCATTTCTGGATTATTCGATGCTCACGAAGGGTTGTGAGTATTACTTATGATTTACTTATCTCATATCTGTCTACTTGCTTTTACAAATTCCGTTTGCAAATAACTTGATTTCTAAATGTCAATTCTGCTTTATGCAAATTAACTGTAGTAGCCTCCTTTGAAATGGCCTGCATATATTATAGGTTTGCTCAAGTCTTGCGGAGTACGAAAGTACTCACCCTTGCTTATATGTTGTTTTTAGGTGGATAAGTTAGCGAAGCTTCGAAGTTTCCTCTTTCGTCGCAGGTTGCGGGTTTATCTTCATCGTGTTCTTTCTAGAGTTTATGCCTGGTCAGTGGCCTGCGGGTTGGATGGGCACACTGCAGGACTTTGCTTCTTTTGCTGTTGTAATCTCTGAGTTGTAAGTTTGCTTTGTATATTTGCTTCCGCTTATTAATTTTGTTATATGGTTGTGATTCTAATTGTCGTGTATGTGCGTACTAGCTACTGATCATGGGACTAGTACGGAATGCACATTAGATTTCCATTTTTGCTTTTATGTAAAAATGGGGGTCGTCACAATATACCAATAAGAGCTCGTACATGTGGAAATACCTAGGAAAAAAAGTATAGGTGATGGTTGTTTAATAAAGAAAAGCAGCACTTATAATGGCAAAAATAGATGTAATCTACTATGAACAGGTTCAAAATAGCTCAAGTTCAGTTTTAAAATGTTTTTAAGATCATGCCCTGATGTCAGGAAGAAAATGAATAAAAGTTGATGAGTGGTCTAGTAGTAAATGAAAGTGAAAGTTGAAATGCTATAAGGCAGTTTTTGTGATCATATAGCCCTTTTCAACATTTGATAAAATAGAATATATAAATGAAAAAGAATGTAAAAATAGTATAGGAACACTCCATATAGTATGTTCAATTAGGTTCTGAAGAAGTTAAGCCGTTTTGTTAAAGTTTGTATATTAAACAAGTTAGTGAAATAAGCCTAACTGATATAGTTTTCAGAATAATTGAAATACTTAGTTTTCATAAGTGTAATAACCTTAAGTGATATTATTTAGTCTGTATTCTTAGCCAATTTTATAACCTAAGTTAAGATTTCAACTAAGCCTTTTTAGCAGTAGATTTCAAGCCTTGTCTAAACCAAAAAGTTTAAGAGAAACCATTAGAATTGTTAACTAAAGTATGCTCTAGCTAGTTCAAGATTAAAACCCTAATTTCATTAGATTTCATGCATAAATCTTATTAGATGAATAACCCTAAATGTCAAGGTTTTTAGAGCCTATGTTGTGAACCAAAGAGAAATGCAGAAAGTTGATTTGCACTTTTGCCCATTCATGCTACCTTCTAAAGAACTAATAAGTTAGTTTTTCTTAGTCTAAAGAATAATTGTATCTTAATTTCGAAATTCAATTAGAAATAATTCTTTTAGAGCAATCCCTGTCTTGGTGTGATTTTGTGTCTATCTTTGCTATCTGTTTTCTTTTTGCCATTTGGAGTTTACTGATGTTTTTTTTGTTCCTCGTTTTCTCGACGTGTAGACACCGACGTCCTCGAAGAGGAAGACGACTCTATCGCAAATCCAGACTTTATACCTGACAGTGAGCTGCAAGGCAAGCAACCCCTTGAGCATATTGAGCCTGATAATTTACCTACCTTATGTTGTTTTTGTTTATGTATGATGCATCCGGATAATTCTCCATAGAAGTGCTAATTTGGGTTGGAACTGTAGTTAATCCTGTACATTATGGTTTACCTTAATCTGTATGGACATGTGAACCTTGTAAACCTTAGTTTGAATTAGACATGCTTAATGTCATTTTGGGTATAACCGCTAGCGTAATATTCCTGCTTAAGCCAATCGTTATGTGTTTCAGTCTTTTCAACCAATGTATGGTCCTTTTTGGAAAATGGTTACTGATAGTTTGCTATAAAATCCCTCAAATAAAACTATGGTTTGACGCGGGTGATTATTAGCAATAGCCGGTTGTGCAAAGTGATATGCACGTAGTGTAGGGTGGAGTATCGCCCGTGTCGGATTAAGGACCGAGCAAATGGGATGTTGTAGATCCATGTTTTCGTACAACCACGAGGGCTGGTATGGGACAGTCTTAGCCTATTAAGTTGTTTAGATGTGGCTTTGCATCTATGGAAGGCGGGAGTTAGCACAGGCATTCCGGTCAGGTCTGCTTGTAGGGGTTTCTACATACCAATGCAACGGTGTACGCCTTGCCTTGGACAGAGACGTGGTGTTGGGTGTGATAAATGTGGATCCACAACTTGGGTGAGTGTCTCTGTTTTCAGGGCGAGGGCCAACGTCCCGGGCTGGTGTAAAGCCACGTCTAGATAATGTAACGGCTCCGTATGATCTCCTTGCCGACACACCAAAGGAAGTGTGTTAACTGGCCTGGCAAAAGTGGTTGATCATTCCTTGTGGGTAAAGTGTACACCTCTGTAGAGTGTAAGATCTAATCGATTAGCCGCGCCCGCGGTAATGGGCACTTGGGGAAAATCCTCCCAATGCTAAAGTTCTTTTGGTCTTTTCGGTAAACTGGGTTTTGGTTTAGAAACCGTTTTGCAACCAACTTTTGTTTCAAAGGATCGACACCGGGGGACCTATGCAGTCGGGTAGACTGGGTTGGAAATCTGGAATAATTGCTTAACATATTGTTTCTTAATTGCTTTTATTAAAATGCGATGTTGCAATCTAGCATACTTATATATTTTTAATGCTTTTGTGCAACTGCAAAAATAACCATAGCCTGTTTATTGTTCAACTTGCATATTTAAATATTTGCATCTGTGAACCACTATAAGACTTGCTGAGTACCAATGTACTCAATCTTGCATCTGCTATCTCAGAGGACGAAGACTGCGATCTGCCAGACGATGCTCTTTTCCAAGCAGGTCTCGAGGGTTTCGACGATGGTTTCTTCTAGGGTGCCTAGTCAGTTGCCTGGGGGTTTAGTGGGCAACCACAAGGCTGTTTGGAGTTTTTCGACTCTCTTTTGTTTCCGCTGCTAAATGTTTTAATTTGTGCTAAACTCTGTATAATTAATACTAATATGTATGTCTTTCTGTGTGTTTGCAAGTATGGTTATGATATAAATGTTGTAAACATGTGAGTGCTAGCTACTGATCCAGGGAATGGCACAGTAATCACATGGAGGTTCCTGTTCATCAGAACGGGGTCTCACAGCAATGGTATCAGAGCCATACTGACTGTAGAAACCTTGGGGAGAAATGGTCGTTAGATAGAAGTGTAAAAATTTAATTTGGATGTAAACAAAAATCCGTCCACTACTAATAATGGAATTTAGCCTAATGCTAATTTTCTTGTTTGTAGTTTCTTAACCCTTCATAATTATTTTTTAAGCTTATCTTGCCTTGTATTTTTGAAGATGGCCCGGTTTGTTCCTTGCCATGAGTCGAGGGTTCCTGAGCACTCAGGTATGATGGGAGTGCTGCAATCATTGCTAGAGAGTTGTCATTTTGAAGGTTGTCCAAGATAAGTCGTATTCCAGGCATACTTGAGTCCGGTGACTAAGGAGTATGCCACTCGAGTGTTCATCCCTCCTAGGCCGGCTTGCAATGAGGGAGAGAGGAGCTGTGTTGGTAGTGGATCGTCTATAGACGCGTCAATGAATGAAGCGGCGTATCAAGCCATAGTGCGACTTCGGCATGTGCTACCTGACTTGAGCCCTCACCATTACTACCTACCTGGGAGACCTTTGGTGGGGAGTAATGTGTATAGAGACCATGCTGGAGTGGAAAATGGCAGTTTGAAAGTCATGGTGGAGTTTGCTAATAAGTTGGATAGCCACTATGTGAGGATGGCTCAAGAATTGTTGGAGACTCGGCGACGTGTGGCATTCTTGGAGTCGCGAGTAGCATTGTGTGTGGCGAGGCGTGCTTTACCACGCACAATGCTAACTAGTGAGGCTCCAAGAATTCCGGCGGCGCAACGTCCTCCACCTATGTCTTATGTTCCTACACCGGGAGTAGGTGCAAATGCTATGATGTCTTGCATAGGTAGTTGCCCTAGGCTCATAAATGACAAGGGCATCAATCCTTATAGTATTTGTACCTACCGCCCTAGCACTCCCCAGGTGTATCGCCGAAGGAGATGTGTGTTTAGGAATGTGGAATTGGGAGGTGGTGCTGGAACGTCGTCTAGGCCGGCCAGTTTGGAATGTTGAAGACTGAAGTGCAAAAGATTGATAGCAGTGTAATGCAACTAGTAGTGGATAGTGTTGTGAGGGAAAAAGTATTTTGGTTGTCTACTGGTAGTGTAGTTATTAAATGTAGCTTTTGTTGTAATATAAATGTTGCAAGAGCCTTGTAAATGCTGGAAACTTGTATTGGACATGCTAGTGGTAGTGTTCCAGGCTATACTGGAAGTAGGATCTGTAGAAATACTAGTATGGTGGATGCTTCCTGTGATCAAGCTAGTGATATGTATATGTGCTTTTGGATTGAAGCATCAAGCTGCTGGGAGTAATAGTTTTAGTTGGTAGAGATTGTAATGTTTGAGTTCTTTGGTTAAATGCAGGAACTCGATGGTAGTTGAAATCCCCTCTGTTAAATTAGTGCTTTGAATGTGCTTGTGGAAAGATGCGTTTCAATTTTCTTCTTGTTTCTGGCTTGTGAGGAAATTGTTGTTGTTCTGGAAGAAGGTGCCGAAATATATAAGTAGTGATTTCAATTTTGTGTTATGCTGGTAGTAACATTTGAAAATGTGGTTCTGTGTTGTCTGGAGTTTTGAGTATATGTGAGAAAGAATGTGCTTTAATTTCCTTTCCTGTGTTGCAATTGTGATGGTTTTAGTGGAAGAAACAAGGTCACAGGATGTAGTGTTAACTGTCATGTGAAAGTAATCCATATCCATGTATGCAAATAATATGTGTTATGATGTGTTGTGTTGGATAGTGTCCAGAATGTAAGAACCCAAATTGTAGAAAAGAATAGCAGAAGCTAGCTGTGTAGTTAGATGAATGCATGTGTTCTGGTAGTGGGAGCAAAGTCAGAAAGAGGAGGTAGTAGTGGCTGTTGTGTGGGAATAAGCTATATGCATGTGTCCTGGTGTTATGAATTCAAGTTACAGGAAAGAGTGGCTAATGTGTGAACTAATCCATATGTATGCATGTGTTCTCGAGGAGTGCATTAGCTAGAGTGTGAAGTAATTTGTGTATGTATGCAGATAATATATGTGTAGCCTGTTTTGTAGTGTAAAATTTTTGAGCTGCTTCTTTTCTATGTGAATTAATAGTGATGATTTTTCTCTCGCAAATTTTAACTTTGGAGTGGAAATCTTCGATGAGATAATCATTCACGAAAAATAAAAGTAGCTTGAGTTAGGTATGTGAAGTGTTGAGTTCGGAAATTTCTTTCTAATCCATATCTCTCTCACCAAGATATCGAGCCTCCTTCAAGGATAAACATATACCCTAATGTCGACGATCGGGACCGCCGACCGCAAAGGAAGAGGGGGAAAGATCGTACGGAGGGCGAGGCCCAGAGCTTCGCTCGTCCGGATGGCACCCTTGACGGGCGCACCAAGTAGGGGGACCTGTGCAACCAAACAGGAGACGCAAGGTTTATACTGGTTCGGGCCGAACCCCTACTCCAGTTTGTGTGGCGGTGTTGTATTGCCTTTTTTGTAGATGGCTGTACAAAGTTTACAAACGAGAGTTATTGGATCCTTGCTCAAGAGTGCTCGTGGCTTGACCAGGAGAATCCCCCCTCTTCCCCGGGGTTCCTGCCTCCTTTTATACGGCAGGAAGGGGCAGCTTCAGTCCTTTGTCCTGTCGACTGGTCACCTCTCGTCCTGCCCACGTTGGGCCGGTCGTCTCGCTGGTCAGGGTGGTTAGGTATTTCACCGGAAATGGCGTGCCCGCCTTCTACGGTCCCGACTAGTGTTGACGCTGCTGCTCATGACGCTGGTGCCGCCGAGGGAGGGCGTGTCTTCGCTCAGATGTGGCCGGTCGATGGATCGAAGTATGACTTCAAGACCATTAAACCATCTTGGGAGATGGCCACCTGCTCTCATATAGTCACTTCGATTGACCCCATCCGTGGGGCACGTGGCTGTTGGCAGGTGGAGGCTTTGACACGCGGCTCTTGGCGGGGGTTGCCTTGGCTTGGTCGGAGTCGGGGGACCCCGTCCCGCTGCGGAGGTCGGGAGCCCGGCCCGCCAGGTCGGGGAAGAGCTCAGAGAGGTCCGCCAGGTCGGGGAAGAGCTCGAAGAGGTCCGCCAGATCGGGGAAGAGCTCGGAGAGGTCCGCCAGGTCGGGGAAGAGCTCGAAGAGGTCCGCCAGATCGGGGAAGAGCTCGGAGAGGTCCGCCAGGTCGGGGAAGAGCTTGGAGAGGTCCGCCAGGTCGGGGAAAAGTGTCCCCGATGGCCTCTTGGGTCCTTTGGTTAGATCCCGACTGGTAGCAGTCCGTTCGGTGCCCTGGGCACAGAGGGGGAACGGACACGTGTCAGGGGGACACGCGCCAGGCTGTCCGATCCCCGACAACCAGCCCCCGAGGCTCAAGAAGCGGTCTGAGACTCTAGGCGCTCTTGAGTCTGATGTCTTGCTCGGAGAGGGATCCCCCCATTGGGACACGTACTTCGGGCATTGCCATTTTGTTCTCCCGGACGGGCCCAGGAAGCCCAGGGGCCTCGTGGACGGGGAAGTTTGAAGGAATGGGGTCCGTAGGATGCGTGAAGGGACGCGCCCGTACGGGAGTTTTGAAGGGCCCCCGATGTTTCGGCTTCTGCCCGTCGGCTACGAGCGCGCCTTTTGAGGTGATGGTGATGTCGGTAGATGAGGCGTCTTTTAAAACCAGGGGGGTTCACCCTTTAGGATTTCACTTCCCGTTTCTCGTGCTCTTGCCTTCTTCCTCCTCGTCCCTCTGCGTCAACGCCTTCTAGCCCTTGATTGCGCCCCCGCTCTCTCCCCTCCCTTCTGACCTTGACTCTATGGCGAAGTTTGGGAGGAGCACACTCACCGCAGAACGGATGAGGGAGATGGAGTCTTTGGGGCTTCTGGACCCGTTCTCCTGGCGGCTTCCTTCCGGGGAGAAAGTGCCACGACCTCGGGATGACGAGATCGTGAGCACGGAGCAGTTCATGCTCTTTGGGCTGCGGACCCCGGAAAGTGACTTCTTGGCTGCGGTCCTCGCGCAGTGCGAGGTCGAACTCGTGAACCTGGTGCCAAATTCCCTTCTTCTCCTTTCCGTTTTCGCACATCTTTGTGAGGGGTTCCTTGGCAGGCTCCCTACCCCCTCGCTTTTCTTCCGTTTTTACTCCTTGTCCCGCACCGCGAAGACCCCGTCATCGGGTGCCTCTATTTCCGCCGCGGCAGACTCCTTGCACCTTTCTTCCAAATCCCGACCCGACTCGCTCGGGCCGTGGGCGTAAAAGTGGTTTTATTTAAAGAAGGGCGAGGAGGCGGGCTTGCTTATAATGGCGTCGCGGTCGAAGGAAGCGGAGACCCACGAGCCCGAGGACTCGATGGGCGACAGAGGCGGCGCCTTCATCCACACATGCGCCATGCGGGTCCGGCGCGCGACGGTCGCGTTTACGACTACTGCGAATCGGTGCTCCTCTACGGAGGAAGTTGCACCCTTTCTTTGAAATCACCGGGAGGTGCGACGCCACCCGAGAAAGTCACGAGGGTAAGTGTCATCCGATCTCGGATCCTTTCGGACCTTGGTCGGAGCTCTCTTATCTTCTGACGTCTTATTCCTGATCTCGCAGCACCGAAGTCGGCATGGGTCGCTTCGAGGATGCAGGAGATCTTCGGGAAGGCCGCCAATTACTTCGACCTCGGCGGCCACGTCCCTAGAACATCTTGGGGTGTAGCAGCGAGGTAAAAGCCTTTCACCTTGGTCTTCACTTTGGGCGCTCGGACTCGGATGCTTATTGTGGCGAGCTCGTGTAGGCAACCAAAGAGCTCTGGGGTACGGCCAAGCAGTTGCTACCGTTTCCTGGCCTGATCAAAGGCAAGAGGGGGGGCAAGAAGCTGGCCTTCGACGCCCCAAAGCAAATCGCCGAGAAGCCCCACGTCGAGTCGGGCGACCGGGTCGTGGTGAGTTTAGACCCCCCGAGCTCAGGGGTACCCGGGTTCGAGCTTGATGCCGTCAGGCCATTTTTTTTTCTTTTTCTTCTTTTTAGTTCACCCGCTAACCCTCGCTCTCGTTCAGCAACAAGAGGCGGCTTCGGCCGCAAGAGCCCTAGGCACGCGGCCGGAGCAACGGGTTTTGGCGACAAGCTCCCGAGGGGGAAGCCCACCTGCTGCCGCCGAGGAGCGGTCACACCAGGTACGGCCTCCATACATTTTTCGTCATCCCACCCCATCGCGGCGTTCGGGCGTCCGAGGGGTACCGACCTTTCCTATGGTCCAGGGCGAGGCCGGGGAGGAGGATTATGAGGATGATTACCGCCTGCGTCGCGCCGAGGGCGGCAGATGTTCTTGCCCGTCCCGAAGAGGACGAAGTGGCCAAGGGAGGGTTGGTTGAAAGCGCCACGACCAAGGACATCGTGATCGGGTGTGCTGCTGCCGGGGGTGCCGTAGCCGAAGGGGCCGCAGTCGAGGGCGGCGTCGTCGTCGCGCCCGGTGGGGCATCCTCGGGAGGAGCCTCGAAAGCGGAGAGCGCCGCTTCGCTGGGGCGAAAGAAGGCGAGGTTGCCGCGCGTCCGTTCGGCACGGTAAGTTTTCCCCTATTTCTTAACTTCACGGTGGTGGGGCCGACTGAGCATCTCTTGACGATTTGCCGCGTGCAGCTCATACACCGGGGCGATCGTGGCTCCGGTCCATCGTCTGACCCCGATGCCTCCGACCGGGGCGCTTTCGGTTGTTGAGCTCGTGATCGAGGGCGGTGTTGTCGCCGTGCCCCAGGTGGGGCCGTCCGCCTTTGGCGAGCCGAGGACCCTTCCCGCAATCGAGGGCGGCCAGGGGGTCGTCGAGCCACTTGCCGGCCCAGAAGGTCCGGCCGCCATTGCTGTGGTCAGAGCGGATCCCCCTGGTCCTTCGGGGTGTGCCGTTGCCATAGCGGCGGCGGAGGCCGTCGGGGATGCAACTGCGGGCGTACTGCCCCAAGATTCTGATGGTGTCATCGACTTGTCTTCCCTGGAAGACCGGCTAGTGGAGGTAAGATCGATCGTGGCGTCAGCTCCTTCTTCCCTCCCTTTTCTTAGTGGTCATGGCGGGTTTTGCCTTCGCAGGTCTCGCGTTGGTTTCGGGGTACAACATTGCGCGTGACAGTGCTCGCCTTCCGGCCCTTATGCGGTGCTCTCGAGGCCAATCAAAGGGACATTGCCGAGCTAAAAGCCACCGTGTCGCACGGTCAAGAGGAAATCTCGTGCCTGAAGGAGGCCGGGCCCTCGAGCTCGTGCGGGCTGTCGAGGCCGAGCGGGAGCGCGTGGCCCAGGAGATATACGCCATAGCGCTCTCCGAAGCCATCAAGGGGGAGCGGAGGAGACCCTTGCCCGGGTCCGTCGAGAGGCGCAGGACGTCTTTAACGAGGACCGCACGAGCGCGTCGGCCGAGATCCAGCGTCTCAAGCTCGAGATCTCCGACCTTCGCTTCGAGGCAGAAGTCGCACGGCGAGGGGGGCCCTCCTCCGAGCTCGAGGACAAAACGGCCGAGCTCGAGGAGACGGTCGCGGGGTTGAAGACGAGGGCCGCCGGAGCAGAAACCAAGGTGGCTGAGGCCGAGGCCAGGAATGCTAGTCTTGGAGAGAAACTGGCGCAGGTGGCTCGGGCCGGGAAAGACGCCTTGGCCCAGCTCCAAGGCGACCGCGATCGAATTGACAAGGCCGAATCCGAGGTCCTCGCATTGCGGCGGAGGGTTTCCGACCTTGAACGGGAAAGACTCGCCCGGGACATGTCTCTGTAAACTTTAAAGTTAGCAGATGGGTCCGGGGGCGAAAGATTCCCCCTTGTAAAGACAAAACAACTTTATGCTGAGCTTTATAGAGTTGTGTTTCTTCGGAGAACTTAGCTTATTTGTCGGTCTGTGCCGCCACTGCGTACTTTGTGCGGGCTATTTCTCGGAAGGGCCGAACGATCGATATCGTGGCGCGTGGCGAGCGTGTTCCAGCGGACCCCCGCAACGAGGCCTACCGCCTTTTGCCCGAATTACCCTGTTTAGGCTGACAGAGCCGTCTGATGCCCGATGTTGATTCAACCGAGGCCTTGCCCGAAATCACTCGGGCCCAGGCACGACTCGGGTTGACATGTCTTGGTAATTTGGCTGCGGGGAATAAGTCGACTTGTTGCCGCAAAGCGACTCATCGCGACCAAGATGATCCCTGGTGGTAATCTCAGGTGTCGCGGCCTCCGGGTCTGGAAATGTCATCGGGCCCGGGGCGCTTCCTGGGGACGTCCACCGGTCGGTAACACAGGGGAATAGCCGACTTACTCCGATAAGGATCGTTTACTGCGGCCTCCGAGCCTGGGAACGCGTCGGGCTCGGGACGCTGGCATCCCTGAGATGAACTCGGAGAACATGGTCCCCACCAAGACCTCGTCCGCGTTACAGTGTTTGGGCACAACTCGGTGGTCGGCCGGGATAGCTCAGCCGACGCATTTTTGGCCTTGTTCGACTCGCGAGCTCGGGAATGCATCGAGCTCTAAGACCCTCGAGGGCGGTTTAGAGATTGAACACGCCACCCGCCCCGGGAAAGGTCAGCTTAGAACGATAGAGTCATCCCCAGTGGTGATTCCCAAACTGCGACCTCCGAGACCGGGAAAAGTCATCAGGCCCGAGGCGCCCTCTGAGAACGTTCAATGGTTGGCAGCACGGGGGAATGGCCGTCTTACCCCGACAACAATCGCCTTACCGCGGCCCCCGGTCCTGGGAATGCCCAGGGTCGGGTTGTTCATCCCCGAGGGGAACCTAGAGAACGTGACCCCAGGCGCTGCAAGAGAGAACACGCATGGACGCCCCGAGGCCGAGCCCGCCGCGTGGCCTTATGGTTGCCCTTATAGCCACGCCGCAGGGTCGGGCCGCCCGAGGCGTCCTAAGAAGAAATTACTTTGGTTAAAGGGATGGACGAGACGCCGTATCCGGGGGCCTTTAAGATGGCGCGACTTTCGACCGGGATCTCGCAACTTAGGTCGTGGACGAACACCAACCCTTCTACAAATCGAAAGAGATTAGCACGAAATCGAAGAAAACTTTACTATGGCCACGAACCCGGGCGGACCAGGATGGCAACACGAGCCTTGGGCATGCCCCGAGGCGCCGTAATCTGAATACAGAACGAACACAAGAACAAAGAAAGAGGCACCTTAACTTAACGACGGGCGAAAGAGGAGCGCTTAGACGTAGAACTTCCGGAGCTGGCCCACGCTCCACGAGATCGCGAGCTCCACGCCATCGGGACCGCCAAACGGTAAGCTCCGCGGCTTGTTGAGACGACTCAAGGGCCCTCCCGGCGGGACAAATAGTTGGTGTGGGGCGATCTTGGATCCATCGTGGACCAGGGTCCCCGACGCGAAGCCCCAGGTCGGACGGCTTGGGCAGCATGTCTGCGGAGATCTTGCAGGTAGCGCACGACACCTCACTTCTTCCGCCAAGGCAAGGTCGAGGGACCGCTCGCCGAGGTCGACATGGTCGACCGAGCTCGTCCTAGTGGAATGGAGCGCGACCTCGGGCGGTGAGGACACCTCGCCCCAAGATGAGCTAGAAAGGGCTTGCCCGTTGCGGTGGTCGAGGTGCGACGGACGAGGATCGCGGGAGCTCATCCACCCATGCCCGGTGCGGCGATCGAGCTCGCCGAAGACTCGCTTGATCCCTTGGATGAGCTGCCCATTGGCGCTCGGCCGCCCGTTGCTCGGGGTGGCTCACCGAGGCATAGCGCACCTTGGTCCCCATATCCGCGAACTCTTGGAACACTACCGGTGAATGCGTTCGCTCTCGGTGATGATCCCGCAAGGACTCGCACTCGTGACCACGAATGAACGAAAGAACTTTACCGCAGCCTTGGCGGTGATAGCGGAGACTGGTTCTGCTTCGATCCATTTTGAAAGGTGTCGATCGCCACGAATAGGAACTTCTTCCTCCCGACCGACCTCGGGAAGGGACCGAGAATGTCGAGGCCCCACGTCGAGAATGGCCAGGCGAGGGGAATGGTCTGCAGGGCATAGGCCGGTTGACCCACTTTCCGGGCGTGAAACTGATAGGACTGGCAA
The DNA here is from genome assembly GCA_036346275.1 of Otatea glauca. Taxonomy (NCBI): domain Eukaryota; kingdom Viridiplantae; phylum Streptophyta; class Magnoliopsida; order Poales; family Poaceae; genus Otatea; species Otatea glauca. The sequence continues at coordinate 24,542,480 of CM070724.1, forward strand.
GAACGAACGATGTTCTGGGCATCTTCCAGCGCCGTTGGCCAGTAAAAACCCATCCTGAAGGCCTTCCCGACCATAGTCCTGAAAGAGGAGTGAGTGCCGCACAGGCCGGAGTGTATGTCGTTGAGCAGGTATTTACCTTCCTCTGGGGTAATGCATTTTGACAGGACGCCCAAGGCCCCCGACAAGGAGCCGCTCGCGACGAGCCCAGATGAGCCCGCGACGTCGCGAGCCCGCTTCTTTCAAAGGAGTGGCGAGGAGCTCCTTGGTCGAGGAACTTGATGAATGGATCCATCCATGTCGAACGTTTTGAGGAAGGCCACCGGTCTTCCCGGTCGGGCGACGGACGGTGTGGCCAAGGTTTCAAGGATGACGTCCGGCGGAGCTCGTCGCGGATGATCCGAGCCGACAGGAATCGGCGGTGGAATTCTCTTTCCTTGGTACGCATCGATCCTCGTGTTCAAACCATCTCTCCATCTTGCGTACCTCGGCGAGGTATTTGGCCATTAGAGGCTCCAACACCGTAGACTTTGTTGTACTTGATTGACGACGAGCTGGGAGTCTCCTTTCACGATTAGGCGGCGGATGCCCAGGGACTTGCAGGCTTGGAGGCCGGCCAAGAGGGCCTCGTATTCCGTCGCTTTATTGGTAGCGGGAAAACCAAAGCGGACCACATATCGCAAGTGGTCACCTTGAGGGGTGATGAGGAGGACGCCGGCCGCTGAGCACCCAAAGGATCTCGATCCGTCGAAGAACATAGTCCACGGGTCCTCGGCTTCGACCTCGGACTCGGGGGCAGGCTCCGCCGTCCGCTAGGCCACGAAGTCTGCCAGCGCCTGTGATTTGATGGTGGTGCGGGCCGTGAAGCGAAGGTCGAACTCGGCCAGCTCCATGGCACATTTGGCGACGCGACCTTCGGCCTCAGGGTTTCTGAGGATTTCCCCGAGCGGGAGGTCGCTCGGGATGACCACCGCATGCGCTTGGAAGTAGTGTCGGAGCTTCCGTGAGGCCATGAAGAGTGCGAGGGAGTTTCGACTGGGATAGCGCCCTTCGGCCCGTGGAGTACTTCGCTAACATAATAGATCAGGTGCTGTCGCCCTACCCGTTCGGCTACCAGGACCGCGCTGACGGCCTGGGTCACGGCCGCGAGGTAAAGTAGCAGCACCTGTCCCTGTTGTGGAGTTGTCAGCAGAGGAGGACGCGAAAGGTACGCCTTGAGCTCGTCGAAAGACCGCTGGGCTTCGGGGGTCCACTCGAACCCTTATGATCGCGCAGATCTTAAAAAAGGCACCGCGCCACCGAGCCAGGAAATGAAGCGGCTGAGGGCGATGATGCGGCCGGTGAGGCTCTGCACTTGCTTTTCTGAGGTCAGAGCGGTCATCTGCTCGATCGCCTCGATCTTCTCCGGGTTCGGGCCCATGCCCGACCCCCCGATCATGTAGTCGAGTACTTTTCCGGAGGCCGTGCCGAAGAAGCATTTTTCGGGGTTGAGCTTGATGCCGAACCTGTTCAGGTTGGCGAAGGTTTCGGCCAGGTCGTTGACGTGGTTAGCTTTAGAGGGGCTTTTGACAATGATGTCGCCGACGTACACCTCGAGGTTCCGCCGATCCGCGGGTCGGGTTTTGGCCATTAGCCGAACGCGGGCGCCGCGTTGCGGAGGCCGAACGACATGGTCGTGGTAGCGTAAGGTTCGAACGGCGTGATGAAGGCGGTCTTGTCTTCGCCTTCCGCGCGAGCTTGATCCGTGGTATCGAGTAGGCGCCGAAAACTCAACATCTCGGCGTTGGCGGTGGAGTCCACAATCTGGTCTATGCGAGGAGCGGGAAGTTATCTTTAGGGCATGCAATGCTTCAAACCCGTGGTCGTCGACACACATTCGCCACTTCCCGCCCTTTTTGTACGATCACAGGTTGGCCACCATTCGAGTAGTTGACCTCGCGAATGAAGCCGCTTTAAGGAGCTTGTCGAGGTGCTCCACGATTATCGCCGTCTTCTCGTAAGAGAATCGCGAAGCTTCGCGCGCGGGTTCGCAGCCGAGCTTTGTTTGCGCTTGTGCTCGATCACCTCCGTGGGACCGGGCATATCCGCCGGTTCCCATGCGAAAATGGTTTTGTTATCTCGGAGGAAGGTGACGAGCTCGTCTTCCTATTTGGGATCGAGCTGGGCAGAAATGCAGACGCATTTGCCCGTGTCCCCCTCCTCGAGCTGCACGGCCTTGGTCGGTCCGTTTGGTTGGATAGCCATCTTACGACGGGCGTCCTTCGGGGTGATCTCGGCCCTGGTCGGGCGATGCCGCCGGTGTCGTGGCCTTTTCTTCGCAACCGTGTGCTGCCTTAAGGTCACCGCGGACCGTTATGATGCCCCCGGGCCCTGGGAGCTTCATACACCGATGCCCGTAGTGATTCGCAGCCATGAACTTGACCAGGGCGGGGCGCCCGAGGATGGCGTTGTAGGGGAGATCGCCGTCCACGACCTCAAAGGTGATCAGCTCGGTGCGGAAGTTCACGGAGTCACCGAAGGTGACGGGGAGGACCACTTGCCCCAGGGGGGTGGTCGAACTCCCCGGCACGATGCCGAAGAAGGGGATCGCTATGTTCTTGATTTTTGACCGGGGTATTTGCATCCGGTCCAAGGCGCTGGCTAGGAGTAGGTTGAGGGAACTGCCCCCGTCGACCATGACTCGGCCAACGACAGCGTTGCTTATGGTCGGGGCGACGACCAGAGCAGTTTTGAAGTCTCGGGACATCCCCGGAGGGGCGTCGTCCCGGGAAAAGGTGATGGGGATGACGCCCCATCTGCAGGGTTGGTCGGCGGGCTTCCCGGCGGTGGCTTGATAGACGGCGCGCGCGGCGTCCTTCAGCTCGCGCCGAGATCGGTATGCGGAGGAACCACCGAAGATCATGTCCACACGGCGGTCGCCCTGTTGGAATTCTAGGTTAGGGCCCGCTTGGGCCTGGCCAGCGTTGATTCCTCCTGGCCGTTCATCGCCTTTTTGTAGCGCGGGCATTTCCCCAGTCCCCTTATAAAGGCGACCACTTGAATACCATGTCCTCGCACCACAGAGGTCATGGCCGTGGATCTTGTGGAACAGGCAAAACTTGTTGGCATCGAAGCCGGGCTGTTCCTCGCTGCCCCAAGCTCGGATGTTCGCGTGGAGGGGTTCCCCCCGACCTTGCCCCGGTTGCTACGGCGCGCGCTCTGCTGCGGTCGCGGATGGTTCTGCGAGGTCGGGCCCCGGCAGTCGGGCTGGCGCGGTCCTGCCCCTTCACGTTTGTCGTCGACCGTGGCGACTAGGCGGAGCTGGCCGCCCTCGACGCCGCGGTCTTTTCCCCGCCTTTTGTCGTGTGGGCCCGGGTCTCCTTCCTTAGCGCCGGATGCCTTCGTTTCGCCGAAGGCGAGGCCGAGCTTGCCCCGGTCATAGTCATGCTTCCAGAGTACAGCATCGTCCGCGTCCGCGTACCGCTCAGTCATGCGGAATAGTTTGTCGATGGTGAGTCTTGTGGCAATCTCGAGGTCCTCCGTAAGGCGTCTGTCTCGGACACCGAACTTGAAAGCCTTGATGACGGTTTCGTCGAAAACATTGGGGATTGAGTTTCGCGCGCGGGTGAACCGGCGCACGAAGTCCCGCAGATGTTCCCCCTTTCCCTGGATAACGCGGTCCAGGTCCCGCTCCCGCCCAGGCCGTTCGTAGCAACTCTGGAAGTTGGAGTGGAGAGCGCTCCTCAGTTGGCACCACGACCGGAAGGTGCCGGACGCCTGGTTGAAGAGCCAGGTGCGGGCGGCGCCATCCAGAACGGTGGGGAGGTAGTTGACCATTACGGCCTCGTCCCCTCCGGTCGCCAGGATGGCGGTGGAGTAGATGGAGAGGAATTCCGCGGGATTCTTGGTCCCGTCGAACCGCTCCATCATCGCCGGCCTAAACCGGCCGCCAACAGATTCGACGGGATCGCCGAGTATGCCGCAACAGAGGCGGGAGGTCACCGCCGCTGCTAGCGTCGGAGTCGTCACCAGCCGACAGGGAGAACTCAAGCCGGCGGCGCACCCCGCATCGACCGTGATGGTCGACGGGAGCGCCATTGTGGTGGCATCGCAAGCGATTATGGATCTTCTGTCGCCCGAGTCGGACGTCCAGAGAGGGACTTCTAGAAGCACCGTTGTCCGGACGAGCCTTGTTATTACGCCGCTGATGACAGGCGAGCCCACGCGTCGACCCTTCCCGTTGGGTAGGCGGTGCAGATGGTGTTGGGGTGCGAGCCCGGGGTCGGGGATCCTGCCGGTGAAGCGGCCGGCGATCACGCAACAGGGGACCGCTGGCCGTCACGGGGCGAGACTCGGAGCCCAGAGAGCTCGCTTGCCGCCGGGGTGTGACGCCGTCGGTGGCTTTGTTGAGCTCTTCGGCCAGGGACCGTCGGAAGAGGGCCGAGCCGGCCCGAGCAGGGTCAGCCATGACCCGGGCGATGGCCCGCAGGCATTCTTGGGCAGGTTCGTGCGGACGGAGAGGGCCGAACCGGTCGGACTGGGAGCGGGTCGCACCACGCCCCTCTCGTCGGATGGTGGCGATGGCCTGGTCGATGGCGATCTAGGCGAGCCGATGCGCCTCCCGAGGGGTTCCCGGGCCACCGTCGTCCGCCCCAGGGGTTACCTCTCGTCCGTCGGCCGCGAAGGCATGACGTTCGTGGGGCGGCAAGGATGGCGAGAGCATGGATGTGGAGCCTTGGCATTCGGGGACAGCGCCCGAGCCCAAGCTCGCCATTCGCGACATGCTGGTAGTGGAGCTGGAGGTGTTGAGCCGGCCAAGATGATGAATTTTGGACGAACGAAACTTCGGGGCCCACGGTGGGCGCCAGCTGTCGACGATCGGGACTGTCGACCACAAAGGAAGAGGGGGAAAGATCGTACGGAGGGCGAGGCCCAGAGCTTCACTCGTCCGAATGGCACCCTTGACGGGCGCACCAATAAAGGGGACCTGTGCAACCAAACAGGAGACGCAAGGTTTATACTGGTTCGGGCCGAACCCCTACTCCAGTTTGTGTGGCGGTGTTGTATTGCCTTTTTTGTAGATGGCTGTACAAAGTTTACAAACGAGAGTTATTGGATCCTTGCTCAAGAGTGCTCGTGGCTTGACCAGGAGAATCCCCCCTCTTCCCCGGGGTTCCTGCCTCCCTTTATACGGCAGGAAGGGGCAGCTTCAGTCCTTTGTCCTGTCGACTGGTCACCTCTCGTCCTGCCCACGTTGGGCCGGTCGTCTCGCTGGTCAGGGTGGTTAGGTATTTCACCAGGAAATGGCGTGCCTGCCTTCTACGGTCCTGACTAGTGTTGACGTCGCTGTTCATGACGTTGGTGCTGCCTCGGGAGGGAGCGTGTCTTCGTTCTGTATGTGGCCGTTTGATGGGACTAGAAGTATGACTTCAGCAGCCATTAAACCATCTTGGGAGATGGCCACCTGCTCTCGTATAGTCACTTCGATTGACCCCATCCGTGGGGCACGTGGCTGTTGGCAGGTGGAGGCTTTGACGCGCGGCTCTTGGCGGGGGTTGCCTTGGCTTGGTCGGAGTCGGGGGACCCCGTCCCACTGCGGAGGTCGGGAGCCCGGCTTGGTAGAGTCGGGAGACCCCGTCCCGCTGCGGAGGTCGGGAGCCCGGCCCGCCAGGTCGGGGAATAGCTCGGAGAGGTCCGCCAGGTCGAGGAAGAGCTCGGAGAGGTCTGCCAGGTCGGGGAAGAGTGTCCCCGGTGGCCTCTTGGGTCCTTTGGTCAGATCCCGACTGGTAGCAGTCCGTTTGGTGCACTGGGCACAGAGGGGGAACGAACACGTGTCAGGGGGACGCGCGCCAGGCTGTCCGATCCCCGACACCTAAATTTCAAAACATCATCCTTTCCTGAGGTATACTAAAAGATTGTGATTGCAGGATGAGGCCAACAAGATTCCTTAGTCAAATTTTGGAGACTAATGCGGCTTAGGATACTCGCGATCCTCGAGTAAGTATTTCCACGCTGGCCCAACCGAACCCTCAACATCCCACGACGAGAGCTTCGTCATCCCGAGCGGCTCGTCGTGATGTTCCTGTTCCATCTTCTACCCAATACAATGTTCCTGACGAGGAATTGCCCCAGCCGCCCACAATGGCGCAAGTATTGGCTATGATCGAGCAGGGAAGGCAAGCAAATGCTTTATTACTGCAGCAGATAGCTCAAAACACAGCACCACAAAATATGGCTCGCGGGGGAAACGGTGGACCACCTCAAGTGTCCAAGTTGAGCGAGTTCTTAAGAACTCAGCCACTGGTTTTCTCCTCTTCTGCCGAGCCTTTTGATGCTGATGATTGGCTACGGGCTATGGAGAGCAAGCTGATTATTGCCCAAAGTGATGACCGGAGAAGGTCTTATATGCCTCCTACCGGCTTGTGGAACCGCAGCCATTTGGTGGGAGAACTACCAAGCGGTGTTGCCGGAAGGTCGGGTAGTCCTATGGCCCGAGTTTAAGGCTGCTTTTCGCCGCACTCATATTCCCGCCAGTATAATTGAGGTGAAGAAGCGGGAGTTCCTGGACTTGAAGCAAGGCTCAATGTCAGTGATGGAGTACTTGCATCGCTTCAATCAGTTGTCAAGGTATGCTACATATGAGGTAGCTGATGAAGCGAGGAGGATTGAGTGGTTTCGAGAGAATTTGAATGAGGAAATCAAGTGGGCTTTAATAGCCCAAGACATTGATGACTTCGAGACTCTCATTGATAAGGCGGTGAGAGTGGAGCACGGTAGCCCCATCCCAATGTGCAAAGTTAAACTAGGTAACTTAATTGGTTTAAGGTTGTCCCATCCCAACACTTGTGGTTGTACGGATTATCTTGGATCATACAACACTATGCTCGGTCCTTAATCCGAAACGGACGATACTCCACCCTACACTACGTGCAAATCCCTCTGCACATCCGGCTATTGCCAATAATCGCCTGCATCAAAACCATAATTTTATTTTGGGTTTTTAATCAAAATACCCATAACCAACAGTGTCATAACCAACATTTTCCATTTCCCAAGAAACAAATTTTGATCTGATCATCTACCTCAAAGGTTCTAAAGCATGGCTAAGCATGGAAAATATGAAATCGAATATACCCATGATAACATTAAATAATGTCTATGCTTAATCTATGGTTATCAAGGTTCACATGTCCATACTTATCAAGGAGGTTTCATGAGACAACAGGTATAACTACCAGTACCACAAAATAGCAAATTTACAAAAAAGTAAACGCATGCATGAAATATTTTAATAAACACATTGCAAATTAAAAATTGGGATCAAGATGATCAAAGGAGGGTGCTTGCCTTGCTTATTTATTGCTTATGACGAAGCCGAGGATGCAGCTGACGGAGTCGACGACGGAGGTAGAGACGTCGGATTCTACACGTCGTTCAATCGAGAATATAGAAAATATCCAACTTTAATAAGGGAAAAAAGAAAACAAACAGAAAATCAAATAAAGATTCACTGCAGAAAACAGGAATGTCTTAGTGTTCAATTTATATGATTTCAAGATCTCATGATTTAGATAATTACACATTCACATGGTTAATGGCTTTTATGATGAACAAAACAGGGTTTCTTTTATAGATTATCTATTCTTGACTTACGAATTCAAGAGGCTAAAATTATGAATTCTTGCATATATAACTTCAAATTCTAGATGCTAAAATTATTTGGATTAATAGAATTAAAACATTAGACAAAGGGTTATGCGAATAGCACTTAATTCCTTAAGTGATTTTGCATAAAAAGTGATTTTGATTATGTTAGATCTATTAAGCTAGGTTACTAGATTTATTTATGGTTTTTAAGAAGATTCTGGTGATACAAATATATTAACTACAGCTTTCTTCATTAATACAAAGCTTGCTTATTCATATTATGAAGTTCGTAAAGCATAACACTTAAGGTTATTTGGCTAATTGGATTTATATGAAAAGCATGACGAAACAAGATTATTTCTTCATAACAGGGTAGTCTATACTTTGGTTAGCAATCCTAAGCATATTTCATAAATTTTCGGTTTTGGACGAGACATTATATTCATTGTTGAAAAAGCTTATATGGTATTATAAGGTTCACAACATGGAATCGGGCTCAAAATGCGTAGAGAACGATTATCACTTAGGGTTGTTGCACTAATAGATTTTAGATGAAAGGCAAGCCATAAATAAAATATTTTTCTAGAATATGGTAGTACATATTCTAAATATCATTTCTAAACTGATCTTCATAATATTTGCATTTAGACGAGATATTCTACAGGCTATTGAAAAGGTATAAACGACCACAAAAGTAACATCGTAACAATTCGGTTTTCATTTTAAGTTTGCGACTGCACCTTATAAGATTATTTAACTATTTTTTAGGCATTAATAGGGGATGACTCTAAGAGTGTTTTAAAGCTAATTCCGTGATATTTGGCTTCTATCCGAGGTGTTTTCCATATAAGTGATCATTAAGGTCTAATATGGACTTAGTTCAAATTTAAACTAACATAATGTATTTTTGCACAAACAGCAAGGATATTATTTTTCAGGATTATAGGATTTGGTTTCATCACATCTGAAGCTTGTTTGTGGAAATTATAACTCTTCGGATTATACAAGTATTAATACTTTGACTACTAAACATTTACTGTTTTCTATGGTAAACCTTAAACATTTTTATACATCTGGGATCCTTGTGATGTCAGGAGTACAACAAAACTAAGTTTGCCAATATTCAAGTTCATTTAATCTATATTCTAACTATTTGATTTTCTATGCATATATACATTTGCACTTGGGTTATTTCACATTTTTCAAAAGAACTCAAATCATGTTTATCTCTTAGTTATCTTGTCAAATTTAGGTATTCTATTGCCATACTACTAGTTAGAAGTAAATTTTAATTATTTTAGATTTCTTTTATATAAGTTATGCATATTTGAGTTTTTAGTGTATTAAATACAATCTTTAATAGAAAGTAGTTCAAACATAAACAAAATTTAAATATTATTTTTATATATTTGAACTTCTGGAAGCATAAGGATTCCATTAGAATTGGTTTCATTCAATTCTAAGTTTGTTTGTAGAATTTTTATTTATAGCATATCTTTAGGCCTTTTATTCAAATTTGAATTTCAAATTCACCTAGTGATCATTTTCAAAACATTATTGCATACTCTAAATATACTGAATTTTAGATGATTTTAGAAATTTGTTTCGTTCCATTTGGAGTTATAATGCAAAAGATATAGCTAATTGAATTAACTCGATGTCTAAAAATCAAAACAAAATTCGGAAATACGCCTTCGCATAATGGAAAGCGTCTTTACCGGTTGAACTGAGTCTTCTGCGCACTGGTTGACAAATGGGGCCCGATGGTCAGAGACAGAGAGCAGAGTAACCGACTCCCAAGCTCGCCGGCGGCGATTCACGGCCGGAGGCGATGAATCGGTAGCTCGCAGAGGTTCTATGCATCACGGCGATCCTAGGGGACTAGCTTTTGTGGCTCGGGATTGGCCGAAGGTATGGCGCCACCAGAGCCGTGCGGCGGCGCCATGGGTGAGTAGTGGCAAAGCTTCGCACAGATTTCGTTTTCACCGGGAAAGGATTTCGCAAGCATCTATGAGGTCCATGGGGTCCATTTTACCTAAAAATGGCGGCGGGGGTCAACCGGATTTCGCCACCACCTATCGCCTGCCGCGGAGAAGATGAGCGGCACTGGGGAAGTATTTCAGTGGGCCAGAGCTGGGTTTGAATGGGGCAAAACGATGATTAGATGTAACATCCCGAAAAATGCAATTAAATGAAAATGAATATTTTAAATTTGAATATGTTTATTTCTGAGTTTTCATGGCATTATTGGTTTTATTTGGATTTCTTTGAATTTATGTCTTGTGTGAAAAAGATTAAAAAAATAGAAATTTATGAAAGGATAATGGTAAAAAGATAAAAAGGTAAAAGTAAAATCTTGGAAAGTTAATATTAAAAATCTCAAACGCACAGGTGATTTATTATAGTTGTGTCGGGGATCGGCCACCCTGACATGTGGCCCCCTGGGGGGGCTTTGAGCAGCCCTCCTCTAGGATCGGGGGACTGTTCCCTACCTTGGGCGGAGACGTCCCCGAACCGCCAGTCCGGAGCACCAATCGGACTGTTCCGAGCCAGGCTCCGACCGAAGGTCCCGCAAGGCCATAAAGGAGCTCTTTCCCGACCAAGCCGACCGCCCCGAGCTCTTTCCCGACCTAGCAGGGTGTTTGACCTTCATCACGGACCGGGCTCCCCCGACCTCCGACCAGCCCGATACCGGTCTCCGCCAAGGGTCGAGCATCGGGCCCTCCACTGGCCATTAACCACGTGACCAACAATCGCGACCGCCTGAAGCGACCGCACAGAAGCAGGTGGCTCCTTCCCGAGGCAGCACGAAGGTCGCCAAAGTCAAAGCCTCAGTCCCATCATCCAGTCGCGTAGAGCATGGGAGTCCACTCACCCTAGGCAGCGCTGGGGTCACGCATGGCAACATCATCATCTGACAAAACCGCAGAGAGCAGGTGCGCTGTTTCCCTAAGAAGCAGCGACCTGCTTTGCTCGAAGAGTCTACTAACCCGGCGTGGGCAAGGCCAGACAAGACTAGTCACCAAGACAAGGGCTTTCTAGCATGAGTCCCTTCATCCTCTCGGCTCCCAATCCCCAATGTAACCTGCCCCTTTCGGCCGTATAAGGAGGGGCAGGGCCCTCTGGAAAGGGGGTTCTTCTTCTTCTTCTTCCCGACTACACCTTCACGAACTAGGCTCCGGCACTCTCATATTGGAACCCCTAGCTCTCATTTGAAAAGGCCGTGCAGCCATCGGCATTGAGGGCAATACAGTACCATCATCCGAACTAGAGTAGGGACGTTCGGCTCGAACCAATATAGATCTTGTGTCCCCTGTTTGATTGTGCTAGCCCCCCTGTTCAGTACGCCCATCGAGGGTACCTCCTGGACGAGCGAAACTCTAGGCCTCGCCATCCGTACTACCCTTCACCCTCTTTCTTCGCGATCGACGGTCCCGATCGTCGACAGCTGGCGCCCACCGTGGGGCCCGATGTTTCGTTCATGCAAAGTTCGTCACCTCGGCCAGCTCAACACCTCCAGCTCCACCACCAGCATGTCACGAACAGCAAGCTTGGGCTCGGACGCTGTCCCCGAGTGCCAAGGCTGTCAAGGCCCCAAATTCGAGTTCGACTCATGCGGCTAGCAAATTAACTCTAACCAATCTTTAGCCACATTTGAAATCGATTAATAACTCCCGAGCATATTCTAAGCTGCCGCTTAGCAATATCCAAGCTTAACCAAAGTTTTTTGAGCTAGAAACTTCACCCTGAAAAATGTGGTTTCCATCAAAGTTTGGAGCCTCGTAATAGGAGATCCATAATGAATTAGGATGTGTATGTTAGTTGGTTACAAACTAGGAACTTTCCTCTTCAGTATGGTTGAGTTTTGGGCCCAATCCAAAAGCAAACACAAATTTTAAATATGGCTCAAAGATTGAATCCTGCGCTGAAATTTTGGGACTTAGCAAATGCGCCAACACAACACCATATAGCAGCACATAAAGAACTCCTCAGCCCCAACCACTTCCCCATTCCTCATTTCCTCCCCATTTTTTTGCTTCTAACCCAAAGCAAGCAGGAGGCAAGCAAGAGGCCAGCTCCCTCCCTCCTCCTCCACGGCAGCTGCGCCCTCCCTCCCTCCTGCAGCTCCTCTTCCTCCCCAAGGTGGCGCCTCCCTCCCTCCTCTTCCTCCCCATGGCTGCAAGCCCTAACTCCTCCCTCCTCTCCCCAAGCTCCCCTCTACTCCTCCATTCCTAGGGTTCCAACATTTGGGTTTGAGGTAAGTGTGGGTAAGACTCCCCATGAGCTTGATGATCCATTTGGGGGCTTAGGAAAGTAGGGATTTGGGTTTTGGTTGGGGAAAAAAATCAGTTTAGGGTTTGTGCATTTTTCTGAATTTTCGAGCAGAAAACTGTTGCTGCTGTGTTTCGTATTTTAGAGAAAGTTCCGAGCATCTCCTGCTAGTTTGGATGAAGAAGAAAACGTAGATAAATGAGTTACCTTTCATTTCCAACTGGAATCACTTGATTCCATTCATCCAACAGAAAGTTATGATGATTTTGGTACATGCTGCACTGAAATGCTGAAACTGTGAAAGTTGGAACTTGAGCTGTGGATTAAAATTAGTTAGAGGCCGAATTGGACTTAAGTTTTGCCTGAGAAGTTGTAGGAAGTTTCGTGTAGATTGCCAAAACTGTCATCAATTGCTCAATTCCATTAAGTATAGCATTTGTTATGAGGAACTTAGTGCATGCCGTTCAGAAGTTCTGAAATTTTTGGACTTTGCAATTGCTCTCGGTTTCCGGGAAAACTGGGAATTCCTCGAGTAGTGAATGAGAAATCGGCCAAAACCAAGTTGTAGATATGTCTCTTAAGTTTTATTAGGGCTTGGAATCACTCAATTTGGTTAAGTGGTTAGGGAGTTGTGAGCAAATTAGTGCAGCTCTGTCCGGGAATGTTGCAAATATTCAGAGTGTTGTTTTTGTGAGTTTTTGGGCAAGTTAATGAATTGGGAAATCAGTGGGGGTAGATGTATGTTTAGGTTTTGTTCTTATGTTCGTTTATAAATTGGAATCACTCAATTTCATGAAACCATGTGGAAGTTGTGCCTAAAATGGTGAAGTCTCGTTGGAAGGGCTGAAATCTGTCCAAAAATGTATTAGTGAAAGTTAGAGCTAGATTGGAATGGTGTAAAGCATATCAAAGTATTGTTTAGCTATTAATGCGTATTGTTAGCATTTTTCTTTCCGCTTTGTTGTAGAATGCTTGCATTTTGGAATTGTGATGAATCTTTAATTTTATGCGTTTTCATTCCATATGCATGGCATGCATCTCACTCATTTGCATTCATTATAAACGTAGAGAACGAAACCGCGCGGTTGACGTGGCCGTGGTCGGGAAGGCGTTGAGGGGCGTTTGTGGTTGAAACTCCAGAAGCACAAGGCAAGCACCTAAGCATATTTCCTCCTTATGTAATTGTATTTTTGAGAATAAATTACTTATGGGATGATTTAAGTTATGCATTAGGAGTTGAATTGCGGGATTGGTATTAGAACCTAATTGTTGCACATACACTCATTGATACTTGTTGAACACCTCCTTTGGAGCTAGTCTATGGGTAATTATATTGTGTCCATGCTTAGCTTGCTTAGATGTCGGGTATGGGCCAAGTGGTGGATGGTTCCATCGCTTGAGAGTTGTTTACTTCACTATTGGGCTATAACGGTTGTGGTTAGAAAATGAAATGTGAAAATGAGACCGGGCGAGAAGGTTGGAATATTTGGGTGTGGAGACTCAAATGTGTAGTCTCGCCTGTGTCGGTTGAGGAAAGATCCGCTGTTTGCCCTTTGATCGAGCACACTTTGTTGATCGCATGCCTGATCATGGTAAGGTAAGCCACCCTTTCATGGCATACTACTCGATGGGTCATGCCCTCATGCGGTTGGACGTGGTTGAGGGCGAGGCTTAGGCTCCTCGAGGGCCAAGTGAGGCTTGAGCCGCTCGAGGGGTTGCTAGGTGCTCGGACCGCATGAAGATGGTTCGACGAGTAGGTATGGATGGGAGGAGGGTTGACATGAGTTCCTTTGTGGGATTCCTGTCGTGTGATTGATGATCCCCTGCAGGGTGAGTAAACGATTCGAATTGCCGCGCTCTCGGATATGAGCACGCTTGTATCATCGCACATTCAGCGTAGTAATAACTTAAACTTGGAACTTGTGGGTACAATGATGGTTATGCTTGGTTCATATGTATACTTGCTTTACTTTAAGTGTTTAAACTTCAAAATTCAATCTAGTAGTAGGTGATGTTCATAACTGCTATAAAATTTGTAAGTTGAGTAGTTGAATGTGAATATGAATCAAAGTTAAGCTTTTAGGCACTTGTTACCTTAAGCTTTTTCCTTGCTACATCCAAATGCATATGTCTTCAAGTCGGTCATATATGGACCACGGGTAAGTCTTATGCAGTACCTTCGTACTCATGCTTCGCTTGTGGTTTTCAGTGAGGGCGATGCAGTTGCGTAGTTCTGTCCTTATTGCCTCTCGGTGGTCGGCGGGGCCCGAATAGAGGCTATGCTCAGCGATTCAAACGCCGGAAGTGTTCAAAGGTGACACTTCCTGAGATAGCATACTTTTGGTTTTATTTTGTGGTTGTGTATTCGTTTTGTTGTATAGTTATCCTTAAGCCATGTTATGTGTAGTCTTCAAAATTTGGCTACTTCTATTGTTGAACCTTATTGTATTATGGTGCTCATCCCATGCTTAGTATGTTGCTTCCTTTTGGTTATATTGTGGTTGTGTCATGATGGTTATGATATGTTCATGCTTTTGTCTTATATTGTTAATTGTTTCTCCTGTCACTGTGTGGATGTCCTCTCTTTTAGAGGCATCATGCCGATTTTTTTGTGTGTAGATTTCCGAGTCTAGGTAGTATCTCTTGTTTTGCCGGGTTTTGTCTTTGTGCCTTGGTTTTTAGTTGTTTTGTTGTGCTTCCGCTATGCGTGTCCGGATGTGGGTTTGAGTTCGTTGCCCCTTTGTGCAAATTGAATTGATATGGCATTGGAAACCAAGATGCGGGGATCTGGCGAGTTTCGGTCGCATCTTGGGGAATACCGGATTGTTGTCGATTATTTGAGTGGCCTCACTGTTGTCTCACTTGGGCTTGGGTGCTAGCATTGCGAGAGCCATCGGCGATCCGTTGCTAGCCTCCAAATCCAATGAGGACGACAGAGCATTCAAATAGCCGAGGACGGTCTGGGCGGCTCCTCTCAAGGCTGGTATCAGAGCAAGGTGCATAAAGACGAACCCAAAACTTGACATCCACTTAGGCGTCTTGAGTCGGGTTTATATTAACCCCTTAGTAGTAGTAAGTACTGTATTACCCGCCCTATGTCTATAATTGTGATAGTACCAGTTAGATGGTGGGAATGGAAGAAGTGTTGACGTTGGTAACGTACATTTTATATCATGCATGCATGTAGTTGCACAAGGGCCATTGCATCTTACTTTATTAAAAATTGTAGACTTTAATTATTGTTGAGTGCTATTCGTTAAATCGGTGTTGACCCGATTTTAACCAAGTCTAATGTCTTGTTCCTTTCTTGTGGAGTCTAGAATGAGGACCCGTGGTGGAGCGGGAGATGATGATGGTGCGGGCGATCACGGCCCCAAGGCAATGACCCGCCTCCTCCTCCCAACTTGCCGGATGTTCGATGAGGTCGAGCAAAATCAGCAAGCAACCAACAGGATTCGGAGATGTTGGTCCGTAATCGCTCCTCGAGGCGGTCGTGATGGGCGGACCGCCCAATGGGTACTTGGACTTTCTCCATACCCACCGCCTACATTTTCTCGTGCTAGTGAGCCACTTGAGGCGGATGACTGGTCGCGAACGATAGAGCGTAAATTTGCCCCGATCCGCTGTGAAGATCATGAGAAGGCGCCTCGCCGCCAAGCCTTCAAGGTTCCGCCCGGTGCTTGGTGGGCCAACTTCTTGGTGATGCAGCCGCCGATCATCGTGTGTCATGGGCGGAATTCGTGAGGCCTTCCGGCATACCATATCCCGAAGGGGCTCATGGATATTAAGAAGGTGAGTTTCTCTCCTCAAGCAATTGAACAAGTCCATGATGGACTACTCACAGAGTTCAATTCCTTGGCTCAATATGCACCTAAGAGGTGGACAATGATGCAAAGAAGCAATACTGTTCATGAATGGTATGTCACCCAAGATGCAAGACAAACTCTCGATGCTGTGACTTCCCGACTTCAACACCTTGGTGAGTCGGGCTATCACAAAGGAGCACAAAATGAAGAGCCATCAAGAGGAGAAGAAGAGGAAGAGGGGTGCTCGAGACTCGGTTGGCGGCATTCACACAGCGTGCTCGCGCAGCTTTTCCATCCTGCGCCGAGGGCACCTACTCGGCCCCTTTCCGTCCAAAGGGTTTTGTTCGCCACCTATCGTTGCTCCCGCCCCCACAAACGCAAATGTTTGAGTGTGGGGATGATCGCCGGTCGGGCCCGTGCTTCAATGCGGGCAAGCGGGTCACTTCATCCGCGATCGTCTGCTCGAGGCGGGCACCAACTTTAACGCCCACGGCCTCAAGGCGCAGCTTGCACTACCTCCGCGTCCCAATGGAAGGCCTCCTCAAGCGGCAAGTCACGGGCAAGTCAACTACATGAAAGGAAACGCGGTATGCTACGCTAGCACAAAAAAAAAACTACCGCGCAACCAGAAAGCTACCCGCAAGAAGGGGATCATAGATAAGATTACCACTAGACGCGCAGTTGCGGAATCCTTCGCGCGTCGATGTAGTGGTTCGTCCTCGCCGCGATCGTTGCGTCGATGTAGTGGATCGCCCTCGCCGCCGTGGATCGCCCTCCCACGCCACAGATCGCAGCAGCGTCACCGCAGAGTCCACACGTCCGAGAGATGGAACGCCGCGCGTCGTGTGCAAGCACCTAGTCGCTCGGCAGGGCAATGAGAGGAGGAGGCTAGGGTTTCAAGTGAATCAAACCTAAACCGTGGAAAGCACACGCGCGCCTCCCTCCTCCCCTCCTTATATAGCCACGAGATGAAACCCTAAACCAGGCCCACCAAAGATGCTAAGCCCACGAGGTTCATTAATTACGGATCCAATCCAAATTAATGCGCCCCACCCATTAAGTGTGTGACCTGCAGGTTCACATACGCTTGGACATGGATTCGAAAACTCCTTTTCAATCCAATAGTTGGTAGCGCTTCTTGCAAAGTATGCCAACTCCCAAACATACCGTGATCAAATCGAATGTAACCTATCAAAAGAACTCATGTAATAATCCTTTGCCAAGTATATGAAGATTGATCTCAAGGCGAGAAGCATGTCATCCTTTGATGATTCAATCCATCTCTCGATCCGTGATATATTAATAAGTTGTGATTGACTCTCAATCACGGCATGGCCATGCACTTTCTTAATCATATCACACGAGTGGCCTTGTCATATATCTCCGTTTCATTGGAGTGGCAAATTCCATCTTGATCGCTCACTTCCTCTCGCACGCTTTCATAGTAAACATGAAAGCTACCTTTATAACTATCCGGTTAGGAAGTAGTGTTTGATAGCCCCAAGGAAAACTATTACACATGTAGGGAATATGACAATCTCGTGTCTAAGGATCATACATCTTCTAGGTATGAGATACACTGATGACACATAAGAATGAAACATTCTCGCAGTGTCCCATAGCGGGTCTATCTAACCCATGTTCTTCAACATGGTCCACAATGTGGAGATGATATCTCCATATCCCATGATCTATGAAGCATGATCATCGATCACTACATGTGCTGATCTATTCATCGTAGTCCTATACGATGATATCCGATCAGAGATATTTATCGAATTACATCATTAAGTAAAGAGCTTCATAATCAAGTCACATACTTGTTGATCAATACAATGATATACATTCATTGGACCAATAATCATATTATTATTCATAAACATAGTCATGTTACAATCATCTAAATGATTGCCTCAAGGGCATAACACTAACAATCTCCCACTTGCACTTGAGTCAATCAATTAAGTATCTAATACCAATAGACCTTGTGTGCGCCTCATGCTTAGGTCAGGCGTTGGCTTTGTCAACGGATCGCCACATTGGCTTCAGTATGTACTTTGCATATTCTCGACGCCACCTCTATCCACAATCTCGCGAATAAGGTGAAAGCGACGGAGTATGTGTTTAGACTTTGATGTGATCTAGGCTCTTTTGCTTGTGCAATGGCACCACTATTATCACAATAGATGTCCATTGGACTAGAGACACTAGCGACCACACCAAGCTCGTGATAAACTTCTTAATCCACACAGCCTCCTTTGCGGCCTCCGGCCGCAATGTACTCCGCTCATCGTAGAGTCGGCCACCGTGTTTTGCTTGGAACTCTTCCACCATCGCTCCTCCATTAAGTGTAAACACAAACCCGGATTGCGATCGAAAATCATCTTTGTCGGTTTGGAAGCTTGCATCGTGTAACCCTTTGCAACCAGATCTTCCTCACCTCCAAAAACAAGGAACATACCCTTAGTTCTTCTCAAGTACTTTAGGATATTTTTACGGCTATCCAATGACCATCACCAGATCCGCTTGGTATCCGCCGTGACACTTAGAGCATATGAGACATCCGGGCGTGTGCGATCATGGCATACATAATAGACCCAATAGTGAAGCATATGGAATCTTGCTCATCCTGTCTCGCCATCGATGTCGAAGGACACCGATTCTTGCAGAGATCGATGCCATGTGACATTGGCATGAAACCTCTCTTGGATTCATGCATATTGAACCTTTTCAATATCTTGTCAATGTACGCTTCTGACTTAATCCAATTAACCTTTTGATCTATCTCTATAGATTTTTATGCCCAAGATATAGCATGCTTCTCCCAAGTCCTTCATTGAGAAACTCCTTTTCAATGAAGTCTTAACATCTTCAAGCATAGGAATGTCATTCCCGATTAATAATATGTCATCCACATACAAAATCGTAAATACAAGTGCGCTCCCACTAGCCTTCTTGTAAACACAAGGCTCTTCTTCATTTTTGATAAAGTCAAAACCTTTGACTACTTCATCAAAACAAATGTTCCAACTCCTAGATGCTTGCTTTAACCCATAAATGGATCTTTGAAGCTTGCATACCCTTTTAGCATATTTAGGATCAACAAAGCCTTCAAAGTTGTATCATGTATACATCCTCAAAAGATTCCCATTAAGGAAGGTCTGTTTTGACATCCATCCGCCATATTTCATAATCAAAATATGCAAGAATAGCTAAAATGATCCGGACAGACTTGAGCATGGCTACCGGTGAGAAAGTTTCATCATAGTCAACTCCTTGAACTTGTTTGAAACCCTTTGCCACCAACCGTGCCTTATAGATCCGAACATTTCCATCTACGCCTATCTTTTCTTGAAAATCCATTTGCACTCAATGGTTTTTACACCATCAGGTGAATCGACCAAGTTCCAAACTTGATTGTCATGCATGGATTGCCATTTTTCGGAGTTTGGGTCCATCATTGCTTCTTCATAAGTCGTGGGCTCATCATTGTCCAACAATAATATGTCATTCCCATATCTAATAGGTACATGACGTGGCCTCCCCGACCTACGTGGGTGGAGTCTCTTCCACAAAGTTGTACAACACTTTGTACATCTTGTGAAGGTTCAGAGGTAGCTTGAACATATTCATGTGATTCTCGAACTTCATCAAGATACACATCACTCCTATGATTTCTTTTGAAAGAAACTCTTTCTCCAAAAGACACCATTTCGAGCAACAAAACTTTGTTCTCGCTTTCTTTTGTAAAAGTAATATCCTTTTGTTTCTTTAGGATACCCCACAAAAAGCATTTTTCCGATTTAGGTGCGAGTTTATCCGATTGTAAACGTTTTACATAAGCCTCACATCCCCATATCTTGAGAAATGACAACATGGGTCTTCTCCCACCCATATCTCATATGGCGCCTTCTCAACGATTTTGATGGGACCCTATTCAAAGTGAACGCAATTGTCTCTAGAGCGAAACCCCAAAAGGATAATGGCAGATCTGCTTGGTGATCATTGACCGAACCATATCTAATAAAGTCCGTTACGCTGCTCGGACACACCATTCCATTGAGGCGTTCTGGCGGAGTAAGTTGCGAACGATTCCACATTGCTTTAAATGATCACCAAACTCTTGGCTCAAGTATTCGCCACCACGATCGGATCGTAAGTGTTTTATTGTTTTGCCAAGTTGATTTTGTACTTCGCTCAAACTCTTTGAACCTTTCAAAAGTTTCAGATTTATGCCTCATTAAATAGATATATCCATATCTCTCAAGTCATCGGTAAAAGTTACAAAGCATGAAACCCACCCCTAGCAATGAGCTCATTGGTCCACATACATCCGTATGTACTAGGGCCAATAATTCACTTGCTCTCTCACTAAAACCCGTGAAAGGGGCTTTTGTCATCTTGCCAAGTAAACAAGATTCACATGTTTCAAATGATTCAAAATCAAATGAGGTTAGAAGTCCATCACCATGGAGCTTCTTCATGCGCTTCTCATTTATATGACCTAAGCGACAATGCCACAAAAGGTAGGGTTCAAATCATTAGGTCGGTGCCTTTTACATTAATATTATAGACAGTGTTTTCTTCGAGTTCAAGGACGTACAACCCATCCACCATGGGGCAACGACCATAATACATATCATTCAAAAATATTGAACAAACAAAGTTCTTTATTCTCAAATCATAACCTTCATGTTCCAAACAAGAAGATGAAATAATGTTTCTACTCAAAGATGGAACAAAATAACAATTATTGAGTTCTAAAACTAATCTCAAGGCAAATGCAATGGGTATGTGCCAACGGCAAGACCAAAGAACTCTTGCTTTATTCCCCACGCCAAGATCCACTTCTCCTTTTGCCAAGTCTCTACTCTTTATCACCGCAACGAATTGCAAATGTGAGCAACCAACCGTATCATATACCCATGAGCTGAGTGAAGAAGTAGCAAGATTAATTTCTATAACATTAATACCAAGTGGAAACCACATTTCCATTCTTCTTATCCGCTGTACTTTTCGCAGCCCGCTTCCAATGCCCCGATTTCTTGCAATAGAAGCATTGGGTATCGTGTTGAGGGCCAACTTTAAGCTTCAAGCTTAGTTTTGAGGCTCGCGATCTCATCTTGAGCCTTGCCCTTGCCCTTGCCCTTGCTCTTTCCGTTCCCCACCTTAGCCTTTCTCTTTTTGAAAGCGCTTGTTTTCTCAACCATCATCACATGATTGGGTTTTTCTTAATGCTTTCCTCCAGCCTTGAGCATCCCATGTAGCTCTGGTTAGGCTCTTCTCCATGCTATTCATATGAAAATTCATAATGAATGGCTCAAAGCTCGAGGCAAAGACTGAGAATAACATCTGTAGCCAAACCGAGGCTAAGGGAAACTCAAGTTTTTCCAATCTCCCAATGTAACCAATCATCTTGATCACATGAGGATCGACCGGATCGCTTTCACCAACTTACAAGCAAATAAAAGCTTTGAGATACCATACCTCTCAGCTCTTGCTTGATTCCCAAACATGCCCTTCAAGCCCACAATCATATTGTAAGCATCCTGGTCCTCATATTGCTTTTGGAGCTCAGAGTCCATTGTGACTAGCATGAGACAATGACTTCTCTGTAAGCATTAACATGCTTTTCATATTCAACCTCAAATTGCGAGCAAGATTTTCGGCCGGTTCATCAGAATTGGATTCTCTAGAACATAGTCCTTCTTTTCATGCTTGAGAACAATTCTCAGTTGCGATACCAATCAACAAAATTAGTTCCATTCAGTTTTTCCCTTTCCAAAACCGATCTCAAAGCAAAACCAGTGTAGCAGGAGTAGGAGAAGGTGCCATTGAACTACAACAAAAATATGCAAAGATTCTAAGCACTATGTTTATGTAAAACTTTTATTAAACTTTTAATTAAAAACACTCCTATTTTATGTCCTTTTATAGACACATAGTGAGTATTCAAGATCCATATTCATTAAACACTAGTGAGCTTTGGCATCACTGCTAGAAATTTAATGACATAGGTAAGCAACACCTTTGCTAATTACATCATATGTAACTCTTGTTTGTTGAGTATGAAAACAAGTAATGAATGCCTCCATCAACTTGACTCATGGCCAGTCAACTCGCCCCAAGGGCTCACATGAGGAGGAGCACTTCCGTATTCGGTGCCAATTAAGAAACCCGCCTCATGTGTGTTTTCCTAGACACCAATTGTCTTGTATAGGTTCCTTCATTATCAAATCAAATCCCAACCACTTATGTCCTCAAGCCCAAAACCGCTTTGATAGCTCGTTTAAATCGCCATTGTTATACGTGATGTGTCCAACACATCCCTATCATCTATTGAGATAGCCATTGATATACTACTTTGGCAATCATATCAATAACGATCTAAATTCTTGATAGGTGCAACAATTGGATGGACAATTTGATTTAAGATTTTTAACTATAAGGATGAACAAAGATTACTATGAACATAGCATCACATGCAATGAGCATAAAGAAAATAGCAAGGATAAAACACACATCCACGTAAAATCAAAATAAGTCGTGAAATAGCATGGCCCTTAGCATTAAGATCTCCATCATCATGCTTGGTTGTTCACCTAGCCACCTTGCTTGATTTGTTCACCTAGCCATCGTCTTCATCATTATGGATGCAACTCCTTACAACTTTTGATAATGAATTTTACATGAGGGTTTGAAGCATCACAAGTCGACACGCAGTCGTTATACAATTTAAATAGCCTTATGGCTTAACACGCACGCAGCCATGTGGAAATTACATGCATCACATACACATAGGCCATACTATTTCACATAATTCCTGCAAAACGAGTTAAACAAAAGCAACCCTACGACTCGGGTCCGAGGCGGCGCCCTAGCGGGTCCAAGGGGCGCGCTGGCGGCGGTCCTACCGGCCGGTCACGGGTCCGAGGGGCGCGCCAAGGGGGTCCAAGGGGCGAGAGCCCACGCGCGGGTCAACCAGATTGACCCAATCCGATCTAATATAATTGGCTTGGTCCCATATGGATACGCTTGAAACCCTCGATGGCGGTAACCCGACCGGTAAGGGCAACGCGTCGCATCATGAACGGACTCACCCAAATCAATATTGAATCTGCTTGCGCTACCATGGATCAACCAGATTGACCCAATCCAACTCGATCCGATTGGCTTGGTCCCATATGGATACGCTTCGAAACCCCGATGGCGGTAACCCGACCGGTAAGGGTAACGCCGCATCATGAACGGACTCACCCAAATCAAGATTGAGTCGGTTTGCACTTTCTCAAACCCTAAATCGATCGATCTCATCGATGGTCGCCGCCACCAATTCATCACATGAACTGGCCAACATGTAATAGATCCAATCTACTAACCTCACACATCATATGTGCAACATCCGAGATCACAAAACTATACGAGATGGCTCGATACCACTTGAAGGGAACGCGGTATGCTACGCTAGCACAAAAAAAACTACCGCAAGAACCGTAAAGCTACCCGCAAGAAGGGGATCATAGATAAGATTACCACTAGACGCGCAGCCATGCGGAATCCTTCGCGCCGATGTAGTGGTTCGCCCTCGCCGCAGCGTTGCGTCGATGTAGTGGATCGCCTCGCCTCGCCGTGGATCGCCCTCCCACGCCACGCCGCAGCAGCGTCACCGCAGAGTCCACACGCCCGAGATGGAACGCCAGGCGTCGTGTGCAAGCACCTAGTCGCCTCGGCAGGGCAACGAGAGGAGGAGGCTAGGGTTTCAAGTGAATCAAACCTAAACCGTGGAAAGCACACGCTGCGCCTCCTCCTCCCTCCTTATATAGCCACGAGATGAAACCCTAAACCAGGGCCCACCAAAGATGCTAAGCCCACGAGGTTCATTAATTACGGATCCAATCCAAATTAATGCGTCCCACCCATTAAGTGTGTGACCTGCAGGTTCACATACGCTTGGACATGGATTCGAAAACTCCTTTTCAATCCAATAGTTGGTAGCGGCTTCTTGCAAAGTATGCCAACTCCCAAACATACCGTGATCAAATCGAATGTAACCTATCAAAAGAACTCATGTAATAATCCCTTTGCCAAGTATATGAAGATTGATCTCAAGGCGAGAAGCATGTCATCCTTTGATGATTCAATCCATCTCTCGTATCCGTGATATATTAATAAGTTGTGATTGACTCTCAATCACGGCATGGCCATGCACTTTCTTAATCATATCACACGAGTGGCCTTGTCATATATCTCCATTTCATTGGAGTGGCAAATTCCATCTTGATCGCTCACTTCCTCTGCACGCTTCATAGTAAACATGAAAGCTACCTTTATAACTATCCTGTTAGGAAGTAGTGTTTGATAGCCCCAAGGAAAACTATTACACATGTAGGGAATATGACAATCTCGTGTCTAAGGATCATACATCTTCTAGGTATGAGATACACGATGACACATAAGAATGAAACATTCTCGCAGTGTCCCATAGCGGTCTATCTAACCCATGTTCTTCAACATGGTCCACAATGTAGAGATGATATCTCCATATCCCATGATCTATGAAGCATGATCATCGATCACTACATGTGCTGATCTATTCATCGTAGTCCTATACGATGATATCCGATCAGAGATATTTATCGAATTACATCATTAAGTAAAGAGCTTCATAATCAAGTCACATACTTGTTGATCAATACAATGATATACATTCATTGGACCAATAATCATATTATTATTCATAAACATAGTCATGTTACAATCATCTAAATGATTGCCTCAAGGGCATAACACTAACACTACACAAGCGCTGAGGAGATTCCGGAGGGTGACCAGGTGTTGACGGGTATGTTATGCATTGATGGGCATGCTGCTAGGGTTTTATTTGACTCAGGGGCTTCACATTCTTTTATCCGCAATGATTTTGCTATGCATCATAAAATGAGAGTGAGTTGCAGCAACACCTCTTTCCTCATTGAAGCACCGGGTTCAAAAATTGTCGCTAATCAAGTAGTTCGAGTAGCATCTATGTTAATCCAAGGGATTCCATTCTTTGTCAACTTACTGCTCCTCGATCTTCGTGGGATGGATGTTATCTTGGGCATGAATTGGCTAACAAGGCGTAAGGCCATTCTAAATTGTTCTCATCGCCCATCTCGCCAAGGAACCGGCGGCGCCGGTTAACTCTACTTCTCGATGATGGCAAGGCCACTCTTTGCTCCTTGAATGGTGCTGAAATTGCGAGTTAGAGTCCATTCCCGTGGTTTCGAATACCGGATGTGTTCCCAGTGAATTGCCGGGATGCCGCCCGATCGGGATATTGAGTTCAGAGTTGAGCTTCACCGGATCGCCCAGCTTCAAGCAACCCTATCGAATGCCGCCAAATGAGTTGGCAGAATTGAAGAAGCAATTAAAGGAACTGATGGACAAGGGATTCATTCGCCCGAGCTCCTCACCTTGGGGCTGCTCGGCTCTCTTCGTGACCAAGAAGGACGGTTCTCTTCGTTTGTGTGTTGATTATCGTCCCTTGAACGCAGTCACCATAAAGAACAAGTACCCCCTTCCTAGGATTGACATCCTTTTTGATCAGCTTGCTGGTGCACGGGTGTTCTCCAAGATTGACCTGAGGCTGGGTTATCATCAAATCAAGATTCGAGCGGAGGATATCTCGAAGACAGCCTTCTCCACTCGTTATGGATTGTACGAGTATACCGTCATGTCTTTTGGACTGACGAATGCACCGGCATACTTCACCTACATGATGAATTCAGTCTTCATGGAGGAACTTGACTCATTCGTAGTCATATTCATTGATGACATCCTCATATACTCAAAGAATGAGGAGGAGCATGCCAACATCTTCACATTGTTCTCGAGACTTGGGAGCATCGCTTGGCGCGGTTCAAGAAATGCGAAGTTCGGCTGACCGAAGTGTCGCTTCGGGCATGTCCTTTCGAGCGTGTCATTGTTGACCCGAGAAAGGTACAAGATGTCCTCCGCTGGGAGCAGCCCAAAACTGTCACAGAGATCCGCAGTTTTCTTGGGCTTGCAGGCTATTATCGCCGATTCATTAAAGACTTCTCAAAGATTGCCAAACCCATGACCGAGCTACTGAAGAAGGGTGCTGAATTCAAATGGTCAGCGGGCTGTGAGCAAGCATTTCAGACCTTGAAACAACGCCTTACTACCGCTCCTGTCCTCACGCAACCCGATATTCACAAGACATTCGATGTCTATTGCGATGCATCGTATCGGCCTTGGTCGTGTGCTTATGCAAGAAAGCCGGGTTGTCGCCTATGCATCTCGGCAATTGAAACGCCATGAAGAGCACTACCCAACTCATGATTTAGAGCTTGTCACGGTGGTCCATGCTTTAAAAATTTGGCGCCACTATCTTCTTGGGAACAAGTGCAACATTTATACCGATCACAAGAGTCTCAAGTACATCTTCACTCAGCAGATTTGAATATGAGGCAAAGAAGGTGGCTTGAACTAATCAAAGATTACAATTTGGAAGTGCACTATCACCCGAAAAGCCAATGTGGTGGTGATGCATTGAGTCGCAAGGCCCAATGCAATTGTCTTACTCTTCAACCCCAAGTGCCACTCTGCATGCGCAATTACGAAGCTCAAAGATAGAGATGGTTGAAGAAGGTTTCTTGGCTAATCTAGAGTTGAATTCCACGCTGGATCAGATTAGAGAGGTACAAAGAGGGACAAGGGCGTTGTTCGAATTTGCGGCAACTCAATGCCGACCCACTACTAGTTTCCATCTTGATGACCGTGGAACTTTATGGTTTAGCGAGCGCCTAGTCGTCCCAAAGGACCAAGAATTGAGAAGAAAGATTCTCGATGAAGCCCACAACTCCTTACTCACAATCCATCCTAGCAGTAACAAAATGTATCAAGACTTGAAGCAACGGTTTTGGTGGACTCGCATGAAGCGTGAGATTGCTCGCTATGTGTCCGAATGTGATGTTTGCAAAAGGGTGAAGCCGAACACCTTAGGCCGGCTGGCACTCTTCAGCCGCTACCCATTCCAAGTTGGAAGTGGGAAGACATTGGCATGGATTTCATCACCGGACTGCCAACGACTTCTTCGGGTCATGACTCGATATGGGTTATAGTCGATCGGTTGACAAAGTCCGCACATTTCCTAGCTGTTCGCACCACCTATCGAGCCATGAGGTATGCGGAGTTGTACATATCTCGAATTGTATGTCTTCATGGAGTGCCAAAGCGGATAGTTTCAGATCGAGGCTCTCAGTTTGTCTCTCGATTCTGGAAAAGTTTGCATGAGGCATTGGGCACTAAACTACTTCACACCAAAGATATCATCCGCAAACGGACGGCCAAACCGAGAGGGTCAATCAGATCCTTGAGGATATGTTGAGGGCTTGTGTTCTATCTTATGGAAAGAAATAGGATGAATGTCTTCCATATGCCGAGTTTGCTTACAACAAGAGCTACCAAACCAGCATCAAAATGTCTCCTTTCAAGCACTCTATGGTCGTAGTCAGCTTGACACCCCCGAACTGGTCCGAAAGTGGGGAACGATCATTCTTTGGGCCCGATTTGGTCACAAAAGCGTAAGAGAAGGTGAAGACCATTCAAGAAAATCATGCGGGTAGCACAATCACGACAAAAGAGCTATCCGATCGTCGTGAAGACCTCTCTCTTTCAATGTTGGTGATTATGTCTATCTGAAGGTATCTCTCTTCGGGCACCCGTCGCTTCGGGTTAAGGGAAAGTTGGCACCTCGATACATAGAACCTTTTCGGATCCTTGCAAGACGTGGTCAAGTGGCATATCAATTGAGCTTCCTCCTCTCTAGCGATGGTCCACAACGTCTTCCATATATCACAATTGAAGAAGTGCCTCCGTATTCCCTTTGAACAACTCGATGCGGATGAACTCAAGTTCTCGGGATCTGTCTTACCAAGAGTATCCTATTCGAGTTTTGGATGAAGTCAACGTAAGACCCAAGTAAAACTCTAAAATTCTATAAAGTTCAAGGAGCAATCACATCAAGATGAAGCCACATGGGAGCGGGAAGACCGCTTGAAAACCGAGTATCCCGAATTCTTCCATAACATGTAAGTGCTACCATCCAATCTCTTCGCAATTAAAGCCGTGTCAATTGTATGTGGTCTGTGTTGTTCGTATGGACTCTATCCATCCATGCTCTCATTTTCGAATCTCGGGGCGAGATTCTTTTATGGGGGGAGGATTTGTCAAGGCCCCGAATTTGAGTTCGACTCATGCGGCTAGCAAATTAACTATAACCAATCTTTAGCCACATTTGAAATCGATTAATAACTCCCGAGCATATCCTAAGCTGCCGCTTAGCAATATCCAAGCTTAACCAAAGTTTTTGAGCTAGAAACTTCACCTGAAAAATGTGGTTTCCATCATAGTTTGGAGCCTCAGAATAGGAGATCCATAATGAATTAGGATGTGTATGTTAGTTGGTTACAAACTAGGAACTTTCCTCTTCAGTATGGTTGAGTTTTGGGCCCAATCCAAAAGCAAACACAAATTTTAAATATGGCTCAAAGATTGAATCCTGCGCTGAAATTTTGGGACTTAGCAAATGCGCCAACACAACACCATATAGCAGCACATAAAGAACTCCCTCAGCCCCAACCACTTCCCCATTCCTCATTTCCTCCCCCATTTTTTTTGCTTCTAACCCAAAGCAAGCAGGAGGCAAGCAAGAGGCCAGCTCCCTCCCTCCTCCTCCACAGCAGCTGCGCCCTCCCTCCCTCCTGTAGCTCCTCTTCCTCCCCAAGGTGGCGCCTCCCTCCCTCCTCTTCCTCCCCATGGCTGCAAGCCCTAACTCCTCCCTCCTCTCCCCAAGCTCCCCTCTACTCCTCCATTCCTAGGGTTCCAACATTTGGGTTTGAGGTAAGTGTGGGTAAGACTCCCATGAGCTTGATGATCCATTTGGGGGCTTAGGAAAGTAGGGATTTGGGTTTTGGTTGGGGAAAAAATCAGTTTAGGGTTTGTGCATTGTTCTGAATTTTCGAGCAGAAAACTGTAGCTGCTGTGTTTCGAATTTTAGAGAAAGTTCCGAGCATCTCCTGCTAGTTTGGATGAAGAAGAAAACGTAGATAAATGAGTTACCTTTCATTTCCAACTGGAATCACTTGATTCCATTCATCCAACAGAAAGTTATGATGATTTTGGTACATGCTGCACTGAAATGCTGAAACTGTGAAAGTTGGAACTTGAGCTGTGGATTAAAATTAGTTAGAGGCCGAATTGGACTTAAGTTTTGCCTGAGAAGTTGTAGTAAGTTTCGTGTAGATTGCCAAAACTGTCATCAATTGCTCAATTCCATTAAGTATAGCATTTGTTACGAGGAACTTAGTGCATGCTGTTCAGAAGTTCTGAAATTTTTGGACTTTGCAATTGCTCTCGGTTTCCGGGAAAACTGGGAATTCCTCGAGTAGTGAATGAGAAATCGGCCAAAACCAAGTTGTAGATATGTCTCTTAAGTTTTATTAGGGCTTGGAATCACTCAATTTGGTTAAGTGGTTAGGGAGTTGTGAGCAAATTAGTGCAGCTCTGTCCGGGAATGTTGCAAATATTCAGAGTGTTGTTTTTGTGAGTTTTTGGGCAAGTTAATGAATTGGGAAATCAGTGGGGGTAGATGTATGTTTAGGTTTTGTTCTTATGTTCGTTTATAAATTAGAATCACTCAATTTCATGAAACCATGTGGAAGTTGTGCCTAAAATGGTGAAGTCTCGTTGGAAGGGCTGAAATCGTCCAAAAATGTATTAGTGAAAGTTAGGAGCTAGATTGGAATGGTGTAAAGCATATCAAAGTATTGTTTAGCTATTAATGCGTATTGTTAGCATTTTTTCTTTCCGTTTTGTTGTAGAATGCTTGCATTTTGGAATTGTGATGAATCTTTAATTTTATGTTTCATTCCATATGCATGGCATGCATCTCACTCATTTGCATTCATTATAAACGTAGAGAACGAAACCGCGGCGGTTGACGTGGCCGTGGTCGGGAAGGCGTTGAGGGGCGCTTTGTGGTTGAAACTCCTGCGAAGCACAAGGCAAGCACCTAAGCATATTTCCTCCTTATGTAATTGTATTTTTGAGAATAAATTACTTATGGGATGATTTAAGTTATGCATTAGGAGTTGAATTATGGATTGGTATTAGAACCTAATTGTTGCACATACACTCATTGATACTTGTTGAACACCTCCTTTGGAGCTAGTCTATGGGTAATTATATTGTGTCCATGCTTAGCTTGCTTAGATGTCGGTATGGGCCAAGTGGTGGATGGTTCCATCGCTTGAGAGTTGTTTACTTCACTATTGGGCTATAACGGTTGTGGTTAGAAAATGAAATGTGAAAATGAGACCGGCAGAAGGTTGGAATATTTGGGTGTGGAGACTCAAATGTGTAGTCTCGCTTGTGTCGGTTGAGGACCGATCCATTGCTTGCCCTTTGATCGAGCACACTTTGTTGATCGCATGCCCGATCATGGTAAGGTAAGCCACCCTTTCATGGCATACTACTCGATGGGTCATGCCCTCATGCGGTTGGACGGGTTGAGGGCGAGGCTTAGGCTCCTCGAGGGCCAAGTGAGGCTTGAGCCGCCGAGGGGTTGCTAGGTGCTCGGACCGCATGAAGATGGTTCGACGAGTAGGTATGGATGGGAGGAGGGTTGACATGAGTTCCTTTGTGGGATTCTGTCAGTGATTGATGATCCCGCAGGTGAGTAAACGATTCAATTGCCGCGCTCTCGGATATGAGCACGCTTGTATCATCGCACATTCAAATGTAGTAATAACTTAAACTTGGAACTTGTGGGTACAATGATGGTTATGCTTGGTTCATATGTATACTTGCTTTACTTTAAGTGTTTAAACTTCAAAATTCAATCTAGTAGTAGGTGCTGTTCATAACTCGCTATAAAATTTGTAAGTTGAGTAGTTGAATGTGAATATGAATCAAAGTTGCTTTTAGGCACTTGTTACCTTAAGCTTTTTCCTTGCTACATCCAAATGCATATGTCTTCAAGTCGGTCATATATGGACCACGGGTAAGTCTTATGAGTACCTTCGTACTCATGCTTCGCTTTGTGGTTTTCAGTGAGGGCGATGCAGTTATGAGTTCTGTCCTTATTGCCTCTCTGGTAGGCGGGCCCGAATAGAGGCTATGCTCAATGATTCAAACGCCCTAAGTGTTCAAAGGTGACACTTCCTGAGATAGCATACTTTTGGTTTTATTTTGTGGTTGTGTATTCGCTTTGTTGTATAGTTATCCTTAAGCCATGTTATGTGTAGTCTTCAAAATTTGGCTACTTCTATTGTTGAACCTTATTGTATTATGGTGCTCATCCCATGCTTAGTATGTTGCTTCCTTTTGGTTATATTGTGGTTGTGTCATGATGGTTATGATATGTTCATGCTTTTGTCTTATATTGTTAATTGTTTCTCCTGTCACTGTGTGGATGTCCTCTCTTTTAGAGGCATCATGCCGATTTTTTGTGTGTAGATTTCTGAGTCTAGGTAGTATCTCTTGTTTTGCCGGTTTTGTCTTTGTGCCTTGGTTTTTAGTTGTTTTGTTGTGCTTCCGCTATGCGTGTCCGGATGTGGGGTTTGAGTTCGTTGCCCCCTTTGTGCAAATTGAATTGATATGGCATTGGAAACCAAGATGCGGGATCTGGCGAGTTTCGGTCGCATCTCGGGGAATACCGGGATTGTTGTCGATTATTTGAGTGGCCTCACCGTTGTCTCACTTGGGCTTGGGTGCTAGCATTGCAGAGCCATCGCGATCCGTTGCTAGCCTCCAAATCCAATGAGGACGACAGAGCATTCAAATAGCCGAGGACGGTCTGGGCGGCTCCTCTCAAAGGCTCCACATCCATGCTCTCGCCCTCCTTGCCGCCGCGCGAACGCTGGGCCTTCGCGGCCGACGGACGTGAGGCGACCCCCGGGGCGGACGATGGTGGCCCGAAGACTCCTCGGGAGGCGCATCGGCTCGCCCAGATCGCCATCGACCAGGCCATCGCCTCTATTCGGCGTGAGGAGCATGGTGCGACCGCGCCCCATCCGCCACCACCTTCCCATCCAAATGAGCCTGCCTAGAACGCCACGGCCATCGCCGTCATGGTGACCCGCTCGGGCCGGCTAGGCCCTCTTTCGATGGTCCTTGGCCGAAGAGCTCAACAAGGCGACCGACGGCATCACACCCCGGCAAGCGCGTGCTCTGCAGGCACCGAAGTCTCACCCGCGGACGGCCACCGCCCTCGTCGCATGACCGCCAGCCACTCCACCGGCAGGATCCCTGCCCCCGGGCTCGCGCCCCAACGCCATCTTCACCACCTCTCCGACAGGAAGGGGTGGCGCATGGGCTTGCCCGTCGCCAGCAGCGTGATGGCGATGCTCACCCGGACAGCAGTACTTCCGAAAGTCTCTCTCCGAACGTCCGGCTCAAGCGACGGGAGACCCGCAACCACCCACGACGCCACCGTAACAACGCCTCGCCGACCATCGCGGCCGACGCGGCGCGCCGCCGCCGAAGTTCTCCTATCGATCGATGACGACTGACGATTGCGGCAGCGGCGCAGAGCCTTCGCCTACGGCGTGCCCGGCGTGCTCGAATGATCTCCATCGGTATCTTTGCCGGCCCCGTTTAACCGGCAATGATGGAGCGGTTCGACGGGACCAAGAACCCCGCGGAATTCCTCTCCATATACTCCACCGCCATGTTGGCGGCCGGGGGGGACGAGGCCGCGATGGCCAACTATCTCCCACTGCTCGACGGCGCCGCCGCGCACTGCTCTTCAACCATCGCCCAAGACCTTCCGATCATGGCGCCACCGCGAGCGCTCTCCACTCCAACTTCCAGAGCTGCTACGAGCGGCCTGGACAGGAAAGGGACCTGGACCGTGTTATCCAGGGAAAGGGGGAACATCTGCGAGACTTCGTGCGCCGGTTCACCCGCACGCGAAACTCGATTCCCAACATCTCTGATGAAACCGTCATCAAGGCTTTCAAGTTTGGTGTCCGAGACAGACGCCTCACGGAGGACCTCGAGATTGCTACGAGGCTCACCGTCAACAAACTGTTCCGCATGGCGGAGCGATGTGCGGACGCGGACGATGCTGTCCACTAGAAGCATGACTACGACCGAGGCAAGCTCGGCCTCGCCTTCGGCGAAATGGGACCATCCGGCGCTAAGGAAGGAGACCCGGCCCCGCGTGACAAAAGGCGAGGAAAAGACCGCGGCGTCGAGGGCGGCCAGTTCCGCGTAGTCGCCACGGTCAGCAACAAACGCGAAGGGGCGGAAGCGCACACCGATCGCCGGGCTCTACCCTCAGAATCGGGTTCGCGCCGCAACAGCGCCGCGCGCCCCAAAGAGGGCAGGGTCGGGGACCCCTCCACGCGAACGTCCGAAGCTAGCAACGAGGAACACCGCTTCGACGCCAACAAGTTTTGCCTGTTCCATAAGATTCACGGCCATGACCTGCGAGGCTGCAGGACATGGCTGTTCAAACTGGACGCCTTTTATAGGGGGACTGGAGAGATGCCCACGCTCCCAAAAGGCGATGAACGGCCCGGAGGGATCGACGCCGGTCAGGCCCAAGCAGGCCCCGATCTGGAATTCCAACAGGGTGACCGCCGTGTGGACGTAATCTTCGGTGGCTCCTCCGCATACCGATCCCGGCGCGAGCTGAAGGACGCCGCGCGCCGTCTATCAAGCCACCGCGGAAGCCCGCTGACCAACCTTGCAGGTGGGACGGCGTCCCCATCACCTTTACCGGGACGACGCCCCTCGCATGTCCCGAGACCTCAAATCGCTCTAGTCGCCGCCCGACCATAAGCAACACCGCTGCCGGCGGGTCATGGTCGACGGGGCGCTTGCTCTCAACTCGCCCTCGCCACGCTTTGACCGGATGCAAATACCCGGCCGAAAATCAAGAACATAGCAATCCCTTCTTCGCATCGTCGTCGGAGCTCGACCACCCTTGAAGTCGGGGGCAAGTGGTGCCCCGAGCAAGTTTATGGCGCGAATCACTATGGGCACGGCATGAAGCTCCCGGGCCCGGTGGCGCCATAACGGTCCGCTGGCGACCATAAGGCAGCAGACGGCCATGAGGAAAAGGCCCTGGCGCTTAGCCGCATATCGCCCCACCGGCCCCGAGATTACCTCAAGGGTGCCCGCTTGAAGATCGGCTATCCAACCAAACGGCCCGACCATGGCGCGCAAGAGCTTGAAAAGGGAACTCGGGCAAATGCGCTCGCATTTCCGCCACTCGATCCCAAATAGGAAGACAAGCTCGCCACCTTCCTCCGAGATAACAAAAGCATTTTCGCATGGGAACCGCGGACATGCCGGGTCCCACGGAGGTGATCGAGCACAAATCGCAAACAAAGCTCGGCTGCACTCCCATGCGCCGAAGCTCGGCGCTTCTCCCGAGAAGGCGGCGATAATCGAGGAGCACCTCGACAAGCTCCTCAAGGCCGGTTTCATTCGCGAGGTCGCCATTCGAATGGTGGCCAACCTCGTAATTGTGCGTAAGAAGGGGAAGTGGCGAATGTGTGTCGACCACACGGGCTTGAACGCCGATGCCCCAAAGATAACTTCCCACTCCGCGCATAGACCAGATTGTGGACTCCATCGCCAACGCCGAGATGCCGAGTTTTCGATGCCTACTCCGGTACCACGGATCAAGCTCGCCACGGAAGACGAGGACAAGATCGCTTCATCACGCTGCTCGAACCTTCGCTACACGACCATGTCGCTCGCCTCGCAACGCGGCGCCACGCTCCAATGGCAATGGCCAAAGCCTTCGACCCACGATCGGCCGAACCTCAAGTTTACGCCGACGACATCATCATCAAGAGCCCTCTAAGGCCAACCACGCCAACGACCGCCGAGACCTTCGCTAACTGAACAGGTTCGGATCAAGCTCAACCCGAAAATGCGCTTCGCACGACTGGGGAAGTACTCGGCTACATGATCGGGGACGGGCGTGGGCCCGAACCTGAGAAGATCGAGGCAATCGAGCAAATGACCGCTCCGACCTCAAGAAACAAGTGCAGAGCCTCACCGCCGCATCGCCACCCTCACCGCTTCATTTCCGTGCTCGGTGAGCGCGGGTTGCCTTTCTTCAAGATCTCGCGCATCATGAGGGTTTCGAGTGGACTCCGGCCAGCGGTTTTCGACGAGCTCAACACATACCTCTCGGCCCTCCTCTGCTGACAACCCCGCAGCAGGGAGGTGTCGCTGCTTACCTCGCGGCCGCAACCCCGCCGCCACGTAGCGTAGCCGAGCGGCGGGTGGCAACACCCAATCTACTATGTTAGCGAAGTACTCCACTGCCAAAGGAGCGCTATCCCCAGTCCAAAAACTCTCTATGCACTCTTCATGGCTTCGCGGAAGCTTCGGCACTACTTCCAAGCACATGCGGTGGTTATCCCGAGGCCTCCCGCCGAGAGATCTTCGAAACCCCGGCCGGTCGTCGCGCGCCAAGTGGGCCATGGAGCCGGCCGTTCGACCTCCGCTTCACGGCCCGCACCGCCATCAAGTCACAGCGCCGCGATTTCGTGGTCGAGCAGACGGCGGAGCTCGCCGAGCCCGAGGCCGAGGCCGAGACC
Source organism: Otatea glauca (assembly GCA_036346275.1). NCBI lineage: Eukaryota > Viridiplantae > Streptophyta > Magnoliopsida > Poales > Poaceae > Otatea > Otatea glauca. Next base: position 24,577,809 of record CM070724.1, read on the forward strand.
CTGACCATGTTCTTCGACGGATCAAGGTCCTTGAGCGCCGGGGCCGACGTTCTCCTCATCACCCCTCAAGGTGACCACTTGAGATATGTGGTCCACTTCGGCTTCCCCGCTACCAACAACGCGGCGGAATACGGGGCCCTCCTTGCCGGCCTTCGAGCTTGCAAGTCCTTGGGCATTCGCCGCCTCATTGTGAAAGGAGACTCTCAGCTCATCGTCAATCAGTACAACAATGTTTACCAATGTTCGGAACCTCTGATGACCATGTACCTCACTGAGGTACGCAAGATGGAGAGATGGTTCCGGAACCTGAGAATCCAGCACGTACCAAGGAAGGACAATTCCATCGCCGATCTTCTGTCTAGGCTCGGATCATCCGGCGATGAGCTTCCGTCGGATGTCATCTTTGAAACCTTGGCCACACCGTCCGTCACCGACAAGGAAGACCCAGTGGCCTTCCTCGAAAGCATCCCATCGTGGATGGATCCATTCATCAAGTTCCTCGACCAAGGAGAGCTCCCCGCCATTCCAGCCGAAAGAAGCAGGCTCCGGCGACATGCGGGCTCGTACAGGCTCGTCGGCGGGCAGCTCTACCGACATGGGGCCTTGGGCGCTCACAAAATTCATCACCCGTAAGAAGGTAAATACCGCCAATGACATACACTCCGCCTATGCGCGCTCACTCCTCTTTTCAGACCATGGTCGGAAGGCCTTCAGATGGGCTTTATCGCCAACGGCGCCAAGATGCCCAACAGATCGCTCGTTCTTGCCACCCCGCTGGCCACGCCGAAGCTGTGCAACCGCCTACGCTCGCAGACCATTCCTCGCCTCGCCATTCTCGACGTGGGGCCTCGACATTTCGGTCCCTTCCCGAGGTCGGCGGGGAAGAAGTTCTGCTCGTGGCCATTGACACCTTTTCAAAATGGATCGAGGCGAGCCGGTCTCCGCTATCACCGCCAACGCCGCGGTAAGGTTCTTCCGCTCTTCGTGGTCACAAGGTACGAGTCCCTTGCGTGATCATCACGCATAACGGACGCAGCTTCACCGCTGAGTCGCTCCAAGAGTTCTCGCAGATATGGGAACCAAAGTCCGCTATGCCTCGGTGAGCCACCCCAGAGCAACGGGCGCCGAGCGCGCCAACGGCAGCTCATCCAAGGGCTCAAAGCGAAGTCTTCGACGAGCTCGGCCATCACGGCCGGGCATGGGTGGACGAGCTCCCCACGCCCTTTGTTCGTCTCAACCTCGACCACCGGGCAACAGAACAAGTCCTTTCCACTCATCTTCGGGCCGAGGTCATCCCTATCACGAGGTCACGCCCGCTCCGTCAGTATGAAGCTCGGCCGACCAGTCGACTCGAGCAAGCGCGTCCTCGACCTCGCCTTGGCGTAAGAAGTAAGGTGTCGCGACGCTTCAAGGCCACGCTTACTCCGCAAGATCTCCGCAGCATGCCGCCCGGCCGTCCGACCAGGGGCTTCGCGTTGGGGACTGGTCCTAAGACGAATCCAAGATCGCCCCACACCAATAAGATGTCCCCACTGGGAGGCCCTTCAGAGTCATCTCAAAGAAGCCGCGGAGCTTACCGTCTGGGCGGTCCCCGATGGTAGGAGCTCGTGAGCTCGTGGAACGAGGCCGCCTCCGAAGTTCTACGCCTAGCGCCTCTTCTTTCACCCGCCTTGTTGAGATGTTTCTTCTCATCGTTATGTTCGCTCTTGTGTTCTAAGCAAAGCGCCCGAGGCGTGCTTCGGGACTTTTGTATTGCCATGCCTCGTCCGCCCAGTGTCCGTGGTCGCAATGAAGGTTTCCTTCGCCCCTGTGATCGACCTCTTTTGATTTAGAAGGGTGGCGCCCGCCACAACCCTAAGTTGCGATTCCTTCGCCAAAGGTCGCGCTGCCTTAAGAGACCTCGGCCCTAAGTCCCGCTTCTCCTTTTAACCAAAGTAATTCCTTTTAGGATGCTTGCCGGCGTGACTTCGCGGGCGTGACCATAAGGGCAACCATGAGGTCACGCTGACGGGCTCGGCCTCGGGCGCCCATGCGTGTTCTTTTTGCGCCGCCAAGGGTCGCGTTCTCTAGGTTCGCCTCGGGATGAACAACTCGAGCCGGGCATCCCGTGATCGGGGCCGCAGAAGACGATTGTTATCGGGTAAGCCGCCATCCCCGCGGCCGCCAACCATTGAATGTCCTCGAGGGCGCCCAACCCAATGAGTTTCTGCTCGAGGTCGCAGCTTGAATTCACCACCGGGATGACTCTGGCCGCGATAAGCCGCCTCGCGCGACTAAGCCGACCTTTCCTCCGGCCGAGTGGCCGTGTTCGAATTTCTAAACCGCCTCCGAGGGGGCCTTGCCGAGCTTGATGCATTTTCGAGCTCACGAGTCGCACCTAAGGCCTAAATCGTCCGAGCCCGAGCTATCCCAGGCCGGCCAACCGAAGTTGTGCCCAAACCCGAGTATCGCCAAAGCAGGCCTCGGCTGAGGCCACGCTTCTCTAGGTTCGCCTCGGATGTCGCCCCGAGCCCGATGCACTCGGCTCGGAGGCGCGCATAAACGATTCTTATCGATGTAAGCCGCTATTCCCCTATGTCGCCGACCGCTGAACGCCAAGTAGCGCCGCCCGATGACATTCCTGGCTCTGAGGTCGCGACTTTAAGATTACCACCAGGATGATCTCGGCCGCAATAAGTCGCGCCGCGCATAAGCCGACTAATTCTCTATGGCCAAATGATCAAGACATATCAATCCGAAGTTGTGCCCGAGCCCGAGTGATTTCAAGCGAGGCCTCGTTAAACCGACTCGTGCATCGCCATTTACTGGCCACCAACTGAGTGGTTCAAGTGGAAGGCGGTGAGTCTCATTGTGAGAGCCTACAGAGAAACGCTGCTCACTACACGCCACGATCCAAAGGTTGATCGGACCCTTCCACGGCAAGCTACACAAAGTCTACAAAGGCGATACAAACCAACAAACGAGCTAAGTCTTCCAAAGAAACACAACTCTACAAGACTTAGCAAAAGTTATTTTTCTTTACAAGGGGGAATCCTTCGCCTCGACCCATCCGCTAACTCTAATTTACAGGACATATCTCGGCGAAGTTTCTCCCGCCGAGGTCTGAACCCTCCGCCAGTCAGCGATGACTCTCTTTGGCCTTATCGACCTTGGCCACGGCCGCTCTGAGCCGGGCCAAGGCGCCCTTTCCGCTGAGCTATTTTCGCCAATTTTCCTCAAGATCGGCGGCCCTGGCCTCCACCTCGCCTACCTTGGCTTCTCTCCAAAGGCCCCGCCTCCCATCCTGCAATCGTTTTCTCAAGCTCGGCCGCTTTGGCCTCGAGCTCTGAGGAGGACGCCTTATGTCAGGCGACTCCATTTGTGATCGGTTGAGACCTCGAGCTCGAGGCGCCGGATCTTGACCACCGCGCTCTTCCGCCCTCCTCGATGGCCTTGGAGAGCGCTATGGCTCAAGGTCCTCGCGTGTTTAACTCCCGCTGACCTCCGGGCCCAAGGCCCCGCCGACCTCAACGGCTCGCGCGATCTCGAGGACCTGGGCCTCCTTCAAGCGCAAGACTTCCTCCTGGCCGCGCAGCACAGCGGCTTCAAGCTCAGCGGTGTCCCTCTGGTTGATTTCGAGGGCGCCGCATAAGGACCGAAAGTCGAGCACATGGTCACGCACGACGTCGTGCCCCCGAGAGATTAGCCGCAGACCCTACAAGGGCAAAGGAAAACTTACTACGACCACAAGGAAAAGGGAGAAAAGGAGAGGTCACCACAACCGTGCTTACCTCCGCTAACCGGACCTCCAGCGAGGGCAGGTCGACCGCGCCGTCGGAACCCCGGTAGTTCGTCCGCGGTCAGATATCCCGGCGGCCACCACCACGGTGGTATCGGTCCCCCGGCGGCCCAGCGTCCGCCGGCCAGTAACGGCGGCCGGACCCTAGGCCGATGAGCGGCTCGAGGATCCCCGGCCGCTCGACAAAGAAGAAGGAGCCCCGCTCGACCGCT